>CM062818.1:980998001-982486434 GCA_031772625.1 Pinus tabuliformis | reverse complement strand
CCAAAACTGGGTGAACCACGATATCTGTGTCTCTCTTGTTTTGTGCATTTCTGTGTTTATATTTCTGCAATATTTTATCTGTTCCATTGCTCCGTAAATATATATTTTCTAACAACTGGTATCAGAGCCGAAGGTCTATTTGGCTGATAAACTCGCAGGAAAGAAGGGTTCCTGGATCGAGTGGAGCAATGGCAAGATGGTAAGTTTTAGGGTCGAGAAATTTAACGGAAAAAACTTCTCATTGTGGAAGATGCAGATGGAAGATTATCTGTATCAGAAAGATCTATATACCTACCATTGGGCGGAAAATCAAATATGCTGACGGAAGACAGACGAAGAATGGAACCTTCTTGATAGAAAGGTACTCATAAAAATACGGTTGTGCCTTGTTGCGTCAGTCGCCTTCAACATTTCAAAGGAAACCACGACAGAGGGTTGGTTCAGACGCTGTCGAAACTATATGAAAAGCCCTCGGCCTCAAACAAGGTATTTCTTATGAAACGGTTATTTAATATGAAGATGTCAGAAGGTGGATCTATTGCAGACCATTTAAATGATTTTAATACAGTTACAAGTCAGTTAAGTTCTCTAGGGGTAAACTTTGATGATGAAGTTAGAGCTCTGTTATTATTGTGCTCATTACCAAAAAGTTTGAATGGTTTGGTAATGGCTATTAGTAACTCCGTTCTGGATCTAGTACTTTAAAGTTTGATGATGTTGTCGGTGCTATCCTTAGTGAGGAAATGCGACGGAAAAGCTCCGGTGAGACATCGGGAAATGCCTTGAGTGCAGAGTCTAGAGGAAGAAAAATGGAAAGAGGAAAGAGCTCAGGATATCGCAGTAAATCAATGAAAGGTAGATCCAAGTCCAGATCGGGGATAGTGTGCTGGAAATGTGGAAAGAAAGGACACCTAAAGAAAGACTGTAGATCTCGAAGGGAAAAGAAGGAGATGCACAGCAAGAAAACAATCATGAAGCAAATGTGATAGGTGAGGTGTTACAAGATGCTTTGATTCTTTCTTTCGAAAATATTATTGATTCCTAGGTGGTAGATTCAAGGGCTTCATTCCATGCCACACCTGATAAGAAATACTTTCATGACTATGTTCAAGGAGATTTTGGACTAGTTCGTCTGGGTGATGATAAACCCTGTAAAATCGTTGGAATGGGTAAGGTTCTTGTAAAACAGCAGAATGGAAACCAATGGCTATTAAAGGAGGTAAGGCATGTTCCAGATCTAAAGAAAAATCTGATTTCAACAGGGCAATTAGGCGGTGAAGGTTGTGTGACAACTTTCACAGATAAATCTTGGAAGGTCACCAAAGGAGCCCTTGTAATAGCAAAAGGCGAAAAGGTTGGTACATTGTATTTATGCAATGGTATTTCTAACTCTGTTAATGCTTTAACTTCCAGAGGAGCAGATGCAGCATTATGGCATCATAGGCTCGGACACATGAGTGAAAGGGGATGAATATTCTTCACTCAAGGAATTTGTTGCCAGGTTTGAAGAATGTTGATCTGGACTTCTGTGATTATTGCATTTATGGAAAACAGAAGAGAGTCAGATTTCTCAGACTTGGGAAAGAAAAGAAGAATGAAAAATTAGAGCTTGTGCATACAGATGTATGGGGACCTGCTCAGGTATCATCTCTCGGTGGCTCTCATTATTTTGTTACTTTTATTGATGATGCAACTAAAAAAACTTGGATTTATTGTATTAAGAATAAATCTGATGTATTTGATACTTTCTAGAAATGGAAAGCTTTGGTTGAGATTGAGACAGGAAAGAAATTGAAGTGTCTTAGATCAGACAATGGAGGTGAATATTGCAGCAAAGAGTTTGATAGGTACTGCTCAGAGCATGGAATTCGCAGAGAGAAGATAGTTCCCAAGAACACCACAAGAAAATGGTGTGTCAGAAAGGATGAACAGAACAATCATGGAGCGTGCAAGGTGCATGAGATTGCATGCAGGATTGCCTTTATAGTTTTGGGTAGATGCTGTAGATACTGTTGTTTATCTGATAAACAGAGGCCTTCAAGTTCCTTGGGTGGTGGTGTTCCAGAGGAAGCATGGACAGGTAAAAAGGTAAAATACTCTATTTTCAAGCCTTTTGGTTGTGAGGCCTTTGTCCTATATATTGATAAAGAAAATAGAACAAAGCTTGAGGCAAAGTCAAAGAAATGTACCTTTATTGGATATGGTGTTAATGATTTTGGTTATCGCTTATATGATTACGAAAATCACAAAATCATTAGGAGTAGAGATTGTTATATTCAATGAAAAGGTCTTGTATAAGAATCAGTTGTAGGAAAAGAAACAGGAAAAGGAAAACAAGGAATACGTAGTTCTTGATGAAATCACTGAAAAAGTAAAGGTGCCTGAAAATAATAATAATCAACAACCACAACAACAGAAACCACCACAACAACAACAGGCACCCCAAACACCTGAAAGTGGTGTTAGAAGATCTACCAGGATAAGTAGACCCCCTGAACGATACTCTCCTTCATTATATTATTTATTGTTGACTGATTCCGGTGAACCCGAATGTTATGAAGAAGCAATGAAGGTTGAAAGCAGGAAGAAGTGGTTGGTAGCCATGAAGAAGAGATGGACTCCTTAATGCATAACCAGACTTGGGATTTAGTCAGGTTGCCTATAGGAAAAACTACATTGAAGAATAAATGGGTTTACAGGATGAAAGAAGAAGATGGAGGAAAACAGAGGTATAAAGCTAGACTTGTGGTGAAGGGGTTTGCACAGAAGAAAGGTATTGATTTTGATGAAATATTTTCTCCTGTTGTTAAAATGACTTCAATCAGAACTATTTTAAGTCTTGTAGCAGCTGAGGATTTGCATCTTGAGCAGTTAGATGTAAAGACAGCCTTTCTCCATGGGGATTTGGAGGAAGAGATATATATGCAGCAGCCACAAGGATATGAGGTGAAAGGGAAGGAGAAACTAGTGTGCAGGTTGAAGAAGAGCTTGTATGGCTTAAAACAGGCTCCAAGGCAGTGGTATCTAAAATTTGACAAGTTTATGTCTGAACAAGGTTATACTAGATGTCACTCTGATCATTGTGTTTATTTGAAAAATAAAAATGATGGTAGCTATATTATATTGTTATTGTATGTAGATGACATGCTTGTTGCAGATCTAACATGAAGGAAATAAATGTGCTCAAAAGAAAATTGGCAAATTCATTTGCAATGAAGGATTTGGGAGCTGCAAAACAAATCCTTGGTATGAGAATAACTAGAGACAGGAAAAATCGTAAATTAACATTGTCTCAGAATGAGTACATACAAAAGGTGTTGAAAATATTTAACATGCACAATGCAAAACCAGTTAGTACACCTTTTGCTAGCCATTTCAGACTTAGAAAGGAAATGTGACCAAAGACCCAAGAAGACATGAATTATATGTCTAAAGTTCCATATGCATCAGCAGTTGGAAGCTTAATGTATGCAATGGTCTGCACAAGACCTGATATTACACATGCAGTGGGAGTTGTAATCAGGTACATGAATAATCCAGGAAAGGAACATTGGATGGCAGTGAAATGGATTCTCAGATATTTGAAAGGTACCACAAATCAAGCATTATGCTTTGGTGGTTCAAACATCTCCTTACAAGGATATGTTGATGCAGATATGGCAGGTGACAGAGATTACAGGAGGAGCACTACAGGATATGTATTTACTGTTGGAGGAACAACTGTCAGTTGGGTTTCAAAAAATCCAAAGTGTTGTTGCACTTTCAACAACAGAAGCAGAGTAGTTGCTGCTACAGAGGCTAGTAAAGAAATGATTTGGTTACAAAGATTTATGGGTGAATTGGTGAGGAGCATGATATGGGCACGTTATACAGTGATAGCCAAAGTGCCATTAATCTTGCAAAGAACTCATCATTTCATTCCAGGACTAAACACATACAGCTCAAGTACCATTTCATACGATCAGTGTTGGAAGATGGAGAGTTGAAGCAGGAAAAGATACACACCTAGCCAGAATCCTACAGATATGCTAACAAAAGTTGTAACCAGAGAGAAACTGAGAATATGCTCAGTTTCAATTGGTCTTCAAGGATGACGATGAAGATGAGAAACTGCTAGGTCCAAAGAGGAGTCATTGTCCAGCAAATGGAGCAGCGGTGGATTTGCTACAATCAGTCTCCAAGTGGGAGATTGTTGGGTGTGGAGACTGATTATCTTCTATATTCAAAGGTATCGCCACATAGGACCCAAGTTTGAAATGGGGGCGGCAACGCCGCCCGTAAAATATTCGCTACAGGGGGAGTCCACGGGGAGGTGGCTGCGACCTTTGAGAGCCCCCCCCTGACGGGGAGTTTCGGGGGCAGCGCCCCCGAAGCTAAAAATAGCTGTAAAATTGCCTTGTAAAAGTATAGTAATTTCTAGTCAATCTGGGCCGTTCATTAGGCGGATGATCTGACGGTAGAACTTATGCTTAGTTTAGGGTATTTTTCCCTAGAAGGAAACCCCTCTCTTTGTATGAGGGTACTGTATTTGAGGCTGTGTGATAGATGTGTATTCTGTGAGCGAGAAATAGAGAGGTGAGACTGTGAGAGAAAACAGAGGATATTACAGCGGATTTGTTGTAGGTTGTGTCTCTTCATTTTGCTGGATAATAGAAAGGAAGGACTGGCTGTTCGGGGTGGACGTAGCCCAAACTGGGTGAACCACGTATATCTGTGTCTCTCTTTTTTGTGCATTTTCTGTGTTTATATTTTTGCAATATTTTATGTGTTCCATTGCTCCATAATATATAATTTTCTAACACATAGAATCACCAAATGAATCAATTTGATCTGGAGTAGGAATAATCCAAGGATCTGTAGAGACAGAGATCATATTGACCGAAGTGACATTCAAATGTGGGAGAGTAAAAGTATCCATTAAAGTAGAGTCTTTCAAAAGACCTGCCTCCACACTCTCATAAGGAATTGGTATTTTCCACATATGGGAAATTGCCATTCAATGTACCAAAAGAGAAAAAAGAAAGTTGGTCGATGGTGACAATTTTTTCGTTGTGAGGAAAACGAAGCACCCAAAACAAAGAATAAACCACACAAAACATAGTGTGGATCCAAATACACCCGAGAAGAAGGTTGTGAATGAGATTTTCATCTACAACTTCCACTTCAAGCTCAATATCTTTCCTTCCAACGTGATCGGAAATTTTGTGAGAATAGCGTATGGATGTGAGCTTCTGCCGTCAAAGGCCTCCAAAGTGTTCGGGGACTGATTAAGAGGAGGAGAGCCAATGGCCTTCCAACGTGAAATAGACATGATGCAGGTAGAAGCACCTTCATCAATAACAATCCTATAGATCATCTTTCCTTTAATGATAAATTGAATCAGAAAAAAAATCTGATGAGGAAGACGAGGAACTGGTTTTCAAGATCAAAGGTAATTAAACTCGAATCGGTAGGATTAATGACATCTATAGTAGACAACAATGTTTTCTACTACGTTGTACATGATTGGAGAGCTTCCAAAGAAGACATCGCAAAGGTTCTTGATATAAATCCTGAACAATATTATAATGTTGTGCATCTCTAACATTCCGATTCAAAAATGATTTCTGAATTACACCCTTGGGAGGTGGTCGGATTACAGACTCACTATTAGGAAACTTAATATGGAGCATACCAGAACTGGATGAAGTGGAAGTAGAAGGTATATAAGTGACTTATTCTTCCACTGTCTACTTTTGCGAGGTTTGATAGTCCTTTGTTTGAGGAGAAATCAAAATAGGCAATGGACCTTGCATCATGAAAACTTGGGATTCACCAGAGGAGGTAGAGGATTGCGGTTCGTCTACCAATTGCGTCTGCTGAGATGGAAATGGTTCTTTCAAAATAGTCAGAGTCCCTTTCAATAAGCGGTTAACTTCAGAACATCAAGGATAATCCTTGGTATAATGATCTTGCTCACAGATAACGCAAGGATATTTCGGCTTACACTTGGAGACATTATCAACAGATGATTTGGGTGGATCCTATCTCGGGTATTGTTTTTGGCTTTACCTTTACCCTTTTTCTTACCTTTTGAGGCCTTATCTATTGTAGTAGACTGAACAACATGTACCTCAGAGGTTTTACCTAGATTTGACGAATTTTTGAAGGATTATTGGAACAAATGTTTGAAACAGATTTCTGCTTCGAAGAAGCCTTAGCAGAAGTTTGAGACACTAAACCAATTACAACCAACAACATGTGGTACATCACGAGACTTTTAAGCTACTATATCTGAAGTTGGTCTTGAATCATCAGGCAACATCTCATATAACATGCCAGATTGTGAATAGACTAAGTCTAGATACTAAGCACGGGCAATAGCTTGTTCTTTAGTAACACATCCACCCATAGCTATATCCTTAGAAATCTTGTTAATGAATGATTTTTTGAACCATTCAGTCAACAACTCATCAGCAATCTCGAATTTGATGAGGCGACGCCGACGTCTCCATTCATGAATATGATCAGAAATGTGGGTCGCGATATCTTGCTTAAGGGATGTGAGCAAATGAGTGTTAGTTTCATACCGAACTGGAAATTGGAAGTGGGTGAGGAAGGCCATAGCTAAAGAGTTAAAGTCAGCATAGGTAGCTCGAGGCAACTTGATATACCATTTTGTGGTAGCACCTATTAAGTTTATCTGAAAGAGGCGAAGGTGGATAGAATCGTCAACATATGAATTAGATGAAAACCATAGGTGATATGTCATCACATGGGATTGTGGGTCCTATTTAAACTTTCCTTCGAATTTAAGGCAATCGCTTGGAATTTTGGTAGGAATTAGAGGCTAGTAAGGCGAATGAAGGATAGGATCATTCATAAGCCGTGAAACATCAGGCAGTTCCAACGTAGCCAATAAGGGAAATTGTGGATTGAATGGCATGTAGGACCTTTGAGGAGATCCAAATTGTGGGTTCCAACCTTGCTGGTAAGGATTCTGCCCCCACAGTGGAGGATTTTAACCATATGGGTTTTGATTTTTCCCCCACTGAGGGGTACCTTGACCATAAGGTGGATTTTTTCCAGGGTAGGTTTGATATTGACCTATGATAGGCCATTGATAAGCATTATACGTGGAATATAGATTGTAAGGTTGTTGAACCTATTAACCCTGGACCTGAAGAGATTGGCCCTACTGCTGTAGGGGTTGAAATTGTGTTTGCAAGGGTTGACCTTGTTGATATGCATATGAAGCTTGTTGCAAAGGTTGACCTTACTGCCACAAAGGCTAACTTTGTTGTTACAAAGGCTAACTTTGTTGTTGTAAAGGTTGACCTTACTGTTGCAAAGGTTTGCCTTACGGATACAAAAGTTGAGTAGGCTTCTGAACAAATTGAGTTTATTGTTGCAAAGGCTGCTAAGACTACTGCAAAGGTTTCCCTTGCTGTTGAAAAGGTTTCCCTTGCTATTGTAACGAGTCCCCTTGCTACTGCAAGGGTTTCCCTTGCTTTTGCAAGGGTTGCTAGATAGTTCCTTGGGATATACCCTAAGGGTATTGGTAATTTCTGAATTGAATCTGACCATATCCACCAGGAATAGTAGATTGACCAGGCTAGACATAAGCTCCTTCTTATGGAGTGTAAGGTGGATTTACAAAGGCTTGTGAACCATATGGGACATAAACCTGTTGGAGTGGAATCTGAGCCGTATAAGGTTGTTGATACTGGTGGTGGGATCTAGTATTGCAGCAATAGTGCTGCAACTCCTGGGACTCCCTTCTTTACTTATATCAACCCGGTAGTTCGTAACAAACTTGGAAGCGAGGGTGCTGTATGCACAAGTACTAGCTCTTGCCGCAGCTGTCACTTGGTCAGCTGGCACAAGTCCGCTAGGAGCTTAAGCCAACTTCTATGAGCTCTAAGAAGAAGCTTTTTAACTGATGGATGAAAGCTAACTCAAAGAAGGCTGATCTACTTGCAGAAAAAAATTGGAAAGTTGAAAGGAAATGTAAACCCTGGCAAACCCTAATTTTACCAGCTAGCCCTACTGATGCAAGAAAGAGGATGAAATCTACCGAAAGAGATGCCATTGACTTCTAGGAAGGTAAAATACATGTGTCTAAGTTACTTCTGCAGTAACATCTAGAAAAAAAAAACATATTTTTGTATTTTTTAATAAGTTGCTAGAATTATCATGCATGCGATTTAACTGTTTTTTACTGTGTAGAGGTGAATTAGCGAGAGGAAATGCTTGGAGGAGGTCAGGAAGGTTCAGAGAGGGCCTAAGGGGTCCCTAACACACTTCCAGATAGTTTCACAGAGTTTGGCTATCAAGAAACCTCATTCGTGAGCCTCTACAAGAAGTCTGCAGGGGTTCTACAGGATGTTCTGGAATTTCTACAGGATGTTTGTAATTTTCTACAGGTTGTTCAGAAATGGGATTTTGGAGGATGGATGGAGAGAGAAAGGTGAAGGAGTGAGTATGGAGGTAGGACAGAGTTGTAAGGAGGTTCAAGACTTGGTGGATGGAGTTGAGGAAAGATGAAGATGGCTGGATTTGTTCAAGAAGGAATGAAGCAATGTTGCACAAAAATTAGGGTTATGTGAGCAAATGGAAAATGTGAGGCAAGAATCTGTGTTAGGGGATGGAGCAGATGGGATTGATGGAGTATGGGAAGATAGAGAAGTGGTACAGGTGCTCTGCAAGTTGTTTTTCCAACTAAACCAATGAAGACTTGTAAAATCAGAGACCTAGTTAAGTTGACCTAATCTGATTTAGCTAACAGTAAAGAGAGTGAGCAAAAGTTTTAATTGCAATGAAACCATGTATACTAACTATGCAACAAAGTAATCAAGAATCTGAACATGTAACCAACTTTTGCAAATAAAAATCAAACACTAATGATTGCATGGTGAAGCAAAGTCAGTGTTTTTGTTGGCAGCAACGTCACCTTGATCCCAGCTCCTGATCCCACTGAGGGAGAGGTGAAATCAGAGGTGCTTGATGGCCCTTTTCTGAAGCTTTTCCCTATTAATAACCTATCAACTCAATCTAAACATCAAAAGTCTTTCTAATCATCAACAGTGACTTAGTTAATCAGCAAGATTTAATCTACTTAATAGAAATGATTTTGCAAAGACATAAAGAACAAATAAAAATACATAAAGGAGGCCTTGGCACTCAGGTTGGGCCCAACCCCAAGAGCTGTCGGCTCCTATAAAGAACTCAGATCTGATGCCAAGTAAATCTGCTTTTCATTACTCAAAAATAATCATCACAAGAAAGTTATACAACAGTAGCTACAAGAAAATGAGCTGAGAAAATGACAGCACTATAGTGCAAATACCAACAGTTCCAAAAGTAAACTACGAAGGCTGAGGCCTTCCTATTTATACACTACAAGGGCCTAGCAGCCCTCCTTAATTCAAGGGACTCGGCTATTCAAACTGCTAGTAAACAGTCACTCTTCCCAAAGCTGCTCGGCTACCTTTAGGATTCGTTTTGGTGGCCTGTTGAGCTCGGAGTTGAGGGTGGAGATTTCGAGGAAGGGCCATTTAATGCCAGAGACAACCTCCCTACGAATCCTCACCTCAAGCTTGGTTGTCACCTGGCCCATAATTGCTTGGTTTTGCTCCAAAATTTGTCCAAAAAACCTGAAATAACCACGTATTAGCCTCCTTGGTAGAGTGACCACCCTTATTCATTCAAATAACATAAACATACTAAAAAACATGCATAATCTATGAAAAATGGTGGATTGATCAAGGAAAATTAGGCAAAATGAGCCCAATAAGTTACCCAATTCGGGGCTCATCATCACCCCCCTGCTAAATGGGTTACTCATCCTCTGAGCAACTAGTCTAGCTCATCATCCTTTATAGCTTTGATCGCCTCCCTCGCGTCCCAGGCCTCTGCGGTGATATCCTCTTCCTGGTCATGGAATCCTTCTTTCCTTTCCACTTCCTCCCACTGTCTATCGTCCCCCTCCTCCTTAACTCCTTCTAGCAATCCCAAAAGAAAAGGAGGAATGAATTTTAGGCCAATCAAATTGGCCTCTAGATTCTGCATCAACTGTTTGTAGAGAGGTACCCTTCCCAAGGCCTCCCTCATCCTGGTGGGAGAGTGGTATTCCCTTATCTTCAAGCTGTGAGGCAGTGTGTTCCACCACCTTGTGCAGGCATGCAGACAGTTTTCTCCCAACAGTCTCTCCATGTCGTCAAAGTGGGAAATAGCTTGAGCCTGTTGCTCAATGTATTCTGGTAAATCCGGAGTGATGTTGGCCAAGTGCTGGTGGGAACTTATCACTGCTAATGGGTCATCCGGCTTTGCTATGATCATTAATGGCTCACTGAGTTCTCTACCTATGATACTGTGAACCTCTGCTGCTCTCTTTTCCTCATGATTCATCCAAGAGGCCATGGCCATAAGTTGGACATCTCCTATCACAATGTTGGGATCCCATGCATTCATGTTCGGAAGGGCGAAGTTGTGCAAGTAAAACTCTGATAATTTGGCCTGTCCTCTGATGAACTACTGCCACATAGAGCTGCAAATTGAAAATAATTTTGGAATGGGGTGATGCCCCTTTGGGCCAAGGTGTTGATCTAAAACTGTAACCACTGATCCTTAAGGTATAGGGCGTACGATTTGGCAGGCTGCCTACACTGCAGAGCTTCCATTTCCCAGCTAGCCATGCAGGCCAGTTGGGCCTCCTTTTCTTGTACCTGCTGTTTCAGAGACTGTATCTCCAGGCCTGCTTGCAATTCTTTTTCCTGTAGCTGTCGATTCAGTGTCTCAATTTTAGCCTACATCCCTTCCCTTCTCTGCTCTTCATCAGGGGTATCTTTGGCTATTGTGGGCTCCTCCTATTGCTATTTTTCTCCCAAGATGTGAGGCCTATCTTCCTTCTTCTATCCTTGTAACTGTAGCTGTTGTTTAAGCAGTTCATTTTCTTCCTGTAGCTTGACCCGCTGGCTGCTCTCCACATGTTGTACCATAGCCAATTCCCTTCTTGCCTCTTTGAGTTGTTCCTCAAAGGATCTATATCTGCCACACCCTTGGACTTAGCGATCTTCATCCAAGTATGGGTCCTCACTCTCTGTTCTTCTAGTGCAAGAAAAAGTGGCACTGTGAATTTTTTGGGAATGATCTTTCCGGCCTCTAAGAAGTTATAGTAGGAGCCCAAACTGGGCTGGGGGCTAGGTTCCACAATGTTCTCCACCTTTTCTTCCTCCTGGGGTGATTTACCTGCCTCACCTTCCATTTCTTTGGTCTCCTTGATCCTAGCCAGTGTTCCTATAGAACAGTCTCAGCATCCTGTAGAGAGGCCTTTGTGTCCAACATTTTCATTCTTTCTCTCTAGGTGGATGTCTTTGGGCTTCCCTGTTCATAAGTGATGGATGCTTTGGAGGGAGACCTCTCCTTTTGTGTAGCTGGGGTATCTACAATCGTGATTGGTTGTTTTGAAGGTGGCTGGGGTCTGCCAGTCTTTATCCTCACACTCCTTCTTGCCTTAAAATACATGGAAGGCTCCCTCTTGCACTTCCCATTCTGCTTTGGAGATGTGCTTAGGGTGGCCAGCACAACTGCTGCCTCCCTAGCTAAAATCTCAAGCGATTTTTCCTTCTGTTTCACCTTTTCTAGACTTCCTGTAGAAAGTCCTGTGCTGACTATTTTCTGGCTTCCTGTAGAAACAATTTTTTGGTTTCTTGTAGAAATGGTTTTCTCACTTCCTGTAGAAACGGCTTTCACTGTTTTGGCCTGCTTGGATGGGGTTCCTTCCCTTTTAATTTTGTTGTGGTTGCCTTGGGTATGCCCTCACTTGCTTGGAATTTTTCAGTGCTCTCTGCCCTGATTTGCAATTGTTTCTCCCTTGGTGTTTGTGCCTTTCTTCCACCCACAGTTTTGGGCTCAGCAGCTTGGCCTTTCCCTTGTCTCTCCTCTTGTTCTTTCTGTGGTGGTCGGTCCTGGGTTTCCTTACCCTTGGGTTTCTTTTCTGCCTTAATGTGATGATTTTCCTCACTACTGGATGAAGTGAGTTCCTCAGCCAGAATTCGAATATCATCATCCTTGGACATGTTGCGGAAAATTTCCCAAGAGAGAGGGACAATGTAGGTATGGAGGGAATCTTCCACTAGAAGCTTGATAAGCCCATGATGGGCCAGCTAGTCCAGTGCCCCTTCCTTCAATTTTGTGCCACACTCAATTAATGATTGTAGGAGGAAATAGGGGATGCTTAACTTTTGTTCCGGGGCTAAATCAATCCTATGTCTGAGTTCACTTAGCAACCGTAAGTGATACCCATAAAAAATACTAAACCACCCCTCACAGGTAATGTATTTCATGATCTGAAGGCTGACCTTGCTCCAAAAAGGGTGTAGGCTAGCTCTCCGGACCCCATTCTTATCTTCTAAAAACTGTTCCTCTAGTAGGAAGAATTATTTCTTGGCTTTTTGGCCCAATGTTCTCTCCTCTTTGCTCTAGGGTATCCCCAATGGCAGATCAGTGACTCGACTAATGAGTTGTGGGGTAAGCTTTAAGGTCAACCCTCTGAAATTTACAGTGGCCAGTGTCTTTGACTTAGGCTGCAGGGACATTAAGAATTATTCTGTTACCTCATCGTCATGGCCTTGAATTCTGTCACAGAAGGTCATCCAATTGGCACGGGTGAATAGGTCCACCACCTTGGGAGTTTCTCACAATTTCCTGGAATTCGAGGGTTCCTTTCTGATAAACCCTCCTAGCATGGTGAGAGTGCTCTGTTTTGGCTTGTGCTCTGATCAGAAAGGGGAATTCTGTGTATGGTTTCCTCTTTTGATTCTCAGGACAGGGTTTCTCAGATGTTTGTATTTCATTTTGCACCAACTCCCTGGTTATAATGCTATTGGTGCCCAAAACACAACTGTCAAAATGGAATTAGGCTCCCATAGACAGAATGCGGAGCTTAATTTTCATCCCTAGCATGCATACAACCACATAAAAGTCACATTCTTGATGCATAGGTTAGCCCTCATAGTGGTTTATCATTTCTATAGGAGGATTTTCTTAACAGGAACCGTGGAGGAGAATTTGACGTAGAACAAACTGAAGAATTCTATGTATCACACAGGAAAACTACTATTCTTGACCCACAAGTAGACTTGCTTCTAATTATCCTACTCCAGATAGTTTAATTCACCACCTTTCGAAATATCATGCATCAGAATGGTGTTTTCGAGCCTACCTCTCTTTGAAACTCCAATTTCGATGCAGACAGTCCAGGTTTCTCTGCTCCGGGAGGCTATGTCGTGTTTCTTGTAGAGCTCCTTCCTGTAGAGATCTTTGTTGGCTTCTGGAGGATGTCACGGCACTTCTGAATGAGCCTAGGACATAGGAGGATTTTGAAACAGGCCGAGAAGCTCGAGCTAACAGACTGCAGAGGAGGACGCGCACTTTGCTGAGAACGGCTGCAAGTGTGAATGACAGTGGTTAATGTGAGTTCTTCAGCCGAGCAATTTTGAATTATGGCGCAATTCATGGAGAGGGGGTGAGGTGGCCAAGACGATCTGTTAGCCAACGTCACAACCATCATTCCTCAGCGTGTCTCTGACCGCCATTTCCTTTCTCTACCATTAACTGCCGCCATTACTGCAAATCCACCGATTCTCCCTGACTGGACACTTCCCACGTGTCAGCTGCACATCTCTTTGGCATAACTGAGCTTGTTTGGATCCCACGAGGCCATTCGATTTACTATGGGTGGCCAGTTGACTGGCCACCAAATTCGTTCAATCCGCACCATTTCACAGACATGCAGTGTTCATAGTATAGGCTATGAAATTTGACGAATAAGGTTAGACACTTATCGGTGTGGCCGTGGACGTGTTCTGCAGGCTTCACGACATGGAACGATGACTTTGCTCACTGCTGCTTCGTGCACAGGCGCTGGAACTCCTTCTTTCATTGGCTAATGATATATGCATGGCTTCAGGACCAGATTCTCTGGTTGTAAACGCTGCATGCACAAGCTCCGTCTGATTTCAGCTGTCGAGGAGGTGTTCACATCCAAGTAGAGTTTGTTACATGTCCCCTGTGTCGATTTCAGCTTCTACCAATTCCATAGCATGTGCTCCAAACGGATCAGCTGCTACAGGATTCCTGTAGGACATCCTATAGCTGCTTCTCCTTCTGGGATGCATGCTAAAACAAGCAAGGTTGTATTCGTGGATGAAGGGTCCTGATGGAGCTTTGAAAAGTAGAGTGTGGGAGCCTTTGTGTGCTTGATTTGTCACTTGGGAAAAAAAAGATTTCAATATGAGGAAAACAGGACTCTTTGTATGACTGTGCAGGAATACATAACCAGATTGTTGCAATGGCGATGGAAAGAGATGAAATCGGTGATGGATGGAAGAGAGGGTGATCCAGATTTAAACAAGAACGCAATAAAACACAGAGATAACCATAAACATAGATATGTAGCGGAAATAATACTTCACTTTATTAATGTATGATACTGAAATATGCTTACAAACAGTAATGGAAATAAACCAGCTAGGGCGATGGTAGCTTATCTCTGAGAAGAGATGTGGTGGCTACATGCCTTTGAACTATTCTAAAATTGTGTTACAATGAGGCTCGAAGGCCTATTTATTGTTGAGAAACAATGGAAAACCCTTCACATCCTGAAACCTAACCCTGAAGATGAAATGCCAAATTGTGGGCCCCGTTTGGGTAAATTGGTACATCAATTTCCCGGGGTCATAACTTTGGCATACGATCTCCATTTGATGCGTACGATAGCTCGTTAGAAATATCTATCTGAGTACTACCACTTTGGGAGGCAACATGGGTCCATGGACCCATGTTGCCCTAGATTTTCCAAAAAACATTGTTTAGGGCCTCAAAACGACTCCGGAAGTTCAGGACCCGAAAAACTACTAAAAATTGTAAACTGTGCTACAATTTAGGAAATGGAAAAAGCTGAAAGAGACAGTTGTGGGGCTCCAAATGGGATAGGTGGGTGGCCACCAACATCCACCCGGATCATTCCTCCCCCTTTAGGAAGCAATGGTCCCCATTGCGTTGAGTTCCTCCCTGAGATGAGGAAGCTTCTGTTGAGATGGGTCTCTGGTGAGTTGTTCTACAATCTCTGATGTGTTCAGAAATGGTGGGAAGCATGGTCGACGACGGTACACATTGATCACTTGGTGCAAGCGAAGGAATGGAGGAATGCTATGCTTCAAAGCATTGTTACCCGTAGCCTTGGTACTGGTGTAAGGACCATGTCAGAGTGGTCTGAGTTTCTGATGGGTTCTGGTAAGGCGTTCTCTCTGCAGATGCAACCAAACTTTGTCGCCCACCTGAAACTTGTGTGGTACCCCTGTGGGTGAGGAGAAGTTGTTCCTGTGTCTTGTCATGACTGTATCCCTTTGCTGCTGCTGCTCCGTGGAGGAACCCTTCGCGAGGGTCATGGATGTGATGACAATCTTCCCCTTACTTTGGGAGTGAACCAGACAGATGAATTTCCTGGTCTAGGAGATGAGCTTGCTACCTTTCTTAGTGGTGATCAAAGATGTGGCGGTAGGTGGGGCTACCTCTGGTATCCTGTATAATGAATTGTTCAAAGAAATAATGACAGCACGAGGCTTGGACTCATACACAGCATGTCGCCTCCACAAGTATCGTTGGCCTAATAATACATCACAAACATCTGGAGGCATAACATCACACAATACCTCGTCTATGAAGGGTTTGATGTTGTAGGGAAGGCGGCACTGCTGTCGAACTTTCAGATCTCGTCCTTCGTGAAGCCACCCGATATTGTACGGCTGTGGGTGCGATGTAGTCGGTAGGCCCAACCGCTTCACGACCTCTGCTGAAATGAGGTTCTTTTGGCTGCCACAGTCGACAATGAATTGCAGTGGCGAACCCTTCATGCACATCTGTGAGTGGAAAAAACGCTCCCCCTCTTCTGGATCTTGGAAATGGCAACAGTGGCACTGGGATCCGCATCAATGATCTGCTTCCCTTTGCCATTCCCCTTGTCCGGTTCTGGCTCAGGGACGGAACATGCATCTGATTCGGAAGCCTTCAACTCGGCCACCAGCGACTGCTTGGTCCGACACTCACTTGTGTTATGAATGGGACTCTTGTGGAACTCACACCACTTTCCTATGTCCTTCTTCGGCTTCGTGGTGTTGTTCTTTTCTTCTGGCTTCGAGGGGTTTTCTTGGGTCACCCCGCCTTGGTTTTGTCCTTTGGGCTTCGGATTTGCAAATCCAAAGTCTCGCTTCTTTTGTTTGAACTTTTGCTCGATTTTGACAGCGTATCGGTATGCTGTGCCAAGTGAGGAGATGTTCAAGAACCCCATCTCTTCCTGGATGTATCTGTGTAGGCAGCCACGGTATTTGAGTACCAGATGCAGCTTAGAATCTTTGATACCCAACTGTGTGCGAAGGGTATGAAAAATGTTTGTGAACTCTGGCACATCTTGGTCTCGTCCCTACCGTAGTGTGGTCCATTTGATGTATTTGTCCTCATAGCTTCTGACAGGGTAAAACTGCTCCTTGATGGCATCCCGGAATGAATTCCAGGTGGGTGCGGCTAAAAATAGTGAGCCGGTACTTTCATCCTTCTGCTCGCAGTAGGTTTCCCACCAGTCCTTGACATGGGGGGCTGCTTTGAGCAGAGCAAAAACAATATTTCCCCGACTCGAAAATTCATGAACAAAAAAATAACCCTCTAGCAGATTTAACCATTTATCTATAGCATCTGCATCTATCTGACCCTCGAAAATGGGGATTTCGAAATTGACTTTTACCTTAAAGGGCGTGGGGTTTCTAGAGTAGCTGCTGGAAGCCGATGCGTCGCTTCTGGGTAGCCGCTGAAGGATCTGGGCAAAGTTGTCCATCATCACGTTCCTTTGTCGCTCGAGGGCTTCTTCGAGCAAGATTTTGATAGGATCTCCTGCTCCCTCGTCTTTCTTCTCATCCGCCATGGGAGGTCGTCAAGATTTGCGAGGCTGGTCTTGTAAAGGTTCGACCAGTTCAAGCCCTAACTCCTTATATCCCAACCTCGTTGGAGACATGCAAAGAAAAACAGAGAAAAAGCAGACTGCTCTGATACCACTGATCCGGATTTAAACAGGAACGCAATAAAACACAGAGATAACCATAAACATAGATATGCAGCGGAAATAATACTTCACTTTATTAATGTAAAATACTGAAATATGCTTACAAACAGTAATGGAAATAAACCAGCTAGGGTGATGGTAGCTTATGTCTGAGAAGAGATGTGGTGGCTACATGCCTCTGAACTGTTCTAAAACTGTGTTACAATGAGGCTCGAAGGCCTATTTATTGTTGAGAAAAAATGGAAAACCCTTCATATCCCAAAACCTAACCCTAGAAGATGAAATGCCAAATTGTGGGCCCCGTTTGGGTAAATTGGTACATCAATTTCCCAGGGTCGTAACTTTGGCATACGATCTCTGTTTGATGCGTACGATAGCTCGTTAGAAAGATCTATCCGAGTACTACCACTTTGGGAGGCAACATGGGTCCATGGACCCATGTTGCCCTATATTTCCCAAAAAACATCGTTTAGGGCCTCAAAACAGCTCCAGAAGTTCAGGACCCAAAAAACTGCTAAAAATAGTAAAATGTGCTACAATTTAGGAAATTGAAAAAGCTGAAAGAGACAGTTGTGGGGCTCCAAATGGAATAGGTGAGTGGCCACCAACATCCACCTGGATCGGAGGGGTGGCTGCAGGCCTAATCAACAGACTTCAAGCTTCAAATCCCCTTCCAAAACCGAATTTTGCCTGCCCGAAGGCTCTACAGGATGTTTCCTGTAGAAATGCAGAACTTCCTGTAGAGAGCCCCAAAACTTCATGTAGAAAGCTCAAAACTTCCTGTAGGAGGTTGAATCTCGACCCGAATGTGTTCAAATCCTGGAAAAAGTGAGTGGCTATGGAGGCAGTGTCCGTAAGGATGTCTTGTAGCCTGGTACGGACCCCTGTCCTCATTTTGTGCGACCTTCTTTATCTGCACTGTATTCCCTGCAACCTACAATAATTCCAAAGATTAGACCTGTTTCTTTTTCTTTTTCTTTTTTTCCTTTTTTTCTTTTTTCTCTTTTCTTTGAGAGACAGCAGAGGCGCCTCCATGAGGTTTTCACCCCCACTATCTACCCTGGGTGCCTCAAAGGGGTTTTCACCCAAGGATCTCTTTTTTTTTATTCCATTTCTTTATTTTCTGAGAGACAGCTGGGGCGCCTCCATGAGGTTTTCACCCTCACTGTCTGCCCTGAGCGCCTCAGAGAGGTTTTCACCCAGGGATCTTTTTATTCCTATTTTTTATTTTTTTTTTGATGATCAAGGTGTGGCCGGAATAGAGGCAGAACCTTGCTCCACTACCAGCACTGATTTTTCCAAAGTTTCAATGAACTCCTACCTCGAAAGGGGTTTCCTGTAGATTTCCAATCGATGCCCATTGACAAGCATGGGGATGGCTTCTTCATCAATGGTCCTGATAAGGACTGAACCATTGTCATTGCATTTCTCCACTGTATATGGTCCTAACCATCTTGTCCTCAACTTCCATTTGAAATCCTTGTATCTTGAGTCATACAGCAGCGCCCAATCTCCCGGCTGGAATTGCTTTTCATCAAGGTGTTGGTCATGCCATATCTTCCCCTAGAGTTGAACTACTTCTGAGTGGAGGAGGGCCTGCATTCATTGTTCATCTAATCCATTCAGCTGCAGTAATCTCTCACGTTGAGCATGGCTAAGATCTAGGTCCAGCTGAGCTGCTACCCTCAATGTATTGCACTGGAACTCTATGGACAACAAAGCTTTCTTCGCATAGACCAGCTCATAAGGTGTGAAACCTGTTGTAGTCTTCCAAGGGCCTCAACCAGGCGATCTGCCCAATCCTTTCTGTTGCTGCTCACCACCTTAGTCAAATTCCCTTCCAATGCTCTATTAGTGACTTCCACCTACCCATTTTCTTGAGGATGATATGGGGTGGAAGTCCTGTGCTTGATCTTGTGATGAGCGAGCAAGTCTTCAATCAGGTTGGAGGTGAACTGGCTTCCTTGATCGGTGAATAACTCTCTTGGGTAGCCAAACTTGTAGAAGATATTTTCCCTTAAAAATTCAGCCACCTTTTCTTCTATTGCTGCTTTGATTGCATTTGTTTCTGCCCACTTTGTCAGATAGTCGGTGCACACAATGATGTAAGACCTTTGCTTTGAAGGAGGGTTGATAGGACCCACAAAATCCATGCCCCACTTCTCAAATGGCTCAAAGGTCACTTGAGGTTGGAGAGGCATTTCATCCCTTGGAGTGGGTTTCCCCATCCTCTAACATCGGTCACACTAGGTGATATATCTTCTGACATCTTGATGAAGAGTAGACCAATAGTAACCTGCCTGTAGAATTTTGAAGGTAGTCCTTTTTGCTACAAAGTGGCCTCCACAAGGCCCGTCATGATAGGTTAGGAGGATGTCAAAGACTTCCTCCTCCCTAACACAATGCCTCAAGATTTGATCTGGGCCAAGTTTAAACAAGTTGCCCCCGATCCAAGTGAATGGGGCACTCTTCCTTCCAATTCTGCACTTCTCCTTTGAGGATAGATGCGGAGGGAACTATGCTGAGACCAAGTAATTTGCTATATTTGCAAAACATGGAGAGAGTACTGAGATAGCAAATAGATGTTCATCTGGCATCTGCTCATTTACTATTCCTTATTCATCTGCAGGGAAATCCAATCTAGACAAGAAGTCAACAACAACATTTTCCTTACCTGGCTTGTCGACAATAGTCAAATCAAATTGCTGCAAAAAAAGTAACCATCTAATGATACGAGCATTTACATCAGGCTTATTCATTAAATATCTAATCATAGCATGATCAGTGTGTACAAATGTTTGATAACCAGTGATGCAGTGTCTGAACTTGTTTAGGGAATGGACTACAGCCAGGAACTCTTTCTCGGTTACAGTATAGTTCATTTCTGCCTTGGACAGGTTTTTACTGATGAGGTATATGGCATATGGCAATTTCTCCTCAACTTGCCCTAAGGCTACCCCTATGGCTTTGTTCGAGGCGTCAGTGTGGATGTGGAAAGGTAGGGCCTAGTTTGGACCTCTCAAGATCGGGGCAGACACTAGCTTATCTTTCAACTCTTCCAGAGCCCCTTGAGAGTCGTCAGTCCATTTAAACTCAACATATTTCCCTAAGAGGCCAAACAATGGTGAGGCTAGCTTACTGAAATCTT
This sequence comes from Pinus tabuliformis, assembly GCA_031772625.1. Classification (NCBI taxonomy): domain Eukaryota; kingdom Viridiplantae; phylum Streptophyta; class Pinopsida; order Pinales; family Pinaceae; genus Pinus; species Pinus tabuliformis. The sequence continues at coordinate 982,466,191 of CM062818.1, read as the reverse complement.
TAATGAATCTTCGATAATATCTTGCTAAGCCTAGGAAACTCTGAACATCTCTTACCTTTTGAGGAGGTGGGACCTTTTGGATGGTAGAAATCTTATTAGGATCCACCTGTAATCCTTGCCGAGAAATGGTATGACCTAGCATGGTCCCTTCAGTCATCAGGAATTCACACTTTTCGGGACTGAGGGACAGGTTCATCTCAATGCACTTGGTTAGAACTTTTCCCAGATTAGTAAATGCTTCTTGGAAGTTGGACCCATAAGGAGTAAAGTCATCCATATAGATTTCCACTGAATCATGGACCAACTCAGAAAATATGCTCAATAATGCTCTCTGGAAAGTGGCAGGAGCATTGCATAGCCCAAAGGGAAGGACTCGGTAGGCAAAGGTACCCCATGGACAAGTGAAGGTGGTTTTATCTTGGTCCTCCAGGCTTATTTGGTTCTGGTTATACCCGCTGAACCCATCTAGGAAGGAGAAGAACTTCTTCCCTGCCAATCCATCCAACACTTGATCTATGAAAGGCAAAGGGAAATGGTCTTTCTTGGTGGCTTTGTTAAGTTCTCAGTAATCTACACAGATTCTCCACTTCCCGTTCTTCTTGGGCACAAGCACTAGAGGTGAGACCCACTCACTATTGAAGATTTGGTAGATGAATCCTGCGTCCAACAATTTTTACAATTCTTCTTTGACAATGTCTTTAAGGGCTGGATTCATTGTCCTCTTAGGCTACCTGACTGGTTTACAATCTTCTTTAATGTAAATGTGATGGGTACAGACCAAAGGATGGACTCCTTTCATCTCCTTATGGCTCCAAGCGGAAGCATCTAAATAATTGTTCAATAAGCTACACAGCTCCTTCTCCTGGAAAGGAGATAGGGAGGAGTTGATCTTTAAAGTTCTTTCGGGACCAAAATCCACATGATTAACTCTGGGAGTGTTATAGACATTTTTGTGCCTCGCAGCATGGAGAATGAAATGTCAATAATTACAGGGATCCTTAGTCCCTAAACATGTTGTTCTTACCCCTAGAAGAACAAGGTCAACAAACCACAGCACTTCCCATCAGTTCTCCACCTGAAAACACTCAAAAACAGGCTTATTTTGGATCATGTCAGCTGCTCCACTGAGCATCTGCGCTGGAATGCAACTGCTCCTCCTTGTACCTGCACTGAAAGTCAAATCTAATGAAGGCTACCTGTGCTGGGCGAGATTGGCCAAGTGGCACAGTCATTCTGCAAGGTGTCAACTGCCCAGGAAGCTTCCAAACTGACACTTGGTTCATGAGATTCACCCTGTGATGAGTAAGAGGTACTTGATCACCATGTGTAAGCAAGGATCTCCAAGTGGACTCAAGAACTGAAGATTAACTGAAGAGGGAGAGGACACTAGTCAGCTCTATGCCAACCTCAAGCTGACTCATCCTCTCTTCTTCTCTCCTATATATAGAGCTCTTCTATGAGGTCTAGGGAGGCTGGAATTTTGTGTAAAGCAAGGAGGTGCTGTTGGTTTACAGTTAGAGCTATTGGGTGATTGTTGTACTAGAGGTGAAGAGGAGAGTTCTTGCTGCTCGGGAGGTGCTGCTGGATTGGAGCCATCAATGGTTGTAACCTTCTCAGAACCCTGTTACTTCTATCAATAAAGTTTTGCATGTTCTCCTATATACTTGTATTGCATTGATGTATTTTATTTACTTGTATATTTGATTCACTCTAATCCATGCATCAGTTATGAGTACATGTATCTTGTAGTTTCCTCTCTTGTTTTGTGCAGGATCTGTGTGTAGCTGGACCGGCAAAGAGAGCAAGGAGCTGGGAACAAGAGACAAAGAGAGAGGATAAGGATCGACTAAGCGAAAGACACCGGTTGGTTAATCTTTTCTTCCTTCTCTCTGTACTTTCATAAAGGAAAACATTAAAGCTTTACTTTCAGTTGTTGCTAAAGACTGTCACCTTTAGAGTAGGGATAGGGTCATCCGAGTCAGATACTTTTCCCCACAACAAACTGGCGACTCCGCTGGCGGTTGTGTCGACCTACTTCAGGAAGATTGCATTTCCCTTCCAAGAAGGAATTACAATCGTTGACCAACAAACTTTTCTCCCCAACAGTTCACAAGTTACAGGAAGCATTCCAATGATCCATGGAAGGAATCATTTGCTCCAAAATATCGGAGTAGGTCTCCTAAAAGACCCTGCCTTAATGGGTACTTTCGCCCTACCGCCTCCAAGTAATCTGGCGGGAGTGGCCACAGTGGAAACCTACAAAATGAAATCTAATCCAATCTTCTGGTTGGATTCGGAAGATTCCTAGATATTTTGTCGGCTCCGAGGACAGTTCTTATCTCGTGTCAACCTCGTTAAAAAATGAAACAAGGAGTTATGAGGATAGTTCTTTTACTATGTCAACCTCATTAAAAAATGAAACAAATCCCCTTTTCAAAATTCAAAGGTAAACCTTCATTCCAATCACCAAGTTGAATGCAATGAAGCTTGGGGGGCACCTTCCTTTGACATGCGTTATTATGATGCTGGGGGCATGCATAATCGAGCAGTTTTAGCAATGTTCATGCTCGTTAAAAAATAAACGCAAGAATCGAGCAGTTTTACCACGGAATTTATGCTCGTTAAAAAATAGAAAAGCGTGAGCAAAAGTTTCCACCGGAGTTCAAGCTCATTAAAAAATGAACCTATCTCGGTAAATAACCATTGCGATCGTAAATTTATCAGCCTTAAAAGCCTTGGTCGTGTTTTCATCCATCACCTCCATTTCATTTGGCCGGTCGTTCACCCCCATATGTGTGTTTACCCATTTTGAGGAACAGCTGCAAAGAGTGATTTCACCTAGCCATCCTTGTGACACTACCGTGATTGGAAAATTCCAATTTGTACCTGGAATCTGCTGCTATCCCTGTTTATCACTCGTTCCTCAAAAGACGAGTCTTCTTTGAGCTCTTTTCACTGACTCGTAAAATATGAAAAGTTTGCCGAGTTTTGGCCTTCCAGCTCGTTAAACGACCGGAACGCTATCCCTCCTCTAGATTTTAATCTTTTTGGACCTGAGGGATTATTGCACAAAACGATCGAGCGCTTGTTTTGTTCGGCTCGTTAAAGCAATCGAAAACTCATCCCTTCTGTATTGTTTTATACTTTTTCGGACTTAAGGGATTAGATGACGAAAAAGGAATCATGGAGTTAACTTTCTGTACCTTTTCAGACTCTCTAAAAATGAAAAGGACCGAGTTTTCCTTGTCGTTAGACTCGTTAAAATGATTAAATAGCGACAAACTTGTCTTTAGACGAGAACGAGTTTCCCTATCGCTAAGCTCGTTAAATCATAGCGATGGGCTTGCCCGAAGGGCAGGTTATAGAACAAGAATATGTTATCCTCCTCAAGCTTGACAAAAATAAAGAGGTACTGGTCAGAAATGACTGGGGAAAAATTGGGAGAACATCAAAGTTTAATGGTAGCGAGTCACTCTTGAACATGACACTTTTCCTCCGTACCACATCGGGTTGGGTTGTTTCATTCACCGGTCTCATCACCATGGTCCTCGCCAAACCATCCACATTTGGGGTAATGCTACCGATCCATCGCATCAGTGTCGTTATATGTTCAAGAGGGGTCATTCTGAAAGTGTCAACCGTGTCCCATCCACTGCCATACATTATCCTTCATCCATTCATGATCGCCACCCTGAATCATATATCACAGTTTTTTTTCACCTCCACTAAAATCATTAGCTCCGTTCCGTGTCATTGATGTGGGATTCATTAAGGCCCTCCTTTGACGGATCGCTTCTTGTCGACTTCAGCTCATTATCCAAGAAGTTGGTCTAGGGACAACCCCATCAGTACTTTGAAGCTTGCATGCCTCAATGGCAAGTTTCTCACTTCCGGCGACAGGTATACATCAATGACCTTCGACCAGAAGATTTTGCGTGGCGTTCGACGCCAAGTCCTTTATTCACGCCACGTGAATTGTACTGCAGTACCTTGAGGGTCATTATCATTATCGGTGATTCCTCTCGCGCTTGTTAACGGTTTTCATCATTGACCGGTAATCAAGCGATGTCTTTCCATGTTCGACTTCAGCGAAACTCTCACATGGATCGACTTGTACTTAGAGTGAAGATTGAACGAGTTTGAAGACCCCGGATCTAGTTTCATCCATCCGGGCTGCGATACATATTCAGGAAATATAAAAACATTTGTCATGTACATCATTGCAGCAAATGATCATCCTACTCAAAGGATGATAATTTCAGCAGAGAATTATCAGTCTACTATCAGACGATCGTCTATTCTATGTACCAAAATGTATTTATAAAGCTGAGCATGGGAATGCCCGCCTCAGCTAGATCATGAAAACAGAATGAAAAATAATGTATTGTATTGTATTGTATTACAGGGCGCCTCCTCAGCACTGGAATGAACTTCGGACCCTCTAGATAAAGCATTTCACCCGATAAACGGCCTCATACTTTAGGGGGCAACTGTTATAGACATTTTTGTGCCTCGCAGCATGGAGCATGAAATGTCAATAATTACAGGGATCCTCAGTCCCTAAACATGTTGTTCTTACCCCTAGAAGAACAAGGTCAACAAACCACAGCACTTCCCATCAGTTCTCCACCTGAAAACACTCAAAAACAGGCTTATTTTGGATCATGTCAGCTGCTCCACTGAGCATCTGCGCTGGAATGCAACTGCTCCTCCTTGTACCTGCGCTGAAAGTCAAATCTAATGAAGGCTACCTACACTGGGCGAGATTGGCCAAGTGGCACAGTCATTCTGCAAGGTGTCAACTGCCCAGGAAGCTTCCAAACTGACACTTGGTTCATGAGATTCGCCCTGTGATGAGTAAGAGGTACTTGATCACCATGTGTAAGCAAGGATCTCCAAGTGGACTCAAGAACTGAAGATTAACTGAAGAGGGAGAGGACACTAGTCAGCTCTATGCCAGCCTCAAGCTGACTCATCCTCTCTTCTTCTCTCCTATATATAGAGCTCTTCTATGAGGTCTAGGGAGGCTGGAATTTTGTGTAAAGCAAGGAGGTGTTGTTGGTTTACAATTAGAGCTATTGGGTGATTGTTTTACTAGAGGTGAAGAGGAGAGTTCTTGTTGCTGGGGAGGTGCTGCTGGATTGGAGCCATCAATGGTTGTAACCTTCTCAGAACCCTGTTACTTCTATCAATAAAGTTTTGCATGTTCTCCTATATACTTGTATTGCATTGATGTATTTTATTTACTTGTATATTTGATTCACTCTAATCCATGCATCAGTTATGAGTACATGTATCTTGTAGTTTCCTCTCTTGTTTTGTGCAGGATCTGTGTGTAGCTGGACCGGCAAAGAGAGCAAGGAGCTGGGAACAAGAGACAAAGAGAGAGGATAAGGATCGACTAAGCGAAAGACACCGGTTGGTTAATCTTTTCTTCCTTCTCTCTGTACTTTCATAAAGGAAAACATTAAAGCTTTACTTTCAGTTGTTGCTAAAGATTGTCACCTTTAGAGTAGGGATAGGGTCATCCGAGTCGGATACTTTTCCCCACAACAGGGAGAGGTCGGATCAGTCACATAGAGGTCCACTAAGGTGCTGGCTTGGGTATCTTCCACCAATTCCTCTAAGGACAGTGCACTGGGAGGTGGATTTTGAATCAAATTCTCAATCAAATCATCCTCGGTTTGAGGGCCTCCCCTAGTGGTTTCTACTGTGCACAATGGTGCAAAGTAGACCTCATCCTCATCTCCTTCTTCCAACCAGAGTGGTAAGTCATGTTCTAGCAGAGGTTGGGCAGGAGGATATAGGACTAGCTGCTTGGACATGGGCCCATTCTTGATGGTCATGCTTCCAGCTCGACAACTGATGTAAGCATCCACAGTGGCTAACCAAGGTCTTCCCAAAATCAGGGGGTATCCAGTGAGCTTTGCCTTTGGCTGAAGGACCAAGAAGTCCACAGGGTACTCCCAAGAGTCAACAGAGACCAGGACATCTTCCACAATCCCTTTGGGAGTCACGGTGGAGCGATCTGCCAACTGCAGGACTATCGAGGTCTTCCTTAAGGAACTCTGAAGGTTGAGTTTAAGCATGGTGTCCCTGGTCATCACATTAATGGTAGCCCCTAGATAAATCAAGGTATGGGGGATTATAGTTCCATTGATGTGGACATCAACTACAAGACTCCCAGGGTCCAAATACTTTGGATAGATTACTTGCCCAACATTAGATCGAACAGTTGTCCTATGACATTGATAGTCGGGGCATCCCTCTTTCGAGTGCCTGGGTGCCTGAAACACTTCCCCTTAATCAATTTGTTGTATATCAGTACATCTTTTATGGCCTGGAGAAGTGGTATTTTCACACACAACTGTTTAAGTTCTCCTAGAAGTTCAGTCTCCTCTAGTTTTGGTTGCGTGGTTACTGTTAGTCGCTCAGGAAAGGGTGGAATGATTTTGGGTTCACTTTCCTGTTTCTCTTCCTCGTCCTCTAGGGGAGGAGTTTGGCGATCTAGAAGGGTCTTCCCAGAACGCAGGTTGATCTCCTGAATCTACACAACATAGGTAGGGCATGTTGTCTCCCCAGTGTATACCTGTTGGGCCTGTCGGTTGTTGGGGTTCGGGTTCGGTTGAGTAGGCATCTGGGGTTGTCTTGGAGGAGCAGGAGGTAATGGTTATGGCTAAGCCGGTGGTGGAGGAAGAATGGCGAGAGGATAGTTGTACTAGGGCCTCCAGCCTGGTTGAGGTGCATTCCACTAAGGTTGTGGCTGGACATGTGAGTGAAATGAATGAGCAGTGGGTTGAGTATGGTCTTGAGGTGGATAAGACCACGGAGGAGGTGCGGACCAGGAAGGATGAGCAGGGGTACCCCAAGAATTCATGTGAGCAGATTGGTTGGGGCCATAATAAGCTTGGGATGTCCCTTGCATCCCCTGCTGGTAAGGTCTGGGCCCATGAAGCCTCCTTTGGTTGAGGAAGTAGAGAGGTTAAGTGGTTGCCTCAGTCCCTTGGTACATGGCTTTAAATCCAGGCAAGGTTGGGCATTGGTTCGTGGGGTGGTTTTCCTCACAAACGAAACATACCTCTATTGAGTGCAATGGACACTCGTTCTTAGGGTGCTTCCTCGTACATCTGGGACAAAAAATGGCCAAAGCCCTCTCAGCTTCCTCTTTCTTTTGTTGGATTCAGAAGGTATCAAGTTGCATGGCAATGGTCTATCTCATCTCACTTTTGAGGTCTTCCATCTGATTAGCAAACTCACACTTGGAGAAGGTAGTACTAGCTGAAAGTGGATTCCCCCTACCTCTTTTCCGGGCTGCCCTAGAGTGGTTTCTAAACACAGTCTTTATGTCCTCATAAGGTAGTTGGTAGATGTCTCCTCCAGCTAGCATGTGAAGGGTATCTAGAAGGTCTTCAAGAGCTCCTCGAAGTAGAACCAGCTTTAAAGATTCAGGGTCAAGTGTGCACCTGGCCCGTTTATAGCTAAGTTGGAACCTTTCCTCGTAGTCTTCTAAAGACTCATCATTTCCCATGGTCATCTGAAATATTTCTCCCTTTGTTTCCTTTGACCTATAGTAATCCCGACATTTTTTGTTAAAGGCTTGTTGCATCTGAGCCCAAGCGGTGATACTGTTTCCAGGTAACCCCATGAACCAGCATAGTGTTGCATCCTTGAGGGTAGAGGGAAAGAGTTTCAACTTTTGCTCATCTTTTTCATAGTCATAAGTTTGACAAAGGATAGCAAACTCAAACAGGAAGGTATCAAGGTCTTCAGTGGTTAATCCATGGAAATGAGGTAAGGTTGAGGGACTTATGTTCTTCATCTTCATGTCCCCGTTGGTCTCTCGGATGGGGAAGGTACCTTCTATTCTCTCATCATCGTCTCTACCATTTTTGTTTTCAGCCATGGTCTCAAAAGGAATGTTTTCTTGCTCTTCTTCTGTTATAGGATCTTTCTATATCTCAGGAGGTTCACCTATAGGTTCTTCTGGGTCACTGCCACCAAAGAAGAGAGAAGGGTGACTCAGTGAAGTGGTGGGGGTGTTGGGTAGGAATTTTCCAGTATTATCTCTGTTCCTACGAGGCATGAAAAGATTTTTGGTTGATTTTGCTTTTTCCTGCTTGTACCTGCAAAACTGAAACAGATGGAATTGCAACTAACTAAAATCTATCTTGTGGAAATGAAAATGCGGAATTGAAATGAAAGTAGGAAAGGACTAATATATTTTGCTCAAATGAAATTGCAGGAATGAAATGCTAGTCTACGCTTGCAGAATTGAAATTGCGGAATTGAAATGCTAATCTATGCTTGCAGAATTGAAATTGCGGAATTGAAATGCTAATCTATGCTTGCAGAATTGAAATTGTGGAATTGAAATGCTAATCTATGAAAGCAAGAAATATCTACTCTACTTTTGGGGAAATGAATGAAATAAACTACTTAGCAGAAGGTTGTAGTGGAAAATAGAAGAAAAGCAACAATCATAAATAATCTAACGCTTCCCTGGCAACGGCACCAAAAAGAATGGTGGGCTCCAGTATTGCACCAATAGTGCTGCAACTCCTGGGACTCCCTTCTTTACTTTTATCAACATGGTAGTTCGTAACAAACTTGGAAGCAAGGGTGTTGTATGCACAAGTACTAGCTCTTGCCGCAGTTGTCACTTGGTCAGCTGGCACAAGTCCGCTAGGAGCTTAAGCCAACTTTTATGAGCTCTGAGAAGAAGCTTTTTAACTGATGGATGAAAGCTAACTCAAAGAAGGCTAATCTACTTGCAGAAAGAAACTAGAAAGCTGAAAGGAAACGTAAACCCTAGCAAACCCTAATTTTACCAGCTAGCCCTATTGATGCAAGAAAGAGGATGCAAGCTACCAAAAGAGATGCCATTGACTTCTAGGAAGGTAAAATACATGTGTCTAAGTTACTTCTACAGTAACATCTGGAAAAAAAAAAAAAACATCTTTTTGTATTTTTGAATAAGTTGCTAGAATTATCATGCATGTGATTTAATTGTTTTTTACTGTGCAAAGGTGGATTGGTGAGAGGAAATGCTTGGAGGATGGATGGAGAGAGAAAGATGAAGGAGTGAGTATTGAGGTAGGACAGGGGTGTGAGGAGGTCTAGGACTTAGTGGATGGAGTTGAGGAAAGATGAAGATGGATGGATTTGTTCAAGTAATGAAGCAATGTTGCACAAAAATTAGGGTTATGTGAGCAAATGGAAAACGTGAGGCAAGAATCTATGTTAGGGGATGGATCAGATGGGATTGATGGAGTATGGGCAGATAGAGAAGTGGTACAGGTGCTCTACAAATTTTTTTTCCAACTGAACCAACGAAGACTTGTAAAATTAGAGACCTAGATTCGTTGACCTAATCTAATCTAGCTAACAGTAAAGAGAGTGAACAAAAGTTTTTATTGCAATGAAACCATGTATACTAACTATGCAACGAAGTAATCAAGAATCTGAACATGTAACCAACTTCTGCAAATAAAAATCAAACACTAATGATTGCATGGTGAAGCAAATTCAGTGTTTTTGTTGGCAGCAAGGTCACCTTGATCCTAGCTCCTGATCCCACTGAGGGAGAGGTGAAATCAGAGGTTCTTGATGGCCCTTTTCTGAAACTTTTCCCTATTAATAACCTATCAACTCAATCTAAACATCAAAAGTCTTTCTAATCATCAACAGTGACTTAGTTAATCAGCAAGATTTAATCTACTTAACAGAAATGATTTTGAAAATACATAAAGAACAAATAACAATACATAAAGGAGGCCTTGGCACTCGGGTTGGGCCCAACCCTAAGAGCTACCCGCTCCTATAAAAAACTCACATCTGATGCCAAGTAAAGATGCTTTTCATTACTCAAAAATAATCATCACAAGAAAGTTATATAGCAGTAGCTACAAGAAAAAGAGCTGAGAAAATGACAACACTATAGTGCAAATACCAACAGTTCCAAAAGTAAACTACGAAGGCTGAGGCCTTCCTATTTATACACTACGAAGGGCCTAGCAACCCTCCTTAATTCAAGTGACTCGGCTATTCAAACTACCAGTAAACAGTCACTCTTCCCAAAGCTGCTCGGTTGCCTTTAGGATTCGTTTTGGTGGCCTGTTGAGCTCGGAGTTGAGGGTGGAGATTTCGAGGAAGGGCCATTTAATGCCAAAGAAAACCTCCCTACAAATCCTCACCTCAAGCTTGGCTGTCACCTGGCCCATAATTTCTTGGTTTTGCTCCAAAATTTGTCCAAAAAACTTGAAATAACCACATATTAGCCTCCTTGGTAGAGTGACCACCCTTATTCATTCAAATAACATACACATACTAAAAAACATGCGTAATCTATGAAAAATGGTGGATTGATCAAGGACAATTAGGAAAAATGAGCCCAATAAGTTACCCAATTCGGGCTCATCAACTGGATGTTACCCAACCCAGATGGACCAACAAGATTAGGAATACCACCAGAATAAGGTTGATTAACTCCAACCATGTGAGTTTGTAATCCACTCAAATTGGTTTCACGTAACACAAGAGGAATATTTGGATTCCCCCCCCCCCCCCCCCAAGGAAGTGGCACATTATTTCCACTTGACGGAGGAGTAGAAGAACTAACAAAAAACTGACCTAAAACAGTCGGTTGTACTGGAAGAGTCCATTGAAATGACAATACAGGTTGCGATAGAATCATAGGTTCAATAGGAACTAACATGACAACAGTTTGTCCAAAAATTTGAGAGCTCACATTTGGAATGAATAGACCACAAGTAAGCATGGAATTTGAAGACCAAATGGGATTCTGATACAAAGATGAAGCTCTAGGAGTTCCTGAAACTAACTAGGCTAGGGTTGTATAACCAGGGGGAAACATGGACCCACTAGTTTAAGGAGGTGTGTGATGTTTAAATACTCAAAACACATCTCATAGAAAACCTCAGCTTACAAATACACACAGGAAATCAGAGCAGCATAAGTGAATTCTGAGTGATTGTGTATTTATACAACTGTAAAAACATTAAGGATAAAGCAAAACCACATATCTTGAGCATTGAAACACTGTATGAATCCTGAGAAGAAAAGCAGCAAATTGTATTACTGAAACTGAGTTTTTACACAAGCCAAAACAATACTCTGTTTTCTCAAATATCCAACCCCCATTACATAGATGTTTCAGCTATATATAGAAACATAACTCTAACTACTTCGAGCTTCCTCCTCCAGCATGAGGGGAGCTCGATGACTGCCACTAATGACACCTATCTGCTTTGTAACAAACTATTAAATACAATAACTGCTAACTGAAATTCTAAAGAGTTCTAATTTGATTATGACTCTAACTCTATCTTCTTCGTAGAATGATTCCTCCTTGCTTTTTTGACACCTGGCTTCCTTTTCGTTTGGCTGAGATGGCTGAGATGAGTAGTTAATGCTCCATGTTGGCTTTGGATGATAAAGGCTTTAATCTGCTCAGCGATGTTAGGGAATATCCCTTGTTTTTCGGTTCTGGTCTCCCATCACTTCGAATATGCAGCAGCATGTCTTTTTAGTCCCTTTAATACCCCAAAAATATAGAACACCACCATGTTTCCTGATGAGTCAGATGCTCCATCAATAGCCAAGTGTGCAAGCCAAAATTCCATGTATGCAATTCATTCAATACCCTATGACCGGTAATAAAGTGGCTTTATAACCGAAAATTTTTAAACCTGAGTTAAACATTTCACCTTTTTGAAGGCACACCTGTCTTGATCAGAATGGCTGGGATGTCTTCATTTGATCTTTACATATCCTTTAGGTGTTCCCTTTTGGAAAAAATCCCGCACATATTACCAAACTGTTTGTTTGCTTTAAAAACACCACTTACAGCAGTTTCGTAGCGCGCTACGAAACTGCTGAATTTGTTAAAACAGCTTGTATTTGCCCTGAGGTATTTACTGCTTAGACCTTTAATTTCTAAAACACCTTTACATATGGCAGGGATCTACATGTCCTCAAAACAAGAAAACTAAGCAAAATTTAACAAAACTTGGAACAACACCTTTCTTTGAACAACAACTTCATTTAGCAGCTAACTGACCTAGCTGTGCCTTTAAGTCTGCAACTTTCTTCCTCATGGCTTTATTTTCAGCTCTAAGATGCATATTTATCTTTCTGAGGAGTTTAGCCTCTTTAATGGCAGGTACTGTCCATGTGTAAACATCAGCTACTGAATCCACCTGGTTTACTAGGTTTTCACTTCCTTTCAATACAGCTTTACGATAATTTGCATACCTGACTGCAGACTCCCTAGTGGCATTCTTCACCTTAACAATTTCATGTTTAGCTGCTTCTAGCTGATTCTTTATAGCTATGATATTACCCCCTTGAGATATGATAACTGTTCTGTTGGTGTCTTTTTGCTTAATTTTCTCTGCCTCCTCTGTTCTGGACAATCTCTCAGCCTCCTTTACTTGTTTCCTTGTAATAGGTCTTCTGGGTTTGAAGATGAATTCGTCACCTGGTTCATCAAACCTCAATCTTTTTGAAGCCCTAGACTTCTTGGTGCTTTCTGGTGATGACTGTGTCAAATCAATGTGTACTGGTTCAATGTGCACCGGTTCAATTTGCTCAAACTCAATGGCCTCCAACAAATCACTCAGGCTTGCCTTAGATACCGGGCTTTCTTCAACAGCTAATGCTTTGCCTTTTTCTTTACTTATTTGGCTCCTTGTCCTTACTCTTGACACTGTTTCGGATCCACTTGGTCCAGGTACAGTCTTCTTATGCTGAGCTTCTTCTTTTGCTGATGGCTGAGGTTGTTCTTTAATGATCAGTGGCTTCACTGATTTTCTTAACTGTGACTTGGCTTTCTTTTTATCTTTTGCCTCCTTTTGAAGCTCAGCTAGCGTGAGTTCTTCGACTGATTGTTCTTTTTCTCTAACTGGTTGTGGAGTAAGACCTGTTTTACTTTGGAAACCAGCCATGAAAATGAACGAGTTCCAGTCTCTACCTATTTTCTGGAGACCATCCAAAACTAACAATTTAACCAAACCATGGTGAAACAAAGATGTTTCACAGTCTTCCTTTCTTAATTGCACTTTGTCACACATTTTGCTCAGACTGCGAAACAAGTAAAAGGGAATGTCTATGGAGGCTTTACCAGTGAAATGTAACAGCAACTTGAAGTGATAAGAGTAGACCTTATTGTATCTTCCCTCACAGGTCAAGTACTTCTGAATACAGGTGAGAAGAAGGGCATAATGCTCCTTGACATAGTTTCTGGGCACTGCTTTTGTTAGGTCTTCATTCACATATGCCTCTTTTAAAAACTCTTTGCAGGGATTCATATCAAACTTAAAATTCTTAAACCATTCTTGCCCCCCTCTTGGGATCTCTGTTACAGCAGCTATTGCCTCCGGAGACACTTGAACTTCCAACATAGCTATTTTAGAATTTAAACCGGTGAAGTTTAAAGCAAAATCCTTTGTTACCTGTGCATGGCCACCTTGCAACTTCTTACAGAAATTCCAACACCCGGCATCCTTGAATGCTTTCTTCACGCCTTCATCTCTCAATGCGAGGTCTAAACCTTCAGGTTCTGTTCTCTGGCATTTTCCAGATCGATGTTCTTTCCTCTCCATTTTGCTTTTGAAATCTTCGCACAGACAATGACCAACAGCTTCAGTTAAAATGGTGATTCAATTCTCTTTAACTCGGCCTCGCTTGTAATCAGGCTCGCTTGGAAACAGGCTCGCTTGAAAACTCAAATACATCATCCGATAAGCTTGTCACTTATGTAACACTCACGATCATCATCAAGATCCATGCACGGTACAATTCATCGGAATGATATTTCTGTGCGTTTCATCAAATCTATTGGTGGAGTGATGACTAATGAACTCTTAGACATGCTACGGGAGGTACACACAAACTGACATGAGAGGACAGAATTGGTGACTCATTAACAGACTTGACACTTTAGGAAAGATTCGCTGCGAAATGCACGAATCCGCGATTTCGCAGCGCGGTTAGTTTAAAATTCTAATAATGCGCTGCGAAATGGCTTAATGACAACGCGCTGCGAAATGACTGAACAATGATTACGCTGCGAAACTGGCCAATAGGAGATTACGCTGCGAAATCACGAAAAGACTCGGTGAATAGGATAAGACAAGACATGGCTTATAACACAATGATGGTGGAGGAGAACCAATAGGATTAGAGTATAATTTAAAACAAACCCCTTTAAAACTCCAAATCCTAAGTATGAAACATAAAACGAAAACCATATGACACAGACCTTTGACATTGAACTAGGACCAAGGACTATATGCATAAAATTTTTATTCTAAGTGATAACAGGTCTCAGGATCAAATTATTGAGGTGATCAGGAATCTGATGGTGGTGGACGAGAATACAGGGGTTGGATACTTGGAATAATCCCAAGTTTGAAACCTTGATCTTCAAGTGATTGAGGAATATTTGAATGAACTCCTTGGGACGACCCTTCAATATTAGACAATGAAGGGGAACTGTGAGATTAACCCAATGGTTCAGCCATGATGACTTCCTCTCAAGAGTAGAGAAGGAAAGATAATTTGGTAAGGGCTTACTAAAAATCTTAAAATTAACAGGGAATTGCTCAATATTGGTCCAAGAAGCAACTGCATTGGTTCAACATATTTATTGTGGCTAGTTATTTTTAGAAACAAAAACTTTTCCTTTTCATCTTTTAGGAGTCGATAAAAGGAAAAATGTGACTCTAGTTGCTTTCGCTGGTTTAGTGAGCTTGAAAGGACAAGTGCTTGATGATATTTTCAAATTTAAGGAGTCAGAAAAGATCGAAATGACCACTTAGGTAACTTTAGGAAAAAAGGAGTACCAAGTAACCATGAACTACAATATACACCTTATAAAATAAATTTACCAAGGACCTGACATACGTGAAGGAAATCTCCGTGAATGTTGTGTTCATTGTATCATGTTCACAGGGTGGCAGACTCATCTTCCTATGGATAAAGGTTTGCAACCTATGAGGGTCTCCCTTTATAAACTCGATGGTACGGGGAGCATAAGTCAGTGATAGCATTGTCTAATGCAAGAGAGAAAGACAACTGTTGAGTTTTATACACACCGGAAAACGTCTCTAGCCTAGACCACTAAGTATGAGCATTAATGTTTCAAATGCTCCTTAGATTAATTGATATATTTTAAAGTTAATATTGAAATTATGTTTCGATTTCAAGGCCTTAATGATGTCATATGTTCCTAAAATGCAGCTAAATGATGAAATTGAGATCCTTTCATTCGATGAAGGCTACCTATTTAGGGAAGAAAAACACCCAAATCATGCATCAAACAAGAAACAATGTATCAATGACAATTGTTCCAATGCTAAATGCAAAACATGAAATCTAATCTTTCATTTCATAAGAAAAATTAATGCCAAAACAAAATCTTAAAGCGATCTACCTTAAGATAAAATGATGATTTCCTTTTCACTTTAATGCAATCAATGTAATCTAGTGCAAAAGAGAAAAAGAGAATGCAAACAACTCAATAATCATGAAAATCTCTTTCACATTAATGATTTTGAATGCAACAAATGCTTCGAAAACTACTTAGAAGATAAATACTTTCACTTTCGCTTTTTGAAACGCAAAATTCAAAGAAAATACTTCTTTTCAATTCAATCGAAATGAACAATTTTGTAATCTATTGTTTTCCAAATGGAACTAAAGTGATTTTCAAAGCATCTACTCAATTCGACACTAATGAAAACAACTTAATACCCAAGAACCAAAAGTTATTTTCAAAAGACATTGAAACACAAAAAGACTCTTTGAACTAAAGTGATTTTCAAAGCATCTACTCAATTCGACACTAATGAAAACAACTTAATACCCAAGAAACAAACGTGATTTTCAAAATACGTCGAAACACAGAAGGACTCTTTGAATAAGGGTAATTGATCTCTGAAGAGAAGACCAATGAGTGAATGAAGGATGACTTAGAAGTCCTAGAAACCCTAGAAGGAAAATCAAGCTCCAAACACACTTAAACCAAATCAAGAGGCAATTGCAGTTAGACAAACATGTCAAACAAGACAAGGACACTAAAATCATACTGGTAAGCCACTGACAGAAGGTGAAATGCTGAAAACAAGAAGACAAACCCTAATTTTTTTTAACCTCTAATATCATCGCACCTTTTAAAATAAAAGTAGGGATCATTGCTACTGTAATCAACATATCCACGATGTCATCGCAGTTGTCAGGGACAAAATGCAATGGTTGAGAAAGATAAAGAAAAAACAAAAAATCTTCAAGAGCAGCACAAATCAAGAACCTTCAAGCAATTACCAGAAAGTGAAAATAGTTAAAGACAAGTAAACAAGTCTAGGAATGGACAGTTGGTCAAATTCATCACAAAAACAAGGTTAAGGATTGAATGGAAAGGATCATAGGCTTCCCAGTGGAGTCACCATTTCGTTGTCTAGGTAAATCCTCTCTACAGATAGAGACGATCCCTCTAGCCCAATGAGCAGGCCTAGCAACTGAAGTGACAATCTACTAGACACTTTCCTAAGTTTCAATTCAAAAGAGAGATGAAGAATATGGCCTACCTCGTTCTGATGCTATCTCGATCTCCTTCGTTGAATACTTTGAATCACTTGTGTCATGGGCTCATTCTTACTGCTCATAGCTTTTATGCACCCGCACAAGAGATCAAAACACAACAAGGCATGCAAAGTTGAATAGCATATTCAAAAGAAACCAACTTAACTGATCAAGGAATGTTAATCTAAATGATACATGAGCATACACATTTAGGTAAAATTTACTAGAAGTTGTATATTAATAGAAAATAAGGGGAAGTACACAACCAAGCCTTGATGTTGATAGGGTTTCCTTGAATGAATATCCAAGTCCAAGCTAAGCTCTCTAAGCAATCCTTCTCTAAGCCAAATGAGTAGCATATAAGCACAATATTAGCATAAGGATGCAAATAGGAGTAGACCAACCATTTGGGAATGGGAGAGGATGAATATATAGGTTGGGAAAGGGAGTTAGGACCTCTCCAAAGGTAGGATTAGGCCCTTATCTCAAGGAGGTAGCTCATATGGATAAAACCAAGAGGTCAAGTTTGGATAATTCGACCTCATCTATGCAAAATAACCTCTAGCTCACTACTCTAGAAGCTTCTAGATCACGAATCTTCTCATCCTCTTTGGGAAAATTGCATTTTTGGGATCATCGCAGGTATACAAGTGAACGGAGCGATGCCATTGCAGGTCAAGTGCATTGAAACATGCGATAATCATTGTTTTTAGTCTCATAATTGCGATGATTCTCAAATTAGGGTTTTAGAGCTATTTCTTTTAGGGAAATATCAAGGCATTTTCCAATAAATGTCTTAGGAAGGATCTGAGTTGCATATATGAATGAGTACACTACATAATGATCATGTTTCAGGCACTTCAGGGTATGTCACAAGGAAGTGCACGAGGTGTGACAAAATATTGTGTAACACACCCTCTTTTCCATTTTTTGGAGCCCATTACAGAAGCTTAGGACCTCCGTTGTCAAAATCAGGAGAGACACAAGGATCAATACCACACCATCTCCATCATGGAACTCTCCATTCTAGTGATTGCCAAAACTCATTTTTTGGACCTGTCGCACGCTCAGAAAATCATTTTAGGTATGCCTTCTCTTATTCTTTAATTCATATCATTCAGTCAATCACCGATTATGTATATGTTTTAAAAATATGCTTTCACTTGGGGTATTGGTTGTGTATATTGTAGGTACATCACGAACAATCCCCTTCGACCAACACCCCAATAGGCAAATAACAGAGCAGGTATCATTCACCACTTAGCATGATAGGCTTCCCCTTAATATTTGCATATCCTAACATAATTTCTCCAAAATGCACCATAGGTTCCATCGTCTTGACCATGTTTATCACCACCTCACCTTGCATATGATCAAAATTCATGTTGGTCGATATTGCCCTCCCACTCATGCCTCTCTTAATCTTTGTATACCTTTATTCACTATCAAGAGCCATGACCACCTACTCAGGCCTAGGAATCACTCCACTTACATGCCTTGAAGATCAACCTCATTATGTTGCACTCATCGCCCATACACCCCCTTCCCGGGTCATCCCTGGTACTTTATGACATATCAAGGCGGATGCACCACTACATCCTACATTTTCCTATCATCTACCTATATTACATAGCCCATCTATGTCACTTCATCTGCCTCACCAACCCAACATAAAGACCAACCAATGGGGCCTCCACCCTCAGAAAAACACCACACCTCCATACACGTCACCATTATTATGGGGAACCCATCTCTATGTCTGTACATCCAAATCACCTTCATATTCTTTTGGCAAGTGTACAAATATTTTTTTTAGAAAACTACTCCCACCCATATTTTCATGTCTTTTACCCAACGGAAGTTTCTAGTCACCCTTGGTTGGAGCTCACACATCACCCACAGTCATTTACTATCTTCACGCCAGTCAGAACATACTTACACCCACCCTGGAAATCCTACTGACTCCAGGGCCATCCCTATCAACAAACATGTTTTGACTGTTGCCATTTTCATAATAGCTCCGACCTTGGGCCAGTTGTCCATGTCCACTCATATTGTCATCTCTCATTATCATGCCTTATATGAACCACACTATTAAATTCTATTTACATCTTATATTGATTATGATCCATATTTAAACAGGAATGCAACAAATTATAGATATAACCATAAGTACAGAGATGCAGTAGAAATAATACTTCATTTCATTACTGTAAAATACTAAAATATGCTTACAAACAGAAATGGAAATAAACTAGCTAGGGTGATGGTAGCTTATCTCTGAGAAGAGGTGTGGGAGCTACATGCCTTTGAACTCTCTTACAATGAGGCATGAAGGACTATTTATTGTTGAGAAACAATGAAAAACCCTAAACATCCAAAAACCTAACCCTAGGAGATGAAGCGCCAAACTATGGGCCCTATTTTGGGTAAATTGGTACATCAACTTCCCGGTGTTGTAACTTTGGCATATGATCTCTGTTTGATGTGCACAATACCTCGTTAGAAATATCTATTCAAGGAATACAACTTTGGAAAGAGAAACATCGGTCCGTGGACCCATGTTCCTCGCAGTTTTCCCAAAAAACGTCGTTTAGAGCCTCAAAACGGCTCCAGAAGTTCAGGACCCGAAAAAATGTTAAAATTAGTAAACTGTGCTACAATTAAGGAAACTGAAATGCTAAAAGAAACAATGGTGGGGGTCCAAGTGGAATTGGCGGGTGGCCACCAATATCCACCTAGATCATTCCTCCCCCCTTGGGAAGCAATGGTCCCCATTATGTTGAGTTCCTCCATGAGATGAGGAAACGTTTGCTGAACTTGGTCCCTAGTGAGACACTTGCCCTGATGGAGGAGTTGGCCTACTTTGACAACTCGATATAGTTGGATATTCTGCTGGTGAGTGTTCTTGATCTATGTGTCCAGGATCCGATCATTTACAGCTTGTTCCATGTAATCTGGATTTAACTCTGTGAGTGTGAGTCGTTCTGCAATGTCGGATGTGTCTAGTAATGGTGGAAAGTATGGCCGAAGGCAATCCACAATGAACACTGGGTGTAGGCCAAGGAATGGGGGAATGATGAGCTCCAATGCATTGTCTCCCACAACCTTGGTAATGGCGTAAGGACCATATCGGAGTGGTCTAAGTTTCCGATAGGATTGGTAAGACGTTCCTTTTGCCAATGCAACCAGACTTTGTCACCCACCTGAAACTTGTGTGGCACTTGATGTTGATCATGTAGCTGATTGTACTTGGCATTTATTTCTCCATAATGTAGTGGACCTACTAGCAAATATGTTGGATGTGCTTAGTGAAGCTATTTTCCTTATCTGTTTCAGACTGGACCTGATCCAAATCTGCCTGAGGAGCTGCATATGGCATGGCCACATGAATGGGACATAGTGGCTAGAATCCCAAGCCCACCTAAAAAGGGTTGTGTCGAGTCAAGCTATGGGGAGCCCAGTTATAGTTGTGCTGAACATAGGGGAGTCTCTCATCCCATGTGCGTGGATGCTCTTTTTGAGTCACAGAAAGGGTATGCGTTTATTATTAATCTCATCATTCTTTTCCTTTATTCTTATCTTTTCTATATCTTAATGTGTTAATATATTAAAGAATTATGGTAAGAAATGAAGGAATTATCTGTAGTTACGACTTAGCTAATTATTACCCTTCTTTATGCAGGAAAACAAAAAAGGGACAATTGTTGTTCCCTAACGAAGGAACAATAAAAATCAACAAGCTAAGGAAGGAACGTGGTGGTTGCGGATAAGGCCAAAGCAAATCAGAAGGATCAGCGTGAGAAAGGAAAGGATGTCTGAAGTTAGAAATCTGTTGTGAATCCCTCAGGATCAGGAGATCCTGAGGGATCGTAGTTACCATTTATCTTTTACCCTCTCTGATTATAAAAGGAGACGATTGTAAGAAGAGAGGAATCTCGGTTATTATTGAATTTGTAATTTTAATTACAGACTCTCGCTGTTAAGAGAATATAGTGATATTGTAATGCTACTTTCATTTGATGATTAATACATAAGTGAAGTTGTTGTTCCCTCGCGTTAACTGAAGTAACTTAGTAGTGTTCGCTGACAGCTAAGGGCCTGACTTCTGGTGTATTTAACTGCTTTCTCTGTGTCATACATTTCCCATTCTCACAAGTGTGATGGTTTGATAGTATTCTTGATTTCTGTGATTTTATTTCCTTCGCTGTTGATTGTTTTCTAGTGTTGATAGAATATCTTTGCTTTATATAATTTACAGTATTGTCATTGATTCAGTTCACTTTCGTTTCAGATTGAGTCACTTAGATAAATGTTACGCTTGATGTAATCAAGTGTAAAGAGTATTAACCATCGATGTTAGACTCTCAGATTGATATCATTGCTGTTTAGATTATTTACTGAAGAGTGAGTTTGATTTGGATTAAATCAGTTCCAAAGAGATGAGTTATCACTATTGTACTCTCAACTCATGCTAATGTTACTTGAATTGTTGTAGGATTTGATTTTGTTAGAGGATTGAGTTTTCTTTAATTGCAATTGGAATTTACTAGATGCATCTGTTTACTCTTGTATTAAAAGATCTATACTATGATTTAGGAAACATTACTCTCTGAATTAAATAGTAGCCAAATATTATGTACACTCTTGAAATAAGAGGACTTGCCCGGGTTGATAATTAACGTGGGATAAATATGAGTTTTAAAAGGCACCTTTTATCAGTCAACATTTTGGTATTGTTGTCAAGGAGAGTGTAGCCATTTACAAAGAGTGTTGTACATCTGATAATTGTTGTTGAGGAAGAATTGGGTATTGAAAATGGAAGGTAAGAACCTATGTAATGAGAAAGTAAAGTTTTTTCTCCTCCACCCATTTTTCAGTACAATTACAGAAAACTGAAGTAGGTGATTGATGCTTGTTTGTTGAGAGGGAACTAGGTATTAAAAACGAAAGGTAAGAACTTGCGTACGGAGCATGTAAAATGCCTACTCCCCTGCCCGCTTTCTAGTAGAATTGTTAGGAACTTAGGGTAGGATAAACATTTGAATTGTTTACATGAATGACTAAGAAGAAAAAACCTGAAAACAATCCAATTCCACTACCCAAACCCGACAAATCTATGGGACCGGTGACCCTTGGACGCTCAACTTTCAGAGATGACATCTTAAAGAAAGTTGAATCTCATGCATCAGTAGGTCCTTGAAACATTGCCTCTAGACAACCTACGGTCTCCCTTCGGGCCATAGGCTCACCATTTGTAGCCTACGCTGAGGTCCACAGCAAAACAGTAGGAACTGAGCAGAGTTTTCAAGAAATTGAAAATTTGTGCCCAATTTCCTGACAAGAAGGGAATTCTTGTAATATTCATGAAGGAGGAAGAGAAACAGGGGAAACAGAGGAGCCAAGATCCCCTTAGGTAGTAATTGAGCAAGGAACACCTAGTATCCCAGACAGAGGGAGTGTTGTTAAGATCATTCCAACCCCTTCTAATCACCCTATGAATAACTCTCTAGAGATCCTGGAAGGGTACTGGCATATATTTAATCAAATGGCCAACAACCCACAAGTACCCCAAACCTCCACATTGCAGTATCCCATCGTTGACATAGATGTCAATGCACCCATGAAATCTATCCCTTTACAAAATATTCCCACCTTTCATGGACTCACATCAAAGGATCCAGATGCATTTTTGTTTGAATTTAATGTGTTATGTCGGGGTTATGATTATACCACCGTCCCCCAAAATCTAAAGTTATTTCCCTCTACATTAAAAGGAGAAGCCTTGCATTAGTTTGTGGGGCTAGGTCGGGGAACCATAAATGATTGGGATCAAATGAAAAATGCTTTCCTTAAAAAATATCAGGATTATTGTAGATCTAAGGAACTGAAAGAAGAAATATTCCAAACAGTAGCAAGACCTAGTGAAATGTTGGAAGAATATGTATAACGTTTTCAATATAACCTCTAGCGATCTCCCTATGCAGCTCTTCCTTTGCCTAATAATGTGTTAAAAACTACATTGATTAAAGGAATGAAAGAACAATGGATAGAGACATTAAATATTATGGGTAAAGGTGATATATATCAAGAAGACTATGCTGATATTATTAAATTGTGTATCAGGTGCTCAAGAGGCAGTATTAGATTCAAACCAGCAGAACGCGATGTGACCACCAGGGATAGAAAAATATCTAGTAGAAGCATCACTCATGCAGAAATTGGAAACCTACTAGAGGATTTCAAAACAGATATCTTGGGAACTCTGACAACGCAACTAGACATCATGCATGCCAAGCAGAAGAAGGCTGAAGAAGAAAAAAACTTGGTAATATTTTGTCCTAGATGTAGGAAGAAGCATAGTCATAAAGAATGCCCATTGGATATGGTACAAACTTGTGCCATATGTACCAAAGATCATGCCATAGAAAGCTGCTCATCACTCCCAGGGTTATAAGCAGTCTATAAGGAGGTAGAAGAAGAAACAGAACTAGTCAATCTGCTAAATCAGTGTCACCAATGGCAACCACGACAAACAAGTACGCCTACTGACCCATCTTCTTTCTTTCAACCCTCGCAATATAATTTATGAAAATACCAAGGACCTATGTGGCAGAGGCCACCTTTTCCTAATTGGTCATAGAAACCATTCTCTATGCCACCTTGGTCCAACCAATCAAATCAAAACAACGATTAGCGAAATTCCTCTTACTTCCCACCATTCTAGCAGAATAATGCATATCAATCTCAATGGCCACCCTCCACCTCACAAAACCAGAGTTGGAAGTCAAGTTGACAAAGACCTGCAAACCAGCCAGTAGGAACAATCCCCCTACCTCAATCTACACTGCCAACACCCTACACATTACAACAGAACCCTCAGACCAATCTATGACCACAGCTCCCAACCCAGCCCAACCCGAACCCCAATAATAGACTGGTCCATGTTTATGGGAAAACTAGTGTCCATTCAGAGCTACTAGTCCCACTAAGATGAGTAGCTATCTTAGAAACAAACAATTCAAAGTAACTTGTGTTTTCCTTTATGAGAGATAGATGAGAGAGAAGCAGAGAGTACCAACCTCAGTCTTTCACTTGGCTTCTTGCTTGTTTCCTCTCTCCTTTGATAGAGCTTCGCCACTCCTTTCTCACTTGTCCCACTTAAAATAACACCTGTAGAGTAAAAGCAGCAAAATACCATCAAATCATAGAGATATATAACCATAAACAATGTAGAATCAGATGTACATTAAGCATACAAATGCATACACAAATACAAGATTTAGAAATATACAAGTGTATGGAGGAAAACTCAGATAACTATTGATAGAAGCAGTAGAAGAGAGGATTACAACCTAGCTGTCTGACCCGGCATCATCCTCCCAGCATGAAATCCCTCTTCACCTCATGAAAAGCTAGATCACCCAACAATACAATGTCTCAAAGAGAAACCAATAGCACTTCCTTACAAATTACGAAATTCCAGCCTTTGGATCTCTAGAATGAGGGATCCATATATAGATATTTGCAGGGGGTGAGTCAGCTTCTGGGATTTTGATTAGTGTCATTTCACTGATAGTTCTTGGTTCCACTTGGAGATTTCATGATATCTTACTCATCCTTGGGTGAATTCAGAGAGGCAAGTGTCATATGAGCAATTTCTAGAAGATTCTCTGAGTTTCCACCTAGCAAACTACCTCTGCCATTTGTCTACTCTCGCTCATCTCACCCTATAGAAGGGATTTTCAGTATGCATCACACCTTTTGTGTGTAACAGGTGAGATGCATCGCACCCTTAGCATGGAGCAATTTGCATGGTCCAATTTTTATCAGTTCTGAGTAGTTTTCAGGGAGAAATTCTAGGAAATGATGTAATCAGTTGACCTTGATCCTTTGGGGTATGAAACAACACTTTTAGGGTTTTAGAAGCCCTTGGTTTATGGACATATGTGATTGGGGTTTCAATGCCCAAATATGTCTATAATAGTTGCCCCCTAAAGCATGAGGTCGTAAATATTCTGATGTCAGGTGAAATGCTTTATCATGAGGATCCGAGGTTTTTTGAACTGGAAGGTGACCTATAATAAGATACAATACAATACATTATCTTCATAATATTTTCATGATCTAGCTGAGGCGGGCATTCCCATGCTCAGATTTATAAATTCATTTTCATGTACATAGGACAGAAAAACGTCTGTGTGGCAGACTGGTGATTCTGGTAGAGCCATCATCCTTTAGCTTGGATGATTATCTGTGTAGCGATGGAGTAGATTTGATGTTTTTATTTTCCTTAATATATCGCAGCCCAGATGGATGAAACTAGATTTGGGGTCTTCAAAGTCATTCAATCTTCGCCTGATGTACAAGTTAATCCATGTGAAAAGATGTTTTTGTGACGATCATGGAAAGACATCGCCTGATTACCAGTCAATGATGTAAGTTGTTAATAGGCACAAGAGGAATCACCAAGAATGATAATTACCCTCAAGGTACTGTAGTAAAATCCACGTGGTGTGAATATATGAGTCGATATCGAACACCACGCAAAATATTTTGGTCGAAGGCCATTGATGTAAACCTGTCGCCAGAAGTGAGAAACTTGCCATTGAGGCATGCAAGCTTCAAAGTACTGAAAGGGTTGTTCCTAAGTCAATTTCTTGTATAATGAGCTAATGTCTACAAGAAATGACCTGTCGTAGGAGGTCCTTAATGAATCCCACATCTACAACATGTAACAGAGAAAATGATTTTGTGGGGGTGAAAACAATTTGATGATACAAGGTTCAAGGTGGTGGTCATGAAAGAATGGAGCGCGAAGGTATTGCAGCGGATGAGGTGTTAGCTGGGTTGGTAAATTCTCTAAGTGACTTCTCTTGAACATATTAGTTACACTAGAATGGATTGGTAGCGTTAACCCCAAAATGGATGGTACAAAGGACTAATGGTGATATGACCGGTGAACGGAATAACCCAACCCGACTCAGTTATGGTGATGGAGTGAAAGTGTCATGTTCAAGAGCAACCTACTACCAATGAAGTTCTTCAAGTTTTTTTCCCTTTTTCCCTAGTCATTGCTGACGAATACCTCTTTATTTTTGTCAATCTTGAGGAGGATAACATATGATTTCTATCATTTTCCCTTGGGGCAAACCTGTCACTATGTTTTAGCGAGCCTAGTGACAGTAAAACTCGCTCTTGTCCATATTGAAAAATTTGTCGCTATTGTTTTAACGAGTTTAATGACAAAGATAACTCGGTCCTTTCCAGTTTTAGAGAGTCTGAAAAGAGATGGAAAGGGAACTCCAGTAGTCCTTTTTCATAGTATAATCCCTTAAGTCCAAAAAAGTATAAAATAATATGAAAGGGATTGCTTTTCCAATTACTTTAGAGAGCTGAAAAAGGCAAGCGCTCCATCTTTTTGTGTAATGATCCCTCAGGTCCAAAAAGATTAAAATATAGAGGAGGGATGGCACTTCCAATCACTTTAACAAGCTGGGGAGGCCAATTTCTTGGCAATATTTTCATATTTTATGAGTCGAAAAAGAGCTTAAAGGAGACTCATTTTTGAGGAGCAAGTGATTTTTTTAGATAGCAACTGGTTCCAGGTAAGTTTGGAACTTTTCAATCATGGCAGTGTAAAAAAGGTGGCTAATAGAATCACTCATTGTAGCTATTCCTCAAAAGGGTAAACAATCAAGTGGAGGCATATGATCGGCTAGAAAGTGGAGGTGATGGTAAAAACACGACCAAGGCTCAAAAGCTAATAGTGATGCGATCACAAAGGTTATTTACCGAAGGTGGGTTCATTTTTTAATGAGCTTGAACTCTGGTGGAACATATACTCATTGCTAGGTTTATTTTTTAATGAGCTTGAACTTCGTGGAAACGTGCTTGTTGCTAGGTTTATTTTTTAATGAGTTTGAACTTCGCAGAAACGTGCTCATGCTAGTTGTATAATAAGGATGTCTCTCATTAGTAGGTTCATTTTTTAGGGAGCTTGACCCATGCGAAACTTTGCTCCGAGCCTTTTGTATGCAAGCTAGGAACGACCAACTATTATCCTAAGGGTTAAATAACTACTAAGGTTAGGTAGTATAGTTTCTCAATGGGAAACATTTCCTTTATTTTGCCATTACCGTTGGTCCCGGCAAAGGTGAATGGTGGATCAAACCAATCACCTAACTTAAGCAGCTGAAGTTAGTAAAACTACAGGGTTAGAGTTATGCTGGTCATTTTTCACTTGCGTAAAAAAGGTTTGCATGCCCCTAGGTATAAAGAGAATTAGGTTTTCTAGGTTACCATATGGAAGTTCTTGCATTAAAGCAAGGTTATTTTGTCAAACATAGCAGCCAAAATACTTCCTTGGCTTTATCCATCGAAATAGACAAAGGTGAATGGTGGGAGCTTCTAATCACATAACCTTCGACGAGGAAATTCTTTTCCAGACTGATCCCATTTTCCTAAATGGATGAGTGTTTCAGATTGGTCATATATCCTACGAGGAAACCTACCTTATATCTGGGGTTTTCCTGCCGAAGCAAACCAGGGCGCATGCCCCCTGGGTTTAGTCACATTCACCGAATCACTCACGATCATCAGGTGGACAGACTGGAGGCTGATGAGACATTCCTTGTGCAAAAATATCATTTAGGGATGGCATTTGACTAGTAGCCGTGTTTGAACCAGGGAATGAAAGCTGGTCAATGAGCTGGACCATTCTGCCTTCATACAAGAAACACATCACCTGAAAGAGTGAGGAAACAATAGCTCCCATGTTGTAAATGTAGTCACACCTAAGGAGTAGATTGTTATCTAGAGGTCCTTGGAATACCATCGCGTTCAAATGAATGGTTTTCCTTCTAAAAATTATAGGCAAATTTGGAAGGATCCCTAATGGTCGACTGGTTTCTTTATTGAAGCCTGACAGATTTCGAATCTCAAGCAAAAGCGATGGAAAACCAAGTGCTTTCCTAGTAGTTGAGGAAAGGATACTCACAAAAGCCCCTTCATCTATGATAGTACCAGCCATGATCATTCTGTAAGCTTGTACTATGATTCGGAATGGTACATTAGATGGTAGGCAGGGTCTCGCTGGTAGATTCCAATCAAAGGAAATGACTAGATTGCTTGGAGGAGGGACCGAATAAATGGCCGAATGAATCTCTTGAACTGAGGAACTTCCCTCCGGCGATAGAGGAACAGGTAGATTGCCCCCCTATTCATCGGATTTTGTGTTAACAAAAATAATTTGGGTAGTGTCGTTCTCATTCTCTTTGGAGACTGTATCATCTGAAGGTGGACCTTCTGAAGACAAAACTGGGTCAACTGCCGTCTCGACCTATTGACTTTGGTCCGGTGTGGACTCAAACGGTTTATCTTCAATGATAGATGTTTCGATCGACAACAGAGGTGTGTCAGTTAGATTTTCAACTAGTGATGGACTTGGCAAGAGTTTCTTGTATCCAGGAGGAAGTCGCTACGGTGAAGCATGATGGTTATCCAAGACTCTTTTAGCTTCATCTAGGAAAGGGAAACAGTGGAGGGCATGATCGCCTTCACGCAACCTACAAGGAAACTTAGATCTTCTTTTTTTCCCATTGACTTCATTTTCACTAGTTGACGGTGTACTCTCAACATGATTGACAGAGGTTGAAGACACTGGATTGTGCAGGTGGGGAGACCAATCTCACAAGATCTACGGGATGCAGGGACAATATCGATGATAGTGGTCTCCTTTGCAAATGACACACAAAGATTTGGGTTTGGATGGTGCAGTGTATGGATTTTCGCCAGACAATGCATGGTTGCCTCCTTTCGCCATTGGAATCTTCTTCTTCTTCTCTTTCCCTTTGTTCTTCTTCTCAGTTACTTGGTTTTTAGTGTTACTTGTTTCACCAAGTGAAGAAGAATAAGGAGAGGGAGAAACAAACGAAGTGGAAGGTGGGGGAGAAACTTCAGTATCATCTGGTTGTTGATTTGATTACTGAAGATTTACAGTGTTTTGAATGACAAAGTTCGAGAATAGCCATACTAGCAGGCCAATTGTGAGTCCTGGAAGGGACAATGTAGCCATGTGTGGAGCACCAATATCTCCCCAACAGGAGAAAGGACTAGGATTCCCCCTAAGGGGAAATCCTTGATTGGTGGACTCCATTTTCTCAACCTAAGACCAACGAGGGAATAGTGATGTTATTCCGAATAAAATAAATTTTATGACGCTTTGACACAACTTGCATTTTTAATTTTTAAGAGTCGAGAAAAAGCTAAAGATGACTCTAGTCACCTTTGATTTTTAATGAGCTTGAAGTGACAAGTGCTCAAATGGACCTTTTCTTTTAAGGAGTCTGAAAAGGAACGAAAGTGATTGCTCTGGAAATCTAGACAGAGGGATTACCAAACCAATCACAAAACTGCAATATACACCTCGGCGGTAAATTATAGAGAAATTATCGAGGAATTTACGTATGGCAGTCAATCTTCCCAGATGTTGTGTTCGGTGCATTGCGATCGATAGGGCGGTAGACACAGCTTCCTAAGAATAAAGGATATTAGCCTATTGTGGTCTCCGAATATATACTTGACAGTACGTGGGAGCACAAGTCTATACTGGTACTTGTTGTATCAAAAAGGAGGAATCACCCAACTTACGATGAAAGCGATATTTACCAAGTTTTACAATGCCGGAATACGTCTCTAGCCTATACTTCTAGCTGTTGTGCGTTAGGTTCCAAAGCATTTTTATGTTCATTGAGGTTTATTTTATAGTTGATCTTTCTTAAGAAGTTTGCCTTTCAAGGCTTACCACGTGATGTAGATGTAAAACTCCTAAATATGCAATCTAAAATGATAAACAGTCGTTTATTTTCTTTTATCAATGAAAATCCTAGCTACTATGGAAACAAAAATATGATTCTTTCAACATAGAGCAGAGAGCACACACTAAATGCACTTTTCCTAAATCAATTTCAGCATGCAGTCTAAATGAAAATGCACATGCATGTATTTGTTTTTTCAGTTCCCTTAATGTGAGAATGACAAAAAGAAAACTAAGTACAAATCTGAACTACTTTTCTTCAAAGTGAGACTTTAACAATTTCTTTTCAAAAAACAAAAGGAAGACTAAGACGACACTTTCTCTTTCGAATGGAAAACTGTTTTTGACACTTCAAAGAATTTATAATTCAAATCAAATACAATGGCAAAAGTCTAATCGACTATCTAAAAGAGGAATACTTTATGACACTCTTTTTCTTGACTAAAAACGACAGTTGCAACACTTTCGAATCAAAAGACGACAGTTCGATTAAGCTATTGTTTGCAAAGAAGGACTGTAAATGATGAAAAATACATAAAAAAACATTCACAATTCCTTATCAGTGGAGGTTGAATAATGTGAAGGAAGAAGGTTTCAATGGTGATATACTGATCATACACAGCAAAACTACTAAATATAGCTGAAAATAATGAAGAAAAAACCAAAATTTGGAGGCAGAAACAGTCTCATTCAATCATCGCACCTACCCTTAAGGAAAAGAGGGATGCATCTCACCTGTAGCACACGGGAGGTGTGATGCGTCCAGACTGCCAATGAGAGACAGTGCGATGGTCCAGGGACGAGACTGAGCTTGGTTTTCACCTACAGTTTGTAGCTAAGTTCGGGGATTTAGGTCGAGCTTATGATGGACAGTAAACACAAAGTATAGCGGCTGATCTAATGAGGTTATTGACCTACCACTAGGGCACTTAGGATGTTTGGAAGTCATATGTTCTGTTCATAAACCAACCCAGAGATTAATTGAAGCAGTGTTGATCTACTTTGCAGTTGCATAGCAAAAGGAGTTTGAAGGCTAGTTGGCTTAACTTCAGGCTCCGTCTGTAGTTTCTAAAGCAAACAATAGTAACAACCAAACAAACTATTTGCTCCTCAGCAGAGTTGCCATTTTCTTTCCAGGAAAACTAGTGTCCATTCAGAGATTCTAGTCCCACTAAGACGGGTAGCTATCTTAGAAACAAATAATTCAAAGTAACTTATGTTTTCCTTTATGAGAGATAGATGAGAGAGAAGTAGAGAGTACCAACCTCAGTCTTTCACTTGGCTCCTTGCTTGTTTCCTCTCTCCTTTGATAGAGCTTCGCCACTCCTTTCTCACTTGTCCCACTTCAAAGAACACCTGTAGAGTCAAAGTAGAAAAATACCATCAAAGCATAGAGATCTATAACCATAAACAATGTAGAATCAGATGTACATTAACCATAAAAATGCATACACAAATACAAGATTCATAAATATACAAGTATATGGAGGAAAACTCAAATAACTTTATTGATAGAAGTAGTAGAAGAGAGGACTACAACCCAGCTGTCTAATCCAACATCATCCTCCCAGAATGAAAGCCCTCTTCACCTCATGAAAAGCTAGATCACCCAACAATACGATGTCTCAAAGAGAAACCAACAACACTTCCTTACAAATTACAAAATTCCAACCTTTGGATCTCTAGGATGAGGGATCCATATATAGATATTTGCAGGGGGGTGAGTCAGCTTCTGGGATTTTGATTAGTGTCATTTTGCTGATAGTTCTTAGTTCCACTTGGAAATTTCATGATCTCTTACTCATCCCTGGGCAAATTCAGAGAGGCAAGTGTCATATGAGAAGTTTCTAGAAGACTCTCTGAGTTTCCACCTAGCAAAATGCCTCTGCCATTTGTCTGCTCTCACTCATCGCACCCTACAGAAGATATTTTCAATATGTATTGCACCTTTTGTGTGTAGTAGGTGAGATGCATCACACCCTTAGCATGGAGCAGTCTGTATGGTCCATTTTTGACCAATTCTGAGCAGTTTTTGAGGGTGAACTTCTGCAAAATGATGTAATCAGTTGACCTTGATCCTTTAGGGTATGAAACAATACTTTTAGGGTTTTATAAGCCCTTTGTTTATGGACATATGTGATTGGGGTTGCAGTGCCCAAATATGTCTATAACAGTCCAATCTGTGCAAATTATTGAAGGACCAGAGCCAGAAACTGAGTTGAGGGAGTGTAATGAGATTAAATTAAGCTCTTGATGGATAATAGAGTCAGAGGGGGATAAAAATATACAAATTGAAGATCTGTTACCTGTAGAACAAGCACCACAAGTGGAGAATACAGTTAAACATAAAACTCATGATCAAACTATTTCCTCTTCTCCACCATTCCCAAAGAGATTAATAATACCCCGCTCAATCGAATATCCCGATTTTGATCTTCTAGGAGAATTAAAAAATTTGTGTGTAA
Organism: Pinus tabuliformis; assembly: GCA_031772625.1. NCBI lineage: Eukaryota > Viridiplantae > Streptophyta > Pinopsida > Pinales > Pinaceae > Pinus > Pinus tabuliformis. Next base: position 982,434,307 of record CM062818.1, on the reverse strand, counting down.
AAATACTGCTCCTCCAGGCTATTTAGGACATAATTTCAATTTATGCAAAAACTATTAAGGAATTATGTATGAAAAAGCTGAAGAGGAAAATAAAAACAACCCCAACTGTCCTTGTAGTCGATACTTTGTTTGATTTATTACCAGGCAGAGAAACACCGGTAAAATGTGAGGACCTAGGAAACCCTATAGTCACAGTACAGATAAATGGATGCTCCTTCCCCAATGCATTAGTTGACCTAGGAGCAGCAATAAATATTCTCACAACAACAACTCGTCAAAAGCTTTACATTACATCCTTTGACCCAACCACAACCTTGTTGGAACTAGCTGACCGATCGGTAGTCAAACTAGAAGGCACATTACAGGATGTAATGGTGTCTATAGATTCTTGGGAATACCCAGCAGATTTTTTGATCATCAATCCTAGAAATTGGCTAGATGGACTGTTATAGACATTTTTGTGCCTTACAGCATTGAGCATGAAATGTCCATAATCCAAGGGATCCAAAGTCCCTAAATGAGTTGTTCCTACCCCTAGAGGAACAAGGTCAACCAATGACAGCTTCTCCCAGAAGTTCTCCACCAAAAACCACTCAGAAACAGTCAATTTAGGATCAATTCAGAGGCTCCACTAGCTGTCTGTGCTGAAATGCAGAGATTACACTGGCTAGGTGCACTGCAACGCAGGTGGAAGCACTACCAGGGTGCGTTGAGCGGGAAATGACAAATGGCAAGCTCATTCAACGAGGTGGAAAGACCCTGGAAGCTTCCAAAATCTTCTCCAATGACACTTGCCTCAATGAATTCGACTAAGTGATGAGTAAGAGGTTCTCAACCTCCAAGTGGAAGCAAGAACTGACAGAGAGAAGCCACAAGTCAAAACATAAGTTGACTCATCCTCTCTGCTTACATCTATATATGGATCTCTCACCCAGAGGTTCAGGAGGCTGGAATTTTGTACTTTGCAGAGAATTGCTGTTGGTTTGAGATTGAGATTAGTACATTGGGTGATTTATGCTTTGTTGGAGGAGAGGAAGGGATTCCTTTGCTGGGAGGTAGATGCTGGATCAGAACTCACTTGGTTGTATCTCCTCTTGGACTTTCTTATTTCATCAATAAACTATTTGAGTTTCTCCTACATGTTTTGTACCAATGATGTTTTGTTATGCTTACATGTTTAGCTTAATCTGATCTTGAGCTTTTTATGAATGTATATCTGTATCTTTGTGTAGTTTCTCTCTCTTGTGATCTTGCAGGAATTCGGTGAAGCTGGGCCAGTGAAGGAGCAAGAAGCTGGGAGCTACTGAAGAGAGGAGTGATTTGGATCGACAAACTAGCGGAAGATACAGGTTAGTTAGATCCTTCTTCCTCACTTACATCTCATAAAGAAGAATACTCAAATAAGTTTACCTATTTGTTGCTAAGGCACTATCACCTCTTAGAGTGGGATAGGGGCATTCCGAATTGGATACTTTTCCCAACAACAAATTGGCGACTCCACTGGGGATCGTATCTTGTTGGTTTATTTGTGTTTCTGTTGTTGTTCTTCTCATAAACTCAGGAGTGCCGAATCGAAATGCATTTGCCATTTTCAAATGAAAAGTAGAGATCTGCCACTCTAGCCCACTCACTGGGCCTGTTTTTATGATCTGAACAAACTGATCCACAAGTGCTCTAATAGCCCTTTGTGATAGATCTTAGTCCTCCTTTAAATCATCCTCCTAATTATACCTAATTGATAGCTTTGATACGGCCAAAAACTGTTGATTTAACTGCAAACCGTAACCCAGAACCCAGAAACAACTCTCATTTCTGCTTCAGCGCAGACTCTGTGAAGAGGTTCTGCATTTCAACGCAGGTCCCGTGAAGGCTTCCTGCGCTGAATGTCAAAACCTCTGTGTTGGGAGTGCGTTGATCAGTCTTTGCCTTGTGCAGCTGTGGTTCCCTGCTTCCTTTTGCTCTGTTTTATCTCTGTTTTTTGCAGCCTGTTATCAGTCAGTGTACCTATCTGAAACCCCTTTTCTTTGCCTCAATTTCGCCTCAGTTGTATAAAGAAACTGTATTTGTTCTTTTTGTATTTGTTACATCATTTGCAGTTTCCCATTACAAAAGTAAACTAGTCATACTGTCGCCCTTAGATCTAGACCTGTCCTAAGTGTCGTTTTGATCTTAGGAGTGAGTTTGTTTGCTATTCACAGTTGATTGAGCTTTCACTTTTGTCGTTTGGTTTGAATTTATGCATTTCTAGTGTCAAAACAAGTAAATCATAAAGTGTCATAATCGTCTTTTTGATTTTGAAAAAGGAACTTGTTTATGTTTTCACTTGAAATCGAATTCAAATTTGTACAACAGCTTTCCTTTTAGGCATCATTATTAAGAAAGCGAAGACAAATACATGCATTTGTGTATTTTCATTTTGATAGTTTGCATGCCTTGATTTAGGGAAAAGTGCATTACAGTGTGCTCTATGCTCTTTGAGAAAATTTTGTATCTTCCTTTTCCCCTTGTAGCTAGGATTTTCATTGTTGAAAAGATATAAAAGCTTGCTTATCATCTTTAGACTGCATTTAGGAATTGTATCATACATCTCGTGGTGATCCAAAAAGGCAAACTTCTAAGAAAGATCAACCTAAAATAAATTGAATGAACTTAACAACGCTTTGTAACTTAACGCACAACACATAGAGGTCTAGGCTAGAGACGTGTTCCGGCGTCGTAAAACCTGGTGACTGTCGATCTCGCTGATGGTTGGGTGATTCCTCCTGAGGGACGATAGTGCCAGTACGGATTGTTCTCCCACGTACCGTCGAGTATATATTGGGAGACCCCTATAGGCATAAAACCTTTATCCTTAGGAAGCCGTGTCGGCCGCCCTACTGATCGCAATGCACTGAACACAGCATTCGGGAAGATTGACCGCCCGTACCTTAAAAAGTATTCTGCGGTTTTGCGAAAAGTTTGGCACACCCTCTACCTAGAACTCCAGAGCAGTTACTTTTGGCCTTTTTCAGACTCTATAATGGAAAAAGTCCATTCGAGCATTTGTCACTTCGGGCTCGTTAAAACATCGAAGGAGACTAGAGTCATCTTTAGCTTTTTCTCGACTCTTTAAAATTGAAAAAGCAAGTTGTGTCTAAAGCGTCGTTAAAATTTATTTTAAATGGAACAATCACCCCTTTTTCCTGCATTGATCTTTAAGTTGAGAAAATGGAACCCACCAACCAAGGAATTCCCCTTGGTGGAAATCCTAGTCCCTTCTCCTCTTGGGGAGATGTTGGTGCGCCCCATATGGCCACATTGTCACTTCTAGGACTGACAATTGGCTTGCTGGTCTGGCTCTTCTCAACCAATGTCGTTCAGAACACCACTATTCCTGAACAGTCGAATCAACAGTTAGACCAGTCCAGAGTTGCCCACCAGCCTTCTACTTCCTCTAATTCTTCCTCTCCTCCTTCCTCTTCGCTTGACGGAACTGGTAAAACGAAAAACCAAGTTCCTAAGGAGAAGAAGGAAAAGAAGAAGAAAGAGAAGAAGAAGAAGGAGCCAAAAGCGACTGGGGACAAACAAGTGTCGTCTGACAAAAATCCACACACAGCACTGACTAGGCCTAAATCGCCATGTGTCATATGCAAGGGAGACCACTTCCACAGAGATTGTCCCTGCATCCCTCGGATACTAAGGGACTGGTCTCCCCGTTTGCACAATCTGGTGGCATCAACCTCTGATAGCCATGTTGAATGCATACCGTCAACTAGCGAGAGTGAAGTCCCTGGACAATAAGGGAGAGATAGATCTCCCTGTAGACTGTGCGAAGGCAACCACGCCATCCACCGTTGTCCCTTCTTAGACGAAGCGAAAAGAGTTTTGGATGATCGTCCGGTTTCACCGTTACGGCTTCCTCCTGGATATAAAAAACTCTTGCCGAGTCCCTCGTTAGTTGAAAATCTAGCTGGCCCGCTCAAGTGGTCAGTTGAAGCGCCGATCATTGAAGATGAACCAGCTGAATCCATACCCGACGAAAGTCAAAAGGTCGAGGCGGCAGTTGACCCGGTCTTGCCTTCAGAGGATTTATCTTCGAATGATACAGTCACTGAAGAGAATAAAGAGGACACCATCCAAATTCTCTTCATCAACACAGACTCCGACGAGCACGGGGGCACTCCCCCCATTCCTTTATCGCAGGAAGGAAGTTCGTCAGAGCGATACCCGACCGTTTACTCGGTCCCACCACCAAGCAATCTAGTTGTCTCCTTCGACTTGAACCAACTAGGTAGACCCCGTTTGCTAGCAAGCATACCATTCAGAATTATCGTCCAAATATACAGAATGGTCATGGCTGGCACCATCATTGATAAAGGGGCATCTGTGAGTATCCTTTCCTCCACCGCTTGGAAAGCGCTTGGTTCGCCAGCGCTTTTGCCTGAAATGAGAAATCTGACAGGCTTTGATAAAGGAACCAGTCGACCTTTAGGGATCCTCCCTAATGTGCCTATCACATTGAAAGGGAAGACCATTCAAATGAACGTGATGGTCATTCAAGGACCCTTGGATTATAACCTACTCCTTGGACGAGACTATATATATTGCATGGGAGCCATCGTCTCCTCACTCTTTAGAGTAATGTGTTTTCCGCACGAAGGAAGAGTGGTCAAGCTCGTGGACCAGCTTTCATTTCCCGGATTACGCATCGCAAATAGTCATATACCTTCCCTAAATGGTCTCTTCACGCAAGAAATGTCTCAACCCACGGTCTGTCCTCCCGATGAGCGCGAGTAATTCGGAAGGATATGACTGGAACCCAGGGGGCATGCGTCCTGGTCTTCTTCGGCAGGAAAACTTTGGGTATAGGGTAGGTTTCCGCGGGAGAATATGACTAGTCTGTACCCCGTCCGTCTTGGAAGAGGGGTTATTCTAGAATAAGATTCTTTTGTCAAAGTTACGTGTTTGGTGCTCGTTGTCACTCACCTTTGTATATCTCGGTAGACATCACCGAAGAAATGTTTTGTTTGCTGCGTAAATGAGACAATCTTTGGTAACCTGAAAGAGGTAGGCCTCTCCCGGTAAAACAAATGTTTTATTGGACTAAGAAGGGGTAACCTTGAAACCATATTTTATACTTGGGGGCATGAAAACCTTTTGGAGTGCAAGCAAGGGGCGGCTATTTATTTTTTAAATTTTTAGGTCGTCCCTTTAAACCTGTAGGTCTAACCCTTTAAACTCGTAGGATTAGCTTACATAACGAAAGGATGCGGGGCATAGCTTTGGTAAGGCGCAAGCTCCATAAAAGATGGCATCTTACATGAGACATTCTTATCATATGACTGGATTATCGAGCATTTTTAACACATAGTTCATGCTCGTTAAAAAATAAACATAAGATTGAGCAGTTTTAGCACATAGTTCATTCTCGTTAAAAAATAAACATAAGACTGAGCAGTGTTTTTCCGCATTTAAGCTCGTTAAAAAATGAACTATCTTCCGGTAAATAACCATCGTGAATGTAACATTATCAGCCATTAAAGCCTTGGTCGTGTTTGCACCGTCACCTCCACTTTTCCATTGGCCGATCGTTCACCTCCATATGATTGTTTACCCATTTTGAGGAACAGCTGCGAAGAGTGATTTCACTAGCCATCCTTGTGACACTGCCGTGCTTGGAAAATTCCAACCCTTACCTGGAATCAGATGCTAACCCGTTTTATCACTCGTTCCTCAAAAGACGAGTCTTCTTTAAGCTCTTTTCATCTGACTCGTAAAATATGAAAAGATTGCCGAGTTTTTGCCTTCCAGCTCGTTAAAGCGACCGGAAGTGCTATCCCTCCTCTAGATTTTAATCTTTTTGGACCTGAGGGATTATTGCACAAAAAGATCGAGCGCTTGTTTTGTTCGGCTCGTTAAAACTATCGAAAACTCATCCCTTCTGTATTGTTTTATACTTTTTCGGACTTAAGAGATTAGATGACGAAAAACGAACTTTGGAGTTATCTTTACGTACCTTTTCAGACTCTCTAAAAATGAAAAGGACCGAGTTATCTTTGTCGTTAGACTCGTTAAAAACATTAAATAGCGACAAACTTGTCTTTAGACGAGAACGAGTTTCACTATCGCTAGGCTCGTTAAAACATAGCATTGGGTTTGCCCGAAGGGAAAATTATAGAACAAGCATATGTTATCCTCCTCAAGCTTGACAAAAATAAAGAGGTACTGGTCAGCAATGACTGGGGAAAAATTGGGAAGAAACTCAAAGAAATTTATTGGTAGCAAGTCGCTCTTGAACATGACACTTCCACTCCGTGCCTGAGTCGGGTTGGGTTGTTTCATTCACCGGTCACATCACCATGGTCTCACCATACCATCCACCTTTGGGGTAAATTCTACCAATCCATCACACAAGTGTCGCCGATATGTTCAAGAGAAGTCATCTAGAGAAGTCAACCGTGTCCCATCCACTACCATACATTATTCTTCATTCTTTCATGACCGCCACCCTGAACTATATATCATCAGATCGTTTTCACCTCCATCAAAATCATTTGCTCCGTTCCGCGTCACTGATGTGGGATACATTAAGGCCCTCCTTTGACGGATTGCTTCTTGTCGACATCAGCTCATTATCCAAGAAGTTGATCTAGGAACAACCCCTTCAGTACTTTGAAGCTTGCATGCCTCAATGGCAAGTTTCTCACTTCCGGCGACAGGTATACATCAATGACCTTCGACCGAAAGATTTTGTGTGGTGTTTGACGCCAAGTCCTTTATTCACACCACGTGAATTGTACTGCAGTACCTTGAGGGTCATTATCATTATTGGTGATTCCTCTCGCGCTTGTTAACGGTTTACCTCATTGACTGGTAATCAAGCGATGTCTTTCCATGTTCGACTTCAGAACATCTCTCACATGGATCGACTTGTACTTAGAGTGAATATCGAACGAGATTGAAGACCCCAGATCTAGTTTCGCCCATCCGGGCTGCGATATATATTCAGGAAAAATAAAGACATTGACATGTACAGCATTGCAGCACAGACAATCATCCTACCAAAGGATGATGATTTCAGCAAGATCATCAGTCTATCATCAGACAATTGTCTGTCCTATGTACACAAAAATGAATTTATAAAGCTGAGCATGGGAATGCCCGCCTCAGCCAGATCATGAAAACAATATGAAAAATAATGTATTGTATTGTATCTTATTACAGGTCTCCTCCCAGCATTGGAAGAACTTCGGATCCTCCTAATAAAGCATTTCACCCGATAAACGGCCTCATACTTTAGGGGGCAACTGTTATAGACATTTTTGTGCCTTATAGCATTGAGCATGAAATGTCCATAATCCAAGGGATCCAAAGTCCCTAAATGAGTTGTTCCTACCCCTAGAGGAACAAGGTCAACCAATGACAGCTTCTCCTAGAAGTTCTCCACCAAAAACCACTCAGAAACAGTCAATTCAGGATCAATTCAGAGGCTCCACTAGCTGTCTGCGCTGAAATGCAGAGATTACACTGGCTAGGTGCACTGCAACGCAGGTGGAAGCACTACCAGGGTGCGCTGAGCGGGAAATGACAAATGGCAAGCTCATTCAACGAGGTGGAAAGACCCTGGAAGCTTCCTGAATCTTCTCCAATGACACTTGCCTCAATGAATTCGACTAAGTGATGAGTAAGAGGTTCTTAACCTCCAAGTGGAAGCAAGAAATGACAGAGAGAAGCCACAAGTCAAAACATAAGCTGACTCATCCTCTCTACTTACATCTATATATGGATCTCTCACCCAGAGGTTCAGGACGCTGGAATTTTGTACTTTGCAGAGAATTGTTGTTGGTTTGAGATTGAGATTAGTACATTGGGTGATTTATGCTTTGTTGGAGGAGAGGAAGGGATTCCTTTGCTGGGAGGTAGATGCTGGATCGGAGCTCACTTGGTTGTATCTCCTCTTGGACTTTCTTATTTCATCAATAAACTATTTGAGTTTCTCCTACATGTTGTGTACCAATGATGCTTTGTTATGCTTACATGTTTAGCTTAATCTGATCTTGAGCTTTTTATGAATGTATATCTGTATCTTTGTGTAGTTTCTCTCTCTTGTGATCTTGCAGGAATTCGGTGAAGCTGGGCCGGTGAAGGAGCAAGAAGCTGGGAGCTACTGAAGAGAGAAGTGATTTGGATCGACAAACTAGTGGAAGATACAGGTTAGTTAGATCCTTCTTCCTCACTTACATCTCATAAAGAAGAATACTCAAATAAGTTTACTTGTTTGTTGCTAAGGCACTATCACCTCTTAGAGTGGGATAGGGGCATTCCGAATTGGATACTTTTCCCAACAACATGGACATCCCCTATTTCTAGGAGCTAGTAACCGTAAATTCTTACATAAGTTGTTGAACAGGCAGCATGACTATAGCAAGATAAAGTAATGTGAAGAATTTAGCCTTATATCCTCTAGCTCAGCCAAGTTTAACAATAATAAAAACTAGAAAACAACCTGTATCATATCTAACTAAAAACATTAGATCACCACTAACTATAGAAGATGCTCTCGAATTCAGGTATCAAATAGAAGATGACATCATTAACACTTACATTAACTAACCAGATGTTGTATCCCATCCAAAATGTCACATGATCGAAGCAGCCTTGGATAATGAAATTGAAGAAGATCCCGTAAAAGATATTAATGACCAGTCAATACCAACAACTTCCATTTATAATAGGAAAACCATAGAAATCAAGCCAGGGAAAACCTTAAATATCAACAAAAACTTAATTAATGACCAGGAGCAGAAGCTTGTTCAACTGTGAGAAAATATAAAGAGGCTTTCGCATGGGATTACCCAGACATGAAAGGGATTGATCCCTAATTATGCATGCACCACATCTATACAGAGAAATATTCCAAGCCCATTTGACAACCTCAATGGAGGTTACACCCTCACCTTTAAGATATTGTTAAAGATGAACTACAAAAACTGTTAGATGTAAATTTCATCTATCCTATATTTGATAGCAAATGGGTCTCTCCATTAGTAGTGGTGCCTAAGAAGAATGGAAAGTGGTGTCTATGTGTTGACTATAGAGAGCTTAATGAAACAACCCAAAAATACCATTTTCCCCTTCCGTTGATTGATTGGGTCTTGGACACATTGGTAGGAAAAAAATTCTTTTCTTTCCTAGATGGCTTCAGTGGCTACAATCAAATTCAAATTGCCCCTGAAGGCCACGATAAGACTAGCTTTACCTACCCTTGGGGGAAATTTTCTTACAAGGTCTTACCTTTTGGATTGTGCAATGCACCTACCACATTCTAGAGGGCTATACTCAACATTTTTTCAGACTTGATAAACAAAGGGCTCGAAGTGTACATCAATGAATTTACACCTTACCAAGATGACTTCGATACGACATTACAAACGCTAGAGAAAGTTCTGCAAATATGCATTGCTACCATGCTCTGTTTAAGCCATGAAAAATGCCACATGATGATGACCGATGGCCTCATCCTGGGTCACTACATCTCAGTAGCTGGAATTCAGGTAGATCCAAAAAAAATTCAGATAATTCTTTTAATACCTACCCCTTCCAAACAAACAGAGGTACACAGTTTCTTGGTATTTTATGGATATTATAGGATATTTATAAAGAATTTCTCTCAAATTACTGCACCATTATATGCATTAATAGGAAATATCAATTTCATGTGGACTAACAAATGTAACACTATTTTTGAAGATTTAAAATGGCTTGTATCAATAGCCCTAGTATTACGGGGACCAAGTTGGGGTTTTCCATTTCAAATTTCATCCGACGCTTCAGATACAGCCATTGGATCAGTTCTCATCTAGGAGGAAGATAATAAACCTTATGCGATATATTACATCAACAAGAACCTATCTCCGGTTGAGTTGAATTACGCTGTGACTGAAAAGGAATTTTTGGATGTAATCTATGCTATTAATAAATTCAGACATTATATAGCAGGATACCCTGTGGTTTTGTATATTGATCACTCTGCTATTAAATATCTAGCTAATAAACTGGTACAAATGGAAGAGTGACAAGATGGTTGATCCTTTTGCAAGAATTCGACATAACAATCAAGGATCGACCAGGAAAAGAAAATCCATTAGCAGACTTCCTTTCACATATTCCAAAGACAGACGACTCGGTGGCAGTAGAAGACCAATTCCTTAATGAACACCTATTTTTTATCACCGTGAAAACACCATGGTACGTGGATGTCGCAAGGCACCTAGTAGTGGGAAAATTACTGAAGCACTTGATGCCCAGTGAAAGAAAACAAATAGTACAGTGTAGCACTCGGTTCTCCTGGATTGGAGGATATTTATTTCATACATGAGCTGATATGCATATTAAGATGTGTCAGGGAAGATGAAATCTTCAACATCCTAAAAGCTTACCACGATGGGCCTTGCGGTGATCTTTTTGCAGACTGCAGGACTGGTCACAAAGTCTTACAGATGGGCTATTATTAGCCCACCATTTTTAAGGATGGTAAGAAGTTTGTATAGGCATGCGACAGTTGCCAAAGAATGGGATGCCTTGAGTAGTTTGATGAGATTCCCCTGCATCTACAGTTATTCATTGAACCTTTTGAACGATGGGAGTTAGATTTCAGTGGTCCAATAAACCCATCATTTAATCAAAAGACATACATACTAGTCGCAACAAAATATGTGACTAAATGGGTGGAGGTAGAAGCATTACCAAGGGAAATGAAGGACTCAGTAATCCACTTTCTTTTCCAATTTTTCGTGCGATACGGCTTACCTAGAGAAATAATCACAGATGGAGGGCCACAATTTATAGGCCATAAGATTGTTGTGACATTAAAAAATTATCATATCATGCACAGAAGCACAACTCCATACCACCCACAGGAAATGGCTAGGTAGAAAGAGCCAATAAAGTAATCGAGGCAATACTCACAAAGATAGTCACATCACATAGACGTGACTGGGCTACCCGATTTCCAGAAGCCCTGTGGGCATACCACATGACATGGAGAAATACCACGGGATATTCCACATATTAGCTAGTGTTTGGCAAAGAACCTATCTTCCCGATCGAATTTGAAATTCAGACATTAAGGATAGCTTAGGAAGTAGGCTTGGATTTAAATGAAGCACAGGTTAATATGCTACATCAAATCAATGAATTGGATGAAATTCGACTATCAGCTCTTCAGCATATTGCATTGATCCAACAACATAGAGCGAAATGGCATGATGCCCTTATCAAGAAGAAGATCTTCCATGAAGGTGATTCAATGCTTCTATATATTCTAGGTTCTAGGATTTCCCCGGAAAACTCCAGACCAGATGGTTAGGCCCCTATGAGATACAAGGGGTGCATGATAATGGAACCCTCACATTAGCCACCATTGATGAGTTTGGCTACTCTTTTAAAGCGAATGGACATCAAGTACGCCTCTATCACAAACCGCTTAGTAGGGAGTCCTTTTTCCAATAGTTACGAGAAGATCCACTATGCAAATTCTTGTTGTGGAGGGAAACCCATCCACAACATCGGTCCAGTGAAGAATTTATTTGTTTTTGAAATTGTAAATAAATTTTCCTTTCTGTTTGATTGAATTTTCTTGTATAAATTGTATATAATTTTTTTTTCTATTTTTACTTTGTTGTTCCCTCTAAGAAACAGTTGTCGTTCCCTCTAAGGAACATATGTCATTCCCTCTAAGGGACAACAATGTTGGTGTCATTTTTCTTCTTGCTATTCCCTCTAAGGAATAGCTACTACTCCCTCTAAGGAACAATCATTGTTCCCTCTAAGGGACAACAATTCTGTGTGCAATCTTTTTCTCTTTGATGTTCCCTCTAAGGAATAGCTATTGTTCCCTCTAAGGAACAGTTGTTGTTCCCTGTAAGGAACAGCCACTGTTCCCTCTAAGGAACAACAGTTTTGTATACAATTTTTTCTCTTTTTTCTTTACTTTCTATTCCCTTTAAGGAATAGTTGTTGTTCCCTCTAAGGAACAGTCATTGTTCCCTCTAAGGAACATCAATTTCAAGTGCAATATTTTACTTTTTTTTTTCTTCTTGTTGTTCCCTTTAAGGAATAGTTGTTGTTTCCTCTAAGGAATAGTCGTTGTTCCCTCTAAGGAACAAGCATTGTTCCCTCTAAGGAACAATCGTTGTCCCCTCTAAGGAACAACAATTTCGTATGAAATTTTCTCTTGTTGTTCCCTCTAAGGAACAACTGATGTTCCCTCTAAGAAACAGTCGTTGTTCCCTTTAAGGAACAATTGTTGTTCCCTCTAAGGAATAGCAATTTCACATTCAATTTTTTTTCGTTTTCTTGTTGTTCCTTACAAGGAACAACTATTGTTCCCTCTAAGAAACAACTGTTGTTCCCTCTAAGGAATAGTCGTTTTTCCCTCTAAGGAATAGTAGTTTCAGTGTGCCGTTTTTCCTCTTGTTGTTCCCTCTAAGGAACAGTTGTTGTTCCCTACAAGGAACAACAAAATTTTTAGCATGAATTTCCATTGTTGCTTCTTTATAGCAAACAACAATTTTCATGTGCAGTACCTTTGTTGTTCCTTACAAGTAATAGTTTTTGTTCCCTATAAGGAACAAAACTTTTGGGTATATATATTTTTGTTGTTCCCTACAGGGAACAGCACCATCTGCATGTATTTTTTATTTGTTGTTCCTTACAGGTAACATTTGTTGTTCCCTCTAAGGAACAACACCTTTTGTGTGAGGTTTTCTTTTGCTATTTCTTTTAGGAAATATCACTTTTTGAATGTTTGTTTGAGAACACCCTTTCTTTCCTTTGCTCACTCTTTATGATCCTTTATGAGGCACAAGTGTACAAATATATATGTAAGGATACAAATCTGAAGTTTACTAGAACAAGCAAATATATCGAATATTATCATCTTTAACAAGATTGCTTTGTATTGATCGAAAAATAAAGGACACAACCATCTATATCACTTCACTATCCTTATTCCCACTATAAATCAAATTGATCGATTATTTGTACCATGTTGGTTCTCCCCTAACCCTATAATTATCTTTGTTCATTATCTTCAAATAAGGTTAAGGGCATACCTTTTCTATTGATACATTCAGACTTCTTCTACCATCCCTACTCCTAAGGAGTGTTGAGCCACCCTCTATATATAAATAGGAAGTATTGTTTATATATATATATATATATATATATATATATATATATATATATCTATATATATATATATATATATATATATATATATATAAATATATAGATATAGATATAGATATAGATATAGATATAGATATAGATATAGATATAGATATAGATATATATATGAAATAGAAACATATAGATATGTTTACTAATAATTCTATGATTTTTACAGATGGAGGATGGGGGGTCTTGTCATGAACCATCCTACCATGATCATAAGGAAGCAGCGAAGTGGCATTCCCACTATGGGCACCACACCAGGGATATGATCCAATGGATGCATCAAGAAATAAAAATCCTTGGAACAGGAGGTCTCATTACGAACCGGCCTGCCCACCTTTTTCTCCTTCCAAGTGAATAGCAATGTGTTCATCTGGTTACCAAGCCAGCACATTGGGCTCTACTTTGATGTCATAATGCACTTCCCATATTATACATAGAGGACCATGGTTCCAAAAGGTTAGAAAACAACTCTGTCGAGGCTATAGATGCCTGCAGGAAACAAAAGCTCTGCTGACGGTATTGAAGTTGTAATCTCAACATCAATAGTTATTATAATTCCCTTTTCTTATCTTTTATCTTTACTACAGAGAGATTATGTTCCTAATTTATTTTGAACCTTTATGCATGTGGTATATTTTAAAAATCAATCATAATAGCTTTAAGTGGAATGATGACAGTAAAGTATTTTTCTGCGTTAGTTGTCCTTTTTCCTTTTCGAATCACCTCACAACATCTCCTCACTTATTGATAATTCTCGTTATATCCATTGATTTCAGCACTTCGATATCTTTTTTGATCCTTTCATTAATATGTGTACCTTGCCACTTTCATCATCCTTGTACTTTTCCTCCAGCACGTTATTCCTTCACTCGTTCGATCGAAGGTGACCTATCATTTCAAAGGGGTCCGAGGAGAAACCTCTAGTGTACTATGCATGCGTTTCAGCTCTTTATTTGATCTTGCAAGGAAATACAACATTCCATGATTGCGGAGCATGTGGAATAATAACAAGTCTTAGATAATGGTATTTATGCTTGTAAAGTATCATCTGATATAACCATTATAAAAACTTGTTGTTCCATCACTCGGCTTGGTCTATCGCTGTGTTATCTCTGCTACAATAACTGTTTGTACAACTCAGGCAATATGGGAGGAAGAATAGTGCCCAGGGAGCCACTAATATTGGCTGTTTCTGATGTAGCTAGAGAAATTCTAGCCCGAGCCGGGTGGATAACATACTTCACACGATTTCAACAACCCAACAAAGTAATTGCCATTGAATTCCTACAAAATTTACAGAACGGACAATCCATGGTAAGGGGCAAGCAAACCACTGTATTAGATGTTGTGATAGCAGAAGTATCTGGGTTGCCAGCCGAAGGACCCGTATGGGCTAACAAATGATTGAAGTTGCATGATGCCATCAAAGTCTTTAAGGATGAAGGACATGAGCTGATCATCCAAGGAAAAGGCATTCGACCATCATCCCTTGAAGAACTATGGGGAGAACTAGCTAGAGTCATCTAGAATTACATCACATGTGACGGGCGAAAAGACGTGGTAAGGCCACATCAACTTAAACTCTTAACAGTCCTGAAACAAAAATGTTCTGTGAATTTACCTGCATATTTGAATTTTATATTGCATGACACCACAGAAAGGATAAAAAAGTCCCAACACATAGAAACCATTGTAAGCCACCACTATTTGATGGTTAGCTACAACCTAACCTAACTGCAATCAAGTTGGGAGGAATTAATATTTTCTATTGAAGGGGTTTAGCTTTGCCTACCCCTAACCCTATTCCGAAAAGGAATAGGGCTACCCTTACAACGAACATTCCCCATAAGTGTAGACATTCTGCGAGGCTGAGGACAAACTTAGGAGCAACTGAAAATTCCCAGGGTAGTGTTAGCCAACCCATAGAATTGTCTAGCCTAGGAAGTGAATAGCTCTTGCAGATAAACGGCCAGCATAACCCTGAATCAGACCATGAGGAAGAATTAGGGCGTTCTGGAGATGAACCAAGAAATGAATTGAGACTTCCCTCAACACCAAGCATGAGTCCCTGAGGTGATTTACTGCACGATACTGAATTGGCCCAGATCCTGGCCTATATCGATGATTTCATACAGCCCGAAAGCCCTCTCAATTTTAACGTTGGAGCAACCCAATCTTTAGAGAACTCTAGCCACGATAGTATTATATCAGAAAATTTAAGATACGAAGCAGAAACAAGGGCAGAGGACACTCAAGGAGAGGTGAACCAACCTGGTGATATGCCCCAAGGAGAGCCCAGCTAGGTAGGCCTAAATATGGAGAATATAGGCAAAACAAAAGAAATAGAAATAAATTAGGAAGACGACTACCAATTTGGGGACATGGTCCTTTTAGAACAGAGCCAAGATAAGCAACCAGGCTTGTTAGGAGCAGAGACGATTAACAAAATAGTTGCTCCTCCTAAAAAGCATAGAGAAAAAACTAAAAATCTTAGGAAGGAATAGCAAAGGCCCTGGAAAACGGCAAAAAGGCTCAGAAGAAAGATAAGAGAATTATCAGCGGGGAAGGTTCCAGACAAAACCCCAGAGACAATAAACGTAGCAATTCAAACTGAATTATATGAAATAAGAGCTACAGGGACTCAAACTGAGCCCATACTCACTCAACCTGTTAAGGAACAACATGCAATTCTTGCAGAAGTAGCTACCCAGATAGAGGTTGTACCCTCTTATGACTTAGCTATTCAGATGGAGGTGGTACCCTCCTATAGCATGGCTACCCAGACGGAGGCTTGGACCTCCCATAATAAAGGAACACAGACAATAGGCATTCCTTCTCATAGCAGGAGTACGCAGACAACCATTCAAGCCAAATATATCATGACAAGCAATGACCCCAGTATATTGAATCTTCAAGAAGATTTAGCACAAGCTCGGCTTGCCGTAGAACGGCTTGAGCTAAAAACTGTCTCCCAGCAAAAATACCAAGAATTATAGAGGTAGCTTCGGGACATGAATACATCATAAATCGAGACCTTCGACAAATACTGAAAAGCAGAAGAGAAAATTGAGAAAATGAAGCTCAGATTAGAGAAGGTCATGAGTCAAACAGACACTATCTACTCATTGTACATTGATGTCCTGGCATGAAGATTTCCTACCAATAATTATGCCTTATATTTGTTAGAAAGATATTTGTAATTGAAAATAAAAGCCATTAGGGCTGGAAAACTAATAGAATTAAAAACAATTGAGGATTTTATAAACTATTGTAAACAACATGGGGTAAAAGTTCAAAGGTTGCTTTGTGAATTTTACCTACATAAATCTGTATTAGAGGAAGAAATGGAAAATAACCCCAATCCTTTTGTGCGAGATGTGCAATTCCAAGACTTTATCTCATTTTTTGTCAATCAACTGAAATGGTTCAAGGCTCATAATGCGTTCCAAACATAAGAGCATGGACTAAATCTTTGAGTCAGAGGTGAACCCAAACACCCTTTGCAAATTTTGTCCAATCATAAGAGTCTGATGACAAGGGAAGGAGTAATCAAAATTTTGGGGCCTATTCAGAAAGAGATTGTACATAAGGGATTAGAATACTTCCTCCCCACTCAAGAAAGCTCCTTAGCGATAGCCAAGCTCAGGTGGATAGTCTCCACTAGTAATGTACAGAATAGAGAGCCATTTAATTATAAAAATTTTAAGTTAGCTGCAGACCGTTTTGTCACTTATAGCAAGCTCATTTTAAGAGAAGGTCCTTATTGGCTAGGATGTCAGTTCGGTAGCCCTATCATTTGGTATCCTGCTGAAGGCTATCTGGCTATATACGAATTTCCTGAAGGACAGATAGGGCCCATCTTTGAGCTCTTGGCCAAGAACCACAGTTTTAGACCACTTTACAAAATTCCTTCTCCAACTTATTCTTTAACTTCTCTGCATACAAATTACTTGCTTTTCATGAGGACATGAAATAGGGTAAGCAGGGGAGTATGTTGATTCACGGAAAGGGTATGCGTTTATTATTAATCTCAGAATTATTTTCCTTTATTCTTATCTTATATATATACTAATGTGTTAATATATTAGAGAATTCTGGTAAGAAATGAAGGAATTATCTGCAGTTACGACTTAGCTAATTATTACCCTTCTTTATGCAGGAAAACAACAAAAGGGACAATGTTCCCTAAAGAAGGAACAACAAAAATCAACAAGCTAAGGAAGGAACGTGGTGGTTGCAGATAAGGCCAAAGTAAATCAAAAGGATCAACGTGAGAAAGGAAAGGATGTCTAAAGTTAGAAATCTGTTGCAAATCCCTCAAGATCAGGAGATCCTGAGGGATCGCAGTTACCATTTATCTTTTTCCCTCTCTAATTATAAAAGGAGACGATTGTAAGAAGAGAGGAATCTCGGTTATTATTGAATTTGTAATTTTAATTACTGACTCTCGTTGTTAAGAGAATACAGTGATATTGTAATGCTACTTTCATTCGACGATTAATACATAAGTGAAGTTGTTGTTCCCTCACGTTAACTGGAGTAACTTAGCAGTGTTCATTGGCATCTAAGGGCTTGGATTCCAATGGATTTAAATTCTTTCTTTGTGTCATACATTTCCAATTCTCACAAGTGTGATGGTTTGATAGTATTCTTTCTTTCTGTGATTTTATCTCCTTCACTGTTGATTGTTTTCTAGTGTTGATAGAATATCTTTGCTTTATATAATTTACAGTATTGTCATTGATTCAATTCACTTTCATTTCAGATTGAGTCACCTAGATAAATATTCTGCTTGATGTAATCAACTGTAAAGAGTATTAACTATCGCTGTTAGACTCTCAAATTAATATCATTGCTATTTATATTATTTACTAAAAAGTGAGTTTGATTTAGATTAAATCAGTTCCGAAGAGATGAGTTATCATTACTGTAATCTCAACTGATGCTGATGTTAATTGAATTGCTGTAGGATTTTATTTTGTTAGAGGATTGAGTTTTCTATAATTGCAATTGGAATTTACTAGATGCATCTATTTACTCTTCTATTAAAAGATCTATACTATGATTTAGGAAATTACTCTCTGAATTAAATAACAACCACATACTGTGTACACTCTTGAAATAAGAAGACTTGCTCGAGTTGATAATTAATGTGGGATAAATAGGAGTTTTAAAAGGCACCTTTTATCAGTCAAAAGCTTTGAGTTGTACATGCGTAGAATGTGTACAATAATATTGGTGAAAACATTTGTCTAGCCATCAATTTGGGGATGGAAGGCTGTGAAATTAGTGAGTTTGGTGTCCAGAATCACCAGACACTCGACCACAATGTACTGAAGAACCTGATATCCCAATCTGAGATGATAGACTGTGGGATCCCAAAGTGTACCCACACTCGTTCAAAGAAGAGTTTAGCAGTGGCTTCTGTTGTGATATTCTTCTTGTAGGCCACCATAATGGCCATCTTCGAGAACCTGTCAATGACCACAAAAACACAGTTGTTTCCATGCTTAATAGAAGGAAGGCCAGACATGTAATCCCTGGAGATGGATTCCTAAGGTCAACTAGGGTTAGGCAGCGGGGTATAGAGGCCTTGCTTCTTGATGATCGGTTTGGAAATGGTGCAGGTAGTGCATGATCTGATGTACTTCCAGACATCATATCGAAGATTCAGCCAATAGAAATACTTCTGCAATACTGCCACCATTTTCTCGACCTCAAAATGCCCAACAACCCCGCTATAGTGTGCTTCCAAAATCATCTTGACACGCTTTCTTGAAGGAACATAAAGGTGACCCAGGTGACATAACAAGGCATCCTGGAGGTGAAAATTTGGAACACACTAACCCACCAAGAGTGTCTGGTATGTGTGGATGAATTTTGGGTTGCTTTTGTAGAAAAGTGGCCAATCAGAAGTCTTGTGCCCACAAGAGTTGAGTACAGTGGTTAACACCATGATTAGTGGTCAATTGAGGCAATATGAAACATTATTGGTGCTACACTTCTTATACTTGATATTCAAATGGAACTGTTGCATGTATGTGGACCAGTTTTGATGGCGATCATTCTGTAATTTCCCTTGGGTCCATATGAACTACAGGGGCCAATGGTCTATATGGATGATCGTTTCCTTCCCCAAAATGTAATGCTTCCATTGTCGGTAGGCCTACACAATGGAATACATCTCTTTGTCATAAGTGGGATACTTTTGGACTATGTCTAAAGTGTCTCACTGTGATATGCCACTGGATGCTCATGTTGAGTAAGGACTGCCCCAATAGCATAGTCGGAGGCATCTGTCATAACCTCAAATGGTTGTTGCAAGTTTGGTAATGCGAGCACTGGTGCAGAGAAGAGGTGATATTTCAACTCTGTGAATGCGTTTTGTTGAGATTCAGACCAAAAGAATTTTGCTTTCGCTCCTCCCTTGGTGACTTGACTTAAGGACCAAGTGATATGAGAAAATCCCAACACGAACCTGTGGTAGAATTTGGCAAGACCCAGAAAGCTGCGGAGCTCTGTCAGAGTGGTTGGAGATGGCCAATCCTGAATGATTTGGATCTTGGTTGGATCCACATGCACCCCACATTCATCAATAATGTATCCCAGATACTGAACTTGGGTCATGGAAAAAGTGCATTTCTCAAAATTAGCACATAACTTGTGTTGTTGCAGTGTTTGGAGAACCTGTCGGATGTGGTGGAGGTGTTGTTCCCAAATCTGGCTAAAGATGAGGATGTCATTCAAGTATACCACTAGAAATGAGTTTTTGAATGGTTGTAAGATGTCATCCATTAGCCTCATGAAGGTTGCAAGAGCGTTCATCAATCTGAAAGGCATAACCAACCATTCGAAAAGGCCCTCCTTAGCTTTGAAGGAAGTCTTCCACACATCAGAGGGTTCGATTGGTACTTGGTGATATCCTGACTTCAAATTGATCTTTTTGAAATATTTTTCTCCCATTAGTTGGTCCAGGAGGTCAGCAAACGGTGGGATCAGGTACCTATTATGGACAGTGATCTTGTTCAGTGCCCAATAGTCAATACAGAGTCTCCAAGTCCCATCCTTCTTTTGTAACAACATAATTGGGCTCCCACAAGGTGATGAACTCGGACATATGTGACCTTTCTACATCAGCTCTTGAATCTGCCTCTTGATTTCATTGTTCTCCAGAATGGAGCGCTAACAGATTGGTCCATTGGGCAATGACGTACCTGGAGTCAGATCGATGGAGTGCTTGACCTAACAGTGTAGAGGAACCCTTGCAGGGGAGGTGAAGATGTCCTCGTACTCCTCCATGACCTTGTCCATCTGCATTTGTCGTGCAGAGGGGCCCTGTCTGGAGGTCGTGGCTACTATCTTCTTCTTTCCTTGAGGGAGTATCATCAAGAAAAACAAATTTCCTATTTTTGTAAATTAGCTTACTGCATTTTTTTGCCATAACCAAAGAGATGGTGGTAGGCAGTGCTACCTCTAGTATCTTTTACAACTTATTTCCCAAAGTAACAATAATAGCACGGGGCCTTGATTCATACACAACATGTCACTTCCACAAGTATGGTTGGCCTAATAATACATCACAAACATCAAGGAGAGAAATGTGACACAATACCTCATTCGTGAAGGGCTTGATGTTGTATGGAAGGTGACACTGCTGGCTCACACGAAGATCCCGTCCTTGGTGAAGCCACCTGATGGTGTACCATTGTGGATGTGTTGTGGTCGGTAAGCCCTTTACCCACATTTGGTAGTAGAAGAGGCACTCTTCTTCCTCTGGATCTTCGAGTTCCTCCTTCTGGATGTTTGTGGTGGCAATGGTGGCATTGGGCTCCGCATCAATAATCTACTTCCCTTTGTCATTCCCCTTGTCGAGTTCTGACTCAGAGTTGGAACATGCATCTGATTTTGAAACCTTTAGCTCGGCCACCAGTGATTGCTTAGCTCGACACTCACTTGTGTTTTGGGTGGAGCTCTTATGGAACTCACACCACTTTCCTGTGTCGGCTTTCATCTTCACGATGTTGTTCTTTGCTTGCAGCTTTGGAGGATTGTCTTGGGCCACCCCGCCTTGGCTTTGTCCTTTGTTCTGTGGCTTGGGGGCACCTTTCCCTTACCTTAGATGTTGAAAATAGCAACAAGAAATGTTAAAAATAGCATTGCTATAGATAGCATTTCAATATATATTCTAATTTTAATTTGTCCTTGAATTAAAATTGAGAATTAAAATTCGAATTTAGTCTCACCAGTTGTTTGAACAATAATTACTTAATTCATATTAAGTTAATTAGTTGGCGAAAATCAAACATGAAGTCTTTGTGAAGACATGCAATAGTTATCCCTTTGATTGAGGAAGTTATCCCTTAATTAAGGAGATAAGGATGAGTTGTATTTGAGTTGTAATTAGTTAGCTCCGTTAACTGTGTTAAGTCCAGTTAAATTAGTTCAAAACAGTTTGAGGAACTAATTGTGAGTTCAGTCAGTTACTGCATGCATGCATTCAACTAGTATTCTCCAGATAACTGAATATTCTCTCATAAATAACTCATGCATGTTAGTTCATACAAATACCCAGTTGAGATAAAACGCAGGGAGAGTGTACTATCAGTTCCTAGAATATTCCCATGTGAATATCTCTTGCATGTAGAAGGAATTCATTCCTTGAGGATTGCACAGTTACTACAGAGGTCAAAGCAGTGTGTGAGGTGAGAATCACATAGGTTGCAGCTGAAGGACCCAGGAGAAACTGCGCAAGGAAATAGGAGGCTTGCAGGATAGAGAATTAGGCATATGTGTTGTCTATTCTATCTATGAGCAACAGTGAGGGATTGTACTGAGAGCTAGATAGCTTGTGAGCTAAAGCTTTGTGTAACCCTGAGATATTTCCACTTGTATGATAATACAGATAGCATGGTTTTTAACTGAGGCTTTCTCCACAGTATTCTTCTGTGTTTCATGTGTGATTGAATCTTCTTCACTGTTATATGTGTTCTGTGTGATCTTGCTCAAAATTGATTAAGTGTCACAAGTTTTATTGTAGAAGTAGATTAAGTATTTTGCTTTAGTACATTGCATAATCAGTTTAATCTATAGTGAGAATTTCTACATGGTATCGGAGCAAAGGTGATCAAAGTGGAGAAAAGTATACAAAGAAGGGAGAAGTTCAAAGTTCAAAGTTCTTGATTATGGGTACAAAATCAATTTCGTATCACATCTCAAAGTTCACCAATGGCGTTCAATGGCTTGAGATTTGAGTATGCTTTGGATGGCAGCTCGAATTACATAGCGTGGAAGGATCGCATGGAAGTGGTATTAGAGGACAATGGTTTGAAAGACTTCATTGATCAAGAAGTCCCCAAGCCAGCAGCATCTAATGCCCAAGAATTGGTGGAATGGAAGAAATGTGTGGCGAGAGCGAGGAGGATTATTCGGAAGGGAGTTCAAGACCATATTGTCTCGAGTCTCCATGGGAAGGAGACTTTGTTTTCAATGTGGAAGACATTAAAGGATTATTGGCTTGTAGGGGCCTGACCCAAGTTCAAAGGTGATTTAGCCAAACAAATCACGGTACTACTGGCCCTTTCAACAATAGTCCACGGAGCGCAGACTGAGATCTCACCCGAAGTAGTATTGGAGGGTGCTAGAACTAGGCTTCTGCACCCTGGAGATGTCTGATGAGCTTCTAGAGGTCTGCGGTTTGACCCTGTGCACACGTCACTATGCGCATCTATTAGTCCCTGCAACATGTGATGTTGCCTTTTCATAGCCCTACTTCGTGCACGACCTGTATTATTACCCAAGTTCCTTACTATTAATTTTTTACTACCCGATTACTTAACTTATCTGTGTAAGACTAGTGATAATTAACAATGTATCGAGCAATCATATAAGTGAGCACGATAAACAAAATAGTATAAATATATAGAATGCAATACACAAGCAGATGCATAGAAATTGGAATCAACTTCTGTTTATTTTTCTTCGTTCAAGGTTACAGACTCGACAACACCCTACTCACTTAGTTGTAGGGGTCCACACACTCAACTGCAAACTCTACTAGGCCTCTACGCACTGAGCTGCAGAGCCTCTTCCTACTACTACAACCCAATATACTTAGCCTCTTACTCTATGCTTCAACCATTTGCACTCACCTATCTCTAATTCCTTAGTTTCCTTTACAACTTAGATCCTCGCTCTATTTATACAATCCCATGGTCCGCGGACCATGGTTAGGCCAACATGACATTACATTACATTACAAAACTTAAGGTGGACAACCTTATGACTCAACCTATAGTTCACACACCGCGCCCACAATTCACGGAGTCTTACAATACATTTGACCAAAACTTGGGCTTTGAGCCCCAAAACATGTTGCGCGGGGTTCAATGCCCAACAAGGATCTATATCAGAATAATAGTGACCAGAGGAAGATGGCGCTGAAAGACAAGCTTCAGAAAATCAAGTGTGAAAAGGGCTACAGGGCTTGGCTTGTGAAGATGGTCAGAGGGAGTGAAGCTACAGGGCTTCATAGATGCAGATTGGATAGAGAGTCCATCAAATTGGAAGAGCACATCATGAGGAATTTTCAACCTTGGTTCACCTGCAGTTTCTTGGTACAGTAGGAAACAGAGGTCAGTTACACTCAACTCAGTAGAGGCTGAATACATGGCTGCAAGTCAGGCGCATGTGAGGCCATTTGGATGCGGAAAATTCTATTTGGCTTGTTTGATCAGAGGATGGATCCAACTGTGATATATTGTGATAATCAGAGTTGTATCAAACTCTATGAGAATCCAGTATTTCATGACAAGTCCAAGCATATTGACATTTGATATCATCATCTCGGAGACTGTGTGGCGAGGAGGATCATGTTGTTGTAGTATATTTCGACCGAGGAGCAAGATGGTAACATTTTGACTAAGGCATTGTCAAAGTGCAAATTTGAGTTCCACGGAGACAGGATTGGGGTGACAAATAATCCCTTTCTTGTTGAGAGGGAGTTTTTAAAATAGCATTGCTATAGATAGCATTTCAGGATATATTCCAATTTTAATTTGTCCTTGAATTAAAATTGAGAATTAAAATTCGAATTTAGTCTCACCATCTGTTTGAAAAATAATTAATTAATTCATCTTTAGTTAATTAGTTGGTGAAAATCAAACATGAAGTCTTTGTGAAGACATGCAACAGTTATCCCTTTGATTGAGGAAGTTATCCTTTAATTAAGGAGATAAGCATGAGTTGTAATTAGTTAGCTCAGTTAACTGAGTTAAGTCTAGGTAAATTAGTTCTAAACAGTTTGAGGAACTAATTGTGAGTTCAGTCAATTAATGCATGCATGCATGCAACTAGTGTTCTCCAGATAACTGAATATTCTCTCATAAATAACTCATGCATGTCAGTTCAAACAAAGACCCAGTTGATATTAAAGGCAGGGACAATGTACTATCAGTTGCTAGAATATTCCCATGTGAATATCTCTTGCATGCAGAAGGAATTCATTCCTTGAGGATTGTGTAGTTACTACATAGGTCCAAGCAGTGTGTGAGGTGAGAATCACACAGGTTGCAGCTGAAGGACCCAGGAGAAACCGCGCAAGGAAATAGGAGGCTTGAAGGACATAGGAGTAGGCATATGTGTTGTCTATTATGTCTATGAGCAACAGTGAGGGATTATATCGAGAGCTGGATAGCTTGTGAGCTAAAGCTTTATTTAATCCTAAGATATTTCCACTTGTATGATAATACAGATAGTGGGGCTTTTAGCTAAGGCTTTCCCCAGAGTATTCTTCTGTGTTTCATGTGTGACTAAATCTTCTTCTCTGTTATATGTGTTTTGTTTGATCTTTCTCAAAATCGATTAAGCTTCTGCAAGTTTGATTGTAGAAGTAGATTAGGTATTTTTCTTTAGTACATTGCATAATCAATTTAATCTACAGTGAGACCTTCTACATCAGATTCGTAGATCCAAAGTCTCGCTTCTTATGTTTAAACTTTTGCTCGATTGCATATTGGTATGCCGTGCCGAGCGAGGAGATGTTCAAGAATTCTATTTCTTTTTGGATGTCCTCAAATGCTGCTCTGAATCCTTTATACCAAAGTTTGTGCAAAGGGCATGGAAAATATTGATAAACTCTAGCATGCCTTGGTCCCCTCCCTACCACAGCATGGTCCACTTTATGTATTGATCCTCATAGCTTCCAACAGGGTAGTACTAATCCTTGATGGCAGCCTAGAATGAATTCCAAGTGGGTGCGGCTGAAAACAGGGAGGTCGTACTTTCACCCTTCTGCTCGTAGTAGGTTTCCCACCAATCCTTGACGTGGGGGCGGCTTTGAGAAGATCAAAAGTAATCTTTTCCTGGCCGGAAAAATCATGAACATAAAAATACCCTTCTAGTAGATTTAACCATTTATCTAGATGTCTGCATCTATCTGACCCTCAAATATGGGAATGTTAAAGCTAACTTGTACCTTAAAGGGTGTGACGCTTCCAAAGTAGCTGCTGGAGGTAGATGTGTCGCCCCTAGGTAACCGCTGAAGGATTAGGGCAAAGATGGCAATCATCACATTCCTTTGTCACTCGAGGGCCTCTTCAAGCAAGATTTTGATAGGATCTCCTGCCCCGTTGTCTTTCTTTTCATCCACCATGGGATGCCATCGGGATTTGCAAGGCTGGTCTTGTAAAGGTTTGACCAGTTCAAGCCCTAACTCCTTATATCCCGACCTCGTTTGGGACATGCAAAGAGAGACAGAGAAAGAGCAGGCTGCTCTGATACCACTGATCCGGATTTAAACTGGAATGCAACAAATTACATATATAACCATAAGTATATAGATGCAGCAAAAATAATACTTCATTTCATTACTATAAAATACTGAAATATGCTTACAAACAGAAATGGAAATAAACTAGCTAGGGCGATGGTAGCTTACATTTGAGAAGAGATGTGGTGGCTACATGCCTCTTAGCTCTCTTACAATGAGGCTCGAAGGCCTATTTATTGTTGAGAAACAACAGAAAACCCTAAACCTTCAAAAACCTAACCCTAGGAGATGAAGCGCCAAACTATGGACCCCGTTTTGGGTAAATTGGCACATCAACTTCCGAGGGTTGTAACTTTGGCATATGATCTCCATTTGATGCGCACAATACCTCATTAGAAATATTTATCTGAGGACTACAATTTTGGGAAGAGAAACATCAGTCCATGGACCCATGTTGCTCCCATTTTCCCAAAAAAAAACATCGTTTAGGGCCTCAAAACAGCTCTGAAAGTTCAGGACCCGAAAAACTGCTAAAAATAGTAGACTGTGCTACAATTAAGGAAACTGAAAAGCTGAAAGAAACAATGGTGGGGGTCCAAGTGGAATTGGTGGGTGGCCACAAATATCCACCTGGATCAAATTCCCCGACACAACATGACGTGTGGTTTATGCTCCTTTCCTATCGACTTCAACACTCATATTCTAAGATAGAAGCAGTACCTTGGGTACTTCCCCCTTGGAAGGGATATCCTCGGGTGGCACAATGGGAATCACTATTTCCCACTGATGTCACCAATCCCCTTGACATTCAACACAAACACAGGTTTCCATGTTAAGGTGGTACCATACTTAATGACCTTTTTTATTCTTTCATTTAGTCGAAGACCCCGACATCACTAAGCACCTCATTCAACAGTGCTCACATCATGATATGGGGGAGGTACCCAAAGTCGAAGACACATGCATACCTCATCACCTAATTTAGCAGTGCTTCACCTTTGTTATGCATGGGGGAACAAAATTCAGTCTATTTTTCTAAGAAGCACCCATGAGGGTGCCAACAATTATCATCCTCAGTCATCAACACGTCAACCACCATAACATTGACTAGACAGAACCATTTCCTATATGTTTGTAATAATTCGTCACTAGTCATCATAACAAGCATGGGACATTCTCGCCTTGTATAAACATTTTCATTTTTTACTCTTTATGTTTTCTTTAGAGTATGGTTATCCTTTATACTCAGTCAAGGGGTTTCTCTACTCATCTCCATCACAAGTTATCCTCTCTCTCGAACAAGTTGATCAGATTCTTCGTCAGAACATAAAATGTGATGTATTTCAGCTATACATTTTCTCCTAACCTCATACATTAGGGGGAAACTATTAACACCAGAAAATTGTACACATGTTTGCACAATCCAGAAGATGCTAAAATACGTCCAACAGAATGCACAAGTGAAGATTTTCCAGCTGAAGACATGATGAAGTTTAAAAAAATTAATTTCTTCTAAGACCCAAAGTTTATAAGGTTAAAAAATTGAGAGCTTCACGTCTATTTCTTAGATAGTCACATGCAAGCGGAATTTCCTTTGAAAGTCACGTGATCGAAGAAATAGATGACTCAGTAAATTGGAGACCACTTCACACACTTGGAGGTGATTTCCTGATAGGATCTCAGTCGAGGACAGTCGAATTCGAGTCACCCTGAAGATATGAAACACTCAATGGAATCATCTTGTCCTACTAATGAGTCATCGTCATACATGAACCAAGAGAGGGAAGAAGGATTCAAAAAATTACATATAAATAGGCCATGTGAGAACCAAAATATGAGACATTGTTATGCTGGCCAAATTGCTATCAGAGAAAACCAACATTCCATTGTTGAAGCCAAAGAAATTAAGAGCACTAGCATGTTGGCCATATTTCTTCTAAGAAATCCATTATCCTAGTGAGAGAGGAAGAGTCCACCATTGGAGAGTCTTCATACCTCTTTGAGAGAGAGGAGAAATTTTCAAAGAGATCGAGGAAAAGAACCCCCCTTGCTGAGGATTTTTTGAGCACCATAGCTCAAAGAATTCTCTTCAAGTGCTTAAGATTCATCTATTGTATTCAACCTCTACTACCAACAATCAATAAAGGGAGTTTTTTCCTATATTTTGTTGACTTGTTTTCTCCATTGAGCCTTGTTTATGTATTTATCTCTTTGTTCTAGTTTATGTTTGTATATGCATTGTTTTCACTATTTGCAATTCTTTGTTTATCTAAGTTTGTTCACTCACTACACCAACTCTGTCTGTGATCCTTTGCAGGGAAAAACCAACTGTTAAGGAGGTGTATTTTGGTACAACATTGCCACAAAGACACTACCACACACCTATCTTGGACCTCGGTCCCAACTATGCTCTACGGAAACCTCCATGGTAACATACTCTCAAGGAGATTCCTTTCACCACCTTAGTAGCACTATGATCTATTATATGCTCCAATATATTTTCTGCTCAACTACTTTAATATGTGCTTTGATACCACCTATCTCAGATTCTAGTGAACAACACTTCACTATCATTCCACTCCAATATCACCTTAGCAGTGATAAGCTCGAATACCACCTATCTTAGATAGTTGTGAAGATCACTTCAATATCATTCTACTTTGATATCACTTTAGTGGTAATCAACTCTGATATGACCTGTGATGCCTATGGATACTTCACATGGCTTTAGGTGCCTCATGATCTCTAGTATTGTGGCACCATTATGTTTCTCACCGATGTCTCGACCACCTCAACGATACTTCACCTAAACTACACCTCAAAAATCAACACTTCGTTTAAAATATCTTAGAAAAGTTATCCAATGGTAGATAACTCTTTGAGAGAAATTAAATACCTGAGAGATCCAATGGTAGAGAACTCTTTGAGATCAATCTGTTGGTAAGGAATACTTCAAAATATCTCCAGCAAGCTAGAAATTTTCATGTTTCGATCTCATAATTTGGCGAGTTGGTTATCCTTTCTTAAGTATGCCCTTCAAGCTCTTCTAGTTTACCAAATGTAGCCTTAGCTTCTCCCAAATTCATCTTCAAATCCATCACTACCTTCTATAGAGGTTTTATCTAGAGAGGAGCAAAGAAAGAAAAAAATGGTCATTAGTTTCCTCGGAAAATCTTTGCATACCCAAGTTGGCCAGGGGTTTGGGCTTGAGAGACTTAGAAATCGTGAACAAGGCAATGAGAGCTAAACTATGGTGGAGATGGATTCAGTGATGAAATGAACTTCAGAAACAAATATAGGATAAGGAATATTTCCACACCTCTTCTCAGTTGAAAAATTTAAGAGTTGCACAGTATCCCTTAGGATCCTCTATATGGAATTTGGCACAGGCCAACTAGAGTCTAATCCAAACTCACACCTTTTGAGAGACTAGGAATGGATGCACTACCATCTTCTAGAAATATGCTTGGAAACAAATTCCATGGTTGTGGGACTATGAGGAACTCAGAGTGTTAGAGGCATTTACTTTAAAGCAATAGTGCACTACAATAGAATATTTTTGGAAACTTATGCATTATTTTATGCTTTAGAGAGGATGGAAAACAATCGAGGATTATCCGACATGACCAACCTTAGCTTCCTGGCCCTTTCTTGTTGAGTAACTGCAAAGCTGTAAAGTTATCGCTACTCAGGACCATGAAACAATTTGGAGATATCATACTAAAGTGATGTTCACTCTTAATGAAGCATATTCCCTGCTCGTCAGACACAAATATATCCATGAGGAACTGCTTTGGTGTAAAATTTAAATGAATGGATACTGGCAAAACATTGTGTAATTCCTGTGGTTGATAGGAAGACAAAATATATTCTCGTAGGATCAAAGTAGAAAAAAAGGATTTTAGGGTCCTTTGATGTGCCCCTTATGTTGGAATCAGGAAGAGACTATGGAACATATTATGAATTCCTTTCCTTTTGTTTTTTGTCTTTGGGTGCAAGTCTTACTCCTTTTTGGATACTCAAACCACAACTACAACATCTTGGTAGACACTTTCGAGTAATTAGAACTAGCATATTCAGTAACCTTTTTTTGAATCAAGCATGGATTCTTGTTCCTCGAATTTTCATATGGGTGAATTGGAAAGAAAGAAATAAGAGGATATTAAAACAAAATAAAAATGAATAAGGTACAATCTATCAAATTATTAAGCAAAATATCTGTTAGACCATCCTCTCTAAAGCATGGAACGAGGAGGACTAGAAAGTGAATTAACATGAAATAAATATTTTATCAAAACTTGAGCTATCCTTTAATGACCTCATCTCCTCCTTCCAAGATCCCCTCTCCCCAAAATTCCTCTCCCAAAATCTACATTCCGCCCCATAATGGGTTTTGTGAATTTAAATTTTGATGGTGTTTCGAGATTGGGAAGGTCGAGCCTTGAAGTTGTATGTTGGAATTTTTTTTATCACAAGTAATAATGTGGTAGAATTCCTCGCCTTGGAGAGAGTTCTAGGACTTTCGATTAATGAAGGATATTCAAAATTGTAGATTGATTGTGATTCCTAGTTGGTTATCTAAATTTTCATGAAAATAATCAATAGGAAACCTACAAAAAAACTATCCAAAAGTTGGCATTTGGAACACATAATTTATCACATTCAAAAGTTGCTCCATTCTATTCCTTGTGTCACAACTTCAGATTCTCGATGAATGGGAAACAAAGCAGTTGACATCTTGTCTAACTTGGGGTGTCAGGATCGAGACATTTTTCTAACATAATCATTGTCTGAAGAGGTGTTTTCCAGCTAGAAGGAACCTCTGCAAGTAAAACTAAACGCTGACAAAAAGCCCCCAATTAGGGTGTTGGAATTCAGGACGTTCAAGGTCAGGGGGCAAGGGGGGTGCCACCACCCTTCTACTCCCACAACATTTTTAAGAGGGGTATTAGCATAGCCAACCCTCCCCATGCAACACACATATGAACTACATACACTACTCTTCATTCAAATGATAGTCTTTACTACACTCGATTGTTCTAAGAGGAGAGACTATTTGGTTTGGTTCCAAATAAACGGTCCACTAGCTTCAATGCTCCATTATTTATGAGAAAAACATACTCTTTTTGCATTGATTCTTTCCATTCATCATGAGAAGAAACTTATTTAAAGAAATTTGGTTCAAAATTAGTAGATAAATTTAATTCATGATCATAAAAACATCCATATCATCAGTTGAATCTAAATCATCTACATCACCTCCAATTTGTCTGGTGGCACTTCTCATTCCTTTCTTTCCAACCTCATTGACTGAGATGGGGCCACATCAATATTTATCCTTCCAATCCTCTCAATCACTTCACTCAAAGTGTCTTCTTGATATGGAGAAGTGGTTCGAACTTCATGAGGGGTAGAGAGTGCATCAGAAGGAGATTCCATAGATTTATCTAGGATAGGGATCCCCCCTTCAAGATGTGGAATATCATTATCAAATTCATGAAAAGTTTTTACATGATTGAATCTGTCCAAACAATCAAGTCATCACTCAACAATATTGTCAGTCTTGGAAGATTCAAGAAAAATCACATCTCTAGACAATATTAATTATTTATTTACCTCATCATATATATGATATGATTTGGTGATATCTAATTACCCCAAGAAGATACACTTTCAACTCCTTGCACCATGTTTGTTGAATAGTTTTTTCTTAGGAATCAAGGCATAACAGGTGGAACCAAAGATCTTGTGATGTCTTACCAAAGGAATGTGGCCATAAAAATTTGCATAAGGAGTCTTGTTGTTGAGATCTTGAGATGGACATTTATTTTTGACATATACTATACATAGAATTTTATCAGCCTAGAACATCAACTTTAAAATTTCAACTCCTTGCACCAAGTTTGTTTCTTTGTTCCTTAGGAATCAAGGCATAACGAGTGGAACCAAAGATCCTAAGATGCCTTACCAAAGGAATGTGGTCATACCAAATTACACAAGGAATTTTTTTCTTGAGAGCATGAGATGGACATCTATTTTTTATATTTACTATACATAAAATTGTATCATCCCAAAACATCAACTTTACATTTTTGAAAAGCATCATGGAATGAACCATATTTAAGATAGACCTATTCATTCTTTCAACTACACCATTTTGTTGAGGATTGTATAGCATCGTTATTTGATGTTGAATTCCATGTTGGTGAATATATTTTTCAAATTCATTTGAAGTATATTATTTTCCATTATCAATATGAATAGATCTGATATGTGATTGCGTATAATTTTCAATCCATCCATGAAAGTTTTTGGAAGTTTCAAAAGCTTTTGATTTACGTTTTAACAAATATACCCAACACAACCTAGAATAATCATCAATAAAAGTCATCGTATATTTATTTCCATTTGTATAAGGAACAGGGATAGAGCCACACAACTAAAAATGAATCAGTGCAAGATTTATACGTGTTGTGGGAACGAAATAATGAAATGGTTGTTTCCTATATTTTCCTAGGAAACAAGCATCACATTGCTTCATTTTCCTTGGAATGATTGGAAAACTAGAAACGCTATTTCTTTTCAATATATGAATATTGTCATAATTAATATTTCTAAATCTTTCATGTCATCAAAGACTAGATGGAAATGTCCCTTCATTATACTAGGAACTGTATACAGAGTTCTGAGCAAACGTTCATTGCAACTTTAATAGTATTTCCTCCTCTTTTCTAGTCATGACAACTTTTTTGTCTTGTGCTTTTTTAACCTAAAATTTTGCATCAAATATGTGAATGGATTGTCCTTGTTGGCGAATGTGAACTACAGACAAAAGGTTTCTTTGTGGCTCTAGAAGGTAGAGAATTTCATGCAAAAGAAAGTTAGGAATTCCAGCCAGTTTAATCCTGATGATGCCAAGCTGGATGTCTTGAGACTTGAATTTTCTATAAATTCTATTTCTCCATCTACATTGTCACTAAAGTCTTAAAAAAAAATATCTTTCTGGAAGGTCATGTGGCAGGTTGCACTTGTATCAACCAGCCATGCATCTTTCCAAGAAGAAAATTAAGTATGAAACAGGTCTTTGGTTACTCCAATATTGCAATGTGCAACAATATAATGAGCAGATTCATGTGCTTTACCTTTCCCTAGATCTGGTATTTTACCTTTCTCTTCTTTTCATTCTTTCTACATTCTTTCCCAAGAGAGTTTTCATGTGGATGCATGTCCATATCTATTACAACAGATACAGTGGAGGTTATATTTTTCTCATTGATTATGTTTACCCTCTCTACCTCTATTATTTTTCCTTCCACATCCTCTTCTACCACCTCCTCCTCTAGAAGAATATTGTGTCAGATTCTTCTGTTTATGTGCAAGGAACACAACTTCTTTAGTAAACTAAAAAGTTGTCTTCCTCTTCCTAACATATTTCTCCCATCCCACAAACCTCTCCACAAGAGTGCCAAAATTAATGTCTTTGATTTAGGAAGTAGCTTGTATGGATTCAACGTAGTGAGAATATGTAGGATAGAGGGCCTTGAAAAATTTGTGAGAGGGATGTCCAATTTTATTCTTGTGCCATCTATATCTTGCATAATATCTCTAATTTTTTAGGCTAGGGTTGGGGAGTCATCATGCTTCAATTATAGATTGAAAATATTATTCATCAACTTAACTACCTCCATTTTTTAGTGTGAGTTAAATAAATTTGTCAAATTCTTTAATGCATCATAAGAATTTGTTATTGGAATACTCTAATAACTCGACTCTTTACTTACAAAAGTAATAATTAGGGCATGCACATTATTTTTCTTGTTCTCCCAAATGATGATCTCTTTGTATCACGTGGGTTTGGCAGGCACATTGTCACTTTCTCCTTCATAAACACATTTCCATAGGTCATTGAATATGAGGGTTTGCCTAATATTTTTGGACCATTCGTGGTAGTTCTCCTTGCCAATAAGAACTACATGAAAAATGGAGATGAGAGAGTGCATATTTTATAAGAAAAGTCACTGCAAAATATTCAAGTAACTAATAAGAATCCATAACTAATAATAGAAAAGATCCATATTGTTTATTCCACCAAGCTTCAAGAAGTGCATGACAAATGGAACAATTTGGCAAGAATAATACACAACTTTGCAATCTTGTTTAGAGAATTAGAAAGTGATCATTTAAATTATTCCATGGACAATTAAAAAGAGCTCTATGGTGGAAAATTATCCCCACAAGCTCCAACTCGACCTCCTCTTCTTGGTGAATGTGTCTACAACCCAATATGCAACCAAAACAACCCAATACATGACCATGACTTTTTCCCAGACAATTAGTGTTTGCAAGATGATTATTTACCTTGCTCGACCTTCTCTTTTGTGCAACAACATAAGATTGGTCATTCATGACCTCAAGAAAAAAAAAATAAGATGCAATCCTTTACCAAATTATGTCCATATTTAGATAAAACTTGACCTTTGCACACAACAGAGGCTTGCTCTAAGCTTGCAACCTCTAACTAGTGCACACTTTGAAACTGATAAAATTAAAATAAATGTGTGAGAGCAATGTGGTATTGAAACACTTCCAGGAAGGATCAAAGTGGTGAAATCTTTTCAATGTAACAAATGTGTGAGAGTGGTGTGTTGTTGAAAGACTGTATAGAAATCTTGAATTAGTAATTAAAATATTTTCAATGTAACCACAAGATTTTAATATGAATATAGACCACAAATCAGAAGCTCATGTGAATCATGTTTCATTCGAGATTGCAAGGATAGATAATTCAAATACGAGAAGTAACAGTTATCACAGGGTCTGCATGAGGCGTGAAAATTTTCTTATTGCGGGGACCACCTGATGTTGGCTTTACAAAAATTTTGCAGGTCACGAGTATACATGCATTAGGGTTGATGGGGATGGTAGGGAATTGGCAACATGCTACTGGTAGGAAACTCAAGCACATAGTAACTATCATAGTAGGATAGAAAAACAAAGATGCATAGGCATTTCTGCTAGGGAAGGAAAATGATAGAGATGTTAGGTAGAGCGACAAAAAGGAGTTACAAGGGGTAGAGGAATGCCTACACTTGGGACCTACACTCTGATAACATGTCAATCTAGGAAGGTGACTTCCAATGTGATGTGTTCCATTAAGAGGAACATCATTGTATACAATCAGAATGGTGATCTTTGGGATTCAAATTCCAAGGTATTTTCTTATTCTAACTTATGGAATTTCTCTATTCACATATTTACATAACTTCACCCATTCCTAGAGGATTGGGTTTCTAATAGTATGGAATGCTAAAGTCCCTCCAAAGTGTGCTTTGTTTCATTGAATTTCTCTCAAAAAGAACTTAGGTTTTAACTTTAGAGACACTTCAAAATAGAAATAAAGTAGGTCCAAGCATTTGCATACTTTGTAGAAGTAATGAAGAAACTTCCTTAATTTTTTCCTAGAATGCCCTCACACAAGAACATCATATCCCACTTATACATTTGTGGGATAAAATGATGATTGAAGGTTTATTTCAAGAGTATTCTCTTAGAATGGAATTAAAGGAATATAAAACACTTCCTTACTTTATTACTTGGGTAATCTATTTGACGAGGAATGACAAGAGTTTTTAGGATGTCCAAATTCCCACTTTCAAAGTGTCATTACAATCTCTTTCATTGTTTTCTTCTCATAAAGGAAAAACTTTGTAGTGTTATTGGAGAGGTGATTATGAACAAGGATTTTGTATTTTCCTCTATAGGTATTTTCAATGTTTTCCTATGTCAAATTTTAGTTCGATCTCAAAATAAAATTCGTATACATTTCTAAACATGTTAGCTACAAGATTGGTGTTTATTTATTTACCATTTTGTCTTGTTTTATATGACATGTATATTAGTCTCGGCCTATCTTGAGAAATGACTCCTCGTAATTGATTTTCATCGATTTACCAATTTTTGGTATTAAATCCCTTTTCTTTATCCAATGCACTATTGTTTTTGTAATTTTCCATAAACTGAATTAGAAGATGTTTTTAATTTTCTACATGAATGAAAATTGTTGTTTGAGATGATATTATTGGTACTTTGCCATTAGTTGGGCATTAATTCAAATACTTTGTTTCTTATTTCTAATTACCCTATGTTCACACTTTGTTAAATTTGTTAACATGTCAGAATCTTAATATCTTTTGAATGGAGTGACAAAATCACATTAATATTTCATTAAATAAAAAGGAGCTGGCCATGCAACAATATGGTGATGTTGATGGTCATTGCTTAAATGGTGGCATGAAGGGTTTTTCATATGTGCTCAACCTTTGTGCCTCTATCTTTTTCCTTCACAATCATGAATTCCTCAATAGTTGTTTCACAATTGCTCCATCCTAATAACAAAAATTGAGAGCATCATCTATTATACTGAATAGTCAAACTTACTAGGAGAAGGAGAGCTTGAAAAAGCACTAGGGAGAACCACTTTAGTTAAAGAAGATAAATTTGTCACCATTGATGACTTTGTATGACTATATATGTGCCATTATGAGTGCATTACTTCTCCTTCATAAAATAAAGATAAGTTCATTTATTTGTTAATATTTTGGCTCTATTTTCTTCAAAACCAAAAAACTTTACACCTTTTCTTTCATTGATGGTGTCATCTAAAGAACCTGCTCATTCAGAAAATAAAAAAATATATTTCTTTAACACTAATGTGTTTATTTAGAGACACCTGGCACACCTGATGGACTTTCATATAGGAAAAATTCCTGCTAAATACCTTGGAGCTCCAATGGTAGAGAAATCTTTGAGATTAGCCTATTGGTAAGGAATAATTCAAAATATCTCTAATAAGCTAGAAAGTTGTGTGTTTTGA
Source organism: Pinus tabuliformis (assembly GCA_031772625.1). Taxonomy (NCBI): domain Eukaryota; kingdom Viridiplantae; phylum Streptophyta; class Pinopsida; order Pinales; family Pinaceae; genus Pinus; species Pinus tabuliformis. Next base: position 982,397,450 of record CM062818.1, on the reverse strand, counting down.
TCTCTTAATTTGGTGGGTTGGCTGGTCTTTCTTAAGTTCTTACTTCAATATCTTCCAGTTTACCAACTGCCAGCCTTAGTTTCTCCCAAAGTCATCTTCAAATCCATCACTACCTTTTATAGAGATTTTCTCTGGAGAGGAGCAAAGAAAGAAAAAAATGGTCATTAGTTTCTTGGGAAAATATTTCCATACGCAATATGGTTGAGGGTTTTGGCTTGAGAGAATAAGATATCCTGAATAAGGAATTGGGAGCTAAACTATGGTGGAGATGGATTTAGGGAGGAAATGAACTTTGGAAACAAATCTAAAACATGAAATATTGCCACACCTCTTCTCAGTCGAAAAAGTTAAGTGCTACAGAGTATCCCTTAGGCTCCACTATATGGAATTTTGCATAGGCCAACTAGAGTCTAATCCAAACTCACAACTTTTGGGATATTAAGAATGGATGCACAACCCTCTTCTGAAAATATGGTTGGAAACAATTACCATGGTTGTGGGACCATGAGGGACCCAAAGCGTTAGAGGAATTTACTTTTGAGAAATAGTGCACTACAGTAGAATATTTTTGGAAACTGATACATGATTCTATGCTTTGGAGAGGATGGAAAACAATTGCGGATTAGCTGGTGCACCCAACCGTGACTACCTGACCCAATCTTGCTCAACACATGCAAAACTGTAAAATTACCATTGTTGAGGACCATGAAAAATGCTAGTGGGGATATCATACTAAAGGGATGTTAACTCTCAAGGAAGTGTATTCCCTGCTAGCCAACCGCAAGGATATCCATCAATAACCTATTTGGTGCAAAATTTAAATTAATCTCCATTGGAGTAACGTTGCACAATTCCTGTGGATGATAGGAAGATAGAAGATCCTCATGTGGTATCAAATTAGAAGAAAGGATTACAAGGTCCTTCAATGTGCCCCTTATGTTGGAATTAGGAACAGACTATGGTGTTGGAAATAATACTGAGATGGGGGGTGAATCAGTATTATCAAATCAATTATTTTTCATTTCACAATTAGATTTGTATACACTACTTCAGTTATGGGAAACTGCATATATACACTACTATGTCTAAAGCAACCAGTGTATATCAGTAAACTTATGATTCACTAAATGTTGATATTTAATCAGTGCATCAGAACTTCATTAACCATAAGAAAAGTAAACAGGTGCAGTAAAACAGAACAGATCATCACACACATGGACACAAGATATAAGGTGGAAACCCAATGTGGGTGAAAACCACCTGCTGCAATTCGTCTCTATCTTCTTTTAATAAAAAACTTCTTTTTACAATATTTTTGTACCGGTGCAGTCTTATACCAGTACGCAGGCTTCTACCTACAGAAGGCTACAACCTTCTCTCGTTCTCCAGCTTCTCCTGGAAGGAAGCTACAAACCCTTTAGCTCTTGTACTAGCTGATGTACTAGTACGTAGGTGCTGACCTACAAAAGGCTACAACTTTCTCTTTTCTTCCAGGGACCACGTTTCATAAATTTTTAGACTGGATCCATCAATAACAATAATCAAACATCAAATAAATCTACATCAACCAATCTCCTTTGCTTCAACCAAAGCTGAATCAAACAATTACTTCTCTGAATGTTGTAACCAGAATACATTAACAGTAACCAGAAACCAATCCTAAACCCAAAACACTGCAGCAATAAACAGAAGTACGTAAAATATATTTCATGAGACGTACACTACTTCAATATGTAGAACCTACATGCATACGCTTCTGTATTAATGCCAACCAATGTATATGCTGTTTTGACTTACTGAACCAGCGTGTATACGTGCCTCTGCTATGCCGAACCTGCGTACAGATCTATAAAAGATAATTTACCCTTTTCACTTATTTAGACATCAGTTATACCCAGATTATCAGATTTATAGATCAAGTCATGCACCAAATATAACAGATCAAAATCACATATAGATATTACTATTCAAGCCTGAAGATCTTGACCCATCAATAGAACTTATCTTTCTTCTAGCACTCAGGTTCCTCCTTGGTTCGAATCCAGCTTCAGTGAATGCCCTTGTCTAATGATCTCCTTTCCCTTCTACAGTCTTAGGCCTTACTCAATACCATGGTCCAAAACCATAGAGAACCAATACCATGGACCCAATACCTGGGTTCAACACTTCGGATGAGATACCATGGTCCAAAACCATAGGTCCAAATACCAAGGACTAAATACCATGGACCAAAAATAAGTTTTCCCACATGTACGCACTTTTCATTGCATGAAAGTGTGTGCATACATATACGCGCCTTTTGATCGTTGAACCCGCATGTATATGTGACTTGGTTAAGAGGAACCCGCATATATCTCTTTTTCCTTCATTCTGAGAGCTTGAACTGAGATTTGTCATTTGAGTGAGTTCCCATCAAGGACAACACCTATGTCATAGCGCCAAACTTGTGTCATAATGCCAACAATCTCCCCCTTTGGACTTGATGGAAACCCTAAGTCACTCAAATTCATTCTCCCCCTTTGTCATCAAGGGCAAAGGGTTATGCTCCCCCTAAGTACCATGCTGAAATCTCTGCTCTGCTGTGCTGTCCATGCTCCCCTGACTGTCGGCAAGGTCTGTAAGAAGATGTTCTACAAGAAGAAACATGACTTTATACATCATAAATGACCTTCCTATCACCAAAGACTCATACATACATCCATCTCCCAACCAAGTGGGGATATACCAATATTGATTCATCTACCCAACCAAGTGGGGATACACCAAAAGTTTACACATGATAAAACAAGAACATTACATCATCCATCCCAAGCATAGTGGGGAAACCAAGATAGGTCATTACATGACCTAAAGCAAATACATGACATAGAGACTAAATATTTGAGACAAGACTATGATAGTCATCAACAACTAACATCAGCAACATCTGTCAATCATCATCAAGACCAAAAACCATGATCTCCCTCTACACCTGTTCCGCTTGAAGGAAAATGAACCAAGATCTTCTAAGATAATGCCAACAATGCATTATTAGAAGTATATGCGCCCCCTAAACCTGTGCCAGATGGTCTCTGACAGAACCATATCAAACTCTTTTCATCCTGACTCTGGCTCCACTCTTTGTCTTCAAACCAACATATACGTGACTATATCCATAGAAATAGGCATATATACGTGGATATGCTTCATCAAACTCGCGTACAACCACTGTTCTCTGAAACAGATAATTTCAACAGCAAGATGATGCATCAACTAATCCCAGCTTCTGTCTGAGGTATTCAAATGTCTCCCTGGGTAGTGGTTTGGTGAATATATTAGCAACCTATTCCTTGGAGGGAACATACTCCAATTTGACCTTTTGTTCAAGCACTTGTTCCCAGAGAAAATCATATTTGATAGGTATGTGCTTGGTCTTCGAATGCATGACTGGATTTTTTGAAATACTAATTGCACTTGTATTATCACAAAAAATGGAGATAGGTGGAGTATAAGTGATTTGAATATCTTGCAATGTTTGCATCATCCAAAGGAGTTGTGTGCAGCAAGATGCAGCAGCCACATATTCTGCTTCAGCTGTAGATAATGCAATTGAGCTTTGTTTCATGTTGAACAAAGATACTAATCTGGAACCCATAAAGGATGCACCACCACTAGTGCTTTTCCTGTCATCCACGCTTCCTGCCCAATCTGCATCTGTATATGCATGAAGTGTGAGATATGTATCTTTAGGATACCATAAGCCATAATTTTGCATTCCTTGAAGATATTTGAAAATCCTCTTAACTGCTTGAAGGTTTGCTTCCTTTGGATTTGCCTGGAATCCTCCAACTATTCCCACTGCATGCATGATGTCTGGTCGAGTACCTATCAGATAGAGAAGACTACCAATCATGGATCTATAGGTTGGTTGATGTACTGCTGCTGATTCATCATTTACGTTGAGGCTGCATCCTGTTACCATAGGGTTACATACTGGTTTCGAATCCTCCATCCCATATTTCTTCAAGATCTGCTTGAGGTACTTGGTTTGTGATAGAAAGATACCATCTTTGTTTTGTTGGACTTGTAAACCAAGAAAATATGTGAGCTCACCAAGTAAGGACATTTCAAATTCTTTCTGCATCACCAAAGCAAAGTTTTGACTCATGGTTTCTTCATTGCTACCAAAGATGATATCATCAACATACACAACAAGTATTAGCAATTTATCATTATCAATTTTTATATATAGATTGCTATCTGTTGATCCTTTTGAAAAACCTTGTTGATGGAGATATTTGTCTAACCAAAAATACCAAGCCCTTGGAGCCTGTTTAAGACCATAGAGAGCCTTTTTAAGTATGCATACAAGTTTTGGATCATTCCCAAGGATGAATCCATCTAGTTGCTCAATGTACACTTCTTCTTCTAAGTCTCCATTTAGAAAAGCAGAGTTCACATCCATTTGATATACTTTTAACTCCTGAAAGCTAGAAAGAGCAAGGAACATTCTTATGGCATCAAGTCTAGCAACTGGTGAAAAAGTTTCTTCAAAGTCTATGCCTTCTTTTTGAGCATACCCTTTACAAACAAGTCTGGCCTTGTTTCTAATAACATCTCCATTTTCATTCAACTTGTTTTTGAATATTCATTTTGTCCCTATGACATTCTTATCATTTGGTCTAGGAACCAACTCCCAAGTGTTATTCTTTTCAATCTTCTCAAGTACTTCATTCATGGCCTTGACCCAACATTCATCTTTGCATGCTTCACTTACATTTCATGGTTTAGTGGAGGAGAGCAATGCTAGATAGCTTGAAGCTTTTGAAATAGTTCTTCTTGTTTGTACACTTGCCTCTTTCTGCCCCAAAATTTGAGTTTCTGGATGATTCTTCTGAACGTGCCTGGATGGAGTCTCTTCTTCTACCCTTATCTATTTTTCTAGTGCCTCATAGGTTTCTTCTTCATCATAAGTTTGATTTGATGTTGAAGGAAAATCCTCATCATCTTCGAAATCTTCAGATTTTACCTGCCTTTGATTGTTTCCTTCTTCATCAACCACTACATCAATACTTTCAACAATTTTTCCAAGTCTTTTATTGTAACACTTATATCCTTTGCTTTGGGCCGAGTAACCAAGGAGAATGCCTTCATCTGCTCTCGGTTCAAACTTGCCAGGGTTTTCATCGGTCCTTTTGATGTAACATTTGCTTCCAAAAATTTTGAATTATTTTACCATAGGAATCTTACCATACCAAAGTTCATGAGGAGTTTGAGCGTTGTTCACCCGGACATTTGTCTTGTTGAGAATAGTAACGGCAACAAATGCGGCTTCATCCCAAAAGGTTGTGGGAGTTTCAGATTCATCAAGCATAGCAAGAGCCATTTTTGAACCATTATGTTCATCCTTTCCACTACTCCATTTTGTTGAGTCCTCCTTGTAGTAGAGAATTCCCTTCTTATTCCATTTTCTTCACAAAAATCTAAAAATTCATCAGAGGTAAATTCCCCTCCTTGATCAGACCTTGGGCATTTGATTTTGTGATCTGATTTGTTTTCAACCAAGGCTTTGAATGCTTTGAACTTTTCGAAAGCTCCGTCTTTATGCTTCAAAAGTCTTATCCAACACATCCTGGAAAAGTCATCAATGAACAATATGAAGTATTCTTATCTTCGAGGTGACCTTTTCCTGGATGGACCACATACATCAATATGGACAAGTTCAAGTGGCTTACTAACTGATCCTTCCTTCTCAGGGAAATCGGTTTTGGTTTTCTTACCAAACTGACATGAATTTCATATTGTATTGTCTGGAATTCTGATGTCAGGGAGATCACGAACCACCTGATATTTTCATGCTTTCCTCATCTGAGAGAAGCTTAAATGCCCCAATATTTTTTTCCATAGCCAGTGTTCATCATTCTTGCTTAGATAGCATTGTTGTTTTCCTCCCTTTAGTATGTATAAATTATTTGGAGTTCTTATGCCTTTGATCATTGTTTCTCCTGTATCAAGCTCACGAACAATACATCCATTTGATCGAAATATTACCTCATTTCCTTGATCACACATTTGACTGACACTCAATAGATTATGCTTTAAGCCATCAACATACATAACATTTCCAGCTTTGACCTTTTCTTTCAAAAGAACAGAACCTTTACCTTTTATGAGTGCAGGGGTGTCATTTCCAAATGAGACCTTCCTTTCCTTTTCTAAGGCACTATATGACTAAAGTTTTTCTTTATCACCTATCATATGTTTCGAGCATCCACTGTCGATGTACCACTGATTTTCTTATCCTTCCGCATATAAGGCTATACCACATCTTTTTGGTTGCGGTTCTTTCTTCCTCCATGTTTTGGGACTCAATGAAGCTTGCTCCTTTTGAGTTGTTTGCTGAAACCTACTCCTGCATTCAGAATCTTCATGACCAAAGTTGTTACAAATAGAACATTCTATTTCATTTTCAAGAGAAGAAAAGTTATTGTAGGTTCTTTTCATGATTCCAGTCACACTCCTTTGATTTCATGCTTCTCTGGTCATGGCGGTCTTGTAGGAAACACAATGATCTACTTTGTGTCCAAAGTTATGACAAGAGAAGCACTAGTCATTAAAGAAATTCTTGCGATTATCAAGCCTATTGTCCAGGTGATTGTAGTTTCCATAGACATTCATTCTTGAGGCAAATTGAGAATGATTTACCTGTGGTTGGTTGTAGCCTCTTTTCATCCTTGAAGTAGACTGCCCCCGATTTACTTGGTGATCTCTGTTCATCCTTGAAGTAGATTGACCCTGATTTACTTGGTGATCTGCTTTATGCATTTGCTGTTGATTGTCAACCTATTCACTTCTCCTTGCTGCATCAAGATAACTTATGGAGGTGGATGGCTTCTGTGCTTGAGATGCTTCTTCAAAATATCGAAGACCTGTCTTGATTAGAGGAGAACGCTGACTTTGATAATCTCATCCAAAGTTAGATCCTTTGGCAAATCTAAGATTAAGAGCTTTTTTTTTCTCAATATCTTTTTTGATTCCCACAATTTCACATTCTAACTTTTCATTTTGTTTTTCCCCTTCAACAAGTTGGAATGTCAGAGTATCTATGATCATACTCTTTTCTTATAAACAGATTTTAAGTTTAGAAATTTCTTCATAGAGATCATCTTCATCTATAGCATCCAAAAAATCATCATCTTCAAAATCCATCAAAAGTCTATAATCATTACATTGCTCATCTTCATCACTAATTGAAAATCCATCGTTGTCTTCATGAGTATAATAGCTCTTCTTACTTACATTATTTTTTTATGTTCCATCTAACTGGTTCCTTACCTTTGTCAATATTATCTTTATGAGGACACTTGGTTGCATAGTGACCAACTCTTCCATAAGCAAAGCATTTGAAAGGTAGCTTACCTCTAAATCTTCCAGAACCCTGTAGAAGGTTCTTGACAAAGTTTGATTCTTCCTCTCCTTTTGACATATGTCTTAACTCATTGTAATATCTTTTTCCTGAAGCTTTTAATGTGGCTCTCCTATCTGATGGTCCCCCTTTTCTCATTTCGAAAGCAGTTAGGATTCCGTGCAGCTGTGACATGGTAATGCTCTGTAAATTCTGCTTTTCTTCAATGGTAGAAACTTTTGATTCAAACTTAGAAGAAAAAGATTTTAGAACCTTTTCAACCAAAGTAACTTCTTTTATCTCTTCACCCAAGTTTTTCATACGATTAACAATCTTATCTATACGTAAGAAATAATTAGCCACACTTTCATCATTGTGCATTCTGATATTTTCATATTGAATTCTGAGAGATTGTAGTTTTGCATGTTTTACCTGATCGTCTCCTTCATAGCTTAGAACGATCTTGTCCCATATTTCTTTTGCGGTTTTGAGCTGCATAACCTTGATGAATTCTAATTGAGATAAACTCCCTAATAGAGTATTGACAGCCTTTGCATTTGTTTCATACAGCTTCTTACCAGCCATATCTGTAGGAGTTGCTAATGTAAATGTGTATCCTACTTCCACAATATCCCAAACTTCTGTACCAAGAGATTGAATATAGGTTGTGATTCTTACCTTCCAATAGACAAAGTTGTTCCTATAAAATATTGGTGACGTGATAGATGCCTCTTTTTCGTAGTTGCTCATGATGATAGATCTTCCTTCAAGTGATCAAGCTTCTTCTGAAGGACCTGGCTCTGATTCCAATTGTTGGAAATAATACTGAGAGGGGGGGTGAATCAGTATTATCAAATCAATTATTTTTCATTTCACAATCAGATTTGTAAACGCTACTTCAGCTATGGGAAAATGCATATATACACTATTGTGTCTAAAGCAACCAGCGTATATCAGTAAACTTATGATTCATTGAATTTTGATCTTTAATTAGTGCATCAGAAATTCATTAACCATAAGAACAGTAAATAGGTGCAGTAAAACAGAACAGATCATCACACACATCGAAAAAAGATATAAGGTGGAAACCCAATGTGGGTGAAAACCACCTGCTACAATTCGTCTCTATCTTCTTTTAATAAAAATCTTCTTTTTACAATATTTATGTACTAGTTCAGCCTTATACCAGTGCGCAGGCTTCTACCTGCAGAAGGCTACAACCTTCTCTTGTTCTCCAACTTCTCTTGGAAGGGAGCTACAACCCCCTTAGCTCTTGTACTAGCTGATGTACTAATATGTAGGTGCTCACCTACAGAAGGCTACAACCTTCTCTTTTCTTCCAGGGACCATGTTTCATAAATTTTAAGACTGGATCCATCAATAACAATAATCAAACATCAAATACATCTGTATCAACCAATCTCCTTTGCTTCAATCAAAGCTGAATTAAACAATTACTTCTTTGAATGTTGTAACCAGAATACATTAACAGTGACCAGAAACCAATCCTAAACCCAGAACACTACAACAATAAACAGAAGTACCTAAAACATATTTCATGAGACGTACACTACTTCAATATGTCGAACTTGCATGCATACGCTTCTGTATTAAGGCCAACCAATGTATACACTGTTTTGACTTACTGAACCAGCGTGTATACGTGCCTCTGCTGTGTCGAACCTGCGTACAGATCTATAAAAGATAATTTACCCTTTTCACTTATTCAGACATCAGTTATACCCAGATTATCAGATTTATAGATTAAGTCATGCACCAAATATAACAGATCAAAATCACATATAGATATTACTATTCAAGCCTTAAGATCTTGACCCATCAATAGAACTTATCCTTCTTCTAGCACTCAAGTTCCTCCTTGGTTCAGATCCAGCTATGCACCATAACCCAATTCTAGATCTTTCTCTTCATAAGATATTCAATGCTTGAGTGAATGCCCTTGCCTAATGATCTCTTTCCCCTTTTATAGTCTTAGGCCTTACTCAATGCCATCGTCCAAAACCATAGAGAATCAATACCATGGACCCAATACCTGGGTTCAACACTTCAGACGAGATACCATGGTCCAAAACCATAGGTCCAAATACCAAGGACTAAATACCATGGAATAAAAATTAGTTTTCCCACATGTACGCACTTTTCCTTGCATGAAAGTGCGTGCATACATATACACGCCTTTTGATCGTCAAACCCACATGTATACGCGACTTGGTTAAGAGAAACCTACGTATATCTCTTTTTCCTTCATTCTGAGAGCATAAATTGAGATCTATCATTTGAGTGAGTTGCCATCAAGGACAACACCTGTGTCCTAGCGCCAAACTTGTGTCATAATGCCAACATATGGAACATATTTTGAATTATTTTCCTTTTGTTGACCATCTTTGGGTGCAAGTCTTACTCCTTTTTGGATACTTAGACAGCAACTACAACATCCTAATGGAAACTTTGGAGCAATGGAGAACTAGTATAATTAGTAATCTTGTCTTGAATCAAGCAAGGATTCTTGTTCTTGAATTTTTCATGTGGGTGAATTAGAAAGAAAGAAATAAGAGGATATTTAAACAAAACATAAATGAAGAAGGGACGGTATATCAAATTATTAAGTAAAATATCCATGGGACCATTCTCTCTTAAGCATGGAACCAGGAGGATTGGAAATCAAATCAACATGAAATAGATATTTTATCAAAACTTAAGCTCTCCTTCAATGATCTCATCTCTTCCTTCCAAGATCCCCTCTCCCTAAAATTCCTCTCATTTAGCCTACATCCCACCCCCCTTGCAATGGATTTTCTGAAGTTAAATTTTGATGGTGCTTCTAAAGGAAATCTAGTTCAAGATGGTTATGGAGGGATTTTTTGAGACTGGGAAGGTCGAGCCTTGAATTTGTATGTTGTAAGTTGTTGGATCAAAAGTAATAATGTGGTGGAATTCCTTGTCTTGGAGAGAGGTCTGGTATTATCGATTAATGAAGGATATTCAGAGTTGCAGATTGATGGTGATTCCTAGTTGGTTTTTTCAATTGTCAAGAAAATAATCAATGAGACACCTATAAAAAACTATCAAAGAGTTGGCATTTGGAACACAATCTCTCACATTAAAAGTTTCTCCATTCTATTCCTTATGTCACAGCTTCACATTCTTAATGAATGGGAAACAAAGCGACTGACTTCTTGTCTAAATTGGGGTGCCAGGATCGATACATTTGTCTAACAAAATTGTTGTCTAAAGAGGTTTCATCAAGGTAGAAGGAACCTCTGCAAGTCATACTAGATGTAGATAGAAAGCCCCATATTAGGGTTTTGGAAGTTAGGACGTTGGAGATTGTGGTGGGGGGACGGGATCTTACCACCATACTACCTCCCATAACATTTAAGAGGGGGCTTAGTGTGGCCAACCCTCCCCATGAAACACACATGCAAACTACATACACTACTCTTCATTCCAATGCTAGTCTTAGATTACACTCGATCATTCTGAGAGGAGAGACCATTTGGTTTGGTTGCAAATGGATGGTCCACTAGCTTCCATGTTCCATTATTTATGAGAGTGTCATACTATTTTTCCATTTATTCTTTCCATTCATCATGAGAAGAAACTTATTCAAAGGAAGTTGGTTCAAAATTAATAGACAAATTTAATTCACAATCATAAGAAAATTCCATATCATTCACTGAATCTAAATCATCTACATCACCTCCATTTTGTCTGGTGGAACTTTTCGTTCATGTCTTCATATCCTCAGCAAGATGAAAACTTTTAAGTGTTTTAGTGAACCATTTTAGAGTACCTTTCAGAGATGTTCTGGGCTTCTTTGTTAATTGATATGAGGTCACATCAAGATTTAGCCTTCCAATTCTCTCAATCACATCACTCAAAGTGTCTTCCTGATCTGAATAAGTGGTTGGGACTTCATGAGAGGTAGAGAGTGCTTAAAAAGAAGATTCCATATATTTATATAGGATATCCCCCCTTCAATATGTGGAGTCTCATTATCAAATTCATGAAAGTTTTTCCATGACTGAATTTGTCAAAATGATCAAGCTATCACTCAATAGTATTGTTAATATTGGAAGATGATATGATTTTTTGGTATCTGAGTACCCTAAGAAGATACACTTTCAACTACTTGCACCAAGTTTGTTTCTTTTTTCCTTAGGAATCAAGGCATAACTAGTGGAATCAAAGATCTTGAGATGTCTTATTGAAGGAATGTGGTCGTACCACATTGCATAAGGACTATTTTTCTCCAGAGCATGAAATGGACATCTATTTTTTATATATATTGCACATAGAATTGTATCAACCCATAACAATTGCTTTACATTTTTGAAAAACATCATTGAATGAACCATATTTAAGATATTCATGTTCATTCTTTCAGCTACAACATTTTGTCGAGGATTGTATGGCATTGTTATTTGATAATGAAACTCATGTTGGCAAAGATATTTTTCAAATTCATTTGAAGTATATTATTTTCCATTATCAATATCAATAGATCCATGCATGAAATTTTTTGGAAGTTTCATTGATAAAATTCATCATATATTTATTTCCATTTGTAGAAGGAATAGGCATAGAGCCACACAAATCAAAATGAATTAGTGCAATATTTCTACGTTCTCTGGTAATAAAATCATGAAATGGTTATTTTTTATATTATCCTAGGATATAAGCATCACATTGCTCCACTAATAATAGAAAAGCTCCATGCTTTTTATTCCACCAAGCTTCAAGAAGTGCATGATAAATGGAACAATTTGGAAAGAATAATACAAAACTTTACAATATTCATTAGAGAATTAACAAGCGATCATTTACATTATTCCATGGACAATCAAAAAGAGCTTTATGGTGGAAAATTCTCTTGTGAATCACATTTCATTCGAGATTACATGGACTTGGCCTTGCAACAATATGGTGATGCTAATGGTCATTGCTTAAATCAACTATGTGATTATTCCGAAAATTCTATTTGATTACCATCTAAGTTCCTATCAATAATAGAATTGTAAGTTTATAGAATTATATTTCTGATAAAATTGGGGAGTATCTATTTAAAAATAAATTAATTGGTTTACTTATCTACTATCTCCATTTTTATATTAGTTATTTGATTCCCTGAGTTAAGACTTTTGCGAGAAGAACAATTGTGATTTTGTATTTCCATATCATCACATTCAAATATTTTCTATCAATATTTCGAGCCAACAAATGTAGCTCATCATCAAGATGTAGATAATTTGTTGGCTCTAAACATTTAACTAAAAATATTTGAAAGTGATGGATCCCAAAATACAAAATCAAAATAGTTATTTGATTATTCAAAATTACAGATATACAACCATAGAAAAAAAAGAAGGGCCAATAACTAAAACAAGAGTGCTATAAAAAATGAACAAAAAACATCACGTGCAGGGTCCGTGGACTGAAGTAATGAGAAACGTAGAACTCAGCTAATGGCAAAAGAGGAACATGATACCTGTGATAATCTCATTTTCGCTAGTCACAAAATCTAATCAAGCTGTAATGTAATGACGCTGCACTGAGTTTATTGGGGATTTCGCGGCGTCTCTTCAACTGATTAAAATATTTAGAAAGTGTGTAGGACCATATAAATAAATAATATATGATAGAGATATTATTAAATAAAATAAAAAAACAATATTGAAAAGCGATACTAATATAACATTATTAATTATATTTTAGGTTGGCTTTTGCTTTGCCAAGATATTGTTACACAATCAAATAAATCAACAAAAAATTTTCACATTTTTAATAAAAACGAAGTTTCTATTTGATATCATACATGCCATTGCATTTCTGGTAACCAAACATTTAATTTGTGTGAAACACTTAAATTTAGCAATTTTTTTCAACAAAATAGCAATCTGCAATTCCCGCCCCCGAAACAAAGAAAAATATTATCTCAGTAGCAGAAACAGATTCTTACAGATACTAGATCCAAGCATATACTCAAAAACACTGGCACCCACCCCATCGAATGTTTCTTTCTGGGGATGTCCATGTAGTCCCCATTATCATCTAAGTAAATGAAAAACTATCATAAAAAACTATCATAGCCAGAGATCAACTAGAATAGACTATCCATCTACCAAAATTATCATGAAAAAACTAATAGCCAGAGATCAACTAGAATAGACTATCCATCTACCAAAATTGATCATGAACTAAATAATATTGGGCACTGTTCAGAGCTGACAAATGCAAGGAATTAATGTGCCAGATCCTTGCTAATTCGTGGATGTCTTATCTGGTCCATGGGGAATTACTTCAGATTCTGCAGCACGGTTGGCAGTGGGGGGATTGAGCTCATCCCAAGCTTCAATCCAAGTGACCATGGCATCTGCCAGCTTCTGGAAATATGGATCTATTACACCAAGTTTGTTCCTTACCTGCTTTGACAGCTCAATGTAGCATTGCTGGACAGACGTACATTCCTGTGGAAGTGTAAGAGATTGGAAAAATGGAATGATGTCCTCTTGCCAAAAGATTCCCTTGTACTCTTTCTTCAAATTAACAAAGGGGTTACTGGCCTTGCTGTGCCAAATGTATGGCAGCCCTGTCTTCACTCCCAATCCCAAGTGGTCGCAGATGACCTTGACACACCATCCTGCCCACATATCGTCATAGCGACCAATGGGCTGCCCATCGCCCATCAAGCCAAAATACATTGCAGGGCCAATCAAGTCCCGATTGAAGGCCAAATTCATGCCACACATGGGGAACAGAGTACCCTTTGGAATTGTTAAAACTGCATCCACATACCTGGTGTTGCGTTCCCAAGGCTTGACAAGCTGTGTGGGGGCATCATAGTCAGGGATGTTCATCCAGAGGCCATGAGAGACTGCAGTGGGTGTTCCATGGCGAAGGCTGAAGGGGTACCCACGCACAAAATCTGCGCCCTCTCTGTATGGATCATACAGTGTATTGAAAAAGAATGGAGTGGAGGGGGAAAGCAAATTGAGAATGTGGTGGTGGAGAGCATTGATGTGGTTTCCAGAGGGATCCTTGGCAACAAAGCAGTCATCATCAATTGTAAAGATGTATTTCTTCTTGGAGACCATGTAGCCGAAGCAACGACAGGCACTGTCTTTGAAGGAAATGCAGGAGGCCTTGGGTCCCAGGATCCTGTTGATATCGTTTCTGTTGTACAGTTCGTAGTCGAAACCCTTGGGCACGCTGATGGTCTTCGATGGATCCCCATCCTGCACGATGATGAGGTGATACGGCTCAAAGAATGGCCTCCACATTTCCAAGAAATCCAAGTTCCGGATCGTAGGTATCACTATGTCCACTTCCTCCTTCAGGATCGGGGTCCCAGCAGCACTACAACCTGCCATCTTATTATTATTCATCAACTGATGCCGCAAAATAGAAACAAGAAATGAAAGAAAACAAAAACCACACAGCCGAAGAACAACCCAATCTTCCACTATGCCGCAAAATAGAAACAAGAAATGAAAGAAAACAAAAGCCACACAGCCAAAGAACAACCCAATCTTCCACTGTCAGGAAGAATTGGAAGTGTGTCTTTTTGTTTCTAATGAAACGCGCACAACCCAATCTTCAACAATCAATCAGGAAGAATTGAAAGTGTTTTGTCCCTCTTCGTCCGTGTATATATATATAAAATAGGGAACAGGAGGCAAGAGCGGGAAGAGGAGGCAAGAGCTTTGTTTTGTTTTGTTTTGTTATGTGGGGATTCACGCTTTTGCGCAATCTCCGGAAAACCCCTTTCGTTGGATTTTGGCAGCTCGAACTTTAAAGGGAAGAGTGTTTTACGCAATTTTCGGAAAACTATTTTAGCTCGAATTTTAAAGGGAAGAGTGTTTTACGCAATTTTCGGAAAACTATTTTAGCTCGAATTTTAAAGGTAAGAGTTTCATAACGCATTTCAGTTCTGTTATAAATTGTTTCTTAATTAATTTGTAAGAATTTTTTTAAATTATAATTCATAACTATCCACTTTATTTTATTTGTTACATGTAAAGTTTTTATTAAGTAGGTGTAATGGTAAGATGCAAATTAAAATATTTTTTAAGTGTAATTGTGTCTATTTTTTTTGTTTTTTTGTTTTATTAATTTGTTTAAAATTAGGTAAGTTGGGTTATATTTTTTTTAATTAATTTGTTTAAAATTGGGTAAGAATTTTTTACAATTATAATTCATAACTATCCATGTTATTTGTTACCTGTAAATCTCTCTTAACATTCTTTTGTTCCATAACCATGTGTTCGTCTTTTTTGGGTTAAATTAATTTGTTTAAATTTAGGTAAGTTGGGTTACACTTTTTTTTTTTAATTTCTTAAGAATTTTTTAAAATTTAATTCATAACTATGCACATTACATGTTATCTGTAAAATCTCTTTTCAAGTAAGTGTGATGGTAAGATTCAAATTAAAATATCTTTTAGTTGTAACTCGGTGCTCATCTTTTTTGGGTTTTTTAATTAATTTGTTTAAAATTAGGTAAGTTGGGTTACATTTTTTTTAATTAATTTGTTTAAAATTGGGTAAGAATTTTTTAAAATTATAATTCATAACTATCCACATTATTTGTTACGTGTAAATCTCGCTTCGGATTCTTTTGTTTCTTATTGTAAATCTCTCTTCGCATTCTTTTGTTATGTGGTGATTCACACTTTTGCGCAATTTCCGGAACACCTTTTTAGTTGGATTTTGGCAGCTCGAATTTTAAAGGGAAGAGTTTCATAAAGCAGTTCAGTTCGGTTATAAATTGTTTTTTAATTAATTTGTTTAAAATTGGGTAAGATTTTTTTAAAATTATAATTCATAACTATCTACATTATTTATTACCTGTAAAGATTTCTTCAAGTAAGTGTAATGGTAAGATTCAAATTAAATTATTTTTTAAATGTAACTGTGTGTTCATCTTTTTTGGATTTTTTTATTAATTTGTTTAAAATTAGGTAAGTTGGGTTACATTTTTTAATTAATTTGTTAATAATTGGGTAAGAATTTTTTAAAATTATAATTCATAGCTATCCACGTTATTTGTTACCTGTAAATCTCTCTTCAGATTTAATTTGTTTAAATTTAGGTAAGTTGAGTTACACTTTTTTATTTTTTATTTTTTTTAAATTGCCTAAGAATTGTTAAAATTTAATTCATAACTATACACGTTTTGTTACCTGTCAATCTCTTTTCAAGTAGGTGTAATGGTAACATTCAAATTAAAATATCTTTTAATTGTAACTTTGCGCTCATATTTTTGAGTTTTTTTTAATTTATTTGTTTGAAATTAGGTAAGTTGGGTTACATTATTTTAATTAAATTGTTTAAAATTGGGTAAGATTTTTTTTTTTAATTATAATTCATAACTATCCACGTTATTTGTTATTTGTAAATCTCTCTTCAGATTCTTTTGTTTCACAATCATGTGTTCGCCTTTTTTGGGTTAAATTAATTTGTTTAAATTTAGGTACGCTGAATTACATTTTTTTTTTATTTTTTATTTTTTAATTGCCTAAGAATTTTTAAAAATTAATTCATAACTATAAGTGTTACCTGTAAATCTCTCTTCAAGTAGGTGTAATGGTAAGATTCAAATTAAAATATCTTTTAATTGTAACTCTGGCTCATCGTTTTTGGGGTTTTTTTTTTAATTTATTTATTTAAAATTAAGTTGGGTTATATTTTTTTAGTTAATTTGTTTAAAATTGGGCAAGATTTTTTTTTTTTTAATTATAATTCATAACTATATTTGTTACCTGTAAATCTCTCTTCAGATTCTTTTGTTTCATAACCATGTGTTCACTTTTTTGGGTCAAATTAATTTGTTTAAATTTACGTAAGTTGGGTTACACTTTTTTTTAATTATTTTTTTAAAATTGCGTAAGAATTTTTTAAAATTTAATTCATAACTATGCACGTTACCTGTTACCTGTAAATCTCTCTTCAAGTAGGTGTAATGGTAAGATTCAAATTAAAATATCTTTTAGTTGTAACTCGATGCTCATCTTTTTTGGGTTTTTCTTTTAATTAATTTGTTTAAAATTAGGTAAGTTGGGTTACATTTTTTTTAATTAATTTGTTTAAAATTGGGTAAGAATTTTTTAAAATTATAATTCATAACTATCCACGTTATTAGTTACGTGTAAATTTCGCTTCGGATTCTTCTGTTTCTTACCTGTAAATCTCTCTTCGGATTCTTTTGTTTCATAACCATGTGTTCGTCTCTTTTGGGTTAAATTAATTTGTTTAAATTTAGGTAGGTTGGGTTACACTTTTTTTTAATTATTTTTTTTAAATTGCGTAAGATTTTTTTTAAATTTAATTCATAACTATGCACGTTACTTGTTACCTGTAAAGCCTCTTCAAGTAGGTGTAATGGTAAGATTCAAATTAAAATAGTTAAGGCTTAACAAGCTAAGTGGGGGCATCATAGTTAAGGATATTTATCTAGAGGCCATGAGAAACTCCAGTGGGTGTTCCATGGCAAAGGCTCAACGGATACCCATGCACAAAATTTGTGCCCTCTATCATATAGTTATTGAAAAAGAATGGAATTGAAGGGGAAAACAAGTTTAGAATGTCCTGCTAGAGAACATTGATGTTGTTTTTAGAGGGTTCCTTGGCAATAAAGCAGTAATCACCACTTGTAAATATGTATTTCTTCTTGGAGACCATGTAGCCAAAGCAACGAGAGACACTTTCTGATAGTTATGTTTGGAAATTACTGAGAGGGGGGTGAATCCGTAATTTAAAACTTTACTTTTTGCTCAACTTAATTTTCTTCTCATGCAACTAATGATTTATGTATGTGCTCTATTATTATTGGATACCTTTTGTAGGTGTCAGAGAAAGAAGTTTTCACATATACTTATCAAGAATTCAAGGACATTCACACAACATTTAAGAACCAACACATGAAGACACCAGATATAAGTGGAAACCCCAAAGGGAGAAAACCATGAATTTTAGGCTGAAAGTGATGTGAAGGAAAGTTGCTACTCTTTATTACATCATATTTTTGTAGGCTCCAACCTACAAGAGGCTCCTACCTCAAAGGAAGCTCCAACTCCCACAAATTTTCTGCAGGCTACAACCCACAAGAGGCTCCTACCTCAACATGATACAACTTGTTCTTTATCAAGCTATAACATAGAAAGGGACAAAAATATCTCAATCACAATATCAAGTCAAAAATGTTGGATACCTTATATATAATTATGTTGTCAAGTCTATTGCAAATCTTCACTACTTCTCCTTTTCAACTCTATGCCTCTTCTGATGCTGCTCCTCAACTTTCTCATGCATACTGCTTCACTTCAAAATTTCTCTTTCCATTCAACACTGTATATTTTATAAGCAAGCCTTATTGGTTGTTTGGATTCTTTGCAGGAATATGGAATGAGGCATTGTCTCTTGGTCTTCTAAAATTGTTCACAAGCTTGTCTCCACTTTCAGTTCTGAAAAACATTGTAGTATAAAATAGAGCTGGAATAAAACAACTCAACCAGTAATGATTACAAGAGACAAATCAGATGTGTATTATCTTGTATCATACATTTTTCTATTTAAATAATATATTTTTCAGCTTGTGCCTCAATATTTTATGTTCCATTTGACAATGTTCAACCTTCACATTGATTATCATAGCCTTTGCACTTCACATCACTTTCAACCGTTTGCATTCAAGCATAAATTATCATCAATTCAACATTCAACATTCATGTGCACTTCACATTCAACATAAAGTATCACCAATGTGATCAATGACATCAATGTCAATATTACCAACATTCTTCCCCTTTGGCATTGATGGCAACACAACAATTCCTTATCTTTCTTGTCAGGGAATACCTTTGTTTATACCTCTGCCTCCAGAAAAAATACATGTGTTACCTCCCCCTTTGACATCAATGGCAAGGGTTTTAAGACTAACAAGGATAGTTCATAATAGCACTCAATCCATAAAAGCTTATCCATTATTAGTGTCAAGTATTAATGCACTGTGAATGTTGGGCAATGTGTTCTCTAATTGCAAAAGTTGCTCCAATTAACATTGTGGACGCTACTCCAAATTGTAGACCC
Source organism: Pinus tabuliformis (assembly GCA_031772625.1). Classification (NCBI taxonomy): domain Eukaryota; kingdom Viridiplantae; phylum Streptophyta; class Pinopsida; order Pinales; family Pinaceae; genus Pinus; species Pinus tabuliformis. The sequence continues at coordinate 982,377,959 of CM062818.1, read as the reverse complement.
TTCAAATGCAATATATTGAAAATGTTGCCATATTTCTCACTACTCTTCAATAGGGATTCCATTGTTGTTTAATATATGAATAATATTGCTTCAAATAATAATTAAGAAAAATAATATGTTGCTTCAATCTCACCCAATTTTGTATTATTGAATTCTAATAAGTTGTGTAATTTATGAAATTTTAATGCTTTATGGATATTTTAGAGTGTTGTTTTTTTGGGTGAATGCAATGGGTGACCTTTTTGCATAGAGTGTCTTAATACAACACCCATTCAGTGTCAATCCAAAGCTCCATGGGCAAGTGCAATCTATTTATCAATTCAAAAATTCATTTTAAATAATAAGAAATTACAATCTCACCCAAATTATAGGATTCCAATAAAAAAGACAAAAATATCTAATAATTAGACTATGCCTTTCTAAAGTCTTTTTGTATGACCACCTAACATCTCATCAATAGATATAATGATGTTGAGAAAGTTGTTTGGGAACAAAAGTAAGGACCCCATAGAGTTTATAGAGTTATTTAAGGTGAAGTAAGGATATGTATGCGCCTAGACCATACAACTATGTAAAGAAATTACCAGTCCCCACTTGGCACATCCTATAAAGAAGATTTATGATTAGGTTGGGTTGGTCTTCCTTATGTAAAAATAATGGAAAAATTGTGCAACATATATGTTCAAGTAGTATGATGGCAAACCAAATCTTGTTTGTTGAAGACAAATTCAAAGGAAATTACAAACAAAAGTGAAGGCATTAGGGATAATTCTTCCTTATCATGTAGACAATGTAGCGAGAGAATTGACAACTACTTAAGAGATATGGATAAATGCATTTGATAAAAATGTTCCACTACTATGGCATACAAATAAAATTGCACAATTCAACTTAGATTCCTATGTTATGGCAACACATTGTAGCTTATACATCACAAATGTGGGCTACACAAGGGAAAATGATTTCAAGAAAATATGAGATAAATGAATCCACAATAATGATAAAAAATTGGAAACTAAATCAAAATATCACCTCTTAAATAGTTGTATCTAAATAAGAACTTTTTTTTCTTTAAGGTAGAATTGGATTAGCAAAGTTGAAATGTATAGATTTGATAAATATGATATACATGTTGACCAACTACAAAAGAAATGACAAGGTTGAATTATTATCTATATCTATTTTAAGTGCACAAGATGTTAGTCACATATGGTATAGGTACCTAGAAGAGGAGCAATGCACAAAAGGCATAGAAATGTAGAAATATTGCATCAAGAGTGTTGCATTAGGGAAGTTGATGTCATGTGCAAGGAAGGTGAAGTGTCAAGCAAAAGGAAATCAAGACCATTATCACCATTATAATCCACAACCCAATAAGGAAGCATTGCAAATTATTATAATGGTTACTTCTGGGAGGAAAGTGAAGAGACAATGGGGGAGATGAAATATAAGTCAAAATTAGGGTTTGAACTTGGGCTAATAGGTTATGGGGTTTCCATTTCATCACTTTGACGTTCTTTCAATTATAGTTAATATAATTTAATAGAAACACAAGAAGAAACTATTGATTCAATAATATAATATAAATGAAACAAAATTAAAAAAATTGTCTTCAAACCAATCATGGAAATAAATTTCAAACAAATAGATTATTAATGTGCAAAGCATAGCAAAATCATTTCATTAAGGCATTATAGAAAAATTTTGTGCATCATCCAATTCAATCTCAAAGTGGCATGTAGTTTACTTATTTGGCCAATAGGTTATAGGAATGCAATGTTAAAAATAGAAACAAGAAATCATAATTTAATTTGTCCTTGAATTAAATTAGGAATTAAATCAAAATTCTATTCTCATAGGAAATTCGAGTTGAAAGTCTATCTAGAGTCATGTAAAGTGATCCCTAAATTTTAGGGGCCTAGGTTGAGTTCTTTTGAGTTGTAATTAATTAGCTCAGTCTAACTGAGTTATAGTAAGTTAAACTAGTTCCAACTATTGGAGGAACTAATAGGAGGTCTAGTGGTGGGGATAGGCACCAATGCATCTTCACTACTCCACCACTTAACTGAAGATTCACTCATAAATAACTCATGCATCTCAGTTCAGAGGAAAACCCAATTGAGATTAGAGTTTAGGGACAATGTACTATCAGTTGTATAATTTTCCGAGTTTTACAGATGGTGCATGCAATCAGTTTAGGGCCTATGATGGATTGCGTAGTTATGGAGAGAGAATTTCCCAATTAAATATGGGCTAATTCTCTCAATAATTGCACAAGGAAGTAGGGGCTTGGTAGGCAACAAATTTGGCTAAGTGTTGGCTTGAGCTCGTTTGTGAAGTAGAGAGAGAGATTGTACTTGCACAAGAATTGTTAAGGTTAAACAAGCATTGTATTTTCTTCTCAGATCTTCTGGTTAATGCAATATATATAGTTGGGGTTTTGAGAAGTTTCTTTCCCTACAAAAATATTTTGTTATATGCAATTGAAATTCTTCCTATTCTTCTTATTGTTTTCATTGATCAATTTTGGCTTCCACTGAAGAGTAGAGTAGATTCTTGTCATGTATTTTAGCATATCACATAAGATGTTGAATCTATAGTAAAATTCTACATGGTTTCAGAGATGAAGACATAATAGAAGAGGAGAATTTGAGTTTGTTTTGCAGGGGAAATAAAATTTGCAAGTTCATACTTTAGAGTCAATAATATGTCATTCTACGGTTTGAGACTTGAGTATGTCTTGGAGGGCAACTCGAATTACATAGCTTGGAAGGACAAGATGGAGGAAGTGCTAGAAGACAACAGGCTCAAGGAATTCATAAATCATGATATTCCGAAGCCTCCAACATCTAATGCTAAATATATGGTTGAATGGAAAAAGTGTGTGGAAAAAGCGAGAAGGATTATCCTAGAATGAGTTCGATATCACACTGTCTCGAATCTCCATGGTAAGGATACTCCATTTGTAATGTGGAAGGAATTGACATACCTGTTTCAAAATAGCATTGACCATAGGAAATTGGCACTGAAGGACAAACTCAGAAAGATCAAAATGGATAAGGGTGACTATATTCCAAAGTACTTGACCAAGTTCACCCAATGTCAAGATGAGCTTGGAAGTGTTAAGATTACTATTGTCGAAGACGATCTGGTGATCCTAACACTTCTAGGACTTCCCAAGAGCTAGCACAATTAGTAGGAATCAGTTAATGGGAGGTTGAAGCTACCAGAGTGGAAGTGATTGTGGTCTGACTTGGTACAGGAAGAGATTCAACAAAACACTAGAGATGGATCATCATCAAATCATGATGGTGCGGATAAGTGTGCCTTAGCAAGTAAGGAGAAGAAAGGGAAGGGGAAGTCATCCCATTCCAGATCAGATTCTTGTCAGGGTGGAAAGAAGAAGGACATGTCGAAAGTCAAATGCTTTCATCATCACGAGTTGAGAAACTTTGCCACGAAGTGTCCACTGAAGAAGGCTGGTAAGAAGCCCTCAGGAGGAGGGGCATGTGAATATCTTGCTTCATAACTCGAATTGGACTTTAGCCTCATCTCTTGTATGGTGTCATCGATGAAGGGTAGTGTGTGGTACCTGGACAATGGAGCTTCTTTCCACATGACCGGTAACAAAGAACTCTCCAATAACTTGGAGGAGAAGGATCTCCATATGCATATCGAGATGGGTGATTATGGGAGGTATACCGCTATCAACATCAGTACAGTTACCTTTCAGAGGGAGTTGGGTTCTCCCCTCACTTTGTGAGATGTTATGTACGTTCCTAGTTTGAAGAAGAACTTGGTATTTGTTACCATGTTACCAGTACCCTGGCAGAGTCACTTCAGGAACATAAACATCACTTCACTGCCAGTGATCCTGGACAATACCCCAATGAAGTTGCTTGCTTCACCTCCCTACACAAGAAGCCCTTTTCTCCCTTTTCCATTTATTTATGTATTTTATATATAGGACTTTGCATACGCACTTATTCATTTCATGGGTGGAAAAGGTATCCTGAATTATTGAGAGAAGAAGAGGTTGTTCCTTAAGAGAAGAAGATTTAAGACCTCTGATATTGGTTTGCTCATTTATATTCTCCCCTTATCCTTCTCTAATTCATTGGATCAACATGGAAAACACTAAAACATAGAGAACTAATCATAGGGATGAGGTTTCTAGAATAAACATGGATCTCATAGTTCGACACAAAGATTTCCTCATGCAAGGATTGTATTTTCTATCAAAACATCAACCAAAGAATATCCAAGATAGAGAATAAGGACTGAAGGTTATCCAAATGTTGCAGTGTCCCAAAGCCATTTTATGTTTTTCCACATCATCATTTGAGCTAAAGGGAACATCCTTCATGTGAATTCTTGTTAAAAAAAACATGAAAAAGTGGCAAGGCACAATAGAAAACTAAAATCAAAAGGACAAAGCAAAAGGAGACTAGACTGAAAACAAAGTATGAGAAAAATCTTAGAAAACACAAGAAAAATTACATAAAACGAGTACAGGATGAATGTACAGGTAAACTAATATGTAGCTAGATCTACTCCTAACCTAACTAGCTACAAGGTTAGGGTCACATATAATGAAATTTCCAATGCAACCACTGTAGCTTCTCTTGACCTGCATTCACAAAGATATGAGAAATTAAAACAAATATAAAGAAATATGTATTAATGGAAAAGATAAGATCTCGAATATATTGCACAAAAAATTGAAGCTCTTGCATATTAGCAGAAAGATATGTCATAGACACTACCTTTAACCGGCTTGTGTCCTTACCATTTCAGTGAAAACCAAAATTAAACACACCTTAGAAGCTTCTTGCGAATGTAATGTTACCTGTACTACTCACCCTTGCAAGCATGAGAAAATATTGAAACTCGTTATTTGCGATGGAGCTTGCCAGGTAATATTTCTCCAACCATTTCCCGGATGCGGGTGGTTATTTGGCATAGCAGGTCCGTGGCTCGTCATAAGGGCATCTGTACGCCCGGAAGAGACACGTATACCAGGAGGATTTGTATTAGGTGTAGCAGCGTGCAGCATTTAAGGTTGCAGGTGATGGTTCATGGCAGTCGAGTCCTTTCGGCATTTACTGCCCTTCTTGGTAACTGGAACATGGCGCTTCAAAGCCAAAGATTCTCGGTCATTCTCCCGCAGTTCATGTTGGCTCATGCTCTGGTCCTGAGGGAGGTCGTGGTGGCTCATTGTATTGGCTCCTGCTCTGGTTCTGACGGTGGTTGTGGAGGTTCTGAGGTCGCGAAGGGGTATTCCTTCAATTCGAGCAATTCGAGGAGGTATGTCATTCTCCCGCAGTCTGGTATAAGGATTGGGTGCTCGGCGGTGGTGTGGGCTCATTCTCTGGTTCAGAAGGAGGTTGCGCGAGAGTATACCTGCTACCCGCCCAATTCAAGGATGCAGTGAGAGTGCCAACGAGGGATAAGTCGGCGTGGGAGTTATAGAGGCCGGGCTTCGATTCAGAGGCAAGCCCCCTCCCCCTCCTCCTCAATTGAGGTTTCTTCCGAACGCAGACGATCCAGGGGATGGGCAGTGGGCAGAGGAAGAGCCGCGGAACACCAAGAACGGATGGAATGTGGGCACTTTGAGCATCCTATGGTAAGATACCGCATTCCATGCACACTGTCAAATTCTACTTTCTTTGTAACGGTTTCGGTGGAGCACTGTAGAAATCCTCGAGGTCAAGATGAGGCTCTTCATGCCAGCCCTCCGCGGATTCTTGGGTTGGCTCCCTCAGTCGATATGCAACTTCCCGCCGTTGACATGCTGCGCCCTGTTCAAGACAGTTTCTCCCCAGATCCTGGGGCAGGCCCAAGTGAACCTGTGCAGCGCAACATTCCTACCGAACCGGACATCCACCAGCCTCCCAGATGCAAAACGGAGGATGACCCGCACACCACTGATGATGACTAGTTCGCTCTGCAATTCGCCACAGGTTTCTGAGCAAGGAATTTTTTCACTGTCTGCTCTCACCGCTATCTTATATGTGTCAGGTCTTTGTCATTATGTAATTCTGTCCTTCTCTGTTACAGTGACGACTATCTATAGTTGTTTCAGTCTCCATGTGTTTCAGTCTCAGCTAAACATGTATGTCGGTCTCATGAATGTTGATTTGGTTCAAGTGTCAGTCTTTTGTAATTTTGGAGATGATTATTCCTGAGCTTATTGTCAGTCCTTCGACAAGAATCACAGGGCTTCGGCTCTGTTGTAACACTGATGATGTAATTTTTGCCTTTTTTGTAATATAATAGCATAGTCTTATTCAGAAAAAAAAAAAATATATTTCTCCAGCCATTCAATGGTTGGATCGTAAAATTTGAGACAATCATATTGAAACCCCGGAATCCTTGACAACATGGATCTCAATTAAAAGCTTGTGATCAATATGAGAATATTACAATTGAAAATGAGTCTGATCATATTCAGAAGGCTTGTTAAGATAGTGAGGGTATAACATAACCATTAGAGAAGGCTAAAGTGTCTCATCTTCTTGACATGTATTCAAATAATGAGATAAACCATATAGATTCATTAATGTGATACAACTGTCATCGGATATAGTGGTGGGAAAATTATAGGACGAATGACATTTAACATTTTGATTAGATGGACCATTTGTGGCATGATATTATTGGTTAGAAAATTAATCAAGATAAATCAGTTTGAAGAGACTTGTAAGTTCTTTGAATGATAGAATCATCCTCCATGCATGATGGAAGTAACAAACCATTTCTTTGTGACTGGTTCCCCACTACACTAGCATCGTAATTGTCGAAGGAAGTGAAGAGGAATGCCAGTATAGAAAACACAAGAAACTAGTTGAGATAAAATGAGTGAAGAAGAATTTGATCTACCAAATAACTCATGCATTAATTAGTACTCAAGAGGATTTGAGGTGCGATGAAGAAAAATATTAGTAGTATAACATTCACAAGAAAAGCTAGGAGATGACTATTATGAAATGCATTTGATAGACACAATTCATTCAATCAAAGATAGTATTTGAAATAGTCAACTTCATAGTTCCATGATTCTATGAGAGATGCACACTCCAAAACTGATTTAAGAACAAGAGCCTTGCATGGGGATGAATAAACTAAAATAGAATCTTGAATCAAATCGGAAATTGAATCTTGAAAGTTTGAAATATTATATCTACAACAAACAAATTTAAAGATTGGATTTACATCGAGTGAAACCTTGCAGAGAGAAGAATTTTGCAAGGAAATGTAGATCTGACTTAATTCGTGGAGCTTACCAGAGTCACTACATTCTGACATAATCATCAATGAACGTTGAAGTACCTTGACTTCTTGAAAAGTCCTATAACTTTCAAGGATTATAAAATCACATTCTTAAGATTGAATCAGAGCATGCATGGTGTGAGGATAACCGCTTTCACTAGTTTCAATGAGACCACTACTAACCAGATGTCAGCCATCTCTATCACTGAGTTGATTTTATTTTACAACTTCGACAACCAGATTACTCAAGTTGAAATATTCTTATGATCGCAAATATAGATATGTATGAAAATTAGAGAAATTTCATGAGAAAGATGACTTGAAGAGGTTTCTTCATCTAAAATAGGAGATGAAATGGGATGGAAAGGATACTCAATGATATGATTATTTTATCTTTCATCATGGAAAAAATCACTACCTTATGTCAATTGAGAATTGAAATCATCTATTTAATAACTTGGAGAGAATGGAGTATCTTCATCTCATGTAGATGTAACGCAAATAGGAGAGCACAAGGGATTGGGGGATGAAGAGGAAGACTCGATAAGAAATTATTCTTCAACTAGATCAGATTCCAGATCTAATTATGTCAAATCAACATATTCTAGAGGAACCAAAAGATCAGTCGGTGCATGTGTGCATTCATCATCGCATTCATTGACAAAGCCATCATCATCATAATGTTTGTTTCCCAAGACAATAAATTTAAACAAATTGATTTCATTTGATTAACTATCGAGATTAGAATATTTCAAATCATCCAAGAATTTAAGACCATCATATTTACATGGGGGACTTTGAAAAATATAAGAAATATCAAAAGAAGCTTCACGTTCTAGCTCCTCTACTTGCGAAATGTGACTACCTTGCACCTATTTACTTCTTGGATTTGGAAGAGATTGATTAGGAAGATTGAGGGACAAGGGGTCACGAGAAAGAAATGGTAGATGTTGACAGGTATCCAAATCATATTCAATATTTAAATTCTAAGTAATAATATCATATTGAGGAATGGAGATATTAGTCTTCACCACAGGCGTCATGAACAATTCCAGGATTCCCTCTATGGGATCTGAATCATGAAAAGCGAAAGGAGGATGAGAATATGGATTAGGAATTTTATTTGTATATTTACCAACTTTATGATCATTATAAGGAGGCACCCACATCAGAACTGAGAAAGGAGGAGGACAAGGAACAAAAGGAATAACAGGTTCCTCCTATGAAATTAGGGGTGTCTCATGTCTTACAACAGTTGGTGAAGGAGAAACATCAAGACGTTTAGATCCACCATGTAAAGAGATATGAAACACATGATTGAAATTTTATTTAAATAAATCCCAATCTGTGTCTGATTCAGGAAATTCATAACAAAGGTGAAGGAATTGACGGAAAAAATCCTCAATTGATTCATTAGGCTTAATTCTTAGTTCATTAATCCTTTTATAAACAACTCAGTAATCATACTTATAAAATGTGAAATGAAGCTCCTTGATGAGGTGTTCAAGAGAATGAATGGAAGTAGTTATAGTATGACACCATCATCTAACTCGACCTTCAAGTGTGTGGTGAAGTAAAATTATGACTGTGGACACAAAAAATTCCTGTAGCCCGATAATGGGTCTAGCCACAACCGATACATTCTATGGAAGATTTCCTTAGGTTTAGACCAATTAAGATGGCCTACTTCTTAGTACCCTTATCCCGATTGGTGATGACCTTTCTTTCTTGCTCTAGATATCTCTTGTTTCCTTCTTAAAACACCTAAAACAAGTAAACAACAGCCAACAATAACCGTGATAATAGAAAAATTGTAATTCAACCTACTTAAAAAGTCAAGAAACATTAATACATAAAGATGTGAGATGACACATTATGTAGGAAATCATTTGATAGTTGCATATATCTTGAATCAAGAAGAGATTACAACAATTGTCTTGATGTTGTTTTTCTCCTCCGACAAAACCAGGTTCCCACACACTTCTGTTAGCATTCCGTGATGGCCTCAACAATGATAGTTTTAAGGCTATTCCCTTTAGTCTTCACACCAAACCAAATTCACACTTCTCCCTCACAAAACTAGAGAGCTACAACTATGAATGGCTTGTTGTTTACTCCAAAATTAATTAGCACTAGCACACCAACATTAACAATTCAACACTAACATTAACACGTCAACACCAGCTTGTGCTTGGGAAAAATGGAGGTTTATATCACATGAATGGATGGGACATGGTTCCTCTTGTCATGGGTGTAGGGATTATCTCTTGACGTAGTTCCATCCTTATATGGGAAAGGAGCCCAAACTGACATCCTCAACTCCATCTGGCTCAACCATTTACCAGACTTCCGTTACGAAGCTTCGACTCCTTATTTAAAACACTTTCCAAAAGAGGATTGGCATGACTGAAACAAAGCTCAGTCACTGTGGTCGGTGCTAAGGACAGTGTAAATACTTGCATATCAGCACGAGGAGGACAAATGTCATTACCGCTAGTCTTGTAAACTGGGAAAAACAAAAGATTTGTGGGAAATGGTGCAAAAGGGTATTGTTCAGCTCATGAAGAGGGAAACAATGGGAGTTCCTTCATGAAGGGAAAGCATGTAGGGTTCACTGTAGAGGTACTCCAGGATCAAGGAACAGTGAGTACAGGGATAGTGACAAAATGCTATGTAACGTATGCCCCCTAAAGCGTGAAGGCCGAACTAGAGTGAGGGATGAATTGATTTATGAATCATTGCGGGGAATTGAAGTCTGTCATCAGAAAAACTGCAAGCAAGTACAGATACATATACATAAATGAAAACTCTATCAAATGATACATGAATCATGGCATGAATGAAACCATCTATATAATGATAATGTAAATGGATCTAGGCATGGGTGCAGCCATTCGATAAAGAGCATCATATCGAAACTAAGGTATGGTCACAACCATCCAATAATGAGAAGGATCACATATGATAACTCATGGTATGGTCGCAACCATCCATATGAAAGAGACATGTATATCAACATAATGATTGCACACAACTTTGCAACCTGGACTTTTGGAATCTGAGCCCAGGGTCTTGCACTCCAACATGACCTAATCAAAGTACAAATTATAACATGTGAATAGATGTGTTGACATCGAACATGCTATAAAATCACTTGATTACTAGTCGATGATGTAAACTGTTAACAAGCGTGAGAGAAACCACCAATAATGACAATAGTCCTCAAGATACTATCATCACAATCCATGTAATGTGAATAGAGGAACTGAAGTTGAACACCTGCGAAATCACCCGATCGAAAGCCAATGATGTGAATTTGTCATCGAGTGAAAATAACTTTCCATTAGGGCATGCAAGCTCTAAGGTACTGGAAGGGAGTCTCTCGGTCAAATTCCCAGATAATAAGCTGAAGTCGATAGGAAGAGACTGTGTCAAAGGAGGGTCATAATGTATCCATATCATCAACACGAGAAAAAGGAATGCAAAATGATTTTGGATGATACAAAGAATCAGGGGTAAGTGTAACTGTAGAAGGACAATTCTTGAACATATCGGTGACACGACTGGAAGTTTGGCAACTTTTGGATCCATAGGATCGATGGTCATGACGACATGGAAGAGATCAAATGTAAGGAAAAAATGAATGGCCCAACCAAGGGAGGTTAACGATACAAAGGAGGATATCTCATCCCGAGATGAAGCAGAAAGTGTCATGTTCAAGAGTGAGCTACCAACACAGCTGATTAGATTTCAAAATCCCCCCCCCACTATTTTTGGAAGGTACCACAATTATGTTTTAATCGCAAGCTTGAAGGGGATAACATATTCTTGCACTATAAGTTCATCCTTCGAACAAATCTGACCTAGTAAGTTTAATGAGCCCTAGGAAGGAGAAGCTTATGTTCGTTATGGTGATGAATCCGATGTCGTTTAATATTTTAACGAGTCTGACAAAGGTGCAACTTGGTATCTTTTTCATTTTTAGAGAGTTTGAAAAAGACACGGAAAAGAAAACTCCACATGGTCCCTCTTCGTACATTTGTGTCTCTCGAGCCCGAAAAGGTAGAAAACAATACTTGAGAGAACCGCTTAACCATTTCAGTCAAGGAGAAGGAGTACCTTTTTCATAAATAGTGCATCATTGCCTGAAAAAGGGGTAAGCTGATATTGGGCGCATGACGTTTCACATCCGTTAATGAGTTCGAAACTACAAGGGCTTGACTATCTTTTCATTTTTAAAGGGTCAGAAAAGATCTTGAAATAAGACCCCCCATTTTATTCTCTTTTACGAGTCAAAAGGGAAAAATACTCATTAATATTTTAATATGAGTTTTACGAGTCGAGAAAAGAGCTAAAATGTGACTCGGCATCATCATCAAACATCCATCACCTGTCGCTATGCAAAAAGGTAAAGTGCATTATCCAATTCTTGAGGCAAAAATAGGTCAAAACATTTACAAAACCTAATATTTCATGAAAAAATGAATAAAAGGGAGGAAAAATAAATATTTTTTACCATTTACCATTTTACCTTGTTGTGAAAAACTATTCACCCACTTTTTCCATAATTGTTCTGGAGTAAATTGCGGGAGATTTGGGAGGTCATTCGCTGAGCCACTAGTTGCAGGTAAGAGCCAAATCCCTAAGCTCCATTTCCATACCATTTATTCCTGTTTCCATCCATTTTTTGGATTTTTGAGGGAGGTTTTGTAAAAAACAAATCACTCACTGAGGGTGATTATTCATCACAGGACTGTCCTAGGGAGGGGAACCAGTCAACCTATATGGGTCATAATCGATTAGGGCAAGCATTTCCATGCCAGTTTCCAAACATTGCACTGAAGCCCTCAAATCAAAGAGTGGCAAGATTGAGATTGCCACCGTGTGAGATCTGACGCTAAGACTGCTACTGTTGACTATCAATAGAGTGGTGGGGTCTCAAGCAGTGCACGAGACTAACAAGTCGAAATTTCTATATGCCATTGACTGTATAGCACTGTTGGAGAGGTAAATCCCCTCTACGGATAGAGGCGATCCCTACTAGCCCAGCAAGGGTCTAGCAACAATCACACAATGTTGCTACGCATGTTCCTAATTACAATTGAACAAGAGGTAAAGAGCACCTACTTGGATTCCTGCGCTTGTCGTTTGACGAAGAGATGTTGCCTTCGCTCCTCCGCTTCGGCTGGTCACAATCCTCCGCGATCTCCGCGAATAGATACCTGCACACACGAAGGGGAAACAAACACAAGCGTAAAATCTAGTAAAAGCAACCATACATCAGTCAGAAAAGATGTAATTCACATTTAACCATTGCATAGACAAATGAGAATGGAACAATAATAGCAGTCATCTATTATTAATCAGAATAGAGAAGAGTACAACCAAATGTTCTGACGTCAGTAACCTTCTCAGGAGGGGCCAGTCAGCATGTATCTCAAGCATTCACCTTTGAGGATGATTCTCCCAAGACAAACAACTCTTTCTCTCACACAAATAACACAAAACAACCTTCCCTAAGCAATCAATCACTTCCACACCTAGCACACCACACCTATAGCAGCAATCTGAGCACTACAAGCTCTGTACAATCCAAGCTATTCCAAGCTAAGTCTAACTAGCTGCTCATGGTAATGGTGGAAGTCTATATAGGAGAAGGAGTCTCCTAAAAGGGTGGAAGGATGAGCTTATCTTTGAGGGAAATGGTTGCAAAAGGTCGAACAGTCATGCCATAGAAAGGAGTCGATATTCACAAAGCTAACAACCAAGCCTGGAGTTATCTGGAAGGCTGGTTGTTTGAACGAATTCGCCCAAACTGGATCAGCGCGGATAATGAGGAAACTGTCGCGCTGTCGGCGCATCTCAATAACTGGGACAGTCGTGTCAGCGCGGAAGAACACGGGAAAGGTGCGATGTTCACCAGCGCGGGAAAGGGATGTTCTTCCGCGCTGGCAGCGCGCGGAATGCACTATGGAGCACCAGTCATCGCGGGTATTTTTCTAACAGACGCGCTGATGCATAGAACTTTGGAAAAAAGGGGTTTTAGGGCTAGTTCAGAAGGCATGAAGCTTAGTGATTGACACAGCAGGGTGACTGACAGGAAGGCAGTGACAAATTACTGTGTAACAGATGCCCCCTAAAGCATGAAGACCGAGAGAGTGGGAGGGGTGAAATGCTTTACAACACACGCCGAACTGGAACATCACCAGGAAGGACCGAAACATCTCTGATAATCAAGTACATGCAGTCTAGGCATGGGCGCAGCCATCCAAAAGACATGCGAAAAGGTCTGTGGAATGGACGCAGCCACCCAGCTAAAGAGACCATAATAATGATAAGGTATGGTCACAGCCATCCATGAAGACTCAGGTATGGGCGCAGCCATCCATCAATGAGTCATGTAATGATCATCCACAAAATCGCAACCTGGCCCACAACAGACACGGATCCAGGGTCTTGCGCTCCGTCCCGATCCGAACAAAGTACAAGTTCAAACATGTGAATATATGAGTCGAAGTCAAACATGCATGAACATCGTCTGATTACCAGTCAATGGTGAAAACTGTTAACAGACGCGAGAGGTACCACCAATAATGACAATGGCCCTCAAGGTACTATAGGTACAATCCGCGGTATGTGAATCAATGAGCTGGTGTCGAACATCCACGGAATCATCCGATCGGAGGCCAATGATGAAAACCTCTCGTCGAACACGAAGAACCTGCCATTGAGGCATGCAGGCTCTAAGGCACCTGAAGGGAGTCTCTAAGTCGCCTTCCCGGATAATGAGCTGAAGTCGACAGGAAGTGACCTTGATCGAAGGTGGGCCATAATGTTTCCCACATCATCGACGCGAGACAGAGGAAAAATGATTTGTGTGAGATAGCAGATGAGGTTGTATTATTACAGAAGTCAACTTCTCTTGAACATATCGGCGGCACTGTGGCGGGCTTGGCAGTATTTGACATCAAATGAGTAAGGGTCATGGTGACAGGGCAATAAGCAGATGAGAGGTCAAATAGGATAACCCAAACCCACGGAGGCCAGTGAAAGATAAGATGAGATGGTCCCACCCAGACACGAAGCAGAAGAGTGCCATGTTCAAGAGCGACATACTGCCGACACGACTACGATTACAGTTCCATCTTCCCCACCATTTCTGGCAGGTACCCCGATTATTTTTGGATGACAAGCTTGACGGGGATAGCATATGCTTGAGGAGCGTCATTTCGACAATACCCGATGTCATCAAATGTTTAACGAGCCTGACAAAGGAAAAACTCGGCGTCTTTTCTTGTTTAGAGAGCCTGAAAAGACAACAAAAAGAAGACTCCAGGGGGGTCCTTTTTCGTACAGTTGTGTCTCTCGAGCCCGAAAAAGTATAAAACTATGCCCGAAAGAACCGCCCGGTCATTACGACCGAGGAGTACTTTTCGTGAATAGTGTCTCCGACCTGAAAAAGTAAAAAAGCGGTCGAAAACACATCGTTTTAGAGCCGATATCGAGCGCGAAACGACAAACGCCCGGCAATCTTTTTTGGTTCAACGGCCAGAAAAAGAGCTTAAAAACGACCGCCTTTCATTCCTTTTAATGAGCCGAAAGGAAGCTCGGCTATCTTCTCTTGTTTAACATCGGAAAAGAGCTTAGAGACGACACTTTTTGGGGATCACATGAATGGTGGACCGGCATGACCAAGCTGCTACACCTGTACCTGCACAAGGGCACTACCCGCATAAATCCATTCGATATACGTAAAAACATATTAAAACATGCTTTAAACAAAATCAGGGCTAGAGTTATGGTTAAAAATGGTAAAAACCCAAAAATATGGCAATTTAGGAGTTTTTACTATAAATAGGGGGGAGTAATAAGTCATTTTTACCATTTTACTATTCTGGAACGTGAAGGACGTGGAGGAGCCAAAAAGTTGACGGAGCGATTTCCAGCCCGTACGGAGACCATTTTCCGATCCGCTTCTTCCAGGTAGGTTCTCGTTCCCTTGCCCTGCATTCTGGTTCATTTTAGTAGGTTTTTAACGGTCGAATTGGCCCAATTGGGCATTTTTTATTGCATGGATGCGCCCTCGGTCAGCGCGGATATCGCCCACGGGGTCGCGCTGACCGAAAAAGAACAAACGTGGCCAACTTCGGGTCAGCGCGGAAAAGCCGCGTTCTTCCGCGCTGACCTCGAATTTTTACAAAGGGCTGCCATTGTCAGCGCGGCTGTTTTTTGAAAATGAACGTGAATTTTTGCATGCCAGCACTTCTAACTTGTTTTTATGGTTTGTGCAGGTCATCATGGCCTTCCAATGGCAAGAGAGAGTTCACGATGTAGAAGATGTAGCTGCTTGGGGAGATGTGAATTGCTGCAACGCCATGCGGGCTTGCGGATTCATGAAATTCTTCCTCACGCCACGCTTGAGAGCTCAGCATGATCTTCTGGAGCTGCTGATTAGAGCATGGAACCCGGTGGACCAGAAATTCACCATTCGTGGTCACGACATTGAGTTCGACCACATGGACATCTTTTTCTTGACTGGGTTGTCGCGCCGAGGTGCGAGGCCCATCTTGGAGGGGCAGCGACCTAGTGGTGGTACTCTGGATGATCTGATGGCTCAGGTTTGCCCGGGGGCAGTGAAAACGCGGAGCGGGAAGTGCTCGATCCCCTCAGTGAGAGACATAGTGTTACGCACCATCCTGTTCATGGTGACCCGGGCAGCGGGTAGCATGGCGAACCATGAGGCTTCCAAGACCCATCTCCTACTAGCTCTCGAATGCCTCGAGCCTATAGTATTTGATTGGTGCACGACAGTGTCCAACAACATGAAGAGGCAATTGAGCAACTGCCGTCGCGGGGAGACGAAGCAGTTCGGCTATGGATCGATCTTGGTCCTGCTCATTCTGGAGCGAGTGCCAGCCATGCGGCTGCAGTCGATGGCTGTGGATGCCCCCAGGTATCCTCGAGAGGCGAGGGCCTCACGATGGGCTCGTATCATGCCACGTGGGGGTGGCGGCCGGCCACATAGCTGGGGGGCATTTTTCAGAGACTGGCTGGATCAGCAGGAGATCTTCGTGCAGGATTGGCCATATGCGGGGATGGATTTCCGCAATGATCCTGATTTAGTACTGCCTCCAGGTGAACAGTGGGACGATGCAGGTATGACACTTTTGTCTTTGAGTTTTGCAATGTTTTTTAATTTTTTATGTACATGTCCTAATAAATGTCTTGTCATGCAGATGTGGGGCCTACTAGACCGATTGGCCTGGCTGCCACGGCACGGAGAGAGGGCCAGGGAGCCGGGGTTTTGGCCTTAGCCCCTCCAGGGGGTAACGCTTTGGAGACTGTGGCTCGCAACCTTGAGGGGTTGCTGGAGGGGGTGCCTGACTACCAGGGGGTCGAGGAGGTCCCCGTAGAGCATTAGATTAACACAGTGGGGGTGGAACCCAGGGTGCACCGCCTTCTGAGGCGGGTGGCACGAGCAGCTGTGTACTACAGAGAGCACCATCCAGCTGACTAGTTGTCTAGGTTTTATTTCCACTGTCATTTTGAGACTCATGACTCAGACATACTGATTTTGGACATATACACTTATTTTTGAGCGCCTTAGTGCGCCACACGATATATATATATATACATACCGGTTTTGGATGGATCATTGTTACATGTGATGATGTTTTGTTTATGATATGCAATTGTTCAGTACAATTGTGATCTTATGTATGAATTTGCATGACACATGACCCATGATTTTTATGTTTTTTAATGCAAGCTTAAAAGCACTCATATGCTTGAAATGATTTATTTACATATGCTTTACTCTATTATGCTTTCTATGTCTTCTTATATGATGTTATCTGTTCCGCAAATGTCTATCTAACACATGATTTGCCAATGCATCAGTCAACGTGTTTAGTCGTCTTGGAATATGCTGATATGTAATATAATCGAAATTCCGTTCCAACAATCTTGCACGTAGGTACAACCTTAGTATGCGTTGGTCTCTGACGGAATATCGCCCGTTGAGTTGATGGACGACCAACTGGGAGTCCAGGTTCACTATCAATTCTCGGATGCCGAGGTCAACCGCTTCGGCAAGTAATTCAATTACAGCGCTGTATTCGGCAACGTTGTTAGTGGTACGACCTAGGCAGACACCCTGAAGGTCTACCAATTCTCCGTGAGGATCGTAGATCACCCACGCCGCAGATGACAAATTGCAAGTACTACGGCAGGCGCCATCAGCGAAACCAACATAAGGTGCACTAGACATCTGCACAAGAAGAAGAAAACACAATAAGAGGCAAACACGCTTTCACACCAAGGCAAAAACGAAAACATGCACAACACACAAAACACACGTATATACAAAGTGAATGCGCGAAGTTATGCATAATATTTCTTCAGATACAGCCCGTTGCAGGGCTTGTCCAGAGGATTTCCTTCATAATCAATCAACTCATATGCGCCCTTTTGTAAAACTCTTTTCACGATGTAGGGACCTAACCACATGGATTCGAGTTTTCCTGCCCCCAGCTTATCCTTAGCTTGATCGTAGAGCAGTACTAAATCTCCCTCAACAAAGGAACGAGGATGAATATTCTGATCGAAGTGAGCTTTGACTCTCTTCTTCTGTGCTTCGATAGCCAGAGAAGCCAAACGACGAGTCTCGTCTAACCGTTCTAAGTAAAGAAGCCGTTCCTCCACCGGAGTGGTGTTGGGAAGCAACTCGACAGCTAATTTTAATGAAGGAATCTCGCATTCGACGGGAAGGGTAGCCTCCAGTCCGTAAACTAACTGAAATGGGGTAAAACCGGTGGCATCCTTCACCGAAGTCCGGTAGGCCCACAAGGCTGGGAAAAGCATAAGGTGCCAATTAGACTTGTGCGTATTGACGGTGCGTTGAAGCATGGTGATCAAAACTTTGTTCACGGCCTCGACTTGACCGTTGGATTGCGGATAGTATGGTGTCGAACTATCTTGGCGCAAGCCTAGTTGGGTTGTCAGCTCCGTCATCATATGATTTCGGAAATGCTTTCCATGATCTGTAACAATAGCCTGAGGGACTCCGAAACGAGTGATAATATGATTGAATAAAAACTGCGCCGCGGTGTAACCGTCTTCGTTTAATGTAGGCATTGCTTCGGCCCACTTGGTGAAATAGTCCACAGCAACGATAATGTACCCATGCCCCCCGGCCGAACGAGGGTTACAGGACGTATAATCGATGCCCCATTTTTCAAATGGACCTACGGTTACGACAGGGTGCAGTGGTGCAGCAGGTACACGCATCTTCCGGTGGTAAACCTGGCATTCGTGACATGCACGTACAGCAAGGATGCAATCCTTGAAGATAGAAGGCCAGAAATAACCAGCGCGGAGGATCTTCTGAGCGGTAGCATATCCGGACATATGGCCGCCACAAGCGCCGGAGTGGCAGTCATTCAAAACTCGCTCAGCCTCCTCAAGGGTTAAGCATCAGCAAAGAACAGAATCGACGCCGAGGCGGTACAGGGTATCGCCCAAAATGCGGTATGGTTGAGCTTGGTGACGAATCCGTCGTCGAGCCTCTTTCGATGTATTGGGACGAAACGAGGACATTTGTAAATATACGATAATGTCCCCGTACCATGGGTCGAGAGTGCTGATGAGAAATAGCGTTTCATCCGGAATGTGTTCCTCTGAACGAGATGGTGTAGACCGAGATGGTAAGGAGCAGAGTAGTTCGGCGAAGACCAGTGATTTCTTAGACTTGGCTGCAGTGAACTCCAAGTCGAACTCTTGGAGGATTACGATCCACTTTGAGTATTTGCCCCCCAGCAACTGACGTGACAAAATATAGGTCATGGGGTTGCAATCAGAGATCACGGTCGTCGTGCGCAACAGGATGTAATGACGGAAACGTTGGACGGCACAGACAGCTGCCAATGCCAACTTCTCGACGTATGCATAGCGAGTTTCCATATCCAAAAGGTTGCGACTAAGATAATATACAACATGCTCGGTGCCATCATCGTCGTCTTGCACTAAAACCATGCCGATGGTGGTATCGGCGGCGGCCAAGTAAAGGGTGTAGTCACGGTGGTAATTTGGAGGTCTTAGGAGCGGAGCTGAGACCAGAAGGTCTTTAAGACGCTTAAAAGATTGCTGAGCGATAGCGTCCCAGCGAAAGGGCGTGTCTCGCTTCAATAATCGCGTGAAACCCTTAGCCACCTCGGCATAATTTGGGATGAATCGTCTGAGAAAATTGGCTTTCCCCTGCAAGCTCTGTAACTGCTGTAGGGAGGCAGGGGGAGGAAGATTCAAAATGGCCTCGACTTTAAGGGGATCCAAGCGGATGCCTTCCCGGGAGACGATAAATCCGAGCAGTCGGCCAGATTCTACGCAGAAGACACACTTATGCGGATTGAGTCGAATACGGTAGTGTCGACAGCGGAGAAAAATTTCGCGTAAATGAGATGGATGGTCTTGACGTTTAGCTGAATGAGCTGGTAGGTCATCGAGGTAAGGCTGTACGATGTGTCGGATATCATGAAAAGCATACGACATTGCACGCTGGAAAGTGGCGCCGGCATTTTTGAGACCGAAAGGTAGCTTCTTGTAAGCGAAGGTGCCCCAAGGACAAATGAAAGCAGTCTTGTGCTGGTCTGCGGGGGCTATGTTGATCTGGTTGTAACCAGAGAAGCTGTCCATAAATGAATAAATTTCGCTTCCTGCGCAATCGTCGATAAGATGATCAATAAAAGGCGTAGGAAAGTTATCTTTTGGACAAGCGCGATTGATGTCGCGATAATCAACACAAACCCGAATAGTACCCTGTTTTTTATTCACAGGGACTATGTTCGAGACCCATTCCGTGAGAGGAATGGCATAGATGAAACTAGCTCGAAGAAGCTTTTCAACTTCGGCCTTGATGGCTGCAGCCTTTCGAGGGTGCACTGGGCGTAAACGCTGACGAACAGGCTTAGCACCGGGATAAGTAGGGATTTCGTGCTCCACAATACTGGGGTCAATGCCGGGCATTTCCGCGTAAGACCATGCGAAAACGTCGCGAAATTCACGAAATAAATCAGTGTAAAGTTGAATTTCCTCAGGAGTGCATGTGACTCCGATGTGAATATTTTCGACAGCCCCTGTTTTGACAGAGATGTCGATAGCCAGAGTTTGCGTAATTTTACCCATGTTTCCTTCTGAAGACACTTGATACAACTGAACAGGCGTTTGGAGAGGGATAGATGGGACACGTGAAGCAAACTGCTCGAGACATGTGGCCATTTCCGAATGAGGAGGGAGAAACGAAGAGCGATGGTGGTAATCTGACCAAGGGAGCTCTTCGGGAGACATAGTCTCAATGATAGCCTCGTCGGAGGGGAATGATTCCTTCAGGGGATCCGAAGTGGCCTCTCCTCCCATCCAAGGGAAGTGGTCATATGAATCGGGAACTCTGCTTGAAGAAGCAGGTTCAGGAGGTGGAGCCGATGCAGCGACTATCTCGATGTAGTTGAGCTCGGCGGGGCTCAACGGCATCATCTCGCCCCAAGAGTCTTCCTGATTCAAGGGAGGGAGAACCCATGGATCGGAACGTACTGTGATCATGTTAACGGAGGCGAGATTCGGAGGTGGGAGGGGAAAGACTCCCATTAGAGAGGGATCTTTAAACAATCCAGCACCCACACTCACTAGTGATTTGGAGGTATGCTCTACGAATGGCACATTCCCTTCAGAAGAGGAAGCGAAAAAGGACAGCTGGTCCACAGTGACGATTTTCCCTTGGTGAGGAAAGCGAACGACACGGAACAAAGAGGAAGCCACGGCCTGCATGGCATACGTCCAACTTCGTCCAAGGAGGAGGTTGTAAGTGAGATTAGCGTCAACGACTTCAACCTCGACCTCTACCGTTTTCCCTTCTAAAGAGATAGGCAATCGCGGGAGAATACCATATGGACGAGATTCTCTTCCATCGAAAGCCTCTAGGGTGGTTGGAGACTGGCTCAGAGCAGGAGAACCAATAGCTTTCCAACAAGCAACCGACATAATGCAGGTTGAGGCACCTTCATCAATGACCGTACGATGAATCGTTTTGCCGTTGATGAGAACCTGTATAAGGAAGGCCACCTGGTGAGGCAATCTCGGCGCGAAACCTTCGAGATCAAAAGAGATTAAATCCGAATCTGCTGGGTCTATGCCACCAATCGCTGATAGCAGGGACTTCCTCTGAGAGGGGCAGCTCTGGAGGACTTCTAATGCGGACATAGCAGACGGAGCCTGCGCTAAGTCCTCGACAATGCTATAATGCTGTGCAGCACGGGCATTGGGATTATAAGATGACTTCCTGAGTACACCTTTGGGAGGGGGTCGGGGGATCGTCTCAGTGCTAGGCCTTTCGATGTGAAGGGGACCAGAACTAGACGGAGGAGCGCTGGAGGGAACTTCCGGCTCCTTCCCGGCTGAAGATGGATAATCTTTCGCTCGAGTTGTAACATGGATGGGGATGGTTCCAGCCATGAACACCTGAGAACCGAACGAGGAAGAGGATTGAGAAGGATCTGCCACCTGATGCGTCTGCTGGGATGGGAAAGGCTCTTTAAGCACGGCAGGGGACCCCGGAGCACCTTTCAAAAGCCTACTAACCTCGGACCGCCTGGGGCAATCTTTGGTGTAGTGATCCTCTTCGCAAATGAGACAAGGATACTTAGGCTTTCGTTTGGCTCCTTCCTCAGAGGGAGGTTTAGGAGGGTTCTGCTTAGGCTGTCCAGATTTATCTTTGGCCTTCCCTTTCTTTTTGCCTTTTGAGGATTTGTCTGCCGCGGTGGACTGAACGGCATTTACCTCGGAGGTATTCCCAGGAATGGATTGTCTCTGAGAAGCATTCTCGCTAGAGGCATTTGGTTTCTGCTTCCCAGAATTTGCGGCCGATTTCTTAGATGGTGAATTTACGGAACCGATAACTCCATCAACAGAAGGCTTTGGTGGAGCTTTGGGTTGTCCGTGTCTCGGGGCATCTGGAAAATACTCATACAAGGTACCTGACTGAGAATACACTAAATCCAGGTACTGAGCTCTCGCGATTGCTTGCTCCTCAGTTACACACGCCCCCATTGCGATATCTTTGGCAATTTTAGGGACAAAGGACGTGGTAAACCAGTCGGTCAGGAGTTGATCAGGGATCCAAAATTTAATCAAACGACGACGCCTTCTCCATTCATGTATATGATCGGAGATGTGCGTTGTTGTATCCTGTTTTAGAGACGTGAGAAGATGGGTCCCAGTCTCGTACTGAATGGGTAACTGAAAATGAGTTAAAAAGGCCATAGCCAACGAGTTAAAATCAGAAAACATGCCGCGATTGAGTTCGATGTACCATTTAGCAGCTGAACCAGTGAGGGTCCTTTGGAAGAGGCGAAGTCGGATAGAATCATCAAGCCATGAGTTAGATGAGCACCAAAGGTGATAAGTCATTACATGGGCCTGAGGATCCTCTCCGGCTTTGCCGTCGAACTTTGGACAGTCACCTGGTATCTTGGTTGGAACCGGTGGCCAATATGGATTATGCAAAATAGGGTCGTTTGTTAACTTGGACACATCAGGTAGTTCCAACGTTGCCAGAAATGGTAGCTGCGGGTTGAAAGACATCTGTGGCTGCGGATTCGAGGCGACATTAGGGTTCCACCCAGATTGGGGTTGCCCCCACGAACTTTGTCCAGACGGGCCCGGCCCAAAAGGACCTGACGCGTAGGAATTTTGTCCCGACGGACCTGGTCCAAAAGGACCTGGCGCATAGGGAGTTTGTCCGTAGGAGTTTTGTCCGTATGGATTTTGGCCATATGCGGACGGCTGTCCCTGTGTCTGCCCCCCAGCTCCCCAAGTGTTAGCAGCTTGCCCGACAGGTTGACCGTATTGATAATTTTGATAAGGAGTAGCCTATGGTTGCTGATAATTTTGATAAGGAGCATACTGATTTTGCCCCTGGGGTGGCTGGTAGCCAGATGACTGCTGGGTCCCATACGGAGCCTGGTAGGCAGGCTGCGTTTGGTATGGAGGTTGATAACCTATTTGAGTTTGAGGCCCAGAGTAATGTCCTTGAACCGGCTGGGGTTGAACCATATGTCCCGAAGGTTGACTTGGTCGGATTCGAGATGGACCTGGTTGGCCAGCAGGGTAGCCTTGCTGGGCGCCAGGTTGTCCATGTGCCACCAAGGGTTGTCTTTGCGGAACGGATGGTCGAATCGACTGGGTAGCTGGTTGACGCTGAGGTTGGCCAGCTTGTCCAGTTTGACGATAAGGGTGGACACCGGGTTGATTTGGCTGTATAGACGGTTGGCCCGTTTGTCCCCCAGTGTGACCAAATTGAGAAGAGGGCTGGGCTTGCTGCATGGCGGGCTGCCCTCCTTGGTGTAAGGGCTGAGCAGAGGGTTGGCCTTGCTGTATAGCAGGTTGCCCCCCTTGCCCAGAAAGATTTGTGATTTGAGGGGTGGGTTGGCCCTGTTGAACATAGGGTTGTCCACCCTGCCCAGGGAATTGACCAGACTGGGCGGTAGGTTGGCCCTGTTGTACATAGGGTTGTCCACCCTGCCCAAGAGGATACCCTTGCTGGACTGCTGGTTGATTTGGAGGATTGTAAACTGAGCCAGTTTGTCCAGAGGGGTACCCTTGCTGGAAACCGAGTTGGCCTTGTTGAAAAGGTTGCTCCGGTTGTCCAGTGGGTTGATTTTGATATGCATACGGCGGACCTCCAATGCCCATGGGTTGTTCCTGGTAAGGTTGACCTTGTGGGCCCCCAGATTGTCCTGGGTCAGGCAGGCCGTAAAGTGGTTGCCCCTGGGGGGTTTGCCCGTAGAACGGCTGGCCTTGATTGGGTGGTCCTATGGGCTGCCTGGGAGGATCCCGGTTCCCTTTGAACATATGAGTAGCGTGATCGTACGTGACATTCAAGGGTTCCTCGTTTTCTTCGAAAGGGCGATGAGGAAGGCCTGAGATGCTTTCAAGGAACTCACCATTTTCATCATAGAAAAAGAAGGGACCTTCGTAATCCGGGTCCGTTATGGGTTCTCCATAAGCATCATATGGCCCTGATCCTGGAATTCCGCCAACAAAGGAACCAACTTGAGGGATTTCAGACGAGGAAACCGGTACAGCACTGACGACCGGAGTCGAACGTGCTACACAGACAGTAGGTTGAGTGGGAACTGAGGTGACGGGCGTGTTAAGCCCTGATGTAAGGGGTGTACTAAGGGGCTGCGAAACAAAAGGCCCAGTGGAAGTAGCAAGACTAGGATCCCATATAGTCGTAGAAGTCGTTCTAGCGGCATACCTATCCCTCACTGATTGGTATCGCGGAGGGAGGGGAGAGGAAGCCGGGATCGGGGTCTCGATGTCTGTGACCACGGGCGTCTCACCGGTGCTAGAAGCTGCCTCATCCATGTGGGAAGAAGACATTGGAGACGACATACCGAGAGGGGTACGAGGGGTACGGGGGGTATAATCGGGCTCCCAAATAGGATTCCAATCCTCTATGTAATCTTCGTCGCCTGGGGCACGTACGTTGATAGGCCGGATACTCGGAACAATGGGAAGAGTACCGCTTACAACTAGTACCTCTGGAGCAACAGAGGACGGAGAACCTTGATCGCTTGGACCGGGAGTTGATGGGTCAGCCAGGATGACCAGACCCCTTAGAAAACCTAAAGGAAACTAACGATAAAACCCTACTCAAAACTATCGCACACAAGACCTAAAATGGGTGATGTTATCGTGGCCAAATTAATTTTAAGACACAAGAACCAAACTTGACCTTTTCATATTTCGGGAGTCGAGAAAAGGACGAAAAGATGACTCCAGTCTCCTTCGAATGTTTTATGAGCACGAAGTGACAAGACGCTCACAGGCACCTTTTCGTTTAGGGAGTCCGAAAAGGATCAAAAGTGACTGCTCTGGAATTCTAGGTAGAGGGTGTGCCAAACTTTTCGCAAAACCACAGAATACTTTTTAGGGTACGGGTGGTCAATCTTCGTGAATGCTGTGTTCACTGCATTGCGAATTGTAGGGCGGCCGACTCGGCTTCCTATGGATAAAGGATAAAAGCCTAGTGGGGTCTCCCTATATACGCGACGGTACGTGGGAGCGCAGTCCGTGTTAGACCACTATCGAGTCACAGAAGGAGGAATCACCCAACCTAATGTGAAACAACAGTGACTATGTTTAAAGACGCCGGAACACGTCTCTAACCTAGACCTCTAGATATTTGCGTTTAGTTCCAATGCGTTTTTAGATTCATTTGGTTCATTTTATAGTTGATCTTGAGATTAAGTTTCGATTTCAAGCTCTATCGTATGTTCGCTCACAATTACCTAGATGCAATCTATATGCCAAAGAATTCCGTTTTATTCGATGAATTCTAGCTACGAGAGGGCGAGAAATTTTCTATCAAACAAAACAAGTACAAGCAAACAAGCAACTTAATGCAACTAAAGTGAGGAAAGGAAACTTTTCTTTTGAAGATGCAAATCAATGAAATGTTCTTTTCCTTTTCAATTTTCAAAGGCAAAGCTACTAGTTTGATTTTCTTTCAGTGACACAAAGCATCTAAAATAATTTGGAGGAACCGGAACACCAAGTAAACTACTTAATGAAAGCACACAAAGTCCCCTAAACATTCAACCAAAGCTTCCAAATCAAAGGAAAACAAAGGTCTGCACGAGCTATGTAATCTAAGCTCTGTAAGACAAGCAAGGATTGCAAGCAAGGAGGAAGCGAAAAGAAACCACTTGGAAACACAATCCAAAGCACTCCAACAATCACTGAACAAGTGCATGAACAGATCTGAACTTGGCTGGTTGAACAAACAAACAAGCTCCCTACGGTAGGCTTGACACACACGCAACCTCTAGATGTCCTAGAGTTAGAGCGCAAAATCAATAGAAAAAGGCAAACACCCGAAGGACGAAAGTCACAACCAGTCAACTAGAGACACAACACAATCCAGCAATTGCAAAAGTGATGGTGGGAACATGAACCAAGCAGCGAAAGCAAAAAGGAAGGTATTTGCAAACTTAAAACTGAGCAAAAACGAAACCTTATGGAAACAAGCTTCGCAATCAAGCAGTTCAGGGTTCAAACAATGAAAAACAAGTCATCAGACAGGAGGAGAGAAGAAGGGAAAGTCACAGTAAGAGGTTCAGGAGGCCAATTTGGTCAAAAATGAATTTTACAGGATCAGCGCGGGTAGCCTTCAGCAACTCGGCGCTGACAGGGGGAGGCCTGTAGCAACTTTGCGACGTCAGCACGGAAAGACAGGAATAAAGCGCGCTGTCTCGGAAAAACGAGGTCAGCGCGGAAAGGAAACACACAGACGCGATGACAAGAAACACAAAGAAGCGGGGGCGCGATGCCAGCGCGGAAGGACACGAATAAAGCGCGCTGTCTCTGAGAACGAGGTCAGCGTGACTGTTAGACGTACAGGCGCGATGGAAAGAAAACCAAAGAACAGGAACGCGATGTCAGCGCGACTGTTTGGAATTAAAACGCGCTGAGAGAAAAAAACAAGCAAGGCCAAACTAAAAACTTCCCAAACCAAATCAAGAGCTCTTTAACAATAAGGATGCTTCCCAGAAACGCCCAGAAAGTTCATAAGCAAAAAGACAATCCCAAAAACTCGAAAAGAGATCAATCAAAGCCAAACACAAAAGTGGACTCAAGAGACAAAAAGGCTGCTCCCCAGTGGAGTCGCCAAATTGTTGGAGAGGTAAATCCCCTCTATGGATAGAGGCGATCCCTACTAGCCCAGCAAGGGTCTAGCAACAATCACACAATGCTGCTACGCATGTTCCTAATTACAATTGAACAAGAGGTAAAGAGCACCTACTTGGATTCCTGCGCTTGTCGTTTGACGAAGAGATGTTGCCTTCGCTCCTCCGCTTCGGCTGGTCACAATCCTCCGCGATCTCCGCGAATAGATACCTGCACACACGAAGGGGAAACAAACACAAGCGTAAAATCTAGTAAAAGCAACCATACATCAGTCAGAAAAGATGTAATTCACATTTAACCATTGCATAGACAAATGAGAATGGAACAATAATAGCAGTCATCTATTATTAATCAGAATAGAGAAGAGTACAACCAAATGTTCTGACGTCAGTAACCTTCTTAGGAGGGGCCAGTCAGCATGTATCTCAAGCATTCACCTTTGAGGATGATTCTCCCAAGACAAACAACTCTTTCTCTCACACAAATAACACAAAACAACCTTCCCTAAGCAATCAATCACTTCCACACCTAGCACACCACACCTATAGCAGCAATCTGAGCACTACAAGCTCTGTACAATCCAAGCTATTCCAAGCTAAGTCTAACTAGCTGCTCATGGTAATGGTGGAAGTCTATATAGGAGAAGGAGTCTCCTAAAAGGGTGGAAGGATGAGCTTATCTTTGAGGGAAATGGTTGCAAAAGGTCGAACAGTCATGCCATAGAAAGGAGTCGATATTCACAAAGCTAACAACCAAGCCTGGAGTTATCTGGAAGGCTGGTTGTTTGAACGAATTCGCCCAAACTGGATCAGCGCAGATAATGAGGAAACTGTCGCGCTGTCGGCGCATCTCAATAACTGGGACAGTCGTGTCAGCGCGGAAGAACACGGGAAAGGTGCGATGTTCACCAGCGCGGGAAAGGGATGTTCTTCCGCGCTGGCAGCGCGCGGAATGCACTATGGAGCGCCAGTCATCGCGGGTATTTTTCTAACAGACACGCTGATGCATAGAACTTTGGAAAAAAGGGGTTTTAGGGCTAGTTCAGAAGGCATGAAGCTTAGTGATTGACACAGCAGGGTGACTGACAGGAAGGCAGTGACAAATTACTGTGTAACAAGCACTGACAATCTTTAATTGGGAGAAAGCCATGAAGATCAACATAAAACACCAACTGACAAAATCTAAGGCAGGGAATATGAAGAAATTTTGCTTCAGACCCTTACTAGTGGCATTTTCCTTGGAATAGGTGTCATTGTTGTAGTACCAGTTGACTGAGGTAGATAATTTGATGCCACGTGACCCACGGATGGTCCGTTGGAGCCATTTGATGCCTAGGATCATTGGGGGCCATCATATGTCTTACAGGCCTGCCTTCTTTTCATGGCTACGACAACAACTGATCGTCATGGAGGATTGGCCATACATTGGCACTGACTTCCATGGAGATCCAGACATGTCGCTGCCAGATGGAGAGGATTTCGATGACGAAGGTAAAAATTCAATTTTTTAATTTTGTGATTTTTTAGTTGTTTTTGATATATATATGTTTATAACATTTCGTTTTGCCAATGCAGATTTTGGACCAGAACATCCTACTGGGATGTCCCCAATAGCCAGGCATGTCGCTCGCTAGTTTGATGTCTCTCCTTATCAAGAGGGGAGTGACAATGAGGAGGAGATCATGAGGAACCTTGAGGGGTTGACTCATGGTATTCCAGAGTATGCTCAGGTGGGAGACATTCCTCACCAGTACCAGAGACAGATGATGGGAGTATCAGATCGGATCCGTCGATTGCTGACTCTTGTTGCATGAGCAGTTTCATGCTACCATGATCACCATGATGATTAGTTCCTAAGTCCATCATTTTACATTTTTGAGGCTTGTGTGCCATGGATATATGAGGCCTGCGAGCTGCGATGTTATTTTGAACACACATATTATTTTTTGGGGTTTTGATGTATCAAATATTATCACCATCTATATATATATATATATATATATATATATATATATATATATATATATATATATATATATATGCTATATTTTCTTGCTTACTATGGTACCAAAGATTTGTTTTGGATTTTCACATGTTTCATAAATGTCTATCCAACACATAATTAGTTAATGCATCTATCAACGTATTCCTGCATCTAGGAATATGATGATATGTAATGTAATCAAAATTCCTTTCCAGTAGACGAATACAGAGATACACTCTCAATATCCGAGGTTTTCTGATGGAATATCTCCCTTTGAGTTGAAAGACAACAAGTTGTGAATCCAAGTTGACAACCAACTCCCGAATGTCAAGAGCAATGGCTTCTGACAACAGTTTGATGACTGTGTTGTATCAAGCAATGTTACTAGTTGTGCAACCTAAACAAATACCTTGAAGATCAATCAACTCACCGTGAGGGTCATAAATAGCCCATGTCGCGAAGGATAGATTCTGGGTACTACGACAAGCACCATCAGTGAAACCAATGTGGGGAGTCACAGACATTTGCAAAGCAGGGAAAACATAGTAAATAACAAAGTTGTTTGAAAACTAACACACCAAACCACACTGCACAAAAATGAATGAAAAAATAATATACACAAGTAACCATTCAAGATGACCTAAGCATAGTACTTTTTGAGATAGTCCATGCTCAGACTCAGGTAATCAATCAACATAGATGAACACCAGAATTTTACTGTTGACATGACGAGTAAGCATCGACTCGACCAAATAATAGAGTAGAACTCATATAACACATTGCTCTCGTGCCCCTGGGCGAGGGAGGGTTATGAGTCAAATGGAAACCCCCATAGAAATGATGGGTAATTGATAAAAACTCGGGGACAGAGAAAAAACTTGAATCCATGAAAAAAAAAGGTGCCCTCAGTTGAAATATCTTGACAATGGCAGGCGAAACTAACATGTCAATAGGCGGAAAAGAAGAGAACTTCATAGGACACATAGGCATGACAATCAGCCTAAGCAAGAATGAGGAATGATGATGAGTATCGTTCCAAGGTGGTTCCTCAAGAGACATTACTTCCATGATACTTTTGTCAGCAAGAAAAGTCTCGGCTAAGGGATTAGGAGATTCCAAAGCACCAAACCATGGGGATTAAGAATATGTATTGAGAGAAGTCCTTGTAACAGGAGAATCAGAGGATACAGAACTTGAGGCCGAAACAATCTCCATGTAATTGACTTCAACAAGACTAAGTGGCATAACGTTGCCCTAGGTATCAACAAGATCTGGTGAAGGTATGACCCAAGGATCATATTTGACCGAGATGTTGATAGAGGCAACATGAGGAGGTGGGAGCGAAAGAATTCCCATCAAGGTAGAATCTTTAAAAAGACCTACCCCCACACTCTCATAAGGAGCACCAGGGTGCTTGACAAATGGAACATTGCCATCTGTGGAGGAAGAGGCAAAGAAGGACAACTGGTCGACAGTGATGATCTTCCCTTGATGAGGAAAATGAATCATGTGGAATAGGGAGGAGGCTACAACATGCATGGCATGGGTCCAGCTTCCACCGAGTAGAAGATTATAATTGAGATTAGTGTCAACAATATCTACCTCGACTTGTACTATCTTTCCCTCCATAGTAATGGAAAAGTTAGGTAAGACACCGAAGGGTCGTGAATTGCACCCATCGAATGCTTCCAAAGTGTTCTAGGATTGGTTCAAATTAGGGGAACTAATGGCCTCCAGCAGGCGATCGACATGATGCAAGTGGAAGCACCTTCATCGATGATAATCCTGTGAATGGTTTTCTCATTTATGATTACCTGAATGAGAAAGGAAATATGATGAGGCAGGCATGGAACATGGTTCTATAGATAAAAACATATCAAATTGGAATTTGTAGGATCAATACCCCCAATAGCTAACAACAAATGTTGGCTTAGTGGGGCCTGACCTGGGTTCAGAGGTGATTTAGCCAAGCAAATCCCAATACTACTAGCCCTTTTGGAAATAGTTCATGGAGCACGGACTGAGGTCTCACCCGAAGTAGTTTGGGAGGGTGCTAGAACCAGGTTTCCACACCCTTGGGATGTCTGATGGGCTTCTGGAGGTCCGTGGTCTGATCTGTTGCTGCACGCACTTGTGATCCCTTCGTGACCTATGGTGCGGCTTCTGT
The DNA here is from genome assembly GCA_031772625.1 of Pinus tabuliformis. Taxonomy (NCBI): domain Eukaryota; kingdom Viridiplantae; phylum Streptophyta; class Pinopsida; order Pinales; family Pinaceae; genus Pinus; species Pinus tabuliformis. Next base: position 982,346,794 of record CM062818.1, on the reverse strand, counting down.
GCAGCCCTACTTGGGGTGTGACCCATATAATACCCAAGTTCCTTATTATTTAAATGATTACTTAACTTGCGTGTGTGAGATTTATGGTTATTACAATGTAATCATCAATCATATCAGTGCGCGCAATACATAAAAGAATGTAAACATAAAGAAGACGATGCACAACAATTACACAGAATTATGATAACTTCTCTTTATTAGATTTTTGTCCCACTTACAGACTCGACTCCACCCTACGCACTCAGTTATAGGGGTCCACACAATCAGCTACAGACTCTACTAGGCCTCTGTGCACTCAGATGTAGAGCCTCTTCCTACTACTACAACCCAAGACACTTATAATTCTACTCTAAGCTTGAACCATTCCTTTGCTACTCTTTCTATTATTAATTGCCTTTACAATGTAGAGCCTCGCTCTATTTATACAATCCCATGGTTTGTGGACCATGGGTAGGCCAACTTTACACTAATTTACAATACAATGTTTAGGGCGGACAACCCTATGACTCAATTGTACACTTCATGTTCCGTGTCCGCAATTTGCAGATTTTTACAACATCTTTGACCAAAACTTGGGCTTTGAGCCTCAAAACCTACTGTGGGGGGGATTCCATGCCCAACAGCCCCCAACACAATCATTGTGACTCATCCCGAGTCACTCTACTGGTGTGGCAATCCTGGCACAGAGCCCCTCCAATTGTTCCTTCACTTCTCGAAGGTCTGTGATGCACTGATTTGTAGTCTGCTGGATCTGCTCCATTCCTTCCTTTTAATCATCCAAGTCTGGATCATGTCCATTCTTTGGTACTGACTTTTGGTGCTTGTGTTTATAGTCCCGTGCCCTTGTCTGGCTCCTCGGGCCACGAAGAGTGTGCTTCAATTAGTTAATCAGAGAGTTGGCCCACCAGTGTAGGGTTTTAAGCAGCTACTGTTGACGTTTCCTGGGAAGGGTTCTCCACTAAGTTTGAAAAGCTGGACCGCACCTCCATCAGTGACCTCTTTTACCACATATGGTCCCAACCAGTGCATTCTGAATTTTCCTAGAATTTTTTCAAACTTCCTATCATACAACAACACTAGGTCGTTTACCTTGAAGGTGCGCAACTTGATATGGTGGTCATGCCAGGCTTTTTCACGCTGATTTTTTACCTGTTGGTGAAATATGGCCAAAAATCGTTCTTCCTCTAGCTGTTCTAATTGCGCGAGCCTTTCTTCCAGAGCTTCGTGGTCCGTCATGCTTGTGAGTGTTGTTATTCGAAAACTAGGGACAATGTATTCCATCAGCATGACTGCTTCTGTACCATAGACCAAGGAGAATGGAGTTTGTCCTGTCAATTTCTTGCATGTTGTCCTCTACGGCCATAACATAGTGGGTACGCGCAGGTCCTAATCATCCTGCTATGCATTACATACTTTGGTCAGTGCAGTCTCCAGTATTTTATTGAATGCTTCTACTATTCCATTGGCCTATGGGTGGTATGACATACTTTTTTGGTGATAAACCTAGAACTCTTCTGTGAGTGTGCTAATGGTTTCATTGAAGAAATGTGTTCTGCAATCAGTCATTAAGATTTTCGAATAGCCAAATCGAGTCAACACATTTTTGAACAAAAACTTTGCAGTCGTGGCGGCCATGCATTCCTTGATTGGTTGTGCTTCTGCCCATCATGTTAGGTACTCCATCGGGGTGATGATGTAGCGTGCACCCGTCTTTCCCTAAGGTTTGATTCAGCCTACAAAGTCTATTGCCCATTTCTCAAATGGATGCAGTGTCATTTTGGGATTTAGTGGCATCTCATCTCTTCGTGATGGTTTTCCCGTCCTTTGACATATATCACAGGCTTTACAGTGTGCTTTTGAATCCTGGTGCAGGGTCAGCCACCATAGCCCTGCGCGAGGAATATTTTGTGCGGTCACGCGTCTTGCATAGTGTCCTCCTACAGTGACCCCATGTGCTTCCATGAGGATCTGACCTTGTTCAAATTCAAGTATGTATCTTCACAATATCTCATCGTTACCCATCTTGTAGAGGTGCCCCGCGATGACAGAAAATTCTACTGCACATAACACCAATTCCTTCTTCTATTGGATTGAGTACTCCTTCAGTGCATTTCTTGTTGTTAGAAATTGGATTATATCTTTGAAGTTTCCATCTACGATGCGCACTATGAAGAGTTGTGCATCAGGTAGTCCCTCCTCCAAATTTGTTGGTTCCTCACCCATCTCAATTCGTGACAAGTGGTCTGGTCCTGCATTTAAGCGTCCCGGCTTGACTATGACCTCAAAATCATATTCTTGAAATAGTAAAAGCCATTTACATATGCATCCCCCCAACACAGGCTTGTTCACCAGGTATTTCAACGTAGAATGGTCGGTATACATCTTGAAATGTCCTCCAAGTAAATAGTGTCAATATTTTTGGAGCCTGTACACCACTGCCAACCCCTCGTGCTCGGTGGTGGAGTAGTACTTTTCTGATTTGGATAATCTTTGACTCACAAACGCAATTGGGTGATCCACACCCTCCGCGCCCTCTTGGGTGAGTACGGCTCCCAATGCGATACACGGCGCATCAACAAGTACATGAAATTCCACGTCCCATTTTGGGAAGACCAAGATTGGTGCAGAGGCCAGTTTCCCCTTTAGGACATCCAAACTCTTCATGCAATCATCATTCCAGCAATATGTAACATCTTTTTTCAATAGCTTTTCCATCATCATGGTTATTTGAGCATAACTTTTGATGAACTTCCTATACTATCTAGTGTGTCCCAAGGTAGCACGCAGTTGTTTAACACTTCGTGGTGCTTCCAAATTGAGGATAACGACAATCTTCGCAGGGTCCACCATCAATGCTTGTTTGCAGACCACATGTCCCAGCAGGTTTCCAAAGGGAATGAGGAATGTGCACTTCTTTAGGTTCAACGTAATCTAGTGTCGGCAGAAAGTATCCAACATTAAAATGTAAGCTTGCTACATGGTGCTTAACTAATCCAAAAATAGTCCAATCATCCAGATAGACCTCCAAAAATTTGTGGATGTATTCTTTGAACATGGCTACCACGATGCGTGAAAATATAACTGCCACATTCTTCAGTCCAAATGGTATCACAGTGTATTGAAAGCATCCCCATTCCATTGTGAAGGTCGTCTTGCTCCTATCTTCTAGCGCGATCTTGATCTGATGGTACCCTGAGAACCCATCCGTAAACGAATATGCTTCCTGACCACCGACATTCTCTAGTACCTCATCTGTGAATGGTGTTGGGAATGGATTGTGTACACAGGAATCATTCAACTTCCTAAGGTCTATGCATATTCTTATTTCACCCTTCTATTTTTTTCTCCTGTACCACCATAGGAATCACCCAGTTGGATTCTTCCACTAATTCAATAATTCTGGCTGTGAGCATTTTGTCTGATTCATCGTAAACCTTTTCTTTATGCTTTGGATTCAAGTGGTAAGGTCGCTGCTTAACTGGATTAGCGTCGGGTTTTAGGGTGATCCTCATCGTCCCTAAATCACCCATGATCCCTTTTAAGTCTGTAATTTTTGTCGGGAACAATTCTTGGTATTCGCGGAGTAACTCAGCAACCTTATCTACCATGGCATCATCCCAATAGTCCCCAAGCATTGCGCATTTTGGTTCTGCCTCCATTCCAATGTTGACCCACTTCTTCTTTAGCAGCACGTTGATGATGGTGACTTCAAGTGATGGTCCACGAATCTCGCGAGAGCCTTCTGTTTCTGAAATGTTAATGTTTCATGGGTCCTCATCATCCTCTTCAGCATTCATGTTATAACACTCCAATGCACTACTTACTATATTGTCCATTCTGGCTAAAGTACTTTCATTGGCTCTTGTGGTATTTTAAAGATAGTGGATTTCACTGCTTGTAGTGCATCATCCACAGTGTTTGACCAATGATCTTCAAATGTGAACGTTAACAAGAATCCCTTGTGCAACACATCCCATTCGCCCATACCATGATGGAGTTTTGTCTGCGTATACCAATTCATGGGTATGACATCTAGGGTATGGTAGAACATGTGCACCTATTCAGGCTGTGGCTCTTCCCCATAGGCCTTGATCCATTTCGCGAGTTGCATGCGTGGATCATCTCGTCCGTCATATTTGTCTACTAGTCGTACTTGTGGTTTTCCAAATAGTAGGCACATCATCCTTCTACATCTGTGCCAGTCTTAAAAGGTGCCTTGATGCATACCCCACCATCATGCAGGTGTTGCGCACAGTGCCCACTTCAGTGCATCGAACCACTACTGCTCTAGTACTACGCTTTCGAATATGCTTAGAAACTCATCCACCTTTGACAATCCATCATATGCCGGCAGCTCCCTTGCTTCTATTTTTACGCAACACAATGACCTGATCATCATGTTGTAGTTCAATGTTGTTACCTCGTGCAGCGATTCTGCCATCGCTCTATCTCTTCGTCTGAATCCAAAGTGCAAGAGATTTCACGCTCCCACAAAATTCTTCCATCTGCAGTTGAATTCACCAAATCCTTGCCTTGTACAGTTATCTTATAGATACAGTTGAGATCGTCATCATTATCATCGTCACACACAGGTTCAGTGTATCACATTCCCTCGGCTGGGTCCAGTGGTACTACTATGCGTAGTGACTTTTTCTCAAAGGTCATTCTGCGCTTCTTCAGATTTATGACTCCGTTCATATCAATAGCCTAGTCTATTCCTAGTAGTGCAGGATAGGGATTGCTGTCATCGAAAATCTCTATCACTTCAAAAATCTACCTGCGCGCTCATGCCTTCCATATCAATTGTCACCCCTTGTAATCTTCTCATGGGAAAAATATTCTATTGGTTTGCCATTCATAACTAAATAGGAGACCATTGTAATGCTAGTCTACCCATGCGCTCCCATGTTTGCTTTGGGAGTACATTCGTGTCTGAACCTAGATCAAGGATTACCTGATCCATTTTGTACTCACCTATTTACATAGTCAACCTCATCTCCCTTCCTGTGTGCAATGCATGCTTCCCATTTTTCAGACCACGTGTGGTTCTCCTGACCCCGCGCACCTAGTGATAAGTTCCTGTAGCATGTTGACTGCCTTGCTGTAATGCAGTAGTTTCATGCATGTCTCTAGAAAGGTAGTGAGCATGGAAGGATCCATCCCTAGTTCTAGTTGATCCTTACTACCTGAAGTGGAGAACTCCATGAAGCTCTTCTTAGCTTCCATGAATGTCTCCTTTGCGCGTTCTAAATCAAACTCAGGTTCCTTTATAGGAGTCTTGCGAACCCACACACTTTCTTCTGGCTACTTCCCTTTATCATCTCCCATTGTCATACCACTTTGGAGCATCATGTTTACATTTCGGTCTTCTTCACGTGGTTCAGACCTCATCATTTGTAAATTCTGGGTTGGAGGGGGTTGGAGTACCCCCCTTTCACACATTTTCACTATCAGCGAAGGGCAATATTCCACCTCATGATCAAATTGATTTCAGTACCAACATGATATCCTAGCTTGGTTCGTACAATCATGGGCATAATACCCTAGCCTTCTACAATTATAGAAAATTATCTGACTGCGACCCCTTCCTGGTCCCATTCCACCTCAACCCCGACCGTGGCCCTGAAACCTAGTATGTGCCATCCCTGTAGGCAGGATTCTGATCCATTATTACTACATAGCTTCGGTAGGTGTGTTCATCATGGCCTACCAACCTGCAAAAATTACAAAACAACTGCTGGGACGTCTGCATATACTTTTGCAACAGATGACAATTATCGTGGTATGTTTACCTCCTATCTGGTAGATCGCGGACCATAATGTAAACACCATGCTCGACCCCACTAGTCTTAATGGAATTGTCCCTCCTCCTACCAAGTAGTTTGCGAATACAGGACAGTGATATTTGTCGTGGCCCTGGCCTTTGCATTTTATGCACCATACTTCCTCGCATGCCTCTGGCCGAGGTGCCCTATCCTATTTCAAACTCTACATTTCCAAACACAGATTTTGTAGCTGCGCATGGATCTGCTGGACTCCCAATCCAGGGTCTTTCTTAGGGGTCTCATGCAACCTCATTGCCATCTCCAATGCTTTGGCCTGGGTGGAAAGTTTTTGTTGTGACAGCATCGTCCTTAAGTGTGGCGTAAGTGAGGCAACAAACCATGCGCAATGCTCTGCATCCGTTAATGTCATATTGGATTCACGGATCATACTCTTCAGCCTTTGGTCCAGATCCCAGGGGTTTTTTCCTGGGAGCATCATGATCTCTTTAAATCCGATGATTGACTGTGTCTCTGATTTTGGCCTGCTAAATTCCCTGTTCAACGCATTCTAGATCTTTGCAATTCCTACATTCGGGTGGTCATTGGAATGCTTGATATACCACGTTAAGGCACGATCCTGCAGCGCGCTCACTGGCATATCCTTTTTGATATTATCATCCATAATGCCCTGTTCTTCCCATATTGCTCTTACTACGAACCAGAATTGGTCTGGATCTTCATTCACTACTCCTCTGAATACTAGTAGCTTGATCGCATTCACCATACTGAACTGTGGAGGTGGCGGAGGTGGAGTGGGTGGAGATGGAGGTGAGGGGGGTGAAGTGGGTGGTGGTGTGGGTGGAGGTGGTAAACACGGAATTCGCTGCCTTATCAAACTGACCGCACTTCTCAGAGAAACCTTCGCGAGCTCGTCCTCACTCTCCCGCGAGGGTGAAATTAAGGGATTGTTTTCTAACTCTTCACCACTTCCGCTTCTGTATATATTTCCACTCCATGTAGTCACAAACATTAATTTATTTGTGTAACCCAAGTTTTGCACAATAGCATCTTAATCCAAGTGTTCAAATATTTAGCATACTTACCTCGTGGTCCCTTGAGAAAATGTCACTTTGCCTCACTGTAGCTAATGGTCATGTCTATCGTGAACTCAATGATAAATCCTCCTATTATTCGGTTGAGCCAGTGGTGATCCAGGTGGATGTTGGTGGCCACCCACCTATCCCATTTGGACCCCCACAACTGTCTCTTTCAGTTTTTTCTGTTTCCTTAATTATAGCACAATTTACTATTTTTAGCAGTTTTTCGGGTCCTAAACTTCCGGAGCCGTTTGAGGCCCTAAACGACGTTTTTTGGGAAATCCATCGGCAGTGATTTTTCTGTCTAAAAATCATCTTTTCCATCGTAGTCCTCAGAGAGATCTTTCCAACGGGCTATCATGCACGTCAAACGGAGATAGTACGACCAATTCGCGACCCCGGGAAGTTGATGTACCAACTTACCCAAAAACGGGGCCCACAATTTGGCGTTTCATCTTCTAGGGTTAGGTTTTTGAATGTGAAGGGTTTTCCATTGTTTCTCAACAATAAATAGGCCCTCGAGCCTCATTGTAACACAGTTCGAAACAGTTTAGAGGCATGTAGCCGACACATCTCTTCTCAGAGATAAGCTACCATTGCCCTAGCTGGGTTATTTCTATTTGTAAGCATATTTCAGTATTCTCCATTAATGAAATGAAGTATTATTTCCGCTGCATCTCTGTTTTTATGGTTAACGAATCTCTGTATTTATGGTTATCTCTATAATCTATTGCGTTCCTGCTTAAATCCGGATCAATGGTATCAGAGCGGTCTGCTTTTTCTATGTTTTTCTTTGCATGTCCCCAACTAGGTCGGGATATAAGGAGTTAGGGCTTGAAATGGTCGAACCTTTGCAAGACCAGCCTTGCAAATCTCGACGACCTCCCATGGCGGATGAGAAGAAAGACGAGGGGGTAGGAGATCCTATCAGAATCTTGCTCGAAGAAGCCCTCGAGCGGCAAAGGAACGCAATGATGGATAGCTTTGCGCAGATCCTTCAGCAGCTACCCAGAGGCGACACATCGGCTTCCAACAGCTACTCTGGAAACGCCATGCCATTTAAGGTACAAGTTAATTTTGAAATCCCCATCTTTGAGGGTCAAATAGACGCAGATGCCGTAGATAAATGGTTAAATCTGCTAGATGGGTATTTTTCTGTTCATGAATTTTCAAGTCAGGAAAAGATTGTTTTCGCTCTTCTCAAAGCAGCCCCCCACGTCAAGGACTGGTGGGAAACATACTGCGAGCAGAAGGATGAAAGTACAGGCTCACTGTTTTCAGCCACCCCCACTTGGAATGACTTCCGGGATGCCATCAAGGAGCAGTACTACCCTGTCAAAAGCTATGAGGACAAATGCATCAAATGGACCACACTGCGGTAGGGATGAGACCAAGATGTACCAGAGTTCACAAATATTTTTCATACCCTTTGCACACAGTTGGGTATCAAAGATTCTGAGCTGCATCTGGTACTCAAATACCGCGGTTGCCTACACAGATACATCCAGGAAGAGATGGAGTTCTTGAACATCTCCTCACTCGGCACAGCATACCAATACGCTGTCAAAATTGAGCAAAAGTTCAAACAGAAGAAGCGAGACTTTGGATCTGCAAATCCGAAGCCCAAAGGACAAAGCCAAGGCGGGGTGACCCAAGACGGCCCCTCTAAGCTGCAAGAAAAGAACAACACCATGAAGCCGAAGAAGGACACAGGAAAGTGGTGTGAGTTCCACAAGAGTCCCACTCATAACACAAGTGAGTGTCGGACCAAGCAATCGCTGGTGGCCGAGTTGAAGGCTTCCGAATCAGATGCATGTTCCGACTCTGAGTCAGAACCCGACAAGGGGAATGAAAAAGGGAAGCAGATCATTGATGCGGATCCCAGCGCCACTATTGCTACTGCCAAGATCCAGAAAAATGAGCCCGAAGATCCAGAGGAGGGGGAACGTCTTTTCCACTCACAGATGTGGGTGAAGGGTTCGCCGCTGCAATTCATTGTCGACAGTGGCAGCCAAAAGAACCTCATTTCAGTAGAGGTCGTGAAGTGGTTGGGCCTACCAACTACACCACACCCACAGCCGTACAGTATCGGTTGGCTTCACGAAGGACGAGATCTCAAAGTTCGCCAGCAGTGTCGCCTTCCCTACAGCATCAAGCCCTTCACAGATGAGGTATTGTGTGATGTTACACCTCTGGATGTTTGTGATGTACTATTAGGCCAGCCATACTTGTGGAGGCGACATGCTGTGTATGAGTCAAGGCCTCGCGCTGTCATCATTTCTTTGGATAATTCATTATACAGGATACCCGAGGTAGCCCCACCTACCTCCACCTTTTTTATCACTGCTAAGAAAGGCAGCAAGCTCATCTCACAGACTAGGAAGTTTATTTTCTGTCTGGTTCGCTCCCAAAGTAAGGGGAAGATCATTGCTACATCCATGACCCCCGTGAAGGGTTCCTCCACACAGCAGCAACAACAGAGGGATACAGTCGTGACAGAACACAGGAACAACTTCTCCTTACCCGGAGGGGTACCACACAAATTTCAGGTGGGCGACAAAGTTTGGTTACATTTGCAGAGGGAGCGCCTTACCAGAACCCATCAGAAACTCAAACCACTTCGACATGGTCCTTACACCAGTAACAAGGCTACGGGAAACAATGCTTTGAAGCACAACATTCCTCCATTCCTTCACTTGCACCGAGTGTTCAATGTGGACTATTGCCGACCATGCTCCCCACCATTTCTGGACACATCAGAGATTGCAGAACAGCTCACCAGAGACCCAGCTCAGCAGAAGCTTCCTCATCTCAAGGAGGAACTCAACGCAATGGGGACCATTGCTTCCTAAGGGGGAGGAATGATCCGGGTGCATGTTGGTGGCCACCCACCTATCCCATTTGGACCCCCAAAACTGTCTCTTTCAGTTTTTTCTGTTTCCTTAATTATAGCACAATTTACTATTTTTAGCAGATTTTCGGGTCCTAAACTTCCGGAGCCGTTTAAGGCCCTAAACGACGTTTTTTGGGAAATCCATCGGCAGCGATTTTTCTATCTAAAAATCATCTTTTCCGTCGTATTCCTCGGAGAGATCTTTCCAACGGGCTATCATGCGCATCAAACAGAGATAGTACGACCAATTCGCGACCCCGGGAAGTTGATGTACCAACTTACCCAAAAACGGGGCCCACAATTTGGCGTTTCATCTTCTAGGGTTAGGTTTTGGAATGTGAAGGGTTTTCCATTGTTTCTCAACAATAAATAGGCCCTCGAGCCTCATTGTAACATAGTTCAAAAAAGTTTAGAGGCATGTAGCTGACACATCTCTTCTCAGAGATAAGCTACCATTGCCCTAGCTGGGTTATTTCTATTTGTAAGCATATTTCAGTATTCTCCATTAATGAAATGAAGTATTATTTCCGCTACATCTCTATTTTTATGGTTATCGAATCTTTGTATTTATGGCTATCTCTGTAATCTATTGCGTTCCTGCTTAAATCCAGATCAAGTGGTCCATAGCTCACACTATCTTCTATTCCAAGGCTTCTAGTCTGCGCACTAGTTCTGGAGTCCACACTATTGGTTTGTTGAGCCTACACCTTCCCTGGCTGTTTGCTAGATTTGCGATCCACTCATATAGCTCAGATGGAAAAGATGTAAAGAAAATTTTGTGGATTTCAGTGTACAAGTAGAAATCCAACCATTGCTCCTTAGATACTCATGGATTTATGTTTTCTTGCACTATGAACTCGTGAATCTTCTTGTCCAATCACTCTTCAATTTCTTTCTTTGTAGGGTTCCAATGGCATGACATCAGACATCCTTCATGCAAGTCCTGGTCCCGACAAAGAAACCATTGTTGGCTTAGTGGGGCCTAACCCATGTTCAGAGGTGATTTAGCCAAGCAAATCCTAGTACTACTAGCCCTTTCGACAATAGTCTACAGAGCACGAACTAAGGTCTCACTTGAAGTAGTATGGGAGGGTGCTAGAACTAGGTTTTCACACCCTTGGGATGTCTAATGGGCTTCTGGAGGTCCACGGTCAGATCTATCACTGCGTGCACTTGTGATCCCTTCGTTACCTATGGTGCAGCTTCCGCGTAGCCCTACTCGGGGCGCGACCTATATAATACCCAAGTTCCTTGTTATTTAAAGGATTACTTAGCTTGCATGTGTGAGATTTATGGTTATTACAACATAAGCATCAATCATATCAGTGTGCGCAATACATACGAATGTAAACATAAAGAATATGATACACAACAATTACATAGAATTATGATAAACTTCTCTTTATTAGCTTTCTGTCCCACTTACAGAGTCGACTCCACCTTGTGCACTTAGTTGCAGGGGTCCATGCACTCAGCTACGGACTCTACCAGGCCTCTGTGCACTCAGCTGCAGAGCCTCTTCCTACTACTACAACCCAAGACACTTAGAATTCTACTCTAAGCTTGGACCATTCCTTCGCTACTCTTTCTATTATTAACTGCCTTTACAACTTAGAGCCTCGCTCTATTTATACAATCTAATGGTCAGTGGACCATTACACTAATTCAAAATACAATTTTTAGGGCGGATAACCCTATGACTCAATTGTACACTTCGCGCTTCTTGCCCATAATTCGCAGAGTTTTACAACATATTTGACCAAAACTTGGGCTTTGAGCCCCAAAACCTGCTGTGGGGGGGATTCCATGCCCAAGAACAAAGATTTCTGTTGAGATGGACAGCTTTGGAGCACCTTGAGAGCCGACATAGCTAGCGACACCTAAGCCAAATCATCAAAAATATTATAGTGTTGAGCGGCTCGAGTGTTGGGATTGTACGAGGATTCCTTAGCACACCTCGAGAGGGTGGCCGAATAGCGGAATCGGGGTTAGGGTGCTCAATATGAAGAGGGCCAGAACTTGGGGAAGAAGAATAAGGGGTGGCCTCTTTCTCTTTCCCGGCTATTGTTGGCATTTTGGCACAGGTGTGGCGCTATGGTACAGGTGTTGTCCTTGACGGAAACTCTCTTTGGTGATAGATCTCAGTTCAGGTGCTCAGAATGAAGGAAATCTTTTATATGCAGGTACACCTTGAAGAAGTCACGTATACACGCGGGTTATACGTTCCGAAGTCGCGTATGCGTATACACGCACTTTTATGCACATAAAAGTGCGTACATGGTGGGAAACTTATTTTTGGTCCGTGGTTGTTAGTCCTTGGAATTTGAACCTATGGTTGTGGACCATTGTATCTCGTCGAAAGTGTTGACCCCAGGTTTTCGGGCCCTTGGTATTGTTTATTATGGTTTTGGACCATGGTATTGTGCAAGGCCTAAAACTATAAAAGAGGAAGGAGATCATGTGGCAATATACCATCTGAATTATTGAATATCTGATATTGTGATAGATCTGGAATACTGGTGATTGGGTTATAGTGCAGATCTAGATCTGAATGAAGGAGGAACCTGAGCGCAAGAAGGATAAGGACTATTGATGGATCTAAATCTCAAGGCTTGATCATTGGTATCTCTGTATGATTTTGATCTGTTATATGTGGCGCACTCTTGATCTATAAATCTGGGCTAACTAGTGTCTGAATGCTTTAAAGAATAAATTGTCCTTTATAGATCTGTACGTAGGTTCAGTGAATTGAAAGTGCGTATACATGCATTTTCTATGAATGAAAGAAGCGTATACACAGGTTGGTTGTGGTAAAAAAGCGTATACTCGCAGGTTGATGAATAGTGAAGTAGCGTCTATATCTTGATTTATGTTCTAGCTGCTTCTGTTTTATTGCTGCAGTGCATCTGGGTTCAGAATTGGTGTTTAATTACAGTTACTGTGATCTGGGTATAGTGGTCAGAGAAGTGCTTATTTGTTTTAGCTTTTGATTGGTGAAAAGGAGTTTGGGTTATGCAGAAATTCTTGATGTTTGAATGATGTTACTTGTGGATCCAGTTTGAAAATTAATGAAACGAGGTCCCTGAAAGCAAAGAGAAGGTTGCAGCCTTCTGCAGGTAGGAGCCTGCGTACTAGTATCTCAAGCTAGTACAAGAACTAAGGAGGTTGGATCTCCCTTCCAGGAAAGATGGAAAATGAGAGAGAGTTATAGCTCTCTGCAGGTTGCAGCCTACATACTAGTAAAGTCTGCTCCAATACAAGACATTGTAAAGAGAAGTTTCTAATTAAAAGAAGATAGAGACAAATTGCAGCAGGGGGTTTTCACCCACATTGGGTTTCCTCCTTATATCTTGTGTTCTTGTGTGTGACTGTCTTCTACTCTGTTTCACTGTTTCTGATACTGTTTATGAGCATCTGAATCACAGATTAATAACTGACATCTGAAAGATAATTAAAATTATAAATCTGCTTGATATACGTGGGTTTATTTATCTGGAGTTGCGTATATACGTGGTTTTTATTAACTGAAGTAGCGTATATCATCTGGAATTTAAAAAGGAAATATTTGGCTTGATAATACTGATTCACCCCCCCCCCTCTCGGTATTATTTCCAACAATTGGTATCAGAGCAGGTCCTTCTGAAGAAGCTTGATCGCTTGAAGGAAGATCTTTCATCATGAGAAACTACGAGAGGGAAGCATCAATCAGGCAACCAATTTTTGATGGGACAAACTTCGTATATTGGAAGGTAAGAGTTACTGCCTATCTTCAATCTTTGGGTACAGAAGTCTGGGATATCATAGAAACAGGATATACTTTTCCAGCAGCAACTCCTACAGATTCGGCTGAGAAGAAGAAATATGAAACAAATGAAAAGGTGGTCAATAATCTATTGGGATGTCTATCTCAATCAGAATTCGTGAAAGTTATGCAGTTAAAATCAACAAAAGAAATATGGGACAAGATTGTCCTAAGCTATGAAGGAGATGATCAGGTAAAACGAGCAAAACTTCAAACCCTCAGGATTCAGTATGAAAATCTCAAGATGTATAATGATGAAAGTGTGGCTAACTATTTTCTTCGTGTAGATGAGATTGTTAATTGTATGAAAAGTTTGGGTGAAGAAATAAAAGAGGCTGTTGTGGTTGAAAAAGTGCTAAGATCTTTGTCCCCTAGGTTTGAATCTAAAGTTTCTGCAATAGAAGAAGAGGAGAATCTTCAAAACCTTAAAATGTCACAATTGCATGGAATTCTAACTGCTTATGAAATGAGGAAAGGAGGACCTTCAGACAGGAGAGAAGCTACCTTCAAAGCTTCCAGCAAAGGAGACTACTATGAGACAGGACACATATCAGAAGAAGAAGAAGAATCAAATTTTGTCAAAAATCTTCAAAGGGGTGCTGGACGATTCCGAGGTAAGTTACCTTTCAATTGCTTTACTTGTGGAAGAGTAGGTCACTATGCTGCCAAATGTCCTCATAAGGATAAGATTGATAAGGGAAATGAACCTGTTAGATGGAACAAGAAACAGAATGCAAATAAGAAAAGCTATTACACTCATGAAGATAGTGATGGTCTTTCAAATAGTGACGAAGATGAACGAGGTTATGAATATAAACTTTTAATGGCTTTTGAAGATGATGACTACATGGATGCTATAGATGTAGATGGTTTTTGTGAAGAGATGACTAATCTCAAAATTTGCTTAGAAGAGAAAAGTGCAATTATTGATTCTCTACAATGTCAACTGGCAGAAAGGGAAAAACATCTTGAAAAATTGGAAAGTGAAATTGTTTATCTTAGAAAGGAGATTGAGAAAACAAAAGCTATTAATCTTAAATTTGTTAAAGGATCTGAAACTCTGGATGAGATTATCAATGTGCAGCGTTCTCCACTAATCAAGAGAGGTCTTGGATATAATGGAGAAACATCTCAAGCATCCACATCCAAAAGTTATCTTGATGCAGCAAGGAGGAGCGAGCAAAGGCCTAATAGAAAGCATCACGTAAATCAGGGACAATTTACCTCAAAAACAAATAAAGACTATCAAGAAAATTGGGGGCAAACTACCTTAAGGACAAATAGAAGCTACAATCAGCCACAGGTAAAATCTTCTCAATTTGCCTAAAAAATGGATGTCAATAGAAACTACAATCGGTTGGATGATAGATTTGACAATCGCAGGAATTTCTTCAATGGCCAATGTTTCTCTTGCCATAATTTTGGTCACAAAGCAGTTCAATGTGTTGCCTATAAGACAATCATGACTAGAGAAGCTCAAAAACAAAGGAATATGACCGGGATCACGAAAAGGACCTATAACAACTTTTTAGCCATTGAAAATGAAGTTGAATACTCTATTTGTAATAACTTTGGTCATGAAGATTCTGAATGCAGGAGCAGGTTTTGGAAGACAACTCAGAAGGAACAAACCTCAAGTGCCAGAACATGGAGAATGAAGGAACCACAACCAGAAAGATGTGGGATAGCTTTTTATGCAGAAGGACAGGAAAATCTATGGTATATCGACAGCGGATGTTCGAAGCATATGACAGGGGATAAAGAAAAACTTGAATCATATACTGCATTAGAAAAGGGAAAGAAGGTTTCTTTTGGAAATTATACCCCTGCAGCTATAAAAGGAAAAGACATTGCTCAGTTGAAAGAAAAGGTCAAAGCAGGAGATGTTTTGTATGTTGATGGATTGAAGCATAATCTTCTGAGTGTCAGTCAGATGTGCGACCAAGGAACCGAGGTAATATTTAGATCAAATGGATGTCGTGTTCGTGATCTTAATACAGGTGAAACAATGATCAATGGTAGAAGAACTCCAAATAATCTATACATATTTGAAGAAGGACAACAACAATGCTATTTGAGCAAGGATGATGAACATTGGTTATGGCACTGGAGGTTGGGGCATCTAAGTTTTTCACAAACAACGAAAACATGCAAATACCAGGTAGTTCGTGGTCTTCCAGATATCAAAATTCCAGACAACACCATATGCAAATCATGTCAGTTTGGAAAGCAAACCAGAACTAACTTTCCTGAGAAAGAAGGATCAGCTAGCATGCCTCTTGAGCTAGTCCATATAGATGTATGTGGTCCATTTAGGAAAAGGTCACCTCGTGGAGAAGAATACTTGATATTATTCATTAACGATTTCTCCAAGTTTGTTTGGTTAGGACTTATGAAGCACAAAGACGAAGCATTCGAAAAATTCAAATCCTTCAAAGCATTGGCTGAAAATGAATCAGGTTACAAAATTAAGTGCCTCAGGTCCGACAGAGGTGGGGAGTTTACCTCAAATGAATTTTTCGATTTCTGTGAAGAACATGGAATAAGAAGGGAATTCTCTACAGCTAGGACTCCTCAGGAAAATGGAGTGGTGGAAAGAATGAACAGAACAGTCCAACAAATGGATCGTGCTATGCTTGATGAGTTTGGAACTCCCGCAACTTTCTGGGGTGAAGCTGCATATGCTGCGGTTGTTATTCTGAACAAAACAAATGTCCAAGTGAACAGCACTCAAACTCCTCATGAGCTCTGGTATGGTGAGACTCCTTCAGTAAAGCATTTCAAAATTTTTGGGAGCAAATGCTATATTAAGAATACTGATGAGCAGCTTTGCAAACTTGAACCTAGAGCAGATGAAGGCATTCTTCTTGGTTATTCTCCCTACAACAAAGCATATAAGTGTTACAATAAAAGACTTGGAAGAATTGTTGACAGTATTGATGTAGTGGTTGATGAAAAAGGATACATCCCCAGGCAAGTAAATCATGAAAATATCGATGAAGATGAAGACTACTCTCCAAATCATGCAGATAATGAAGAAGAACCCCAAGAGGCACCAGAGGAACAGATAAGGATAGAAGAGAAGACTCCATCCAGATATGTTCAGAAGAATCATCCAGAATCTCAAATTTTGGGGCAGAAAGAGGTAGGTATATAAACAAGAAGAACAATAGCAGAAGCTTCAAGCTATTTAGCATTGCTCTCTTCCACTGAACCGCAAAATGTAAAAGAAGCATGCAAAGATGAGCGTTGGGTTAAGGCAATGGATGAAGAGCTTGAGCAGATCGAAAAGAACAACACTTGGGAGTTGGTTCCTAGACCAAAAGACAAGAATGTCATAGGAACAAAATGGATCTTCAAGAACAAGTTGAATGAAAATGGGGAAGTTATTAGAAATAAGGCCAGGCTTGTTTGCAAAGGGTATGCTCAACAGGAAGGAATAGACTTTGAAGAAACTTTTGCTCCTGTTGCTAGACTTGAGGCCATCAGAATGTTCCTTGCCCTCTCTAGCTTTCAAAAATTCAAAGTATTTCAAATGGACGTGAAGTCAGCCTTTTTGAATGGAGACTTGGAAGAAGAAGTGTACATTGAGCAACCAGATGGCTTTATCCTTGGAAATGATCCAAATCTTGTATGAGGACTTAAAAAATCTCTCTATGGGCTTAAACAAGCTCCAAGGGCTTGGTACTATCGGTTGGACAAATACCTTCATCAACAAGGATTTTCAAAAGGGTCAGCAAATAGCAATCTATATATAAAAATTGAAAATAACAAATTGCTAATACTTGTTGTGTATGTAGATGATATTATCTTTGGGAGCAATGAAGAAGCTATGAGTCAAAGCTTTGCCTTGGTAATGTAGAAAGATTTTGAAATGTCATTACTTGGAGAATTGACATATTTTTTTGGATTGCAAATCCAACAAAATGAAGGTGGTATTTTCTTGTCTCAAACCAAGTACCTCAAGCAGATCTTGAAGAAGTATGGCATGGAAGATTCGAAACCAGTATGTACACCCATGGTTACAGGATGTAGCCTTAGTGCAAATGATGAATTAGCAGCAGTGCATCAACCAACCTATAGATCCATGATTGGGAGTTTGCTTTATTTGACAGGTACCCGACCAGATATTATGCATGCAGTGGGAATAGTTGGAAGGTTTCAGGCAAATCCAAAAGAAACTAATCTTCAGGCAATAAAGAGAATTTTCAAGTACCTTCAAGGAACTCAAAACTATGGCTTATGGTATCCCAGAGATACAGATCTCACACTTCATGCTTTCACATATGCAGATTGGGCCGGAAGCGTGGATGACAGGAAGAGCACAAGTGGTGGTGCATTCTTTATGGGTTCTAGATTAGTATCTTGGTTCAACAAGAAACAGAGTTCGATTGCTTTATCTACAGTAGAAGCGGAATATGTGGCTGCTGCATCTTGTTGCACACAACTCCTTTGGATGATGCAAACCTTGCAGGATTTTCAAATCACTTGTACTCCACCTGTCTCTATCTTGTGTGATAATACAAGTGCAATAAGCATTTCAAAGAACCCAGTCATGCATTCAAAGACCAAGCACATACCGATCAATTATCACTTTCTCCGGGAACAAGTGTTGGAACAAAAAGTCAAATTGGAGTATGTTCCCTCTAAGGAACAAGTTGCTGATATTCTCACCAAACCACTGCCCAGGGAAACTTTTGAATATCTCAGACAGAAGTTGGGAGTCATTGATGCTTCATCCTGCTGTTGAAGCTTGTCTGTTCCAAAGAAAAGTTGGTGTACGCGAGTTGGATGAGGGTAATCCGCATACATACGCTGATTTATGCAGGTGTAGTCGCGTATATGTAGTTCTGAAGAAAATCAGCAAGGGCAGACTCTGGTTGAAGAGCATCTGATATGGGTCTGTCAGAGATCATCAGGCACAGGTTCAGGGGGAGCAGTTAATCTTCTAATAATGCATTGTTGGCATTACCTTAGAAGTTCTTGGTTCCAGTACTCAAGCTGTTTTGGTTCAGATGGATCAGCTACAGAAAGGAGATCAGAAGGGGAACATGATTACTGACATCTACAGTGATTGTCAGATGCTGCTGATAATTGTTATTGGTGATTTGCATAGTCTTGATATTTCATCTCTATGTCATGTATATTTTTTTTATCAAGGTCATGCAACGGCCTATTTTGGTTTCCCCACTATGCCTGGGATGATTGATGCTATTGGTTGTCATATGTGAATTTCTGTTGTATCCCCACTTGGTTGGATGGATGATCCCCACTTGGTTGGGTGATGGTTGTATGTATTGAGTATTTTGGTGATAGGAAGGTCTTTTATGATGTTTAAGTCATGGTTCTTCTTGAAGAACATCTTTTTGCAGATCTTGCCTACAGCCAGGGGGAGCATGTTCAGCATAGCAGAGCAGAGATATCAGCATGTACTCAGAGGGAGCACAGCGCTTTGCCCTTGATGACAAAGGGGGAGAATGACTTTGAGGATCTTGGGGTTGCCATCAAGTCCAAAGGGGGAGATTGTTGGCATTTTGGTGCAGGTGTGGCGCTATGGTACATGTGTTGTCCTTGATGGCAACTCTCTTTGGTGTCACATCTCAGTTCAGGTGCTTAGAATGAAGGAAATCTTTTATACGCAGGTACACCTTGAAGAAGTCGCGTATACATGCAGGTTATACGTTCCGAAGTCGCGTATGCGTATACACGCACTTTTATGCACATAAAAGTGCGTGCATGGTGGGAAACTTATTTTTGGTCCGTGGTTGTTAGTCCTTGGAATTTGAACCTATGGTTGTGGACCATTGTATCTTGTCAAAAGTGTTGACCCCAGGTTTTTGGGCCCTTGGTATTGTTTATTATGGTTTTGGACCATGGTATTGTGCAAGGCCTAAAACTATAAAAGAGGAAGGAGATCATGTGGAAATATACCATATGAATTATTGAATATCTGATATTGTGATAGATCTGGAATACTGGTGATTGGGTTATAGTGCAGATCTAGATCTGAATGAAGGAGGAACCTGAGCGCAAGAAGGATAAGGACTATTGATGGATCTAAATCTCAAGGCTTGATCATTGGTATCTCTGTATGATTTTGATCTGTTATATGTGGCGCACTATTGATCTATAAATCTGGGCTAACTAGTGTTTGAATGCTTTAAAGAGTAAATTTTCATTTATAGATCTGTACGCAGGTTCAGTGAATTGAAAGTGCGTATACAAGCGTTTTCTGTGAATGAAAGACGCATATACGCAGGTTGGTTGTGGTACAAAAGCGTATACTCGTAGGTTGATGAATAGTGAAGTAGCGTATATATCTTGATTTATGTTCTAGCTACTTCTGTTTTATTGCTGCAGTGCATCTGGGTTCAGAATTGGTGTTTGATTACAGTTACTGTGTTCTAGGTACAGTGGTCAGAGAAGTGCTTATTTGTTTTAGCTTTTGATTGGTGAAAAGGAGTTTGGGTTATGCAGAAATTCTTGATGTTTGATTGATGTTACTTGTGGATCCAGTCTGAAAATTAATGAAACGAGGTCCTTGAAAGCAAAGAGAAGGTTGCAGCCTTCTGCAGGTAGGAGCCTGCATACTAGTATCTCAAGCTAGTACAAGAACTAAGGGGGTTGGATCTCCCTTCCAGGAAAGCTTGAAAACGAGAGAGAGTTGTAGCTCTCTGCAGGTTGCAGCCTACGTACTAGTAAAGTCTGCTCCAGTACAAGACATTGTAAAGAGAAGTTTCTAATTAAAAGAAGATAGAGATGAATTGCAGCAGGGGGTTTTCACCCACATTGGGTTTCCTCCTTATATCTTGTGTTCTTGTGTGTGACTGTCTTCTACTCTGTTTCACTGTTTCTGATACTATTTATGTGCATCTGAATCACAGATTAATAACTGACATCCGAATATAATTCAAATTATAAATCTGCTTGATATACGCGGGTTTCTTTATCTGGAGTTGCGTATATACGCGGTTTTTATTAACTGAAGTAACGTATATCATCTGGAATTAAAAAGGAAATATTTGGCTTGATAATACTGATTCACCCCCCCTCTCAATATTATTTCTAACAGCTATCAAAGCAGGTGTTTGGTAATCTTTTGATCTAGTAGCCACAATAATAGGCGTACTCATCATGAACACTTGAGATCCTAAGGAAGTAGATGATTGAGGTTGGTCTACCATTTTAATCTGCTAAGATGGAAATGGCTCTTTCAGAATAGTTGGGGTCCCTTTGAGAAAATGACTGACTTCATATCGTCAGGGAAAATCCTTGGTATAGTGATCCTCCTCGCAAATTAGGCATGGATACTTAGGCTTCCGTTGTGAAGAATCACCAGTAGACAACTTAGGAGGACCCTGTTTTGGGGCATCATCTTTACCCTTTCCTTTTCCTTTCTTCTTACCTTTTGAGGATTTTTCCACTGTGGTAGATTGGATAATGTGGACCTCTGAGGTTTTACCAGGGCCAGGTGGATTCTGGGAGGAACTATTTGAAGCAGTGTTTGAGACCGACTTCTGTTTGGAAGAAGATTTAGCAAGGGTGTGGGACACTAAACCAATTACTCCATCAACAAGAGGTGTGTCCTATGACTTTGATGTCGCAGGATCAGATGATGGCTGTAAAGCATCGGATAATAACTCATATAAAGTGCCAGACTGAGAATAAACAAGATCTAAGCACTGGGAACGAGAAATGGCTTGTTCTTTGGTAACGCATCCACCCATAGCTATATCGTGAGCAATTGGAGCTATGAATGACTTCGTAAACCCTTCAATAAGAAACTGATCAGCAATCTCGAATTTGATCAGGCGATGTCTACGTCTCCATTCATGGATGTGATCGAAGATGTGTGTCACAGTATCTTGCTTAAGTGATGTGAGAAAATAGATGCCAATTTCATAGCGAACTGGAAACTAGAAATGCATGAGGAAAGCCATGGCTAAAGATTTGAAGTCATTGTAAGTACTTCGAGGAAGTTTGATGTACCACTTAGCTGCAACATCTGTGAGGGTGCGTTGGAAAAGATGGAGATGAATAGAATCATCAACGTAAGAATTCGAAGAGCACCAGAGGTGATATGTCATCATGTGGGCTTGAGGATCTTCTTTTGATTTCCCATTGAACTTAGGACAATCGCTCAGGATCTTGGACGAAACCAGAGGCTAGTATGGCGAATGAAGGATTGGATCATTTGTAAGGCAAGACACATCTGGAAACTCTAGTGTGGCCAAGAATAGCAATTAAGTATTATAAGGCATTGGAGGTCGATAAGCGGGTCCAACTTGAGGAGCCCATCCTTACTGGTAAGGATTTTGGCCCCAGAGTGGGGGATTTTGGCCATATGGCATTTGATTCTACCCCCATTGTGGGTTACCTTGGCCATAGGGAGGATTTTGACCTTGAACACCTTGGAATTGTGCAATCATAGGTTGTTGATAAGCAACATAGGAGTTAAGAGGTTGTTTATCCTATTGACCTTGGACATATGGATATTGTACCTGTTGTCCTTGAACATATGGGTTTTGAACCTGTTGCCCCCGAATAAGAGGATTTTGGACCTACTATCCTTGGACATAAGGATTGTACACTTGTTTCCCTTGGACATATGGATTTTGTACCTGCTTCCCTTCAGAAAAAGGATTCTGTACCAGTTGACCTAGGACATTAGGATTATGGCTCTGTTATTGCAGGACCTGTCCCTGGCCTTATCCTTGCAAGGGCTGACCCTGTTGATATGTATATGAGGGTTGTTGCTTCTTGGGTTGGTTCTCCTACTGCAAGGGTTGACCTTGTCACTGCAAAAGCTGTCCTTGGGGTTGCAAAGGTTGGCCCTGTGAAGACATAGGCTAGGAGGTTTGTGGAGCATACTTCATCTGCTGCTGCATGGTTTGTTGCAACTATTGCAAGGGTTTCCCCTACAGTTGTTGCAGTTGACCTTGATGTGGTATCATTTGCCCTTACTATTGCAAGGACAACCCTTGCTACAACAAAGGTTTCCCTTGTTTCTACAGAGGTTTTCCTTGCTATTGCAAGTTACTTGAATAGTTCCCAGAAAATTTCTGAACTGAATCTAGCCATAGCCACCTTGAAAAGTGGATGAGACAAGTTGAATGTACTACCCAGACTCAAGGATGTAAGGCAGATTGACCATCCCTTGAGAACCATATGGAACGTAAGGAGTTTGGTACGGAACCTGAGCTTCATAAGGCTACTGATACTAGAAATTTCTTAACCTAGACGGACCAATGAGATTTTGAACCTGTTGGTACTGGACATTTCTTAATCTAGCAAGACCAGCTGGGTTTTGAATAATGCTAGAAAAAGGTTGGTTCATACCAATAATGTGAGCCTATGAGATACTCACATTGATGGTTCCTGGCATCATAAAAACACTCAGATTCTTCCCCCCAGGTAGTGACACATCTTGGCCACTTTCTGGAGGGATTGAAGAATTGATAGTAGCATTCTTTGAGACCGTTGGTTGAACCGGATGGGTAACTGGGACAAATGATACAAGAGGGTTCAGAAGGGTGGGTTGCACTGGGACTGAGGTAACAGCCTATTGGGAGGTCAGGTTCACAATGAATGGACCTATTGTAGGCATGGGGTTAGATGCCCAAACAGGGTTATGGTAAAGTGATGAGGCACTAGGTGTACCTGAAACCAATTGTGCCAAAGACACATAATTAGGAGGAAATTCCTGATACACACTGATGGGAATTCTCCCTGTATAGGGGAAAACTTCAAGAGGAAGTGGATGTTTTCCTCCTCAACAGTGTGTGGAGTAGAAACTTCTGACTCATCCGAAGAGGTGACTGGAGCATCGCCTTTGGGTTCCATAGCTGGGAAAACATGACAGTGAATGACCGAAGAGGTATGGGGGGATAGTTCCATAGGAACACCTAGTTGATCGTACAGGCTGTATGGATGCTACGGTGATATCACAACAGATTCGAACAAAGGATTCAGAGGATATATAACCAATCCAATCTGACTGTCAGTAGTCGATGAACTCTCAAGAGTTTGGACGGTATTGTCCAGAGATTCCAAGCCAAAATCAACAGGTGACCGAGTATCTGAAGTAGGCAAAGGATGGGATGAAAAAGTTTGAATACTCAGAACGATACCGAGTTCAACACCTCGGTCCTAGAGTGACTTTGGTAATTCAGGAACAGGATCTTGAGACATTCTTTCAGAGGGAGGAGAGGAAGAGGAACTAGGTGAACCAGATGGTTCAACCATGATGACCTTGTCTTAGTTAACAGGAAAAGAGAGAGATAAACTTCATGGCTTTTACATGTTCTTTAGGTAAAACTCATGATTTGGTCTAGAAAAGACTAACAGGATGTTATAAGATCATGGGAAATCAATTTTTTAAGACGCATAAATAGACTGGTGCTATTTCATGTTTGAAGAGTCGAGAAAGAAACAAAGATGAATCTATCACTTTTGATTGGAAACGAGCTTGAAAGGACAAGTGCTCGAATGATCTTTCAAATTGAATAAGTCAAAAAGATCAAATGACTACTCTAGATTATCTAGGTAAAGAGGATTACAGGCAACTGTGAACTGCAGAATACCTCCTCGTGAATCGAGAAGTGTGGGAAGGAAATCTCCCTGAATGCTATGTTTGGTGTATCACGTTTTCAAGGCTACCGATTTGGCTTCCTATGGATAAAGGATTGTAGCCTAGAGCAGTCTCTCGTTATATACTCGATGGTATGGGGAGTACAAATCTGTACTAGCATTGTCCAGTGCAGAAGCTAACGACAGTTGCTAGGTTTAAAGACTCCATAACACATCTCTAGCCTAGACCTTTTAGATGTGATCGTTAGGTTTCAAATGTGCCTTAGGTTAATTGAGTTCATTTTAAAGTTTATCTTGAGTTATGTCTCAGTTTTCAAGCCTTAGCAATGTGACAAAAAACCCTAAATGTAGCTAAATGAGACAAGATCCTTTCAATTTGATGAATTGTCTACACTAGAGAGGGTATAAAACACACAATCAAATGCAAACAATCAAGCAACTGAAAGAAAAATTATTTTCACTACTTCACTTTTTGAGAAAATAAACTAACGAGAAATACATTCCAATTCCTAATTTCTTGACAATTACACTCTAATAGTCCTTTCAAATGCCAATGTAATCCTAGTCTTCGATGATGCTAGCTAGCGTAGCATACTAATGCAACAAACTATAATTTTATACTTTTCATGGAATGATGAAATGAATTTTCTCATAAAACATTTCAATGGAAACATTTTCGAGACAATTAGCTCTCAAGAAAATGAAAAACACGAAAAGAGAATCTCTTTCAAACTAATGAAACAACGAATTTACCAAAAACAAGACAAGCAATGTGATCCATGCTGGAAAATAAACGTTTAGACAAGAAAACGAAAAATTTTCAAACTTGTGTAATGGAGGTAAAAGTCGTAGAAGGACCATAAATGAAAATGCAAGGAGTAAATGCACCAACAACTTGACTCATTGAGTTCATAGTCAGCTGAATGGATGAAAATCTAGATTCCCTAATGCCACTAACCATCCAATGACCCAAGAAATCAAGTGAAAAGATGACAAGTCAAAAAGCAAACAAATAAAATGAAAATCAACTTTCTATTTAGGGAGAAGATAGTCTAAAAAGCTTACAAGGTCGAAATCATGAGAGTAAAACACACTGGCCAAGATTTGGCCCAAACCCTAATCTTCACTTACAGGCATCAGTGTGACTGCCTAACTGACAACAAGCACCAGAAGGGGGTTAGTGTAAATGTTTCTCAGCATATCGTGTTGATTGGTGCAAATGTCAGTGAATTAAGCGTGCTAAGCGAGGATGCTAAGAAAAAAATAAAATTTCAAAAGTTGGGACTAAACTTGCTACTATGAATTTCAAACCCAGACTAGTAAGCAAAGGAAAACAAATAGAACCAAAGGGAAATGGCAAAACTAGAAAAGTTCACACAAAACCATGAAATTCCAAGCTAACAAAGAGAAGGATTGGTTTCCTAGCAGAGTCGTCAATTTGTGGTGAAATAAAATTGTGAGTGCGGACACAAACAATTCCTCTAGCCCGATAACGGGTCTAGCCATAACCGATACATTCTATGGAACATTTCCTTAGGTTATAACCAATTAAGAGGGCCTAGCTCTTAGTCTTCTTATCCCATTTGGTGATGACCTTGCTTGCTCACTCCAGATATCTCTTGTTTCCTTCTTCGAACACCTGAAACAAGTAAACAACAACAAACAACAATTATGATAATAGACAAATTGTAATTCAACCTACTTAACAAGTCAAGAAACATTAAGCCGTAGACATGTGAGATGACACATTATGTAGGAAATCAACCAATAGTTGCATATATATTGAATCAAGAAGATATTACAACCATTGTCTTGATGTTGTTGTTCTCCTCTGACAAAACCAGGTTCCCACACACTTCCATTAGCATTCCATGATGGCCTCAACAATGATCGTTTTAAGGCTCTTCCCTTTGGTCTTCACATTAAACCAAATTCACACTTCTCCCTCACACAACTAGAGATATAAAAATATGAATAACTCACCGTTTACTCCAAACTTAATTAGTACTAACACACCAACATTAACACTTCAACACTAACATTAGCGCTTCAAAACTAGGTTGTGCTTGGGAAAAATGGAGGTTTATATAGCATGAATGGATAGGAGATAGTTCCTCTTCTCATGGGAGAAGGGCTTATCTCTTGAGGTAGTTCCATCCTTATAGGGGAAAGGAGCTCAAAATGACATCCTCGAATCCATCCAGCTCAACGATTTACCAGACTTCCGTTATGAAGCTTCTAGGGCTAGAAGCTTTGACTCCTTACTTAAAAAACTTTCCAAAAGAGGATCGATGCGACTAAAATAAAGCTCAGTCGCTCCTACCAGTGCTAGGGACAGTGTTAATGCCTGCATATCAGCGTGAGGAGGAAAAAGGTCATTAGTGCTGGTCTTGTAAACTGGGAAAAACAGAAGATTTGTGGGAAATGGTGCAAAAGGGAATTGTTCTGCTCATGAAGAGGGACAAAATGGGAGTTTCTTCATGAAGGGAAAGCATGTAGGGTTCACTATAGAGGTCCTCCAAGATCAAAGAATGGGGAGTACAGGGACAGTGACAAAATGATGTGTAACAAAGTGTGAAGAATAAAATAATACAATCCACATTGTCACAATCAATTCCGTAGTCTTCACGGAACTTAAGGAAAAGAGATGCATGATTGGCAATGGATGTATCAACCTCAACATAAACCTTGAGTTGAGAAAATTCATGAAGAGGCTCATCGGGGATTGAAATTTCACCAGGGGATAGGTTAGAAAAAACCCTGGGAGTGTGACTTGAGGATGATCCATTTAAGATAAGAGATTCAAAATAGAATCAACGAGCACAACTTGTCAACTAACCGTCCTTCTAGTGCCATTTTGTTGACAGTGTTGGAAATCCATCAACTAGGGGTATCTCACCGATGTGAAGTGTCAATCCGAGGTATCAGTTTGACTGCCATGTATCCTTGTATATTTTCTTTGTCTACCAAGTTTAGCACAAGAGAATAATAAAAAATTATTTTAAGATCAACATGTGAGTATGCCTTGTGGAATGTTAAACTGCAGAAAATATCAAGGTCCTTCTACCGAAGGGGAAGAGAAAAGTGGGTCCTTTAAATACAAGTAATAGTATTAATATATAAATGGAACACAACATATACATATGAATGAATCTTTTGTCGACCAGTGAAATAGTTCACAAGGAAGAAATAATTGTTAAAGAAAATACAACACACCTTCTACAAGATCAGTACCAAACCAATTGAAATAGTTCAATTTCCTTATTACAGATGAAAATAACATACATTGAAAACATTCAAAGAATAGTCTTACAATATTCACAACATATGCATGGAAGTGTGGTGGCTCAACAAGCTTATGAATTAAGTAAAACTTCCAAGATACATCAAGAGAGTGAACACCACTAGCCCCAACAGTGGAGTATTAGAGTAGTCACTCACTCCAAAACATATATCTTCCTCTCCAGTGCCTGCTAGGAGGATCCAAGGTGAAAATTACTTTACATGAGCAATTTGGGTGTATATATAGCAAATGTGTGATAATTCACCTCCCTTGTGACTCTTGGACTACCCACATGATTTTTTGACTCCTATGTGACCTTTCAACTTCCTACATGACTTTTCACATTACATGGGTGACTCTAGGACTTCCACTTTACATTACATCTTCTAATATAGAATTTACATATTCCACAAAATGATGTGGCACATGATGGCATGACACTTTGAAAAGACATGACAGGACATTGATGAAAGAGATTACATGATGACATGGAAATGTCAAGCCAATATTGTTGCTACTATATTTGAGTCTTCTTGAGATATGGTACGTGTTTTTATTCTTCCTCATTCATCTAGCTTGAAAGTAAGGAGTCTTCAATGTGGTGTTTATTTTTTATCTTTTGTTGTCCTTTGGTGTTCCTTCATCATCTCTCCTAATCATCATCTTATCTCTTCAGCTCCATAGGTGTCTTTTGGCATGGTCTCCTTCTCCTTTTCCTCCATCATCACCCTGTCATGACAAGATAGAATATTTGCAATTAAAAACCACTCATGACAAGATAACATTAATTTGAAAACTCCTAATCTAACATGTTTCATGAAATCACTTATTAGAGTTGGAATCAAGTGACTGATTGAGCGATTCTCTTAGGGATTGTGTAGTTCCAAAGGCCAAGATTGTAGACTAAGGCTTGATACTATGCAATTTGTAGTTCGAGATGGCTACGGTTAAAGATTTGCACAGTTGAGGGGCTTAAGATCTCAAGGTTGGGGATTGAGGCTTCAGGTTGCCTGATTTTTAGTTTTTGAAGGACAGGTTTAAGGAACTACATAGTTGAGGGAATGAAGAGACCAAGCTTGAGGCTTAATCCTTGAAGTTTCCTAATGCACAATTCTAAGAGGTTAGGTTAGGTGATT
The DNA here is from genome assembly GCA_031772625.1 of Pinus tabuliformis. NCBI lineage: Eukaryota > Viridiplantae > Streptophyta > Pinopsida > Pinales > Pinaceae > Pinus > Pinus tabuliformis. The sequence goes on along the minus strand of CM062818.1, from coordinate 982,318,228 downwards.
TTGCAGTTGAGGGGATCAAGAGCTCAAGGTTGATGCTTGAGGCTTGGAGTTGCCCAATGCACAATTATTACAGGAGAACAAGCTGGGAGATTTTGCATTTGAGGGTTCAAGGGCTCAAGCTTGAGGCTTAGGGCTTGAAGTTTCCTAATACACAGTCCTGGAGGGAGAAAATTCTCATATATTTTACACTTGCACAGTTCAAGGAATTAGGTAGGAGGCTTGATGCTTGACACTGTGTAATGTGTAGTTGAGGCTGACTTGGAAGCAATGATTGCATAGTTATAGAACTCAAGTGTCAAGGTTGGGAACTATGAATTTAGAGTGCATAGTTTCAAGAGGAAAGGTCAGGTATTGAGGGTTGAGACTTTGAAATGCATAGTTCAGGAGGGCTGAGTGAGGTTAAGTTTCCCAGGAGTGGATTTTTCTAGATGAGGCTAAGTGTGGAATTAGTGAGACCAGAGTGAAAAAAGAAAAAGATTGAGGAGCATCACACACTTAGAACAATTTAAGACACAACATTTATCACTGAGAATACATGAAGAACATACTTCCCTCAATGGAATGACATTGCGATGACTTTTCCCAAGTGAAACACTAAAGGTACACTTTACGAGGATGGTGTTGACACCTATGAGACAATGCATAAAAATTTGGGAATGAGTGTAAAACATGTTTACATGACTAGAGGGTCTCATCAAAACAAAATTTACCCTTTGAAACAAGCCAAAACTCCACTTTACATGATAAGAGACATTTCTGATGCCAAAAGATGACATTTTCTATATGAAGAGAAAAGTGTGAATGACACTTGTGATATGTGAACGACGGTGAAAGAAACACATTCTAGAGCAAAGATAACATGAAAATGACACTAATTAAGATGAAAGAAAGTGAAAGCGATAGTCGAAAACATGAAAGTGACTCACACAAGCAAAGGTGCGTGAAAGTGACAATTTGAAAAAGTCATTGAAATAGAATTTACCAGCATAGCCAAAACTAAGAGACTATCAATGATAGTGCACAATAACTATTGACATGGGTTGACCACACAAGAATTGTCTTGATGGACTATTCTATGCCAGTTCAAGCTTGTGTGGAGGAATGCCCTCATGAATTCATTATGGTTTGAGCATGTGACTTCGACACTTAGAATCAAGGAAGGGAGATCAAATAATTAATAAAGTATTAACTAACCAAGAAGTGACTATGGAATGACTGACCACAAGATCTACAGTAGGCTCCAAAATTCAATTAGAGGAAAACATTGTAAGGGTGTTTGTCACAACGACAACAATAGGCCATTTTTACATATATATGCATGAGGAATAACTTTGTTATGCCATATTTAGAATGTGCCTTGTCGTAATATGTGATTCTCTTTCTCTCTAAACCCTAGTTAGGGAAAACCATGAAAACCCTAGTCACCTCCAAATATTTAAGTAAATTAGCATTAAAATTGTCAATTCCTCCTTAGCTTCAACACTCGTCACCCCCAAGTGTCATAAGAATCTCCTTCTATTCTCCATAATCAAGAATATCACGTAGTTGTATGGTTTTTTAAACCCTAGTCTTCTTGTTTCACAAAAGCTACAAAAATAATGTTTCTTTTATCCTCTAGGGTTTATCTCAAACCATAACTTCTTGTTCTCCTTTAAAGTGAAACCCTAACCCTAGGAAATCATTTAAATTTTCTAGTAACCCTAGTGCTCCAACATAAAGAGAGATAATATGATGAAGTGTACAAAGAGACATAAATATAAGTTCACTCACTCGTATTATAACATGAGATGACGAATGTAAAAATGTATGAAATGTATCTTGAATATGTTCTTTTATTTATATGAGATGTAAGGAAGGCTAATGATATAAAGTGGGACTAAACCTCAACAAGTATCCTAACTATACATAGGTAGTCTCACATGTGAACAAATTTGCCTCTAAGTGACACATGCCAAACTCTAAGGTGAAGAAATCGATAAGGAAGTCTCCAAATGATAAACATCCCATGACAAATGTCCAATGCCCATCCTCGACAAGTTGCTAAAGCTCTAATGCTCCTCCAAATCCATTAAACACCTACATGACCACTTCCTTAGTGCAAGCATCCTCAAGTTAAGTACAATCCATGATGAAAGCAACTGAAGTTTCCCCATGCCATGTAGGGCTTAACTCCCTCTTTTGGAATGCTAATACTCCTCCAATGAAAGGTGTCCTATAAACAAACTAACCAACCTCCATATGCACACTACATGAAGAGTCCAACAATATTATTTAGGAATATAATGCTCCAATAATGACACACAAACATCCATGTAAGGTTTGGAAATTAATGAACAATTTAACTCCACTATGTTTATCCGTCATGGAAAAACAAGGGTCATCCATACACCACATACCCCACATCACATGAAGCATTGCCACACATATATGTTGCAAATCGTTTTGGAGTAACCTTGAATGTTAACAAGTTATACCATTTTCTATATTTTTATTTCTTTAAATTTTGGTTTTTGAATTCCACCATCATATTGGCATTGGCTCTTGTTTTAATATTGTAAGTGTTATCCATGTTGGTTTTTTCTCTATGTTGAGAATTTTGTTGAGTTATATTTGTGGATGGTTTTGCATTAAAGTCTTTTCTGTGAGAGTTATTTGTGAAACCACCCTTAGCCTGGTTTTTGATCATACAAAGCAAGGATTCAATGAATTAATAGATGCTTTTACTCTATTTTTCCTAGGTTTACTCTTAATTTTGGTTTGTGAGAGCCATATCCTATCCTTTGAAGGTAGATACAATGATATTTTAAGTTGCTTATTTATTAATATGAAGATATTTTTTTATCTTTCTCATTTAAACTAAAAAGCTTATATATTTCATTACAAATGAATCATATTGTATCTCCATAAGTAGTTTAGTCAACCATCCATTGATTTGGTAGTTGACCTCAATCAATAGCCTAAATATGGGGCACTACTTGACATTGTGTATGGCTCAATTTATATATGGTCATCCAATCATTGAATCAAAATGCATATTTTTATATTTAAAGTGTGAATGATAAACTTTAGGAACATTAGAAAGTTTAAATAGAAAATAAAATATTTTATATAAAAGGGAAATTGTCATGTATGCTATATATCTTCTTATCGTAGTCATTGTTCACAATCCTCAATTATTTGCTTATATACATGATCAAAACAAGTGTTACATAGTATCTAGTTCCTACAACTTAGTTTAAATATAGCTAAGTTAAATTAAAGAGAAATAAAATATGATGGAGAAAGTCGTTGATTAGTGTGTATAAAATTACAGAATAAAATGTGTCATGTAGTCCACTATACCATTGAATTTATTGATTATGAATGAACATGGTAGATTTGCTATTGTAGTGTGAAATTAGCCCTTGGTGTGATAATGATAGGGTTGTATCTAATAATATATTATTATTATTATTTAATTATTTAATCTATTTCATTGAAAACAAGCAATCATAACTAACAACTAATTATGAAATAATTATTTTATATTTAAAAATATAAAATTGAATTTTTAATTAAATATAATCAATATAATAAAAAATTTCAGAACAAATTTTATATAAATTTGGAAAAAGATGAAAATAAATTAGAAGTCATAAAACATGGTCTAAAGAGTAATTACACTACACATACAACCCCATAGGAGATAGGTATATTTTTTTTTGTCAATTGCAAGTGATATTTTATTTTAATGTCTAAACTTTCACGGAACTCAATGAATGAATAAATATATGAATATGTACCATAGACACTCATAATAGGGCCACTACATATGCAATTAAATCATTATAAAATCACATTTATCTTGAGCTCAAAAGTAATAAATCACTGAGAAGTTATGGAGAAATATTTTTAATTAAAACTTCATTAATTTCTAGGGTACCAGTAATCCAAAAAGGGGAGAGAAGAAAATGATGTTTAGTTTAGCCATGAGATAACAACAATGTTGTAGCAGACTTAATTTTAGATGGCAATCATCGTTACAAGAGACTCTAATTAGTACGACAAAAAGGTTCTCACAAAATTGAACACCCAAATTGCAAGCTATGCCTGGGGCATAATGAGGTGCAACAATTGAATCTAGCGCCTTAGACTTCTTGGCCATCCTGACCACATGCTCTGGAACATGTAATAATTTCCGAGAGGCATTTAAAGTGATATTTATTTGATTGTACACTTTTCAATATTGATGTTAGTAATGTACATTGCATTTGTAATAAGAAACCATTGCATAATAATATCATTGAGATTATAGTGAATGAAATGTGAGAAAAATAAAATAAAATATTTAAAAATAAATAAATAATTATTTGTTCTATAACGTTAACTTTAGATAACACTATTTAATTTTTAATTAGAAAGTGAACTAATTGGTAATCAAAAGCTTATCTAATGGATTATCTACATGCCCGTGGCAGGGATTATAAAAGAAAAGAGTTAAAGAAATATTATAACTAAATGGAAACTTGAAAATCTAAACTCAATGCTACTCTATTTTGAATTAAATGGAAACTTGGAAATCTAAACCCAATGCTACTCTAATTTGAATTAAACTCAATTATAAGAACAAATTGAATAGAGTTTGAAGAAATATTGCAATTTTATTTTAGAACTTAGAAAAAGACATTAATAAAAAATGTATTTTGAAAATATATAACATAGTGCAAGAAAAAAACTAAACTATTTCATAATTAAAAATAAACAAATAAATATAAGGAATGTCACTAGTTTACATAAAATATATCTAGAGGTACAAATTGTTTCTCTAGATTCCCAAATTTGGACCTTCTATGGTTACCATTTCAAAGAATGTTATTAGAAGAAAATTCAAGTCTTCTCAAAAAAAATATTATCGTAAAAAAATTAAAATCTTGTCAAAGATTTTATATTGAATCAAGAAGCCTATCTTCAAAACTAGACATTAGAAACACTTTGTCTTAGCATTAAATTTAAATGGTCTTACCACTTAAATGATTGCAAGATTGTATTCATTATTTCATAAAAGATAATGAAAAATAGATTCCTATCTCAATATGCAATCTGCATTATTTTATTTAGTAAACTGATTTTTATTTTATGTTAATCATTGTGCGATTGAATTTTTTTTATAATTAATATATCATATTTCATTTTCTTTAATTGATGTCTAAAATTCAATTTACACTTAAAATAAATAAATATATTTAAAATAATATTTCATATATTTATTATTTAATTTATAGATGATAAATAAAAATTTAAACCTAATAATAATATGATTAATATGGCTTTAAAATGCTATTTGATAGAAATGAATTTTTGTTTAGAAAATCATAATTACTTTTTACCAAAGGTAATTGGATTTTCATGAAATTTTGGAATTTAATTAAAAAATTACATTTTGAACATTTATTTCTCATTCTATCTTTTGGATTAACTTAGACATTCTCATTTACCCATTAAAAAAATGCTAACTCTTAACATTACTTACAAATATTCATTTTAAGATTTTATGAAACAGACTAACCAATTTTTTCAACCCCTACAAATTATATGTTTTATAAATCATATGAATCAATGGACTAAACAGTTTTTTATCAATCCCTATAAAACATATGTTTTTAAAATCTAATGGAATAAATAGGGTAAACAATTTTTATCTTTAATGCATATCAAGAAAATCATATCTTTAATGCACATCAAATAAAGGGTACCCGACTGGTTGTCAAGTACATTATTGTACAACGTCATTTATGATCACCTGGATGGGATGTGATTAGGTAGAGGGCCATGCCTAGAAAGGTTTTTCTTTTGTAAAACACACACCATATATAATTGTGAGCGTACAAGGCATTTGTATTTTAGAAAAATTCTGTTAGGTTTTGTATGAAACTATCGCAACTTCGACTAGGTGAAAACAAACTATAGGTAGGAATGTTACAGTACAATTCATCTGTCAGTAATATACAAAGCAATAGAGCACCACCAACATACCAAGCAACAAAGCAGATTGGAAAATCAACATAAAATACTTAAATGCATAACACAAATCCCCAAACAATGAGAAATAACGTGTTAAATTGGATAACCAATCAAATTGAAGAAAATTACATATTAAATTATTTTTTAAAAATAATAAATTTCAATTTCCAAAGCTAAACTATAGAATTATTTCCTTGGTTTTTTTATGAAAGCCAAACTAATAAATAAAAAACCCAATGCAATATTCACTACTTGCAGTAGGGATAATAAGAAGGATTGAATTAATTTTAATGATATTTGTGTAACTCTTTCGTAGCACTCCTTCTATTTCATTATTATACAATATTACACATATTCCCATGGAAAGGTTAAGTATATAGGTTAGTACTTGTGAAATTGTTATAGTTCAATGTACGTAATGCTAAATGAGAATGCTATCACTTCCTAATATTATCCATCAAAATAATTTAATATTGTTAGCTTGTGCAAGAGAAATATATTAAAAGTAATCCAAAGGACATAAATAATATAATAAGTTATACGAGGATTAATAATGAAATGGTATATTTTAAGAGTAAGCATTAAGCTAAAATTAGGAAACAATGTTGTCAACACCAATGGATAAAAACTAGAGAAACAATACAACGAATTTGTCATAATATCTCTATCATTATGAGTAAGGCTCAAATACCCCAATAAAAAATTGTACAACTCAAAGTTCAATTTCATTTAAGAACTTAGTATATTTTCTTGGCATCCTTTTCTTGTGCTGCGTTTTATGTCCTCGTGCATCAATTTTCCATATGTTACATATACTCATTTTCTCATTGGAATCTTATTTATGTCGAGATTACATCTTGTTGAATCCTTTTCATACTTTCGCATATTTTTTTGCAGTTTATTTGTGTCCTTCGGAGTCCTTTGTGTTTATTTTTCTCCTTTTTTTCCATCAATTTGAGGTATTTTTGTGCCATGTTTATGTCCTTTATACTTCATTTTCGCAATGATTTTTCCTTCGTTGTGTAAACCCTTGTTACAACTCATGCATATGTGACATCCCATTTTCCAGCTATGGTAAAAACTTATGGATCTAACAAGTTACATAGTGACATATCCACTTCCGTATGTCGTCTTGGTAGTCTCAAGTTAATTGAATCATTTATGTTATTTGTGTCATTTATGTATGTGGGTGTGTGGATAGTATTAGGTGCATCGTTAATGCACATGGGTTGAGTGAATAGGGTTAACTATGCAAGTTATGTGTATTGATAGGTGCATTCCTTATATTAGGTGTGTTTGTATTAGGTGTGTTTGTAGTTACATTTCTTGTGTGGGTAAGTGCATAATTCATGTGTATTTCTTATGTACATTAATTAGTTTTATGGTTCTAGGTGTATGGGTTCACCATGTGTGTTAAGTGCATTGGTTATATGTATGCACAGGCACATGGGTTATAAGCATATGTAGTGAATAGGTGAAGTGTATGAAACAAATGTATGTGTGTTATAATGTGAATTTATATGTATGTTAGTGTATAATTTGGGTGTATCATTTATGTGTATCAGTATGTTAATTATGCATGTGATTAAATGTGTGAGTTGTGTGTGTATTATGTGCCTAAGTAGATGCACATTTTAGTTAGAGCATGTGTGTTAGGTATGTATTTCATGTATGTAGATGCGTGGGTAGATTTAGAAACTTATTTTAAAATAAAAACAAAGGAAAAAGTAATATAAGGAATAGGTTGTTTGCAAATTATTTATTACAACCTAAAAAATGACTAGCCCATATCTCATTACCCCTCAACAATCAATAATAAACTCATCAATGACATTTTCCTGACCCCTACTTAAAAACCCATAACTAGGTCCTGATGCCTTCACCATTGAACCAATGACCCCTAAAAAATAAATAATAAACTCATCACTAACCTTTTCTCAACCTTACGTGAGAACCCCTAACTAGGTCATAATGCCTTCACCATTGAACCATTGATAATGAAAAACCCTATCCCATTATTAATCGATAGCTCTTAAGCCCCTGGCCCCTAATCATTAACTCTCAAACACCAAATCTTTTTATCCTTTTATCAAGCCAAATCCTTGGAAACTTAATACCACTAAGACTCATAACGTGTATCTCCTTAACCTCTAACTATCTAAATAGTAACCAACATAATCCCATTGATTCATAACTAGTTCCTAACCTAATTAGCCTTAACTTGCTGTCCCTTAACCCATTAACCATGTTTGGATATTTTAATTATATTTATTGCTAAATTACTTGAAATTTTGACACTCATTATAATGCTCATTGATCATGGAAATTCTTTGGAAAAAAAATCTTAGTTACCTTGCCTTTAATAATGCATAGGATAATCTTTTCTAATTCCTCTCGACAAAACTCAAGAATACCTTTCATCCAAATATATTAGAAATTGTGTTGTTTAAAATAATTTTAACACCCTAAAATGTTGATAAATTGGTCGAAATTTTGAAAATACCTTAATTCCTACTTTATTTATGTGAAGTCTCATACGTTTGAGTCCATTAACAAATGTATTAAAAAGGGAGGGATGTGGGGACATTTTAAATTTTAATGTTTTAAAAGTTAATATATAATTTATATTTCATTAATTTAATTTAAGAATTAATTGGTAGGTAACTAGGCTACTGTATTTTAATGAGCAAGAATGATACGCTCCAAATTATCAAGGTTTGTTGGTTTATGGACAAGGTTGTACTATCCATTAAACCATGGCATCCATGTTTGGCACTAGGAAATAATTTGATGCTTATACCTTACTATGGGTTAAAATTCATAATTTACCTATTGAATTATGGTTTTATTCTAGATTGAAGAAGAATGTGAATGCTATAGGAAATTTTATCACTATAGATGATAGCAATAAATATAGTTATTCACACTTGGTGGCTTGTATTCTAGTTGATATTGATATATGATAGGGTAATCTGAAATCATAAAACTTGTGGTGGATGACCAAGCTTATACGCAAACTTGGGTTACTTAAGAATCTCATTTAGATGTGTACGTTGTTGTGATTGTGCCCATGTTGTGGAAGACTGCAACAATAACTTTCAAGGGAAGTATTGAAAGCTATGTAAGTGAAAGTGGTGGTAGTTGATTGAACTACCCTTACTTTCTTTTTTCCTATTGACAATCCCAAGGAACATGGTCGACTAAAGGTGAAGTCTAAGTATGACTCATAAGATTTAAACATTTTGCAAGGGGGTTTCGATGTATGAAAGATCTGGTAGTAGGGAAAATGCATATCCCATTAATTGTTGATTCAGAATAAATGGAGCTTCCAAATGATATTACTATAATCATTTATGGAGATTTGGACTTTACTTTTTCATAATGGAACAAGTTGAACACTATTTGGAACAAAGTCGACCCTCCCTTAAGCAAGAAATCTAACTCTTCTTCACAGTTTCCTTTCTTAAACTCTAAATGTACTACTATATATTATTCTAGTCAAAATTCTAGATGTTTTGATCACTCATTAGATAAAAGTATTTGGATTTAAAAATATATTCCTTCTTTTGTTGGAGGTGAAGGCTACTTCTCTGTTGAATTCTCTAATGATTATGACTCTTCCTTTGTACAAACTTGTATTCCTCCTCATTTGGCTAATATTAGATCTTCCATTACTTATTGTTGGGGTTTCACTACCATATGAGGCCCCAATCTAACTACCAATATATAGGGGTCTTTGAGAGGTTGGAATATAACCAAATCAATGAGTCGAGCACTTTAGAGGTAGGCCAAAAATCTACACTTAAACAAGCTAAAGAGAAAGTAGCCAAGAAGATTCACTAGGGTAAACAAAGACGCATTTTAAGGGTTCTTATAGTAGGAATTACCCCTAAATAGTTTCATCCATGAAGATATTATCTATTAATATATAAGGCCTACAAAGGTTGGCTAAAAAAAAACTCCATCAATTGGTTAGTTGACTCGGAAAATCTTGATGTAATTATGATTCAATAAACTATAAGGAAAGGATATCCTATGGTCCTTGAGCTAAAGAAGATGTTTAGTGGATGAAATTTTTATGGTTTGGATTCAAATGGGTTCTATCATGCCATAATTACTCAGTTTAATAAAAATATTAAATTAGTCATTTTTTTATTGTTTTCTCACATCTTTGTACAACTATACACAACAAGGGTCTAGGCCATTCTTTGACCTTGCTTAATGTGTATGGAATCTATGAGGGTAGGAAATGGTTATGAGATAATTTGGTTTCATTCATTTTTTATAGATGGATAATCTTATTATTGGGGGTAATTTCAATTTGACTTTGAAAAAAGATGATATTTTGGCTACTAGTACTCATGAATATAGACCAGCTCATTATTTTATTGAAAATTTTCAATTGGGAGGATGGGTAAACATCGAGCCTATATATCTTCAACCAATATGGAGTAATAATAGATATAAATTATTTCACATGTTTCCCTTGTGCAAAGGCTTGAGATATATAAAACTTGGGCTAGCAAGATCATATGTTCATATCACTTTCTACAATACTAAACTATGTAAGGATGTGTTGTAGCAGCTACAACCACCCTCCAATATTTTTCCTTAGCTTTGTTTTGGAGCCTCCCTACCAAATTTTCAAAGTAGCTTGTCTAACTTCATCCAGTTCACAAGCTTCAATGTTTCTCTTGTACAAAGGCAACCCGTCGATCACATCTTGATGAACTCCCCTCACAAGCTGATCACCTGGACTTGATCTAGTTGTAGGCCGAGCAACTCCCCCAAGAAATTGCGCATTTCTAGAGGGCAACAAGCCCTCCCTCTAGAAATTGTGCAATCCTGTCTGGCAACCTACTGGGCTCCAGAATTACGTAATTCTTCCAGTCAACACTCACAGTGAAAATTGCGCAATTTTCCCCAATAGGGTTACTTAGCCCAGAATTTGCACAAGCATAGGTAGCAGTCAGCTGCTCTGCCCAGAAATTGTGTAAATCTCCTGGGCAGCCAACCCAGCTCCCAACCAGAAATGCGCATTTTCTCCCAGCAGTTGAGCAACCTCTTGCATGTGCAGCTGAGTTGACCGGTTCCCTTTGGGACCGAGCAAAACAAAATTGCATGCATGGGTTGCTTCTCCCAAGGGAGCATGCAAAGGCATCCCTTGATTCAGGGATCTACTTTTAGAAGTTGGATGTTACATGCAAGGATCACTTCAAAAACCTCTCACAAAGTGTTTCTTTTCCCTATATTTGTGGCATGCACGTCAAAACTTCAATGTTATCAAAACTCATAAACCAGATGATGCAAAGCTCATTCCTCACATCAACCTTGCAGCTCTGACATCCCACATCACTTCTAGGAGTTTTCAACACATTCAGCTCAACTATTTTGGGGTAAGCCTGCCTTCCATGCCTTGTGTTTCATTTATGTCACTTTTTGTGTATTCACTTGTGTGAGTGTTGTTTGCTTGATTTCTCTGAATTCTTGTTTTCATTCACATGTATGCTAACTTGTCCTAGCACTGGCTCAGTTTTCGTTGCTATCTCATTGTTGTTGCATGCATGAAACTGTTTTGGATGAACGGTCACCGATTTGGCGACTCTCTTCACCCACACGCATGTTGATATGTTTACTAAATCTTTCATTCAATGTTTTCATGCATAATCAATCACTTCTGCTTTCACTTAGTGTCGTCATGCATTCACTGTCATATTTTCTTTTAGTTTCCCGTTGGCGGGTCTAGCCAACTTTGGCCTGACGTCTGCCTTCACTGAGACAACATTGCATAATCTGGGGAAGGAAGGCTCTGTCTTCCTCTCTAGAAATGCATATTTCTTCCCAGGAACGATCCTTTAGGATTGTTTTGCGCATTTTTGAGGGACAGTGATTGTTGGCCTAGAAAATTACGCAATGCAGTCACTGAGCCTGCAGCCATTGCCAACTAAGATTGTGCACTGTGCAATTCCAAAACTATACATTGTACAACTCTAGAAATCAGTCAGCCTCCTGATAACCCATACTGTACCTCACGCAATTTTGTCAGTCAGTCTCCCAACCTCTCGGTTAAAATTGCACAACCTTCATGATCAGTTACACAGGTATGTCGCAAGTCAGTTCTCTAGTTCATTTTGGTTTTCGACTAACAGATTGCTTGGCATGAGTGTTTCCATGTCTCCAAGTGTCGAAGGTGTTCATCAACCTCTCAAAAACACATGTACAATGGTTTCTAAGAGAGCAAAGTCGAAGACACCACTGAGAGCACACTTGGGGATGTAATCGATCAAGTGTCTATGAACTTTCCTACCCATGAAGACATCAAGATATGATGACAGCAGCATCACAACAAGAAGCATCATGAACAACATCTAAAGGCATCATACCGAATGCAACAAATGCAAGAGAAAGGTTGTTGACAACATAGAGGTAGAAAAAATTTGGGAGCTCAAGCAGATCCACTGATGATGAAAGAAACTTTGCAAACTCAGGCTATGAGGTGACGATGCGAGATGAAGATCACACAAAGACAAAGAATGGAATAAAGAATGGGATGAAGTGCTGAAGCAATAACTCAAGGAAGAACATGAAGCTACACAGACAGACGAATGAGTTGTAGCAGGAACAGAAACAACAGTGGGCACAACATGCACTCACGGATGAAACTATGCCCATACAATTTAAAGATCCATCCCAGAATCTGGCACGGAGCAGACATGGTAAGTAGTGTTGTTGATCAAATGCAAGGGATTCATCAGCATGCATGTCAGTGTGTGCACGCATGCGATCCAACCCATTCAGCACACTCACGAAGGTGAAGACAAGAAGCAAGTCCAACTGGAGCTGAACATGTACTTCAGCAAGTTGATGTGCATGACCACCAACACACACTTGACGATCAACATGGACATTATGCATCAATGTGTTGCTGGTTCAATCACACTCAAGACGACCATGCACATGTTAGCGGACGAATTGGATGAAGGAGCCGAACCAGTGCACTAGTTGCAATGGAGGTAAAAGTTCATTTCAACAAAGATGTCTCCATGGGGTGCATGCACACCATCACAAACAACTAATCTTGTCATAATCTCACAACCTTCACCATCACAAGCATTTCAAAGAGTTGGTATCATCACAATGGACCAAGTGTCAGTGATGTCTTGCATGGATTTCTCTTGCCATGTTGTCTCACGTGAGTACATGTGCATTGTAATGTAACGTCATGTCAAATGTAAGTCAAGTGTCGATAGTTGGACGTAACAATCATAGAGTAGATGAAGAGTCACGAGGGTAAATGAATTGTCACAAAGGGGAATGTCAAGGGTCACCCCACCCTTTGCTATAAATAGAACCTCATAACTCATTATAGAGGCTTTTGGTCAGCCAAGCTTTGATAGGACTATCTTAGAGAAATCTTGGACAATATTGTAACAAGCCTTGGCTTCTCCACTACATGGAACTAGTACATCTCTTTGGAGGAGCAGGCGGATGTGGTTTTAACATCCCACTATTAGAACTAGCAGGTGTACATGGATGTATTGTATGTTTGGAACTTACACTTCAAAGGCAACATGTTTTCATGCATATGTTGTTATTGTAGTTGGAATATTCCAGTCGCTGTAGCAATGTATGTTGTTTAACTTACATAGTTGTGTATGAACTATTTTGTATGTAATTGTATGAATCTTGTTGTAGATGTGTTGTTGGTTTAACCATCACTTTGGATTGCTAGCTAACTTTATTTCCACCTTGTGATGCATCTTCGCTCGTGTTTTCCCTTCCTATCTGAGTACTATTCCAGTTTTCCAAGGGGCAAATTAGCTCAACCCCATGTGTTAGAACCTCTCATACACCTTCCTTGACTCACTATAGCTGTCACACCCTTTGCTACCAATAGAGTTATCTTACTTGCCTCTGTGTGAACTTGTGGTCAAGGCATTACTGTACAACTCACTACCGGGACTCCTACACCAAATGGTTTGAGGTCTAATTGGGACTTCTAACCGGGGAGATCCCTTGACATGTTGGCAGGTCCAACATCGTCAACATTTATGGAAATAGAAGGAGGGCCAAATGACAAGATGTGTCCTCTCATATGGTTTTGAACCTTGCATATCTTTCATGGACTCTGGCACTCTTCTCCACTTGCGATGTTTTCCGAATCATGAAGATGTCACCATCATGAGGGAGTTTTTCGATCTCTTTTCCACTTACACATATGATGGTGAAGGTGAAGTGACCTGGTATTAGTACTTACATGACTTTCTTTCCATGTTTCATGAGGAATATGGGTGTACTAATGAATAGGCCAGCTTGCTACTTGCATACACACTTTGTGAATCTCCACGTCAATGGCTGCTCACCCTACTGGCTAACAACATGCACTCACTTGAGAACTTCTGTGATATCATTGAAGACACTTTCTATCATTTTGATCCAAACCATCTTGACCAAAAACTATCACAGCAATGGAAGGCTCAGCATGACTCGGTTATGGATTTTTTGTAGCGGTTCTGTGACTTGCAGTTTCAAGCTCCGAGGAGCCAGACAAAATTTTCCTATATTTGGGACCGATTTGAGTATTTCCTTAAGAAATCTGCCCTTCCCAAGAAGAAGCTTGAAATCAAGCCTCACTCAACATTCTTAAGTGAGGGAGCTGCATAATCTCATGTGGATGTGGTCATTGTCTCAACAAACTGTCTGCCATCCCCTCATTCAATAGCTCCACCACTACCGAGTGATGTTGAGAATAATGCTCACACACCTATTCAACTTTCACATCCTCCCAACATAACTTCACTTCATTTTCACGCAGATTTGGTTGTGATTCCTTCACATTCTCATATGCATTATATTCTACAACCTCTATATTTACACTCGGGTGTTCCTCCAGATGATATTGTCTTGTGTTCATCCATTCCAAACTCTTCGCTTGTTGTGAACAAGGAACAAGCCATTGATGGAGTTGGTGTTGCACAACCAACATGCGTTGTGATTCACGAAGAGTATGAGTGGGAGCTTGAGAATCAACACTCGGTGAAGGATGACTCCGTTTCGTCCGAGCCCCCTCTATTCTTTCCTAACATCTTTGGTGAACTTGCCATCCATGATTTTGCATGTGTGTCTTCATCCATAGATGCACCCATTGTTGATCACTTGTAGGACTCACCAGATGTTGGTCCATCATTTGACAATGGAGAGGATGAGTTATTCATTGAAAATCCACTTGATCTTTCATCTGTCTTTTATAGAAACACAGAGGATGATTTTGTTAACTTTTCATCTACCCCTCTATTTGATTCATCTAATCATGAGGATGGTGATGAATTCATTCATTTTTATGATCATGGCGGTCATGATCCATTTATTTCCATGTTTGATCACGATCATGACTCTATCGCGGTTGATCTTTCAAAGCCACCAGTTTATGATGATCTATCTGATGATGAAGTTGAAACACCCAAGGTTGTCGAGGAACTTCATTCCAAGCTGATTGTTATGTCAGGTCCTCGCTCTCTTGGGGTTAGTCTCACTTCTGATCAGGAAACTATTCAATCACCCAAGGCTCCTCATCACTCATGCATTGGAGGAATATTACATTGCAAGCACTCGTTCACGACGCAAGTTCTCTTTGTTTCTTTCATTTTCTTGCATGTCATAGTCAAGAGTGTGCTTATGCTTCAAAGTTGTTCGTAGTGTCACACAACACTATGATAAGTCCAAAAGCTCCTCGTCATGCACTTGTGCTCACTTATGTCCTATGGGCACTTTGAAACATGAAGTGTGGTTGTCTTCATTGTTATATATTTCTTGCTTACTAGTTCACACAACTGGGTTGCTCGCGGACAAAGCCTTCACCAACATGGGTCAACCAATGCGCTAGTGGCTGCATTGGAAATATCACTTCACGTGATTAGTCCCATGGACCGTTTGTTTAGGAGTAGGAGTAGTTTTTTCTTTTAGTCAGTTTGCTTTCATGTTTGCTTTCTTACTTGATTTGTTTGTTGCTTGCTTGTTTTCTTACTTGCTTTGCTTTCTCTTTTGCTTCTACTCTTTCTTTTCTTTGTTGTTTGTTAGTTCGCTTGTTTCGTTCATAGGTTAGTTTAACATGAACCATGTATGAAACTTGAAATGAGTTGGGTAAAATACAAGAGGGCTTGTACAAATATCACTACTTGGTTATCCGTCATCTTGCCTCTGTATGAAGAACTTGTTACTTTTATTCCATGATACATTGAAGGAAAATACATACTGTTCGAAGTGAACCTTGGTGAAAACACAATGCTTGCACACTAACTAGTGTCACCTTCTCTAGTCGATTGTTTTTGGGTTAACCCTTGTCAGCTCAATCAAGTAGAGTAAGGTGAGGGGGAAAACATTAATAGGCACGTTAGAGGCATAATAAACTACTTCTCTTTTGGAACAACCTCTTTTTCTCTCAATAAGTTGAGATCCCTCTTCTGCCTCTGAAATGAATAAGTGTGATGCACAGTTACAAAAATGAAAAAAAAAGTGAAATTTTTTTGAAAAAATGGAAAATGAATAAGGCGAAAGAAGAGAAAGGCTTCTTACATAGAGAGGTGATGTAAGTAACTTCAAGGGGGTACTAACCAAGGCCGGCTGGAAGCAGAGCAACACCAGAGATGAAACTAAGACTCTGACGACTATAATGCTTATGCATCAATATACCCCTCAACCCCAATCGAAACAACTGTGTTGTTGTGGTTTGGAATGTGTGTCAATTGGCCGAGAGCTTGGCAGATACTACATTTTACACTCAAGCTAGTGTGAAACATGATGAGATGAGAACTGAACAATACTTCCAGAGGTGTTAGACTTGCGTTTCATGAACAAGGTCGATTCAAGGAGCTCGAGTTCTACCAGTATGTCGCCAAGTGTTGTAGCGGCTACAACCACCCTCCAAAATTTTTCCTTAACTTAGTTTTGGAGCCTCCCTAACAAATTTTCATAGCAACTTGTCTTGATTCATTAAGTTCACAAGCGACAGTGTTTTGCTTACACAAAGGCAGTCTGTTAATCACAGCTTGATGCACTCCCCTCACAGGATTATCACCTAGACTTGGTCCAGCTATAGGTTGAGCAACTCCCCCAAGAAATTGCACGTTTCTGGAGGGAAGCCATCCTTCCCTCCAGAAATTGCACAATCCTATTTGGCTCCAGAATTGCGCAATTCCGCTAATCAACACTCACAGTAAAAATTGCGCAATTTTCCCCAACAGGGCTGCTTAGCCCAAAATTTGCGCAAATCTGGGCAACAGTCAGCTGCTTTTCCCAGAAATTGCAAAAATCTCCTAGGCAGCCAGCCCAGCTCCCAGCAGAAATGCGCATTTTCTCCCAACAGTTGAGCAGCCTCTTGCATGTGTACTTGAGTTGACAATTTCCCTGTGGGACCGAGCAAAATAGACTTGCATGCATGGACTACTTCTCACAAGGTAGCATGCAAAGGCATCCCTTGATTCAGTGATATAATTTTAGTAGTTGGAGGTTACATGCAAGGATCACTTCAGCAACCTCTCACCAAGTGTCACTTTCCCTAGATTTGTGGCATGCACATCAAAACTTCGATGTTATCAAAACTCATCAACTGGAAGCTACAAAGCTCATTCCTCACATCAACCTTGCAGCTCAAACATCCCACATCACTTCTAGCAACTGTCGGCACATTCAACTCAACTGTTTTAGGTAAGCCCGCCTTCCATGCCTTGTATTGAATTTCTGTCATTTTTTGTGTATTTGCTTGTGTGAGTGTTGTTTGCTTGATTTATTTGAAAATTTGTTTTTTTTACATGTATGCTAACTTTTCCTAGCACTGTTTCATTTTTTGTTGCTATCTCACTTTTGTCACATACATGAAATTGTTTTGCATGAACGGTCATTGATTCGGAAACTCGCTTCACCCACATACACGTTGATATGTTTTCTACATCTTTCATTTAATGTTTGCATGAAAGATCAATCACTTCTTCTTTCACTTAGTGTCGCCATGCATTCACTATCATATTTTCTTTCAGTTTCCCGTCGATGAGTCTGGCTAACCTTGGCCCTGACTCTGCCTTCATTGAGACAACATTGCACAATTTGGGGAAGGAAGGGTTTGTCTTCCTCTCCAGAAATCTATATTTTTTCCTAGGCACTGTCCTCTAGGACTATTTTGTGTATTTTTTAGGGAAAGTGATTGCTAGCCCAGAAAATTGCACAATGCAGTCACTGAGCCTCTAGCCATTGCCAACTGAGATTGTGCATTTTGCAATTCCAGATGTTAGTAGCCAGAATGGATTGTGCATTGCATAGTTCTAGCAGTCAATCATCCTCGTGACAACCCAGATTGTGCCTTGCGTAGTTTTGGTAGTCAGTCTCCCAACCTCCCAGACGAAATTACAGAACCATCATGATCAGTCACACAGGTATGTTGCAAGTCAGTTCTCTAGTTCATTTTGGTTTTTGACTGAAAAATTTCTTCCCATGAGTGTTTCCATGTCTCTAGGTATCGCAAGTATTCATCTTCCTCTCAACATCACAAGTACAATGGTTTCCAAGAGAGCAGAGTCGAAGACATCGTTCAGAGCACACTTGGGGATGCAGTCGATCAAGTGTATATGAAATTTCCTACCCACGAAGACATCAAGATATGATGGCAACAACATCACAATGAGCAACATCATGAAAAGCAATTGAAGGAAGCATACCGAATGCAACGAATGAAAGAGGAAGGTTTTTGACAACACAGAGGCGGAAGAAAGTTGCGAGCTCAAGCAGATCCACTGATGATGAAAGAAACTTTGTAGACTCAAGCTATGAGGTGATGGCACGACATGAAGATCGCATGAAGACATAGAATGGAACAAATAAGGAGTTGCATGTGTTGAAGTAGCAACTCAAGGAAGAACATGAAGCTACATAGACAAACGAATGAGTTGCAGTAGGAATAAGAACAACAATGGGCACAACATGCACTCACAGATGAAACTGCACCTGTACAAGTTAAAGATCCATCCCGGCAACTGACACAGAGCAGACATGGTGAGCAGTGTTTTTTATCACATGCAAGGTATTCAGGAGGATGCATGTCAGTGTGCACATGCATGTGATCCAACCCATTCAGCACACTCACCAAGGCAAAGGTAGGAAGAAAGTCCAACTGGAGCTAAACATGTACTTCAGCAAGTTGATGCGTGTGACCACCATCACATATTTGAAGATCAACATGGACACTATGCATCAATGTGTTTCCAGTTCATCCACACCCAAGAAGACCATGCGTATGCTACTAGACAATTTAGATGAAGGAGCCAAACCAATTCACTAGTTGCAATGGAGGGAAGGGTTTGTTTCAACAAGATGTCACAATGGGGTTCATGCACACCATCATGGACGACCAAGCTTGGGATCATCTCGCCACCTTCGCCATCACAAGCATGTCAAAGAGTTGGTCTCATCAAAATGGACCAAGTGTCATTAATGTCTTGCATGGCTTGCTCAAGCCATTCTGTCTCACATGAATACATGTGCATTGTAATGTAACATCATGTCAAGTGTAAGTCAAATGTCGTTAGTTGGATGTAACAATCATAGAGTATATGAAGAGTCATGAGGGTAAATGAACTGTCATAAAGGGGAATGTCAAGGGTCACCCCACCCTTTGCTATAAATAGAACCTCATAACTCATTGTAGATGCTTTTGGTTAGCCAAGCTTCGATAGGACTATCTTAGAGAAAGCTTGAACAATACTGTAATGAGCCTTGGCTTCTCCACTGCGTAGATCTAGTACATCTCTTTAGAGGAGCAGGTGGATGTGGTTGTAACGTTCCTCTATTGGAACTAGCGGGTGTACATGGATGTATTGTATGGCTGGAACTTACACTTCTTAATAAAACAGAGCCAACACATTTTCATGCATATGTTGTTATTTTAGTTGGAATATTCCAGTTGCTATAGCAATGTATGTTTTTTAACTTACATAGTTGTGTATGAACTATTTTTTATAGAATTGTATGAATCTTGTTGCAGATGTGCTATTGGTTTAACCATCACTTTGGATTGCCAACTAACTTGCTTTCTAGCTTGTGATGCATCTTCGCTCGTGTGTTCCCTTCCCATCTGAGTGCTATTACAGGTTTCCAAGGGGCACACTCATCTCAACCCCCATGTGTTATAACCTCTCATACACCTTCCTTGACTCACTATAACTGTCACACCCTTGCTACCAATAGAGTTATCTTACTCGCCTCTGTGCGAAATCATGGTCAAGGCATTACTGTACGACCCACTACTAGGACTCCTACACCAAGCAGTCTGAGGTCTAATTGGGACTTCTTATCGGGGAGATCCCTTGACATGTTGGCAGGTCCAACACTGTCAACAGGATGGAGAAAACCTAGAGTACATTTTAAATCTAATCACTGATGGTAAGAAGAGGAGGATTTCGAAAGGCTAGTTGAGGATCATTAGAAGTATTTTAATAAGGGTATGGGAGAAGTTAATAGTTTTCTTCTACATGAATGTTGGTTAAACAAAAAGTAGCCCGATGGGTAGGTGAAAGGACATTAAATATGGATTGAATGCTAAATGTAGAGCAAGAACTAGAGTTGTTTTACTCTAAACAATTCACTAGAAACTTTAGAGAAGATCTCCTATAAAGGACCACATCCTTGTGATAGAAAAAGAACAATCTTATATTAGGTAAAGAAAAAGAGTGGAGAATCAAGAGCTTAGCCTTTTGGATTACCACTAGTGACCAGAATACCAAGCACTTCCAAAATTTTGTTAAGCACTTGGGGAAAAACAACAATGTTTTGGAATCAACAAATAGGGGTGGAATCAAGGCTTGGGGGTTCCATTACTTGGTAAATATAGGGGTTCATCACTTCAAGGAGATATTTGAAGAACACGATAGACCAAACTTAAGGGAGATACTAAATTTTGCGCCATATTTTCCTAGATTTGTTAATGAAGAAGAGAATGATATTCTCTATAGTCCAATGGCTAAGGAGGAATTGATGTTTTTACTTTGTAATTTTTAGAAGGATAAGAATTATAGGATAGATGGGTGGAATTTATAACATTTTTATATACTTCTTTGATGTTCTTGGAGATTATTTACTAAGAGTTGTTGAGAAGATTAAAGAGTTTAGGAAGATGTTAGGGACTCTTTATTCCACCTTCATACCTATTTCCTTGTGTAATTACATTTATAAAGTAATATCTAAGGTGATAGCTATTATAATCAATCCCTTAGTGTCTAAGGTCATTTCCTCTAAATATTTTGGGTTTCTAAAGTGAATACTTATAGATGAGGTGATAGGAACTACTAAGGCAAGAACTACTCAATTAAAAATCCTCATATTCATGCAAAAGTTATCAAAATAGACTTGTCTAAATCCTATGATAGGGTGTCATGGCTATATCTAAGGATTTTCCTCATTCATTTTAGATTTGACCCACCTCTAGTAAAATGGATAATAGGTTGTGCTACATGTTACTCCTTTTTTATTCTAGTTAATGGTTCTATCTTGAGTTCTTTAAACCTTCTACGGGGCTCATGGGTGGCTACCCTTTGTCCCCTTATTTTTTCTGGTTGGTTACATAATACCTAACCAGAGCCATTCTCAAAGCTTTAGACAAAGGAAATATTTGGAATTAAAATGGAAAAAAGGAAAAATGATCCCATATATTATGTGTAGATGATGTTTTGCTAATGTGTTTTTGCTTTGAAGAGGAATGTTGACACTACAAAGAGATTCTAAAATATATTCGCTACTGCAAAGATGGAAACTAATATTACAATATCTACTTTTTATTTACTTGAAGTGGAGGCTGAAAAAAGGAATGTAGTTGAGCATAGTTCTCCATTCCCTATCGTGATTTGAATGATGGAATAAAGTTCTTAGGTTATTCTCTCAAACCTAAAAATTATGGAAAGGTTAATTGGATGTGGATACTATCTAGAACTAAAGAAAGAGAGAACTTTTGTGTAGTTGTTGGATTTCATGGGGCGGAAGATTAGTCCTCATTGAGCAATTCTAGCAATTCTAGTCCATTCACATCATATGGATCATATTTCAAAAGGAATTTTGGATTGGATTAAGAAGGTGTGTCACAGGTACACATGGAATGGAAATTATGATTATAAGGGATCCCATTTGACAAACTAGAAGGTAATTTCTTTGCATAAGGATAAAGGTGGTTTAGGCATCACAAACATCTTCATTTTCAGTAGAACCTTAGTTTTTAAGTCATTTTGGAATTTCTCAACTATATATATTCTATGGAGAAAGATTCTACTTGTAAATATATATTTACCCAGACACTAGATTAGTAGGAGACTAAAGAGCATTCATAATGTATCCAATAGGTGTAAATATTTGGAATTATCTTTTCCAATCATAGGTCAATTCCTTACTTGGAAAGTTGGTTCAAGGGTTCAAGTTAGAGTAGGTATTTTTTTGATACTAGGATGTGGTGAAGGCATTTTCCTCCCATAATTTTTAGTCTTTCGATTGAAGGAACAAGGAAGATGCACATTGAAAAAAAATGATAGCACTCTACCTACCTCAATTTGGAGCTAGGGTTGACTATAATCCTAGGCCTCATGCTTAGAAATTAATTGGGGTTAGTGTTGGGATGGATATTCAACTAAGATTAAGAAGGTACATGCAAGAATTAGGGATGTAGATGATGAAATTGCTTGAGATTATGAGAATTCTAGAGGCTTTTACAGTACGAAAAAGATACACAACTTTACAAAACTCTGAGGTTCAAGAAGCCTATTGATGTTGGAAGAAGGTATGGTATGCTAAATTACCTCCAAAGTGTCATTTCTTTATTTATCTTGCTCTCAACAAGAAGGTTTTAACTTTAGACAATCTTCAAAGGAGAAATAAAGTAGGTCCAAGAATTTGCATCCTTTGTAGAAGTAATGAAGAAAATTTCTTAATTTATTTTTAGAATGCCCTCCGTTAAGAACATCATATCTGATTTCTACATTTGTGGGATAAAGTGGTGACAAAATATTTCTCTTAAACTTTATTCTATTAGAATGGACTTAAAGGAGTATAGAACACTTCCTTAATTGATTGCTTGGGGAATCTATTTGACGAGGAATGCCAAGACTTTTTAGGATGTCTGAATTCCCACTTTAAAAGTGTCATTATAATCTCTTTCATTGTTTTCTTCTTATAAATCCAAAACTTGCTAGAGTTATTGCAGAGGTGATTATAAACAAGGATTATGTATTTCCTCTATAGGTATTATCAATGCTTCTCCTATGTCAAATTTTAGTTCAATGTCAAAATGAAATTGATATACCTTTCTAAACATGGTAGGTATGATATTGGTGTTTATTTGTTTACCATTTTGTCTTGTTTTATATGACATGTTTGTTAGTCTCTTCCTACCTTGAGCAAGGGCTCCTAGTAATTGATTTGCATAGATTTACCAATTTTTAGTATTAAATCCCTTTTCTTTATCTAATGCACTATTTTTTTTGTAATTTTCCATAAAATGACTTAGGATATGTTTTAATTTGCTTCATGGATGAACATTGTTGTTTGAGATGATATTATTGGGAATTTGCCATTAATTGAGCATTGATTTGATTACTTAGTTTCTTATTTCTAGTTACCATATTTGCATCCTTTGGCAAATTTGTTAACCTGTTAGAATCATAATTTCTTTTGAATGCAATGAAAAAAACCACATTAATATTTCATTAAATAAAAAGGATGCGTGGCATGCAATAATATGGTGATGCTTATGGTAATTGCTTAAATGGTGGAATGAAAGGTAATGCATATGTTCTCAACATTTGTGCCTTTATCTTCCCCCTTCAGAATCATGAATTCCTCAATAGTTGTTTCATAATTGCTCCATCCTAGAAACAAAAATTTAGGGCATCATCCTATTATACTAAATATTCAATCTTACTAGGAGAAGGAGAGCTTGAAAAAGCACTAGGGATAACCACTTTAGCTAAAGAAGGGAAAGTCGTGGCCATCAATGATTTTGTATGGCTATCGATGTGCCATTGTGAGTGCACTTCTTCTCCTTCATAAAATAAAGATAAGTTCATTTCTCTTTTAATCTTTTGGCTCCTCCATTTTTCATAAAAAAAAAAACTTTACACCTTTTCTTGCATTTATGGTGTCATCTAAAGAACTTTCTCATTCTCATTATTTCTCATGGTTGAATCACTACAAGGATTTATGAATATGTGGACATTAAATTTTTTACTTTATTTTTGTTTTTCAAGTTGTCTGTGATCCTACAGGCTTGCCTGTTGTTACAGGGAAAAGTGTCTATATAGAATTGCTCTATCCCACTAAGGTGTGACAGCTGCCTTAGAAACAAACAGAGAAAAACTACTTTTGTTTTTCATTTATGACTTACAGATAGAGAGGAACAGAAATACCAACCTCTGTCTTGCGCTAATCCTTCGATTCGATCCCTCTCTTCTTTGATAGCCCTCAACTACCTGCTCCCTTGCACACCCAGCTTCAAAAAGTACCTCTAAGATCACAGAAGCATAGCACTATACAAAGACATGGATCTATAATCATAAACAATCTAGGATCAGATGTAAATTGACCATACAAATGTAACAAGCATCAATGATACAAAAGCATGGAGGAAAACTCAAATAGCTTTTATTGATAAACAAGAAAATATCCAGGAGGAGTTACAACCAGTTGTTCTGACCCAGCATCAACCTCCCAGCAAAGAAGCCCCTCTTCACCTCAAACAAAGCTTAGATCACCCAACAATCTAATGTTTGTCTCTAGAAACCAACAACAATTCCTTACAATATGCAAAATTCCAGCCCCCGGATCTCTGGGATGAGGGATCCATATATAGATATCTGTAAGGGGGATGAGTTAGCTTGTGATTTGATTAGTGTCTTCTCTCTGATAGTTCTTGCTTCCACTTGGAGACTGAGGGCCTCTTACTCATCCTTGGTCGAATTCAGTGAGGCAAGTGTCACAGGAGAAGATTCTGGAAGCTTCCATTGCCTCTCCACCTCGCAGAATGACACTGCCATTTGTCATTTCTCACCCATCGCACCCCACAGAAGTGACTTTTGAAATGCAACACACCCTCACAGTGTATTTAGGTGAGATGCAACGCACTTAGCCAGTGGAGCAGCTGCAATGATCCTGTTTTGACCAATTCTGAGTAGTTTCTGGTGGAGAACTTCTGGGAGAAGCTGTAATCTGTTGACCTTGTTCCTTTAGGGGTTAGAACAACACTTTTAGGGACTTAGGAGCCCTTGGTTTATGGACATTTCATGCTTGGGGTTGTAGGGCCCAAAAATGTCTATAACAGTTGCCCCCTAAAGTATGAGGCCGTTAACCTTTTGGTGTCGGGTGAAATGCTTTATTATGAGGCTCCGAAGTTCTTTCAATGCTGGGAGGAGACCTGTAATAAGATACGATACAATACATTATCTTCATACTATTTTTCATGATCTAGCTGAGGCGGGCATTCCCATGCTCAGCTTTATAAATTCATTTTCATGTACATAGGACAGACAATCGTCTGAGTGTAGACTGATGATTCTGATAGAGCCATCATCCTTTTGAGTGGATGATTATCTGTGCAGCAATGATGTACATTTAATGTCTTTATTTCCCTGAATATATATCACAGCCCGGATGGATGAAACTAGATTCGGGGTCTTCAATCTCGTCTGATCTTCACTCGAAGTACAAGTCGATCCATGTGAGAAATGTTCTGAAGTCGAACATGGAAAGACATCGCTTGATTACCAGTCAATGATGTAAACTGTTAACAAGCACGAGAGGAATCACCGATAATGATAATGACCCTCAAGGTACTGCACTACAATTCACATGGTGTGAATAAAGGACTTGGTGTCGAACACCACGCAAAATCTTTTGGTCGAAGGCCATTGATGTAAGCCTGTCGCCGGAAGTGAGAAACTTGCCATTGAGGCATGCAAGCTTCAAAGCACTGAATGGGGTGTTCCTAGATCAACTTCTTGGATAATGAGCTGATGTCAACAAGAAGTGATCCGTCATAGGAGGGCCTTAATGAATCCCACATCAATGACACGGAATGGAGCAAATGATTTTAATGGAGGTGAAAACGATCTGGTGATATAAGGTTCAGGGTGGCGGTCATGAAAGAATGGAGTATAATGTATGGTAGTGGGTGAGACACAGGTGAATTCTCTGAATGACTTCTCTTGAACATATCGGCGACACTGATGTGATGGATCGGTAGCATTAACCCCAAATGTGGATGGTATGGCGTGACGATGGTGATGTGACCTATGAATGAAACAACCCAACCCGACTCAGACACGGAGTGGAAGTGTCATGTTCAAGAGTGACTTGCTACCAACAAAGTTTCTTTGAGTTTTCTTCCCAATTTTCCCCAGTCATTGCTGACCAGTACCTCTTTATTTTTGTCAAGCTTGAGGAGGATAACATATGCTTGTTCTATAATTTGCCCTTCGGGCAAACCCATCGCTATGTTTTAACGAGCCTAGCGATAGTGAAACTCGTTCTCGTCTATAGACAAGTTTGTCGCTATTAATATTTTTAACGAGTTTAACGACAAAGATAACTTGGTCCTTTTCAATTTTAGAGAGTCTGAAAAGGGACGTAAAGGTAACTCCAAAATTCCTTTTTTGTCATCTAATCCCTTCAGTCCGAAAAAGTATAAAACAATACAGAAGGGATGAATTTTCGATACTTTTAACGAGCCGAAGAAAACAAGCGCTCGATCTTTTTGTGTAATAATCCCTCAGGTCGAAAAAGATTAAAATCTAGAGGAGGGATAGCACTTCCTATCCCTTTAACAAGCTGGAGAGGCCAATGGCTCGGCAATCTTTTCATATTTTACGAGTCACTTGAAAAGAGCTTAAATGAGACTCGTATTTTGAGGAACGAGTGATAAAACGGGTAGCAGCTGATTCCAGGTAAGGTTTGGAATTTTCCAATCACGGCAGTGTCACAAGGATGGCTAGTGAAATCACTCTTCGCAGCTGTTCCTCAAAATGGGTAAACAATCAAATGGAGGTGAATGATCGGCCAATGAAAAAGTGGAGGTGACGGTGCAAACACGACCAATGCTTTATCGGCTAAAGTACTACATTCACGATGGTTATTTATCGGGGGATAGTTCATTTTTTAATGAGCTTAAACGCGGGTGGAAACATTTTCTCTTGTCTTATGTTTATTTTTTAATGAGCTTGAACTATGTGCTAAAACTGCTCGATTTAATGGTCCCTTTTTTATTTTACCATAAATAGCTCTATCCTTTCAAAGATTGTACTGTATTTTCAATTGCTTCATCAAACTAGTCAAAGATGAACAATATATGTCTGAAAACGAGTTAGAACACCAATATTTTACTTTGAACTATGTAAAAAGTAATGAAAAAGTGTTTTTACCTCTCATTTTACCATTTCATTTGAACTTTGGTTTGTTGGAGCTTTGGAGGTGCTTTCCCCCTTTGATTTTCATCAGCTAATTTCGGGAGATTCTGTGGACGATTCTCGGCGCCGTCTGGACTAGGTAGGAGCTAAACCTAAGCTCTTTCATTTCATGGTTTCCATTTTGCATTTTGAGCTTGATTCCTAGTTTTTCTTAGCCCCTGGGGTTTGAAAAACTCGTTCTGCCTTCAGCGCACCCTCTGTGTATCGAAAGGTGCAATGAATGTTGGCCAGTCTAAAGGCCATCTGACATGCAATGCACCCAGAGTACTGCTGCAGGTGCGATGGGCACAGAGAAGGAATTCTGTGCACAATATTTAATGGAAATTTTTCCTGTTTCTTACCAAAATCAGGATCTAACTCTTCTCTTGATTGTTTTTCAGAGATCTTTTGGAGTAAGATGACCATTACATGGTGATAACGTGAGCATGAAGAAGAGGACATGCTTGCCCTACATGATCCAGTTACAGTAAACGCACTACGGAACTGTGGCTTGCTGAAGTTTTTCAGCATTTCTAGCATGAGACAACAGATCAACTTACTGCAGTATTTGCTCGATGCTTGGGATCCTACCAACCAGGTTTTCCAGATCTGGGGCAAATCTATCCCCTTGACTATAGTAGACATCTATTTCTTGACTGGCTTGTCGAGGCGGGGTGCCCCCATCTCTTTATCAGGCTCGGCCCGAGGAGGTGACTCGGTGAGAGATTATGTTCACCGGTACTGTAGAGAAGGATCTCAGCCAAGGAAAGACGGCAAGATCATCATCCATGATGTCACTGACAGGTCCCTCAGGACTATTCTGTTTACTTTTGGTAGGATGGCCGGTGGTGCGGCTCTTCATGTAGCCAACCGATCTTATATGCAGTATGCCTTAGAATGCCTCCAACCGAAGGTGTTCAACTGGTGCGATGTATTACTTCTTGTGATGAAAGAACATTTGACCAAGATAAAGAGCGGGAGGTTGAATAACTTTGGGTATGGTTCTATTTTGACCGCCTTTGCCTTGGAGAAAATACCACTAATGCAGCCACAGTACATTGCACTCGGTTTACCTTCACCTACTGAACCACGTATGCAGAGATGGGTTGATCATATGTCTAGGCATGCTGGTCAGTCTCAGATTTCATTTTCTGATACCTTCTTTAGGTGGTTTGATTGTCAAGAGATGGTTTATTCCAAGTATCCATATGATGGCATGGACTTCCAGGGTGATCCATATCTAGTACTGCTGGATGGCGAACAGTGGGGCGCCATTGGTAAAATCTTTGACCATATTTCTGTTTATCGTTTTTTCATTTATAATGTCCTTGTGCTTTATTCTATCAAGACTTTAATCAAACTCATGTGTGCATGCAGATGTTGGTCCTGTCCGTCCAGTGGTTCGCCTGAGAGTACCAGCTGCCGCTCCAGCAAGAGAGGCTATCGGAAGGGCTATCCTTCGCGACCTCGATGTGGCCGAGATTCTCACAGCATTACAGGAGCAGGTCGAGGGCCTCACTCTTGGTATTCTAGATGTGAGGACTGACGAGCTACCTTTAAGGTTATAGCGGCATACTACTGGTGTGCCAAGACGATGGACTTGTCTCTTACGCATGATTGCACAGGCTGTGACTTGCTATCACGAGCATCATTAGACTAGGGTGCCCCCTAGCATTTTGAGTTTTTTGGACATTTGACCGATTTTGTCTTGGTTACAGAACATTATGTGTAAACCATAAACAGTTATATATATTTTTGACTTTCAGAGTTTTATTTTGGTTAAGTTACATGATCCAAATGTAAACATTGATGGTATGTTTCTTTTTATAAATGTTCTAAATGTCTATCTAACACATAATTTGCTAATGAGTCAGTTAATGTGTTTAAGTTTCTGGAAATGTGTTGATATTGAATAAAATCAAATTGTCTTTCCAAAATCTTAACCCTTAGGAACATGCGATAAATAGCTAGGTTTCGGACGGAATAGATACCAGTGAGTTGTAGTATTACGAGTTGTGAGTCTAGCCTGACAATTAGTCGGCGTATACCATGTGTGATGGCATCAGAGAGAATTTCTATCAACGCGCTATATTCAACGATGTTATTTGTTGATCGACCAATACATACCCCTCTGAAACTTACTAACTCGCCGCTTGGATCAAAAATAGCCCAGGCTACAGAAGATAGGTTCCGCGAACTACGACTCACTCCGTCAGCATATCCAAGACATGACTCCAATAGATTTGACATCTGCAACAAATGTAAAAAGTGGACTACTTGACCAAAATAAACACTTTAGCGAAAACAAAAACATAACAAAAGCATACAGGTTACCATTACGCATAGCAACGCTTGAGGTACAACCCATTAGGAGGTTGCGCCAGTGGAATTCCATGATAATCCATTAACTCATAGGCTCCTTTTGCTAACACTCGTTTAACAATATAGGGGCCCATCCATAAAGGCTTAAATTTACCTGCTCCCAATTTATCGGATTCTTGGTCGTAAAGTAAGACCAAGTCACCTTCTGAGAAGACATGGGGTTTGACATTTTTGTCGAACTACGCCTTGACTCGTTTCTTATGGGCTTCGTTAGCCAAAGCGGCATCACAACGGGTTTCATCCAATTGGATTAATTCCAAGAAATGAGCTTCTTCTTCTGAAGTTCCGGGGAGGAGATCAATTGCGAGTTTGAGAGACGAGATTTTGCACTGGATTGGTAAGACTGCTTCCAGGCCATATACCAGTTGGAAAGGTATAAACCCGGTTGCATTCCTTACCGATGTTCGGTAAGCCCACAAAGCTGAGTACAGGATTAGGTGCCATCTTCTCTTGTGAACTCCAATCATCCTTTGCAGTATGCGTTTCAAGACCTTGTTGATTGCTTCAACTTGTCCGTTGGCTT
Source organism: Pinus tabuliformis (assembly GCA_031772625.1). Lineage (NCBI taxonomy): Eukaryota > Viridiplantae > Streptophyta > Pinopsida > Pinales > Pinaceae > Pinus > Pinus tabuliformis. The sequence continues at coordinate 982,287,865 of CM062818.1, read as the reverse complement.
GCGGATAGTATGGAGTAGAGCTGTCGTGAGACAACCCTAGTTTGGTAGCTAATTCGACCATCATGTGATTGCGAAAATGCGATCCATGATCTGTGACTATAGCCTGCGGCACGCCGAATCTGGTGACTACATGATTGGAAAAGAAGAGGGCAGCTGTTTCACCAGTATTATCTAATGTAGGTGTTATCACTGACAAAATTTCAATGCCAAATGTCTTACATTTGTTTGATGGTAAAGCACATAAATCCTTTTCAGCAGTTTCGCAGCGCAACATGCTTTAAGTGATTTCGTAGCGCATAATTCATATTTTGCACTGGCTGCGCTACGAAATTGGGGATTTGTTCGAATCCACAGCCTCTCGCAATCCATATTCTCTAGAAACCTTTTGAGGTCCTCTGGATTTGTTAAGCAGCTCATAGTTCTCCTCAAAAATGGATCTTCTGCAATTCAAGAGTTGGCAGCCTCGGCCATCTGTAATCTATCACAGACAGATGAAATAAAGAGAGCATTAGGGGAGGCAGGGTACGTTGGTCTGCTTGCACAGATGTTGGATGGCAAGCCTAGCTTCTCTCAACCACTTGCTGTAAGGGCACTCTCTAGTCTATTTGTTGTCGATACAAACAGAAAAGAATTCATTAAATTGATGACCATGTATCTTGTCTGGTGCGGTTATTAGATCCTCAAAATGAAACAGTGACAAAGACATTCCCCATTTCTGCGTTGTTGGCCCTCTCCTACAGCAATTGTTGACCGCCTTCTTCAGTTTCTGGGGATGGAAGGAATACGGCTTCTTGAGTTACATGGTTCTGATGCAGAATAAATTTTAAACACACTGATCTTTAATACATTTGTCTTCTGCCAGGTGTTCAACGAAATAAGCTCTAGAGATATAGAAAAGATAAATGTATTGCGTGGCACATTCAACAACTTGATCTTCATTGGAGTATTCTTATCAGCGTTTTTATAGTTGTGTTTGTGACTGCAGTCAGTGATTACCGGCAATCATTGCAGTTCAGAGATTTAGATAAGGAGAAGAGGGTTTGCCATTGGCGGTGACATTAAGCCTTGCTTTTGCTATGAAGAAGATGATGAATGATAAAGCACTTGTGCGGCATTTTTCAGCATGTGAGACAATGGGATCAGCAACATGTAGTTGTAATGATAAGACAGGGACCCTAACAACAAATCGTATGATAGTTGTAAAGTGCATATTCCAGAATACAGGGGGTGAGGTGATGATTAGTGAAGAGGTAAAACTTGAAATTCTAGAGACAAACCATTCCTACAAATGGTTATACATGTATATGCATTGTTGGCATCAAGGATCCCGTGCGTCCTGGTATCAAAGAAGCGATTGAACTCTGTAGAACTACAGGCATTGGTTGGGGTGGAATCAAGATGCGCCACCTGATAACGCAAAGTCATATCAGTCGTTGTGTTTGATTGAAGCAAGAGCTAAACAAGAAGACCTTATTTTATGGCCCCCATTAATTATTGTAAATATTCAGACGTAGAAACCTCTAGGTGATATGTGTCAATACACGGGTTTATACATTTAGGGAGCACCGCTTGGTTTGGGCCCTAGACCCAAACTCTCTGTGAAATAGGCACCTGATGTTCAAGAACCTCAGATCAGTTCTGTTTGTTACACTGTTAAAAATCATCGGTGGCACCAATCAAAAAAGAAGGATCGCAAGCACAGGCACAAAGGGAAATCAAGTCATACAAGTGGAAGAAATAAAAATGACAAGAAACATCATTCCAAGCGAAGCTACAATAGCGATAGTGATCGTTCAAGATTGTGGTCTTCATCATATGAGAATAGAATGTTGGTAGATGTTTGAGCTTCAAGGAACTCTATGTTAGTGCTTGATAAAACTATTGGTTGGGAAGCTCCTATGTTCAATATGAGGATGGAAGAGGATGATGTTCTGCTCAATATGCCTGCCAAGCATTCCTGTGGGAAAGGGCACAGTGATTTTTTAATGAGAGGGTCATCAGATGCAGAATTTCCATCTCAAGGTTTCAAATGTGCCGGTATCTTTGGGCACGCTCTCCAGAATAAACACATTACATATGCTGAAGCTGTATGAAAACCATTCGGGTGGATCTTTGTCCTTCGGAAAGATATTCTGATCACAGGCTGTTTAGGTTATTTTATTATTTTGAAGATGAATCTCTTTTGCTTGATGTGGTCTGAAATGTCAATGAAAGATGCTTTATTTTAGATCTTAGCTATGTATAGAACGTCAATGGACTATGTTGCTGTCAACAGATCCGTGATTTCTTAATTCACATAATGCTGTTTATAAGTCTTGTTTCGGGATCATGTGTGTTATGTGGTCATTGGATTATTTTCACTCATCTTTGGAAAAGAAATGTCAAGGGAGTTAAGTTGATGAATAATCTTACCACAACCTCTACTCGAGAAACTCATTCATCGAGGGTCACTGCAGATAAGGATGCAGAGAGAATTTCTGAGAATTTTATTCAAGTGGAACAAAAGGACTTGTCAGTCAATGGTGAAAGTAGACCAGAAGTCCATGCATTTAAGGATGAGAATGATGATGTAGCTAGTGAGGTAGACAATTATATGGATGCTTTTACTACCATGGAATCAGAAATGGAAACAGATTCGGATGGCAGAGCCAAACATGAGTTTGATTCAGATTTCAATTCAGCACATAAGGAAGCAGGTATTGAAACAACAGGACAGTTACATGAGAAGGATGGTCAGTGTTCGGACCTTGCTGATGCTGAAGCTATCACAGCCATTCAGATTATGACAGGTGTACCTTTAAAAAAGTGAAATGTTTTGACTCAGGTTTAAAGTTTTGCTATAAAGTCACTTTATTACCGGTCATTAGGGTTTGGAAGGAGCTGCATACGAGGAGTTTTGGCTTGCACACTTGTCCATCAATGAAGCCTCCAACACATCAGGAACATGGTGGTGCTCTATATTTTTGGGATATTAAAGAGCTAAAGACATGCTGCTGCATATTCGAATAAGGGGTGGAAGACTGGAACCGAAAAACAGGGGATTTCTCCTAACATCACTGAACCATTAAAGCACTCAGCATCCAAAGCCAGCATGGAACATTGAATACTCATCTCAGCCATCTCAGCCAAACTGCAAGGAGTCCAAGTGTCAAAGAACAAGAAGGAATCATTCTATGAAGAAGATAGAGTTAGAGTCATAATCAAATTAGAACTCTTTAGAACTCCAGTTAGCATTAATTGTATTTAATAGTTTGTTGTAAAGCAGATAGGTGTCATCATAGGCAGAATTCGAGTTCCCCTCATGTTGGAGGAGGAAGCTCGAAGTAGTTAGAATAAGGATTTTCTATATATAGCTGGAACATCTATGTAATGATGGTTGGATATTTGAGAAAACAGAGTATTATTTTGGCTTGTGTAAAAACTCAGTTTCAGTAATACAATTTGCTGCTTTTCTTCTCAGGATTCATACAGTGTTTCAATGCTCAAGATATGTGGTTTTTCTTTATCCTTAATGTTTTTACAGTTGTATAAATACACAATCACTCAGAATTCACTTATGCTGCTCTGATTTCTTGTGTGTATTTGTAAGCTGGGGTTTTCTATGAGATGTGTTTTGAGTATTTAAACATCACATGCCCTGACTTCTATGTATGAGTAGTGTTATAGTTTACTGAAGTATGATTAACTCCATAAGCCCAATGGAAGTCTTTGTAATGTCTGTCCAGCCAACATGTTTGTTAAATTCACCTTACAAGAGTTAGCCATCTTATCAATAGTCAAAATCAATAACCTTTTGAGAGAGCCCTCTCAGGCTAGGGAGGCTAATCCTTAGTCAAAAGATTGGTCTGAAACAGTTACACAGAGTCTACCTAATCAGCAGCCCTTCAGTGCTTGATTTTGTGATAACAGTAGGCATCATCTCGACCCATTTGGTAAAATAGTCAACTGCGACTATGATATACCCATGCCCCCCGGTTGAGGTGGGGTTACATGTCATGAAATCGATGCCCCATTTGGCGAATGGCCCAACAACAACTATTGGCTGCAGAGGTGCAGGTGGTCTTCTGGTTTTGCTATCGAAAATTTGACAAGCATGGCAACTTTTGACTGTGGTTATGCAATCTTTGAACATTGTTGGCGAGAAGTATCCTTATTGTAAGATTTTTTGTGCTGTAGCATATCCAGATTGATGCCCCCCACACGCGCTTGAATGACAATCATTCAGGACTTTTTCGGCCTCCTCATGGGTGAGGCACCTTCTCAGAACTGTATCGATACCACGATGGTAAAGTGTATCACCGATGATCATGTAGTCTTTTGCTTGGTATCGAATACGTTTTTGTTCGGAGTGGGAGGTGTTTGGCCTATATTTTTGGGTTTGGAGATAAATGATTATATCCCCATACCACTCATTGCTTGTAGATATCAGAAACAAATTTTCGTCCACGATTGTTTCTTCGGATGTTTCATCGTTGGACGACGATGGGAGATCGCACAATAATTCTGCAAAAACTAGAGCTTTCTTCGACTTGGATTTTACAAATTCTAGATCAAACTCTTGTAGGATTGCTATCCATTTTGAATATTTTCCCCCCAGCAACTGTTGCGACAATATATAAGTCATGGGGTTGCAATCTGACAGAATGGTAGTTTTCCGAAAGAGGACATAGTGTCGAAATCTCTGTATCACTTGAACAGCTGCGAGTGCTAGCTTTTCAACGTAAGAATATTTGCTTTCTGTATCATTTAAGTTTTTACTTAAATAATATATAGGATGTTCAATTCCATCGACTTCTTGAACTAAAACCATTACAATGGTCGTAACTGCTGTAGCCAGATACAGGTTAAAATCTTTTTGATAATCAGGAGCGTACATTAATGATGCTTTCATTAGGGATTCTTTTAAAGCATCAAAGGAAGCTTGCACAACCTGATCCCAGACAAAGGGTACTTCCTTTTTCAAAATACGTGTATAACCTTTAGCAAGTTCGACATAATTTGGAATGAACCTCCTTAGAAAGTTTGCTTTCCCTTGGAGTTTCTGAATCTGAAGCAAATTCGAAGGTGGAGGCAAATTTATGATTGCCTGGACCTTACATGGGTCGAGACGAATCCCGTCCTTTGAGACTACAAAGCCAAGCAAACGACCAGAACTGACACAAAATACACATTTGTATGGATTGAGTCGTATCTTGTAGTGTCGGCAACGTAGAAATATCGTTCTTAAATGCTGCGAGTGATCAGTCCGCTTTTGCGAATGAGCCGGAAGGTCATCGAGGTATGGTTGAAAGATGTCTTTGATGTCATGGAAGGCATAATTCATTGCCCTCTGAAACGTCGCCCTTGCGTTCTTTAAACCAAAGGGTAATTTTCGATATGCGAATGTGCCCCACGGACAAATAAATGCAGTCTTTGATTGGTCCTGTGGGCAGATTTTTATTTGATTATACCCGAGAATCCATCCATGAATGAAAAGATTTCGCATCCGGCGCATTCATCAATTATCTGGTCAATGAAGGGTGTAGGGTAGTTGTCTTTTGGACAAGCTTGATTTACATCCCTATAATCGACGCACACTCTAATTGTTCCTTGTTTTTTCATAACAGGTACAATATTTGATACCCAATCGGTTAGAGGAACCGGGTAGATGAAACTAGCATGGAGAAGTTTTTCAACTTCTGCCTTAATGGCAGCGGCTTTCTTGGGGTGCACCTGCCTTAGCCGTTGTCGTACTGGTTTGACATCTGGATACATCTTAATTTCGTGTTCAATGATACTCGAGTCAATGCCTGGCATTTCATTGTATGACCAAGCAAAGACATCTCTGAATTCGCGAAAAAGAGCGTTATATATTTCCAGTTCTGAAGGAGAACAACATTTTCCAACATAAATATTCTCTACAACATCTGTTTTGGTCGAGATATTTATGGCGATAGTCTCTTCAATATTGGACAAGTTTCACTCGGAATCCACCGTGTTTACAGTATTTGATAGGAAATCAAAGACTGAAGGATGATAAAGGTCATCTTGAGTATCTTCTCCACAATCTGAAGAAGGGAACGATTGGAAGAAGGGAACGATGGTGGGAATCATTCCATGGTGCTCCTTCAATTACCATTGATTGGAGAATTCCTTCGTCGGTGATATGCACTTGCGACCAAGGATCTGAAGGGGTACCATATTCTTTAGACCTATCTATCCAAACGCTTGATGAGCGTTGATTTGGGTTTGCCTCCCATGCTAGGAACATTGATTGCTACAATATTTCCGTTGGGCTTGGGGGAAAAACCATTGCATGATCCATGTCGATATCGTTTTCTGAGATCTTTTTAGAAGATATCATATTGCAGGTTCCTATCGACGCTACTTCCGCCAGGTTGATTGGAGGTGGAAGGGCGAAAGTTCCCATTAGTATAGGATCTTTTAGTAGGCCTACTCCGATATTTTGAAGTGAATGGGGGCTTCCATGGATCATGGGAATGCTTCCTGTAACTTGAGAACCATTGGGGAGGAAATTTTGTTGATCGACGATTGTAATCCCTCCTTGAAAGGGAAATGCAATCTTCCTAAAATAGGTCGACACAACAGCCGCCATAGCATATATCCATGGTCTTCCTAGTAGGATGTTGTAATCAAGATTGCCATCAATTACTTCAACATCTACTTCTACCGTTTTCCCTCTTAGTTCAACTTTCAAGTTACTTAGTATACCATATGGGGTATACGTCCTTCTGTCGAATGCTTTAAATGTCGTCGAAGATCGTGACAAGGTTGGAGATCCTAAAGTTTTCCAGCAACTCATCGACATAATGCATGTAGATGCCCCCTCATCAATAATTGTTCAATGAACAGTTTTGTTGAGGGCTTTCACTTGAACAAGGAAAGCTAGTTGAGCTGGTAATTAAGGATCGTATCCTTTATGATCGAAGGATACAAGATTGGAATCCTTTGGGTCTATCCCACCAATGGCTGATAATAAAGCTTGCCTTTGGGATGGGCAATTCTGTAGTACTTCAAGAGTCGACATAGCGGATGGCGATTGGGCCAAATCTTCCACTATATCATAATGCTGTGCCACTCTAGCATGGGGATTAAACGTCGACTTGTGTACTACTCCCTTTGGCGGTTTTATTGTCAATTCAGGAATGATGGGTGGCGCAACTTCTATCGAAGTTGTTGTCGAACTACTAGGTTGATCTTTATCCTTGTTGTTCGACAGTTGTGGATTCCCATAATCTTTGTTACTTGTCGATATCAAAGCATCATTTTGCTGTTTTGAAACTGACAACATTAGCACTTGAGACGGGGAAGAATTTCCACTTTCAACCAGATTTGTTCCTGGATTGGGAAACGGATCAGTTAACATTGCGGAGGTTTTTGAATTCTTTAAGAATTTCTTAAGCTCAGCTCTGTGTGGACAATTTGCGGTCCAATGATCCTCATCACATATGAAGCATGGATTTTTTGGTTTCCTATCTCCAGGAGGGTTTGAAGAAGATTTTTCAGCTGATGATTCCTCCTGTTTCTTCTTCTTCCCTTTGCTTTTCTTCTTGCTCCCTGGTTGTTTGGTTTCTTTTCCTTTATCTGTCGATACGACATTTACTTCCGAAGCAAGAAGTTCATCTTTTACATTTTGACTTGAAATCTTACGGGCCTTTTGGATGTAGCCTTTTTCGATTTCATGTCTGTTGTGCCAATCACGCCATCGCCGGCATGAGAGTCATTGTTCGATTTAGGAGGAGGAGGAATTGAGAATTCTGGTCTAGGGGCGTCAGGTATTTTATCGTAGAGCGTGCCAGACTGAGTGTAAATCAAGTCCAGATATTGCGCATAAGCGATAACTTGCTCTTTTATTACGACTCCCCCCTTTGCCACATCTTCCGTGATGGAAGGCAGTAATGACTTGATAAACCATTCAGCTAAGAGCTGATCAGGGACATAGGTTTTTACCATTCTACGACGACGTCGCCACTCATGTATATGATAAGATATGTGAGTGGCCGTTGTCTGTTTGAAGTTGGTAAGAAGTTCTGTTCCCATTTCGTACCTTATTGGTAACTCAAAATGGGTTAAAAAGGTTGTGGCTAAGGTACTGAAGTTGTCGAACGAAGCTCTAGGCAATTCGATGTACCATTTTGCCACCGGACCCGTTAACGTCCTCTGAAAAAGGTGAAGTCTTATCGAATCATCATTTAGGGTGTTTGATGAACACCATAGATGAAAGGTCATCACATGATTCGATGGATCTTCACTCGAATTTCCATTAAATTTAGGAATATCTGATGGAATTTTATGCGGAATCGCTGGCCACCAAGGGGCGTAAGCAATTGGATCGTTTGTTAACCGATTTAAATCAGGTAACTCCAAAGTTGCCACAAAGGGTAACTGTTGATTTAGGTTAGGTGAAGCATACCCAGGATAAGATGGGATCGCCTGAGCAGTTGGTATTTGCATACCGGCATAATGCATTTGATGCTGGTATGTTTGGTAAGGTTGGTGGGCATGACCATTATAAAATGGTTGATTTTGTCCGTTTTGAATGTACGGCTGTCCACCATTAGCAAAGATTTGTTGCTCAAAACCTTGGTATACTTGTTGGAATTGCGTTTGTTGGTATTGTACTAGCCATGGTTGTGAAGCCATGTGCTGTTGACCGATACTAACAGTTTGACCAAGATGAGGGGTAATTGTACCCGTCTGAACCTGTGTCATTCCACTAGTCGGTGATTGTGGCTGAGTCGCAGGGTCAAGGGGCTGTTGCATTACAACTTGAGAAACCTGAGGTTGGCATACAACAGGCAGTGCTTGAACTTGCGATACTGTCACAATAGCTGGCGTATTTGGTATATTTGACATAGGTAAGCATTGTTGCATCGAGTATACAACTCTTGGTTGTTGAGGTAGTATTGGTACCCAACTGCTTGAGGTACTTCCAGTATAACCTGAATGTTGTTGTGAACTCCCATATGGATATCCTCCCAGAGGGGATAATGAAAGGGTATACTGCCCCCCATGCGATGGTAATCTAGAACTCAAGGGAATTGTTTGCCCTTGGGGACCGGACTGCCCAAATTGACCTCCAAATGGATCAACTTGTTGAGACTCAACATAAGAGTTTCCAGATATTATTCCGGATGAACAAACAGGAACGGACCATACTGTCGAAATAGCCCCTGAGTGGACTCCTTCTAGCGCTTGAGAGCTAGTTGGGACAGATGGTATACTGGCGAATATTGTCGGAGTGATAGCAGGGAGTTCTACCGTCGCTATGTCAGACGACATAGTCCTAGATGTTGACGGTTGTTCAGACATTTGTATTCTATCCAAAAGATTACCTAGCGATTCTACAAGAGCTTCTGTTGGTGGTAGACTAACTTCTGATGAAGAAGGATATAGAGTGACCCCGACTCAAAATTGCGTTGGAGTACTTGTTGGAGGATCTTCTACAATTTATTCTATGGAAATCAGACCAGGTGGAAGGGGAAGACCATCATGTCCGTAGAATATTTTTGGTGCCAAAGAAGGTGTGAAATCGGCAGCGATAGATGTTTGAAGAGTAAGACTCTCCGAACCAGTTGTAGATGGAACTGGTTCGGTAACACAAGTGTTTACTCTCAGACTAGGATCAATATCACTGTCCTTCTATGGCTGCTGAACTTCTTTTGTAGAGGCAGGGATTCAAGAAATGTTTGGAGTAACCGGAGTCTCTGATGTCGTTGGAACACTTGTTCTAACTTTAATAGGAGATTTGGAATCGGTTAAACAAGTTCGCTTTGTCCGTACTGGCTTCGATTCCAGAGACAAAGACGGTTGCCTCGTAAGCCTCCACAAACGACGGGGTTTCAATTGACTTTCTTCCACGATTGCGGATTACTCGATCAACTAAAATAAAGGGGAAGTATGTTTCAAAATTAAATGAATTTTAGACGCTTTGACACAACTTGTTTTTTCAGTTTTTAAGAGTCGAGAAAAAACAAAAGATGACTCTAGTCTCCTTCGATTTTTAATGAGCCTGAAGTGACAAGTGCTCAGATGGACCTTTTCCGTTAAGGAGTTGTTGGTACCATCCCATGACCTCCTTTTTCCTCCTAAAACATATCATTTTCTTACCTCTTTCCGTCATACATCTCTTAGATCCCTTGAAATTGATTAGTTAATAGTACTATAGTTATTAAAATGCATTAAAATTGATTTAGGAGTTTTATGTTAAAGAATTAGGAATTTTTGATAAAATGACTACAGGAAGTTACAACATCCTATAATTGGTTTATTGTTTGACATATGGCATGGCAGCTAGGCTAGAGCGAAGGGTAGGGATGAAAAGTAGAATGTCCAAGCATGGACGAATACCTATCCTACAGCAGAACCGACCCTTCTGCATGTGTGGTCAACGATGGTCAAAGCACAACATGTTGGCGACAAAGGCAGCAACAACATAACATTCTAAACTTATTTAGTTTTATTCCTTTTTGAAATTGGTTCAGAATAGAAACAACTTAAAAACTATGCCATAGCAAAAGCAGCAACAACCGCATCATGAATGTACATTCGTTTCGAAATGTAAAGGTTGTAAAAACATATGTAAACACAGTTCTGTGTAGTCAGTTAGTGATTATCATTGTATCGTTATTGAAACAGAGCTTTGGTTGAAACGTAATACAAAAAACTCAGTTGCAGTCACGATTTCATATTGATTCTATAATTGGTTGATCATAGTCCAGTATACCTTTGAAAACGCGGACGGGCCCTGCGTTGAACTGGTATACTGTCATTTCTTTTTATTCGCAACTTAGGGTATTAAATGATATGCACAACAATTAGAATTGGTTTTTGATTTCACTAGAATGCGTATGAGTGATGTTTATGATAGTGCTTGAACAGTTCATCACTGAGATCGTGAATCGTATCCTGTAAGGGATTCGATGCTTTGTTGTCTTTTAAAGTAATGTCATGAACTCTGTTATCATTTTAAAGTATGCTTATGATTTCAGTATGTCTTTATCTTTCATGAATATTAGTTGAATGCTGAGTATTTGCTGAACAGGGGTTTTATGCATAGTGTCTCCGTAAGGAGATTGAAATCTTGGTTTAAAGTGATACACAATATTTTAATTTGGTAGATGAATTGAATGACAGTGTTTTAATTAGGTAGATGAACTGAGTGACTTAAGTGTTTGGGTGATAGGTAAGACACCTCAATCTTCTGTAAAGAAGTCCTGTAACCTACCATCATAACCACTTAGCTAATAATCCTTTATGTCTATATATTGTAGATGCATGCCTCTAAGTCTACGCATCCTGGTCGATAATAAATATAGCTTAATCTAGCACCCTAGATAGGACACTACATTTTGGCGCCGTTGCTGGGGAGGCGTACTTAAAGGATTAAAAAAGAAAAAAGAAAAAAGAAAAAAATTTCAATAAACAAAAACGAGCAAAAAAATAGATTTAGAAATCATGTTCATTTATGCCTAGATTTAGAGACAATCAGGGTAGATTCATAAGAACCCCCCATCCAAAAGCTAACCTATCATCAGGAGCAGACTCTTTAGGAAATACAACACCAGCTGAGGAAGTCACCATACAAGCATTAGAGGATAAACAAAAGTTAGGACAAAGGCTTACTCTCATCGAAAGGCAAACTTTATTAGCACATAAATCACAGAAGAAGCACTTTCCTAGATCCTCCACACAAGGAGAAAGTAGCACAGTGACCGAACAATCTTTCTTTAATATCCTCTTTAAAACAAGTGACACTGACACAGAGGAACCTATTAAAATGGCTGAGGAAGGAGATGGATCAGCACCAAATCAAGGACAGAGAGACGAAGAAGAGTCAACTTTTAAGTTTCCTATACATGAACCACAAGAAGATGATGAGATCAAAATGAAAAACATACCTCCATCCGTGCTACCAAACTTTTATGGTATGGCTTCGGAAGATCCAGACTCATTCCTGTTCGAGTTTGACATTGTATGTCGAACATATGGTTACACAGATGATGCCCATAGGCTTAGACTTTTCCCAGCGACATTAAAGGCATCAACCTTAAGATGGTTCATGAGGCTTGGTGAGCATGCAATAGTTGATTGGGATGGCATGAGAAGAATATTTCTAAGGAAATATCAACCTTATTGTAGATCCAAAGATTCCAAAGATGATATCTTTAGAATGAGCCAACAAGAGGATAAAACCTTAGAGGAATACTTAGAACTGTTTGTCTACAACTTACAAAAATCCAAACACCGAACTATGCCTCTTGATCTGATCCGCACAATATTTTTGAAAGGCATCCGAGAGGAATACATGGATGATCTTAATTTGATGGGCAAAGGTGACATTTCTACCTTACCTCTTGAAGAAATTGCTGAATTATGCGAAAAGTATTCAAGGAGCAAAGCTAAAATTGGAAAAAGAACCCTGTCATCCAAAGTCACAAAATCTGCTTCAGCAAGTGTCACAAGGGCTGAAATAGGGAATCTGTTAGAAGGGTTTAAAACAGATCTGTTAAGCACCCTAGGGAACCAAATTGACACTCTAAAAGCTAAGAAGAAACAAGAAGATGAAGATCAAATAATGGCTATCTTCTGCCCAAAATGCCGGAAGAAACATGCCTTAAAAGACTGCCCATTAGAAAACATCCAAGTTTGTGCTTTCTGTACTGAACATCATGATATATTTAATTGTCCTAAAGTTAAGGTTTTGCAGAACTGTAATATGGCAGCTAATGCAGAGATGGAAAACGTGTATTACATGGGCACAAAGAGACCATGGTAGCCAAGGCCAGCACCTCAAGGTATGTTTCCAAATCAAAATTTGCAATTTCCTGTAAATGATCAAATGTATGCTCAGAATTCATGGAATGTACCCATGCCATGGCAACACCAAAATCACCCACAGCAACAGTGGAGACCATCTCAACAATACTCTCAATCCTATCATACATATCCTCAATCATACCAACCATATTCACAACCATATCAACAATATCATCAGCCATACTCATCACATCCTCAGCCATATCAACAGTATCCTCAGCAGCAAGTTGTTTACCAACCTCAACCTACTCAACAAGCACTGCCTGCTCCTCCACCAATAAATCCACCACAGCTGCAATTTCCATCTAACTCAAAACCTCCCAGACCTACTCAAATTCCTGCTCAAACTGTCCCAAATCCAAATAACAGAGCAGAGAGGCCAGCCTATAATGTAGAAGAGGGAACCTCATATCCCACACTACCCTTGCAAAATATCAACTTGAGGTCTGGTAGGGTACTCCATAAATATTCTCCAATAACAGATAAACAAGAAGAAAACACAGAAAATGAAAATGAAATGAAAAATCAAAGAAAACCAAACAATGATACCAAAGATAAGCAAATGCAACCATTGCATCCACCTTTTCCAGACAGATTGGTCTAGATGAAACTACCAATGTCTATACCACAGTTTGATGTTTTAGATGAACTCAAGAATGTCTATATAAAAATTCTGCTGCTGCAAGCTATAAAAGACATTCCCATATATACTAACGCCATCAAAGACATGTGCCTCAAGAAGCCTACTAGGAAAAGGATTGATCCTCAAACCATTCATGTTATAGGACATTTAGCTGGCCTTATGACCAATACCATCTCCATGGAAAAGTATGTTGATCCTGGCATTCCCAAAGTGACCACCATCATTAACAACATACATATTCCAAACACTTTGATAGATCTTGGGGCTGCAATAAATGTCATGACTCTTGAAACCATGAGAACACTCCAGCTCATAAATTTGCGACACACAACGATTGTTCTAAAAATATCTGATAGGTCTAAATTGATTCCTGAAGGGATTTTGGAGGACATAATTGTCTCACTGGACTCTTGGGAGTATCCAGTGGATTTCTTAGTTCTTCAACCCAAATCCAATTTAGGAGGGCACCCTATCATCCTTGGTAGACCATGGTTAGTGACTGTTGATGCATTCATAGGATGTCGATCGGGCAACATGATCATTTCAAGAGGGACCAAAAGAAAACAACTCACTCTTTATCCATTGGCACAATCACCAGCAGTAACACACAATTTGTGGCTTGATGATAAATACAATGATAAAGAAGAAGTACAATCTGTTTTTAGCATCAACCAAATCTATGATTTCCAAGAACAAAATAATAATGATTTGGTAGAATTGTTCCTTTCTCAACCTGATATTTCCGAAAATTTGAGAAACGACCAATATCATGCTGCAGATGTACTTTTAGCCCAAAATTTTCAAGAAACATGCACCATTCAATCTTTGCAAACCAAATTTCACGATATTTTTCCAATTCAGTCCATCACAAACACACAGAGTCAGATCATAGAGATTAGTCCAGGGAAAACTCTGAACATAGGCAATCACCTAGACTCATCTCAGCAAGAGAAATTGATTCGACTATTGAGAAAATACCAGAAAGCATTTGCTTGGGACTACACCGATATGCATGGGATTCACCTCGACACATGCACTCACCATATTTATACAGATAGTACTATCAAACTAGTGAGGCAACCGCAGAGAAGAATGAACCCCATGCTCCAGGATATTGTCAGAGAAGAATTGCAAAAACTGTTGAGAGTTAATTTTACATATCCTATTTCTGACAGTCAATGGGTATCCCCATTGGTTATAGTGCCCAAGAAAAGTGGTAAGTGGCGCATTTGTGTTGATTACAGATAATTGAACAAAGCAACGCTCAAAGATTATTTTCCACTACCATTTTTTGACCAAGTGTTAGACACCTTAGCTGGGAAATCATCATTTTCTTTTCTTGATGGTTTCAGTGGCTACAACCAGATCAGGATAACCTCAGAAGACCAGGAAAAAACCACATTCACCTGTCCTTGGGGCACTTATGCTTATAATGTTTTTCCATTTGGACTTTGCAATGCTCCAGCTACATTTCAGAGAGCTGTATTAGCTATTTTCGCTGATTTAGTTCATGATTGTGTGGAAGTTTACATGGATGATTTTTCAGTGTACGACAATTCATTTGAACATGCATTAAAGAACCTTGAAAGAGTTTTGAAAAGATGTATTGAAGCTAATCTGTCCCTGAGCAATGAAAAGTGCTTTATGATGTTAAACAAAGGGATAGTATTAGGCCACTATATTTCCTTTCAAGGCATCAAAGTTGACCCAACAAAAATCCAGATCATTGTTGATTTGCCAATTCCAAAGAATCAAAGAGAGGTAAGAAGTTTCCTTGGGTATGCAAGCTATTACAGAAGATTTATTGAACATTTTAGTAAAATAGATTTACCTTTGTTTAAGCTTCTAACAAAAGATGTACTTTTCAACTGGAATGAGAACTGCCAACAAGCATTTGAAGTACTCAAAAAGAAGTTATCAACCGCACCAGTCTTAAGAGGGCCTAATTGGAGCCTACCATTTCATATCTTTACAGATGCATCTGACATTGCAGTGGGTGCCTCATTAGGCCAAAAAGAGGAATCTTGTAATTATGCCATTTATTTCATTTGCAAAAATCTAACACCTACAGAGTCAAACTACACAGTCACAGAAAAGGAAACACTTGCCATCATATATGCTGTGAATAAATTCTGACATTATATAACTGGTTATGAAGTCTTTGTACATACTGATCATTCTGCCATTAGAAATTTAATGAATAAACCAATAACTAGTGGCAGAGTTACCAGATGGTTATTATTGTTACAGGAATTTAACATCACAGTGTTAGATAGACCAGGTAAAGAGAATCAGGCGGCAGATTTTCTTTCTAGACTGCAAAATCCAGGTGAGGTTGTTCCGGTTGAAGATTCTTTTCCAGATGAAAATTTATTTGCAATTTCCATAGTGAATCCTTGGTATGCTGATTTGGCCAATTATTTTTCTACAGGAAAGACACCTCCACACTTTACTGCAAAGGAAAAGAAGAGACTAGTCAAACAAAGTGCTAGATATTCATGGCTTAATGGCGATTTATTTTACACTAGTTATGATATGATTATTAGAAGATGTGTAAGAAATGATGAGATAATTGATATTTTAAAATCTTGCCATGATGAACCGTGTGGTGGGCATTTTGCATCTAAGTGAACAACATTCAAAGTTCTTACTCTTGGATAATACTGGCCATCCATTTTTAAGGATGCCAAGAAGTATGTGAAGAGTTGTGATAGCTGCCAAAGAATGGGCAGGCCAACAGCTACAGACTAGATGCCACTTCAGCCCCAAGTTCACCTAGAGCCATTTGAAAAATGGGCTCTAGACTTTATAGGACCCATTAACCCAACCTCCAATGGTAAGAAGTACATCTTAGTATGTACTGATTACGTAACAAAATGGGCTGAAGCAAAAGCACTAGTTAGAGCCGCCGAACAAACAGTGGTAAATTTCCTTTTTGAAGAGATTTTTGTAAGGTATGGAGTACCAAGGGAGATAGTGACTGATCAAGGTACTCAATTCACTTCAAAGTTAGTGAAGGACATCACAGAAAAATACCAAATCAAGCACATAAGAAGTACACCTTACCATCCACAGGCCAATGGGCAGGTGGAATCCACAAACAAAACTTTGGAAGGGATCATTACTAAAACTGTGGCAATGAACAGGAAGAATTGGGAAGAGAAGCTCAAAGATGCACTCTGGGCTTACAGAATTACATGGAAGAATACTACAGGATTTACACCATATTAGTTGGTGTATGGCAAAGAGGTAATGCTTCCTATTGAGTTTCAAATACATACTTTTAAATTGGCTGCAGATTTGCAAATTGACCTGGACCAAGCACAACAAGAAATAATTCAGCAGTTGAACCAACTGGATGAAATGAGGCAGCAAGCAGAGGAAACCACAATCCTCATGCAAAAACAAAGGAAGCAGTGGCATGATGCACATATCAAGAAGAAGCAGTTCAAGGAAGGTGACTGGGCTTTACTTTTTGACTCTAAATTCAGAGATCATAAAGCCAAGTTTACCACCCATTGGATGGGCCCATACCAAATTATTCAGGCTTACGACAATGGTTCAGTCAAGCTCAAAACTATTGATGGAGAAGGTCATTCCTTTACTGTCAACATTCATCGCCTGAAACTATACACTAAGCCCATCAGCAAGCAAAATTTTCTCCAAACAGTATCTCAACAAAGAGAGGTTGAGATACTGCAGCCTTCAGCTACAGTATCCCTGCCTTAGTTCATTTCATTTCAATTTAGAAATTCAAAAAGAAAAAAAAAAAAAAAAACAAAATCTAAAAAAAAAAACAAACACAAAAAAAATAAAATAATAACAATGGGTTAGATGTGAAAACCAGACTCTAGCACACTCTAACCCCGAATTCTTACTTGAAAACCAATTCGTTGGCGGGTAAGAATTCCTTTTCTTTTGTTCCCTGTTTGATTTATCAACTGAATAATGACTTGAGGACAAGTCAAAACTTTAGTGGGGGAGAGAAGCATCAGCATTTTGTTCTCTTATCTCTCCATTGTAAATTCTTAAAGATTTCTTATCTCATCTCCTCACTGTAAATTTCCAAAGCAGTTTGTTTCAGCATTCCAGATTTCAATAAAGAAGTTGTTTTGTCATTGTTTTATCTCAGAGGGACCTGGTTATAAACATTATGCAGGGGGACCTGTTCTGTCCAGAAGACCATGTTACCAACACCAGCAGTAATGGGACCTGTTTAAGACACATAAAAGGGACCTGTTAAGAGACTGTTACTTTAGGATTACTTCAACAAAGCTTCATCAAGTTTCTACAAGGATCCACAGGTTGCTGGGCACCAAGACTTCATCAAATACCAAAGATCAAGGAACCTGTATACATATAATTCTTTCTCCAGATTTCAAAGAGGCTGCATGGACATCTTCAAGATCTCAGAGGGACCTGTTGCATTCGAATCTATCTTAGGGGACCTGTTATGAACAACAAAGAATAGTCAAAAGAGACTAGTCCTACTCAGCATGCCAATGCAACGCTTGAACAACCAACAAAAGTGTAATGTATTCCTTATTCTTAACATTTAATTTCTTAGACTAATTTTTAATGTTGAATTTAATAACTGTGACTATTATGATCAATTTCAAAGACACTACATTTTCCATCATCCCTTATCTTACTGTTAATTCTTATCATCTTTCATACTCCAACCTATTTCATACCTCTAAATTCATTGCCCCCTTTTCATATCAACTTTGTTATGTCAATCGAATCTTACAGCCATACCAACATCTTCCATTTGGCCGAGTACCAATAGAAGCAGGACACGTGGTGAATTGTTCTTTAAAAAAGAAAGAAACAAATGTTAAGCGGGCTTATTCATTGTATCCCACATGGCCGAATTATGATTTGAACACCCGACGAAGCCAAATGATGCAAACGACTAACCAGAATCATATCTCAGTACTTCATATATATGCTTCTAGCGTTTCTATGATGGCATCCATACGAGCAGTACAACCATTCCTCCGTTCCAAAAGATGAATATGCTATGAAGTAAGTGTAGTTGGTTATTTCAACATCATTCTTAGTTATTTCACGTTGGCATTCGACTCTAGTGACTTCCACAGTAAGGATTGAAAGCAGTGAGCGCCACAAAAGGGAAATATAGCCATTCGGGTTTGACTTCCACCATAATCACAAGACAGTCAACCGAGCATCATATGGGTTACTAAGGGAGCGACACCACCAGGTCATCAGTGTTGGGGCGGAAGACAAAAAGGTAACAAATTGAAACTTCTTTGTTGAAATTGCAAAACATAAACAAAGAAGAGTTAGAGCACAACTCTCTGCTAAAATGACCAATAGGGTCGAGCCGAGCATGTTCGACAGTTCCCAGTATCACGAAGATTGCATTTCAATTCTCAAAGAGATACAGTGGCTGCCCTTTTTAGAGAAATTTCGTGGAAGTAATGAAGAGGTTACCAAACAATTCGCTTTCACATTCAACAGAGAGAAAGCCCTGATAGGTAATTTTTCATTCAGGGTTTCGGAAGACACCATAGCCCATTCAATAGGGGTCAGCCTAGAAGGGGAGAAGTACTTCAAGAAAAAGAAATTTAAAGAGAAGTCATGGACTCAATTTATGTCCAGATCCAGAGTCTCATCAGTTAATTGGAAGAAAGGCGTCCCAAGGCGTTGGCTGGTGCATCCCTGGGACGAGATGGTCTATATCATCCAAAAGTTTGTAACTTGTGAAGGCCGCTACAGTATTGTTTACTTGTATCATATCAAGTTACTGTTACATTTGAAAGGGCAGTGTTTTATCAGTTTGCCATACTTCCTCTTGCAAAGCCTAACCAAAATGTCAAAGACCATCCAAAAGCAGAAAGGTAACGAAGACGAGCTTATATCACTTTGGGTTAATTAAAATTCTTATTGAGCATGAATTGCAGAGAAGAGGGAAAACGTGGAAGGAGTTCTTAGCTGCTAACCAAATTAAAGACGAAGAGGACAAGGAAGAACCACAGGAAAACTCAGGATTCATGAATGATATCGATGAAGAGATTCCCATACACAAAGAAATCAAGGTACCTCCACCTGTTAGTAGTATAAGGATGAGGAAAATGAGAAAAGAGGATGCTCAGAAAGCAGAGCAAGATAATTTTCACCACCTATTCAAGAAGAACGAGGAGAGCATCAAAAGCCCAGTTACAAGAAGACCAGCTTGAATCCAATGCACCTATACCGATGGATATTGAGAGTAGTGCCCACTCACAACAAGGACCAGGAGCTGATATAGAGGTTGAAAGCAATAACAGGCAAGAAAAAGGTTCACCACCTCCCATTAAGAAATAGAAGAAACTGGAGAAACAAATTGAGAAATTAAAGGAAGAACTCATGGAGTCCAATATGATGGAAAAAGTTATCAAGAAAGAAAATGAAATGCTCCGAGCACAGAGTAAAGAGACTCAACAGAAGAATGAAAAGTTAAGGGAGTGAATCAATGAACTTAAGGCTGAGCAAACATATATCTGTAAATGGGCCACAAAGTGGTACAACCAGAAGAAGACCCTCAAAGAAAAATACAAAAGATTAAAGTAGGAGCTTCATGGGCAGAAAGATGCCCAGGTGAGAAAGAATGTGGATACATTGCTGAAGGCAGCAGAGGTACAGGCAAGGACAGAGTTCAAGGGAAGCACTTCGGGGTTAGCATGAGGTCATGCTAATTCATTAAGTCGGGGAGAGATGTTGGTACCATCCCATGACCTCCTTTTTCCTCCTAAAACATATCATTTTCTTACCTCTTTTCGTCATACATCTCTCAGATCCCTTGAAATTGATTAGTTAATAGTACTATAGTTATTAAAATGCATTAAAATTGATTTAGGAGTTTTATGTTAAAGAATTAGGAATTTTTGATAAAATGACTACAGGAAGTTACAACATCCTGTAATTGGTTTATTGTTTGACATATGGCATGACAGCTAGGCTAGAGTGAAGGGTAGGGATGAAAAGTAGAATATCCAAGCATGGACGAATACCTATCCTACAGCAGAACCGACCCTTCTGCATGCGCGGTCAACGATGGTCAAAGCACAACATGTTGGCGACAAAGGCAACAACAACATAACATTCTAAACTGATTTAGTTTTATTCCTTTTTGAAATTGGTTCAGAATAGAAACAACTTAAAAACTATGCCATAGCAAAAGCGGCAACAGCCGCATCATGAATGTACATTCGTTTCAAAATGTAAAGGTTGTAAAAACATATGTAAACACAGTTCTGTGTAGTCAGTTAGTGATTATCATTGTATCTTTATTGAAACAGAGCTTTGGTTGAAACATAATACGAAAAACTCAGTTGCAGTCATGATTTCATATTGATTCTATAATTGGTTGATCACAGTCCAGTATACCTTTGAAAACGCAGACGGGCCCTGCGTTGAACTGGTATACTGTCATTTCTTTTTATTCGCAACTTAGGGTATTAAATGATATGCACAACAATTAGAATTGGTTTTTGATTTCACTAGAATGCGTATGAGTGATGTTTATGATAGTGCTTGAACAGTTCATCACTGAGATCATGAATCGTATCCTGTAAGGGATTCGATCCTTTGTTGTCTTTTAAAGCAATGTCATGAACTCTGTTATCATTTTAAAGTATGCTTATGATTTCAGTATGTCTTTATCTTTCATGAATATTAGTTGAATGCTGAGAATTTGCCGAACAGGGGTTTTATGCACAGTGTCTCCGTAAGGAGATTGAAATCTCGGTTTAAAGTGATACACAGTATTTTAATTTGGTAGATGAATTGAATGACAATGTTTTAATTAGGTAGATGAACTGAGTGACCTAAGTGTTTGGGTGATAGGTAACACACCTCAATCTTCCGTAAAGAAGTCCTGTAACCTACCATCATAACCACTTAGCTAATAATCCTTTATGTCTATATATTGTAGACGCATGTCTCTAAGTCTACGCATCCTGGTCGATAATAAATATAGCTTAATCTAGCACCCTAGATAGGACACTACAGGATTCTGAAAAGGAACGAAAGGGACTGCTCTGGAAATCTAGGTAGAGGGAGTACCAAACCAATCGCAAAACTGCAGAATACTTTTTACGGTACGGCAGTCAATCTTCCCGAATGCTGTGTTCAGTGCATTGCGATCGATAGGGCCGTAGACACGGCTTCCTATGGATAAAGGATTAAGCCTCTTGGGGTCTCCCAAAATATACTAGACGGTACGTGGGAGCACAAGTCCGTACTGGCACTTATCGTCTCAAAGTGGAGGAATCACCCAACCATCAGTGAGAACAATAGTTACCAGGCTTTACGACGCCGGAATACGTCTCTAGCCTAGACTTCTAAATGGTGTGCGTTAAGTTCCAAAGCATTGTTAGATTCATTGAATTTATTTTAAGTTGATCTTGTTTATGAAGTTTGCCTTTCGAGTTCACCACGAGATGTAGACGTAATTCCTAAAATGCAATCTAACATGATAAACAAAATTTTTATCTCTTTTATGCAATGAAAATCCTAGCTACTAGGGAAAAGAAAGACAGAATCTTTTCACAAAGAGCAAAGAGCACACTCTAAAATGAACTTTCCTAAATCAAGCCAAACAGACTGTCTATATGCAAATGCACATGCATGTATTTGTTTTCGACTTTCTTTGTATATGGATGCTAAAAAGAAAGTTGATGCACAAATCTGAAATTCTTTTCAAGCGACAAATATCAACAAGCTTCTTTTCGAAATAAAAAAATGGAGACGATTACAACACCTTACGATTTTGAAATGAATACTTGTTCTTGGCACTAGAAAATTACAAATTCAGACCAAAAGCAATAGTAACAGGATAATCGACCATCAACAGCAATCAAACTCTTTCCTACGATTGAAATCGACACTTGCGATAGTTTCAAATAAAAGGGCGACAGTACGATTACGCTACTTTTGCAAAGGAGAACTATAAATGACTCAACAAACACATAAAAACATCTACAGTTCTTTTGTACAAAGGAGGCGGAATAAAAGTAAGGAAAAGGGGTTTCAAACAGACATATACTAATCACAGGCAGCAAGATTCAAGAATAGAACTGGAAAGAATGAATCACAGAAGCCACAACTACACAGAGCTAGTCTGATCAGCGCACCTGTAACACAGAGAATCTGAATTGCAGCGCAGGTGGTCCACTCGGGAAGTGCGCTGAAATTCAGAATCTCTGAACAGTACCTGTGCTGGGCCAGAAACGAGACTCTATTCGGGTTCTGGGTCACAGTTTGCAGTTCAGTTCTTGGGTTTTGGCCGAGTAAAAAGCAATCAGTAATGCAACAATCAGGGGTAGATCTAAGGAGGATCTAAGAGCTATCACAAGGGCAATCAGATAGTTTGTGAATCAGTTGTTTAAATCATAAACAGATCCAGTGGATGGATTGAAGCATCAGCTATCTACTTTGCATTTGTTATGGAAAATGTAGTTCGAATGCTACTTGTAAGTTTATGAAATAGACAACAAGGAATGATAAACAAACAAACTAATTAGCTCCCCAGCAGAGTCGCCATTTTGTTACAGGGAAAAGTGTCTATATAGAACTGCTCTATTCCACTAAGGTGTGACAACTGCCTTAGAAACAAACAGAGAAAAACTACTTTTGTTTTTCCTTTATGACTTATAGATAGAGAGGAATAGAAAGACCAACCTCTGTCTTGCGCTAATCCTTCGATTCGATCCCTCTCTTCTTTGATAGCCCTCAGCTACCTGCTCCCTTGCACGCCCAGCTTCACAAAGTACCTGTAAGATCACAGAAGCATAGCACTATACAAAGACATGGATCTATAATCATAAACAATCTAGGATCAGATGTAAATTGACCATACAAATGTAACAAGCATCAATGATACAAAAGCATGGAGGAAAACTCAAATAGCTTTTATTGATAAACAAGAAAAGATCCAGGAGGAGTTACAACCAGTTGTTCTATCCCAGCATCAACCTCCCAGCGAAGAAGCCCCTCTTCACCTCAAACAAAGCTTAGATAACCCAACAATCTGATGTTTGTCTCTAGAAACCAACAACAATTCCTTACAATATGCAAAATTCCAGCCCCCGGATCTCTGGGATGAGGGATCCATATATAGATATCTGTAAGGGGGATGAGTCAGCTTGTGATTTGATTAGTGTCTTCTCTCTGATAGTTCTTGCTTCCACTTGGAGACTGAGGGCCTCTTACTCATCCTTGGTCGAATTCAGTGAGGCAAGTGTCACAGGAGAAGATTCTAGAAGCTTCCATTGCCTCTCCACCTCGCGGAATGACACTGCCATTTGTCATTTCTCGCCCATCACACCCCACAGAAGGGACTTTTGAAATGCAACGCACCCTAACAGTGTATTTAGGTGAGATGCAACGCACTTAGCCAGTGGAGCAACTGCAATGATCCTGTTTTGACCAATTCTGAGTAGTTTCTGGTGGAGAACTTCTGGGAGACGCTGAAATCTGTTGACCTTGTTCCTTTAGGGGTTAGAACAACACTGTTAGGGACTTAGGAGCCCTTGGTTTATGGACATTTCATGCTTGGGTTTGTAGGGCCCAAAAATGTCTATAACACCTGTGGCTTGAGGAGTCGCGACCCAAGGGAATATAAGTCATCATTGTCACCTGAGGATCATACATGGTTTGGGCCACACTAGCCCTTAGCTGACTAGATTTTTTAGCATGTCTCCTCCCCCTAGCACAAGACACAACCACCCCCCATGATGTTTGATCCTAGGTCACCTTGTTGAAGAGGTCGATCCTCAACCAGTTATGCTAGTGAGACTTGACGAACATTAACTTGTTTACTTCAAATGTTCTAGAATGTTTTTAGTAGTGTTCAAAAATCAAAGGTTGAGATTTATTTTCAAAGTAGTTGTCCATTTTCTCCTTTCAATTAAGTTGATCAATTAAAAAATAATTTGATATGAATAAGTGTCACTTCAAATGATAAGTCATGTTATTGCCCCAAGATATTGTAACAAATACTATTTGAAAATTAAGAATATTGTTGCATGTTTTTTAAATATATATGTGTTTAATTTATATATCAATATTTTTTACAATAACTAGTATAGATCCATCAAGCACTAAGGGATAGCTTAGTTGGTCGAGTTCTTGTTGCTAAGTACCTTTCCAATTGGGAGGTCATAGAGTCTAAAACCCTCGATTCTCTTAGGGTTAGGCCCGACCAGATAAGCTGGCGGGTAGATACCTTTGAGTGGATATGCCTAGATTATTACTCGTGGATGTAGCGGCCACTCAATGTCCATGAACCATGGTTGAAAAAAATAGTATATATCCATCTTAACACCAATCTAGAAAGAACTGAGAGAGATCAAATGTTTTGAGTTGAAAACTTATTTTGGAGTGCAAAATTTGAAATATATCTATATCTATATCTATATCTATATCTATATATATATATATACATATACATATACATATACATATACATATACATATACATATACATATACATATACATATACATATACATATACATATACATATACATATACATATACATATATATATATATATATATATATATATATATATATTTCAAATTTTAGAGTATATATATATATATATATATATATATATATTCAACGGATCAAATATATGGAGGCAAACATAGAGAGAGCACTTATAATTTTTCAATGTTTATGTCACATTTTTGAATGTATAAAATGGATCAAAATATACCTAGGCATAAAATCCCTGAACTTATATCTAGAAAGAAACTAATTTTTTTACTTATCCACTATTTCCCGTCATTTGATTTTTTTCAACCTAATGGGAAAATCTGTCATAATTCAGATATTGTACATGGGTAATAAACTTCTTTTCTAATTTTTTTCAACCTAGTGGGAAAATATATAAACTTATATATTGTACTTGGTCGATTAACTTGTTTTTTGAATTTTTTCAACCCAATGGGAAAATATATCATAACTCAATTGTCAAACCAGTATTGAGGAGAGTTATCATTGGGTTCTATATGTAAATGTAGGTTGACTCATCACCATTATTCAAAGAAAACTATTCTTTCAGTCTTTCTAGATGCGCCTGAGCCTTGAGTCCTTAACCAATTTCCTTACATCCAAACAAAATGAACTCTTAGTCAAGAAAAAACGGCTTTACGTCATTACTCTAGACCCAAAAAAATTGTTTTCTAGATTATGGAGTAATTATATTTTATGCTTTTATACTTATAAAATTTATAAATAAAATAAATCAACAAAAGTATCTCACACCAAATAGTATATTATTGGAAAATCAGTAGGATTTGAAAATATTTTTGTTTCTCTTCATCCTTAGGACCCTGGGGTTCAAGCCCGAAAGCAAATTTTTGAGAAAAAATTGCCTTGTAAAATATTTTAATTTCATACTCAATCTAGGTCATTCATTAGGTGGAAGATCTAATGGTAGAAGTTATGTCAATTTAGGTTTTAGTTTATATGAGGGAATTTTATTGCAACTGTGTATTATTTTGTGAGAGAGAAAAATAGAGGATATTGTGTGAGAGCGAAGAGGAAGTTACAACAAATGTGTTGTAGGTTGTATCCCATTAATTTCTTGATAATATAAAAGGAAGGACTAGTTGTTTCTCCGTGGACATGGTCCAAGTGGGTTGAACCATATAAATAAGGGTGGTTGTTCATGCCCATCATAATTCACCATGAATGCATGAGTATAGCAAGATTCTTATATATGCATTGCAATAACACATAAGGAGGTTTCTCTCGTCATTCCTCTCCAAAGACCTAATTTGGTTGTAATAAGTTCCCTTGCTTGAGAGATAGTGAGTGAATGATTAATTGAGTGATGGGGGTACAAAACATTTTTTATATGGATTTGAGATTCGGGGCTCCAAACTTGGTTGTAGCTAGTGGTATTGCATCTAAATGTTCTAGACCTGTTCTTGAACACCTTATCTGGTGCAAACATATTCATAAATATTCATCAATTTATTTTTCATCATCATATATATCAATCTATATGTCATTTTATATACATGCGCATAATCAATATTTTTAAAACATGGTTGATATTTGTGTTCCTTATACCATTAAATGCCACAAATCATAGTGAGATGTGCTTGAGCATGGGTTGAGTAATTTCATTGTGGGAGAACTAATATGCATCTACAATGTATATCAAAAGAAGAAAGGTGCATTGTAGAATGCATTTGGGGTCAGAAGAGAGGGATCATGTCATTATAGAATCAGATCAAAATGAAATATCCAAGACCAATACCAAGACCAAGACCCAAAACTGCCACCAAAACTCCATGTCCAACCCTCCTCCAAGTCACCTCCAAAATCATAGTTCAACATAACTCAAACTATAAACTCCTTGAAATTTCGGAGCCTTGAAATTTTGGTCCTATAATAGCACAACCAAATTTTTCCTTTTTACATAACTCTATCCCCACATGTATGAGTTATCACATCAGAAAATTCGGTCATCAAAAAGAATGGTTTTCAATTCTTGTAGCTTGAATTTCTCTTTCGTTTTACTCGTCCTTCACTTATCCTTCGTCAAGTTCAAATATGCTTATTGTTGTGTGATAAGATGATTTGGTATAAGTTGAGCTACCTCTTATATATATCTATCTAGGAGGGTCTAATACGTGGCTCTTGGAGACCTAGGCCAACTTGTTCCGAAGGAGGGTTGACTTGAAAATTTTGGAGGAATTTGACTCAATATAATTTATTTATTTTCTTTAAAAAAGTCTAAATGGGACATGACTCAAATATATTTTCTTTGACTCAAAATAATTTATTTTTGACTCTTATAGGCATGAAGAACATGGTTTTACCAAAACTAAATAATAATAATAAATATCAATAAAAATTACATTTTATTACATTATGACAACCAACACTACTTACATTTTCAACACTCTATGGTGGAAACTTATCCCCACAGGTTCCAACTCAACCTGCCCTACTTGTTGAATGTGTCTGCAACCCAATATCCAACTAGAATAAATAAAAACATGAACATGAATTTTTGTTAAATGAACAATGTTTGCAAGATTAAGATTGACCTTGCACAACCTTCTCTTCTACATAAAAACATAATACTGGTCATTTGTGACCTTAGGAAAACAAAAATAAGATGCAATCATTTACCAAATTCTATCCAAATTTAGATAGAACTAGACCTTTGCACACAACATAGGATTGCTCTAAGTGTGCACCCTATAACTAGTGCATGCTTTGAAACCAAAAAAATTAAAAGAAATGTCTGAGAGCATTGTGCTATTGAAATACTTTTAGGAAGGATTGAAGTGGTGGAATCTTGTCAATGTAACATAACTTGTGAGAATGGTGTGTTAATGAAAGACTATATAGATAGCTTGAATCAGTGATTGAAAGCTTTTCAATGTAACCACAAGTTTTTAATATGAAGATAGACCATAAATCACAAGCTTAGGAAAATTGAATTTCATGTGAGATTGCAGGGACAGATAATTCAAACACGGGAAGTAGCAGTTATTGCAAGGAACATGCAAGGCGTTAACATTTTCTTGTTGTAGGGACCACATGATGCTTGCTTTACAAAGAAATTTCATGTCACATGAGAATACATGTATTAAGGTTGATAGGGATGGTAGGGAATTTCCAACATGCCAATGGAAGAAAACTCATGTCCATAGTTATCATAGTAGGAGAGAAAAATAGGGATTCAAGGGCATTTTTGCTAGGGAAGGAATATGATAGAGTCATTAGGAAGAACGAATGAAAGGAGTTACAAGGGGAAGAGGAATGCCTAAATTTGGGACCTGCACTTTGATAACATGTCAGGCTAGGAATAAACTTCCAATTGCGTTTCATTCCATTAAGATGAATATCATTATATACAATAAGAATGGTGATCTTTGGGATTCAAATTCCAAGTTCTTTTCCTATTCTAACTTATGGAATTTCTCTATTTACATATTTACATAATTTTTCCCAATTCTGGAGGATTATGTGTCTAATAATATGGAATGCTAAAGTACCTCCAAAGTGCACTTTTTTTCTTTGAATCGCTCTTAAAAAGAAGGTTTTAACTTTATATAGGCTTCAAAAGATAAATAAAGTAGGTCCAAGCATTTTCATCCTTTGTAGAAGTAATGAAGAAACTTAAATTATTTTTAAAAGGCCCTCACTCAAGAACACCATATGATGCAAGATTTATTTCAAGATTATTCTATTAGAAGGGAATTAAAGGAATATAGAACACTTCCTTACTTATTACTTGGGGGATATATTTGATGAGGAACTCCAAGAGTTTTTAGGATGTCCAAATTCACACTTTCAAAGTGTCATTGCAATCTCTTTCATTGTTTTATTCTTATCAAGGAAAAAATTGGTAGTGTTATTGGAGAGGTGATTATGAACAAGGATTATGTATTTTCCTCTATAGGTATTGTGAATGCTTGTCCTATGTCAAATTTTAATTCAATTCCAAAATTAAATTGGCATACCTTTCTAAACATGTTAGGTATGAGATTGGCATTTATTTATTTACCATTTTGTCTTCTTTTATATGACATGTTTATTAGTCTCTGCCTACCTTGAGCAAGGACTCCGAGTAATTGATTTGCATCAATTTACCAATTTTTAGTATTAAATCCATTTTCTTTATCCAATGCTCTATTTTTTTTTGTAATTTCTGATAAACTGACTTAGGAGATGTTTTAGTTTACTACATGAATGAACATTGTAGTTTAAGATGATATTATTGGGCCTTTTCCATTAGTTGGGAATTAATTCAAATACTTTGTTTGTTATTTCTAACTACCCTATGATCATACTTTGGGAAACTTGTTAACCTATTAGAATCTTATTATATTTTGAATGAAATGACATAACCACATTAATATTTCATTAAATAAAAAGGAGGTGGCCATGCAACAATATGGTGATGTTAATGGTCATTACTTAAATGGTGGCATGCAAGGTAGTGCATATGTGCTCAACCTTTGTGCCTCTATTTTTCTCCTTCACAATCGTGTATTCCTCAATAGTTGTTTCACAGTTTTTACATCTTAATAACAAAAATTGAAGGCGACATCATTATTATATTGAATAGTCAAACTTACTAGGAGAAGGAGAGCTTGAAAAAGAACTAGGGAGAACCACTTTAGTTAAATAACGGAAATTTATCTCCATGGATGACTTTGTATGACTATTGATGTGCCATTATGAGGGTATGAATTCTCCTTCATAAAGATAAGTTTATTTCTTTGTTAATATTTTGGCTCCTCCCTGTTTCTCCAAAAAGACCTTTATGGTTTTTCTTGCATCAATGGTGTCATTTGAAGAATTTTTTAATTCT
This sequence comes from Pinus tabuliformis, assembly GCA_031772625.1. Taxonomy (NCBI): domain Eukaryota; kingdom Viridiplantae; phylum Streptophyta; class Pinopsida; order Pinales; family Pinaceae; genus Pinus; species Pinus tabuliformis. Next base: position 982,258,047 of record CM062818.1, on the reverse strand, counting down.
CATTCTTTCTCATGGTCGACTCACTTATTTCCAACTTTAACATAAAATACAACAATATTTCCAACTTAGTCCTCTTCTGTCCATATTACCTATCATAAGAAAACATGTCAAATTCAATTTAGTCGACATTTAGCAAATTAAATACTCCAAAATGAAAGCAATTGGTCCATGACCCTCCGAGATGTTGATCCAAGCTTTGATACCATATATGACACCCATACTTATTCACCTCAAATACACACATTCTTTTTAATATCAATAATGGATTGCAATTTTCTCTAATCATATGATAAACTGAATGCTAAATAAAATGAAGGAATTTACATGATAATGTAATTACAATAAACTAGTTATTTAAAAACTAAGGATGAAAATATAATTTAGGTAATTATTATAAACTTATAAAGTTAGATAATATGCTATGCATTAACTATACTACTTTAAATAATATTTAAATTTATTCAAGTCAACCTCAATCAAGAAAACGAGGCTGAATTAAGGAAATAGGTTCAAAAGGTAAAGGAAGCCAAAAAGGAAGGAAAATGGGCAATCAATAAAAATAGGAAAGCTATTATTAAGTATAGAAATGAAAATGAGAGTCATAAAAAGGAATTTGGAGCATTCCATATCATTTTTTAAAATTGTTATGCCTTTTCATCGCATAAAAGTCCTATGTTAGGTTGGATCTTGAGTGAAATTGATATTTTTTTATTACTTGAAACTTGGAAGCATGTTGAATCTAAGGCCACTCACATATATGGATTTTTCTTTTGGTAAATGTGGAACAATAAATCCTCTCATAGTGGGAATGGAGGAATATTTTGTAATATATAAAAAAAATTGTCCTCATTTTCAAATTCATATAATAGACCCTCTAAATCAATATTTTAGATTGATGTATTTGACACTAAAACTAAGAGGATTCATATTGAAATTTGTTATTTCGTAGCCATCAATCCTCCCTTTTATAACAAAATTCTAAATAAAAATTGTCCTTATAATACCCTAAAACAAGATATTCATAGTTTAGGACGTGAAGATAATATCCTCTTGTTAAGAGGATTGAACGCTAAAATTGCAATTAACCAAGTCATTTTTTAAGCAATAACTCCAACCCTGATCCTATTTGGCTTGATGATGACCTTATTTCAGCTAGTAGATGCAAGAGAAACTTTGAATGCTCAAACGATAATTTATTTGGTACTAAGTTAGTTAGACCTTGCAATGCTTAAGACCTTATATTTTGCAGTGACGTAATCAAGTGGCCAAAATCTAGCTACATGAATCCAATATCCTTGTTTGCAAGTTGATTCCAAATTTTGACCTCTTAAATGACCATGATCCTAACTATGATCATGGACCTTTAACCTTAACTCTAAACTTTTCCATGCACAAAATCCACATACAAGAGAATTGCGAGAATCAAAGGCTCCTACTTTTCAACAAAAGTAAAATGGATCTCTTATTAAAGGATTTAAATAGGGATTTACACCTCTTAACTTATGAGGATAGAATTTAAAACAACTATCATAATTTTACTGCATGTCCCTTTGATTTCATTAGCAAGTTCTCTATCCAAGTGTCGCATGAAAAGGATAATAGAATTACCAATATTTGGTATTATAATTAAATTTTCTAAACAAGTAATTAGATACAATCGTAATGAATATTTAAAGCTCGGTAATACATACAAAACTCTTATTAAAAGGAAGAAAATATACTATGTAAATAGAAAGAAAGAGAAGATGTTGTAGTTATCTAAATCTAATCCTAGAAAGTTTTGTAGGAAAAGTATTATTCATAAAACTAAAGAAAATAATTAGATTGTAACACACCCCACCTACCCTGGTGGGATGGCTACCACTAGTCCAATTACTCTTATGCTGTTAGAAGAATGCAATAAAATTTGATTTTTTCTTCTTTAAACACTTCAACCATGGCTTGGATACAATGGTTTTACAAATGTTTGGATCTGTACCAGTATATAGTTATGGGCCTTAAGGCTTACTAAAGCACCCACTGGTGATATCCCTCTTAATATTATGCTATATCCACTCTTCTCAAGTCCATGGGATTCACATGATACCAAAATGGAAACACAAATATTTTCATTCCTCGAAGGGATGGGGAAATCCTTTTGAGGGTTCGAATAAAAGAAATAATCCCATGTACTAGTGCATAAGGGGTAACTTCACAACCTTGAGCATGTCCACACTTAGGGACATGGAATGCCAAGCATGTTAGCACTAGTTTTCTTCCAGCTTCCCCCTGCTAAAAGATTTTGGACTCATGAAGGGCCTCTATCTCTCCTACCACACACCAAGGTTCACTTGTGGTTTAAAGAAACCCTATGAGAAACATTGAAACACTTATTAAGATTCTCATTGGAATTTGGATATTATCAGTGATGTGCAACCATCCCTCCTGGATGAGATACTATCACCTCAAAATGTCATGGCTATTATCAACCATTTAGGAAATAAGAAACCATATCCTCTAAAAATTGAGATACTACTCAGAATGAAACTCCAAAATAAAATAGTTTGGTAGCTATGGAAATAGATAATATATGCATCTGCAAAATATACAAGGGTGCGAGGTCAATTCAATCCCTCTTCTGAAGCAATGCTCTATTCAGAATTCACACAAGTCCTTTCAACTAATTCCAGGTCAAATGAGTAATGTAGCCCAACATCATGGCATTCACAGTAGGATAAAGAATCCCCTTATGCAAGATCACAAATTATCAATTTGAGTAAGAGGAATCACCCTAGAATTACATAATGTAATTTAGAAAAAATAAGGGCTAGTAACTAGCACCTTCACCACACGACATGCAGACCCTGTTAACATAGGTTTTCCTCCATGTAACCATTATATTGTAATAAAGAAGTCTTTATGTTAAGTGTTGTTATGATTTAGTTCAGAGTCTTGTAGACCTTTTCAATGCCATTAAAATTTTCACAGCATGACATCCATTTGTGTGTTATTAAAAACACATTCAAGCATTTCATAAAACACACCATCTTAACCCATGAATCCAACATAATCCTTTTAATCATTTAAAGGCATTGCATCGTATACTATTCATTACTTAATGTTAGAATGTAATCATAATCTTGCTCTACAACTCTATTTCAAACCAAAGATGCAAAATATATTCATCATCATTTAAGAAAAAATAAAGAGCAATTATCTTATAAAATTTTACGGCAACTAAGTTAAGGACTATGACTCCCCACCTAATCGTAGATAATTGCAACCAGTACTCACTTGCAGTTGTCACCCTTGAGCCAGATTTCAGAGGATCAGGGGCTTTGCTCAAAGGATTAATATCACCAACTACTAGTTGAAACATGGACTCCAAAGGTCCTCCTTCCTCCACTCACCTGTTATAGAAATTTTTGGGCACTGCAACCCCAAGCATAAAATGTCCATAAACCAAGGGCTCCTAAGTCCCTAAAGGTGTTGTCCCAACCCATAAAATAACAAAGTCAATTGATTACAGCATCTCCCAGAAGTTCTCCATGAAAAACTACTCAGAACTGGTCAAAACTAGACCATTTGACCTACTCCATAGGCAAAGTGCGTTGCATCCCACCTAAATACACACAGTAGGTGCGTTGCATTTCAAAAATCCCTTCTATTGGGTGCGATGGGAGAGAAGGGACAAATGGCAAGGTCAATCCGCAAGGTGGAGAAGCATGGAATCTTCCAGAAACTTCTCCACTGACACTTGCCTATCTGAATTCGACCAGGGATGAGTAAGAGATCATCAATCTCCAAGTGGAATCAAGAACTATCAAAGGGAAGAAACTAATCAAATCACAAGCTGACTCATCTCCCTTGTAGACATCTATATATGGATCCCTCATCCCAGAGATCCAGAGGCTGGAATTTTGCATCTTGTAAGGAATTGTTGTTGGTTTCTTGAGGCAACATCATAGTGTTGGGTGATCTAAGCTTTTTATGAGGTGAAGAAGGGCTTACTTGCTGAGAGGATGATGTTGGGTCAGAACAATTGGTTGTAATTCTCTTGGCTCTTTCTTGATTATCAATAAAACTATTCTAGTTTTCCTCCATACACTTGTGTGATTGATGTTTTATGCATTTGTGTGGTTAATATACATCTGATCCCATATTGCTTATGATAATAGATCCATGTTCTCGTATAGTGTTATGTTGCTTTGATTCTACAGGTACTCTGTGAAGCTGGGTATACAAGAAAGCAAGTAGCAAAGGACTATCAGAAGAGAGAGGAATTGAGCAAAGAACCAAGCGCAAGACAGAGGTTGGTCTCTTTTATTCTTCTCATCTATCTTTCATAAAGGAAAACGAAAGTATTTTTACTTTGTTTGTTTCTAAGGTAGCTACCAGCCTTAGTGGGATTAACAGTTCTGCATAGACACTATTCCCGGTAACAAAATTGCGACTCCACTGGGGAGCGAGTAGATTGTTTGTTCATCTACATTTGTTTACTTTATAAACTTACAGACGGAGCCTGAAGTCAAGCCAGCTAGCCTTCGAACTACATTTTCTATGCAAGTGCAAAGTAGATCAACGCTGCTTCAGTCAATCTCTGGGTTTTGTTTATGATTTAAACAATTGATTTACAAGCTCTCTAATTTCCCTTGTGGTGGCTCTAGTAACCTCCTTAGATCTACCCCTGTGATTGATTTACTGATTACCACTTGCTCGGTCAAAATCCCTGAGCTGAACTGCAAACTGTGACCTAGAACCCAATCAAAGTCTCGTCCCTAGTCCAACGCACTGTCTGTTCTGTGAATCTCAAATTCAGCGCACTTCCCAAGTGTAGTAGGTGCGTTGCATTTCAGTTTCACTGTGTTACAGGTGCACTGATCAGACTAGGCATTGTTCCTAAATTTTGGTTTCTGTGTTCACTGTTTTCAGATCTATTCAAGAGTTTTGCTACCTGTAGTCAGTACACGTCTGTTTGAAACCCTTTTCCTTGCTGTTATTCCACCTCCATTGTGCAAAGAACTGTAAATGTTTTTATGTATTTTTTGAGTCATTTTCAGTTCTCCTTTACAAAGAAGTAGCATAATTGTACTGTCGTTTCTTGATTTGAAAGTGTCGCAAGTGTCGTTTTAAGTCATAGAAGAGAGTCTGATTGCTCTTGATAGTCGATCACCCTGTTACTATTGTATTTGATCTGAATTAGTAGTTTTTCTAGTGTCGAAAGCAAGTTTTCAATTCCAAATCGCAAAGTGTTGTCATTGTCCTCATTTTGTTTTGAAAAGAAACTTGTTAGTAATTGTCGCTTTGAAAAATAATTCAGATTTGCACAATAGCTTTATTTTTATCATTTACACATTAAGAAGGCTGAAAACAAATACATGCATGTGCATTTGCATTTAGACTGTTTGTTGGTTTGAATTAAGACAGTGCATATAGTGTGTACTCTTTGCTCTTTGTTGAAAGAACGCCATCTCTCTTTCCTTAGTAGCTAGGATTTTCATTGCACAAAGAAGATAAAATGACTGTTCATCATCTTAGATTACATTTTAGGAATTGTACATCTACATCATGCGATGAACCTGAAGGAAAATTTCTTAAGCAAGATCAACTATAAAATAAATTTAATGAATCTAACAACACTTTGGAACCTAACGCACAAAATCTAGAAGTCTAGGCTAGAGACGTATTACGGCGTCGTAAATCCTAGTAATTGTTGTTTTCACTATTGGTTGGGTGATTCCTCCACTTTGAGACGATAAGTGCCAGTACGGACTTGTGCTCCCACTTACCATCGAGTATATTTTGGCAGACCACAATAGGCTTAATCCTTTATCCATAGGAAGCCATGTCTGCCGCCCTATCGATCACAATGCACTGAACACATCATTCGGGAAGATTGACTGCCGTACCATAAAAGGTATTCTATAGTTTTGCTATTGTTTTGGTAATCCCTCTGCCTAGATTTCCAGAGCAGTCCCTTTCGTTCCTTTTCAGACTCCTTAACGGAAAAGGTCCATCTGAGCACTTGTCACTTTAGGCTCATTAAAAATCGAAGGCGACTACAGTCATCTTTTTTTTTTCTCGACTCTTAAAAATTGAAAAAAACAAGTTGTGTCAAAGTGTCTAAAATTCATCTAATTCGGAAATATACTTCCCCTTGATTTTTAGTTGATCGAGTAATCCACAATCGTGGAAGAAAGTCAATTGAAACCCTGTCGTTCGCGGAGGCTTACGAGTCAACCGTCTTTGTCTCCAGAATCGAAACTGTTACGAACAAAGCGAACTCGTTTAACCGGTTCCAAATCCCCTGGTAAAGTTAGAACAAGTGTTCCAACACCATCAGAGACTCCGGTTACTCCAAACATTTCTGGTATCCCTACCTTTACAGAAGAAGTTCAGCAGCCACTGAAGGACAGTAGCACTGATCCTAGTGTGAGAGTAAACACTTGTGTTACTGAACCAGTTCCATCTACAACTGATTCAGAGGGTGTTACTCCCCAAACATCTGTCGCTACAGATTCCATACCTTCTTCGGCACCAGAAATATTTTACGGACCAGACGGTCTACCTCTTCCACCTGGTCTGATTGGTATAGAAGAGATTGTGGAGGACCCTCCATCTATTACTCCATCGCAATTTGGAGTCGGGATCACTCTATATCCTTCTTCATCAGAAATTAGTCTACCGCCATTGGAAGCTCCTGTAGAATCGCTAGGCAATATTTTGGATAGACTAGAAATGTCTGAACAACCGTCAACATCTAGGACTATGTCGTCCAATACGGCGACGGCAGAACTTCCTGGTCACTCCAACAATGTTCGTTGGTATACCATCTATCCCAACTAGTTCTTAATCACTAGAAGGGGCCCACTCAGGGGTTATTTTGACAGTATGGTCCGTTCCTGTTTGTTCATCCAGAATAGTATCCGGAAACTCTTATGTTGAGTCTCAGCAAATTGACCCTTCAGGGTGTCAATTTGGGCGATCTGGTCCTCAATGGCAAGCCATATTTTTAGGCACCGGATTACTGCCGTATGGGGGGCAGTATACCCTTTCATTGTCACCTCCGGGAGGACAACCATACGGGAGTTCACAACAAAATTCAGGTTATGCTGGAATTACATCTAGCGGTTGGGTACCGATACTACCTCAATAACCAAGAGTTGTATATTCGATGCAACAATGCTTACCTATGTCAAATATACCGACTACGCCAGCTATTGTGACAGTGTCGCAAGTACAAGCGCTACCTGTTGTATGCCGTCCTCAGGTTTCTCAGGTGGTAATGCAACAGCCGCTTGTCCCTGCAACTCAGCCACAATCGCCAACTAGTGGAATGACACAGGCCCAAATGGGTACAATTACCCCTCATCTTGGTCAAACAGTCAGTATTGGACAACATCACATGGCTTCGCAGCCATGGCTGGTGCAATACCAACAACCACAATTCCAACAGGTATACCAAGGATCTTATCAACAAATCTTCGCAAATAGTGGGCAACCGTATATTCAAACCGGTCAAAATCAATCATTCTACAATGGTTATGCCCATCAACCTTACCAAAGTTACCAGCATCAAATGCATTATGCTGGTATGTAGAGACCAACTGCTTAGGCGATTCCATCTTATCCTGGGTATGCTTCGCCTAACCTGAATCAATAGTTACTCTTCGTGGCGACTTTAGAGTTACCGAATCTAAATCGGTTAACAAACGATCCAATTGCCTATGCCCCTTGGTGGCCAGCGATTCTGCATAAACTTCCGTCAGATATTCCTAAATTTAATGGAAATCCGGGTGAAGATCCATCGAATCATGTGATGACCTTTCATCTGTGGTGTTCATCAAACACCCTAAACGATGATTCGATTAGGCTTCGCCTTTTTCAGAGGACGTTAACTGGTCCGACAGCAAAATGGTATATCGAATTACCCAGAGCTTCGTTTGAAAACTTCAGTGCCCTAGCCACAACCTTTTTATCCCATTTTCAGTTACCGATAAGGTACGAAACCAGAACGGAACTTCTTACCAATTTCAAGCAGACAACGGCCACTCACATATCCGATCATATTCATGAGTGGCGACGTCATCGTAGAATGGTAAAAACGTATGTTCCTGATCAGCTATTAGCTGAATGGTTTATTAAGTCTTTGTTACCTTCCATTACAGAAGATGTGGCAAAAGGAGGAGTCGTCACCGAAGAGCAAGTTATTGCTCGTGCGCAATATTTAGACTTGATTTATACTCAGTCTGGCACGCTCTACGATAAAATCCCTGACGCTCCCAGACTGGAATTTTCGGTCCCCCCTCCTCCTAAATCGAACAATGACTCTCATGCTGGCGATGGTGTGATTGGCATGACAGACACGAAATCGACAAAGGCTACATCTAAAAAGGCCCGTAAGATTTCCAGTCAAAATGCGAAGGAAGAACTTCTCGCCTCGAAAGTAAATGCCATCTCGACTGATAAAGGCAAAGAAACCAAGCAACCAGGAGGCAAGAAGAAAAACAAAGGGAAGAAGAAGAAATAGGAGGAATCATCACCTGAAAAATCTTCTGCAAACCCTCCTGGAGATAGGAAATCGACAAATCCATGCATAATATGTGATGAGGATCATTGGACAAGAGACTGTCCGTTTAAAGATGAGCTGAAAAAATTCTCTAAGAATTCAAAAACCTCGAGAGTATTAACTGATCCATTTCCGAATCCAGGAACAAATCTGGTTGACAGTGGAAATGCTTCCCCGTCTCAGGTGCTGATGTTGTCAGTTTCGAAACAGCAAAATGATGCTTTAATATCGACAAGGAATAAAGATTATGGGAATCCATAGCTGTCGAACAACAAAGATAAAGATCAACCTAGTAGTTCGACAAAAACTTCAACAGAAGTTGCGCCACCCATCATTCTTGAATTGACAAGAAACCACCAAAGGGAGTAGTACACAAGTTGACAGTTAATCCTCGTGCAAGAGCAGCAAAACATTATAATATAGTGGAAGATCTAGCCCAATCGCCATCCGCTATGTCAACAGTTGAGGTACTACAAAATTTCCCATCCCAAAAGTAGGCTTTATTATCAGCTATCGGTGGGATAGACCCAAAGGATTCTAATATTGTGTCCTTTAATCATAAAGGATATGATCCTCAGTTACCAGCTCAACTAGCTTTCCTCATTCAAGTGAAAGCCCTCAACAAAACTGTTGATCGAACAATTATTGATGAGGGGGAATCTACATGTATTATGTCGATGAGTTGCTGGAAAACTTTAGGATCTCCAACCTTGTCGAGGTCTTCAACAACATTAAAAGCATTCGATGGACGAACATATACCCCATATGGTATTCTAAGTAACTTGCAAGTTGAACTAGGAGGGAAAACAATAGAAATAGATGTCGAAGTAATCGACGGAAACCTCGATTACAACATCCTACTGGGAAGACCATGGATATATGAATGGCTGTGGTTGTGTCAACCTACTTTAGGAAGATTGAATTTCCCTTTCAAGGAGGGATTACAATCGTCGATCAACAAACTTTCCTCCCCAATGGTTCCCAAGTTACGGGAAGCGTTCTGATGATCCATGGAAGCCCCCATTTGTTTCAAAATATCGGAGTAGACCTACTAAAGGACCCTATATTAATGGGAACCTTTGCCCTTCCGCCTCCAATTAATCTGGTGGAAGTAGCATCGGTAGGAACCTGCAATATGATATCATCGATTGAAAAGATCTCAGGAAACGATATAAACATGGATCATACGCAGGTATTGCCTCCAAGCCCAATAGAAATATTGTAGCAATCAATGTTTCTAGCATGGGAGGCAAACCCAAATCAATGCTCATCAAGTGTTTGGATAGATAGGTCTAAGGAATATGGCACCCCTTCAGATCCTTGGTCGCAAGTGCATTACATCGACGAAGGAATTGTTCAATCAATGGTAATTGAAGGGGCACCATGGGAAGATTACCACCATCATTCCCATCTTCCGACTTGTAAAGAAGATACTCCTGATGAGTTTCATCATCCGTCAGTTTTTTATTTCCTATCAAATACTGTAAACACGGTGGATTCTGAGCGAAACTTGTCCAACATTGAAGAGACTATCGCCATAAATATCTCGACCAAAACAGATGTTGTAGAGAATATTTATGTTGGCAAATATTGTTCCCCTTCAGAACTTGAAATATATAACGCTCTTTTTCGTGAATTCAGAGATGTCTTTGCTTGGTCATATGATGAAATGCCAGGCATTGACTCGAGTATAGTTGAACACAAAATTAAGATGTATCCAGATGTCAAACCAGTACGACAACGGCTACAGAAGGTGCACCCCAAGAAAGCCACTGCCATCAAAGCAGAAGTTGAAAAGCTTCTCCATGCTGGTTTCATTTACCCGGTTCCTCTAACCAATTGGGTATCGAACATTGTTCCTGTTATGAAAAAACAAGGAACGATTAGAGTGTGCATCGATTATAGGGATGTAAATCAATATTGTCCAAAAGACAACTACCCTACACCCTTTATTGACCAGATAATTGATGAATGCACCGGATGTGAAATCTTTTCGTTCATGGATGGATTCTCCGGGTATAATCAAATAAATATCCGCCCACAGGACTAGTCAAAGACTGCATTTATTTGTCCATGGGGCACATTCGCATACTGCAAATTACCCTTTGGTTTAAAGAACACAGGGGCGACGTTTCAGAGTGCAATGAATTATGCCTTCCATGACATCAAAAACATTGTTCAACCATATCTCGATGACCTTCTGGCTCATTCGCGAAAGCGGACTGATCATCCGCAACATTTAAGAGCAATATTTCTACGTTGCCCACACTACAAGATACGACTCAATCCACACAAATGTGTGTTCTGTGTCAGTTCTGGTCACTTACTTGGCTTTGTAGTCTCGAAGGATGGGATTTGTCTCGACCCATGCAAGGTTCAGGCAATCATAAATTTGTCTCCACCTTCAAATTTGCTTCAGATACAAAACTCCAAGGGAAAGCAAACTTTCTGAGGAGGTTCATTCCAAATTACGCCGAACTTGCTAAAGGTTATACATGTCTATTGAAAAAGAAAGTGCCCTTCGTCTGGGATCAGGTCGCGCAAGCTTCCTTTGATGCTTTAAAGGAATGCCTAATGAAAGCATCATTAATGTGTGCCCCTGATTATCAAAAAGACTTTAACCTGTATCTGGCTGCAACAGATACAACCATTGCAATGGTTTGAGTTCAAGAAGACAACGAAATTGAACATCCTATATATTATTTAAGTAAGAACTTAAATGATACAGAAAGAAAATATTATTATGTTGAAAAGCTAGCGCTTGCAGCTGTTCAAGCGATACAGAGATTTCAACACTATGTCCTCTTTCGAAAAACTACCATTCTGTCAGATTGCAACCCCATGACTTATATATTGTCGCGAAAGTTGTTGGGGGGCAAATATTCAGAATGGATAGCAATTCTACAAGAGTTTGATCTAGAATTTGTAAAATCCAAGTCAAAGAAAGCCCTGGTTTTCGCAGAATTATTATGCGATCTCCCATCGTCATCCAACGATGAAACATCCGAAGAAACAATTGTGGATGAATCTTTGTTTCTGATATATTCAAGAAATCCGTGGTATGGAGATATAATAATTTATCTCTAAACCCAAAAATATAAGCCTAATACCTCCCGCTCCGAACAAAAATGTATTTGATACCAATCAAAAGACTACATGATCGTCGGTGACACGCTTTACCATCGTGGTGTCGATACAGTTCTAAGGAGGTGCCTCACCCATGAGGAGGCCGAAAGAGTCCTGAATGATTTCCATTCAGGCGCGTGTGGGGGCAATCAATCCGGTTATGCTACGGCACAAAAATTTTTATGAGCAAGATACTTCTGGCCAACAATGTTCAAAGATTGCATAACCGTAGTCAGAAGTTGCCATGCCTGTCAAATTTTCGATAGCAAAACCAGAAGACCACCCACACCTCTACAGCCAATAGTTGCTGTTGGGCCATTCGCCAAATGGGGCATCGATTTCATGACATGTAACCCCGCCTCGATCGGGGGGCATGGGTATATCATAGTCGCAGTGGACTATTTTACCAAATGGGCCAAGGCGATGCCTACATTAGATAACACTGGTGAAACAACTACCCTTTTCTTTTTCAATCATGTAGTCGCCAGATTCGGAGTTCCACAAGCTATAGTCACAGATCATGGATCGCATTTTCAAAATCACATGATGGCTCAATTAGCTGCCAAATTAGGGGTGTCTCACGACAGTTCTACTCCATACTACCCGCAAGCCAATGGACAAGTTGAAGCAATCAACAAAGTCCTGAAGCACATGCTGCAACGGATGATTGGAGTCCACAAAAGGTGTTGGCACCTGATCCTGTACTTAGCCTTGTGGGCATACCGAACCTCGGTAAGGAATGCAACCGGGTTTACACCTTTCCAACTGGTGTATGGCCTAGAAGCAATCTTACCGGTTTAGTGTGAAATATCGTCCCTTAAACTCGCAATCAACCTTCTCCCTGGAACTTCAGAAGAGGAGGCTCGTTTCTTGGAACTAATCCAATTGGATGAAACTCGTCGTGATGCCGCTTTGGCTAATGAAGCCCATAAGAAATGAGTCAAGGCGCAGTTCGACAAGAATGTCAAACCCCGTGTCTTCTCAGAAGGTGACCTGGTCTTACTTTATGACCAAGAATCCGATAAATTGGGAGCAGGTAAATTCAAGTCTTTATGGATGGGCCCCTATATTGTTAAACATGTATTAGCAAAAGGGGCCTACGAGTTAATCGATTACGACGGGATTCCACTGGCGCAACCTCGTAACGGGTTGTACCTTAAGTGTTACTATGCATAATCAGTATGGTAACCTATATGCTTTTGTTACATTTTTGTTTTCGCTAAGGGTAATCATTTTGGTCAAGTAAAATCCACTTTTTGCATTTGTCGCAGATGTCAAACCTATTGGAATCTTTTTTTGGATATGCCGATGGAGCGAGTCATAGTTCGCAGAACCTATCTTCTATAGCCTGGGCCATTTTTTATCCAAGCAGCGAGTTAGTAAGTTTCAGAGGGGTATGTATTGGTCGATCAACGAATAACATTGCTGAATATAGCACGTTGATAGAACTTTTCTCTGATGCCATCACACATGGCATACGCCGACTTGTTGTCAAGCTAGACTCACAGCTCGTCATACTACAACTCACTGGTATCTACTCCGTCTGAAATCCAACTATCTATCGAATGTTCCTAAGCGTCAAGATTTTGGAAAGGCAATTTGATTTTATTTAATATCAGCATATTTCCAGAAGCTTAAACACATTAACTGACTCATTGGAAAATTATGTGTTAGATAGACATTTGCAACATTTATGAAAAAGAAGCATTTCATCAATATTTGCATACGGATCATATAACTTAACCAAAATAAAACTCTGACAATCAAAAATATATATATAACTGTTTATGGTTTACACATAATGTTCTGTAACCAAGAAAAAATTGGTCAAATGACCCAAAACTCAAAATCCTAGGGGGCACCCTAGTCTAATGATGCTGGTGATAACAAGTCACCACTTGTGCAATCATGCGTAAAAGCCTAGTCCATCGACTTGGCACACCAGTGGTATGTCACTGCAACCTCAGAGGCAGCTCGTTAGTCCTCACATCTGGAATACCGAGATTGAGGCCCTCAACCTGATCCTGTAATGCTGAAAGAGTCTCGACCACGTCAAGGTCACAAAGGATAGCCCTTCCCACAGCCTCTCCTGCTAGAGCTGCGGCTGGCCCTCTCAGGCGTACTACTAGCCGAACAGGACCAACATTTGCATGAGCACATGACTTCTAATTAGTATTGATAGAATAAAGCAGAAGGACATTATAAAATAAAAACGATAAACATAAATATGGTCAAGAATTTACCAATAGCACCCCACTGCTCACCAGCCGGCAATACCAAATTCGAGTCACCCCGGAAGTCCATACCAACATATGGGTACTCGGAAAAAACCATCTCCTGACGATCGAACCACCCGAAGAAGGTATTAGAAAAAGAAATCTGAGACTGACGAGCATGTCTGGACATATGGTCAACCCATCTCTGCATCCATGGTTCAGTCGGTGGAGGTAAAGCAAGTGCAATATACTGCGGCTACATCAGTGGTATCCTTTCCAAGGTGAAGGCGGTCAAAATAGAACCATATCCAAAGTTCTTCAATCTCCCGTTTTTTACCTTGGTCAACTGTTCTTTCATCACAAGGAGTACTGCATCACACCAGTTGAACACCTTCAGTTCGAGACATTCCAAGGCGTACTGCATATAAGACCGGTTGGCCACATGGAGAGCTACACCACCAGCCATCCTACCAAAAGTGAACAGAATGGTCCTCAAAGACCTATCAGTGACATCGCAGATGATGATCTTGCCGTCTTTACTCGGCTGAGATCCCTCTTTGCAATACCTGCGAACATAATCTCTCACAGATTCACCTCCACGGGCCGAACCTGATAAAGAGATAGGGGCACCCCGCCTCGATAAGCCGGTCAAAAAATAGATGTCCACTACAGTCAAGGGGATGGATTTGCCCCTAATCTGGAACACCTGGCTGGTAAGATCCCAAGCATGAAGCAAATACTGCAGCAAGTTGATTTGTTGTCTCATGCTAGAGATGTGGAAAAACTTCAACAGGCCACAGTTCCGCAGTGCGTTTACTGTAACCGGATCATGTAAAGCAAGCATGTCCTCTTCTTCATGCTCACGTTCTCGCCATGTAATAGTCATCTTACTCCAATAAATCTCTGAAAGAAAACAAGAGAAGAGTTAGATCCTAATTTGGTGAGAAACAGGCAAAAATTTCCATTAAAAACTGTGCACAAATTTCCCTCCTTGCACCCATCGCACCTCCAGCTTAGTCCTAGGTGTGTTGCATGTCAACTGTCCAGTGAGTAGGCCAACATGCAACGCACCTTTCGATGCAGAAAGGGTGCGATGGGGCCAGAGCGAGTTTTTCAAACCCCAGGGGCTCAGAAAAACCAGAAATCAGGCTCAGAATGCAAAATGGAAAGGATGAAATGAAAGAGCTCAGGTTTAGCTCCTACCTGGTCCAGACGGTGCCAAAAATCATCCACAGAATCTCTCGGAATCAGCTGGTGAAAATCAAAGGGGCAAAGCACCTCCAAAGCTCCAACAAGCCAAAGTTCACATGAAATGGTAAAATGAGGGGTAAAATCACTTTTAAATTACTTTTTACGTAATTCAAGTAAAATTTTAGTGTCTTAACTCATTTTCTAGACATGTATTGTTCATTTCTAACTGGTTTTGATGAAGCAATTGAGCATGCAGTGTAACCTTTGAAGGAACAAATTCATTAATGGTAAAGTCAAGAAACGTCCGTTACATCGAGAAGTTTTATTGTGGAATTCAAGCTCGTTAAAAAATAAACATAAGCAATGAGCAAGTGTTTCCCCCCGTGTTTAAGCTCATTAAAAAATGAACTAATTTCCAGTAAATAACCATCGTGAATGTAGTACTTCAGCCTTTAAAGCCTTGGTCGTGTTCTCATCATCACCTCCACTCTGTATTGGCTAATCATTCACCTCCACTTGATTGTTTACCCCTTTTGAGGAACAGTTGCGAAGAGTGATCTTGTTAGCCATCCTTGTGACACTGCTGTGATTGGAAAATTCCAAACCTTACCTGGAATCAGCTGCTACCCGAATTTATCACTCGTTCCTCAAAAATGAGTCTCCTTTAAGCTCTTTTCAACTGAATCGTAAAATATGAAAATATTTCCGAGCCATTAGCCTCTGCAGCTCGTTAAAGTGACCGGAAGTGCTATCCCTCCTTTAGATTTTAATCTTTTTGGACCTAAGAGATTATTACACAAAAATATCGAGCGCTTGTCTTGTTCGGCTCGTTAAAATTATCGAAAATTCATCCCTTTCCTATTATTTTATACTTTTTTGGACTTAAGGGATTTGATGACGAAAAAGGATATTTGGAGTTTCCTTTACGTTCCTTTTCAGACTCTCTAAAATTGAAAAGGACCGAGTTATCTTTGTCGTTAAACTCGTTAAAACCTAATAGCGACAAACTTGTCCATAACAGACAAGAACGAGTTTCACTATCGCTAGGCTCGTTAAAACATAGTGATGGGTTTGCTCGAAGGGAAAATTATAGAACAAGCATATGTTATCGTCCTCAAGCTTGACAAAAATAAAGAGGTACTGGTCAGCAATGACTGGGGAAAAAATTGGGAAGAAAACTTGAAGAAACTTTGTTGGTAGCAAGTCGCTCTTGAACATGACACTTTCACTCCGCATCCTAGTTGGGTTGGGTTATTCCATTCACTGGCCATATCACCATGGTTCCATCACACCATCCACATTTGGGGTTAATGCTACCAATCCATCATGCCAGTGTCACCGATATGTTCAAGAGAAGTCATTCAGAGAATTCACCTGTGTCTCACCCACTATAATACATTTTCGCTCCATTCTTTCATGACCGCCACCCTGAACCGTATATCACCAGATTGTTTTCACCTCCATTAAAATCATTTGCTCCATTCTTTGTCATTGATGTGGGATTCATTAAGGCCATCCTATGACAGATCGCTTCTTTTTGACATCAGCTCATTATCCAAGAAGGCGATCTAGGAAAAACCCTTTCAGTACTTTGAAGCTTGCATGCCCCAATGGCAAGTTTCTCACTTCTGGCGACAGGTTTACATCAATGGCCTTCGACCGAAAGATTTTACGTGGTGTTCAACGCCAAGTCCCTTATTCACACCACGTGAATTGTACTGCAATACCTTGAGGATAATTATCATTATCAGTGATTCCTCTCGCGCTTGTTAACAACTTACATCATTGGTTGGTAATCAGGCGATGTCTTTCCATGTTCGACTCTAGAACATCTCTCACATGGATCGACTTGTACTTTGAGTGAAGATTGAACAAGATTGAAGACCCCGGATCTAGTTTCATCCATCCGGGCTGCGATATATATTTAGGAAAATAAAGACATCAAATGTACATCATTGCTGCATAGATAATCATCCAATCTAAGGGATGATGGCTCTACCAGAATCATCAGTCTACACTCAGACGATTGTCTGTCTCATGTACATGAAAAATGAATTTATAAAGCTGAGCATGGGAATTCCCGCCTCAGCTAAATCATGAAAAAATTATGAAGATAATGTATTGTATTGTATCTTATTATACGTCTCCTTCCAGCTTGAAAGAACTTCGGATCCTCATGATAAAGCATTTCACCCGACATCAAAAGATTAACGACCTCATACTTTAGGGGGCAACTGTTATAGACATTTTTGGGCATTGTAACCCCAAGCATAAAATTTCCATAAACCAAGGGCTCCTAAGTCCCTAAAGGTGTTGTCCCAACCCCTAAAAGAACAAGGTCAACTGATTACAGCATCTCTCAGAAGTTCTCCATGAAAAACTACTCAAAACTGGTCAAAATTGGACCATTTCACTTGCTCCATAGGCAAAGTGCATTGCATCCCACCTAAATACACACAGTAGGTGCATTTCATTTCAAAAAGCCCTTCTATGGGGTGCGATGGGCGAGAAGGGACAAATGGCAGGGTCAATCCGCAAGGTGGAGAAGCATGGAATCTTCCAGAAACTTCTCCAGTGACACTTGCCTATCTGAATTCGACCAGGGATGAGTAAGAGATCATCAATCCCCAAGTGGAATAAAAAACTATCAGAGGGAAGACACTAATCAAATCACAAGCTAACTCATCTCCCTTGCAGACATCTATATATGGATCCCTCATCCCAGAGATCTAGAGGCTGGAATTTTGCATCTTGTAAGGAATTGCTGTTGGTTTCTTGAGGCAACATCATAGTGTTGGGTGATCTAAGCTTTTTATGAGGTGAAGAAGGGCTTATTTGCTGAGAGGATGATGCTGGGTCAGAACAATTGGTTGTAATTCTCTTGGCTCTTTCTTGATTATCAATAAAACTATTCTAGTTTTCCTCCATACACTTGTGTGATTGATGTTTTATGCATTTGTGTGGTTAATATACAATTGATCCTATATTGCTTATGATAATAGATCCATGTTCTCGTATAGCGTTATGCTGCTTTGATTCTACAGGTACTCTGTGAAGCTGGGTATACTAGAAAGCAAGTAGCAAAGGACTATCTAAAGAGAGAGGAATCGAGCAAAGAACCAAGCGCAAGACAGAGGTTGGTCTATTTTATTCTTCTCTCATCTATCTTTCATAAAGGAAAATGAAAGTAGTTTTACTTTGTTTGTTTCTAAGGTAGCTACCAGCCTTAGTGGGATTAGCAGTTCTGCATGGACACTATTCCTGGTAACATCACCAACCACTTAACATTTAACCACGATACCAAGGATCCAGAGGCCAACTTCCTCCACCCTCCAAATATTCAATGTTATTTGACGAATACACTCAAGGAATCTTGAGACTTACTTCCTCCACCTAATAATATCAAGGGAGTCCAAAAATATAGTCTCCACTCTTAACACAAAACGTAATGGTTTCACCCACCTTGGGGAATCGAGAATCCACTATAAAACCAAACAACAAGAAAGGCTCCAGAGATCCTATTTTTAGTAATCCAAGGAACAACCCTCCACCTCATCCATTAAGGGAATCTAAATAAATACCATATCCAACCTCTACCTATACAGGGAATCGAGAGGCCATTGTTCCTCACCTAAGAGAGATTTTCTTCCTACCAATATTGACAACCAATGATATCATTGTCTTTATTTTTTCTACCCACGAGTCTCCCTTGTTGTTCCTCCTCCTTTGTTGCTTTGTTCCGTGAATGGTTATCGAATAATTATTTGAATGCATGAAGGATCATCAAACTCCTCTAGGTGTTGAATTTTCTTCCTTTTTCCCCCAATTGTCTACACAAACTCCAAGCTCCATAAATATCTTTCCCTTTCTACGTTATAATTGTTTCTCAAATAAGCATGGATCATCACACTTCTCTTGCGACCCAATTTAGTTCATCACTAGGTCATTGAAACACACCAACCAACCTTTAATGGCTTTCCAAAATAATTCAGATTTCTCACAAGGAAACCTTTTATATCCTAAGCAAGCAACCTCCCCAGCCTCTGGAATCTGTGCCCCTTTTTACTCAACCCATTTTTTTTAAATATATTTTGTAAAAATATTAACATTGCATTTCATGAGGAAACCAGGGTTGGGGCTGTCACAAATTTCTCCCTTGGTGTTATTCTACTCATATGCAACACAAGAAACAAAATAAACACACATATTGTTTCATGGGCTTTATATGTTCACCTTTATACAATAGTTACAATTATATACACATTTTATTCAACCAACAAACAAAAATGGATAAATAGACTTCATGGCATTAGTCATTTTCTATGTGGATTCCTTTGTCCCAAAGTACCTCCATTGCACTTCGACTTGCTTTACGGTTGAATTCCAGGGCATGAGACTCCTGTAGTCTGGAATGCACAATGGCTCTAACTAGACCTCTCCCTATGGTTCCACCTATAGCATAGACCAATCAATCACATGATTATAATATTGTACATATATTTTAAGAAAAGAAACACGGAAAAAATCATGAAATTTAACTAATGGAGGTATAGCTAGCCGATAGGCCACTAGTCCAATCCTTTCAATGATCTCAAAAGGCCCAGAATATTGTGGCGCTAACTTGGCACATGACCAAATATTCAACGAACTCTTCTTGGGTTTGATTCTAAAATAAACATGTTCTCAAACTTGGGTCTCCATGCTAATCTACATAGATTTTCTGCCTATCTTGTGCCACCTTAAAATTCTTCTTGATGATCTAAATTTTCTGCTGCAATTCCTTGAGCATGTCAGGCCCAATAAGGACCTTATTCACTGGATCACTCCAGCTGATAGGACTATTGCAACTCCTCTTGTACAATGACTCAAATTGATTCATCTTTATGGATTCTTGGTATCCATTGTTATATGTAAACTCTACAAGTGGAATATACTCTTTCCACTTCTTGGGTTGATGCATTACGTACATCCTCAACATATCTTCAAGTATCCAATTTGTACTCTCTATTTTCCCATATGTTTGTGGATGATAGGTTGTACTAAATGCCAATTTTATCCCAAAACTTGAAAATAACTCCTTCCAAAATCTTGAAGTGAACTTAGCATCTTTGTCTGAAATAATTTTCTTGGGAATTCAATGCAGTCCCACAATCTCCTTTATGAAGATTTGTGTCACTTCACTAGCTAAGTTGGTGGAATTGAATTCTAAAAAATGATCCACCTTACTCAATCTATCAATGACCACCATAATTGCATCATGTTTCTCGAAGGTTCTAGGAAAACCTGTGATGAAATCCATGGAGATCACCTCCCATTTCCATTCTGGAATGGGAATGGTTTGTAATAATGTTGTTGGATGCTTGCATTCATCCTTCACTTGCTGACATTGTTATAGACATTTTTGTGCCTTACAGCTCTAAGAATGAAATGTCCATAAACCAAGGGATCTTAAGTCCCTAAAAGTGTTGTTCTCCACCAGAAACTGCTCAGAATCAGTCAAATCAGGATCATTTCAGCTGCTCCACTGACTAGTTGCGTTGCATAGCACCCAAATACACTAGCTAGGTGCGTTTCAACACACCTAAATGCACTACCAGGGTGAGTTGAGCGGGAAATGACAAATGGCAGTGTCATTCCGCGAGGTGGAAAGACAATGGAAGCTTCCAGAATATTCTCCAATGACACTTGCCTCACTGAGTTCGACCAAGGATGAATAAGAGGCTCTCAGTCTCCAAGTGGAAGCAAGAACTGACAGAGAGAAGCCACTAATAAAATCATAAGCTGACTCATCCTCCTTTCATACATCTATATATGGATCCCTCATCCCAGAGATCCAAAGGCTGGAATTTTGTACATTGCAGAGAATTGCTGTTGGTTTTGAGATAGATATCAGAGTATTGGGTGATTTATGCTTTGTTGGAGGTGAAGAGGGGTTTCTTTGCTGGGAGGTTGATGCTGGATCAGGAATCATCGGTTGTAACTCCTCCTGGATCTTCTTGTTATATCAATAAAACTATTTGAGTTTCTCCTACATGCTTGTGTATCATTGATGTTTGTTACATTTGTATGTTTAGCTTGAATCTGATCCTAAGCTATTTATGAATATAAATCCATGTCTTTGTGTAGTTTTCTTCTTCTGTGATCTTACAGGAACTTGGTGAAGCTGGGCAAGTAAGGGAGCAGGTAGCTGGAAGCTGTCAAAGAGGAGAGAGATTGGATAAAAGGACTAGCGCAAGACACAGGTTGGTTCATCCTATTCCTCTTCGTTTATAGTTCATAAAGAAGAATACGAAAGAAGTTTTCTCTGTTTGTTTCTAAGGTCACTGTCACACCTTAGTGGGATAGGGTCGTTCTGAATAGACACTTTTCCCGTTAACAAAATGGCGACCATACTGGGGATGGCGTGATTGGCGCAACAGACACGAAATCGACAAAGGCTACATCTAAAAAGGCCTGTAAGATTTCTAGTCAAAATGCAAATGAGGAACTTCTTGCCTCGGAAGTAAATGCCGTGTCGACCGACAAGAGCAAAAAACTGAAGCAACCAGGGGGCAAGAAGAAAACGAAAGGGAGAAGAAAGAAGCAGGATGATTCATCTCCTGAAAAACCTTCTACAAACCCTTCTGGGAAAAGGAAACCCCCTGCGGGGTGTCATATATGCGATGAGGATCATTGGACAAGAGAATGTCCACATAAAGCTGAAGTTAAGAAACTCTTTAAGAGTTCAAAAACCTCAGCAGTATTGACTGATCCGTTTCCAAACCCAGGAACCAAACTGGTTGCTAATCAAAATGCTTCCCGATCCCAAGTGCTTATGTTGTCTATCTCAAAGCAGCAAAATGATGCTTTGACAAGGAATAAAGATTACGGGAATCCACAGCTGTCGAATAACAAGGCTAATGAACAACCTAGTAGTGCGACAACAACTTTGACCAAAGTTGTGCCACCCATCATTCCTGAACAAATGATAGAGTCACCAAAGGGAGTAGTACACAAATCGACATTTAATCCTTGTGCAAAAATAACATAGAATTATAATATAATAGAGGACCTGGCCCAATCGCCGTCTGCTATGTCGACACTTGAGGTACCGCAAAATTGCCTCTCCCAAGAGCAAGCTTTATTATCAGCAATAGGTGGGATTGACCCAATGGATTCCAATCTTGTGGCCTTTGATCATAAAGGATATGACCCTCAGTTACCAGCTCAACTAGCTTTCCTTATTCAAGTGAAAGCCCTCAACAAAACTCTTCATCGAACAATTATTGATGAGGGGGCATCCACATGTATTATGTCGATGAGTTGCTAGAAAAATTTAGGGTCACCACCCTTGTCGCGATCGTCAACAATGTTAAAAGCATTTGATGGACGATCATACACTCCATACAGGATTTTAAGTAACTTGCAGGTTGAATTGGGGGGTAAAACAGTAGAAATTGATGTTGAAGTAATCGACGGAAACCTTGATTACAACATCCTACTGGGTAGGCCCTGGATATATGCCATGGCCGCAGTTGTGTCGACATACTTCAGGAAGATTGCATTTCCCTTCCAAGGAGGAATTACAATCGCCGACCAACAAACATTTCTCCCCAACAGTTCACACGTTACGGGAAGCATTCCAATGATCCATGGAAGCAATCATTTGCTCCAAAATATCGGAGTAGGTCTCCTAAAAGACCCTGCCTTAATGGGTACTTTTGCCCTACCGCCTCCGAGTAATCTGGCGGAAATGGCCATAGTGGAATATGAAATCTTCTATATCTAATGGATTTGGATTCCGAGGATGGTTCTTATCTCGTGTCAACCTCGTTAAAAAATGAAACAAGGAGTCTTGAGGATGGTTCTTTTACTGTGTCAACCTCATTAAAAAATGAAACAAATCCCCTTTCTCAAAGATAAACCTTCATTCCAACCACCAAGTTGAATGCAATGAAGCTTGGGGGGCATGCACCTCGATTTGCGTTATTATGCTGGGGGCATGCAAACTTATCACGAGCAGTGTTACTGTAGGGTTCAAGCTCGTTAAAAAATAAACCCGCCATGAGCAGTGTTACCGCAGGGTTCAAGCTCGTTAAAAATTAAACCCGCCTCGAGCAGTTTTAGCACATAGTTCAAGCTTGTTAAAAAATAAACATAAGACATGCGCGAATGTTTCCACCCGCGTTTAAGCTTGTTAAAAAATGAACTATTCCCCGGTAAATAACCATCGTGAATGTAGCATTTCAGCCATTAAAGCCTTGGTCGTGTTTGCACCGTCACCTCCACTTTTTCATTGGCCGATCATTCACCTCCATTTGATTATTTACCCATTTTGAGGAACAGCTGCGAAGAGTGATTTCACTAGCCATCCTTGTGACACTGCCGTGATCGGAAAATTCCAAACCCTACCTGGAATCGGCTGCTACCCATTTTATCACTCGTTCCTCAAAAGACGAGTCTTCTTTAAGCTCTTTTCAACTGACTCGTAAAATATGAAAAGATTGCCGAGTTTTGGCCTTCTAGCTCGTTAAAGCGACAGGAAGTGTTATCCCTCCTCTAGATTTTAATCTTTTTGGACCTGAGGGATTATTTGCACAAAAATATCGAGCGCTTGTTTTGTTCGGCTCGTTAAAACTATCGAAAATTCATCCCTTCTGTATTGTTTTATACTTTTTCGGACTTAAGGGATTAGATGACGAAAAAGGAATTTTGGAGTTATCTTTACGTACCTTTTCAGACTCTCTAAAAATGAAAAGGACTGAGTTATCTTTGTCGTTAAACTCGTTAAAAAGATTAATAGCGACAAACTTGTCTTTAGATGAGAACGAGTTTCACTATCGCTAGGCTCGTTAAAACATAGCGATGGGTTTGCCCGAAGGGAAAATTATAGAACAAGCATATGTTATCCTCCTCAAGCTTGACAAAAATAAAGAGGTACTGGTCAGCAATGACTGGGGAAAAATTGGGAAGAAAACTCAAAGAATCTTTATTGGTAGCAAGTCGCTCTTGAACATGACACTTCCACTCCGTGTCCGAGTCGGGTTGGGTTGTTTCATTCACCGGTCACATCACCATGGTCACGCCATACCATCCACATTTGGGGTAAATGCTACCAATCCATCACATAAGTGTCACCGACATGTTCAAGAGAAGTCATCCAGAGAAGTCACCTGTGTCCCATCGACTACCATACATTATACTTCATTCTTTCATGACTGCCATCATGAACCGTATATCATTAGATTGTTTTCACCTCCATCAAAATCATTTGCTCCGTTTCGTGTCATTGATGTGGGATTCATTAAGGCCCTCCTTTGATGGGTCGCTTCTTGTCGACATCAACTCATTATCCAAGAAGTTGATCTAGGAACACCCCATTCAGTACTTTGAAGCTTGCATGCCTCAATGGCAAGTTTATCACTTCCGGCTATAGGTATACATCAATGACCTTCGACTGAAAGATTTTGCGTGGTGTTCGACGCCAAATCCTTTATTCACACCACGTGAATTGTACTGTAGTACCTTGAGGGTCACCATCATTATCGGTGATTCCTCTCGCGCTTGTTAACAGTTTACATCATTGACTGGTAATCAAGCGATGTCTTTCCATGTTAGACTTCAAAACATTTCTCACATGGATCGACTTGTACTTCGAGTGAAGATCGGACGAGATTGAAGACCCTGGATCTAGTTTCATCCATCCGGGCTGCGATATATATTCAGGAAAATAAAGACATTGAAATGTACAGCATTGCAGCACAGATAATCATCCTACCAAAAGGATGATGGCTCTATGAGAATCATCAGTCTACCATCAGACGATTGTCTGTCCTATGTACATGAAAATGAATTTATAAAGCTGAGCATGGGTATGCCCGTCTCAGCTAGATCATGAAAAATAGTATGAAGATAATGTATTGTATTGTATCTTATTACAGGTCTCCTCCCAGCGTTGAAAGAGCTTCAGATGCTCCTAATAAAGCATTTCACTCGATAAACGGCCTCATACTTTAGGGGGCAACTGTTATAGACATTTTTGTGCCTTACATCTCTAAGAATGAAATGTCCATAAACCAAGGGATCCTAAGTCCCTAAAAGTGTTGTTCCAACCCCTAAAGGAATAAGGTCAACAAATTACAGCTTCTCCCAGAAGTTCTCCACCAGAAACTGCTCAGAATCAGTCAAATCAGGATCATTTCAGCTGCTCCACTAACTAGCTGTGTTGCATAGCACCCAAATACACTAGCTAGGTGCATTGCAACGCACCTAAATGTACTACCAGGGTGCGTTGAGCGGGAAATGACAAATGGCAGTGTCATTCTGCGAGGTGGAAAGACAATGGAAGCTTCCAGAATATTCTCCAATGACACTTGCCTCACTGAGTTCGACCAAGGATGAGTAAGAGGCTCTCAATCTCCAAGTGGAAGCAAGAACTGATAGAGAGAAGCCACTAGTCAAATCATAACCTGACTCATCCTCCTTGCATACATCTATATATGGATCCCTCATCCCAGAGATTCAGAGGCTGGAATTTTGTACATTGCAGAGAATTGTTGTTGGTTTTGAGATAGATATCAGAGTATTGGGTGATTTATGCTTTGTTGGAAGTGAAGAGGGGCTTCTTTGCTAGGAGGTTGATGCTGGATCATGAATCATCGGTTGTAACTCCTCCTGGATCTTCTTGTTATATAAATAAAACTATTTGAGTTTCTCCTACATGCTTGTGTATCATTGATGTTTGTTACATTTGTATGTTTAGCTTAAATCTGATCCTAAGCTATTTATGAATATAAATCCATGTCTTTGTGTAGTTTTCTTCTTCTGTGATCTTACAGGAACTTGGTGAAGCTGGGCAAGTAAGGGAGCAGGTAGCTAGAAGCTGTCAAAGAGGAGAGAGATTGGATAAAAGGACTAGCGCAAGACACAGGTTGGTTCATCCTATTCCTCTTCATTTATAGTTCATAAAGAAGAATACGAAAGTAGTTTTCTCTGTTTGTTTCTAAGGTCACTGTCACACCTTAGTGGGATAGGGTCGTTCTGAATAGACACTTTTCCCGTTAACAGACATTCTATGCATTTGGCCACAAAATCAGCCACCTCTTTCTTCAAATTAGGCTAATAGTAGAACTTTTTAATGGTTTTAAGAGTCTTTTGATACCTTAGGTGGCTTGAATATGGATTGACATGAAAATATCTCATTATGACCCTCTTCAATTCATCCTCATTTGGCACATAAATTATGTTACTAAACCTAATTAATTTGTCATCAATGATGTTGTATTACTCATATCCACAAACTTGTAGCAAAGTTTCTCTCATTTTCTAATATTTTTCACCATGTTGTCTTGCATTCTTGACCCTCTCTACCAGGTCCATTTTGTAAGAGCTTATGGTTGCCAAGTGATTCACTTTAATCCTCCTGTTAAGCACATCAACAACTCTCTTCTCTTTACCTTTGATGTACTTGATCTCAAAGTCAAATTTCCTAAGTATGGCCAACCATATATCTTTTCTTACATTCAATGAGTTGCTCAAACAAAATTTTGAGCCCACTATGGTCTATCATAAGTGTAAATTTCCGGCCAAGGAGGTAATGCATCCACATCTTAAATGAATTAATAATGGAAACTAAGTCCATGTCATGAGTCACATAATTCAGACCATTCTCATTTAGTTTCCTAGACTTATAACAAACTACATGTCCTCCCTCCATCAAGACTCCATCAAACCCTTCCTTACAAGCATCTATTCACACCACAAAATCCTTATCACGATCTAGAATCCTCAACACTAGTGCATTTGTTAGCAACTATTTCAATTGCTCAAAGCTTGCTACACATTGAGTTGTCCACTCAAATTTCTTCCCTTTTCTCAGTAAGGACATGATAGGATGGCCTATCTTGGAGAATCTTTTGATAAATCACATTTAATAACCTACCAATTCCATGAATGATATGATCTCATTCACATTCTTTGGGTTTGGCTACTCCATTATAGCCTTGATCTTCTTTGGATCAAATGATATCCATTCCCTAAATATAATCTGCCCCAAATAATGTATATGTGACTAGAAAAAGTCACACTTGCTAATTTTTTCATAGAGATTGTGTTGCCTAAGCAACTGTAGTACTTTAACAAAATGAGTTTCATGCTCTTCCTTAGTCTTTGAGTACACTAGTATGTCATCAACAAATATAATGAAAAATTATCCAAATGGGGATGCAACACACTATTCATTAAGAACATGAAAGTGGAAATGGAATTAGTAATCCCAAGGGGTACCACTACAAACTCATAGTTTCCATATCTTGCCTATAAAGTAGCCTTATGAATGTGATCTCTTTGATGGTATTCAGACCTCAAGTCAATCTTGGAGAAGATTGTTGCTCCTCTCAACTGATCAAAGATATCATCAACGCATGGAAATGGGTACTTGTTATTTATGGCCACCTTATTTAATTTCTAGTAATCAATGCATAATATGAGGGTCTAATCCTTATTCTTTATAAAAAGTAATGGGACTCCCCATGGTGACACACTTGGCCTTATGCAGCCCTTATCCAACATATCTTTTAGCTGCAATTTTAGCACAAACAACTCATGGGTACTTATCTTATATGGTGCCTTAGATGTTTGTGCTGCTCCAGGTTCCAATTCAATAGAGAAATATATCTATCTAAGAGGAGGTAATCCAAGAAACTCCACTAGAAGCACACCTCCATATTGTTGTAGGATCAAATATATTTTCAGTAGTTCTCTTTCCTTATTCTTGACATCACTACCTTCCTTCACATCACTTATGATTTGCAATGCAAACAACGTGAATCATTTTTTGTTCTTGCACTTGGCTTGCATAGTGCTGATCAACCTTACTAAAGTAGGATTTCTCTCTCCTTACACAACTCTTTTTTCTCCTTTCTCATTCAAGCATTCAATTTCCTTTTTAAAACAATCTTCTTTGGTCCTGTATAAGTACAACCAATCCATGCCAAATAGTATGTTGTATGCACCCAATGGAAATAAATGTAAATGTTTTGTTGGGGGCATGCGACTAAGATAAGATGCATATGATCTCACCCAATGATTAATCTCTCTTTTTGCTGAGGTTTCTAATTGAACCAACCATGGTTCTTCATGCAATTTCTTGGCCATATTACATTTTTCAACAAGCTCTCGACTTATATAGCTGTAATTAGAATTGGGATTAATTAGAATAGAAACAATTTTATTACATAGCTTACCTACCATATCAATGATGGATGCTTGGTGGTATGCCTAGCGATTGTCTACAACTACATAAATTCTAGGAAAACTCTATGCTACATCATTGACTATGTGAGCCTCATAGACGTTGTAATATTTGGTCCAACATTTATCTAGTGTGGATAGTCTCTTTTCCTATGATTTTCACCACATGTACAACACTTTAATTTCTCTCTAACTTCAAGATTTTGTTTCTCTATTATTGGTTGTTGTGTGTTTCCCATAGCAACTAATTTGGTCTTTTGTTAAAACCTATTCATAGTAGCAGGGTGGTTACCTTCCATTTTTATTGTGGATTTATTTAGCCCTTTTTTTTTTTATGTTTGACATTATCTTTGGCCTTCTAGTTATGGTTTTCTTCTAGTCTTTGTTATTCCTGTTCATAGAAGTGTTTTATCTTTTTAATGGCAGCCTTCAGAGTTTGGGGTTCCATCAATTTAATTTTATCCATGAATTTCATAGGTAGCACACTAATCAATCTCTAAATTTTTCCTTTCATCTTTTAGATATGGAAAATACCCCATTAGTTCTAAGAAGGTAGTGACATACTCATTATCTATCGTTTGTCCCATCTCGAGTTCACTGAACTTTATTTTTCCCCATCATAATAGTGCTCAAACAAATATTGGCATCTAAAGAGATTTTGAAATTAATCTCAAGTCAAATCTCCCTCAACAATGCCTCTAAAATTTTAAAATCTTCCCACCATATGTTTGATTTCCCCTTCAAGTTGTAATTGGAAGCCTTGGCTTTCATATTTTGATAATAATCATGAATTTTTAAGAATTTATTCATGCCAAGCAACTAGGCTTCTACTTATGATTTCTTCATACCCCCATCAAATATGCGTGTCTTGGTTTTCTTCAATTCCTCAGGCATGTAATATTTTTTATTTCTTCCCTAATAATGATGATGGTGATTAAAAGAGTGATGATGGTACCTCCTAGTATCAGAACTAGATGTCCTATTAGAGGGATGCACATAAGTGCAATTTATTCCTCTCGGGGTGCTCAAAGGTGCATCTCCCCACACAATATCCTCACTTTCCTTCCTATTCCTCTTCCTATACTTTATACCATATGCACCATTAATTTTCTCTTTTGAATCCCAAGGGCTCTTCCTGTCTCTATGACTAGCCCTCATCTCAGGTTTCCTTTGTCTCTTTAAGTCTGAGAGACTTTGCATAATGACTACATTTATCTCATCTTGTTTCTCTTGAGCTCTTACCAGTCTCTCATTATCTTTGTTAAAGCTTCTAACTTCATCCCTTAGGCTTCTCAAAGTATCCATCTAATCTAGAGAGTTATCCCCTCCCCCTTGGCCAATTGATCTGTCTTCTTCATTCGATCTGGACTCTTCATTCCCATGTGATGACTGATCGGATCTATATTGCACCATTATAGTCCTCATTTCTTGTTTTTCTTTTTCTTATGTTTCTTGTGATGTGATTTCAATCACACACACTATCAAACACTTCATGTGACAAATAAATAAACATAATCATGACCATGAACTTGCATTCATGGAGCTTCCATGAAGATCTTTTCCGTGACAAAACGACCATGATAGTATGCCCATGATACTGAATATTTCATATGCATTAATCATATATATAACATTATAAAGTGTTAGTGAATAATTAATAAATAATCAACAAAATTATGCCCATGGTCCTACTCTTATAGAGCTATTGTGATAGTCTATTTGCAACAAAACAAATGTTTATCAACAAATCATTAACTAAAAGGTACATGCCTATTTAATTCAATAAAGTTTTAGTTGTTAATCACAACTATTAATCTATTTATGACAGTGAAATATTTCATCTATTTTACTTTTTGCTACTTAGGTAAATCACAAAGTCAATACACCAATCAGGCCTGCAGTTAAGTTGTTTAAACTTCTAACACCTAAACAATTGTTTAGTAATTTTTCTAAAAATCAATGTGAAATTATTGTTAGGGTAATTCTAACGTCACTTGCTCATGATAGAGCCCATCCAGTCTAAGTGTTGAACCCAGATGCTCTGATACCACTTGTAACACACCCCACCTAACCTGATGGGATGGTTTCTACTAATCTAATTCCTCTTTATGTTATTAGAAGAATGGGATAATTTTTTTCTCTCCTTATATATATATATATATATATATATATATATATATATATATATATATATATACATATATATATATATATATATATATATATATATATAGATACATATACATATATATGTATAGATACATATACATATATATATATATATATGTGTGTGTGTGTGTGTGTGTGTGTGTATACATATATATATGTGTATATATATATATATACACACACACACACATATATATATATATACATATATATATATATATACATACATATATATATACATATATATATCTATACATATATACATATATATATACATACATATATATACATATATATATGTATATATATATATATATATATATGTATATGTATATGTATATGTATATGTATATGTATATGTATATGTATATGTATATGTATATATATATATATATATATATATATATATATACCACACCCCATCACCATGCCCTAACAATCCACACCATCTACCAACCCAAGATCTAATGGTTGGTGGGTGGGTCGCATTGGGTCAATGCACTTGACTGTTACCTAGTGGACACCGTGTCACAATCACAGTTCCAACTGGGCGTTCCATGACCTCCATCAGATGGTCCACAATGCCTCCCCCCATCCAGCGTCCAATAAAAACTGCACCACTCCCCCTTCCTCCTTAATGACGTCATGGGGACAGGGGGGAGGGTTTCGCAACATCCCCTCTACCATTAGATCCTTTAAGGAGATCTCCATCGTCTATTGGAGTTATGCTCTGCCCACAGCCAAAACACATGGGCATATAGATTTAGGGCTCATGGCCACCGTCTTTCATCATAGATCACGATTTCTTGGGCCCCATCTCTTTAGCCTTTCCCCTTATACTAGCCTACCACGTCATCCAGGTCCCATTATCCCAATGCCCTCCTCTACTGATCCTCTTTGAGAATCCAAGATGGGAGCTTTGGGACACATCATCCCAATTCTATCAGCCCAGTGATTTCCCTTGTTGCACCTCTTTGCGCATCTCGGATGGGACTCCCAAGACACGTGGATCAGTGGGCCATACCTCCACACACCCTTCATCCTGGTTGGACCACGAGGTTACAAAACTATGAAATACCATGTTGACTCATCCCTGCATCTCCTCATTCCACTTCTTACACCTCCTGGTTTGGATCTCTAGGACACATCATCCTAATCCCTGCCATCCTGATGACTCCTCTTGACAACTCCCTTTTAACCATCTAGAAAGGGACTTTTGGGACACATCATCCTGATCCCTGCCATCCTGGTGTTGGAAATAATACTGAGAGGGGGGGTGAATCAGTATTATCTAGCAATTTAATAAATCTTCCTTATTTGATCTTTGAATTATTTTTGCATGTCAGTACCATAAAATAATGAGCATGAACAAGGAAAACAGATAGTCACACCAAAGAACACAAGATGTAAGGTGGAAACACAATGTGGGTGAAAACCACCTGCTGCAATATGTCTCTATCTTCTTTCAAATTAGAAACTCCTTTTACAATGATTTTGTACTGGTGCAGTCCTTTTACCAGTACGCAGGCTGCAACCTGCAGAGAGCTACAACTCTCTCTCGTTTTCCAGTATTCTCCTGGAAGGGAGCTACAACCCCCTACTTCTTTTAATCAAATGATCATCAAGTACACAACAGTTACAGTCCACTACAGTTATCAGGTCAGTAATAACAGAACTAACCCAGAACACCTTATCAACAGAGAAATTCAATCAACAGAACATCTTAAGACAGAGACGCAGTTTTCCCTTCTGTGGCCTGCGACCAGACGCAGTTAACCTTCTGCTTCCCTGCGACCACCCGCAGAGATCCTTCTGCTGCGCTGCGTGCCCACGCACTGTTCCTTCAACAGTTCCGCGTCATGTTGATTCAGGGACGCACCCAAAAACACTATCGCGCCGCGTCCTGTTGCTGCACGGACGCACCCAAAGACACTATCGCGCCGCGTCCTGTTGCTGCAGGGACGCGCCTGAACCTTGGTCGCCCTGCGTCCCCACACGGATCTCCAAATACTGAACTGCGTCACGGACGCACCTGAACTTCGTCTACCCTGCGTCCCCACGCAGGTATCCTCCTACTGCACTGCGTCCTGGTGCACTTACCTTTCACTGTACCTGCGTCCTTTCGGGAATGAATGATTTCAAGACTTTAAGTGTAACCTAAATAGTCAGATCTACAGATCTGATCTTGCGCCAAAGAGATCTCAGTCCTTCAGTAGATTCGCCTTTTAGATCTAGACTAGATCTCACCTCATAAGATATTCAACCAAAGACACGCTAAATCCAAATGATCTCCTTTGCTTTATATAGGCAAGCTCCTCCTCAAAACATGGAACAATACCACGAGCCGACACCATAATAACACAATACCGTCGGCTAGATACCAAGAGTAAAACACAAGAAACCCCCACGTGAGTTTTTCTCTGGCTTGAAATATGTGCACTGGGTGGACGCACCTCCTGAATGGCTGGCCTGCGTCTATGAATGTGATCTCTTTGATGGTATTCAGACCTCAAGTCAATCTTGGAGAAGATTGTTGCTCCTCTCAACTGATCAAAGATATCATCAACGCATGGAAATGGGTACTTGTTATTTATGGCCACCTTATTTAATTTCTAGTAATCAATGCATAATATGAGGGTCTAATCCTTATGCTTTATAAAAAGTAATGGGACTCCCCATGGTGACACACTTGGCCTTATGCAGCCCTTATCCAACATATCTTTTAGCTGCAATTTTAGCACAAACAACTCATGGGTACTTATCTTATATGGTGCCTTAGATGTTTGTGCTGCTCCAGGTTCCAATTCAATAGAGAAATATATCTATCTAAGAGGAGGTAATCCAAGAAACTCCACTAGAAGCACACCTCCATATTGTTGTAGGATCAAATATATTTTCAGTAGTTCTCTTTCCTTATTCTTGACATCACTACCTTCCTTCACATCACTTATGATTTGCAATGCAAACAACGTGAATCATTTTTTGTTCTTGCACTTGGCTTGCATAGTGCTGATCAACCTTACTAAAGTAGGATTTCTCTCGCCTTACACAACTCTTTTTTCTCCTTTCTCATTCAAGCATTCAATTTCCTTTTTAAAACAATCTTCTTTGGTCCTGTATAAGTACAACCAATCCATGCCAAATAGTATGTTGTATGCACCCAATGGAAATAAATTCAAATGTGTTGTTGGGGGCATGCGACTAAGATAAAATGCATATGATCTCACCCAATGATTAATCTCTCTTTTTGCTGAGGTTTCTAATTGAACCAACCATGGTTCTTCATGCAATTTCTTGGCCATATTACATTTTTCAACAAGCTCTCGACTTATATAGCTGTAATTAGAATTGGGATTAATTAGAATAGAAACAATTTTATTACATAGCTTACCTACCATATCAATGATGGATGCTTGGTGGTATGCCTAGCGATTGTCTACAACTACATAAATTCTAGGAAAACTCTATGCTACATCATTGACTATGTGAGCCTCATAGACGTTGTAATATTTGGTCCAACATTTATCTAGTGTGGATAGTCTCTTTTCCTATGATTTTCACCACATGTACAACACTTTAATTTCTCTCTAACTTCAAGATTTTGTTTCTCTATTATTGGTTGTTGTGTGTTTCCCATAGCAACTAATTTGGTCTTTTGTTAAAACCTATTCATAGTAGCAGGGTGGTTACCTTCCATTTTTATTGTGGATTTATTTAGCCCTTTTCTTTTTTATGTTTGACATTATCTTTGGCCTTCTAGTTATGGTTTTCTTCTAGTCTTTGTTATTCCTGTTCATAGAAGTGTTTTATCTTTTTAATGGCAGCCTTCAGAGTTTGGGGTTCCATCAATTTAATTTTATCCATGAATTTCATAGGTAGCACACTAATCAATCTCTAAATTTTTCCTTTCATCTTTTAGATATGGAAAATACCTCATTAGTTCTAAGAAGGTAGTGACATACTCATTATCTATCGTTTGTCCCATCTCGAGTTCACTGAACTTTATTTTTCCCCATCATAATAGTGCTCAAACAAATATTGGCATCTAAAGAGATTTTGAAATTAATCTCAAGTCAAATCTCCCTCAACAATGCCTCTAAAATTTTAAAATCTTCCCACCATATGTCTGATTTCCCCTTCAAGTTGTAATTGGAAGCCTTGGCTTTCATATTTTGATAATAATCATGAATTTTGAAGAATTTATTCATGCCAAGCAACTAGGCTTCTACTTATGATTTCTTCATACCCCCATCAAATATGCGTGTCTTGGTTTTCTTCAATTCCTCAGGCATGTAATATTTTTTCTTTCTTCCCTAATAATGATGATGGTGATTAAAAGAGTGATGATGGTACCTCCTAGTATCAGAACTAGATGTCCTATTAGAGGGATGCACATAAGTGCAATTTATTCCTCTCGGGGTGCTCAAAGGTGCATCTCCTCACACAATATCCTCACTTTCCTTCCTATTCCTCTTCCTATACTTTATACCATATGCACCATTAATTTTCTCTTTTGAATCCCAAGGGCTCTTCCTGTCTCTATGACTAGCCCTCATCTCAGGTTTCCTTTGTCTCTTTAAGTCTGAGAGACTTTGCATAATGACTACATTTATCTCATCTTGTTTCTCTTGAGCTCTTACCAGTCTCTCATTATCTTTGTTAAAGCTTCTAACTTCATCCCTTAGGCTTCTCAAAGTATCCATCTAATCTAGAGAGTTATCCCCTCCCCCTTGGCCAATTGATCTGTCTTCTTCATTCGATCTGGACTCTTCATTCCCATGTGATGACTGATCGGATCTATATTGCACCATTATAGTCCTCATTTCTTGTTTTTCTTTTTCTTATGTTTCTTGTGATGTGATTTCAATCACACACACTATCAAACACTTCATGTGACAAATAAATAAACATAATCATGACCATGAACTTGCATTCATGTAGGTTCCATGAAGATCTTTTCCGTGACAAAACGACCATGATAGTATGCCCATGATACTGAATATTTCATATGCATTAATCATATATATAACATTATAAAGTGTTAGTGAATAATTAATAAATAATCAACAAAATTATGCCCATGGTCCTACTCTTATAGAGCTATTGTGATAGTCTATTTGCAACAAAACAAATGTTTATCAACAAATCATTAACTAAAAGGTACATGCCTATTTAATTCAATAAAGTTTTAGTTGTTAATCACAACTATTAATCTATTTATGACAGTGAAATATTTCATCTATTTTACTTTTTGCTACTTAGGTAAATCACAAAGTCAATACACCAATCAGGCCTGCAGTTAAGTTGTTTAAACTTCTAACACCTAAACAATTGTTTAGTAATTTTTCTAAAAATCAATGTGAAATTATTGTTAGGGTAATTCTAACGTCACTTGCTCATGATAGAGCCCATCCAGTCTAAGTGTTGAACCCAGATGCTCTGATACCACTTGTAACACACCCCACCTAACCTGATGGGATGGTTTCTACTAATCTAATTCCTCTTTATGTTATTAGAAGAATGGGATAATTTTTTTCTCTCCTTATATATATATATATATATATATATATATATATATATATATACATATATATATATATATATATATATATAGATACATATACATATATATGTATAGATACATATACATATATATATATATATATATGTGTGTGTGTGTGTGTGTGTGTGTATACATATATATATGTGTATATATATATATATACACACACACACACACATATATATATATATATACATATATATATATATATACATACATATATATATACATATATATATCTATACATATATACATATATATATACATACATATATATACATATATATATGTATATATATATATATATATGTATATGTATATGTATATGTATATGTATATGTATATATATATATATATATATATATATACCACACCCCATCACCATGCCCTAACAATCCACACCATCTACCAACCCAAGATCTAATGGTTGGTGGGTGGGTCGCATTGGGTCAATGCACTTGACTGTTACCTAGTGGACACCGTGTCACAATCACAGTTCCAACTGGGCGTTCCATGACCTCCATCAGATGGTCCACAATGCCTCCCCCCATCCAGCGTCCAATAAAAACTGCACCACTCCCCCTTCCTCCTTAATGACGTCATGGGGACAGGGGGGAGGGTTTCGCAACATCCCCTCTACCATTAGATCCTTTAAGGAGATCTCCATCGTCTATTGGAGTTATGCTCTGCCCACAGCCAAAACACATGGGCATATAGATTTAGGGCTCATGGCCACCGTCTTTCATCATAAATCACGATTTCTTGGGCCCCATCTCTTTAGCCTTTCCCCTTATACTAGCCTACCACGTCATCCAGGTCCCATTATCCCAATGCCCTCCTCTACTGATCCTCTTTGAGAATCCAAGATGGGAGCTTTGGGACACATCATCCCAATTCTATCAGCCCAGTGATTTCCCTTGTTGCACCTCTTTGCGCATCTGGGATGGGACTCCCAAGACACGTGGATCAGTGGGCCATACCTCCACACACCCTTCATCCTGGTTGGACCACGAGGTTACAAAACTATGAAATACCATGTTGACTCATCCCTGCATCTCCTCATTCCACTTCTTACACCTCCTGGTTTGGATCTCTAGGACACATCATCCTAATCCCTGCCATCCTGATGACTCCTCTTGACAACTCCCTTTTAACCATCTAGAAAGGGACTTTTGGGACACATCATCCTGATCCCTGCCATCCTGGTGTTGGAAATAATACTGAAAGGGGGGGTGAATCAGTATTATCTAGCAATTTAATAAATCTTCCTTATTTGATCTTTGAATTATTTTTGCATGTCAGTACCATAAAATAATGAGCATGAACAAGGGAAATAGATAGTCACACCAAAGAACACAAGATGTAAGGTGGAAACCCAATGTGGGTGAAAACCACCTGCTGCAATATGTCTCTATCTTCTTTCAAATTAGAAACTCCTTTTACAATGATTTTGTACTGGTGCAGTCCTTTTACCAGTACGCAGGCTGCAACCTGCAGAGAGCTACAACTCTCTCTCGTTTTCCAGTATTCTCCTGGAAGGGAGCTACAACCCCCTACTTCTTTTCATCAAATGGTCATCAAGTACACAACAGTTACAGTCCACTACAGTTATCAGGTCAGTAATAACAGAACTAACCCAGAACACCTTATCAACAGAGAAATTCAATCAACAGAACATCTTAAGACAGAGACGCAGTTTTCCCTTCTGTGGCCTGCGACCAGACGCAGTTAACCTTCCGCTTCCCTGCGACCACCCGCAGAGATCCTTCTGCTGCGCTGCGTGCCCACGCACTGTTCCTTCAACGGTTCCGCGTCATGTTGATTCAGGGACGCACCCAAAAACACTATCGCGCCGCGTCCTGTTGCTGCAGGGACGCACCCAAAGACACTATCGCGCCGCGTCCTGTTGCTGCAGGGACGCGCCTGAACCTTGGTCGCCCTGCGTCCCCACGCGGATCTCCAGATACTGAACTGCGTCACGGACGCACCTAAACTTCGTCTACCCTGCGTCCCCACGTAGGTATCCTCCTACTGCACTGCGTCCTGGCGCACTTACCTTTCACTGTACCTGCGTCCTTTCGGGAATGAATGATTTCAAGACTTTAAGTGTAACCTAAATAGTCAGATCTACAGATCTGATCTTGCGCCAAAGAGATCTCAGTCCTTCAGTAGATTCGCCTTTTAGATCTAGACTAGATCTCACCTCATAAGATATTCAACCAAAGACACGCTAAATCCAAATGATCTCCTTTGCTTTATATAGGCAAGCTCCTCCTCAAAACATGGAACAATACCACGAGCCGACACCATAATAACACAATACCGTCGGCTAGATACCAAGAGTAAAACACAAGAAACCCCCACGTGAGTTTTTCTCTGCCTTGAAATATGTGCACTGGGTGGACGCACCTCCTGAATGGCTGGCCTGCGTCTCTGGACGCGGTCCCTGCAAGGTGTTCCTGCGGGTACGCACCTTCTGAACTGATTTCCTGCGTCCCTCTTATTTTTCAATAAAATGAGAGCCTTGTCATAGGGGTTGCCATCAAGTACAACATCTGTAACATATAGCCATACCAGAAACATAATGCCAACAATCTCCCCCTTTGGACTTGATGGCAACCTCACAAACTTCAGCTTCATTCTCCCCCTTTGACATCAAGGGCAAAGGGGTATGCTCCCCCTAAGATCATGCTCCTCCTGAAAATGAACCAGATCTGCAACAAAGAACCATAATCCACCATGAAAGAGATAGAGACATATTGCAGCTATTTCCAAGATCTCCTTCTGACCATCCTCCATAATGCCAACAATGCATTATATGCTCCCCCTGAACCTGTACCATCAATCAGAAAGGTTCAACAATAAGATGATGCATCAATAACCCCTAGCTTTTGCCTGAGGTATTCAAAAGTGTCCCTGGGCAATGGTTTGGTGAGAATATCAGCAACTTGTTCCTTAGAAGGAACATACTCCAACTTGACCTTCTGTTCAAGCACTTGTTCCCGGAGAAAATGATACTTGATTGGTATGTGCTTGGTTTTTGAATGCATAACCGGATTCTTTGAGATGTTGATTGCACTTGTGTTATCACATAAGATGGGGATAGGTGGTGTACAAGTGATTTGAAAATCCTGCAAAGTCTGCATCATCCAAAGAAGTTGGGTGCAACAAGATGCAGCAGCAACATATTCCGCTTCAGCTGTAGACAAGGCAATCGAACTCTGTTTCTTGCTGAACCAAGATACCAGTCTGGAACCCATAAAGAACGCACCACCACTTGTGCTTTTCCTGTCATCCACGCTTCCGGCCCAATCTGCATTTGTATAAGCATGAAGAGTAAGATCTGTATCTCTAGGATACCATAAGCCATAATTTTGAGTCCCTTGAAGATATTTGAAAATTCTCTTCACTGCCTGAAGATGAGTCTCCTTCGGATTTGCCTGAAATCTTCCAACTATTCCAACTGCATGCATGATGTCTGGTCAGGTACCTGTCAAATATAGTAAACTTCCAATCATAGATCTGTAGGTTGGTTGATGTACTTCTGCAGATTCATCATTTGCACTGAGACTACATCCTGTGACCATGGGTGTACATACTGGTTTTGCATCTTCCATGCCATATTTCTTCAAAATCTGTTTGAGATACTTGGTTTGAGATAAAAAGATTCCTCCTTCTTTTTGTTGGATTTGCAAACCAAGGAAATATGTCAGTTCTCCTAGCAAGGACATTTCAAATTCTTTCTGCATGACCGAGGCAAAGCTTTGACTCATAGCTTCTTCATTGCTGCCAAAAATAATGTCATCTACATACACAACAAGTATTAGCAATTTGTCATTTTCAACTTTTATATAAAGATTGCTATCTGCTGAACCTTTTGAAAAACCTTGTTGATGAACATATTTGTCAAAACGGTAGTACCAAGCCCTTGGAGCTTGTTTGAGACCATAGAGAGCCTTTTTCAATCTGCATACAAGATTTGGATCATTTCCAAGAATGAACCCATCTGGCTGTTCAATGTACACTTCTTCTTCCAAGTCTCCATTCAGAAAGGCTGATTTCACGTCCATTTGAAATACTTTGAACTTTTGAAAACTTGAGAGAGCAAGGAACATTCGGATGGCCTCAAGTCTTGCAACAGGAGCAAAGGTTTCTTCAAAGTCTATTCCTTCTTGCTGCGCATACCCTTTACAAACAAGTCTGGCTTTATTTCTAATTACTTCTCCATTTTCATTCAATTTGTTTTTGAAGACCCATTTTGTCCCGATAACATTCTTATCTTTTGGTCTAGGAACCAGCTCCCAAGTGTTGTTCTTCTCGATCTGCTCAATTTCTTCATCCATTGCTTTCACCCAACATTCATCTTTGCATGCCTCTTTCACATTTTGTGGTTCAGTTGAGGAGAGTAATGCTAAATAGCTTGAAGCTTCTGCAATTGTTCTTCGAGTTTGTACACCTGCTTCTTTCTGTCCCATAATCTGAGATTCTGGATGGTTCTTCTGACCATATCTGGATGGAGTCTTTTCTTCTATTCTTGTTTGCTCCTCTGGTTCTTCTTGAGGTTCTTCTTGAGATTCTTCTTCTTCATCATTCTGTCTTTGAGGGTAGCCTTCATCTTCTTCGATGTCTTCACGATGTACTTGCCTAGGAATGTATCCCTTCTCATCAACCACTACATCAATGCTGTCAACAATTCTGCCAAGTCTTTTATTGTAGCATTTGTATGCTTTGCTATATGGAGAATAACCAAGAAGAATGCCTTCATCTGCTCTAGGTTCAAGTTTGCCAAGCTGCTCATCAGTATTCTTGATATAGCATTTGCTCCCAAAGATTTTGAAGTGCTTTACCGAAGGAGTCCTACCATTCCAAAGCTCATGAGGAGTTTGAGTGCTGTTCACCCGGACATTCGTTTTGTTGAGAATAACAACTGCAGCATGTGCAGCTTCACCCCAGAAAGTAGCGGGAGTTCCTGATTCATCAAGCATAGCACGAGCCATTTGTTGGATTGTTCTGTTCATTCTTTCCACAACTCCATTTTGCTGGGGAGTTCTTGCTGTAGAGAATTCCCTTCTTATCCCATGTTCTTCACAGAAATCGAAAAATTCATTTGAAGTAAATTCCCCACCTCTGTCGGATCTGAGGCACTTAATTTTGTGACCTGATTCATTTTCCACCAAGGCTTTAAAGGATTTGAATTTTTTGAATGCTTCATCTTTGTGCTTCATAAGTCCTAACCAGACAAACCTGGAGAAATCGTCAATGAATAATATCAAGTATTCTTCTCCTCGAGGTGTTCTTTTTCTGAAGGGACCACATGTATCTGTATGTACTAGCTCAAGAGGCATGCTAGCTGATCCTTCTTTCTCTGGAAAGTTAGTTCTGGTTTGTTTTCCAAACTGACATGATTTGCATATGGTGTTGTCAGTAATTTTGATATTTGGAAGATCGCGAACTGCCTGATATTTGCATGCTTTCCTTATTTGTGAGAAGCTTAGATGTCCCAACCTTCGATGCCATAACCAGTGCTCTTCATCCTTGCTTAGATAGCATTGTTGTTGTCCTTCTTCAAATATGTATAGATTATTTGGAGTTCTTTTGCCTTTGAGCACTGTTTTACCTGTATCAAGATCACGAACAAGACATCCATTCGATCTGAATATAACCTCGGTTCTTTGATCACACATCTGACTGACACTTAGAAGATTATGCTTCAATCCATCAACATACAAAACATTTCCAGCCTTGACCTTTTCTTTTAACTGAGCAATGCCTTTTCCTTTTATAGTTGCAGGAGTATCATTTCCAAAAGAGACTTTATTTCCCTTTTCTAGAGCAGAATAAGATTCAAGTTTTTCTTTATCACCTGTCATATGCTTCGAACATCCACTGTCAATGTACCATAGATTTTCCTGTCCCTCTGCATAAAAAGCTA
Organism: Pinus tabuliformis; assembly: GCA_031772625.1. NCBI lineage: Eukaryota > Viridiplantae > Streptophyta > Pinopsida > Pinales > Pinaceae > Pinus > Pinus tabuliformis. Next base: position 982,216,072 of record CM062818.1, on the reverse strand, counting down.
TCCCACATCTTTCTGTTTGAGGTTCCTTTATTCTCCATGTTTTGGTGCTTAAGGCTTGTTCCTTTTTCTGTTGAAACCTGCTTCTGCATTCAGAGTCTTCATGACCAAAGTTATTGCAAATAGAACATTCAACTTCATTTTCAAGAACCGAAAAGTTGTTATAGGTCCTTTTTGTAATCCCTGTCATACTTCTTTGTTTTTGAGCTTCCCTAGTCATGATTGTTTTATATGCAACACATTGAGCTGCTTTGTGACCAAAGTTATGGCAAGAAAACCATTGTCCATTGAAGAAACTTCTGCGGTTATCAAATCTACCGGCCAAATGATTGTAATTTCTATTGTCATCCATTCTTGAACCAAATTGAGAAGATTTTACCTATGGCTGGTTGTAGCTTTTGTTCACCCTTAAGATGGATTGCCCCTGATAGTTTCTGTTTGTAATTCGTCCCTGATTTACCTGATGATCTTCATTTTTCTTTTGTTCATTTCTTCTTGCTGCATCAAGATAACTTTTTGAGGTGGATGCTTGAGAAGTTTCTCCATTATAGCCCAGACCTGTCTTGTTTAGAGGAGATCGCTGCACATTGATAATCTCATCCAAAGTTTCAGATCCTTTGACAAACTTGAGATTAATAGCTTTTGTTTTCTCAATCTCTTTTCTAAGACCAACAATTTCACCTTCTAATTTTTCAAGATGTTTTTCCTTTTCATCAATTTGAAATTGTAGAGTATCAATGATCATGTTCTTTTCTTCTATACATCTCTTGAGTCTAGTAATTTCATCATAAAGGTTATCCACATCTACAGCATCCATATAATCACCATCTTCAAATGCCATTAACAACTTATATTCATTACCTTGTTCATCTTCATCACTGTTTGATAGACCATCACTATCTTCATGAGTGTAGTAGCTTTTCTTATTTGCGTTCTGTTTCTTGTTCCATCTAGCAGGTTCCTTTCCTTTATCCTTATAAGGGCATTTTGCAGCATAATGACCTACTCTTCCACAAGCAAAGCATTTAAAAGGTAACTTACCTCTGAACCTTCCAGAACCCCTTTGAAGATTTCTGACAAAATTTGATTCTTCTTCCTCTTCTTCTGGGACGTGGCTTGCTTCATAATAATCTCCTTTGCCTGATGCCTTGAAAGCAGCTTCTCTTCTGTCTGAAGGACCTCCCTTTCTCATTTCATAAGCAGTTAGAATTCCATGTAGCTGAGACATAGTAAGAATTCGTAGATTTTCCTTTTCTTCTATAGCGGATACTTTAGATTCAAACTTGGGAGACAAAGATCTTAGAACCTTTTCAACCACTATAGCCTCTCTTATTTCTTCACCCAAATTTTTCATAGAATTAACAATCTCATCTACCCGAAGAAAATAGTTAGCCACACTTTCATCATTATACATCTTGAGAGTCTCATACTGAATCCTGAGAGTTTGAAGTTTAGCACGCTTTACCTGTTCATCTCCTTCATAGCTTGTGACAATTTTGTCCCATATTTCTTTTGCAGATTTGTAGTGCATTACCTTCATGAATTCCGTTTGGGATATACATCCTAACAGAGTACTGACTGCTTTTGCATTTGTTTCATACTTCTTTTTCTCAGCTGGATCTGTAGGAGTAGCTGAAGGAAAAGCATAGCCTGTTTCTACAATGTCCCAAACTTCTGTACCAAGAGATTGAAGATATGCAGTAACTCTTACCTTCCAATAATTGAAGTTTGTCCCATCAAAAACTGGTGGCCTGATTGATGCTTCTCTCTCGTAGTTGCTCATGATGAACGATCTACCTTCAAGCGATCAAGCTTCTCTGAAGGACCTGCTCTGATACCAATTGTTGGAAATAATACTGAGAGGGGGGGTGAATCAGTATTATCTAGCAATTTAATAAATCTTCCTTATTTGATCTTTGAATTATTTTTGCATGTCAGTACCATAAAATAATGAGCATGAACAAGGAAAACAGATAGTCACACCAAAGAACACAAGATGTAAGGTGGAAACCCAATGTGGGTGAAAACCACCTGCTGCAATATGTCTCTATCTTCTTTCAAATTAGAAACTCCTTTTACAATGATTTTGTACTGGTGCAGTCCTTTTACCAGTACGCAGGCTGCAACCTGCAGAGAGCTACAACTCTCTCTCGTTTTCCAGTCTTCTCCTGGAAGGGAGCTACAACCCCCTACTTCTTTTCATCAAATGATCATCAAGTACATAACAGTTACAGTCCACTACAGTTATCAGGTCAGTAATAACAGAACTAACCCAGAACACCTTATCAACAGATAAATTCAATCAACAGAACATCTTAAGACAGAGACGCAGTTTTCCCTTCTGTGGCCTGCGACCAGACGCAGTTAACCTTCTGCTTCCCTGCGACCACCTGCAGAGATCCTTCTGCTGCGCTCCGTGCCCACGCACTGTTCCTTCAACGGTTCCGCGTCATGTTGCTTCAGGGACGCACCCAAAAACACTATCGCGCCGCGTCCTGTTGCTGCAGGGACGCGCCCAAAGACACTATCGCGCCGCGTCCTGTTGCTGCAGGGACGTGCCTGAACCTTGGTCGCCCTGCGTCCCCACGCGGATCTCCAGATACTGAACTGCGTCCCGGACGCACCTGAACTTCGTCTACCCTGCGTCCCCACGCAGGTATCCTCCTACTGCACTGCGTCCCGGCGCACTTACCTTTCACTGTACCTGCGTCCTTTCGGGAATGAATGATTTCAAGACTTTAAGTGTAACCCAAACAGTCAGATCTACAGATCTGATCTTGCGCCAAAGAGATCTCAGTCCTTCAGTAGATTCACCTTTTAGATCTAGACTAGATCTCACCTCATAAGATATTCAACCAAAGACACGCTAAATCCAAATGATCTCCTTTGCTTTATATAGGCAAGCTCCTCCTCAAAACATGGAACAATACCACGAGCCGACACCATAATAACACAATACCGTCGGCTAGATACCAAGAGTAAAACACAAGAAACCCCCACGTGAGTTTTTCTCTGCCTTGAAATATGTGCACTGGGTGGACGCACCTCCTAAATGGCTGGCCTGCGTCTCTGGACGCGGTCCCTGCAAGGTGTTCCTGCGGGTACGCACCTTCTAAACTGATTTCCTGCGTCCCTCTTATTTTTCAATAAAATGAGAGCCTTGTCATAGGGGTTGCCATCAAGTACAACATCTGTAACATATAGCCATACTAGAAACATAATGCCAACACCTGGTGACTCTCTTAACTTCTCCCTTTTTAACTTATGGAATCATGGCCCTAGAGATGAACTATCATATGGGCTACATTCTTGCGAATGGAAACACTTCCTACCTCCGAGCTGTGAGGCCAGCTGGCTCGATGCCCCATCACTCTTGCCATTCCTTTGCGTTAAAAAAAATGAACCTCCAGGACATGTCACCCCTCCATCCTCCCAATCGCTATAAGGAAAATTTGCATGTCTAATCCAGAGCTTCCAGGGTAAGGGTTTCCTCAAATAGATGGACAAGTTTTATTTAATTAAAGCTTTGAATTTGAGTTCCAACTTGAATTCACCACATTGATTCTCATAGTAGATCTTCACCATGGATTGACTAGGGAGGAATTGTTAGATCATCAAAAACATGCTCAATATTGAACAATTTTCTCTCATTTTACACCCATCACATTTCACTAGCCACTTCCACCATGACTTGGCTACAATGGTTTCATGAACTTCTAGATCTATGCCAACATTTATTTATGGGCCTTGGTGCTTACTAAAGCACCCACTAGTGTTATCCATCCTTAGCTTATGCTAGATCCACTCTTCCTGAGTCCATAGGATTCACTAGATGCCAAAAGGGAAACATGAAGATTGGCATTCATCAAAGGGATGGGAAATCCTTTGAAGGGTTCGAATATAGGAAAGATCCCTATGGACTGGTGCATAATGGGTAATTTATCGACCTTAAGCATGTCCCTACTTAGGGACAAGGAATTCCAAGAATTTATATGTTGGTGATCTTTCAGCTACCCCCTATTAAGAACTTGTGGACTCTTGAAGGGTCTCCAACTCTCCTGCCACACGCCAAGGTGCACCCTATGGTTTAAAGCAACTCTACGAGCAACACTTCAACACTTATTAAGAGTCTCAGTGGCATTTAGCTATTAGCAGTGATGCACAACCACCCCTCCTAGATGAGATACTAGCACCTCGAAATTCCATGGCTACTATCATCCATTTGGGAAATAAGCAGCCACGTCCTCTCAAAAGTTAGAAGCTACTCAGAATGCAACTCCCAAAGAAAAGGGTTAGGTAGTTATGAAAATAAGGAAGATATGCATCTAAAAAATATACAAGGGTACAAGGCCAAGTCAACCCCTCTTTCAAATATGTGCTCTATTTAGAATGCACACAAACCCTTTGGACCAATTCTAGATCAAATGAGTAATGTAGCTGAACATCGAGGCATTCACAGCAGGCTAAAGAAGCGCCCTATGTAATATCACAAATTATCAAATTGAGTAAGAGGAATTACCCCAGCATTATACAATACAATGCAAAAACCACATGGGATGGTAACCAGTACCTTCAACGCACTACATGTAGACGTTGTCAACACAATTTATTCTCCATGTAACCATTAAATTGTAATAAAGAAGTGTTTGTTTTAAGTGTCATTATGATTTAGTTCAAAGTATTATATACCTTTTCAATTCCTTTAAAATTTTCCATGCTATTCATGTGTGTGTTATTAGAAGCACAATCAAGCTTTTCATACAACACACCATCTTAACCCAAGAATGAAACATAATCCTTTTCATCATGTAAAGGCATTGCACCATATACTATTCATTGATTTCTTAAAATGTAATCATGAATCTTTCTATGCAACACCATTTCAAACTAGAGATGCCACATACATTCATCATCATTTAAGAAAATACAAAGATCACTTATCTTGTAAACTTTTAGGGTAGCTGAGTCAAGGACTAGGACTCACCACCCAACCATAGGCCGTTGCAGCCAGTCCTCATTTGCAGCTATCACCCCTGAGCCAGATTCTCGAGACTGGGGGACTTTGATCGAAGGATTAGGATCACCTACTTCCAGCTGAAACAGGGACTCTGGAGGTCCTCCTTCCTCCACTCACCACCCACTCAGTAGTTAACCAAGGTACGAGGAATCTAGAGGCCAACTACCTCCACCCTCCAACTATTCAATGGTAGCCAACCAATATACTCAGAGAATCTAGAGGCTTACTTCCTCCACCCAATAATATCAAGGGAGACCAAAGAGAAAGTATCCACCCGTAATAAAAAACATAGTGGTTACCCACCTTGGGAATATATAATCCACCATAAAACCAAACAATAAGAAAGGCTCTAGAGATCCTCCTTTTAGGAATCCAAGTAACAACCCTCCACCCCATCCATCAAGAGAATCGAAAGAAATAACATGTCCACCCTCTGGTTATACAGGGAAATGAGAGGCCATTTTCCCTCACATAGGAGAGATCTTCTTCCTGTCAATCTTGCACACTAAACTAATACCATTGTTTTTATTTCTTTCCGCCTACAAGTCTCCCTTTCTTTTACTCCTCTCCTACTATGTTCATTGAATGACGATCAAATACATGTTTGAATGCATGAAGGATCATCGAAATTCTCTAGGGTTCGAGTTTTCTTTATTTTTCCCCCAGCTGTCTCCACAGCCTCCAAGCTCCATAAATTTCTTATCCCTTTTGCCTTTAAAATGTTTGCCAAAGTAACATGGGCTTGCGTACTTCTCTTGTAACCCAATTTAATTCATGACTAGGTCATTGAAAACACATCAACCAACCTTTAATTGCTATCCAAAAAAATTCAGATTTTCTATTGTAACAGCCCTGGTGAAAATTGCATGTAATAAAAGTTAATAAATGAAAAATAAGACCACGGTAAAGGGACACTTATTCCAAGATAAATTTTGGGCAAAGATATCCTAGTGGGGATCACTAGATGTGTTTATGGCTAAAGGAAATTGGGAAAGGCATGAAAAGGAAAAAAAATAATATTGGTACATTTATTTATGAAAATAAAGGAAAATAAAAGAACATTAAGGTGAAAGGTCATAAGTTGCATGTGAGGAGGAAAATGAAGGAAAATAATGGAAAGTGAAGAAAATAGAGGCCAAATTGATAAAAAGGCTTCTGAGGCAAAATTTGTAACCTTTTGTCAGTTCCGTTTTGGAGCTCTCTCTTTATTCTCTCTCTCTCTCACATGGACGCAGAGTTTTCTTGGAGCACTCTAGCTTTGGAGCAAGGAAGAAAAAGCAAGAAAAAGGGAAGGAAGGAAAGAAAGAATCAAATGATGAAGAGTAGGATTAATTAGCTCCAACGAGAATATTTGCAAGTAACATTTGCATGTGTAATTTCCTAGCTGGTTTTGACATGCATGGCTTTTCATGTTGGTGTATGGTTCTCTTGCTATCGGTGGCATGGTTTTGTCAGTTTTTGACATTGGTTTTTAGCTTAGCCTTTCCTTTTTTTTGGATTCCATGGTGTGTTAGGATGTTGACTCAGTTTTGAGCTTTGGAATTGCCATATGGATTTCGGAATCCGGTGCGGAGGTAGTCGAAAAGGTTCATTCCCAAAGGCCTAGGAATCCCATGACTGATTTTGGTGGGATACACGGTAAAACCTAAGGGAGATGTCTTGGTTTAGGGCCCAGTGATCTAGGATTGGATTGTGGTAAAGCCTGAGTGACAAGGAGACAAAAAATTCCTCAAGGGTTGTGACAGATTCTGGATGGAATTCCAATTTTGGTTTAGTTTTGTGACCAGAGCACTAGTTTTCGTGTGATCATAGTTTGGTGCAAGTGGAGATGGCTTAGCCCATAGATTCCCTTGGTTTTTTTGGATTTTTTTATCCATGAGATCCCACAATCATGCATGGAATATGGAACAAGGATGACTGGCTGAAAGAAATATTTGGTTCAGCCAGTCTATAGTCGAGTGGTACTTGGAAGTCCCAAACCTAGTTGAATTTTCCTATGTTTAATAAAAGCTAAGTTCTCTTTATTTTTTACTTACTAATATGTGGATTTAATGACTGATATCTTACTATTATTTTATGGTTTAATGCTAGTTATAAGCATGGTTATATGACTAGTTATTGTCATGGTTATTTCATGTATTTACTTGTAACTGAAAGGATAATGGATGAAAGACATAATTGATGTCATAACAGTTCAAGGAATAAGGTGGTGATACTTCTTGTCATGTCTTGTAAGAGTTTTTAGTCATTCATGCTTTGTCTTGTATGACTAAAAACTCATGGGTGTATGATTGGTTACATGTTGTTTATGCTTGCGTACTATGAGTGTACCATGATATGGATATTGTTGTCATGCATGAGGTCATAGTATGTATAGTTGATATGGTCATGCATTGATGTCTTGAATCTAGCTAGAATGATGGACATATGGTTATATTCATATGTGTTATATTCTATATGTTGTCAAAATTATATTATACATGTATCATGATGATTTTTTTATCTTGCAGACAAGGTATCCTCCCTAAAGCTTACTAAGGTACGTTGATTTATTGTGATTTGGTTTAGCTAACATAGTATGCCTTGCAAGAAAGAGATGAAAATTGCTATCAAGATGGTATACTACAAATATAATCCCTATGAAACAAATGAGAAACGTGGTGTTGGACACTCCTCTGATTTAGTATACATGTTGAGAAGCTTAATGGAAGAAATAAAGAGTTGTAAGGCGGACAATGATAAAATCATGCAGGCACAAGAGAAACAAGCAAAGTTTAATGCAATACTCCTTCAAAGTTTGTCATAGTTGTAGCAACAGGGACCACTTCGGATCAACCATGAGCAGGAGGATATAAGTAATGGGGCATATGGCAGTAGGTCTCATGGTGGTGATAGGTCAGATAGAGGTGACACAATTAGAGATGGTAGGTTGTTGGATACTCCGGATAGGAGGGGTGATAAACGCATGTACTATTCTATTTCTAGTTCTGGAAGGCATCATGATTGTCATTGTTATAATCCTTATAGAAGGAGTGATAGGGGATGCTTTGGAGATGAATTTAAGAAATAAAATCTAGCTACCTTTGATGGAGATATGAACAAATCACATGATGTAGAAGTATGGTTTCTTAGTATGAGGAAGTTCTTTAGATTGCATGACTATTCAGAAAATATGAAAGAAAGGATAGCCAATTCTAGTCCCAAAGGTAAAAAATACATTTGGTGGGAAGATGTGAAGAGTTTTAAAGGTATTTATGAGGATGACTTGACTTGGCATGAGTTTGAGAGGCTCTTCAAGAAGAAGTATTTTTCATAAAGGTATTATGATGATAGAGTTAAGGAGTTTTATGAATTGTGGATTGGTTCCATGGCAGATGATGTGTATACTAGTAGCTTCTTGGAGTTGTTGAGATATGTGCCTTACTTCAAGGAGGATAAGGCCAAGGTTCAAAGATTCATCAATGGACTTACAGTAACATACAGAGACCAGATTGAGTTCAATAAGCTTAGATCATTGGAGGAGGCCATCTGAAAGCTGAAACATTGTTATGGGAAGTCGAAGCACAAAGTTGAGCCTAAGCATGACTTGAAATAAAATGAGAAAGATAAAGGGAAATGGCCACCAAAGTGAGAAAAACCTCAAGATGCAAGCGAGAAAGAAAATGTAGTCCCTTACAAGAATTTGAATACAACTAAGAAGGGACATGGAGAGTAGCAGACTAGAGGCGATGGTAGAGCACCATTACAGTGTTGGATAGGTAGAAAGGATCATCGTAAGAGGGATTTCACACAATATTAAGGTGGTAGACCCTAGATCTATAGTGCTAAGGAGGTGAAAACAGTTGGTGAGGTTGGACATAGCATTCCTTAGATCTATGCAATAGTGGACAATAGGTAGGAAGATCTTCATGCATCTATTATTGAGATGGATGATAATATTTGTGATCAAGTTGTTTCTATTTTGATTGATCATGGATCTAACTATAGTTATACTAACCTTGACCTGGTGGATAAGTTTGGTTTGAGGAAAGAAATTCATGCAGAACCTTGGTTGGTACATGTTATATGGAATTTATACCTACAGATAAGAATATCTACCCTAAGTGGGTAGTTACGCTTAGAACAACAGAAGGAAAGTTGTTTAACCTTTTCCTACAATAGATAGATAAGATAAAGGAACCTACTTATGTTCCATCACTTCCTTTGATCTCATTTGAATTGCTCTTTTCGCTCCCGCTCAAACTGAATTCGCTCAATTGGTGCCTGCCAAACATAAATAGAAGATGATAACAATCAAAGCATATGATCTATATACTATAAAAAAATGCAATTGACAACATTTGAACATACATTCGTCATAGACATAGACAAGAATATGGGAAAAGGAACAAACAACTTTATTTATTGTAGAAGGATAAGTTACAACCAATGTGTTTTGATCTCGTGTCACTCATCCAACTTAGTCCAAACCCTCATCACACCAATGGCACATCAATCCAATAACATAACATTACTTGACAATGATTTCAAGTCTCAAACCAACAATATTTCACTACAATATTCAAATTCCAGCCCCTGATCACTATGATGAGTGGTCAATTTATAAGGAAATGGAAGTGGTTTTGTCATAAATTGGGCATTGAATGGTTTTCCAAAATTGGAGTTAGTTTCCATGGAGAAAGGGATGAGAGGATAGAGGGATAATTGATCCATAGCCTATCCAAATTCGAGCTCATAAGATGAGATAAGAGCTAGGCATCCTTCTAGAATCAAGGAATATTCTTGAAATCCTATGCCAATTTCGGTCATTCTCACCCAGCGTAGGTATAAGTGGGCCTAAGTGCACTGCAGTGTAGGTTTGAATGGGCCTACCTACTCTATAGCGCAGTTTCCCCTAACTAAGACTGCGCTACTATCCCAAGGAGGCATTTCAGTAGGGTTTCAAGCTAGGAAAATTTCATGGATGAAAGCATTCAATTTGATGACTTGTCTAGGGCATGTAGAAACTAAATTAGGGTTTGATGAGCCCTAATTGTACTGATCTGATCATTGAGAGTGATGTTCCCAAATATACCTATAATTGTTTCCCCCTAAAGCCTGAATTCGAAAATGATAATGTTGAGTGTATGCTTTATGATGTGATGAGAAGGATCTAAAGCGATGGTGACCTGCATCAATTACAATACATAATATCATGATATCTTTGAATTTTTCATGAATTGCTGAGGGAAGGAATACCCATGCTTAGCATATAAAATTTTCATGACGTGTACATAAATCAGATAGTCATCTATAGATATAGACCCATGATAGGATGCCCATCTATGTAAAGACGTGGTATAGATGATTTAGTACTCTCCTAAAATCGCAACCCGGATGGATGAAACTAGATCCGGGGCCTTCTATCTCATCCAATCATTCGCTCAAGTATGATTCTAACCATGTGAAAATGTGATCTCAAATCAAACATGGGAAGACACCGTCTGATTACCAGCCAATGATGTAAGTTGTTAACAGACATGAGAGAAATCATTGACAATGATAATAATTCTCAAGGTACTATAGTACATTCTACATGGTGTGAATAGATTTTCTGATGTCGAACACCATACAAAGTATTTCGGTCGAAGGCCTATAATGTCAACCTATTGTCGGAAGCGAGAAAATTTCCATTGATGTATGCAAGCCTCAAGGTACTAGAAGGGTGTTTCTAAGTCAACTTCTTGGATAATGTGCTGATGTCAACAAGAAGTGACTCATCACAAGAGGGGCTTGATGTATCCCCCATCAGTGACACGAAATGAGTGTAATGATTTTGAAGATAGAATGTGACTAACAACACAATGTTCAGGAATGGCGGGCATGAAAATGAAGGTTTATAAGTATTGAAAAGGATGAGGTTTATTGAGAGACTTCTCTTGAACATGTCAACGACACTAAATGAATTGGTAGCGTTGACCTAAAACCAAAGTAATGGATGGTGATAGACCATAGGTATGATAACCATCAAGACGATAACCCAACCCAAATAGTCATAGAGATGAAGTGAAAGTGTCATGTTCAAGAGCGACTTGCTACCATAAAGTGATTTATCCCTTTTCCCATTTTCCCTAGTCATTTCTAACCAATCCCTATTTATTTTTTAACAAGCTAGAGGAGGATAACATATGCTTGTAGTATAATTCCACCGTTCAAGTGAATCCATCACTATGTGATGTTTTAACGAGTCTAGTGAGGGTGAAACTCGGTCTTGTCAGGATTGACAAGTTTGCCACTATTTGATGTTTTAAGGAGTTTAACAACAATGCGAACATAGTCCTTTTCATGTTTAGAAAGTTTGATAAGGGAAAAGAAGAAAACTCCACATGTTCTTTTTCGTAAATTTGTCTCTCATGTCCGTAAAAGCGTAAAATAATACAAGAGAGAACCTATTAACCATGTTCGATCAATGTATTCCTTTTTAGTAAATAATTTATCTCAGTTTGGAAAAGGGTTAAGCTTATAGGGAACTATGCTTGGATTCAGTTTCATGTTTATACACGCTTGAAATGAAAAACTAGGCTTGGATTTAGTTGCATTTTTACATAAGGGTTCATTTTTACACAAGTTTGAACCATGAAAAAACTATGATTGAGATTGGTTTACATTCCCCCAAGATGATGACTCATCTTAGGTGCATGCACCCTAAGCTTCATTACATTCAACTTGTGGCTATTAGGTGGATGGAATGGAGGTTCATTTATGAGATCAAGTGAAAGACTTGACTGGGATTTTATGAGATCTAATCAAAGACTTGAATTGGAACTTTGCTCCAAGGGACCTTGTTTCATTTTTTAATGAGCTTGACACAGGACAAGGAAATCTACTCAGATTCCTTGTTTCATTTTTTAACGAGCTTGACCGAAGACAAGGAACTATGCTTTGGGACCTATTTCATTTTTTTAATGAGGTTGACATAGTAAAAGAACTATCCTCATAGTCCTTGTTTCATTTTTTAACGAGCTTGACACAAGACAAGGAACTATGCTCATATTCCTTGTTTCATTTTTTAACGAGCTTGACACAAGATAAGGAACTATGCTCATGGGACCTATTTCATTTTTTTAATGAGGTTGACACAGTAAAAGAACTATCTTCATATTCCTTGTTTCATTTTTTAACGAGCTTGACACAAGGAAAGGAACTATGCTCATATTCCTTGTTTCATTTTTTGACAAGCTTGACACAAGACAAGGAACTATGCTTATGGGACCTTTTTGATTTTTTAATGAGGTTGGCACAGTAAAAGAACTATCCTCATATTCCTTGTTTCATTTTTCAATGAGCTTGACACAACACAAGGAACTATGCTCATGGGACTTGTTTCATTTTTAACGAGGTTGACACAATAAAAGAACTATCCTCATATTCCTTGTTTCATGTTTTAGTGAGCTTGACACAAGACAAGGAACTATGCTTATGATTCCTTGTTCACGACCCATAAGAGGTCATGACTTCCAAGAGGTTCTCATTAGATGGGAGAACAATGCTTTGGAAGGGATACATAGTAAGGAATTCATTAGAGAGATCTGGTTCCAATGCCCCCTGTACATAATGCACAACAACATGGAATTGATCGTCAGTTGATGTAGGCATGGAAAGGGTTGCCACATAATTGACCCGTGGCGGGGAATATACCATTGGGACAAAAGGACCATTTAGGGAAGATGGTTTACTAGAAGCCATATTGGGTCCACGAAATGAAAACTAGTCAACAGTGATAATTCTACCTTCATGCGGGAAACACATCACTCGAAAGAGTGTTGAAACAATAGCTCCCATGTCATAAACATAGTCATGCCCAAGAAGTAAATTGTAATCTAGAGGGCTTGGGACTACCACCACATTGAGATAAATAATTTTTCCTCCCAAAGTAATAGGCAACTGAGCAAGGATCCCTAATGGTTGATTGGTTCCTTTGTTAAAAGCCAACAAATTCTGGGTAACAAGCACAAGTGGTGATGAACCGAGCGCTTTCCAAGTAGTTGAGGAAAGGATACTCACAAATGTACCTTCATCTATAATAGTGCCAGATACATTCATATTATAAACCTATACTATGATCTGGAAAGGCACATAAGAAGGAAGACGACATCCTGCCAGTCGATTCCAATCAAAGGACGTGACTAGACTACTTGGAGGGGGTACCGTAAGAACGAGAGAATTAACCCCTTGAGTTACAAGAACAAGAGGATTTTGCTTCAGTCTTTATGGAACAAGAAGGTTTCCTCCAAGCTCATTGGAATCTAAAGAAACAAAAAGAATCTGAGTGGTATCATACTCACTCTCTACGGGAAAGGTACGATTAACTGAAGGTGAAATCAGGTCAACTTTTTCCTCAACCTATGATTAGTCAGGTATAGAGTCATGGGATTCACATTCAGAGAGAGTGGATTTGACCAACGGTTGATTTGGGTCAATCACTTCATCAACTAGTGAAGGATTAAGGGAGAGTCTCATGTAACCAGATGGAAGTCACTGCGGAGAAGAAAAAAGGTTATCCAACACTTTTTGGGCTTCATCCAGATAGGGAAAAAGGTGAATGGGGTGATTCCCTTTGCATAACATACATGGAATCTTAACTTTACCCTTATTTCCATGAACTTTACTGCCACTAGTTGATGGTGTGTCACCAGCATGATCTCCAGAAGTTGATGACACAGGATGATGTGAACGAGTAGACCATTCTCCTAAGATCTGAGGAATACCAAAACAATTTCGAAGACGATGTTCTCCCATACAAAGTTTGCAAGGATATCAAAGTTTGTGAGGCTTATCAGACGGTTTCTCATTAGAAGTTGCATTCAAAGCAATGGTTTCTTGGTTGGCCCCTTACTGAATTTTCTTCTTCTTCTTCTTCTTCCCTTTCTTCTTTTTCTTATCGACCTAGTTACTAGTGTCAATACTTTCACTAGGCAAAGAGGAATAAGGGGAGGAAGAAATAACCAATGAAGAAAGTAAAGGGTCAACTTTAGGATCAACTGGAGGTTGATTTTGTCCAATTGTAGGAATATTCAATTATGGAGCCAAGGAGGTTGAGAACAACCATACTAGCAAGTCGATGGTAAGTCCTAGAAGGGACAATGTATCCATATAAGGAGCACTAATATTTCCAAAGGAGGAAAAGGACTAGGATTCCCATCAAAAGGAATTCCTTGATTGGTGGACTCTAGAGTTGTTTCCATATGTCTCAACATAATATCAACTAAGGAGTGACGTGGAGGATGTTATCTATGGTCAGTTAATTTTATTTTAATCAAAATAACATAACAAAACAAAAGAGGGATAATCTAGGCAAAAGGATTACCAAGTAACTGTGAACTGCAATATACTGTGTCAGTAAACCAAGGACTTAACATATGTGCAGGCAATCTCCATGAATGTTGTTTTTAGTGTATCACGGTATCCAAGGTGGCCGATTCAGTTACCTATGGATGGATAGCAACCTAATGTAGTCCTCCCAAATATACCTGAAAGTACATTGAGGCCTGATTTGTGTTAGCATTGTCTAATGTGAAACCACAGAGTGAGAGCATTCCTTTATACTTTTCGTACTATAACACCGCCCGATATACCCGAAAGTATGTGGACGAGCTATGATATACTTACATACATGGAATGAGGTATCACACTAGGAATGTATCACAGAACATTAGCGATAGCTTATATGTTTAACGACGCTGGAACACGTCTCTAGCCTAGACCTCTAAATTTTATGCATTAAGTTACAATGCTCCATTAGGTTAATTGACATAAATTTTAGTTGATATTGTTTAAAAGTATGCCTTTTAGGTTCACTGCGTGATGTTTCTGAAACTCCTAGAATGCAACTAAGATGAGAAACATTATTTTCATTTGATTCAAACAATGAAAACCGCAACTAAAAGGGATAGAGAAATTAGAATCTTTAAACAAAGAACATAGAGCACATCTAATGCAACTTTCCCTATACCATTCCTACAAGCACACACAAACTTATAAATGAATTATGCATGTTTTTCTTTTCATTCCTTTAATGTTTAGATGAACATAAAGAAACTAAATTCACAAAAGATCAATCAATGCTTTTCACAAGAAACAAAGACTTTACGACAGTTTCTTTTTCAAGGAAATGAAGACTTTACGACAATTCTTTTTCGGAAAAGACTAATCGATGTAAGCTAACTTTGACAATGAATTGATAACGATAAAGAAATCCCTGAAGAAACACTAAACAATTAAGGTCAAAGTAGGGCTAGGAGAAGAAATGAAAATTGATTTCAAAGCCATAGAAAACATTGATCTTTCAACAAACAACATTAGAAGCAAATTTGGAAAAAATCAAGCAAAATATGGGTTTTTTGGCTTGACAGGGATCAACGCAACCCTGAGTGGGAGATAGTGCACTGCAGAGCACTCTATCTAAGCTAAGGCTGCTCTACAATGCATTGTGTCAAGACCAACACTGCGTTGGTGCTAGAGAGCCCAATCAGGAGACATTTAATCTCACTTTTTGACCAAAAAAGCTTCAAGATGATTGAAAATTTAATGTAATATGATAAGGGTAAACTACCAGGAACTATGGTCCTTCCCTAGTATGGTCGCCAATTCGTTATACAGAATTTATACCTATGGATATGTAAATCTTCCCTAAGTAGGTAGTTACACTTAGAACAATAGAAGGAAAGTTGTTTAACCTTTTACTACAATAGATAGATAAGATAAAGGAACCTACTTGTGCTCCTTTGCTTCCTTTGATCTCCTTTGAATTTCTCCCGTCGCTCCCACTCAAATTGAATTCACTCAATTAGTACCTGCCAATCATAAACAGAAGATGACAACAATCAAAGAACATGATTTATCTACTATAAACAAATG
The DNA here is from genome assembly GCA_031772625.1 of Pinus tabuliformis. Taxonomy (NCBI): domain Eukaryota; kingdom Viridiplantae; phylum Streptophyta; class Pinopsida; order Pinales; family Pinaceae; genus Pinus; species Pinus tabuliformis. The sequence continues at coordinate 982,200,162 of CM062818.1, read as the reverse complement.
GAATCAACAAAATTTGAACATACATTCATCATAGATATAGACAAGAATACGGGAAAAGGAACAAACAACTTTATTGATTGTAGAAGGAGAAGCTACACCCAATGCATTTCGATCTCGTGTCACTCATCCAACTTAGTCCAAACCCTCATCACACCAATGACACATCAATCCAACAACATAAAATTACTTGATAATGATTTCAAGTCTCAAACCAACAATATTTCACTACAATATTCAAATTCTAGCCCCTGATCATTATGATGAGTGGTCAATTTATAGGGAAATGCAAGCGGTTTTGTCATAAATTGGGCATTGAATGGTTTTCCAAAATTAGAGTTAATTTCCATGGAGAAAGGGATGAGAGGATAGAGGGATAATTGATCCATAGGCTATCCAAATTAAATCTCATGGGATGAGATAAGAGTTGGGAATCCTTCTAGAATGCTCTAGAATCAAGGAATATTCCTAGAATCCTATGCCAATTTTGCTCATTTTTGCCCGATGCAGGTATAAGTGGGCCTAAGTGCACTGTAGTGTAGGTTTGAATGGGCCTTCCTACTCTGCATCACAATTTTCCCTGACAAAGGCTACGTTGGTGTCCCAAGGAGGAATTATAGTAGGGTTTCAAGCTAGGAAACTTTCATGGATGAAAGCATTCAATTTGATGACTTGTCTAGGGCATGCAGCAACTGAATTAGGATTTGATGAACCCTAATTGTACTGATCTGATCATCGGGATTGATTTTACCAAATAGACCTATAACAGGACATTTTTCTATAGGTACAAAGGAGAGAGCTCACCATTGGGTAAGAGCTTTTGCATTTGTGCTAAATGGTATTCCTAGATGAGCACATTTGAATGTACTACCATTGGGATCGTATAGTATGCTTTTGGGTATGGATTGGTTGTACCTTCACAGGACCAAAGTGGATTGATTTGACAAGGCCATTGAGTGTGTGCATGATAGTGGGGAATTTTTTTTTTTATGGTGAATGAATAAGCCTACATCAATTAGGATGGTTACAACTATGCAAGCTAAGCATAGTTGCAGAAAAGGTTGTGTGATGTTTCCAGTGCATATATATAGTGATAAGGGAAAAGATGTTAAGGATGCAAAATATTAAAGAGGTTCCATGTATTGCAATAGTATCAGGATGTGTCTCTAGCAGAGATTCCTGAGTTACCTCCTTACGGGGAAGTAGATTTATCTATTGAGTTGGTGCCCAGGGAAACACCAACATCAAAGGAATCTTGTAGGATGAGAAATCCAAAGCTAGTAGAGTTGAAATTGCAGTTAAAGGAGATTTTTGACAGGGGATACATTAAGCCAAGTGTATCTCCTTGGGGTGCACTGGTGTTTTTCATAAAGAATAAAGATGGTACTCTCAGATCGTGCATTGATTACAGGCATCTAAACAAGGTAACGATCAAGAACGGGTACCCATTTCCAATGATTGATGATTTATTTGATCAGTTGAAGGGAGCATAAATGTTCTCTAAGATCAACTTGAGATTGGGATACCATCAAATATGCATCAAGGAAGAGGATATATACAAGACTGTGCTCAGGACTAGGTGTGGGATTTATGAGTTTGTTGTAGTCCCATTCGGTTTGACTAATGCTACAACTACATTTATGTGTTTGATGAATAGTGTGTTGTGCCCTTATGTGGAAATTTTTGTTATTGTATTCATTGATTACATCTTGATATACTCCAAGAATCAAGAAGAGCATGCTAGCATGAGTTGTATGCTAAGCTAAGCAAGTGCAGCTTATTTCAGACATAAGTGCATTACTTGGGGCATGTCATTTCCAAGGAAGGCATATCAGTAGATCCAAAAAGGATAAGGGTCATCATGGAATGGGAAGCTCCTAAGAATGTGGATGAGGTGAGATCATTCATGGGATTGAAAGGTTAATGCGGGAGGTTCATCAGGAACTTCTCATGCATTGCATATCCTATCACATCATTGTAGAGGAAAGGTAAGAAGTTCGAATGGACTGCAACTAGTTTTGAGTAGCTCAAGTAGAATTTAACACATGCACCAACGTTAAAGATTGCATATCCAGAAAAAGAATTTGTAGTTTGTATATATTCCTACAATAGATAACTTGGTGGAGTCCTTATGTAGGAAGGATGGGTAGATTTCTATGAGTCACAAGAAGAACAATCTGATGCATGATGTTGAGCTAGCAACAATCATACATGCATTGAATATGTGGTGGCACTATCTGCTTGGCAGGAAGTTTGTATTGATGAGTGATCACAGTGGGTTGAGATATTTGTTTGACCAACTGAATCTAAATCCCATGCAAGCTATATGATTGGTTACCCTTAGTGATTTTGACATCGAGATCAAATACATTAAGAGAAAGGGGAATTGGGTTGTAGATGCTCTTATAATGAAGGTACAAGTGAATCATATAGCAGTTATGAGCTCTTATGGGTCAGATTTACAGGATAGGATTTTGTAGGCAGGATGTGATGACAAATATAAGGAGATTATGCACAGTTTACATCAGAGTATAGGTACAAGTACATGTGATCAGGATGCATACTATCGTGTCATGGTAGATGGTTTGGTGAGATTTAGGGACAAGATCCATGTGTCGAATTACAATAAGGTCAAGAATCTTATCTTGAGGGATTTTCACGTCAAGCCATACTCGAGTCACCCAGGATATTATAAGACATTGACAGAGGTGAATTAGTTCTACTATTGGCCGAATATGAATAAGGAAGTGGCAGAGTTCATGGTTAGGTGCTAGGATTGTCAGTAGGTGAAGGTAGAATGTAGGCGTCCATGTGGTATACTATATCCTATTGTGATTCCAGAATGGAAATGGGATGTTGTTTCCATGGATTTCATTACAGGTCTTCCTAGGAAAATGAGACAACATGATTCTATTATGGTCATGGTCGACAGGTTGAGTAAGGAAGCTCACTGCATTCCAGTGAAGACTACATATTCAACCAGTGAGGTGGCACATGTTTTCATCTAAGAGATAGTGATATTACATGGTGTTCCAAAGAATATTGTGTCAGACAGGGATGCGAAGTTCACTTCCAAGTTTTGGAAGGAAATATTTGCAGGCTTAGGTACATAGTTGGCCTTTAGTACAACTTATCATCCATAGACATATGGAAAAACAAAGAGGGTCAATAGGATCTTGGAGGATATGCCGAGGATGTATGTGATGCACCAGCAGAGGATATGGGAGGATTATTTTCCATTGGTTGAGTTCGCATACAACAATGGTTATCAGGAGTCGTTGAGGATGATTCCTATCAAGGAATTGTATGGGCAGAGTTGTAATACTCCCATCAACTGGAGTGATCTAATGAACAGGGTACTTATTGGAATGGATATGTTTACAGACATGGAATAGGAAATGTAGGCTATAAAGAATAATCTAAAGGAACACATGATAGAAAGAAGAGTTATGTGGACCAACATGGGGCATTCAACGAGTTTCAGGTTGGGGGGCATGTGTATTTGTGCATCAAGCCCAAGAAGATCTCTTTGAGGACTGGATCATGTGCCAAGTTGGCATCATGGTATTACTAGCCTTTTGTGATCCTGGAGAGGATTGGACTAGTTTCCCATTGACTTGCATTGCCTCCAATAGTGAAAGTCCATGATGTTTTCCATGTTTCATTGCTTAAAAGATATATAAATTATGTTGATCATGTTATTGATTGGTCTGTATTATAAGTAGAGAAAGAAGGAGATCTCCAGCTAGAGACTCAGTGCATGTTGTAGCTGAATCATCTCATGCTCAGCAACATAGCCATAGAGAAAGTTAAAGTGTACTTTGGGCCAAAAGAAGCTACACGAGAGATGATGGATAAAATGTGGGCAATGTATCCTTCATTGTTTTCCGATTGAGGAAATCTAGGTTTGGTTGATGTTTGGTATATGTTTGGCTATTTTTTTGGTATATGTACATATGTATATGGATGTAATTACAACCATGAGCTAAGTTATAAAACTCCAATAAGTGGTATGGTTGTTATCTTGTCATGTTGTCATGATATTTTTCTCTTGAGAAGGTAATTCTTTGTAAATACTGCAACAAGCTAAGTTATAAAGCTCCATGGGTAGTATGTTTTCTTTTTAGTGGTTTTGATGAGGTCTTGGTGTGGTTTAACACTAAGGATGAAGTTCCCCAAGGGGGCGGGGGGGTTTGTAACATCCCTAGTCAAAATTTCATGTAATAAAAGTTAACAAAGGAAAAATAAGACCATGATTAAGGGACACTTATTCCAAGCTGAATGTTTGGGAAATATATCTTAGTGGGAATCACTAGATTTTTTTATGACTAAAGGAAATTGACAAAGGCATTAAAAATAAGAAAGGCATTTTTAGCACATTTATTTACAAAAATAATGGAAAATAGGACAAAAGTAAGGTGAAAGGTCACTAGTTGAATGTGAGGAGGAAAATGAAGAAAATAGAGGACTCATTGATAAAAAAGGATTCTGAGGATCAGTTTGTAACCTTTTATTAGTTCAGTTTTGGAGATCTCTCACTATTCTCTCTCTCTCTCTCTCTCTCTCTCTATCACTCTTGGATACCTAGAGTTTTCTTAGAGCACTCTAGCTTTGGAGCAAGGAAGGAAAAGCAACCAAAAGGGAGGAAAGGAAAGCAAGAAGTAAGCAAGGAAGAGTAGGATCAAACAAGTTCAACAAGAATACTTGTAGGTAACATATTGCATGTGTGATTTCCTAGCTGGTTTTGACATGCATGGCTTTGCATGTTGGTGTATGGATCTCTTGTTGTTGGTGGCATGGTTTTGTCTGGTTATGACAATCATTTTTAGCCTAGTATTTCCTTTTTCCAGATACCATGGTGTGTTCGGATGTTGAACACTATTGGAAAATACTGAGGGGGGGAGGTGAATCCGTATTCCTTAGCAATTAACACTTTTAAATCTTTTCAAAGAAATAGTTAATCTTCAATTATTATTAATGTTTATGCAGTAATAACAGTAAATAAAAGAACATAGGAGGAACAAATATTTTAGGTGGAAAACCCCCTCCGGGTCAAAAACCACTGAATGCTTTTCTAATAAATTCTTTAACCTTTGACCCCAACTGAAATGAAAGAAACAACTTTCTAGAATTCTAGAAAAGCATTCTTTTCTAGTTCCCACTAGATGGACGCTCCAATACTTGAGATTATTCAGTAGTCAACTGAATGGATGCCCCAACACCCAATAGATACAACTCACCCTAGCACCACCCTACCACCCTGAAGTTTTCACAGACTTGAACCTATTGGTGACTTCATGAACCAGCCTAGAACCACCCTACCACCCTATAGAAGAATAAAAGAAGAATGGACCCCCATACCAGGAAAAATGGTCCACTTTACAATGATATAGAATGATGTAGAAGAAGAAGAAACACTAGACCATAACCCCAACTATGACATAACCACCTAATGATGATCCTAGACCTCCTGACACCGCCTCTTGAACTCTTAGCAGATAGACACTTGTACAACTTTTACAATGATGCTTTTACAATGACTCTGTACAATCATACTTTTACAATGATTGTATGTAGTGCTTCCCACTTGAAGACTTCATGTGGTGAACTTCTTGCTGCTGTTCTACACCTTGATTTTTGCTCTTGTCATGCTACCCTTTCTCACTATTCAAAATATTAGATTATGCATTGAGTCTTCTCTTGATGAATATATAATACCTGTAAAAAGTCTTCAAGGAAGTACCCATGACATGATAATAGCAAAACTTGCCTCATCCTACAGAGCATATATTAGTGCTAAACAAAAACAACAAATTATAATACAAAGAACCTAATGAGATTAAGAGATGAACATACATATACAGAAGATACCTACCTGTAGTTTACCATTGTTGCATCATTTTTTTGCACCTTGCTCCTTGCTGCCCTAGAAGGTATGGTCCTTTGCACCCGTTGACAAAACTTGATTTAGTTTTTCTTTCCTTCTAGGAGAATGATATTTAATCTAATGTATATTTGCGATTGCAGATCTCCAACATGTGATCTTCAGTCCTATAGAATCCCTATGAGTCTTCTTTCCAATGCCATAGGTCTAACCCAATTTGGACTCTTCAAGATAAAGTTATGCCCAATCTCTCACAGTGACCTAATTATGGACTAGTTCAGTAGAGCAAACTTGTACGACGTACCATGTGTCAGTGTTTCCTCGTTCGGCTCTAAAATTAATAAACATAAAACTATATTCTAGCCACTATCCTCCACATTTTACAGAATTGCAATCCTCTTCTCAGAGACAAAGTTATGATTATTTTCCCAAGGTCACTTCTTTGAGATGAAATTCGGCAGCCTACAAAAACCATAACTTCGACAGATCATATCTCTGACAATGTAGGGAACCAAGATCTGAAATTCGGTCCTGACGTTCATTAGGATTGTGAATCAAATGGGTTTTAACTTCAGAATCTAATACTTCACCAAAATGAAGTTATAGCGAAAATGCCACGATATCTACTTTTGGAGGATATATGAGATTTATTTTTATAGAATTGAGAGGGCTTCTATAGAGAATGTTGGAGGGATTTTAGGAGCTTAAAAAATTATTAATTATTAATTGTTCAATCACCAAAACCAATTATGAGTGCCATTCCACAACCCCATAGGGTTTTAGCCCATTAACTGGGGTTACTAACTTCAAACATGAATATCTATCAAACCGTGAAGAATTACTTGGTGTGCCATATATCAACGAAAACATCTCAATGAGTAGAATCCATCTAGAAGATCCTTTACTGAAAATAGAGTAAGTTGTCAAGTAAAATTCCCTTGTAAGATCAGGATAGCCCATGGTGCTCCTTGGGTTGACATCAATGACAACATCATATCATCTTTAGATCAACAATCTCCCCCTTTGGCATTGATGGCAACACAAGTAGCCTCCCTGTGCTCAGGGCACCTCTTCCTACTGCCTTCTCTCCCTCTTTGACATCAATGGCAAAGGGTAACTTCCCCTAACACAAAACCATCTTGCGGACCTGTACACACTTCCACTCACCCTTTATTTTCTGAATAAGGAATATCTAATGAGAACTTGGGAGAATCCCAAGCTTCTGGAAAAGATATTCAAATGCTTCATGAGGTAAGGGTTTAGTGAAGATATCAACGATTTCTTCTTTTGTACCAACATATTCAAGTCTGATATTATTTTTAGTGAATTTTTCTCTAACAAAATGATATTTTATCGAAACGTGTTTTGTTCTTGAATGCATGAAAAGAGTCTTGGAGATGTTGATGGCACTGGTGTTATCACAAAAGATGGGAATAGGCTCACTGAATTGTACTTGAAGATCTTGCAAAGTTTGTTTCATCCAAAGGACTTGAGTACAACAAGTTGTCATTGCAATGTATTATGCTTCCACTGTAGATGACGAGATTGAGTTTTGTATTTTTCTCAACCATGATATGAGACAACCACCTAGATAGAATGCTACACCACTAGTACTCTTACGATCATTAATGCTTCCTACCCAATCTGCATCTGTAAAGGCTTGAATAATGCGATTGTTTCCCTTGGGATACCACAAGCCATATTATGTTGTGCCCTTTAGATATCGAAGAATTCTTTTGGCGACAATAATATGATATTCTTTTGGTGCTACTTGGAATCTTGCTACTTGTCCAATTGCCTACATTACATCAGGCCTGGAGGTTTTCACATATAGGAGACTACCAATCATGGATCTATACAATCTTTGATCCACATCCTTTGACGAATCTTCTAATCTTAGCTTGCAGCCTATTATCATGGGAGTAAGGACTGGATTGCAATCTTCCATATGGAATTTTGAGCATTTCCTTGATGTACTTGGTTTGATATATGAATATTCCTTTATCCTGCTAAGAAATTTGAAGCCCCAAAAAGTATGTCAGCTCTCCAAGCATAGAAATTTCAAACTCACTTTGCATTTTTGTGGCACAAGAAACATCCTGATAGTTTCAACTCTAGCAATGGGACAAAATGTTTCTTCAAAATCGATTCCTTCAACCTCTGCATATTGTGGAGTACTGAAGAATGTATGTTTTATTAATTACTTTGTCATCTTTTATTTAAAAACTCATAATCCATTCGCATCATGAACTAGTTAAATAATAAGAAAATATGCCATTTTCTTATGCAGAAAAAGGGAAAAATGAAAGATTTCCGTCCCAAGGAAAAAGACAGAGCAGAGTTAACTGTTGTCCCTGTGGCAGGAAACCATATGCAGACAAGGCGATCCAAACTGAAGCATATCAGCCAAGGAAAGGAAAAGGAGATATCGAATCGACGCAAGAGAACAAGGGGATAACTAGAATTAATAGTTTGGAGAATCCCTCAGGATCCTCTGATCCTGAGGGATCACAATCTTAACTATTTTTGCATCATTGATATCTCTTCTCGGTTGTTATAAAAAGGGGCAGCATTGCTAGCCCAGGGGACCGGTTGTTGTTACTCTTATGTAATTTCTCGTTGTATTTAAAACTTTGATCATCGACTCTCGTTGAGAAGTGATCCACTGTAACTTTGTTTGGATGCTTTAATATAAATATGGTTGTTGTTCCATCTTTGATCCTAGAATAATATCAAGTAGTGTATCCCTGGAGGCTAAGGGCCTGGCCCTGGTGGAACACTTTCTCTTGTACCATTATCTTTAATTCGTGCATGGTTTTTATTATCAGCTTTGATCGGTAATTTGGTGTGTTTTCTTATTTTATATTCCAACTCTGTTATATTTACAAGATCATTCTCTGTAACAGGAATGTCGTATTGTTCGTTCTGACTTCATAACGCATTGCTATTCCTTTAAATCATTGATGTAATAGTACTGTTCTTTACAGAATGCTATTGCTGCTCAATTATAGAGTAACCAGGCTGTAATATTCTTAAGTTGGTATTACTATATTCATCTATGGTTTATACTTAATTACAATTGATGTTCAATTGAAATTACTGTTTCATTATGAATTGCAATCGTTATCCTTTATAACTAAGATTAATATTTGTGGTATCGGAGTCAGATTATTGTTTCTCTCAATATCAATGTGTGCTATGTGTGATATTTATTTTGGTTTGTTGTACATTCATAGTTGGCTCTAAGTGTTGTTCTATATTTCATTGTTAATTGGTTTCTGTTCTATTTCCATTTGTTGTCCGATTTATTCTTAGAGTAAGGATTGTTCTTTGATTTCTGTAGGACACGATTGTTGCCTTTATTTTCTTAGAGTAAGGTTTCGCTGTTTATCAAGACTAGTTGCTATTCCATTTCCTAGTTGTTGTTTCAATTATAATTGATGTTCCATTTCTTGATGTTTACATTGCCATTGCGTTGAACGATTTGAAACTGTAGTGAGCATTAACATTCGTTATCTGGTTCCCAGGTTGATGATCTATTCCTTGATTTTCTTTAGTCACATTAGTTTAGAGAGGGATGAGTTATTGTTACTGTACCCTTGATTGATGATTTACTTAGTATTCTAGATGCATGATTTGAGTCTTAAAGTGCTTTGCTATAAGTAGATCTTATTTTAAGTATCTGTTTACTCTTGTATTTTCTTGAGCACTATACTACTAGGATTACTCTGACAAATGACTGCCTCAAACTGAGTACACTATTTGAGATAACAAATCATTCCTGGATTGATAAGTTAATGTGAGGTAAATAGAGGTGAAAGAGACTCTTTTTACGGTTCGACATTTTGGCGCCATTTCCGGGGAAGAGTGTAGCCATTTATCTTTTTCCACAGTAGTGTAAGAACCTGTTAGGAAAGAACTGGGTTTTAAAAATGAAAGGTAAGAACTCGCTGTGGAGTATGTAATAGCCCTGCTCCCCTACCCGCTTTCTTGCAGATTTGTTGCTATTTTGTTTGGGTAGAACTTAGCAGTGGATTTGAGTGCATGACTAAGCAGAAAAAGCCTGAAAAGAATCCCAAACCTCTACCCAAGCCTGATAAAGCTAAGGGGTCGATGACCCTTGGCCGATCGACTTTCATAGATGAAATCCTTAAAAAAGCAGAATCTTAGCCTTTAGTAGGACCTAGAAAGTTGCTTCTAAACAGCCTACTAGTTCCCTTCAGGTCACATGATCACCATCTGTATCCTTTGCTGAGGTGCACAATCGAACCGAAAAACAAGATTTTCAAGAAATTGAAAATTCTAGCCCAAAATCATTGCAAGAAGGGAACCTTAGCAATCTTTGTGAAGGAAGAGGAGATATAGGAGAAACTGAAGAACCAAAATCTCCTCTTGGGGTAATACAACCATTAAGTAGCCCAGATAAGGGAAGTGCTGCAAAAATCATTTATAACGAAGTTGAAGAAATTCAAGAACCTGAACCCTCCCAGACATTAGACACTCTCTTCATCCCAGATAAAGGAAGTGTTGTTAAGGCCATTCCCCTTAGAGCCATTCTCCCTTGAAAACCTAGGAATACCCTCCTAGAAATCCCAGAAGGTTATTGGCATATATTTTACCAAATGGCCCAAAACCAGCCAAACACCCAAACCTCTACACTACAATACCCCATTGTGGATATTGCAGCTAATGCACCTATGAAAGCAATTCCTCTCCAGCATATCCCTACATTCCATGGCCTTACATCAGAAGATCCAGATGCATTTTTATTTGAATTTGATGTGCTGTGTAGAGGATATGACTATACCACCGACCCCCAGAAACTGAAATTATTTCCATCCACATTAAAATGGGCTTCTCTGAGATGGTTTATCGGATTAGGTGGTGGTGTTATAAATAACTAAGATCAAATGAAAGAATCTTTTCTAAAAAAATATCAGGACCATTGCAGGTCTAGAGAGTTAAAAGATGAAATATTTTAGATGGTAGCTAGACCAAATGAAACATTAGAAGAATATGTAGAGCGTTTCCAATACAATCTTCAAAGATCTCCTTATGCATCATTACCCTTACCTGATAATGTATTAAAACCAATATTAATTAGGGGAATGAAGGAACAATGGCTTGAAACACTAAACATTATGGGGAAAGGAGATATTTGTCAGGAAAATTTTGCTAACGTTATTGATTTATGTATCAGGAGCTCGAGAGGCAGCACAAGACTAAAACTAGCAGAACATGATCGGTTTGCAAGAGATAACAAAACTTCGGCAGAAGGAGTAACTCATGCAGAAATTGTAAATTTGTTAGAAAATTTTAAAACTGACATATTGGGGACATTGACAACACAACTTGATATTATGCAGGCCAAACAAAAACAAGCAGAAGCATAATAGAGTTTGGCAATCTTCTGTCCCATATGTAGAAAGAAACACAGCCATAAGGAGTGCCCATTAGATGCAGTCCAAGTTTGCACCATTTGTACAAAAGACCACTCCACAGAGAGCTACCCCTCACTTCCTGGATTGAAAGCAGTATACAAGGAAGCAGAAGAAGAGTTAGAATCGGTGTATCTACTTAATCAGCGCCGTCAATGGAAACCACGACAAACATGTATGTTTTCAGACCCAGCTTCTTCTTTTCAGCCTCCACAATATTATGCTCAACAAAATAATACAATGTTGCAAAATCAACCTCCCTTACTGAATTGGTCACAACAATCATTTCCTTCATCATCTCCATGGCTGAATCAAGCAAGCCAACCCAATTGGCCAAATTTTCCCTATACCCCACCATATTGGCAAAACAATGCATATCTAGCACAATGGGCTCCTCCTACATCACAGAGTCAAGCCTGGCAGACAAACTGGCATAGACAGATGAATCAGCCAGTAGGAACCATCCCACTCCCTCAACCTACACTGCCAACATTACAACAAAACCCCCAGCCTAACTTAAGACCGCAACTCCCAGCCCAACCGAACCCTAATCCAAATAATAGACCAATCCAATCCATTCAAATAATTGAGACACCAGACATAAGAACCAATCTAAGGGAGTGTAATGATCTTCAATTAAGATCCGGATGTATCATTGAAATAGAGGGAGATAAAACAGCTCAAGTTGAAATTCAATTACCTATGAAACAATCGCCACAAGAACAGGAAGTGACTAGACAACAAATTCAGAATCCAACAACCACATCCTCTCCTCCATTCCTAGAATGCCTAATTATACCTCGACCTATACAATACCCTGATTTTGACATTCTAGGAGAACTACAAAACTTGTACATAAAAATGCCACTCCTCCAAGCCATTCAAGAAATTCTGATATATGCAAAGACTATCAAAGAGCTATGTATAAAGAAACCAAGGAGGAAAATAACAAGCAACCCAAAAGTCCAAGTAGTTGGCACTCTATCCGATTTATTATCAGGGAAAGAAACACCCGTTAAATACGAAGACCTAGGAAATCCAATAGTAACCGTACAAATCTATGGTCAAACCTTCTCAAATGCCTTAGTTGATCTAGGAGCTACAATTAATATCTTAACAACCATCACTTGCCAAAAACTAGGCATTATATCAGTAGAACCGACCTCCACTTTATTAGAACTGGCTGACCGATCTGTGGTTCGACCAGAAGGCACACTACATGATGTCATGGTATCCTTTGACTCCTAGGAGTATCCGGCTGATTTTTTGATAATAAACCCCGAAAACCAACTTGATGGACATCCGTTGATTTTAGGCAGACCTTGGCTTGCAACTGCCGATGCTTATATTGGCTGCCAACAAGGCAGTATGACCATAGCTAGGGGGGCAAACATCAAGAATCTAGCTTCATAACCCCCAGCGTAGCCAAGTGTCACAATAATAAAAACTAACAAGCATCTTGTATCACACCTTACCGAAAATATTAGATCTCCATTAACCATAGAAGAGGCCCTTGATTTCAAAGACCAAATAGAAGATGATGCCATTAACAATTTTATTAGCCAAACTGAAACTAGATCCTTCATACAATGTCACATGATAGAGGCAGCATTTGATAATGAATTAGAAGAAGATCCTCTTAAAGATATGCACGATCAAACAATACCTACTACCTCTGTCTCAAATAGTAAAATTGTAGAAATTGACCTAGGAAAGACTTTAAACATTAATGCCAACCTGACTCCTAAACAAGAAGAGAAGCTCATCCAACTACTAAGGAAATACAAAGAAGCATTTGCTTAGGACTATCCTAACATGAAAGAAATTGATCCCCAGCTATGTACACACCACATTTACATAAGATCTGTTCGCCAACCACAAAGGAGACTTAATCCTCACCTGAAAGACATTGTAAAAGCTGAACTTCAAAAACTTTTAGATGTGAAATTCATTTATCCTATCTCCAATAGTAAATGGGTCTCTCCACTTGTCATGGTACCAAATAAGAATGGGAAGTGGAGGATTTGTATAGATTATAGAGAGCTAAATAAAGAAACACAAAAAGACCACTTTCCCCTTCCATTCATTGACCAAGTATTAGACACTTTGGCAGGGAAGAAATTATTTTCTTTCTTAGATGGCTTCAGTGGATACAATTAGATTCAGATTGCCCCTGAAGACCAAGAAAAAACCACTTTTACTTGTCCTTAGGGAACATTTGCCTATAGAGTTCTACCTTTTGGCTTATGCAATGCTCCTGCCACATTTCAAAGGGCTATCCTCAACATCTTTTCAGACTTAATAAATGAATGGCTTGAAGTATACATGGATGACTTTACACCATACGGAGATGATTTTGACCCAGCATTGGACACACTGGAAAAAGTCCTGCAGTGCTGCATTGCCACTAGGCTCTGTTTGAGCCATGAAAAATGTTATATGATGATGACTGAAGGACTTATTCTAGGCGATTATATCTAAGCAGCTGGCATACAGGTAGACCCAGGCAAAATTCCCACTCCTACCACTCAAATAGAGGTACGCAGTTTTCTTGGATTTTCTGGTTATTATAGAAGGTTTATAGAACATTTTTCACATATTGCTACACCTCTATATGCACTGACAGGTAATGTTGACTTTCTTTGGACAGAAAAATGTGACCGTGCTTTTCAGGATCTGAAGAAGCTTGTGTCCAATGCCCCAGTCCTTCGAGGACCAAATTGGGATCTGCCATTCCAAATTTCATCAGATGCCTCAGATACAGCTATTGGAGCAGTCCTTGGGCAGGAAGAAGATAAAAAACCATATGCAATTTATTATATTAGCAAGAATTTATCCCTGCTGAATTGAATTATACTGTTACTAAAAAGGAATTTCTAGTTGTAATACATGCTGTCAATAAGTTTAGGCATTACATTACTAGATATCCTATTATCTTGTATACAGATCACTCTGCCATAAAGTATTTAGAAAATAAACCAATCACAAATGGTAGAATAACCAGATGGATGATTTTATTGCAGGAATTTGACATCACAATCAAGGACAGACCTGGAAAAGAAAATCCTATAGCTAACTTTCTCGCGTGAATGCCAAAACCAGTGGACGCAACAGCAGTTGAAGATCAATTTCCAGATGAGCATTTTTTTGTTGTCACTGTTAAAACACCCTGGTATGCTGATGTTGTGAATTACTTAGTAGTAGGCAAATTACCGAAACATCTAACCCCAATGAACGAAAACAGATTGTCCAGAGAAGCGCTCGATTTTCATGGATTGGGGGCTACCTATTCCATACAGGAGAAGATATGCACATCAGGAGATGCATCCGGGAGGATGAAATTTTTTACATTTTAAAAGCTTGTCATGATGGACCATGTGGTGGACACTTTGCTGATCAGAAAACTGGACATAAGGTGCTATAAACAAGGTATTATTGGCCTACGATATTCAAAGATGCAAAGAAGTTTGTTCAATATTGTGACAGTTGCCAAAGAACAGGACACCTTGGTCAGTCTGACTAAATGCCCCTGAATCCACAACTGGTTATTGAACCATTCGAGCGATGGGCACTCGATTTTGTTGGTCCAATTAACCCATCCTTGAACCAAAAAAAATATATTATGGTGGCAACAGAATATGTCACCAAATGGGTTGAAGCAGAGACATTGCCGAGAGCTACAGAGGATTTCGTCATACAGTTCCTGTTCCATATATTTGTGCAATATGGGCTTCAACGAGACATAATTACTAATGGTGGACCACAGTTTGTTGGTAATAAGATTGCTGCAACACTAAAAAACTATCATATCCAGCATAAAATTACTACTCCATACCACCCATAGGAAAACGGTCAAGTAGAAAGCAACAATAAAATAATAGAAGCAATCTTGACAAAAACCATTGCATCACATAGACGCGATTGGGCTGCAAGATTACCAGAATCCTTGTGGGTTTACAGAAAAACATGGAGAAGCACTATTGGCTATTCACCATACCAATTGGTATTCAGAAAGGAACCCATTTTTCTCATAGAATTTGAAATCCAAACATTGTGAATAGCACAAGAAGTTGGTCTAGATCTAAACGAGGCACAGATTAATAGATTACAGCAAATCAATGAGCTAGATGATATCAGGCTCTCTGCCCTTCAACACACTGCATTAATCCAACAATAGCAAGCTAAATGGCATGACACTCTCATTAAAAAGAAATTCTTTCGTGAAGGAGATTAGGCGCTCTTATATGATTCCAGGTTTCAGGATTTTCCCGGGAAGCTTCAGACTCATTGGCTGGGGCCATACGAAATCCAAAAGGTACATGATAATGGCACCCTTACCCTAATCACCATTGATGGATCTGGACATACCTTCAAGGCAAATGACCACTGCGTTCGACTTTACCACAAACCACTTACTCGGGAATCCTTCTACCAGCAACTCCGCGAAGATTCCGACATGCAAATTTTGGTGGAGGAAGAGAAATCTTCCTCACCTCTGGTTCATTAAAGTGATTTAACTGTTTTTACATTTTGTACATAATTCTTTTGCTTTGTTAGCATAAATTATTCTTTGTACATATTTTTTGCACTTTGTTGTTCCTTTTCCAAGAACCATCAATTATATTGTTTTTGGTGTTCCTTTTAGAAGGAACAACACCTTCACTATCTTACTGATTCCTTTCCTTCAGCTTGTATTTTTCTGCTATTCCTTTTTCAAAAGGGACAACACTGTTGTTTTTTCTGTTCCTTTTCCAAAGGAACAACACTTTTGTTTTGTTGTTCCTCTTCCGAAAGAACAACACTTTTTGTATTAGCTGTTCCTTTTTCACTTTGTTGTTCCTTTTCCAAAGGAACGACACTTGCATTTTTGTTGTTCCTTTTCCAAAGGAACAACACTTTTGCGTTGTTGCTGTTCCTTTTCCAAAGGAACAACAATTTCAGTTTTTTCTGTTCCTTTTCTAAAGGAACGACACTTGCATTTTTGCTGTTCCTTTTCCAAAGGAACAACACTTTTGTGTTTTTGCTGTTCCTCTTCCAAAGGAACAACACTTTCGATTTTTTCTGTTCCTTTTCTAAAGGAATGACACTTGCATTTTTTGCTGTTCTTTTTCCAAAGGGACAACCCTTTCGGTTTTTGCTGTTCCTTTTCCAAAGGAATGACACTTTCGTTTTTGTTGTTCCTTTTCCAAAGGAACAACACGTTTGGTTTTTGATGTTCCTTTTCCAAAGGAACCGCACTTGTGTTTTTGCTGTTCCTTTTCCAAAGGAACAACACTTGCATTTTTTTGTTGTTCCTTCTTTGAAGGAACAGGAATGGCATTTTTTGTTGTTCCTTTTCCAGCACTTGTACTTTTTTATCTTTATTTTTGAAATAACAACATTCTCGTATTCCTTTTATTGATGCTTGTTCTCCTTACTGTTCCAATTAAAGGACAGTTGCCATATGATAATTTTGAGTCTTTTTGTAGCACAGGTATACACTTATGTAATGGATACAAAACTGGAGCATAACGAAATCAGTAAATCTTATGAAATCACTATTTTTACAGGAAATTGCTTTGAATTGATAGGAGGAAATAGGAAAGGACACAATTATCAACCACTTTTGCCGTCATTATCCTACTAATACTGATATGATTTCTTATCTTTATCATGGTGGTTTTTTTTTTTTTTTTAATTCCCATAATCTTCTTTCATCATTATTAAGGAATAAGAGCAAAGGGTATATTTTTCTATTGAGATGTTAAGACTTCTTCCACCATTCATACTCTTAAGGAGTGCTCAACCACCCTTTGTGTATACATAGGAAAGTATTTTATAAAAAGAAAAGAAAAAGAGAAAAATGATTATATAACTTATGGGTTGTCAAATGCAGAATAGGGGGTCTCATCAAGAGCTAGCTTACCATGATCATAAGGAAGAAAGTGAAGTGGCATTCCCACTATGGTCACCACACCAGGGATATGATCCAAGAGGCACATCAGAAAAAAATAAAGAGTCCTTGGAACAGGAGGTCTCATCACGAGCCGGCCTGCCCACCTTTCACTCCTTCTTGGTGAATGGCATTATGGTTTAACTGGTTACCAATCCAGCATAATGGCCTCCATTTTGACATTGTACAACACTTCCTAAGTATACACAAAGGATCATGGTTCCATGGGTGAAACAAACAACTCTGTCAAGGTTATGGAAACCTGTCGACAGCAGAGCTCTGTTAATGGTATTGAAGTCACATTCCTTATACACCAATAGTAATCATTAACACCCTTCTTTGTCTTATACCTTTGTAATATGTCACATGATATTATGTAATTCATTTCCCTGAACCATTAAATACATGAAAATCTATCACAACCAATCATAACGGAAAAAGTTGATAATGATCGCATCGGAATTTTTGTGCATGTCAGCTGTCCTATCCTCCCAGCCTTGCATCATATCATAGCATTCTCTTATTTGTTAAGAGATCCTACTATATACCTCAATTTCGGCAATCTGCTCCTTTTGTAAAACATGGCATTTCGGTATACGTTGTTCCTTTATGACTCTGTACTATGGCAACTTGGCACGCCGCTCCCTCATTTTATGGCCGAGTGCAGCCTATCACATTGTAGGGGGGAGGCAGGTGACCTCATAATTTACTGGTATACATGTCAGACTATTATTTGGAAAACTGTTTACTTGGAAATAGCAAGGCTCAATGGTATATTGTTTTTCAATCTGCATGGCTTGCTGTTCCTAAGCCATTTCCATATTATGCTCTGTAGCAATTAGTAAGTAACCCAGGATTTGAATGAGCCCTGCTGTTTTGTTATTTCCTTTGCATTTCTAACAGTTTGAACAACCTATTGTTCCATTGCTGTCTCTACGTTTTTATAGTGAGCCAAAGCATGGGAGGAAGATCAACTTGGAGAAAAACACAGGTATTGATAGTGTCCGATGCTGCACGGGAAATCCTGGCAAGGGCAGGATGGCTAGTTTATCTTAATTGTTTACAAGAATCCAACGAGACCGTAGCAATAGAATTCTTGCAGAACTTGCAAGAATATCACTCCACAGTAAGGGGAAGACACATAGCAGTAACCGATGACGTAAGTGCAGAAGTCTTGGGACTACCAGCCACTGGACCTGTGTGGGCCCTAAAGAAGGAGAGACTACGAAAGATCATGAAGATCTTCCAAGATGAAGGCCAGAACTTGACAGTTAGAGGAAAGGGAGTCCTACCAGCAGCATTGGGCAAGCCGTGGGCAGAATTGGCGAAGATGATCTAGAGCTACATCACCTGTGAAGGTAAGAAAGACGTGGTAAGACCATGACACCTTAAACTATTAGATGTATTAAAGAAAAAATGCTCTGTGAACTTACCTACATTTTTAAATTCATTACTTCATGATGTCACCTGAAGTATGTGGAAATCACAACATGTAGAATCGGTAGTAAGTCACCATGGGCTGATACGGCTAATAGTTAGCCATAGTCTTGCTCAGCAACAGAGTAGTTGGGAAGAGCTAATTTCCATGACAGAAGGGGGACTGACTATGCCAACCCCAAAACGTAACCATGTTGCTAGTACACCAAATAGACCATTGAAATGGAGGAAATCAGTCAGATTCGCATGGATTAGAGGGGGGCTAGAAAATTCCCAATGGGATACTAGCCAACTAGTGGAGATAGACGATTCAGGGGATGAGCTACCCCCGCAATTGGAAGGATAAGAGAATCAGAAAGGATTGGAAGGAAATGAGGAAGAAGAAACAGAGGAAGAGACTGAGCAGCCTAATCAGGTTGAGGCGTAGACAGAATAACGTGAAGAAAGGCCATTGCAAAATCCATTGCAAGAGGACGAATTGGCCCAAATTCTTGCCAATATGGGTGAATATGCCCAACCTATCAGCCCGCTAGGCCTCCATATTGAAGAAGAACCAAAAGAGAATTCTATTCAGGACAAGGATGCACCCAAAGAATTACGCGACAAGGAAGTAGAAGAAGAGAATCATCCTGTTCGTGATGAAGGTATGACAGGAGAGAAAAGTGATACAGAGGAGGAACAATTTGTTCCCATCCAAACTACACCGGAAGAATTCCAGGAAGAAGAAGGGGTTGAAAAAGAAGTCACCCAGGAAATAACAGAGCCAGCTAGGGTTTTTACTCCTGAGCAACCTGAACAAAACAGTGAAGGAGCACCCCAAGAAGAAAACCAGGGAATTGACCAAGATAATAGTCTAGGCCCGAGTAAACAGACAACTGTTCCTTCTAAGGAAACAGAAGAAATTAAACGATTACGAAAAGAACAACAAAGATTGTTGAATGTGATAGCACGACTTCGACAACAAATCAGGGTTTTGAAAATGAGAAAGAGAGCAAAAAGGAATTCAGGGGGAAGACATGCAACCACTCTGGTGAGACCCCCCAAGAAAAAGGTTCAGAGAACCCATGTCCAGCAAGCTGTTCAAAACCCTGTTGAAGAACAGTCTGCTGTTCAAAATACTATTGAAGTCCAGATTGTCGTTCAAAAGCAAAAGGAATAGCATTCAACTGTTGCCCATGTTGAAGTGCAAACAGATGATATATCGGCCTATGACAAAGAAGTTCATATAGAGGCACAGTCCTCTGAAGGAATGTAGACTATAAACACGAGGTGACGCAATAAGAAGATTCAAGTAAATCTTCCACTTGCCACTACTAAGTGGGCAAGTGATTCGAGGACAATAACCCTAAGAGAGGGTTTGATGCAAGCTCAGCAAGCAGTAGAAAAACTCACAAATCAAATAGTTTCTCGAGAAAAGTATGAAAAATTACAACAACAGCTAAGGAATGTCAATTTATCCAAAAGCCAGGCCTTTGAAGGATGGCAAAACGAAGAAGAAAAAGTGGCAAAGGTAACTCATAGGTTAGATGTAGTTATCAAGCAGATGGATACCTTATGCTCTTTTTACACTGATGTCCTAGTATGTAGAGCCCCTACTAAGAATTATGCCTTGTTTTTAATGGACCGATATTTGCAATTGAAAATTAAGGCTGTCAAAGTAGGAGCCCCTATACAAATTAATACTATCGATGATTTTATAAATTGTTGTAAGCACTATGGAGTAAAGGTTCAAAGACTACTGTGTGAATTCTATCTGCATAACCTTGTGTTAGATCAAGAGATAGAGCAGAACCCCGGCCCTTTCGTTGGGGATATCCAACTGTAGGCATTTGTTTCATTTGTAGTTAATCAAATTAAATGGCTTAAAGCCTATAATTCCTTCCAAAGACAAGAAAACGGATTAGACTTATGGGTAAGAGCTGAGCCCAGAGATCCATTACAGTTATGGAATAAACACAAGAGTCTCATGAGGACTCTGGGTGTGATTGAAGCATTAGGACCCATTCATACAACAATTAATCGGCAAGGGATAGAATACTTCTTTACCATTAAGGACCTTGCCATTGCAGCTGCTAAATTTCGATATCAGACCTCTAATCCGAATATCCAACTCAGAGAACCATTTAATTATGAAAACTTTAAGCTAGCCGTTGATCGTTTGAGCCTCCATGGTGAACTTATCTTGAGGGCAGGGCCATCTTGGTTAGGATATAGGTTCAGGAGTCTGATTATTTGGCACCCTGCACTTAGGTACCAAGGCCTGTATGATATTCCTAAGGGCTAAACAAGCCATCTTTTTGAACACCTAGTTAGGCATCATGGCTGTAGACCACCACATGAGATTCTGTCTCCAGCTTACTCTCTCACTGCCTTACATGTCAACTACAATGTTTCCATGAGGGCATGAAAAAGAGTAAGCAAGGGGGTGTGTGGAGTACTAAAGAAGGTATGTTTTATTGATTACTTTGTCATCATTTCTTTAAAAACTCATAATCCCTTGACATCATGAACTAGGTAAATAATAAGAAAATATGGCAAAATCTATGAGATTTGTATGTAATGAAAAAAAACTAATAATCGCCATTTTCTTATGCAGAAAAAGGGAAAAACAAAAGATTTCCATCCCAAGGAAAAAGACAGAGCAGAGTTAATTGCTGTCCCTATGGCAAGAAACCATATGCAGAAAAGGCGATCCAAACTGAAGCATATCAGCCAAGGAAAGGAAAAGGAGATATCGAATCGGTGCAAGAGAACAAGGGGATAACTGAAATTAATAGTTTGGTGAATCCCTCAAGATCCTATGATCCTGAGGGATCGCAATCTTAACTATTTTTGCATCATTGGTATCTCTACTCGGCTGTTATAAAAAGGGGCAGCACTGCTAGCCCAGGGGACCGGTTGTTGTTACTCTTATGTAATTTCTTGTTGTATTTAAAACTTTGATCATCAACTCTCATTGAGAAGTGATCCACTATAACTTTGTTTGGATGCTTTAATATAAATTTGGTTGTTGTTCCATCTTTGATTCTGGAATAATCTCAAGTGGTGTATCCCTGGAGGCTAAGGGCCCGACCCTGGGGGAACACTTGCTCTTGTACCATTATCTTTAATTCGTGCGTGGTTTTTATTATCAACTTTGATTGGTAATATGGTGTGTTTTGTTATTTTATATTACAACTCTGTTATATTTACAAGATCGTTCTCTGTAACATGAATGTCGTATTGTTCATTCTGACTTCATAATGCATTGTTGTTCCTTTAAATCATTGATGTAACAGTACTGTTCTTTATAGAATGCTATTTCTGTTCAATTGCAGAGTAACCAAGCTGTAATCTTCTTAAGTTGGTATTACTATATTCATCTATGGTTTATACTTAATTACTATTGTTGTTCAATTAACATTGCTATTCCATTATGAATTGCGATCGTTATCCTTTATAATTGAGATTAATATTTGTGATATCAGAGTCAGATTATTGTTTCTCTCAATATCAATGTGTGCTATGTGTGATATTTATTTCGGTTTGCTGTACATTCACAATTGGCTCTAAATGTTCTATATTTCATTGTTAATTAGTTGTCGTTCTATTTCCATTTTCTGTCCGATTTATTCTTAGAGTAAGGATTGCTCTCTGATTTCTGTAGGATACGATTACTGCCTTTATTTCCTTAGAGTAAGGTTTCATTGTTTATCAAGACTAGTTGTTGTTTCAATTATAATTGTTGTTCCATTTCCTATTGTTTACATTGCCATTGTGTTGAACGATCTGAAACTGTAGTGAGCATTGACATTCATTGTCTAGTTCCCAGGTTGATGATTTGTTCCTTGATTGTCTTTAGTCACATCAGTTTACAGAGGGATGAGTTATTGTTACTGTACCCTTGACTGATAATTTACTTAGTCTTCTGAATGCATGATTTGAGTCTTAAAGTGTTTTGCTGTAAGTAGATATTATTTTAAGCACACGTTTACTCTTATATTTTCTTGAGCACTATACTACTAGCATTACTCTGACAAATGACCACCTCAAACTAAGTACACTCTTTGAGATAAAAAATCGTTCCTGGATTGATAAGTTAATGTGAGGTAAATAGAGGTGAAAAAGACCCTTTTTACAGTTCGACACATATCCTTTTTAGACTAATCTTGCCTTGTTCCTAGTAACCTGTATTCCTTCCACTGTTTTACTCCCTCTAAAGATGTAATGAAACTCCCATATTGTTCAAACTACCTGTCTGTCAATCGTATACTTATTGTAGAGCTATAAAAAGGGTCTCTTTCACCTCTAATTACCTCACATTAATATGTCAATCTGGGAGCGTTTTGTTATTTCAAAGAGTGTCTCAATCTGAGGCTATCATTTGTCAGAATAATGCTAGTAGTACAGTGTTCATAAATACAAGAGTAAACAGATGCTTGTCTATGGCTTAACTACTTCAAAAGAGTAAATCACACACCCAAAAGACTAAGCAACTTATCAGTCAAGGGTTCAGTAGCGATAACCCATCCCTTTGGAAACTGATGGAAAAGGAAATCAGAGAATAGATCGTGGATCTGGGAGCCAGACAGTAAATGCCAAGGCTCACTACAGCCTTAGATCGTCTGCCACACCAAAATAACAAATGCCAGTAAATGGAACGGCAGACAAGAAAATGGAACAACAAATAGGAAATCAAACAACAAGTCTGTAATGGAACATCAATTCTTAAATGGAACAACAGCTAAGAAATAGAACAGCAATTAAGTCTCACAAGCAGTAACAAACTTAATCTATCAAATCAAATGCATTAATTGTAATCAAACGACAATCTTTCACTCTTAAGGCAGATCGAACAACACACACCAATGGAACAACACTGATTACTGATAAGTTATGGAATAGCGCTTGAAAGCCATACACGCACACAACACACTTAAATAGTAATATGATCTAAGCATCAATCTCAGTTAGAAGGAATACGACTGTGTTTCAAAATAGAACAACATTGTTCATCAATTCAACAATCGTAAAGAACATAACTCCCAAGATGAATTCCGTAACGTGAATGTACAGCACAAAAGCTCTGTAATGGAATAGTAATAGTATTCTGTTGAGACTAATAATATTAGATCAACTTTGAAAAGAACAGTAATATGATGCAGAGTCAATACAACAGTTCTGTCCGTGGAAACCTTAATGAATTAAACATAACAGAGCATGTGATGTAAACTTATAAAACACATCAGATTACCAAATAACGACGATAAGAAAACCACACATAAACCAACGTAATAATACAGGAGCAAGTGTCCTCTAGGACCGGGCCCTTAGCCTCTAGGGCTACACTGCTTGAGGTTAATCCAGACTCAGAGATGAAGTAATCAGAAAGCTTGTATTAATGCATAAAGCAAAATTACAATAAACCAGTTCTTATCGAAACTCGATGATCAAAGTTTTGATCTTAAAAGAAATTACATAAAACCATAATCATATCTAACTCTCCCAAGCTAACAGTGTTTTCCCTTTTATAAGGGTGACGACGGAGATGTCTAAGTGCAAAAATAGATAAAACAACGATCCCTCAGGATCAAGGATCCTGAGGGATTCGTCGAACCGTTAATCCTTAATCATTTCTTTTCTCTACTACGCCGAGCCGGTATCTCCACCTCCTTTTCTGGGCCGATTTACCTTGATTTGCTTTGCCTTGTTTGCATTTTGTCTCCCGTCAAAGGGACAACGGTTATCTCGTCCTTGTCCTTTCCTTTGGAACGACAACTTCTCGTTTTCACTCCTCCCTGCATAAGGAAATGACAATTGTCAGCGTTTTAGTTTTACATATTAATCTCACATGTTTCGTTATAATTCTTTATCGTTTTCCAAGTTCATGATGCAAAAAGGTTTGCAAGTTCTACTGAAAAGATACTGAAATAATCATCAAAAACATACCTTTTTTAGTACTCCACACACCCCCCTGCTTACCCTGTTTCATGCCCTCATGAAAACGTTGTAGTTGACATGCAAGGCAGTGAGAGAATAGGTTGGAGATGGAATCTCATGTGGAGGCCTATAGACATGATGAGTAACTAGGTAGTCAAATAAATGGCCTGTCTGACCCTCGGGCATCTCATACAGGGCTTGGTATCCCGGTGCAGGGTGCCAAATAATTGGAATCTGGAACCTATATCCTAACCAGGATGGCCCCTCCCTCAAAATGATTTCGCTATAAAGGTGCAAACGGTTGGCAGCTAACTTAAAATTCTCATACTTAAACGGTTCCCTGAGCTGGATATTTGGATTAGAGATTTGATACAAAAATTTGGCTGCATCAATGGCAAGGTCTTTGATAGAAAGAAAGTATTCTAATCCCTGTCAAATGAGTGCCTCATGCATGGGTCCTAATATTTCAATTACACCCGGAGTCTTCATGAGGTTTTTATGTGCTTTCCACAACTGAACTGGGTTCCTAGGCTCAGCCCTTAACCACAAATCTAAGCCGTTTTCTTACCTATGGAAAGTATTATAGGCTTTAAGCCATTTAATCTGATTAACCCCAAATGAGATGAATGCCTGAAATTGGATGTCTCCAACAAAAGGGCCAGGGTTCAGCTCGGTCTCCTGGTCTAGTACAAGGTTATGTAAATAGAAATCACACAACAATCTCTGGAATTTTACCCCGTAGTGCTTACAGCAGTCTATAAAATCATTGACAGTGTTAATTTGTATGGGAGCACCTGCTTTAACAGCTTTTATTTTTAATTGCAAATACCGTTCCAGTAGAAACAGGGCATAATTCTTGGCGGGGGCTCTACATGCTAAGACGTCATTGTATAAAGAACACAAGGTATCCATCTGCTTGATAACAATATCTAGCCTACGAGTTACCTTTGCAACTTTCTCTTGTTCCTTCCACCAACCTTCAAAAGCCTGGCTTTCGGATTGATTGACATTCCTAAGCTACTGCTATAGCTCTTCATACTTTTCGCGAGGGACCATTTGCTCTCTAAGCTTTTCTGCTTCTTGCTGAGCTTGCTTCAACCCCTTTCGTAGTGTTACTGTTTTTGGATCTCTTCTCCATGCAACAATGGAGGCCAGGAGTTTTACCTGAACTTTCCTATTGCGTTGCTTTGAGTTCAGAACCCTTATCACTCCTAAAGGTGGTGCCTCCATCTGAATTTCCTTATCACAGGTCATCATGTCATCCATTTCTATTTTAACGTGAATATCAGTCTGTTGTTGTTCCTTTTCAATTGGAACAACAGTCTGTTCCTCAGCATCATTTGGAACAACAACTTGGTTTTCGACAGGGTTTTGAACAACAGGACGAATTCTTATCCTTTGCCCCTTTTCCTTGCGGGGTTTTGCTGGAATGGTCACCTTTGTCCTTCCTGAAGTCCTTTTTACCCTCTGCCTTGCTTTCGGGATCCTAATCTGCTGGTGGAGCTGGACTATTATGTTCAATAATCTCTGTTGTTCCTTTCGCAATTCTTTGATTTCCAAAATTTCCTTAGAAGGAACAACAGGCTGTTCACTGTGGCCTGGACTGTGACTAGTCCTCGGATCTTCCTTCTGTGGTGTTTCTTCATTGTTCTGCTCTGGCTGTTCTGGGGCAGGAACCCTAACTGGTTCTGTCATTTCTTGGGCGACTTCTCTTTCTGCCCCTGCTTCCTCCGGAATTTCTTCCGGTGTCTTCTGGTTAGGAATGGATTGTTCCTGTTCAGTATCTCCTATCGTTTCTTTATCATGAACAGGCAGATTTTCTTCTTCTTCCTCCTTTGCATGTGGTCCTTCAGGTGCATTTTTCTCCTGGCGTTTTGTTTCATCATAGAGGTCTGATGGGCTGGAAGGTTGGCCATATTCGCCCATATTGGCCAAGACTTTGGCCAATTCATCTTCTCCCACTGGGTCCTACAATGGGTTACCTTCTTGCTGTTCCATTTGCTCCTCCTGCTCAGATTGTTCGGCTTCTGTTTCAGAATGATCAGCTCCTTCCTCATTTTATTCTTCGGATTGCTCGGCCTTCTCTTCAGATTGCTCGAGCTCTTCTTTCTCTTCTCCTTCAGATTGCTCGGCCTCTTCTTCTGGCCATGAGGGTTGCTCATCTTCAATTTCTACTGGCCGGCTGGTGTTTTCCTGGAGCTTCTCCAGCCTCCCTCGTATTGGTGCTAACTGGACTGATTTCCTGCGTTTTTCTGGACGCTCAGATGTACTGGTGGCATGTTTCCATTTTGCTAATTCTCTGCATTTTTCTGGACGCTCTGGTGTACTGGTGGCATGCTTATGTTTTGGGGATGGTGCTGTCAACCCCCCATCTATCATTGCAATTAGCTCTTCCCAGCTACTCTGCTGCTGGGTGAGGCTATGACTGACAATTAACCGAATCAACCCATGATGACTAACAACTGACTCTACACATTGTGCCTTTTTTATGCTCTGTGCAACGTCATAAAGTAGCGAATTCAAAAATGTAGGTAAATTTATAGAGCATTTCTGCTTTAGAATAGTTAAGAGTTTAAGATTTCGTGGTCTTACCACGTCTTTTCTGCCTTCACAGGTGATGTAGCTTTGAATGGTCCTTGCCAATTCTACCCAAGGCTCTCCTAGCATTGCTGGCAGAACTCCCTTTCCTTTAATTGCCAGGCTCTGGCCTTCGTCCTGGAAGATTTCTATAATCTTCTGCAATCTCTCCTTTTTTAACGTCCATACAGGTCTAGTGGCTGGTAGTCCCGAGACTTCTGCGATTATGTCATCGGTGACTGTTATATGTCTCCTCCTCACTGTGGAGTAATCCTCTTGCAAATTCTACAGGAATTCAATTGCCACCGTCTCGTCAGACTCCTGCAAGCAGTTGAGACAAGTCAGCCACCCTACTCTTGCAAGGATTTCCCGGGCAGCAGCGGAGACTGTCAACACCCGCGGTTCCCTCCAGATCACTCTTCCTCCCATGGTTTCACTATAAATTCTCAATGGAATGACAACTGTTCGTGCTGTTTGAAACACAGAGAGGCTAATAGACACAAGACTTGTTCAAAAACAGAGTATACCATAGAAATGGCTTATGAACAACAATTCGTGCAGAAAAATAAAAATAACATGTCGTTGAGCCATGCCATACCCTAGTACACAATTTTCCTGAATAGTGAGCTGACACGTAATCCAGGGAATAATGAGATTAACCTCCCCCCCCGCAATGTGATAGGCTGTCCCAACCATCAAATAAATGAGCAACACCTGCTCTGAAATAGAGTCATAAAGGAATAGCGTATAGAAATATGCCATGTTTACAAAAACAATGAATTACCGCAATCAAGGAGTAGAGTTAGATCACTTATTACATAAGAGGCTGCTGTGATATGATGCGAGGCTGGGAGGATAAGACATCTATCGTACTTTCTAAATCTCCTGCGGTCATTGTCAATTACTCTGCCATGATTGGTGATAATAAATTTACATGTGTTATATAATTCGGGGAATGATATATGATTAATTACTAAGGTATAAGAAACAGAAGGGTGTTAATAACTCACCTATTGGTGTAAATAATGTGACTTCGATACAATTAACAATGCTCTGCTACCGACAGGTTTTCATAACCTTGGCAGAGTTGTTTATTTCACCCATGGAACCATGATCCTTTGTGTATACTTAGGGAATGTAATGTCAAAATGTAGGCCACTATGCTGGCTTGGTGACCAGTTAACCATAATGCCATTCACGAGGAAGGAGCGAAAAGTGGGCACGCCAGCTTGTGATGAGACCCCCTATTCCAAGGGTTGTTTATTTGATATACCTTTTGGACCATATCCCTGGTGTGGTGGCCATAGTGGGAATGCCACTTTGCTTTCGTCCTCGTGATCATGGTAGGTTAGCTCTTGATGAGACCCCCTATCCTGCATTTGACAACTTATAAGTCATGTTTACTTTTTTCTTTTTCATAAAGTACTTCCCTTATTTATACACAAGGGGTGGTTCAACACTCCTTAAGAGTAGGAATGGTGGAAGAAGTCTTAACATCTCAATAGGAAGATATAAACCCTTTTCTCTTATTCCTAAATAATAATCAAAGAGGAAAAAAAAGGGTCGTCATGATAAAGATGAACAATCATAGCAGAATTAGTAGAACGATGACAGCAAAAGATGATAAATAAGTGTGTCCTTCCTTTTGTCCTCTTACCAATACAGAGCCTTATAAAGATAGCGATTTATGATTAGCTGATTTCAGTATGTTGTGATTGTGTATCCATTGCATAAGTGCATAGCTGTATTCTAAAAGACTTGAAAGAATAGGAGCAATAAGCATCCTTAATTTAGATCAGCAAAAGGAACAAGCTGTTTCATAGGGAGAGCAAAAGCATGCAAGTGGTGTTCCTTTTGGAAAAAGGGCCAACAAGAGACCTCAAATAGCAAAAAAATGCAAATGCCATTCCTTTGAAAAAGGAACAACAGACCACATAGATGTTGTTCCTTTGGAAAAGGAACAACAAAACATTCCAATGCCGTTTCTTTGAAGAAGGAACAACAGCCGTTTCTTTGAAGAAGGAACAACAGAATCAAAAATGTTGTTCCTTCGGAAAAGGAACAACAAACACACGGAAATATGTTGTTCCTTTGAAAAAGGAACAAAAAAAGACGCAAGAAATGCCGTTCCTTTCGAAAAGGAACAATAGAAATTAAAAATGTTGTTCCTTTGGAAAAGGAACAGCGAAACATGCAAAAATGTCGTTCCTTTGGAAAAGGAACAATGAAAATCAAACATGCGGTTCCTTTGGAAAAGGAATAGCAAAACACGCAGATATGTCATTCCTTTGAAAAAGGAACAACAAAAATCAACATGTTGTTCCTTTAGAAAAGGAACAACAAAACAAGCAAATGCCGTCCTTTGGAAAAGGAACAACGAAAATCAAGAATATTGTTCCTTTGGAAAAGGAACAGCAGAAACACACAAATTCCATTCTTCTGGAAAAGGAACGGCAAAAATCAAAAATGTTGTTCCTTTGGAAAAGTAATAGCAGGACACGAAAAAATAAAGAAAAAGATCCAACTTACAACGAGATGACGACTGATCCAAAGGGATTTTATTTTTTGAAAATGAACAGCTGGAAGAAAATGTTGTTCTTTTTGAAAAAGGAACAGCAAAACATGACAACAAAACATTAATTCAAAAATATTTACAAAAAAAATGATTCAAAAAAAAGAACTTATGTACAGACTGTAAAAAGAAATGAATTACAGGTGAGGAAGACTTCTCTTCCTCCCCCAAAATCTCCATATCAGAGTCTCGGCGTGACTACTGGCAAAAGGATTCCCGAGTGAGTGGTTTGCGATAAAGACGAACTCGGTGTCCATTTGCCTTAAAGGCATATCTAGAACCGTCAATAGTGATTAGAGTAAGGTTTCCATTGTCATGTACCTTCTGGATTTCGTATGGTCCCAACCAACGAGTCTGGAGTTTCCCAGGGAAGACTTTATTTTTAATGAGAGCATCATTCCATTTAGCTCGCTGCTGTTGGATCAGGGCAGTGTTTTAAAGTGCAAAGAGCCTAATTTCATCTAACTCATTGATCTGCTACAATCGATTGATCTGTGCCTCGTTGAGATCTAAGCCAACTTCCTGTGATGTCCGTAATGTTTGGATTTCAAAATCTATGGGAAAAATGGGTTGTTTTCCAAACACTAATTGATAAGGTGAATAACCAGTGAATAACCAGTGGTGCTTCTCCATGTTGTTCTGTAAGCTCACAGTGCTTCAGGTAGTCTGGCAGCCCAATCACGTCTATGTGACGAAATGGTTTTCGTTAGAATTGCTTCTATTATTTTGTTGCTGCTTTCTACTTGTCCATTCGCCTGTGGGTGGTATGAAGTAGTGATTTTATGCTGGACATGATAATTGTTGAGTGTTGTGGCTATCCTATTTCCAGCAAACTGTGGTCCACCGTCTGTAATTATTTCTCTTGGAAGGCCATAATGTACAAATAGATGGAACAGGAACTGTATGATAGAGACCTCTGTAGCTCTAGGCAATGCTTCTGCTTCAACCCACTTAGTGACATATTCTGTTGCCACCAAAATATATGTTTTTTGGTTTGATGATGGGTTGATAGGTCCAACGAAATCAAGAGCCCATCACTTGAATGGTTCAATGACTAACTGTGGTTTCAGAGGCATCTCATCAGACTGACCATGGTGTCCTACTCGCTAGCAGCTGTCACGGGCTTGGACAAATTTCTTTGCATCTTTGAAAATCGTGCGCCAATAATACCCTATCTGCAGCACTTTATGTCCAGTTCTGCGCTCAGCGAAATTTCCACCACATGGTCCATCATGACAGGCTTTTAAAATGTCAAAGATTTCATCTTCTCGAACGCATCTCCTGATATGCATGTATGCTCCTGTGTGAAACAAATAACCCCCAATCCACGAGAATCAAGCACTCTTCTGAACAATTTGTTTTCGTTCATTAGGGGTTAGATGCTTCGGTAGTTTACTTACTGCTAGGTAATTGGCAACATCAGCGTACCAGGGTGTTTGAACAGCAACAAAAAACAGATGTTCATCCCGAAATTGATCCTCAACTGCTACTGCATCGATTGTCTTTGGCATTCTTGAGAGAAAATCCGCTACAAGGTTTTCTTTGCCCGGTCGATCCTTGATTGTAATATCAAATTCCTGCAATAAAATCAGCCATCTAGTTATTCTACTGTTTGTGACAGGCTTATTTGCTAGATATGTTTTGGTAGAATGATCTGTATACAAGATAACAGGATATCCAGTGATGTAATGTCTAAACTTATTGATAGCATGTATTACAACTAGGAATTCTTTTTCAGTAACAGTGTAATTTAATTTAGCAGGGGATAATTTTTTGCTGATTTAATAAATAACATATGGTTTTTTATCCTCTTCCTGCCCAAGGACTACTCCAATGGTTGTATATAAGGCATCAGATGATATCTGGAATGGAAAATCCCAATTTGGTCCTCGAAGGACTGGGGCTGTGGATACAAGCTTTTTCAAATCCTTGAAGGCACGTTCACATTTTTCTGTCCAAAGAAAATCAACGTTACTAGTTACTGCATATAGAGGTGCAGCAATGTGTGAATAATTTTCTATAAATCTTCTATAATAACCAGAAAATCCAAGAAAACTGCGTACCTCTGTTTGAGTGGTAGGAGTTAGAATAAGAAAAAGTATTTGGATTTTAGCCGGGTCTACCTGAATGCTAGCTGCTGAAATATAGTGTCCTAAGATAAGTCCTTCAGTCATCATCATATAACATTTTTCGTGGCTTAAACAAAGCCTGGTAGCAATGCAGCGTTGTAGGACTTTCTCTAGGGTGTCTAATGCTAGATCGAAATCATCTCCATATGGTGTAAAGTCATCCATTTATACTTCAAGTCCGTCATTTATTAAATCTGCAAAAATACTAAGGATAGCCCTTTCGAATGTGGCAGGAGCATTGAATAAGCCAAAAGGTAGAACTCAGTAGGCAAATGTTCCCCAAGGACAAGTAAAAGTAGTTTTGTCTTGGTCTTTAGGGGCAATCTGAATCTGATTGTATCCACTGAAGCCATCCAGGAAAGAAAAGAATTTCTTTCCTGCTAAAGTTTCTAATACTTGGTCGATGAACGGGAGAGGAAATTGGTCTTTTTGTGTTGCTTTATTTAGCTCCCTGTAGTCCACACAGATTCTCCATTTCCCATTCTTTTTTGGTACCACCACAAGTGGAGAGACCCATTTACTATCAGAGATAGGATAGATAAAATTGACATCTAGAAGTTTTTGAAGTTCAGCTTTTACCACATCTTTTAGATGAGGATTAAGTCTCCTTTGAGGCTGACGAACAAGTCTGGCATCCTTTTCTATATAAATGTGGTGTGTACATAATTGGGGGTCAATTCCTTTCATATCAGGGTAATCCCATGCAAATGCTTCTTTATATTTCCTTAACAAATGGATGAGCTTCATTTCTTGTTTAGGTGTGAGGCTAGCATTAATATTTAAGGTTTTTCCCGGTTCAATTTCCACAATTTTACTATTTGCAACAGAAGTAACAGGCATTGTTTGATCATGTTTGTCTTTCAGAGGATCTTCTTCTAATTCATTATCAAATGCTGCTTCTATCATGTGACACTGTGTGCAGGATCTAGATTCAGTTTGACTAATGAAATTATTAATGGCATCATCTTCTGTTTGGTCTTTAAAATCAAGTTCCTCTTGTATAGTTAATGGAGATCTAATGTTATCAGTAAGGTATGATACAGGGTGCTTATTAGACTTTATTATTGTGACACTTGGCTGTGCTGGAGGATATAGAACTAAATTCTTGATATTTGGTACTTTGGTTATGGTCATATTTCCTTGTCGGTAGCCAATGTAAGCATCGACAATGGCAAGCCAAGGTCTGCCTAAAATCAGCGGGTGTCCATCAAGTCGGCTTTTAGGATTTATTATCAGGAAATTGGTTGGATATTCCCAGGAATCAACAGAGACCATGACATCATGTAGAGTACCCTCTGGCCTAAATACAGATCAGTCAGCCAATTCTAGCAAGGTAGAGGTGGGTTCTACAGATGTAATGCCTAGCTTTTGGCAAGTAGTGGTTGTCAAGATATTAATTGCAGCTCCTAGATCAACTAAGGCATTAGACAGGGTCTGTCCATAAATTTGGACAGTTACAATTGGATTTCTTGGGTCTTCATATTTAATGGGTGTTTCTTTCCCAGATAGTAAGTTAGATAAAGTGCCAACTACTTGGACTCTTGGATTATTTGTTGCATTCCTCCTTGGTTTCTTTATGCACAATTCTTTGTTAGTTTTTGCGTATATGGGGATGTCTTGAATGGCTTGGAGGAATGGAATTTTTATGTACAGATTTTCTAATTCTCCCAGAATGTCAAAATAAGGGTATTGTATAGGTCGAGGTATGACTAATCATTCTGGGAACGGGGGAGAGGATGTGGTTGCTTGATTATGAGTTTGATGTTTATTCACATCCTCTTGTTGCAATAAATGTTCTCTTGGTAACTGATCTTCAATCTGAACTATATTATCTCCCTCGGTTTCAATAATACGCCCAGATCTTAACTGAAGATCATTACACTCCCTTAGATTGGCTCCTATTTCTGGTGTTTCTATCATTTGGAGAGATTGGACCAGTCTGTTATTTGGATTGGGGTTGGGTTGGGCTGGGAGTTGCGGTCTCAAATTAGACTGGGGATTTTGTTGTAAGGCTAGCAGTGTAGGTTGAGGGAGCGGAATAGTTCCTACTGGCTGATGCATCGGTCTCTGCCAGTTTGTATGTCAGGCTAAAATTTGTGAAGTAGAGGGAGTACATTGCGGTGGATATGAGTTACCTTGCCAATATGGTGGAGTATAAGGAAAATTCAGCCAACCAGATTGGCTTTCTTGATTCAGCCACGGGTTTGAAGAAGGAAACGACTGCGGTGACCAGTTTGGAAACGGGGGTTGGGATTGACTTTGCCACATACTATATTGTTGAGCATTATATTGTGGAGGCTGAAAAGAAGAAGTTGGGTTTGAAAACATACCAGATTGTCTCGGCTGCCACTGACGGCGCTGGTTGAGTAAATACACCGATTCTGGTTCTTCTTCCACTTCCTTATATATTGCTTTCAATCCAGGAAGTGAGGGGCAGCTTTCCGTAAGGTGATCTTTTGTACAAATGGTGCATGTTTGGACTGTATCCAATGGACACTCCTTGTGACTATGCTTTTTCCTGCATCGGGGACAGAAGATTGCCAAATTCTGTTCTGCCTCCATTTGCTTCTGTTTGGCCTGCATAATATCAAGTTGTGTAGTTAGTGTCCCTAGAATATCAGTTTTAAAATTTTCCAATAAATTTCCAATTTCTACACATGTTACTCCTTCTGTTGAAACTTTATTATCTCTTACAAACCGATCATGTTCTGCTGGTTTTACTCTTGTTCTGCCTCTCGAGCTCCTGATACATAAATCAATAATGTCAGCAAAATTTTCTTGATAAATATCCCATTTTCCCATAAGGTTTAATGTTTCAATCCATTGTTCCTTCATGCCCCTTATCAATGTTGTTTTTAGCACATTATCAGATAAAGGTAGTGATGCATAAGAAGATCTTTGTAGATTATACTGGAAACGTTCCACATACTCTAATGTTTCATTCGGTCTAGCTATCATCTGGAATATTTCGTCCTTTAGTTCCCTAGACCTGCAATAATCCTGATATTTTTTTAGGAAAGATTCTTTCATTTGATCCCAGTTATTTATAACCCCGCGACCTAATCCCATAAACAATCTTAAAACAACCCCTTTTAATGTAGATGGAAATAATTTCAGTTTCTGGGGCTTGGTGGTGTAATCATATCCCCTGCACAACACATCAAATTCAAATAAAAATGCATCTGGATCTTCTGATGTAAGATCGTGAAATGTAGGGATATGTTGAAGAGGGATTGCTTTCATAGGCGCATTTGCCGCAGAATCCACTATAGGGTATTTTAATGTAGAGGTTTGAGTGTTTGGCTAATTTTGAGCCATAGGGTCGAATATATGCCAATAGCCTTCTGGGATATCTAGGAGGGTATTCCTAGGTTGAGAGGGAATGGCTTTGACAAGAACAGTTTTAATAGCACTTCCTCTATCTGGGATAATGAGAATGCCTGATGTCTGAAGAGATTGGGTTTCTTCAACAATGATTTTTATAGCACTTCCCTTGTCTGGGCTGTTTAATGGATGTGTTGTTCCAATAGGAGATATTAGTTCCTCAGTTTCCCCTGTTTCTCCTTCTCCTTCTATGAGCATTCAAGCCCGCATACATCTCATTCTCTATCAGGGATTCAATATGACCAATACGAGCATTCGTGGAGTCATTACGAGCATTCAAGCCCGCATACAGCTCTATCAGGGAGTCAATACGAGCATTCATGTTCGCATTCATCTCCATCAGGGATTCAACACGAGCATTCAAGCCCACATTCATATTAACTAGACACTCTATCTGCTCATCCTTCTTCTTTAACAGGCTGGGATTTCAAAAAAACTTGCTTTATGAATGCTTAGTTATCAAACTATTGATTGATCTTTCGAGCGGGCCGGGCGAATCCTAGCTGGATACTGTTAATTAGGAATTCTTACAAATTTCCTATAACCTTTATATCCCTACTTGCTTTCATTTTAGTGCAAAGATTGCTGAAATTCCCTTCTTGCAATAGTTTTGGAGTAGAATTTTCAATTTCTTAAAAGTCCTGCTCTTCCGTTTGACTATGCACCTCAGCAAAGGCTACAAATGGTGATCCTATGGCCTGAAGGGAACTAGTAGGCTGTTTAGAAATGATTTTCCTGGGTCTTACTGATGGCTGAGATTCTGCTTTCTTGTAGATTTCGTCTATAAAGGTCGTTCGACCAAGGGTCACTGGCCCGTTAGCTTTTTCTGGCTTGGGTAGCGTTTGGTATTTTTTTCTGGTTTTTTTTGCTTAGTCATGCACTCAAATTAACTGCTAAATTCTATTCAAACAAAGCAACAACAAATCTGTTAGGAAAACGGACAGAGGAGCAGGGCTTTTACATGCTCCGTACGTAGGTTCTTACCTTCTGTTTTTAAAATCCAACCCTTCCCTAGCAGGTTCGTACACTACTCTGAAAAAAAAGGACAAATGGCTACACTCTTTCCCCGACAACGACACCAAATGTAGAGCTATAAAAAGGGTCTCTTTCACCTCTAATTACCTCACATTAATATGTCAATCCGGGAGTGTTTTGTTATTTCAAAGAGTGTCTCAGTCTGAGGCTATCATTTGCCAGAGTCATGCTAGTAGTACAGTGTTTAGAAATACAAGAGTAAACAGATGCTTGTCCGTGGCTTAACTACTTGAAAAGAGTAAATCACACACCCAAAAGACTAAGCAATTTATCAGTCAAGGGTTCAGTAGCGATAACCCTTCCCTTTGGAAACTGATGGAAAAGGAAATCAGGGAACAGATCATGGATCTGGGAGCCATATAGTAAATGCCAAGGCTCACTACAGCCTTAGATTGTCTCCCACACCAAAATAACAAATGCCAGTAAATGGAACAGCAGACAAGAAAATGGAACAACAAATAGGAAATCGAACAACAAGTCTATAATGGAACAACAATTCTTAAATGGAACAGCAGCTAAGAAATAGAACAACAACTAAGTCTCACAAGTAGTAACAAACTTAATCTATTAAATCAAATGCATTAACCGTAATCAAACGGCAATATTTCACTCTTAAGGCAGATCGAACAGCACACACCAATGGAACAGCACTGATTACTGATAAGTTATGGAACAACACTTGAAATCCATACATGCACACATCACACTTAAATAGTAATCTGATCTAAGCATCAATCTTAGTTAGAAGAAATACAACTGCGTTTCAAAATAGAACAACATTGTTCATCAATTCAACAATCGTAAAGAACATAACTCCTAAGATGAATTCTGTAATGTGAATGTACAACACAAAAGCTCTGTAATGAAATAGTAACAACATTCTGTTGAGACTAATAATATTAGATCAACTCTGAAAAGAGCAGTAATATGATGCAGAGTCAATACAACAGTTCTGTCCGCAGAAACCTTAATGAATTAAACATAACAGAGCATGTGATGTAAACTTATAAAACACATTAGGTTACCAAATAACAATGATAAGCAAACCACGCATAAACCAACATAATAATACAGGAGCAAATGTCCTCTAGGGCCGGGCCTTAGCCTCCAGAGGTACACCGCTTGATGTTAATCCAGACTCAGAGATGAAGTAATCACCAAGTTTGTATTAATGCATAAAGAAAAATTACAATAAACCAGTTCTTATCGAGACTCGATGATCAAAGTTTTGATCTTAAAAGAAATTACATAAAAACATAATCATATCTAACTCTCCCAAGCTAACAGTGTTTTCCTTTTTATAAGGGTGACGACGGAGATGTCTAAGTGCAAAAATAGATAAAACAACGATCCCTCAGGATCAAGGATCCTAAGGGATTCGCCAAACCATTAATCCTTAATCATTTCTTTTCTCTCCTGCGCTGAGCTGGTATCTCCACCTCCTTTTCTGGGCCTATTTGCTTTGATTTTCTTTGCCTTGTTTGCATTCAGTCTCCCGTCAAAGGGACAATGGTTATCTCGTCCTTGTCCTTTCCTTTGGAACGGCAACTTCTCGTTTTCACACCTCCCTGAATAAGGAAATGAAAATTGTCAACGTTTTAGTTTTACATATTAATCTCACATATTTCGTTATAATTCTTTATCGTTTTCCAAGTTCATGATGCAAAAAGGTTTGCAAGTTTTACTGAAAAGATACTGAAATAATAATAAAAAACATACCTTTTTTAGTACTCCACACTTGTATCACATACTATTGCAGAGACTCCTCATCTTCAAAGTTCTATGAGTCGATAAGCTTAATTGTTCAAAATAACGTGTCATTTAACGAATCATATTGACTCGAATCATTAGCCAAAGAAAATGTTGATTCCTCACAATCTATTACGAATCGTGGAAGCATAATTGTTGGGACCTTATTGCCTTATTGCTTTTCTTGGTCATCTTGTATTTGTTCATCCTATACCTGTTTTCCTTTCCAAACCTTCTTATTCTCGTCATCAAGCTTTTCATTCATGGTTGATTGCTTCTTGTACGTGCAGTTATGAGCTATGTGTCCATAGTTATGACATTTGTAACATTCAATGTTATTCATAGAAGATTATGTTTGGTGTTTATCTCGTGATCCTGTAAATTTGCTTCTATGGTTTTTTCGATAATAGTTGTACCTGTTTGGAACTTCACAATCCCTAGCCATATGTCCAAAATTGTTACATTTGTAACATTCGACATCATCTCTCAAATGATAAAATTTTTGGATATTATGTTGAGTTCTAGAATATCTATTTGTTGGAAATAATACTGAGAGGGGGGGGGGTGAATCAATATTATCAAATCAATATAACTTTTTCATTTCCATATTAAGATTCATAAGCGTATATTCAGCAAACTCATGATTCAGTTAGTTGATCCTTAATGAGTGTATCAGAGCATTATTAACCATACGAACAGTAAAAAGGAACTGTAAAATAGAACAAATCATCACACACAAGAAGCACACATGAACACCATGAAGTAAGGTGGAAACCCAATGTGGGTGAAAACCACCTGCTGCAAGTCATCTCAATCTTCCTTTTAATAAGAAACTTCTTTTTACAATATTTTGTACTGGTGCAGTCTTATACCAGTACACAGGCTTCTACCTGCAGAAGGCTACAACCTTCTCTTATTCTCCAGACACTCCTGGAAGGGAGCTACAACCCCCTTAGCTCTTGTACTAGTCGATCCATTTACTAGTACGTAGGTGTAGGCCTACTGAAATGCTCCAACCTTTACTTGTTTTCCAGCTACTACTGGAAGGGAGCTACCACCCCCTTAGCTCTTGTACTAGTCGATATACTAGTACGTAGGTGCCAACTTACAGAAAGTTACGACCTTCTCTTTCTTCCTCCAAGTACCACATTTCATACATTTTCAGACTAGATACTCATGGAACACATCATCATAATTTGAAGGCCACGTTTCATCCCATTTTCATACTGGACCCATCAATATCTTTGAAGCACATAATCAACCAACATCAATCTTTACATTACTTCAAAACTAAATCATTGAAACCCAAATATATAGAATCAATCAAATACTTCTTAGAATGTTGTAACCAAAAAACAATAACAGCAACCAGACACCAATTCTGAACCCACAATACTGCAGAGCAGGTAAAAAGAATTTCAGGGAAGGTCCGCAACTTCACCAATAGTAACCTGCAAACATCCGCACTCCCGCTGTGTGAAAATTGCGGATCTCCGCACCTGTGGCCGTGGCTGACCTGTGGGTCTCCGCACCTGCAGTCGTGTCTGATCTGCGGTTCTCCGCACCTACAACCATCTCTAGCCTGCGGTTCTTCACACCTGCGGCTGTGTCTGGCCTATGGGTCTCCGCACCTGCGCCTTTTCTGCACCTACAGTCCTGCGGGCATAGACAATTTTTCAGACTTCAAGCATACCCCAGATTATCGTATCTACAGATCTGATCACGCACCAAGGAGATCTCGACCCATCAGTAGATCCGTCTTATAATGCTCAGGTTTCTCCTTGATTCAAATCCAGCTATCACTCACCAACTGATCACAAGTATTTCAGATCTTTCTCTTCTCAAGATATTCAACACAACTATCTCCAGCCAAATGATCTCCTTCCCTTTTTATAGCCTAGGCCTTACTCAAACCATGGATCAAAACCATAGAGATCCAATACTAGGGACCCAAAACCCGGGTTCAATACTTTAGATGCAAAACAATGGACCAAAACCATAGGATCAAAAACATCATACTAAATACCATGGATCATCCATAAGAATTCCCACACGTGCGCTTTTCTCTACATGAAAGTGCGTGCTATTGAACGTCCGCACTTTTTGGTTGGTACGCCTGTGGATATGTATGCACATTTTGAATGGTGCACCTGCATATGTACACAACTTTATCAAAAGGAAACTGTGGTCCTCATTTTCTTCCATTCTAAGAGCCTGAACTATGATATGCCATCTTAGTAAGTTGCCATACTGTTAGTGGGTTGCCATACTGTTAATGGATTGCCATACTGTGAACTGTCATCATAATAAGTTTTCACTATACATTACATCCGAACTGAATGCTTTGAGCTGCCCTGCATCCCATGTATTCTGTCACATATGATCTCTCTTCTGTAGATTCATCTAGTTATATATAAGTGAGATGTTCTGCTGCAAGTGGGTTGCCATCAAGTACAATACATGCATCATAATGCCAACAATCTCCCCCTTTGGACTTGATGGCAACAACCATACCATCTCACTCTCCCCCTTTGACATCAAGGGCAAAGGGCAGACCAAGATGCTCTCTTCCCTGATATACATTCCACTGTCCATACTCCCCCTGAGTACCTGCTGAAATATCTGAATGAGCTCCCCCTTTGTAATGCCAAGGTGTACCAATCTGTCCATGCTCCCTCTGAGTACATGCTGAAGTCTCTACTCTGCTAAAGTGTGTTGTTCATCCTCCCCCTGACTGTAAACAAGGTCTACAAAAAGATGTTCTACAAGAAGAACATGACTCTATACATCACAAATGACCTTCTAAAGACTCATACATACATCCATCTCCCACCAAAATGGGGATATACCAAACTTGACTCATCCACCCAACCAAGTGGGGATACATCAAGGTTTAAACATGATAACACAAGAGTATAACATCATCCATCCCAGGCATAGTGGGGTAACCAACATAGGTCGTTACATGACCTTGATAATAAAAGAAATACATGACTAAAATATTTCATCATCCTTCTTATGCATGGGGGTACAAATTACATCATATGATCAGAAGAGATTTCATCAAATGACTACAATAGATAGAGACACACTATTACATCATGAGACTTGATATGACCTTTACATCGAATGATATACATGAAATTTATAACAGAGACCAAACATCTAAATAAGACCATGATAATCCCCAGCAACTATCATTCATAGTGTATGATTTGCTCTATAAGCATCAGTCAATAGCATCCAGACCAGCAACCTGTATATGTCCATTAGTGTAGATGGCATCAACCTGTGACAAGATATGTCATCATCAACTTCATCCAGAATCATTCACATTATATCATATGTGAGAAATACCATAGCCATCACATTAACATCAAGATCTGCATGATCCAAGTATCATCACTTGGGAACATCTGCATCAGTCAACATATGTAAGAACCAACCTATCATTATATCATCATGACTCCAACAATGCAACTTTGAGTAATCATCCATGTATCCAGCACTATGTATCTTAAGCTCAAGATCATTTTTCAAGACTTCTTGATATCATCAATAGCAACAATCCTCTTCCACATGAGTGCCAAGAACTATAGGAATCCTGCATCATAATTGTATTATATGATCTTTATGCATATGACGACAGTAGCATATGAGTGACTCATCATCAAGTAATGAAGATGTGTATTCAAGCTTTGTACTTCTCCTTATCCTTATGAAGATCACAATGTACACACCATATATGCATCATCAGAGAATCAACCACCAATCTGATCATCAACTATGTAACCCCAAGAATCATATGACAACAATATATAAGCATCATTACCAAGGACTACTAATCATAATGCCAACAATGCATTATTAAAAGCATGTGCTCCCCCTAAACCTATGCCATCTTGCTTACTATCAGATCTAATCATGCATATATCAGCAAGAAGTATCATCATCCATAAGCTAAGATCAAATCGACACAACATCAACAGATTGTAACCATTATCAAACAGAGCAAATAATGGAATGAATCATATTAGACTCTTTTTATAAGCCTGTCCCTACATATATGCAACTGTGCAGTAACTAACTCACGTATATACGCAACCTCCCTTTATGAAACTTGCGTATGAGATTGAGAACATTGAAGTTTTACACTTCCATCTTCCTCTGATTGTGCTATGCCATATTTTTCTGACTGTACTTCCTTCTTCTTCCATATCTTCAAGTGTGATGATGTTCTCTTCTTTTGGCATGATGCCCGTACTTTGTTCTTGCATTCCTTTGATATATGTCCTAACATCTTACATGTTTCATATTCTTCCTGTAGCAATCAGCAACTTTGTGACCAAACATATTGCAAGAAAAGCAATATTCATTAAAGTACCTGGAATGAAACGATCTTTCTGCATGATGGTCTTGAACCACTCTTCTTCTGCATCTGGCTGCAACATGTCCAAGATTATGAAATTCATAACATTCAACATTATTCATAGGAGCAGTAAAATATTTTCTTTGAAGAATTTATTTCCTTGGATGATGGTGGGATTGACCTCTCATCTCCTTCTGGAGCATTTCATATTTTGCATTAGAGTTGCTTGTCTTACTTTGTGAACTAGATTCTCCTTCAACAGATTCATGAAAACCAAGACTAGTTTTGATAGCAGGAGACCTTTGACTACTAAGAATATCATCCAAGATCTTAGTACTATCTTGAAATCGTAAGATCTTATCTTTTTCTTCTAATTTATCTTTTAGAATATTTACCTCAACCTGAAGTTTCTCTTCCCTTTCACGATGCTGCTTCTTCATGTTTTCTTCAACTTTTCTTTCTTCTTCCAACTCATGTCTTAGTTCAAGAACTTCGTTTTCTTGGTTTTCAAGAGCTTGGAGAGATTATTTATTCTTCTTCTTTGATTCTTCAAGATCTTCCTTTAGCGAGAGGATCGTAGTTTCAAGCCGTTCATAGTAACTGGATCTATCTCTGAGTTTCTTGATTATTATGCTTCTTTCATTTACTTCATTTCTTAATGATGTCACTTCATCCTGCAACTTTTGATATTTTTCCTTGAATAGCTTTCTTACCTTGTTATCGTCCTCTAGTTGAGCTTTTAGTCTGGTAGCTACTTCTTTGAAGGCACATTCCCTTTTGTTCAATAGATCTTGTTGATCTCTAATTTTGTCTGTTAGCCTTTTAAATTCTGCCTCTATTTGATATCTTTCTTGCTCACCCATAAGAGCAAATTCAGTTGTTTCGCTATCGCTTTCATCATCTTCAAATGGATAAATAGACGTATCACCAGAGGATAACAAATTCATACCTGATAAATCTTGTTCATCTTCATTCTGAAGTGATTATGAATCTGAAGTGCTTCTTCCACATAATCCCCAATCGATGCTCCCACTGTCATATTTCTTTTGAGATGTCTTCTTCTTCTTAGGCACTTTCTTCTTAAGCTTCTTTCCCATTCATCTACAGATCTTCTTCAAGCGATCAAGCTTCTACCAAAGGACCTGCTCTCATACCAATTGTTGGAAATAATACTGAGAGGGGGGGGTGAATCAGTATTATCAAATCAATATAACATTTTCATTTCCATATTAAGATTCATAAGCATATATCTAGCAAACTCATGATTCAATTAGTTGATCCTTAATGAGTGTATCAGAACATTATTAACCATACGAACAGTAAACAGGAACCGTAAAATAGAACAAATCATCACACACAAGAAGCACACATGAACACCATGATGTAAGGTGGAAACCCAATGTGGGTGAAAACCACCTGCTGCAAGTCATCTCAATCTTCCTTTTAATAAGAAACTTCTTTTTACAATATTTTGTACTGGTGCAGTCTTATACCAGTACACAGGCTTCTACCTGCAGAAGGTTACAACCTTCTCTTGTTCTCCAAACACTCCTGGAAGGGAGCTACAACCCCCTTAGCTCTTGTACTAGCCGATCCATTTACTAGTACGTAGGTGTAGGCCTACTGAAATGCTCCAACCTTTACTTGTTTTCCAGCTACTACTGGAAGGGAGCTACCACCCCCTTAGCTCTTGTACTAGCTGATATACTAGTACGTAGGTGTCGACTTACAGAAAGTTACGACCTTCTCTTTCTTCCTCCAGGTACCACATTTCATACATTTTCAGACTAGATACTCATGGAACACATCATCATAATCTGAAGGCCACGTTTCATCCCATTTTCATACTGGACCCATCAATATCTTTGAAGCACATAATCAACCAACATCAATCTTTACATTACTTCAAAACTAAATCATTGAAACCCCAA
Source organism: Pinus tabuliformis (assembly GCA_031772625.1). Lineage (NCBI taxonomy): Eukaryota > Viridiplantae > Streptophyta > Pinopsida > Pinales > Pinaceae > Pinus > Pinus tabuliformis. The sequence goes on along the minus strand of CM062818.1, from coordinate 982,155,809 downwards.
TATATAGAATCAATCAAATACTTCTTAGAATGTTGTATCCAAAAAATAGTAACAACAACCAGACACCAATTCTGAACCCACAATACTGCAAAGAAGGTAAAAGGAATTTCAGGGAAGGTCCACAACTTCACCAATAGTAACCTGCGAACATCCGCACTCCCGCTGTGTGAAAACTGCGGATCTCTGCACCTGTGGTCGTGGCTAACCTGTGGGTCTCCGCACCTGCAGCCGTGTCTGATCTGCGGTTCTCCGCACCTACGGCCATCTCTAGCCTGCGGTTCTTCACACCTGCGGCTGTGTCTGGCCTGTGGGTCTCCGCACCTGCGCCTTTTCTGCACCTGCAGTCCTGCGAGCATAGACAATTTTTCAGACTTCAAGCATACCCCAGATTATCAGATCTACAGATTTGATCATGTTCCAAGGAGATCTCGACCCATCAGTAGATCCGTCTTATAATGCTCAGGTTTCTCCTTGATTCAGATCCAGCTATCACTCACCAACTGATCACAAGTATTTCAGATCTTGCTCTTCTCAAGATATTCAACACAATTGTCTCCAGCCAAATGATCTCCTTCCTTTTTTATAGGCTAGGCCTTACTCAAACCATGGATCAAAACCATAGAGATCCAATACTAGGGACCCAAAACCTGGGTTCAATACTTTAGATGCAAAACCATGGACCAAAACCATAGGATCAAAAATGTCGGACTAAATACCATGGATCATCCATAAGAATTCCCACACGTGCGCTTTCTCTGCATGAAAGTGCATGCTACTGAACGTCCGCACTTTTGGTCGGTACGCCTGCGGATATGTACGCACCTTTTGAACGGTGCACCTGTGTATGTATGCAACTTTATCAAAAGGAAACTGCAGTCCTCATTTTCTTCCATTCTAAGAGCCTGAACTGTGATCTGCCATCTTAGTAAGTTGCCATACTGTTAGTGGGTTGCCATACTGTGAGCTGTCATCATAATAAGTTGTCACTATACATTATATCTGAACTCATTGCTTTGAGCTTCCCTACATCCCATGTATTATGTCACATATAATCTCTCGTTTGTAGATTCATCTAGTTATATATAAGTGAGATGTTCTGCTGCAAGTGGGTTGCCATCAAGTACAATACATGCATCATAATGCCAACACTATTTTTGAGAGATCTCCTGGAATTATATTCATTCCAAACATACATGCAACATTCTGAATCTCTATGTCCAAATGTTCCACATGAATAACAATAGCCATGAAAAATATGTTGGTACCTAGATGAAAATCTTCATTTAGGAATTGTCTTCTAAGGCTGTTCTTATGAATCTTGTCCAATGAAGTCTACATGCTTGTTAGATCTCATAATTTCATTGTATTTTGTTGTATAAGGTCCTAATTCTTCTTCTTTGTAATCAAGACCAGTTTTTTCGTTGTAAGATCGTTGATTGTTCATGAGTTCTTCCAATTCCCTTGAGATGTTGGCATAGTTTTGGACAATTTTCCCTTATTCACTTCCTTACACAGTTAGACTACTTTGGCTTCTAATGCTTTCATTTCTCAGTTGATTTCTTCCAATTTCTTTTGAAGTAACTATTCAATACCTTTGTGTTCTTCGACATCAATTTTGATCCCTTGAACTTGTTCTTCAAGAGTATTGGAATGGATCCTCTCAGCCTTGAGCTCTTTTATAAGCTTGATTGCCTCCTTAGAAAATTCTTCTATGGTCAACCCTTCATCTTCATTGCTTCATACCTCTTGTTTATTGTGCTTGGCCATAAACAATACTCTCTCATTGGCTTCTTCTTCACTGTCACTGTCTTCATCGGATGATGAGCTATCTTCTTTAGAGAGAAAGTTCCTTTTGAATCCTTTCTTCTTGCCTTGCTTGTTGAATTTCTTAAGGCCTTTCTTTCCTTTTGAGTTTCAATCACTTCTGTTTGGACATTTTACTGTGAAATGCCCAACCTCACCACAACCAAAACATATCAATGGAAGTTTACCTTTGAATTTTCCCTTACCAATTTTTAGTTTTCTCGTAAAGTAAGCATATTATCCATCTGAAAGACCTTCTTCATCATCTTCCTTTTCTTCACACTTGCAGGTGTAGGTGCAAGTCTTTTCCTTTGAAGGTTGTTTGTCCTTATTAGTTTTCTTAGATCCAACGAACGCAGTTTCTAGATGTGAAGTACCCTCTTCTTCATGAAGTCTCATTTCATATGCTATGAGAACTCCATGTAATTCCTCTTTCGTGAGTTTGTCCATGTTAGAAAAATATTATGTATGACAGAGAAATGCAAGACATATAATATACAGAAAAACACAAACACAAAACAAGAGAGACACAGATATATGTGGTTCACCCAGTTTGGGCTACGTCCAACCCAAACAGCCAGTCCTTCCTTTCTATTATCCAGCAAAATGAAGAGACACAACCTACAGAAGATCCGTTGTAATATCCTTTGTTTTCTCTCACAATCTCACCTCTTTGCTTCTCGCTTGGAGAATACACATCTATTACACAGCCTCAATACAATGCCCTCATACAAAGGGAGGGGTTGCCTTCTAGGGAAAAAAACCCTAAACTAAACACAAGTTTTACCATCAGATCGTCCGCCTAATGAATGGACCAGATTGACTAGAAATTACTATACTTTTACAAGGAAATTTTACATTTTTTTTTAGCTTCGAGGGCACTACCCCTAAAACCCCGCTAGGGGACCGATGGCCCCTAGACCCCCCAGTAGGGGGCGATCGCCCCCCCCCCCCCCGAACCCCCGTAGGAGTGACAACTCCCCCCCGCACCGCCCCACGTGGAGGGGTGTACAAACTTCCTGGGGTATACATCCAGCTGAAACAAAGACCTCTAAATAATCATGCTTCACACGCAACAGTCCATATTTTCACTGTATTCTAAGACTGATACCTTTGGGTTGAATCTTCCTAGTAACATTCTAAGAATCTTTCTTATAATAGTCTTCTCGTCAATAGGCTCTCCCAATATTTCCAGAGTGTTGGTTATTTCATCGATGTGTTGGAAGTATGTAGCAATGTTTTCATCTTCTTTCATTCTGTGTTGCTCAAATTTTTCTCTGTAAATTCGAAGCTTTGCTTCTTTAACATTTGAGTCACCTTCATATATATTCTCAAGCTTGTCCCATACATTTTTGGTCATTTTACAACCCAACACCTTATGATAAGAAGATTCAATGAGTCCATTGATAACAATATTCTTTGCTTTTGCATCATTTACCAAATTCTTCTTACCTTATTCATCTGTGGTTGGTGTAAAGCCATTTTGAACAGTGTCCCATACTTTGTAATCTTGTGCCAAGAGATAGACCTCGATTCTTCCTTTCCATGGTACATAATTATTTTCATTGAATAGAGGTACACCATTCTTGGTATGCTCCACGATCTCCTTCAAGTTGTTAAACTACTATTGAAGGAACCAAGCTCTGATACAAATTGTTGGAAAATACTCAGGGGGTGTGGGGGGGTGAATCAGTGTTCCTTAGCAGTTAGCACTTTTAAATCTTTTCATAGAAATAGTTAATCTTCGATTATTATTAATGTTTATGCAGTAATAACAGTAAATAAAATAACACAAGAGGCACAAGGATTTTAGGTGAAAGCCCCCTCCAGGTCAAAAACCACCAAATGATTTTCTAATAAATTCTTTAATCTTTAGCCCCAACTAAAATGAAAGAAACAACTTCCTAAACTTCTAGAAAAGCATCCTTCTCTAGCTCCCACTGGATGGATGCTCCAACGCCCGAGATTCTTCCATAGTCAACTGAACGGATGCCCCAACACCCAATGACCTAAAACTAACCCTAGCACCACCCTACCACCCTATAGAAGAATAAAATAATAATGGACTCCCATACCAGGGAATATGGTCCACTTTACAATGATATAGAATGATGTAGAAGAATAAGACACACTAGACCATAATCCCAACTATGACACAACCACCTAATGACGATCTTAGACCTCCTGACACTGCCTTTTCAACTCTTGGAAAATAGACACTTGTACAACTTTTACTTTTACAATGATACTTTTACAATGATTATATGCAGTGCTTCCCACTTGAAGAGTTCATGTGGTGAAATTCATGCTATTGTTCTGCAACTTGATTGCTTCTCTTGTCATGCTAGCCTTTCTCACTCTTCAGAACATTATTATGCATTGAGTATTCTCTTGATGAATATGTAATACTTGCCAAAAGTCTTCAAAAAAATACCCATGACATGATAATAGAAAAAATTACTCATCCTGTAGAGCATATGTTAGTGCTAAAAAAAAAAAACAAATTAGAATACAAATAACCTAATGAAATTAAGAGATGAACATACATATAGAGAAGATACTTACCTATAGCTTACCTCTGATGCACCATTTTGTTGCACCTTGCTCTTTGCTGCCCTAGAAAGTCTGGTCCTTTGCACCCTTGACAACACTTGATCTAGTTTTTCTTGCCTTCTAGGAGCACGATATTGAATCTGATTTATCTTTGCGCTTTCATATCCCTAACATGTGATATTTGGTCCTATAGAAGCCCTTCGAGTCTTCTTTCCAATTCCATAGGTCTAACCCGATTTGGACTCTTCAAGGAAAAGTTATTCCCAATCTCTCACAATGACCTAATTGTGTACTAGTTCGGTAGAGCGAAATTGTATGACGTACCATGTGTCATTGTTTCCTCCTTTGGATCTGAAAGTGATACACATAAGACTATAGTTCATTCCCTATCTACCACTTTTGACAAAATTCCAATACTCTTCTCAGAGCGAGAGTTATGTCAATTTTCCCAAGGTCACCTCTTTGAGAGGAAATTCAATAGTCTACAAAAACCCTAACTTCCACAGATCATATCTCCAAAACTATAGTGACCCAAGATAGGAAATTCAGTCACAACGTTCATCAAGATTGTGAATCAATTGTGTTGTAGTTTTAGAATCTAGGACTTCACATAAATGAAGTTATAGTGAAAATTCCACAATCACTACTTTTGGAGGATATATGAGATTTTTTTTTATAGAGTTGAGAAGGGCTTCTAGAGAATGTTGGAGGGATTTTAGGAGCTTAAAAATTTATTAATCATTGACTATTCAATGAAAAAAACCAAATATAATTGCAATGCCACAACTCCATAAGGTTTTAGCCCATTAACTGGGGTTACTAACTTCAAACATGAATATCTATCAAACCGTGAAGAATTACTTGGTGTGCCATATATCAACAGAAACATCTCAACGAGTAGAATCCATCTAGAAGATCCTTGACTCAAAATAGAGTAAATTGTCATGTGAAAATTCCCTTTCAATATTAAGGTATCCCACAGTACTACTTGAGTTGATATCAATAACAACCTCAGATCATTTTTAGATCAACAATCTCCCCCTTTGGCATTGATGGTGACACAAATACTCCAACTGCGATCAGGGCACCTCTTCTTACTGCCTTCTCTCCCCCTTTGACATCAATGGAAAAGGATAACATGCCATAACACACAAGCATCCTATGGACCTATAAACACTTCCACTCCCTCTTTATTTTTTGAATAAGGAAAATCTAATGAGAACTTGGGAGAATCCCAAGCTTCTTGTGAAGATATTCAAATGCTTCACGAGGTAAAGTGTTGGGCATGGAATCCCCCCACGACATGTTTTGGGGCTCAAATCCCAAGTTTTGGTATAATATGGTTGTAAATCTCCGCCAATTTTGGGTGGAGAAGTATGTTAAAGTCAAAGGGTTGTTCGCCCTAATCTTGTAATATAATGTTGGCCTACCCATGATCCGTGGACTATGGGATTGTATAAATAGAGCGAGGCTCTAAGTGGTAAAGAGACATCTAAGGAAGCATGAGATATAAAATTAGAAGCAAAAAGAAAGTGTAAAGTGTGTCTTGGGTCATTGGGTAGGAGAAGGCTTTGCAGCTGAGTGCGTAGAGACCTAGTTGTCCGTAGTTGAGTGCGCAGACCCATGCAACTGAGTCTGTAGGGCAGAGTCGAGTCCGTAACCAAAGGAAGATAATAATAAGGAGAATTTTTATCTTAAATCCATGTATCTATTCTTGGGTTATTGTATTTTGATATGAATTGCAATTATATTGTTTATTTAATGCGCACACTTGTATGAATGAATTATATTTCTAAGTATGCTTTACACATGCAAATAAGCTAAGTTAATCAACTAACCGTGCAATACTAGTATGACATAGGATAATAACAACATTTGGCCCCCAAGTAGGGTTGCGCGAAGGCAACATCTTAGGCCGCGAGGTACGAGTAAGTGTGCATAGCGACGTGCGTGCAGGGTCAAACCGCAGACCACTTCAAATGCAGAGTTTGAAACAAGACAGGACAACTCGCCCAGAAGCGCACAAGGAGGTATGGTGCATAAAATGCAAAGGCCAAGGGCATGAAAAGGACCATTATCTAGTCTTCGCGAACTACCTAGCGGGAGGAGGGCCAATGCCATTGAGACCAGAGGCACAAGCAAGACCAAGCGTAGTGCCTGCATTATGGTGCATGATTTGTCAGATAGGAGGGAAGCATGCTACAGATAACTGTCACCTATTACAAAAGTATATGTAGATGTCCCAGTGTTCTATAATTTATGCAGATCAATAGGCCATGATGAATGCACCTATAAAATTTATGAACTGATGATGGATGAAACTCCTACCTACAGAGTTCAAACTAAAATGTGAGCTCCCGATGAAAATGCAGGAATGGTGTGCACTAGATTTCAAGGGTGTGGATGAGGTTGAGGTGGAATAGGACTAGGAAGGGGCTATGGACAGTTGATTTGTTACAATTGTGGAGGGCTAGGAATTATGACTATGATTTTACAAACCCGACAAGAGAGTCATGTTTATATTATACCCAGTTTAATTATGAGACAGAGGATTGCCCTACATTGATAGCGACGTTGCACAATAAAGGAATACTCCAGCCTCCCCTGACTCAGAACCTACAAATGATGAGGTATGAGCTACGCAAAGAGGACCCGAATGTAAACATCATGCTCTGAAGTAGTATTATGATAGGAGATGACAAGGGCAAGCAACCCAAAGAGAGTGCTTGGGTTCGCAAGGCTCCTACAAAGGAACTAGAGTTTGATTTGGAGTGCGCGAAGGAGACATTCATGGAAGCTAAGAAGAGCTTCATGGAGGCCTCCACTTCAAGTAGTAAGGACAAAATAGAACCGGAGATGGACCCATCAATGCTTACTACCTTTCTGAAGACATTTCACAACAACAAGGTCATGAAGGGACTACAAGAACTCATCAATAGATGTGTTGCATCAGGAGAACCGTACATAGTCCGGAAGCTCGGGAAGCACACAACGTGAACAGGAAGGGAGATGAGATTGACTACACAAATCAAGGAATATGAAATGGATCAAGTGATTTTGGATCTAGGATCAGATGCGAATGTTCTGCCAAAGAAGACATGGGAGCACATGGGCAAGCTTGCATTGCAATGGTCTCCTATACAAATGCAAATGGCCAACTAGCAGAAAATGCTATCGATGGGAATATTGCAGGGAATAACGGTAGATATTGAAGGTGCGAACGCACTTGCAGATTTCAAAGTGGTAGAGATTGTTAATGAAAACAATCCCTATCCTGCACTACTGGTAATGGATTGGGACACTGATATGAATGGAGTGATAAATCTAAAGAAATACAAAATGATTTTTGAGAAAAAGTCACTACGCGTAGTGGTACCTTTAGACCCTGCGGAAGGTTCACACTACATGGAGCAAGTGCATGATGATGAGAGCGATGATGATCTAGACTGTATCTACAAGATAAACACCCGAGAATAGGATTGGGTGAATCCAACTATGGATGGCAGGATTTCGTGGGAGCACGAAAGCTCCTGCACATTGGATTCAAATGAGGAAATATAATGATGGCAGAACCGGTTACACGAGGTAACCACGCTCAATTGCAACATGATGGTAAGATCACTACATTGTGTGACAATATAGGTAAGGGATTTGCCCATGTATGATGGGTTGACAGTGGTGGATGACTTCTTGAACAAATTTAAAAAATAGGTGCCAGAATAATAGTGTTTTGATGCTCTTAAATGGGCACCGCGCGCTACGCCCCCAAGATGGTGGGGTACGCATCAGAGGAGTTTTGAGAACTGGCATGACTGTAGAAGAATGATGCTTATATGGTTTGGAAAGCCTCAGATGCGGAGGAAATCTATATATGATGGATGATACAGCCTGTGCACCCACCTCTCCAGATGGGTACAAACGCAGACTATCCTCGCGATAGGAAACATGAACGAAAAACTAGAGCGGGCACGATGAGGGCATGAACAACGAAGTATGATAAGACCAAGCACACCAAAGATTATACCTGAAGAATCCTTTGATAAGATGTACGAAGTGCTAAACACGGTCTAGCATGTGAGACACACTGACTGGGACCTACGCGTACCAGCAATTCTATGGGCTTACAGGACCATGTGAAAAACCATGCCCGTGCAAGCACATCTGAAGCTGAAGTATGAAGCAGGGGTTGTAATCCTTATGGAGAATGTGAAGCCTAGTTCATGCATAGCAGCACCCGTAGATATGATAGTCTGCAAAGCCTAGAACGAAGGGATCACACAGCCGCAATAAACATAACACATAAGACTTGAGGAAGAAATCTGACAGGGAAACCTTAGCCTTCGTGAACTTGAAAAAGACTGGGATGGCTAAGGGATAAAAGCACTATGATGGATGCGGAGGTCAAGAAGCTGGAAGATGAAATAAAGGAAACAATTCTCATTGAAAAAATGAGGATGGTAAGGCAAGGTGCATACGATCACACTGACAACTGGGATAACTATCATCGTGAACTGGTTAGGTTGCTGCCTTGGCTTGGACCACATATCACCAAATGTAGTGACTAGGGTAGCATGTTGCGAGTAGTAAAGTGCGCGATGCTGATCACAATAAGAGAAGGTGTGGATTCTCCACGAACCAGGACGAAGGACGGGATGGATCCCCACATGGGTGGTGCGACCACCTGACTAGCCGCATGAAGAACAATCTTAGTGCTCCAGGCAGTTGAAAGGAAGTGTGGGACTATAATCTACTATGTCTAGAAGTTGCGCGATATTGGGAATGCGTGCAGCAGCAGAGCATTGCAGGGTCCATGACCACACATGAAGGGCTACGTTGCCATGCGGATTGGCCAGAAAGTGACCGTTGGTGTCACTATTCATGATGGGATGTTAGATTTGAGGCCAAATGGAGTAGGTGATGGGCATTTAAGACGCGATTTATGGGCAAGATTTGGGAAAAACTGCCGCCAAGAAAGCATTAATGACCCAAAATTTGGAGGAACGGTCAATTTCAAATTGATAAGACACTATAAAAAACAAAGGGTTGGCCAGTGAACAACACTTGGTCATTTGAAAATTGAGTGCTTGAGCATAGTGTTGAGTAGTGAGAGCCGAGCGATAGTTGAGCCCCTGAATTCATGAGTGACAGGCTATAGCCTAGATATGATGACAGGCACTAAGGATGGTTTGGGAATTGAAGAGGTAACCGTCATCGAGGCCGCGCAGACACCCATAGTAGAGGGTGTTTTAGAAGGTGCTGAGGTTGTGATAGAAATCCCTAAATCGCCATAAATGCCAAGGCCCAAGAAAGATAAACAAGCAATGGCCCCCGTATGCGTGTCCCCGAGGAACCCACTACGTAGTAAGCTATCAATGGACAATAAAGGAAAAGTTGTCACGGCCGACACAAATGATGAAGAAGAAGATTTATAGGCCCTTATCATCACAACGGAAGAAGACAAAGATATGGAGGATGATATTCAACCTATACACTCTGCAACAAAACTAGCCACGTATGTCCCTCCGCAGAAAGGGAAAACCAAAGTGTCGAAGGACCTGGATGAAACCAATCGTTCACTCCAGACCCCACTCCTCCCATATGGCATGGTGTTTGAGGGCACCTCGTTGACCACAAGAAGTTCCCACACCTAGAGACCGAGAACCTAATGAAGCATAACACTGAGGAGGGGTGATAACGTTAGAGCCACGGAAGTGGCTGCATGGTGTGGAGAAGGCTGGGCTGCTAAATTTATTATGGATACCATATTTCCATGGCACACCAATCAGAATATCAGGCAACTACTCTACCTAGTGCATCTATGGTTGGAGGAGCCTATCCCTGCCATAGCAGACCTCATTCACTGCATTTCTTGGCTCCTCTGCAAAGGAAAGGACCCCGCAATCATCACCGAAGGAAAGGGCAGTGATTTGGCCCTTTCAGAAGCCATGAAGACAAAATACAAGCTGGAGAAGAAGAAAAGGGGCTACGCCATCTCTAGCATCAAGGAGAGACAGGTACGTGTAGAAACCAAATCCTGGCTAGCAAAGTCATGAGGAAGTGTTGCATTAATGAAGTATCGACACTGGTTCAACTGGTTCGAGGAGCAGGATAAACCTTCCAGGAGTAGGGTAAAACATTCCACTACGTGTGGTTGTTGTTATCCATGGTGCTCGTAGTGGGGGAACTATCAAAGATAGTCAATTCCTCAACATTGATAGAGACTTACCAGAGGCCGCAAAGTACGCTTCACTCTGGGCCACAAAGGATGCAAAACGGATTCGGGACACCAAAATTTTCTGGGTGCTCATGAAGATGAGCATCCAGATGTGGATCAATTGGAGGCCGTGCCTGTCACCTATGGTGGACAATAGTTTGCAGAGTTTTGCAGAGTTGAAAGCCGACATGCATAATGTATAGATTAGGGTGCATAAGGATACAACGAAGTAGTGGATGAAGCTCCCATTTATAGCCATTGATGATGCCATCTTCACAGTCTTGGAGACATGGCCTCTAGAATGGCACGCCCCAAACATGGCAGAACTTGAGAAGGTGGCAACATAGAAGTAGAAGGACGATGCCAAGCTGTGCGTCACACAATTAGCCAAAAAAAGGTGGCATGTGTTATCACTCAGGTTTTCCCTTATCTCCTTGAGGGATACGGCCGAGGTAACCACAAACCAATCTTTGGACTACAGGTGCTAGCCCACTAGCAGTTAGAGAGGGCTCTCTCTTTAGGATTTAGCTTTGTTGATGATGATTTTAGGCTAGTTATTGAGTACAAGCGGTTTTGTTTTGATTTTGGTGGGAAGGATGATGCTTTCAAGTAAAGAGGCAGAGATAGCATGCAAGTTTTAAAACCATTGGGCATGGAGTCAAGGAGTTGGACTGCTGGTGCGTTTTCTTCGTCACAAGAGGGAATATGGAGCAAGCTAGCTGCACATGAAACAATCTTTCAAGCTTAAAAGGATGGAATGAGGGCTAAGGAATGAGAGGCAATTAAGAATCTCTCGTTCAGCTTAACAGAGGGAAGGTGAATGAGCTCTATCTAGGAGCAGTGAAGAATCCCTAGATAATTGTCAAACATGAGTGAATTAGGGGAAATATGAGCCACAGGGAATTCATATTCATTACTATTCCAGATGAAAAAATAAAGAAACAGCAGAAATTGAGCATAGAGGGCAATTAAACCAGTTCTAAGCTAATCTTCCTTTCTGCTATTTATATGGTGATACAGGTATGATAAAAACATACATGAAATTGAAACAGAGGTAAGAAAAACTTATTACATCATGTTGTAGCACAAGAATTCCACATTCAATTCTTCAGACCATTAATACACAACACACAGTCATTCCTCCAAGCTTTTCAACAGTCTTTGATTAAGTAAAACATCATGTACACGGAGCGAGTCTCTCTTGGAGCTATACAACCAACCAACCCCTTTAACAGTGAATTAGGGTGGTTTTTATAAGTAAAATATCTATAAAGATCAGATCTCAGACAGATCTGCTGTAATAAGTGTCTTTAACCTAATACATGTCTGAAATAAATACGAGAAAATATCCTCGAGCTGCGCTGGGTGCAGCTGTACCAAAATGAGTTTAATGTGTTGTCTTTATGGCTCTGTGCTGATCACTTAGCCATAATTGTGCTTTGGGTTTTTATCCATGCTCTTGAGTGGTTCTGAGGAGCATTAACTATGATGGGAGAGCCTTGATTGGCCTTTACTGCTTTCTTTGACTTTGTTGGAGGTCATTCAATGCCAACCTACATTGGGAATAAAGGTTTTCATTTAAACATTCGACTGATACTCTTTGTCGCTTCCTTGATATGCTTTGGCACTAAATGTGTGCCTTTCTCACTTCTGATACTCTTTAAATTGTTGCATATACCTTCATGGCTACTGTTCGACCCTCTGTTTGCTTTTAAAACTGTGTTTTCCCCTTTCTGAATGTTGCGCGAAGAAATTTATGTCATTCGGCGCCTTTCGGGCCTGTTGGAGACGAGCTACGAAAGGGATTTCCATTTTGGCCTATTTCCAGTAGCCACGCACATGAAAAACTACCTCAGATTTTGATTCCGGGCTTCCTAGGCTGCGATTTGCGCCTTTCACGTATTTTGACGGTGACATCAGCATGACGTCATGTGGTGGGACCCAGTACGGTGGATGATGTGGCAGGGTGACATCAGCAGTATGGCGGGTGATGTGGTGGTACGGTGGAGGAGGTTACGTGGCGGTGACATGGCAAGGACACGGCGGCAGGAGGCCGACGCGGCATGGTGACGTCAGCATGACGTGGCACTAACGCAGGAGGGGGGAAGGCAGTATCCGGTTTGGGGTGCACCGCTTTTGTGCGCAGGCAGCATAGGAGGAGGGGGCTCTGCCACAGCCGAGAGGGTGACGCGTGGCGGGAGTACGACGGGAAAACCGCCAATCTCCCGGGCGTTAACCCTCGGCACATCGGGGCACAAAAAGGCCCGCCCACCGTAGATCTCGAGCGCGCCAGATCTGACGATCGGTGGCATGAGTAAGGCGGCGGACGGTTAGGGATTGGCCTGCGCATATTTAATTATGCATTTTTATATGGCGCGGGGGGGGTTTTAAACATTAGAAATGTGGGTTTTGGGTTTTTTGCAAGCAGGGGGAAATATATTTATGTGCGTGACCTTAGGATAAGGGTGGGGAATGGGTATTGTAGGGTTGGGACTTAGGGGGAAATGGTTGTTAGGGTGACCAGGTGTCAGACTAACTCCTTGTTTAGGACACGGAAGCTAATGCTAAGCCCCAAATGGACTTAGCATTTCCCAAACTGATAAAACAGGGCTATAGTGCCTGGGGATGGGGATATGTATATAGGGGAGTTTTTTAACATAGTTTTAGTAGGGGAAGGGGAGATAGATAGGGAGTTACATAGTAAAATTAGTAGTTAATATGAAAAGTGATAAGAAAGCGCTATGTATGTGAATCTTAGGCTAATAGGGGGGGAAAATGATTCATAGAGGAAGTATGAACATTCCTTGAGCAAAGAAGATCTTTACCAAGGCAAATGATATGGTAAATGATGAAACTAAGAGGTGCCAAGCAGATCTTGACCCTTTCAGGGAAGTTAGTGAGTGATTTGGGAAATGAGAAGAAGGGGGAGTTAGACATGCCTCCAGAATTCTGTCATCAAAACACTGCTTTGGTACCTCTGCCACTGATGAGATGAGCTTTCTTTGTCAAGGCCAAAACTGAAGATAATCTGGCTTCTGCAACCCCAAGCTACCTACCCAGCTTAATACTCCTAGCATTTTTTGTTACTTCAGGAAGGGTGCACTTAGACTTGCAAACCTCGATTTCTTTTTTCTTTTAATTGCCCTCCTATCTAAATCTACACTTATTTCTTCCAAGGTCCCAGATTAAGCAATTGGGCTCCTTTGTTTCTCTACCTATCTACAAATCTGCCAAGATTAAACTGTTTGGACAGATATTCATTCTCAATATTCTAAAACAGGAAATTGAAACCTAGGGAAGCCAAGATTAAGCTGTTTGGCCTTCCCTTAACATAAAATTGTTCAACAAGGAATAACTCATGAAAATTGGAATACAGCACTGGCATTTAGACTGGCACACTTTCATGGCCTCTTCTTTGGATTCTTTTAGGAAATATGGAGCATTGCAGCATGCAAAGTATGACATATTTGGCATGTAAAAATGTCAATCATGAAATATGAAAACCTGTTGCAACAGGAGGCTAACAGTGGCTCCACTTGGGGATGGCTTTTCCTTGTGAAAAGCAAAGAATAGCAGGTCAACCTTCCTTGCTCTTCTATTGTTGCTGTGGACTGAAGAATTTCCTTGTGTTGGCTGCCTAAAATGTGAAACTCTGAAATAGGGGCAACCATCTCCTTCATTGAGATATTGTGAAATACATAGCACTGCCTGCTTTCTTCTGCGTGCTCGCTATTACATACTATATTGCTTTGGGTATTGCCTTTGAAATAGAACCAGACATGGGTCAAAACTGATGTATTTCCCTTAACTTCTGGTCTAGAATCAGTTGCTGATGTGAAACTAAACAATGCTTCTCTCTTATTGATACTTTTTGATTGGATACTGCAAACTGCAACCATTTTCCTTTTATCATGAATTTCTGTGATATGACAGTGCTACTCCTGCTATTTTGCTGAGACTAATGCAGAGATAGAGCCTTGAGAATGGAGTACATGCAATGGCTGTGTCTTAGCAAACTTCGTTGCTGCTCCTCTAACACTCAGACTGCTAAAAAATAAAACAAAGTGCTAATATATACAAATATTAATGTACAAAGAGATATGTACAGAGCTGCATTGTACCCCTTAATAGGGATCATGGTAATGTTTTAGCATTCGACCGTTAACAGGGCCTTCTTCAATAGTGCTGCCCTCTATAGACTTGAGGAAATATGTGTTATTTCCCTGAACAACAGAAATAACAAATGGCCCTTTCCATAAAAAATCAAATTTTGCATGTTTTCCCTTGTCTTCTCTTCGTGAGTCCCACCTTAGAACTTTGTCGCCAATGTAGAAATCCTCAGCCTTAGCTCTTTTATCAAACATCTTTTTGAGTTTCTCTTGCAATATTTGAGCTCTGTTATAAACTTGCTCTCTGGTTTGCTGAAGATGAATGGTCTGATTGATTCTTCTTTGAATATCATTTGGTTCTTCTTGGATCTCTTGCAACATTTTCATGATAGGAGTGCCTAAGGAGGATGGAAACGTGGCCTCCATGCCATACACCATCTCATAATGGCTCATCCCAATGGATTTTTTTGTTGAAATTCTATCTGCCCATAGGGCATTTGTGAGCTTTTTATGCCAGTTCTTCTTGTTTTCTTCTAAGACCTTCTTGATAATATTAATCAGGCTCTTGTTAGATGACTCGGCCAGGCCATTACCTTGGGGATAATAGGCTGTGGAGTGGCCCAAGGTAATGTGAAACTTATGGCAAAAACTTATCATCTTTTTGGATTTAAAAGCAGCAGCGTTGTCAGTGATGATCTTCTCAGGGCAGCCAAATCTAGAAAGGACATTGCACTCAAGGAACTGGATAATGATGGAGTCATTGGCCTATCTGCATGGGATGGCTTCAATCCATTTAGTGAAATAGTCGGTGGCTGTTAAAATCCACTTGTGCTGGCCTGAGGAAGAGAGGTGGATCTCTCCAATGAAATCAAGACCCCATTGCTAAAAAGGTTTCTCGGTTGAGATGGGCTTAAGGGGCAAGGGTAACAGCTTTCTTTTGCCCTCAAAGATTTTGCATTTATGACATGAGATAGCAAACTTCTTTATATCTGCAAATAGAGAGGGCCAATAGAAAGCAACCCTTAAAATTTTATCAGCAGTGGACTTCCAATATAGATGTCCTCCACAGTCCCCTGCATGGAATTCTTTCATGACATTGTTAGTTTCGTTTGTGGTTAAACAATTAAGCAATATACCTTCATGATTTTTCCAAAATAATGCACGATCTATGACACAAAACTTTGAAGCCTTCATTTTTAAAAATCTTTTCTTGGTTCTAGACAATCCTGGGGGAGCAAACAGGTTTAGCAATACAAAGCATATATCAGCATACCATGGGGATTGCAAAAAGGTTTCACTGATCTGTGGAGTCACCAGCTCCTGTTCATTGTCTAGTTGGTTGATGTCTAGGGCTTGAAAGTTTGTTTCGGACATCAGTTTGGCTAAACCTTGTCCCTTTATGAGCTTGGTTGGTTTAATTTCTATGTCATACTCAAGGATGTTAGCAATCCATTTGCCTATTTTGCCTTCTATCCCTTCTTGGGTTAATATGTCTTTTACAACAGCATTTGGGACATAGGCAATCACATGTGAATACAAAATGTAAACTCGGAAATCTTTGATTGCTTTAACAAGGGCATAGACCTGCTTCTCCATGATTTGGTATTTCAAAGGTGCATCTCTTAAGGCTCGGCTGAAAAATGCAATTGGCTTTTCAGCTCCCTGATCATCCTTTTGCAAAAGGACAACAGTTATCGTGTGCTTAGATGCAAATGAAAATATGATGAAATCTTTGTCAAATTGCGGACTGGTGAGGACAGGGGCTTGGGTTAAGGCAGTTTTAATACTCTCAAAGGCTTGCTTGGTCTCAAGAGACCATTTTACCTTAGCATCCTTTTTTAACATGTTGCTTAACAGTCTTATTAGCTCGGCTAGGTTTGGAATAAATCTTCTTAAGAAGTTGATTTTTCCAAGGAATGCTTGCAATTCTTTTATGCTTCTTGGATATGGGATTTGGAGGATGGCTTGGATCCTTTCCGGATCTATTCTAATACCGTCTTTTGAGATTATATGGCCTAGGAGTTTGCCTTCTTCAAAGCCAAAGAGGGATTTCTTGGGGTTCAGAGAAATGCCATATTTCGTACATGTGATGAATATTTGCCTCAAATGTTTTAGGTGCTCTTGATCGGATTTGGAGAAAGGGGTTAAGTCATCAAGGTAGACAACTAGGAAATCATGTATTTCCTTGGCAAATGCAATATCCATTGACCTTTGAAAGGTAGCACTAGCGTTTTTAAGTCCGAAAGGCATCTTCGCATACTTAAATGTTCCCCATGGTGTGGTAAAGGCTGTCTTGTCTTGGTCATCCAGGTGAACCAGTATTTGATTAAAACCTGAAAAGCCATCTAGTAAAGAGATTCTAGATGACCCCACTACTCTTTGTAGGATGTGGTCCATTTTTGGCAAGGGGTAGTGGTATTTTAAGGAGACTTGGTTTAAATTTCTTAGGTCTACACATAGCCTAATGTCACCTATCTTTTTTCTTGTGGGAACAAGATTGGATACCCATTCAGAGAATCTGATGGGTGTTATAATACCTGCTTCAAACATCCTTTTCACTTCCTTTTCAATTAAGGGAATGAGTACGGGATTGATTCTTCTAAGTTTCTGTTTGAAGGGATTTTGGTTTGGTTTTAAGGGAATGGTGTGTTGGATCACTGAGGTGTCATAGAACTTCAAGTCCTCATAACTCCAAGAAAATACATCTTGAAATTCTTTGAACAGATCAATATATTTGGGTTTTTGATTGGGTGGTAAAGTTTGAGATATTTTGATCATTTTGGGCTTGTTTGCTGTCCCAATGTTGTGTTCTTATACAGCAGTGTTTAGGGGCTATATTTTTGGCTTTTTGGGAACATCATTTGCATCAAACATATCTCCTAATGGAGTGAGGCCAGCAGGGAGAAAGTTATCTTTCAGATCAACGATCTCGGCCTCTGTTTCTACTATATCCTCCAAATGCATCTTTCAGCTCTTCTATGTTTGCATTGTCAAAAATAGTTGGGTTTAGGATTTGCTTGGCTGCTACAGCGGTTACAGCCTGATGATTTTCATTTGTTTGGTGTTGTTCATCCGTCATAGTATCCATGTCAATGTTAGTATTTGAAAACTCATGCTCAAGAGTGAGGAAGTTGTTAATCTGGGCATCACTTTCAAACACTTGCCAATATTTAACATTATTTGGGATAGCAGGCCTATGTTTTATCTCAGCAGTAAAATGGTGATTTGGCTCAAAGGGAAGCTTGCATGTACTAGCAAAAGTGGCTAGGTTGTGTGCATGAATGTTATGATCTCTTGAAATCTTGGCAAGCTTGGATTCAGTGAACACATTGAGTATATTAATAGCAGCAGTCCTATAGGCCCTCATTCTATTGTCATTGGTAACAAAGTTGCCTTTCATTTGTTGTATGATTAAATCAGAGTCACCTAGAATAGACACTTTTGCAGCTCCTAGAGCTTTGAGCAGTTTAAGGCCTAAAAGGAGAGCCTCATACTCTGCCATGTTATTGGTGCATTTGAAATTTAGTCTGTAGGCATGACCTTCTACATGCGTGTTATGTGTATTGTGAATCCAAACACCTGCCCCTGCTCCTAACTTGTTAACAGAGCCATCAAACTCTAAGTACCATGTGATTTCTTGCTTGTGGTTAGTATCAAGAGTTTCAGTCACTTTAGGATTGGGCAGATTTGAAATTTCTGTTTGGGGAGGTTTTTCTTGTATGATGGTTGCCTTGATTGTTTTGACAGTTTCATCAGTATGGGCAACCAATTCTTCATTGATGTGTGCGTTTAGTTCTAAAGCCAAGGGCTTGTCATCAGTGAGAGTATTTGTTTCCTCATTAAATAGAATAAAAGAATCCATATCAGAATGGATTGAGTGTATAGGAAAATTTTGGGGCTTATCCTCACTAGTTACCACATACTTCATTAGTGTTTTGCTATATAGCCTCTTTGGTTGCCCAAAGACAGATATAGCGGCATAAGAGAGGTCTAATTGGAGGGATCCTTGGATTTTTGCTCCCCAAGATCTTGATAATAGCATGCCATACTTTGGTGGAATGTCAGCAACCACCACATCCATGAGGATAGTCTTGTTGGGATATTGGACTAAGGAGACACACAAGTCTTTGATAAGGCCTAAACACTTGACTTGACTTGAGTCAAAGGAGAATAGATCTTTGTAAGGTCTCGTGACATCAAGGTTGAGTTTTTTCATTACAGCTTTGGGCATAAGGCTGTGTGAGGCACTTGAGTCAAACATAGCATTATGCAAGACTTTGTCATGTATGTGTAAACTGACATAAAAAGGTAGAACAGATCCATAAGTTGATTTTCCATTAACTTCAGGACCGAACAGCAGTTCAGGCTGATCATCAAGAAAATTCACCTCATCCTTAACCTCTAGCATTTGAAGTGATCTTTGAATTTGTTGCCTATACACTTCATGTTTGGCAAGTTCAGATAAGGGGATGGAAATCTTGAGTTTACCTATTTCTGCCTCTAAGTCAAGCGATTTTTCGGATTTGGTTTTAGTATTTTGGGAGGTAGGCTTCCCTTTTTCTATTGGAGTATCAGCAGTTTGGTCTTGTTTATCAGCGTTATGGGAAGTAATTGCTTGCGGTTTTTCAGTTTTAGGAGGGCTTTTTGGAACGCTGTTCAAATTCTCTTTGGAGAAAGAAGGTGGCAGAGGCTAATCATTAGAAGATTGCATTTCTGTTATGTCCTCTATGGTGACATCCTTTTGATTAGGGACTGTTTTACCAGTAGTTTCTATGAAGGCAACATTTTCTTTAATCTTCTTTAGCTGCTTGGTATCATTTTCCTTAACCTTTTCAGGCGCATCTATGGTTCTTTTCCTCAGCTTATATTGTTTGTGGACTTCATACACAGCAGTATCATAGCCTTGTTTAAAATCAAAAGACTCACCAGACTTAGTCTGAAATTGATTAAGGTCATGTTCATCTTGGTCTTGTTGAGTTAGGAAAATTTGTTGCTCAGCCTTCAAATCCACCAAGTTCATGTGAGTATCTTCTGTCTCTTCACTAGATGTAGATGCTTTAGCGTAATTTTCATGAAAAGGAGGCCTTACATCATGGTCTGGGCTAGACCTACCAGCATTTGTGTTCTGAGTTTACCGGAAATTTGGGTTCCTTATGGTATTGGGTTGTTTTCCTTCCCATGATGATTTCCTCTCAACACTCTCTACTCCGTCTCCCAGCCTGTGCATGCCAGTGATAATAGCATCCAGCTTTTGGTCTAAGGCTGAGGGTTCCTCTTTAAAGGTGGTTCTTCTCTCAGTTCTAGCTTTGTTTCTTTTGGCAATTAGATTTGCCTCTACGCTAACAACAACATTTTGCATGTTTGCAAGGGTCTGGGGGGCTCTTTCCCTTAACTGATAAGCCATTTCAGCATCAAAACCATCAGGGAATTTATACAAAGCAAGATCAGGTGGAGGTCTCAAGTTCTGTGGTATTGCATTATAAATATTACTAAATCTTGCGCAATAGTCCAAGACAGATTCTTGAGGGCCTCTTTTGATGGTGTCATATTTAGATAATATGTGCAAGGGGTCTTTCTTTTTCTCCCATTTGTTGATAAATGACTGGTATAGGGCTTCTGGGTCTGCTATGGAATTGGCTGTGAGTGCTCTAAACCAAGTTCTAACATCACCTGTCAAACTTTGGACAAAAATCTTCATTCTGACGCTATCGTCATCTATTTCGTAGTTCTCAAAATAGTCTTGCATCTTCTTTGTATGCTAAAGGGCTGTGCAAGAACCAGTTCCATCAAAGTATGTGATTTTAGCTTGATAATCCTGAGGCATAGCCCCTGGATTAGCAGGTAACTGCAGGGGCGCATATCTATTAGCCATGTTTACGGGGGTAAGTGGAACAATAGGAACAACTGGAACAGCTGTAGCAACAGTGATCAGGGGAGTATGTGCAGTAAATGGAGGTGTAGAGGGAGTGCTTTGAGAGGTGGATGATGAACAAGGGGAAGTGGGGGTTGAACGAAATAAAACCTTGACAGGGGTTGGAACACAGCTTGGCTGAACTGCTTCAGGACTATTATCAGCAAAATCTTCTTGTTTCCTAAGAATCTTTGGGATTAAGTTGGGATTGTCAAAAACAGCTGGAGGGTTTGGGTCTGGATTTGACCTTGTATACCGTGAATTCCTTTTGGGAGCTAGATTCTGAACTTGTTTTGGTATTTTCTGTGAATGCTTTTTTTTTTTGAATTAGCAAGGAATTGATCAAATTTTGGAATAACTATCTATAACTTAAACTAGCACGAAGTTGGACTGAAGCAGCATTTGCTTACTCCTGTGAATGCAAAGCAAGCACAGTTTCAAAGGCTTCCTGGCTGACATTCAGGCTTCATTTGTAATTTTAAGGAATATGCAGCAATTGGAAAATTCATTATTTTTCCCCAGTGGAGCTTTCAAACTTGATTTGTGAGATTTAGCCGAGGATGTTCCCTAGTTGAGTCGCCATTATGTTATCACCCAGGTTGTCCCTTAGCTTCTTGAGGGACACGGCCGAGGTAACCACAAACCAATCTTTGGACTGCAGGTGCTAGCCCACCAGTAGTCAGAGAGGGCTCTCTCTTTAGGATTTAGCTTTGTTGATGATGATTTTAGAATAGTTATTGAGTACAAGGGGTTTTGTTTTGATTTTTGTGGGAAGGATGATGCTTTCAAGTAAAGAGGCAGAGATAGCATGAAAGTTTTAAAACCATTGGGCGTGGAGTCAAGGAGTAGGACTGCTGGTGCGTTTTCTTGGTCACAAGAGGGAATATGGAGCAAGCTAGCTGCACATGAAACAATCTTTCAAGCTTAAAAGGATGGAATGAGGGCTAAGGAATGAGAGGCAATTAACAATCTCTCGCTCAGCTTAACAGAGGGAAGGTGAATGAGCTCTATCTAGGAGCAGTGAAGAATCCCTAGATAACTGTCAAACATGAGTGAATTAGGGGAAATATGAGCCACATGGAATTCATATTCATTACTAATCCAGATGAAAACATAAAGAAACAGCAGAAATTGAGCATAGAGGGCAATTAAACCAGTTCTAAGCTAATCTTCCTTTTTGCTATTTAGACGGTGATACAGGTATGATAAAAACATACATGAAATTGAAACAGAGGTAAGAAACACTTATTGCATCATGTTGCAGCACAAGAATTCCACATTCAATTCTTCAGACCATTAATACACAGCACATAGTCATTCCTCCAAGCTTTTCAGCAGTCTTTGATTAAGTAAAACATCATGTACACAGAGCGAGTCTCTCTTGGAGCTATACAACCAACCAACCCCTTTAACAATGAATTAGGGTGGTTTTTATAAGTAAAATATCTATAAAGATCAAATCTCAGACAGATCTGCTGTAATAAGTGTCTTTAACCTAATACATGTCTGAAATAAATACGGGAAAATATCCTCGAGCTGCGCTGGGTGCAGTTGTACCAAAATGAGTTTAATGTGCTGTCTTTATGGCTCTGTGCTGATCACTTAGCCATAACTGTGCTTTGGGTTTTGATCCATGCTCTTAAGTGGTTCTGAGGAGCATTAACTGTGATGGGAGAGCCTTGATTGGCCTTTACTGCTTTCTTGGACTTTGTTGGAGGTCATTCAATGCCCACCTGCATTGGGAATAAAGGTTTTCATTTAAAACATTCAACTGATACTCTTTGCCGCTTCCTTGATATGCTTTGGCACTGAATGTGTGCCTTTCTCACTTCTGATACTCTTTAAATTGTTGCATCGACCTTCATGGCTACTGTTCGGCCCTCTGTTTGCTTTTAAAACTGTGTTTGCCCCTTTTTGAATGCTGCGCGAAGAATTTATGTCATTCGGCGCCTTTCAGGCCTGCTGGAGACGAGCTACGAAAGGGATTTCCATTTTGGCCTATTTCCCATAGCCATGCGTGATTAGTATGCCTGATTAGCGCTAGGCACTAATCGTGCATGAAAAACTGCCTCAGATTTTGATTCCTGGCTTCCTAGGCTGCGATTTGTGCCTTTTGCGTTTTTTGACGGTGACGTCAGCATGATGTCAGCATGACGTCATGCGGTGGGACCCAGTACGCTGGATGATGTGGTAGGGTGACATCAGCAGTACGGCAGGTGACGTGGCGGTGACATGGCAAGGACATGGCGGCAGGAGGCCGACGCGGCATGGTGACATCAGCGACGTGGCGCTGACGCAGGAGGGGGGAAGGCGGTATCTAGTTTCGAGCGCACCGCTTTTGTGCACAGGCGATATAGGAGGAGGGGGATCTGCCATAGCCGAGAGGGTGACACGTGGTGGGAGTACGACGGGAAAACCGTCGATCTCCCAGGCGTTAACCCTCGGCACATCGGGGCACAAAAAGGCCCGCCCACCGTAGATCTCGGGTGCACCAGATCTGACGGTCGGCGGCACGAGTAAGGTAGCGGACGGTTAGGGACGGGCCTGCGCATATTTAATTATGCGTTTTTATATGGTGGGGGGGGGGGGGGGGGGTTTAAACATTAGAAATGTGGGTTTTGGGTTTTTTGCAAGCGGGCGGAAATATATTTATGTGCGTGACCTTAGGATAAGGGCGGGGAATGGGTATTGTAGGGTTGGGACTTAGGGGGAAATGGTTGTTAGGGTGACCAAGTGTCAGAATAACTCCTGGTTTAGGACACGGAAGGCTAATGCTAAGCCACAAATGGACTTAGCATTTCCCAAACTGATAAAACATGGCTATAGTGCCTGGGGATGGGGATATGTATATAGGGGAGTTTTTTAACATAGTTTTAGTAGGGGAAGGGGAGATAGATAGGGAGCTACATAGCAAAATTAGTAGTTAATATGTCAAGTGATAAGAAAGCGCTAAGTATGTGAATATTAGGCTAATAGGGGGGAAAATGATTCATAGAGGAAGTATGAACATGCCTTGAGCAAAGCAGATCTTTACCAAGGCAAATGATGAAACTAAGAGGTGTCAAGTAGATCTTGACCCTTTCAGGGAAGTTAGTGAGTGATTTGGGAAATGAGAAGAAGGGGCAGTTAGACATGCCTCCATAATTCTGCCATCAAAACACTGCTTTGGTACCTCTGCCACTGATGAGATGAGCTTTCTTTGTCAAGGCCAAAACTGAAGATAATCTGGCTTCTGCAACCCCAGGCTACCTACCCAGCTTAATACTCGTAGCATTTTTTGTTACTTCAGGAAGGGTGCACTTAGACTTGCAAACCCTGATTGCTTTTTTCTTTTAATTGCCCTCCTATCTAAATCTACACTTATTTCTTCCAAGGGCCCAGATTAAGCAGTTGGGCTCCTTTGTTTCTCTACCTATCTACAAATCTACCAAGATTAAACTGTTTGGACATATATTCATTCTCAATATTCTAAAACGGGAAATTGAAACCTAGGGAAGCCAAGATTAAGCTGTTTGGCCTTCCCTTAACAGAAAATTGTTCAACAAGGAATAACTGATGAAAATTGGAATACAGCAGTGGCATTTAGACTGGCACACTTTCATGGCCTCTTCTTTGGCCTCTTTTAGGAAATATGGAGCATTGCAGCATGCAAAGTATGACATATTTGGCATGTAAAAATGTCAATCATGAAATATGAAAACCTGTTGCAACAGGAGGCTAACAGCATGAAATAGCAGTAGCTAAGGAAAAGGCAGCGCAGGAAGCAACACAGAAAACCACAGAATAGAAAAAGGCTACAGAAGTAGCAGCAACAACACAAGTGGAAAAAGAAGAAACAAAGAAGGCAGATGAGGACCAAGCAACTTCCTCACAGGGGCAGGAAGTAGAGGAAGCAGAAACAACAAAAGGGAGCGTGGACCCTGGGACCGCATCCACACAACTGAAGCACCCACACATGGCAGAGAGAACGGGATCAAGGAAGAAGGTCAAGGCCTTGAAGTTTGTCATTGACCCGATCACCTTAACCGAAGGTGACCTCCATGACATCGGTGAGACAATTCTCGATGTCACCAATGAGGCCCTTCAAGAGTTTATGCAAGAGCACTAGACTATGTTGGGGGCCCTCAGGGTGTAGCTATAGGATTTACAGGTGCGGCTCCCTCAGGTGGGTACCCTTTCGACCCACCTCGTAGCAAGATCCTCAGTAGCAGAGCAGATGCTCCATGCATGGATGGAAAACACCATAGTGTTACCGAAAGGAGCACTAGTAGTAGCAAATGGGACTGAAAGATTTGCGGTTAACATGATCTAAGGCCTTGGCCTTAATTTGGCTACCCTTCCATGAGAGACATTGTATCAACTACAAGACAGGATAAAAACAGAGCTGTGCACTAGGGAGAGCCACGTGATCCAAGTTCATAGTGAACAAAAGATCAACATGGAACAGATCAGTCTCCAGCACAACGAATTGGTGTTGTATAACCAACGGTTGGCGCAGATGGTAGATGACGCTTGTCGCTGCATCCCGGAGCTAGCCATCCTAGTAGATCTACCAGTAGAGGTACAGATTCATAGGTTGGCAATTGCAGTCCACAAGGCTAGAGAAGAAATGAACAAAGTTCAGCTGGTGCTGAATCTTCAGATCATTGAGCTACAGCTAAAGGCGCAACCTTCCACTCCCTCGGAGGTCCGAGAACAACGCACTAGTGCTATTACAACAGGATTGGAAAAATTCAAGGTGCAATACAAGACTGTACCACTTTGTTGGAGCAAGAACTTGAGGTACCCACAACTTTGCAAGAGTACCCCAACATCCAGTGCCTGGAGATAGAGGCGCGCGAACTGCAGCAATAATACGACAGTGTTATAAGAACTATGCAAACACTAGTCATCACTCAGCAGCTTGCAAGGATGTAGCAAGCCAAGGCACTAAAGGGATAGGTGGATGTGGCGTGCCATAAGGAGGCAGTTCTCAAATCGCACGTCCAGCTGTAGATCGATGAGGCTTTCACTATAACAACAAACATTGAAGGAAAGCTAGCACACATACAGGGGATGCACATGTTAGTGCAAAGAAGCACCCCAAACATGGAGGTCTCAGAATAGAGGATGCAATAGATCCAACAAGAAGCGGCTCAGCACGCTGCCGACATCAGCACAGTGAGAGGGTAGTTGGAGGAACTTCGTGCCAGGATCACTGCACCAATAGAGTGACTCAAGGGCGAGTCACGATGTTTGTGTTGGGGGCATATTGGGTATGGAATACCCCCACAACATTTTTTGGGGCTCAAAGCCCAAGTTCTGGTCTAATATGGTTGTAAAGCTCCATGAATTGCAGGCGTGGAAGTATGTTAGTGTCATAGGGTTGTGCTTATAATATTGCAATATAATGTCAACCTGCCCATGGTTTCGGACCATGGGATTGTAGAAATAGAGCGAGGCTCTAAGTGGTAAAGAGACATCTAAGGAAGCATGAGATAGAAAAGTAGAAGCATAGAGCAAACAGTGTGTCTTAGGTCGCTAGGTAGGAGAAGGCTCTGCAGTTGAGTGCACAAAGACCTAGTTGTTCACAGCAGAGTGCGCTAACCCCTACAGCTGAGTGCGTGGGGCAGAGTCGAGTCCATAATTGAAGGAAGATAATAATAAAGAGAATTTTTATCTTAAATCCATGTATCTGTTCTTGGGTTATTGTCTGTTGATATGAATTTCAATTATACTATTTATTTACTGCACGCACTTGTATGAATGAATTATATTGTTAAGTCTACTTTACACATGCAAATAAGCTAAGTTAATCAACTAACCATGGAATACTAGTATGACATTGGGTAATAACAATGTTCGGCCCCCAAGTAGGTCTACACGAAGGCAACATCTTAGGTTGCGAGGTACAGGTAAGTGCACGTAGCGACGTGCGCACAGGGTCGAATCGCAGACCACTCGAAACCATCAGACATCTCTAGGGTGCAGAAACCTGGTTCTAGCACCCTCCAATACTACTTCGGTGAGACCTCAGCCTGCACTCTGTGGATTGTTGCTGAATGGGCTAGTAGTATTGAGATTTGTTTGGCTAAATCAACTCTGAACCTAGGTCAGGCCCCAACCAGCCGACATAAAGGTTTAGTGAAGATATCAGTGATTTGTTCTTTTGTACCAACATATTCAAGTTTGATATTCTTTTCAGCGACTTTTTCTCTAACAAAATGATATTTTATCAGAATGTGTTTTTTTTTTGAATGCATGACAGGATTCTTGGAGATGCTGATGGAACTGGTGTTATCACAGAAAATGGGAATATGCTCACTGGATTGTACTTGGAGATCTTGCAAATTTTGCTTCATCCAAAGGACTTGAGTACAACTAGCTGCTGCTGCAATATATTTTGCTTCCACTATAGATAAAGAGTTTGAGGTTTTCTTTTTTCTCAACCATGATATGAGACAACCACCTAGATAAAATGTTGCTCCACTAGTACTCTTACGATCATCAATTCTTCCCGCCCAATGTGCATATGTAAAGGCTTGAATAATGAGATTGTTGCCCTTGGGATACAACAAGCCATATTCTATTGTGCCCTTTAGATACCGAAGAATTCTTTTGACGACAATAATATGATATTGCTTTTTTGGTGCTTGGAATCTTGCTACTTGTCCAACTGCCTACATCACATCAGGCCAACATGTTGTCACATATAGGAGACTACTAATCATGGATCTATACAATCTTTGGTTCACATCCTTTGACGAATCTTCTAAGCTTAACTTGCAACCTATTATCATGGGGTTAAGGAATATCTTGCAATCTTCCATTTGGACTTTTGAGCATTTCCTTGATGTACTTGGTTTTGATATATGAATATTCCTTTGTCCAGCCAAGAAATCTAAAGCCCCAAAAAGTATGTCAGTTCTCCAAGCATAGACATTTCAAAATCACTTTGCATTTTTGTGGCATGAGAAACATCCTGATAGCTTCCATTCTGGCAATGGGACAAAATGTTTCTTCAAAATCGATTCCTTCAACCTCTGCATATCCTTTTCAAACTAATCTTTCCTTATTCCTGGTAACCTGTATTCCTTCAACTATTTTTCTCCCCGTGAACATGTAATGAAACTGCCATATTGTTCAATCTACCTACTTGTCAATCGTAAACTTGTATCATATACTATTGCATAGACTCGTCATCTTCAAATTTCTAGGAGTCAATAAGCTGAATTGTTCAAAATAATGTGTCGTTTAACAAATCATCTTACCTCAAGTCATTAATCGAAGCAACTGTTGATTACTCACAATCTGTTATGAATCGTGAAAGAATAATTATTGGGACCTTATTTCCTTCTTGATTTTCTTGTTTATCTTGTACTTGTTCATCATGTAGCTATTTTCCTTTCCAAACCTTCTTATTCTCGTTGTCAAGCTTTTCATTTATGGTTGATTCCATCTTATACCTGCAGTTATGAGCTATCTGTCCACAATTATGACATTTGTAACATTCGATGTTATTCATAGAAGATTTCGTTTGGTGTTTATCTAGGGATCCTGCAAATTTGCTTCTAAGGTTTTGTTGCTAATAGTTGTACCTGTTTGGAACTTCACAATCCCTAGCCATATGTCCAAAATTGTTACATTTGTAACATTCAACATCATCTCTCAAATGATAAAATTTGTGGATATTATGTTGGGTTCTAGAATATCCATTCTAAGAGATCTCCTTGAATTATATTCATTCCAAACATACATGCAACATTCTGAAGTTCTATGTCCAAATTTTCCACATGAATAAAAATAGCCATAAAAAATATGTTGGTACCTGGATGAAAATCTTCGTCAGGGAATTATCTTCCAAGGTTGTTCTTGCGAATCTTATCCAATGAAGTATACATGCCTGTAAGATCTCATAGGTTCATTTTATTTTGTTGTACAAGGTCCTAATTCTTCTTCTTTGTAACCAAGGCCAGTTCGGTCATTGTAAGATCGTTGATTGTTGATGATTTCTTCCAACGCCCTTGAGCTATTGGCATAGTTTTGGACAATTTTTCCCTTCTTCACTTCCTTACGCAGCGAGACTACTTCGCCTTCTAATTCTTCCCTTTGTCAGTTGCTTTCTTCCAATTTCTTTTGAAGTGACTCTTCAATACATTTGTGTTCTTCAACTTCAATTTTAAGACCCTGAACTTGTTCTTCAAGAGTATTGGAATGGATCTTCTCAGCCTTGAGATCTTTTATAAGCTTAATTGCCTCCTTAGAAAATTATTCTATAGTAAACCCTTCTTCTTCATTGTTTTATACATCATGTTTATTGTTCTTGGCCATAAACAATACTCTCTCATTGGCTTCTTTTTCACTGTCACTATCTTCATCGGATGATGAGCTATCTTCTTTAGAGAGAAAGTTCCTTTTGAATCCTTTCTTCTTCCCTTTCTTGTTGAATTTATTAAAGCCTTTCTTTCATTTTGGGTTTCCATCACTTTTGTTCAGAAATTTTGCTGCAAAATGCCCAACCTCACCACAACCGAAACATATCAATGGAAGTTTACCTATGAATTTTCCCTTACCAATCTTTACATTTCTCGTACAGTAAGCATATTCTCCATCTGAAAAACCTTCTTCATCATCTTCCTTTTCTTCACACTTGCAGGTTCAGGTGTAGATCATTGCCTTTGAAGGTTGTTTATCCTTATTGGTTTTCTTAGATGCAGTGAATGCAGTTTCTAGATGTGAAGTACCCTCTTCTTCACCAAGTCTCATTTCATATGCTATGAGAACTCCATGTAATTCCTCTTTGTTGAGTTTTTCCAGATTTGCATTGTATTCTAAGAACAATACATTTGGGTTGAATCTTATTGTTGACATTCTAAGAATCTTTCGTATAATATTCTTCTCATCAATAGGCTCTCCCAATCCTTCCAAAGTGTTGGTTATTTCATCAACATGTTGGAAGTATGCAACAATGTTGTCATCTTCTTTCATTCTAAGTTGCTCAAATTTTTCTCTATAGATTTGAAGCTTTGCTTCTTTGACATTTGAGTCACCTTCATATATATTCTCAAGCTTGTCCCATACATTTTTGGCGGTTTTACAACCCAACACCTTATGATAAGAAAATTCAATAAGTCCACTGATATTGATATTATTTTCTTTTCGATCATTTACCAAATTCTTGTTATCTTGTTCATCATCGGTTGCTGTAAAGCCATTTTGAACAATGTCCCATACATCATAACCTTGCGCCAAGAGATTAAGCTCCATTCTTCCTCTCCAGAGTGCAAAATTATTTTCATTGAATAGAGGTACACCATTCTTGGTATGCTCCATGATCTCCTTCCAATTGTTAAACCGCTATTGAAGGAACCAAGCTCTGATACCAATTGTTGGAAAATATTGAGAGGGGGAGTGAAGAAGTACTCCTTAGCAATTAGCACTTCTAAATATTTTTAGAACAATAGTTAATCTTCAATTATTATTCATGTTTATGCAGTAATAACAGTAAATAAAATAACATAGGAGGCACAAAGATTTTATGTGGGAAACCCCCTCTGGGTCAAAAACCACTGAACCCTTTTCTAATAAACTCTTTAATCTTCAGCCCCAATTGAAATGAAAGCAATGACTTCCTAGAATTCTAGAAAAGCATTCTTCTCCAGCTCCCACTGGACGGATGCTCCAATGCCCGAGATTCTTCAGTAGTCAATTGTACGGATGCCCCAACACCCAATGAGCTACAACTCACTCTAGCACCACCCTACCACCTTGAATTTTTCATAGGCTTAAACCTATTGGTGACTTAATGCACCAACCTAGCACCAACCTACCACCCTACAGAATAATAAAATAAGAACGGACTCCTGTACCAGGGAAAATAGTCCACTTTACAATTATATAGAATGATGTAGAAGAAGAAGACACACTAGAGCATAACCCCAACTATGACACAACCACCCAATGATGATTTTAGACCTCCCGACACTGCCTCTTCAACTCTAGGTAGATAGACACTTGTAAAACTTTCACAATGATTCTTTTATAATGAATTTGTAAAATGATGCTTTTACAATGATTGTATGCAGTGCTTCCCACTTGAAGACTTCATGTTGTTGTCCTGCAGCTTGATTACTGCTCTTGTCATGCTACCCTTTCTCACTGTTCAGAACATTAGATTATGCATTGAGTCTTCTCTTGATGAATATATAACACCTGCAAAAAGTCTTCAAGGAAATACCCATGACATGATAATAGCAAAAGTTACCTCATCCTACAGAGCATACGCGAGTGCTAAACAAAAACAACAAATTAGAATACAAAGAACCTAATGAAATTAAGAGATGAACATACATATACAGAAGATACTTACCTGTAGCTTACCTCTGCTACATTATTTTGCTGCACCTTTCTCTTTGCTGCCCTAGAAAGTCTAGTCCTTTGCACCCCTTGACAACACTTGATCTAGTTTTTCTTGCCTTCTAGGACCACGATATTTAATTTGATGTATCGCTCTGATTTCAGATCACCAACATGTGATATTCGGTCTTGTAGAAGCCCTCTGAGTCTTCTTTCCAATTCCACAAGTCTGACCTGATTTGGACTCTTCAAGGCAAAGTTGTGCCCAATCACTCACAATGACCTAATTATGGACTAGTTTAGTAGAGTGAACTTGTACAAAATACCACGTGTCACTGTTTCCTCCCTCTGCTCTAAAATTGATATACAAAAAAATATATTCCATTCACTATCCAACACATTTTACATAATTCCAATCGTCTTCCCCGAGAGCGAGTTATGACGATTTCCCAAGGTCACTTCTTTGAGATGAAATTCGGTAGCCTGCAAAACCCTAACTTCCACGGATCATATCTCCTAAAATTTAGTGAACAAATATCTGAAATTCGGTCATTACATTCATCAAGATTGTGAATCAAATGGGTTTTAATTTTAGAATCTAAGACTTCGCAGAAATGAATTTTTAGCGAAAATTCCATGATCACTAATTTTGGAGGGTAAATGAGATTTATTTATATATAGTTGAGAGGGGCTTCTGTAGAGAATGTTGGATGGATTTTAGGAGCTTAAAAAAATATTAATTATTTACTATTCAATGACCAAAACAAATTATGAGTGCCATGCCACAACCCCATAGGGTTTTATCCCACTAACTGGGGTTACTAACTTCAAACATGAACATCTCTCAAACCGTGAGGAATACTTGGTGTGCCATATATCAATAGAAACATCTTGACAAGTAGAATCCATATAGAGGATCCTTGACTCAAAATAGAGTAAGTTTTCAATGTTATGACATGGATTGAACCTTAGGCTCAAGGAGGGCAACGCTAGGGTAACCACAAACCACGCTTATCCAAGTAGCTAGCCCTACTAGGCCAGGAGAGGGCTCTCTCTGTAAGGATCTCAGCCAAGGTGACTGGATCAAGAAAATGATATTAGGCTACATATAGTAGCACAAGGTTTGATTTGATTTTGAAGGGGTTTTGTTGGATCAGGAGGATCCTGATAGTTTGGGCAAGGAAATTAGGTCAAAATTGCACGGTATTTGATGAGGCAAGGTAGGCACAAGGCTCAACACTATAGGGTTTTATGGGTGAGGTGATTCGAGACAGGTGAGGATCTAGGAAGAGCATGTTATCACCATGGATCCTTCCTCAATTGAAGAAAACACAAACTGTGAATATTAATCTCCTGCTAAACTGATACAAAATGATGTCCAATCAAAGCATAAGCATCCAACTTAGTCCAACCCTTTACAATGAGAAAGAAGAAGAGGATATAGACATTTATTCAACCTCCTCCATCCTCAAGGGTCAAATCCTTAAGATGAGGAGCTAATCTAACCAACACTGAACAAGAAACTAGAATCTAGGCATCCTAACAACTTGCCTCTAAAAGTGAGGAAATTGATTCATTTGTGCTCAAAATGAGTTTTAATCTAATGAATCTACCTTCTAATACTTATTACCCATCATATTTACAAGCCTAGTCATCATTTACATTATTAAAACACCCTCCATGAGAGAAAATCAAAAATTACAGTCAAAGCACAGTGAAATGTCAATTCAATGCAATTTTTGTCCTATGTGCAATGCCACTGGCCCTATGCGCAATGATTTTTGCAGGTCCATTTGGGAGGCCTTCCCAGTATCCAAATTGAGCTCATTGGAAATATATTGAAGTCTTCTTTCTAAAAAATCTTGAATGTTTTCATTTGAAGCTCATTGGACACCTCAAAAGCTGATTCTACCAAGACTGCTTCTGTGTGTCCAACAAGGGGCAGAAAGGTCATTTTTGGAGTGTTTTTTGACCTTTTGTTAGACTATTTTTGCTCCAAAAGCTTAGAAAATGCATAGGGTACATGTACTCATCGCTCTAAATCCAAAAATGAAAACCATTTGTCCATTGGGTGTCCCTAGGAAAAGCGCAGCGCGCATAGAGCCAGATTTCCTGTGTCAAAATTGCCAAAATTTGTTAAAGGGAAAAATTCCTCCAAATTTGATCAAAATTTGTGGCCAATACCACCATCAAGCATCTTCATGAGCCAAGGAAACTTCAGCAAGAAACATAAGCCTAGCATCCTCCTTTTCGACTTTGAGTGCCCGTCTCAGCCTTGCTTTCATTTTCTTGACCCTTATATTAGAAATTTTGTTCTGGGTCCTGTAGTGGTAGGCCATATGCTTGATGATTTGGTTGTTCCTATTGGCCCTTTGTAGCAGCTTCTCTACGTGTAAATTGACCCTTTCAAGCCAAGTTTCTCTATCCCCCTCAATTTCCTTCTCAATTGTAGTTAAGGTGACCGGTGTTTCTTCTTTTTGCATTGCTGATTTGACCTTGTCATGTTGTTTCTTCACCTTGAGAAGTTCCAGCTCCATGAGGACCTGCTTATCATTCAACTACTCGTTCTCTTGTTTAAGATATGTAATGACATAGTTATCTCTCACCAAGTTGTCCATCAATGATTGGATCTGTGCCTCTTTCTCCTGTATGATTATGTTTTCCTTTGTTGCCTCATCTTAAGCCTTCAAGTCAACTGTCTCTATGCCATGACGAATCTGAGGCTGTTTTGGTTCATCGTGTTCCATGAAATCAAAATCCCTCTCC
Source organism: Pinus tabuliformis (assembly GCA_031772625.1). Classification (NCBI taxonomy): domain Eukaryota; kingdom Viridiplantae; phylum Streptophyta; class Pinopsida; order Pinales; family Pinaceae; genus Pinus; species Pinus tabuliformis. The sequence goes on along the minus strand of CM062818.1, from coordinate 982,122,118 downwards.
TCCTCATCATCAAAACTTTCCTCCAACATATTTTCCTTCCCTTTATGCAGTTGCTACACCTGTACCTATTGTGTTGATGAAGAAGGAAAATCCCCATCCACACCCTGTGGAGCAAGAATTTGCCTATGAGTTGATGAAGAAGGCAAGGTCCCTTCCACATCAAGTCGAGTAAACACTTGCCTAACTGTTGCAAGAAAATTTTTAGCCCCTCTATGATAATGCTACCTCCATTATGCAGTTTTCTCTATTGGTGAGGTTCATCTCCCGAACTTTCACTACCACTGCTTTCCTCCTCCTCATAATCTTTGTCTTCTTTGTCCATGTTTGCCAAGTTTTGAAGTTGTGTACCCCTAGAGAACAGGGAAAATTTTAAGAACCCCCCCTAAATTTATAAATATAATAAATGGGCGAATCTCCATGGTATATAGGAAAAATGGAAGGCCATTTTATCAATAATATAATATGTATATATAATTTTTTGGCGAATCTCTCACCAGGCATGGCGAATATTTTACTCAATTATAAAATCTTGTAAGATCTTGGCGAGTCTTTAACTAAATAATAAAACTTTGTAAAGTCCTAGTGAATCTTAGCATAGGCTACATTCCAGGTGAATACCATGGGTCAATACCATGTGCCATTTTGGTGAATACCATTGGTCAATACCATGTGCCATTTTTATTTTTATTAATTCTAATATTAGGGTTAATAATGGTTTTTTGCATGGTATTAATAACAATCTAGTCCATGGTATTTGTCCCATAGTATTTTGGCCATAGGTTTCACCTAAATATAACCCATTTTTTGAGTGTTCGTAAATATAAGGTGACTTATGGAGTAAATATAAAAAAATGTTCTATTTTTTTACCATACCTCTCGTTTATTTATATTTTTATTAATTTACCATACCTCTTTTACAAATATGGTATTTGGCCCATAGGATTCACTTAAATAAAACCTCTTTCTTGAGCCTTCATAAATAGAACGAGGGTTATGGACTAAATATAAAAAGAGGTTTTATTTATTTACGATACGTCTAGTTTATTTATATTTTTATTTATTTACCATGCCTTTTGAGTAAGTCTAGAAAGAAGTTTTATTTATTTACCATACCTCCACTTTACTTATATTTTTATTTGTTTACACCCTTACATGTATATAAGGTGACTTATGGAGTAAATATAAAAAATGTTTTATTTATTTACCATACCTCTCATTTATTTATATTTTTATTAATTTACCATACCTCTTTTATAAATATGGTATTTGGCCCATAGGATTCACTTAAATAAAACCTATTATTGAAAATGGGCGAATGGATTCACTTAAATAAAACTTATTCTTGAAAATGGGCAAATGGAAGGTTGTAAGTCCTAGGGCTAAATTTACCTTTTTTACCCTCTCCCTTAAAATAAGGTGGGCTATTTGAGGTGATTTGTAAAAATGTACTATGATACAAAATATTTGCCCACTAAAAATTTAAAACCCCTTAATTTCGCTAAAGGGCGCCCCTAAAATTATCCTTGCTAGAGAAGGTATGGAAGGAGTGAGTATTGGTGATTATGGATAACGGAAGGGGAAATGAACTTATGTGGTATTGGTGGACTAATGAGAAGGAGGGTATAAACTATGAAAATGAGAGAGAGTGACTAGGGTTTTAGGATGTTGCTTTGGAGATGAAGGAATAAGGCATATGGAGGGATATGTAGGAGGGGTTAGGGTTTTGAAAATAGGTGAAAGGAGATATGGGAGGGATTAGGGTATAATTGAAAGGGGGTATTGAAAGGGTTAGGGTTTTTAAGGAATAAATGAAATAATTTTATGGTTTTAATTTTGGCATAGAAAAGTAACCTCAAGTAAATTAATTGGATGCCAAGGGTGAAGCTTAGGGGTAACACTTACTTACTTGAGGGCCAAAGAAGGCAAACACAATGCTTTTGGGTGGCAGGAGAGTGTTTTGGCACTTGCTGGCCCTATGCACAGCACCACCTATAGGTGCACAATTCTCCACATCTATGTGCAACACCATTCAAATTTTCACTGGAACAATTTCCCTTTGCATAGCGCTCCAGCTCTATGTGCAATGCTCCCTCCTCTATGCGCAGCGCCTCTTGCTCTATGCACAACACCTTTTCGCAGGCCACTTTTGGAGGGTTTCCCTATGTCCAAATTACACCCACGATAGCTCGTTGGAAAGATCTTCCTGTCTACTTTCTAGAAAGTCTTGAAATGTTCCATTTCGACCTTATTTTCCTTGTCAAAATATCAATCTCCCAATACTGGTCAAAATGTGTAGAATGAGGCTGCCAAAATGCAGAGTGTTGTTGTAGTCAACTTTTGGAGGTCTTCCTCAACCCCAAAGTGAGCTCATGGTATCTCATTGTAAATCTCACTGTGTCTAGTTACCATTTGACTGCTCAAAAAAATATTTTGGAAATTACATCTAGGAGACAAATTGCTTTTCCCAAGGTCATTTCATAAATGCATCAACTCTCCTGAGGCAGATGATCTTTTGGACATTTCTCCCAAACCATGAGACCTATGTGATGGAGGTTTTTCTTCTTTGGTCTATTCTAGACAACAAGCTCTCTCATTTTTGTCAAATTCATATTTTCCTGGTCAAAAAAATCATTTGAATAAAAACTATCCCGATATGTGGAACAAGGGATTTGTAGAAATAAAGGGAAATGAAGGGGATGAGGAGCTTTTGAATTCTTGAGAAAATTTTGGGAAGTAGGGAGGGATTTTGGGAAGCAAAGGAAAGTGTAATTTCAAGGATTGAGTGAGGGGAAGGGGTCTGAAAGGGAAAAACACATGCCTAACCAAGAAAAGTGTCAAATTGTAGCAATATGCTAGGGTTTATGGGAAAATGATGAATTTGAGGGATATCAGTGATGGGAAGTTTTTAAGAAAGTATATTAATGATAGGGGAAGGTGTATGAGCATCAGGATACAAGTTTTGTTGATGGTTTGACCATCTAAGAAAAATTTCCTTCAAAACCCTCAGAGAGGGAAATGATCCTTACCTAACCACAACTGAAGCAAAAACAAGGTGTAAAATGACCCATTGGAACTTGAAATAATGATGACAACTCTTTGGATGATGGTACACTTAGCCGAATGGTGACATGCACCAATACTTGGAAAATTTTGGAAGGAGTGAAAACAATCCTAGACCTAATACCTAGTGACCAAATTTTACTTGAAGACTCACTGAAATGACAAAAATTTGATTTTGACACCCCAAGACCACTTTAAAATAGCATATTTGATCACTGGTGGAAGGCTGCAAAGACAGAAACTAAAAATCAAGTCAAAATTCCCTTTCAAGATCAGGGTATCCCTTGGTGCTACGTGGGTTGACATCAATGACAACCTCAGATCATCTTTAGATCAACAATCTCCCCCTTTGGCATTGATGGAAACACATGTACTCCACCTATGATCAAGGCACCTCTTCCTACTACCTTCTCTCCCCCTTTAACATCAATGGCAAATGGTAACTCCACCTGACACACAACCATCCTACAAACCTATACACACATCCACTCCCCCTTTATTTTCTGAATATGGAAAATCAAATGATAACTTGGGAGAATGCGAAGCTTCTGATGAAGATATTCAAATGTTTCAATAGGAAAACTTTTAGTGAAGATATCAGTGATTTGTTCTTTTGTACCAACAAATTCGAGTTTGATATTCTTTTCAGAGACTTGTTCTCCAACAAAATGATATTTTATCAGAATGTGTTCTGGCATTGAATGCATGATAGGATTCTTGGAGATGATGATGGCACTTGTGTTATCACAGAGTATGGGAATAGTCTCACTGAATTGTACTTGAATATCTTGCAAAGTTTGTTTCATCCAAAGCACTTGAGTACAACAAGTTGCTGCTGCAACATATTCTTCCTCCGCTGTAGACAATGAGATTGAGGTTCTCTTTCTTCTCAACCATGATATGAGACAACCACCTAGATAGAATGTTGCTCCACTAGTACTCTTATGATCATCATTGCTTCTTGCCCAATCTACATCTATAAAGGCTTGAATAATGAGATTATTTCCCTTGGGATATGACAAGCGATATTCTATTGTGCCCTTTAGATATCGAAGAATTTTTTTGACAGTAATAATATGATATTCATTTGGTGCTGGTTTGAATCTTGCTACTTGTCCAACTGCCTGCATTGCATCAGGATGGGAGGCTATCACATAGAGGAGACTACCAATCATTGATCTATATAATATTTGGTCCACATTCCTTGACGAATGTTCTAAGCTTAACTTGCAACCTATTATCATGGGGGTAAGGACTGGCTTGCAATCTTCCATCTGGATTTTTAAGCATTTCCTTTATGTACTTGGTTTGATATATGAATATTCCTTTATCCTGCTGAGAAATCTGAAGCCACAAAAAGTATGTCAGATCTCCAAGCATAGACATTTCATGCTCACTTTCCATTTTTATGGCACGATAAATGTCTCAATAGCTTCCATTCTGGCAACGAGAAATTTTTTTTCATCAAAATCGATTCCTTCAACCTGTGCATATCCTTTTCAGATTAATCTTGCCTTGTTCTTGGTAACCTGTATTCCTTCAACTATTTTTCTCCCCCTGAAGATGTAATGAAACTCCCATATTTTTCAAACTACCTGTCTTTCAATCGTAGACTTGTATAATATACTATTGCATAGACTCCTCATCTTCAAATTTCTATGAGTCGATAAGCTACATTGTTCAAAATAATGTGTCATTTAAAGAATCTTCTTGACTCAAGTCATTAACCGAAGCAACTGTTGATTCCTCACAATCTGTTACGAATTGTGAAAGAATAATTGTTGGGACCTTATTGCCTTCTTTCTTTTCTTAGTCATCTTGTACTTGTTCATGTTGTACCTGTTTTCCTTTCCAAACCTTCTTATTCTCATTTTCAAGCTTTTCATTCATGGTTGATTCCATCTTGTACCTACATTCACGAGCTATGTGTCAATAGTTTTGACATTTGTAACATTCGATGTTATTGATTAGAAGATTTTGTTTGGTTTTTATCTCGTGATCCTGCAAATTTGCATCTAAGGTTTTACCGATAATAGTTATACCTGTTTGGAACTTCACAATCCCTAGCCATATGTCAAAAATTATTACATTTGTAACATTTGACATCATCTCTCAAATGATAAAATTTGTGGATAGTATGCTGAGTTCTGGATTATCCATTTTTGAGAGATCTCCTGGAATTATATTCATTCCAAACATACATGTGACATTCTGAAGCTGTATGTCCAAATCTTCCACATGAATAATGATAGCCATGAAAAATATGTTGGTACCTGGATGAAGATCTTCATTGGGGAATTGTCTTCCAAGGCTGTTCTTGTGAATCTTGTCCAATTTAGTCTACATGCCTGTCAGATCTCATAGGTTCATTGTATTTTGTTGTAGAATGTCCTAGTTCTTCTTCTTTATAACAGAGGCTAGTTCTGTCATTGTAAGATCATTGATTGTTGATGAGTTCCTCCAATGCCCTTGAGTTGTTGGCATAGTTTTGGACAATTTTTCCCTTCTTCACTTCCTTACGCAATGAGACTACTTTGGCTTCTGATGCTTCCCTTTCTCGGTTTCATTCTTCCAATTTCTTTTGAGTGACTCTTCAATACATTTGTGTTCTTTAACTTCAATTTTAATACCTTTAACTTGTTCTTCAAGAGTATTGGAATGGATCTTCTCAGCCTTGAGCTCTTTTATAAGCTTGATTTCCTCCTTAGAAAATTCTTCTATGGTCAACCCTTCTTCTTCATTGTTTCATACCTCTTGTTTATTGTGCATGGCCATAAACAATACTCTCTCATTAGCTTCTTCTTCACTGTCACTATCTTCATCGAATGATGAGCTATCTTCTTTAGAGATAAATTTCCTTTTGAATCCTTTCTTCTTGCCTTGATTGCAGAATTTCTTAAGGCCTTTCTTTCCTTTTGAGTTTCCATCTCTTCTGTTTGGAAATTTTTCTGCGAAATTCCCAACTTCACCACAACCGAAACATATTAATGGAATTTTACCTTTGAATTTTCCCTTACAAATTTTTAGTTTTTTCGTAAAGTAAACATATTCTCCATCTGAAAAAACTTCTTCCTCATCTTCCTTTTCTTCACACTTGGAGGTGTAGGTGTAGGTGCATGTCTTTTCCTTTGAAGGTTCCTTGTCCTTATTAGTTTTCTTAGATGCAGTGAACACAGTTTCTATATGCGAAGTACCCTCTTCTTCATGAAGTCTCATTTCATATGCTATGAGAACTCCATGTAATTCCTCTTTGTTGAGTTTGTCTAGATTTGCACTATATTCTAAGACCGATACATTTGGGTTGAATCTTCCTAGTAACGTTCTAAGAATATTTCGTATAATAGTCTTCTTGTCAACAAGCTCTCCCAATCCTTCCAGAGTGTTGGTTATTTCATCAATGTGTTGGAAGTATGTAGCAATGTTGTCATCTTCTTTCATTCTGAGTTGCTTAAAAGTTTCTCTGTAGATTTGATGCTTTGATTCTTTGACATTTGAGTCACCTTCATATATATTCTCAAGCTTGTCCCATACATTTTTGGTGGTTTTATAGCCCAACACCTTATGATAAGAGGATTCAATAAGTCCATTGATAATAATATTCTTTGTTTTTCCATCATTTACCAAATTCTTCTTACCTTGTTCATCCATGGTTGGTGTAAAGCCATTTTGAAAAGTGTCCCATACTTCATAACCTTGCTCCAAGAGATTGAAATCCATTTTTCCTCTCCAGAGTGCATTATTATTTTCATTGAATATAGGTACACCATTCTTGGCATGCTCCATGTTCTCCTTCCATTTGTTAAACTGCTATTGAAGGAACCAAGTTCTGATACCAATTGTTGGAAAATACTAAGAGGGTGGTGAATTAATATTCCTTAGGAATTAGCACAGTTAAAGATTTTCAGAGAAATAGTTAATCATCAATTATTATTAATGTTTATGTAGTAATAATAGTAAATAAAAGAACACAATAGGAACAAATATTTTAGGTGGAAAACCCCCTCTGGGTCAAAAACCACCGAACGCTTTTCTAATAAATTCTTTAATCTTCAGCCCCAAGTGAAATGAAAGCAACAAATTCCTAGCATTCTAGAAAATCATTCTTCTCCAGCTCCCACTGGATGGACACTCCAACGCTCGAGATTATTCAGTAGTCAACTAAATGGATGCCCCAACACCCAATGAGCTCCAACTCAACCTAGCACCACCGTAGCAACCTGAATTTTTCATAGGCTTGAACATGTTAATGACTTAATGCATGAGCCTAGCACCACCCTACCACCCTATAGAAGAATAAAAGAAGAATGGACTTGCGTACCAGGAAAAATGGTCCACTTTAAAATGATATAGAATGATGTAGAAGAAGAAGACAAACTAGACCACAACCCCAACTATGACACAACCACCTAATGATGATCCTAGACCTCCTGACACTGCCTCTTCAACTCTTGGTAGATAGATTGCTATGGGGTAAAATGCACGATGTATGTAGAATGAAAACTACCCTCAAAGGCCTTCCCGGGACCTTCGACAAACTATAAGATTATTTGTAGGATCTACCAAGTTATGCACATTTTCATCTATCAAACATAAATCAACAAGGTATGGAAAGAGGAACACCTTTAGTTCCTTCTAGATTTGTTTGGAGATCTCTATGCGGAAAGAAGAACTCCTTCAAGGCCAGCTCTAAGATAATTCTTTCACAAAGGACAAGGTAAACCAATCACAGCATACGCTCTTGAAAACTAATGTAAAAATGTACAATAAATATATATTAGTGTATAACTTAACTACTCATCTCGACAAGCATCAAAATGAACAAATCAATGAACAACATTACCGACACTATGGAGTATGGAACACAACTATAGTTTTTATTTATAATGGAAGAGTGATTACAACCATCTATTGTATCAACCTTCCCTTGCCCCTTCTTCCTCTCTCTCTCTCCCTCTTTCAGCTCACTTCTTCAAGTGTATGACAATTTCACAACAGCTTAATGGGCTATTCTTCCAAATGCTATGACCCCTTTCACAATGGCCCTCTCGCTGCTTATGTAGCAATCAAATTAGGGCTGCCAAGCTCCTCCTAGAGTCAAGATTTTTCCCATTTTCCTTCATTCTTAGATTGGGATTTCCCCAAATAATTTGATTTTTTTTGTTTCCTTGCTTTTCTTGAGCAAATTTAGGGATAAATATCTAGATATTTGTGAGCAGATTTGTTGGCTTAACCCACTGAACTTCCCTTAGTTTCACTAATGCTCCTCCTAGTCTAACAACTTGAGTTAGCAGGGTGATGAACGCTCCTCTATGCTTGGTAACAAGCTTTATAAAGTAGGTTAGCAGTATGCAGAGAGCGTTAGTGTGGAATCAAGGCATGCAATTGTGGTCTTTGCTTCAATCATCCAGTATTTCACCTCTGAGTTGATGAGGAGGTCATTTTGTCCTATAACAGATGCCCCCTAAAGTATGAGATCAGAGGCAGAGACGATGGCCGAAATACTTTACTAAAACTGTAATTTTTTAGTCAAAATTTTGTAGAGAGAGAGAAGTTTCGAGCACTAAGGAAAACCTGATACAACAACATACATATATATAACTGCTAAAATTATGTCCCGAGTCAGGAATTCCCATGCTTAGTGGCTATGTCAGAGTAATTTTATCTTCTGAGATATAACAACGCTGGCCGCCGATAAGCACAGAGCGGATCCAGCGTCATAATAAATCATCCTGAAATATCTGTCTCCAAAGAACAATATCTGCAACTTGGGAGAGGGATGCAAGCCTCTACCCAAGGTCTTGATTTCTGCTTCACCGAACAGCATAGATCGGTACATGTGATAAGATGTGTTGATGTTGAACATGCACAAATTCATCTGATTACTAGTCAATAATGGAGACCGTTAACAAATGCAAGGAAGGCCACCGATAATGGTGATGGTATCCAAGATGTATAGTGCAAACTAGCGAGTATGAAAAATTTATTTGTCGTCGAACACTCATAGAATCGCTTAACCAAGAGCCAAAAATGAAAACCTGTGATCAAACACAAGGTAACCTACCACTAATGTATGAATGAAAACCTGTGATCAAGCACAAGGTAACGTGCCACTAATGTCTGCAAGTACCAAGGCACTGAATGTGTTTCTGGGATATCTTCCTAGATAGAGTGTTGAAGTTGATAGGAAGAAACCTATCAAAAGGTAGGCAATCACGTGTCCTACATCAGTCGACATGAAACCGGACAAGAATGATTTTTCTTTTTGAGGAATTTTTTGATAATTTGGGTCTAAACAACAGAGGGCACGGTGAAAGGATATGTATGATCGGTTGATAGAGGAAACAAATGGGGACCCTTGAACAATAGAAGGCACGAAAACGGTTTTAACCAGACAACACTAGACTCATGAACACTACAGAGTGTTAGGATACAGAGATGCAATTACATCAGGGTATATAGGCTAAAAACTCATAGGTTGGTAGGGTTCATATTTAGAGGCCATCAAAATGAAGGTTTATCTAAGGGAGTGCCATGTTCAAGGGAACGATTGCTGCCAAACTACGCTTTCAAATACAAAATATAGTTGTATTGTCCACTTTCCTCGTTTGATTAATTTAATGAGTCCATATGGGTAAACTCATTGATCTTTTCATGTTTAAAGAGTCTAAAAAGAATTGCAAAAAGAATGACTCTTTGCCCTATCTGATTAGTTTAATGAGTCCAGACAAGCAAACTCGTTGATTTTTTCATGTTTTAAGAGTCTCAAAAGTATCATAAAAAGAACGACTCTGTAACTTGTCTGTGTATTTTAAGGAGTCCAAACTAGACAACTCGGTGGTCTTTTCATATTTAGAGAGTCTAAAAAGATCGTGAAGAGAGACTCCATGGTGGTCCCTTTGTCATAGTTGTTAACCGAGTGCGACAAAAGGTTAATAGTATACCCAAATAGGTTACTTTTCCATCTTTTAATCTATTGAACCCAGATAAAGAGAAACATTTTTAAAATAGATGTCGACCTCATTTTGTTACGAGTACGAGGCGATGGACTAAACTCGTGTTGCGTCATGAATTTTTAACGAGCCCAGTAACAAAAACTAGGTTTTTTCAGTTTAACAAGTGAGAAAAGTACCAAAAAGAATGCTAGAGTCATCTTTAGCAAGTTTAACGAGCAGCAAGACATAGCTCAAGTCATCTTTAGAAAGTTTAACGAGCAGCAAGACATAGCTCAGGATTTTTTCAATTTAAAGAGCGAGAAAAGAGCGTCAAAAAAGAATGCTTCGTTGGTCTTTTTCAGTTTATGAGCTGGAAAAAGATCAAAAAGAGTTGCTCAGAGCATTGTTGCATGTATTTAATGAGTGTAATGGTGAAAACTCGGATATGTATATATTTTTTAAAGAGCAATAAATATCACAAAAAGTGCTCTAACCATCGTCGTACGGATTTAACAAGCGTAACGATGAAAACTCGGAGATTTTTATATTTTTTAAAGAGAAATAAAATATCCCTAAAAGTGCTCTAACCTTCGTTGCAAAGATTTAATGAGCTTAACGATGAGAAATTGGAGATGTTTATATTTTTTAAAGAGCAATAAAATATCGCTAAACTCACCTATTCTTCATTGTAGTAGTTTAACGAGCCCAAAGAAGGAGACTCGAGGTTTTTCAGTTTAACGAGCAAGAAAAATACCATAAAAAGAATGCTCAGTCTTTCTCGATCTCATGCTTGACATTAGAAGGGTTTATGTCATGCAGTTCCTCATAAGACCAAGGAAAAGCATCACGAAAGTCCCTAAATAGGTAGGTGAAGCTCATAACTTCCTTAGGATTGTGATTGGCTCCACATTGTATGTTTACTACGATGCCTGTCATGATAGAAATATCGAGGAGCAATGTTTGTGAAATATTGCCCCTGTTTTCTTTCGAATCCAAAAGTTGGATAGTTGTATACGGTGAGGAAATGATTTCATGTGTGTCAGGTGACAAGATTTGAAGAGGCATCATGTTTGAATCAGATATCGAAACATGATGGTGCGAATCCTCCCAAGGTCGCTCTTCTAACCTCGTGATCTCTCTAATAACTTCGTCCATCGGTAGGACTTGATTGATTGGACCAAAAGAAATAGAGGTTATGGGAGGGGCAGTGGTACCGTTGGTCGAAACTAAAGTGACCAAAGATTCAGATGCAAATTGAATGGCTTGGTAGGCCGATTCAGCTGGTGACAATGGCATTTTATCTCCATATGTGTCAATGTCTAAAGGAGCCAGTAGGATCCATGGATTGGTATTTTCATGAGGAATAGATGAAAGCATATTGACCGACTGTGAAACCTACGGTGGGTGAAGAGGGAAACAACCCATGAGGGAAGAAGCCTTCAGTAGATCAGTACCTACACTGACATAACTCTCAGTTCCACCTCCTACTAGGGGTACGGAGCCACTTGGTAATGGTGAATAATCAGGGATGCAGAAAGACAACTGATCTACTATAATAACCTTTCCATCCAATGGAAATTGGATGATGTGAAAGACAATAGATATGACGACCATCATGGAATATGTCCAACTGCGACCCAGCAACATATTATGGTCGAGTTTCTTGTCCACAACTTCTACATCCAACGTTATTGTTTTCCTAGCCAAAGTGATGGAAAATCTGGTTAGGTATCCTTTTGGGATAAAGGTGTGGCCGTTGAAAGCTTTAAGGGAGTTCAACAGTGGGGATAGGGTTGGGGAACCTAGGGCGAGCCAACATGAAGCCGACATGATGTAAGTTGAAGCACCTTCATCGATGATAGTTCTGTGTATACCTTTACCTTTCAATGTGATATGCACCTGAAATGCAAGCTGGTGGGAAAGCGGAGGTTTACACTTGTCCATGTCGAAAATAACAAGCATGGAATCCGTAGGGTCAATACCTCTGATAGCCAAAAGCAAAGCTTTCCATTGGGTAGGGCATGTTTGTAATACTTTGAGCACCGACATAGCTGATGGCGCTTGCACCAAATCCTCTACGATGTTGTAGTGTTGGGCGGCACGTGCAGATGTATTGTACATTGTGCATCGAAGTGCACCTTTTGGGGGTCGAATTACAAAGTCCTCAACCAGCCTTTAGATATGAAAATTAGTGGGTGACGTTGGGTTTTGACCTGAGGATTGCTCTGCTACAGGAGTGACAGGAGCTCCATAAGATCTAGCTCTTATGGCAAGTTCTATAGTTTCAAATGTGAAAATGGTAGAAGATCTTTCACCAGCTGAAAGATGTTGCGAACCATTGTTTCCCCTTGGTGTGGGTTGCTGTTGGTTTACAATAAGATTTTGCTGCTGCTAAGTGGGAAAAGGATTCCTAAGGACAGCGGGGGTCTTACCAGTATCCCTTTTGGCAAGGTACTCTGTGCATTCTTGAAGACACAGAAAACGGCAGGTTACGTGGTCTTCAACACATAGTTTGCAAGGAAATCTGGCAGGTGTATCCTTTTCATCAGCAGTAGGTGCATCGACCTTCTGTTTTGGGTTGGGCTACTTTATTGACTACTCCTCAGAAGGAGCAGTCTTTTTCTTATTCTTCTTTTTCTTACCACTGGGATTTTGTGTAGACTGCATAGAGTTTATCACAGTGGCAGGAAGAGTAGTCATGTTGGTAGAGGGGTCCACTGCCATCTTGGCAATGGAACCACTGAGTTATTTTACAACGACCCCAGAGGTTGCGTCGATAATCCTATCGGCGTGCACTCGGGGTGTTGAGTGGTGGAAGCATTGGGGTTACCAGGAGCATTGTGGATTATGTCGTAAAGAGTGCTAGACTGTGAATATATAAAATCTAAGTGCTCGGCATAACATATGGATTGGTCTTCTGTGACCACACCACCTAGAGTGACATCTTTAGCGATTTGAGGATGTAAGGACCTGTAGAACTAGTCCATTAAGAGAAAGTCTATGATGGGAGCTTTTACTAGTCTCTGCCTATGTCTCCATTCATGTATATGATTGGAGATGTCGGTGGTGGTATCCTGACGAAATGAAGTGAGGATATCTGTCCTAGTCTCATAGCGGATAGGTAACTGGAAGTGCTTGAGGAATTCTATCGCTAAAGTGTCAAAGGTGTTTACTGACATGCATGGTAACTCAATATATCATTTCACGGCATTACCAGTGAGGGTGCAGAGAAAAAGACGTAACCGGACACTATCATCCACCATAGAGTTAGAAACACACCAGAGATGGTAGGTGGTGATATGGGTGCTCAGATCCTCCCCTTGCTTTCCATCAAACTTTAGGATGTGTATTGGTATCTTATGCGAGATCAACAACCATTGTAAGTTGTGGTAGATGGGGTTATTTGTCAGCTTGTATAAGTCGAGAATATCCAACATTGCCAAAAAAAGCAAAGAGTTAGGTGCCCCCGACTCGGACCATGGTGATGACAGATGACCTGAGGAGCTTTATGCTCCTCCGATCATTTGGTTCCCCATAGTGTACATGGGTTGCGTGGTGTAGCATTTGCTTTGTGGTATGGTGTTGTAGAGTGGATTTCCATGAGGATTTTGATACTAGGGTATGAAATTTTCCCCAGTATAAGTGGTGCCCCCTTGGCTCATTTGAGTCTGTGAGTAGGGTGACCCATGGATTGGTTGGGAACCCCTTGTGGATTCCTGATTGACAAAGATCTAACCATTTGGCTTTGATTGACATAGGGAACACTCATGTTAATTAGCGACTGTCCATGCATGCTTGAGACCAGAGGAGGAACTGTGACTGTCAAGTTTTATCAGATAAATTTTAATGTGATATTCTTTAAAGTCTCAAAAATGATAGCACTCAGGTACCTAAAAATAAAAAATACACTAAATATATCAATCAACAAACAAAGGGAAAGTACCTCGTCTGATAAGCACTGATCACTAGAGATGAAACCCAGTATCTCAATGAATAACAAAGAAGGATGGCCAAATGTACGGTTATGGTTACTCTAGGGCTTCACCCAAACCTCAGATTAAGGGGCCAAGTACTCTCGTGAAGACAGAGTAGATCTATCCATGTTAGGTACCAAGACAGCCTGTCCCAGTCACCTTGTGTAAGTACCTAGAAGTTTTGGCCACTTGAGATACCTCAAATCACAGACATTACCAGGGGGGACATATTCGTAGATAGCATCCTGTGTGGACAGGAAACCTGAGTCCCCAACTTAGTTCCAAAATCCCTGAAGGGACCCCCAGTACACAGAATGCCCAAAGAATTTGTAAGAGAAGGTGGAATACCTTCAATTATAGTCCAATGTTGTCTCGTAATATGAGTGCAAAAGGATTTTTCACTCGTTAACAACACTAGTTTTGGTTTTCAACCTTGGGCAGTTCACTCACATGCTTATCCCAATATCTTAGCCTAGCTAATGTTGGTTTTCTCAAAAGAGTAACTGATTGATTTTAATGTAAATTTTAAGTGTACTTGATTATTTGTCTTCGTTAGGGGTGTTGACGTACGAATTTGGTGAGACTCTTGACTCAATAAATCATGCAGAACAATGCTCTGATTTTTTTTTCCAATTTTTATGCAAACAAGTCTTATTCTACATATTCATCTTTTCACATATTCATAGATTCGTTTGTGCGTCTAAAGCCATTCAACACTTGCATAACCAAAAGCTTCCTTTTCCAATATTTCCTAACAACTACTGAAAACCAAAATGAAGTAGCTTACAACTATTTCGACAGAAGGATGAATACAATTTATCAGTTTTTCTTTCAAAAAAAAAATGTATTTTAAGAGAGAAAAACTAAAACTTTTTCCTAAAAATAAATTTTCACGACACCAAATTTTCTAACATAATATAGTTTCAGATCTTACTTCAACCCATGAGAAAATCCCCCCCCCCACTTTCGGTCCATAGACACTACTAGAAATCATGGAAATGGGAGACTAACACTCTGTTTTAGTGTAAACAAAGAGTTACTTGG
This sequence comes from Pinus tabuliformis, assembly GCA_031772625.1. Lineage (NCBI taxonomy): Eukaryota > Viridiplantae > Streptophyta > Pinopsida > Pinales > Pinaceae > Pinus > Pinus tabuliformis. The sequence goes on along the minus strand of CM062818.1, from coordinate 982,107,108 downwards.
TCCACTAACACTCCTTGTACATAGGCACAATGCTTTAAAAAGCTTTGTTTAGCCTGGTAACCTGCGTTAGTGAGGGAAATTGCTCAAACAAAGGGCCTTTAGGATTGGTTTTTGAGGATAATGCAAACTAGTAGGATGTAACAAGATAGTTGGTGGATCAGAAAAGGATTTGAAGAAGTAGGGAGATCCTAGAAGAAAGAGAAGAACTGAGAGGAGTCCGGGTAAACCGAGAACTACATGTATAGTCCCTAGCAGAGTCACCAATTCTGCTATGGGGTAAAATGCATGGTGTATGTAGAATGAAAACTACCCTCAAAGGCCTTCCTGAGGCCTTTGACAGATTATAAGATTATTTGTAGAAGCTACCAAGCTATGCACATGTTCATCTATCAAACATAAATTGAAAATGTATGGAAAGAGGATCACCTTTAGTTCCTTCTAGATTTGTTTGGAGATCTCTATGTGGCAAGAAGAACTCCTTCAAGGATGGCTCCAAGAAAATTCCTGCATAAAGGACAAGGTAAACCAATCACAGCATACGCTCTTGAAAACTAATGTAAGAATGCACAATAAACATATATTAGTGTATAACTTAACTACTCATCTCGAAAAGCATCAGAATGAACAAATCAATGAACAACATTACTGACACTATGGAGTAGGGAACACAACTGTAGTTCTATATTTATAATGGTAAAGTGATTACAACCATCCGTTGTATCAGCCTTCCCTTGCCCCTTCTTCCTGTCTCTCTCTCCCTCTTTCAGCTCACTTCTTCAAGTGTATGGCAATTTCACAACAGCTTAATGGGCTATCCTTCCAAATGCTCTGACCCCTTTCACAATGGTCCTCTCGCTACTTATGTAGCAATCAAATTAGGGCTGCCAAGCTCCTCCTAGAGTTCATTAGAGAAAAAGCCATGAAACTGCCCTATTTTCAAGCTTTTTCCCATTTGCCTTCATTCTTAGATTGGAATTTCCCCAAATAATTTGATTTTTGGAGCTTCCTTGCTTTTTTTGAGCAAATTTAGGGATAAATATCTAGATATTTGTGAGAATATTCTTTGGATTGACCCACTGAACTTCCCTTAGTTTCTCTAACGCTCCCCCTGGTCTAACAACTTGAGTTAGCAGGGTGACTAACGCTCCTCTATGCTTTGTAACAAGCTTTATAAAGCAGGTTAGTAGTGTGCAGAGAGCGTTAGTGTGGAATCAAGGCCTGCAATTGTGGTCTTTGCTTCATTCATCCTGTATTTCACCTCTGAGTTGATGAGGAGGTCATTTTGTCCTATAACATAGACACTTGTACAACTTTTACAATGATTGTTTTACAATGACTCTGCACAATGATACTTTGACAATGATTGTATGCAGTGCTTCCCACTTGAAGACTTTGTTGGCATTATGAGACAAGTGTTGTCCTTGATGGCAAACCACACTGATGACAAATCATAGTGCAGAAGGTCAGCAGCAAGGAATTGATGATCAGACTATAAGAAGAAGAGAAAATTCATATACGCAGGTTCATTAAGCCCAAGTCGCGTGTACACGTTGGTTCGCTATATACCAAGTCGCGTATACGCAGGTTCGCGATATACCAAGTAGTGTATACACGCAGGTTCATTAATGGAAAAGAGCGTACGTGTCGGAAAGCTTACTTTTGGTCCATGGTAGTTAGTCCTCGGTACTTGAGCCTATGTTTTTGGACCAAAGTATCTCGACAGACGTGTTGATCCCTAGTATTGAGTTGACGGTATTGTTTTACTATGGTTTTGGACCGTGGTATTATGAAAGACCTAAACCTATATAAGGAGAAGATCATTAGGCCAAAGGCAGGAGTGAGTAATGAATATCTGATGAAGTGTGAGATCCAAATGCTGGTTATGGGTTGGTGATCTGAACCATGGTTTCACTCATGTGGAGGATGATGAACTATGGATCGGGATCTCAAGGCTTGGAATGATTATCTTCATATGGTTTGATTGTGGATAAACTAGATCTATTGACGCATGTTTATTGTTATGATTTGGGTATGTTTTAATGTTTGGTATAGCTGCAGAATTATAAGTTAGGATTTGCATATCTGTACGCAGGTTGTCTTTGGCAAAAGAGCGTATACACGTAGGTTGGGTTTGTCCAAGTAGCGTATACAATGTGATGTATGATATTTGAAGATGAAGTTGGATCTGGTTACTGTTACGATGTCTATGTTGTTGACAGGGTTTTAGTGATTCAGTATTGGGTGATTCAGAGATTGATGATGCAGGTTGTTTTATGGATCCAGTATGAAAATGTATGAAACGTGGTCCCGAGAAGATTGTAGAGTTCAGTAGGATGGTGTCTACGTACTGGAAAACATATCAGCCAGTACAAGATCCAGGGGGTTGTAGCTCCCTTCCAGGAGCAGCTGGAGAATGAGTAAAGGTTGGAGCATTCTGTAGGCAGGCACCTACGTACTAGTAAATGGATCGGCTAGTACAAGAGCTAAGAGGGTTGTAGCCCTCTGCAGGTTGTAGCCTGCGTGCTGGTAAAGGACTGCACCAATACATTGTAAAAGAATTTTCTTATTAAAGGAAGATATAAACAAATTACAGCAGGTGGTTTTCACCCACATTGGGTTTCCACCTTATATCATGGTGTTCATGTGTGTGCCTTATGTGTGATGATCTGTTCTGTTATACTGCACCTATTTACTGTTAATATGGTTAATAATGTTCTGATGCATTTACTGAAGATAAGCTAACTGAATCATAAGATTACTGCATGTACGCTAGTTGCCCTTAACGAAGTCGCGTATATACGTTGATATCCTTAACTGAAGCTGCGTGTATGAATCTGAGTATAAAATTGAAAAGTTTTATCTGATCTGATAATACTGATTCACCCCCCCCTCTCAGTATTATTTCCAACAGACTTCATGTGGTGAACTTCTTATTGTTGTCCTGCACCTTGATTACTACTCTTGTCATGCTACCCTTTCTCAATATTTAGAACATTAGATTATGCATTGAGTCTTCTCTTGATGAATATATAATACCTGCAAAAAGTCTTCAAGGAAATACCCATGACATGATAATAGTAGAACTTACCTCATCCTACAGAGCATATGTGATTGATAAACAAAAACAACAAATTAGAATATAAAGAACCTAATGAAATTAAGAGATGAACATACATATGTAGAAGATAATTACCTTTAGCTTACCTCTGCTGCATCATTTTGCTGCACCTTGCTCTTTGTTGGCCTAGAAAGTCTATTCCTTCGCACCCCTTGACAACACTTGATCTAGTTTTTCTTGCCTTCTAGGAGCATGATATTTAATCTGATGTATCTTTGTGGTTTCAAATCCCCAACATGTGATTTTCGGTCTTGTAGAAGCCCTCTGAGTCTTCTTTGCAATGCCACAAGTCTGACCTAATTTGGACTCTTCAAGGCAAAGTTGTGCCCAATCACTCACAATGACCTAATTATAGACTAGTTTAGTAGAGTGAACTTGTACGACATAACACATGCCACTGTTTCCTCCCTCTTCTTTGAAATTGATACACAAAACTATAGTCCATGCACTATCCACCACATTTTACAGAATTCCAATCGTCTTCTCTGAGAGTGAGTTATGACGATTTCCCAAGGTCACTTCTTTGAGATGAAATTCGATAGCCTGCAAAACCCTAACTTCCATGGATCATATCTCCTAAAATATAGTGAACAAAGATCTGACATTCGGTCATGAATTTCATCAGATTGTGAATCAAATGGATTTTAATTTCAGAATCTAAGTCTTAGAAATGAAGTTATAGCAAAAATTCCACAATGACTACTTTTGGAGGGTAAATGAGATTTATTTATATATAGTTGAGAGGGGATTTTATAGAGAATGTTGGATGGATTTTAGGAGCTTAAAAAATTATTAATTATTGACTATTCAATGATAAAAAACAATTATGAGTGCCATGCCACAACCCCATAGGGTTTTAGCCCACTGATTGGGGCTACTAACTTCAAACATGAAATCACTCAAACCGTGAAGAATTACTTGGCGTGCCATATATCAATGGAAACATCTTGACAAGTAGAATCCATCTAGAGGATTCTTGACTCAAAATAGAGTAATTTTTCAATGTTATCACCTTTATTGAACCTCAGGCTAAAGGAAGGCAATGCTAGGGTAACCACAAACCACACTTAGCCAAGTGGCTAGCCCTAATAGGCTAGGAGAGGGCTCTCTCCGTAAGGATCTCAGCCAAGATTACTAGATCAAGAAAATGATATTAGGCTAGGTATAATAACATAAGGTTTGATTTGATTTTGAAGGGTTTTTACTGGATCAGGAGGAGCCAGATAGTTTGGGCAAGGAAATTAGGTCAAAATTGTAGGGTGTTCGATGAGGCAAGGTAGGCACAAGGCTCAACACTCTATGGTTTGATGGGTGAGGTGATTCAAGATAGGTGAGGAGCTAGGAAGAGCATGTGATCACCATGGATCCTTCCTAAACTAAAGAAAACATAAACTGTGAATATTTTCCCAAAGCAGAGCATTAATGTTATGGGTTCTGCCTATCAACTGGAAAACATCCAGTTAGAATCAATGAAATGATTAATGAAGTACACGAAACATTTTAACATATGATCATAAGAGAGGAAACTGAACTAAACATCATACCACATGGATCCCAAAGAAATAGCTGTATTTTTTTAGTAGTATCCTGCTAAGCTGATACAAAATGATGTCTAATCAAAGCATAAGCATCCAGCTAAGTCCAACCCTTTACAATGAGAAAGAAGAAGGATATATAGACATTTATTTGACCTCCTCCATACTCAAGGGTCAAATCCATAAGATGAGGAGCTAATCTAACCAACACTGGACAAGAAACTGGAATCTAGGCATCTTAACAACTTGCCTCTAAAAGTGAGGAAACTGATTCATTTGTGCTCAAAATGACTTTTAATCTAATGAATCTACCTTCTAATACTTATTACCAATCATATTTACAAGCCTATTCATAATTTACATTAGTAAAACACCCTCCATGAGAGAAAATCCAAAATTACTATCAAAGCACAGTGAAATGAAAATTCAGTGCAAATTTTGTCCTATGCACAACGCCACTAGCCCTATGCACAATTCTTTTTGCAAGTCCATTTAGTAGGCCTTCTCAGTATCCAAATTGATCTCATGATAGCTCATTCGAAATATCTTCAAGTCTTCTTTCCAAAACATCTTGAATTTCATCATTTGAACCTCATTTGACCGCTCAAAAGCGGATTCTCCCAAGATTGCTTCTGTGTGTCCAAAAAGGGGAAGAAAGGTCATTTTTGGAGTGTTTTATGACCTTTTGGTAGATTAGTTCTGCTCCAAAAGCTTAGAAAATGCGTAGGGTGCATGTACACATTTCTCGAACTCAAAAAATGAAAACCATTTGTGAATTGGGTGTCCCTAGGAAAAGCACAACATGCATAGAGCTATATTTCCTCTGTCAAAATTACCAAAATTTGTCAAAGGCAAAAATTCCTCCAAATTTGATCAAAATTTGTGGCAAATACCACCATCAAGCATCTTGATGAGACAAGGAAGCTTCAACAAGCAACCTAAGCCTATCCTCCTCCCTTTTTCCGTTGAGTTCCCATCTCAACCTTGCTTTCGTTTGCTTGACCCTAATATTACAAATTTTGTTACAGGTCCTGTAGTGGTAGGCCATATGCCTGATGATTTTGTTGTCCCTATTGGCCCTTTGTAGTAGCTTCTCTAAGTGAAAATTCAACCTTTCAAGCCAATTTTCTCTATCCCCCTCAATTTCCTTCTCAGTTGTAGTCAAGGTGACCGGTGTTTCTTCCTTTTGAAATGCTGATTTTCCCTTGTCACTTTGTTTCTTCACCTTGAGAAGTTCCAGCTCCATGAGGACCTGCTTATCACTCAGCTGCTTGTTCTCTTGTTTAAGATCTATAATGACATACTTATGTCTCGCCAATTTGTCCATCAATGATTGGATCTATGCCTCTTTCTCCTTAAAAGCACCTCCAACTCTGACAGTACCTCCATCCTCCTTCCTTCACCCCTCCACTTTCCCGAAATGCTCTCCCTGATTCTGACACCTTTTCTAAAGGATGGACTTAATTCTTTGTACTTGTTTCTATGTCTCAAACATCATCGGCCAACCTGCCCCATCCTTGACCCTTGAACCCTTGATCCTTGAGCCTTGACCCTTGAGCATTGAACCATCGGCCTGGACTTAATGCTTTGTACTTGTTTCTATGTCTCAGACATCATCGACCAGCCTGCCCCATCCTTGACCCTTGAACCCTTGATCCTTGACCCTTGACCCTTGAGCATTGAACCATCGGCCTGGACTTAATGCTTTGTACTTGTTTCTATGTCTCAGAAATCATCGGCCAGCCTGCCCCATCCTTGACCCTTGAACCCTTGATCCTTGAGCCTTGACCCTTGAGCATTGAACCATCGGCCAACCTTCTGAAGATTACTCAGATATAGTGGAGTTATTACGCTCTATAATTATCGGTGAATAATCAAAATTTTTTGTGGATTAGGGGGGTACCTACTTATTATATTTGGTGCGTTTCCGCTTCATGTTAGTTTGACTATCTTTTAGAAGTATTTGATGGTTAGTTTTATGTATATTAACTTATACTGTGATTTTTATACTTTGTATTTCATTTTTGGGGGGTTAGCTTAAAATACTACAATTTTGTATTAGTAACATAGCGTCATTGTTCTTCGGTTTTTTCATATTTTATACTATTTTTATCTTCATGTTTTCCTTTGTTGCGTCATCTTGAGCCTTCAAGTCAACTTTCTCTATGCCATGATCAATATGAGGTTATTCTGGTTCATCATGTTCCATTGAATCAAAATCCCTCTCCTCCTCATCATCAAAACTTTCCTCCAACATATTTTCCTTCCCTCTATGCAGTTGCTGCACCTATACTTGTTGTGTTGATGAAGAAGGCAAAGCCCCTTCCACACCCTGTGGAGCAAGCATTTTCCTATGAGTTGATGAAGAAGGCAAGGCCCCTTCCACATCAAGTGGAGTAAACACTTGCCTATCTGCTGCAAACAACTTTTTAGCCCCTCTCTGATAATTCTACCTCCCTTATGTAGTTTTCTCTGCTGTTGAGGTTCATCTTCCAAACTTTCAATGCCATTGTTTTCCTCCTCATAATATCTGTCTTCTTTGTCCATGTTTGCCAAGTTTTGAAGCTATGTACCCCTAGAGAAGGTGTTATCACAAAACCAGTACTAGGGACTGCAACCAAGCCAGGTCTCATGTAACTGTTTCAACCTATCTTTAGACCAAAGATTAGCCTCTTTGATCAGAGAGGGCTCTCTCAAAACTCTTGATAAAATCCTTCACACACTAGATGGCTAACTCTTTATTTACTTATGAAAACATAACTGGTTGGAAACACACCAAAAGATATCTCATTGGGCTATGGAGTCTATAATATCAAGTAGACAAGAAAAACACAGTGATCTCATAGAAATCAAGGCTCTTAGCATTACAAGTCAAACATATTCCACCACACATAGCTTGCTGTATACACAGGAAGTCAGAGCATATATTTATGAATTCTGAGTGATTGCATACAACAAAACCATAAAATAACATAAGGTATAACACATCATCACTTCATTTGACCATGACAATCCTTCGAGAATCTTGAGAAGAGAATAACTCTGTTTTACTATTACTGTCAAAAAAGGTCTTACAGTGGCCCAAAACAACACACTTTTTCTATTAAGTATCCAACCTTTTTTACATCTAAGTTATTCCTATATATAGCCTATCAAAACACTGCTGTACGAGACTCCTCATCAAGCATGAAGGGAGCTCGGGCTTTTGACATAAATGACCTTAACAATAACATAAACAAACTAATTGATTACAAGAGATATGATGCTACGAAAACAGAGGATTCCATCATATTGGCACTTTAAGTCTTCTTCCTTGTATACCCTGCTGTGTCCTTGGAGCTTGCCACCTGTAGTATTGCAATAATAACCATATCCAAACTTAAAACAGATTCAATGTATATACAGCTCCGGATACTTGATGCATAGATGATTCAACAACCGAAAAGAAAATGAAGCCTATATTCTTGGTTGCTGCCTCCCCTCGGTGTTCATATATTAATGATCCATCTTTAAGCCATTTAAACCTTGGATAGTCCCGTGTGACTGAAGAGAACTCATAACCGAGCCATCCCACAACTGGACAAGTGTATCATTTAACACCTCAGCAGCTCTATCCAAACCCTAAAATTTCGGAGATAAAGTGACTTTTAGGCAAAAGACAAAACTTCGGCTTTTTCTTTGAATATTTACACCTGACCTCCTTTTCAAAATATCTGACTGATCTTCTATAATCTCCATGCTGCTATTAAACCATCTCTTTAAATATATGCTGACCTCAGCATTCCAACTCAAGCTTTAAACCTAACCAGTCATCTACAGCAGTTTCGTAGCGCGCTACGAAACTGCTGTAGGTCATCAAAATTAAATATATGAACCTCAAAACAGCAATATTTCAAATCTATGATTCCTTTAGTCTTTCCATACAGGTGTGAAGACACAAAAAAGTCTCAAAAACTTTTAAAAAGACAATGGCCCAAAATATATCAAAATTTGAGAAAACACATTCCTCCTTGAATCATTTAGCTAGCTTGTCTAGCTTTTCTTTCAGGCTGATGACTTCCTCCTTCAACTTCTTGTTCTCTGCTCTTAGACTTGCATTCATTTGTTTCATAGTTTTTGCCTGTTTTAGAGCTGGTACTGTCCATACATAGGCGTCAGATACCGAACTAGCTTGACTGATCAAACTTGTTTTACCTTTCATCACAGCTTTCTTATAACTAGTATATCTCACTGCCTTCTCTTTAAAAATATTATGAACCTGAGGTATCCCCTTACTTGCTCCAGCTTGTTTTTTAATGGCAATCACATTTCCACTTTGACTAATAACCACCTTATTGTCCTTATTCTTGTTTTTAACTGCTTGGACTATTTCAGAGAAGATTTCAAGTGCCTCTGTCCTAGGCATGTCTGAAGGGACTTTCTCTTTTTGAGCCTTTTCTGCTTCCTTCATTTGCCTCCTAGTCATTGGTCTGCGAGGTTTAAAGGCATACTCTTCACCTGGTTCTTCAAACTTTAACCTTTTGGAAGCCTTTGACTTCTTAGAACTCTCAGGTGAAGATTGTGTTAGATCAATATGCATAGGTGATACCAATTGATCTAGTTCTATTTCAAGTGGTTCAACTTGAATTGGATGTTCTTGTTCTAATTCAATGGCTTCCAACAAATCATTTACACTACCCTTAGAAACAGGACTCTCTTCCACATGAGCTGATTTTCCTTTTTCTTTGTTCAGCTGGCCTCTAGTTCTTACTCTTGAAACTCTTTCAACTTCACTAGACTTAATTTCATCTTTTCTTTTGTGAGTCTTCTGTTTAGATGATTCTGGTGTTTCTTTAAGAGGCAACTTAGAAGCTTCTTTTTCAGATACTTTAGATGATTTTGAAGTTTTGACTACTGATGCTTCAGGAGTTTCTTTAACTGCTAACTTAGGAGTCTTCTTTGTTGATGCTTCAGGTGTTTCTTTGACTGTTACAGACCTCTCTGGCTTCTTTGTTTTAGCTTTGGGCTTCTTATGGTCTGTTATTTCTTTCCTAATCTCAGCCAAAGTAGTATCCTCACTCCTATCTTCTCTTTCTCTTACAGGTAATGGAGTGAGGCCCGTTTTACTAGGGAAACCGGCCATGAATACAAACGAATCCCAGTCCTTACCAATTTTATGTAGGCTATCCAACACCAATAATTTAACCAGACCATGATGAAAAAGAGATGTTTCATAAGCTTCCTTCTTCAACTGAATCTTGTCACACATCTTAGTAATACTCCTGAATAAGTAAAAAGGGATGTCTATTGAGCTCTTACCAGTGAAGTGTAGTAGCAGCTTGAAATGATATGAGTAGACTTTGTTGTACCGACCTTCACATGTCAAGTACTTCTGGATGCATGTCAATAATGTAGCATAATTCTCCTTAAGATAGCTCCTTGGGACAGCTTTAGTAAGATCTTCGTCTACATATGGTGCCTTTAAGAACTCCTTACACGGACCCATATCAAACTTGAAATTCTTGAACCATTCTTGGCCACCTCTTGGGATTTCTGTGACTGTAGAAATGACTTCAGGGGAAACCGGAAACTCCAGCATGGCCACTTTTGAATTTAATCCCGTGAAATTCACTGCAAATGCCTTGGTCACTTCTGCATGTCCACCTTTGAGTTTTTCACAAAACCGCCAACAACCAGCACCTCTGAACGCCTTTGCTACTTCCTCATTCCTGAGGGTTACATCTAATCCCTTCGGCTCTGTTCTCACACATCTACCCGAACGGTGCTCCTTTCTTTCCATGTTTCTTTGCACAATTCTACACAAGGAAATGACGGTGGTTTGCAGCACGAAAACACTCTTTGGCTGTAGAAATCAGGCTCGCTTGCAGTAGTCTGTTTAGAATAAAGCTCACGCTTTTCATAGAGCAGAAGACATTCATATGTTATGAAAAACACATTATGGAATGACCACTTCCTATAACGTCCTCCAAACTGACACCTAACTCAATGAAATCAGACCTGATGGCAAAGTAATGGCTAATCATGACACATAAATGGTGTGAGGAAACAATCATAACCGGACTCGTGACTCACTACTTCTCGGATTAGACATTCAAGGAAAAATGCTGCACAACAGCCCGAAACCCCGATTTCGTAGCGCGGGCAGTTCAAATTTAAAGGAATGCGCTACGAAATCGCTGACAAACGGGCCACTACGAAAACACGCAAACATTATTTAGCAGCAGAACTGACCAATCACACTCGCGCTACGAAACTGCGCAAGTACCTAAGAGATCATACCCGCGCTGCGAAACTGCGCAAGTACCAATGACATGACATGACATAACTAACCATGATGGAAGATGACTAATGCCCTTGCCTTTACACGAATTTCATTCATAACTCTTGAATTTCAAAATTTGAAATTGACATAAGTTAACAAACCTATTTACAAGACTTCAAGACTTTATAAAAACTTATGGACAATTAACATATACATGAACTATAGATTCTAGTGATAACAGAAGGTATGGAATGAGTGAGTAATGGTTAGTAGGGATAAGGGAAGGGGAAATAAACTTATGTGGTATTGGTGGACTAATGAGAAGGAGGGTATAAAATATGAAAATGAGAGAGAGGGAATAGGGTTTTAGAATGTGCTTTGGGGATGAAGGAATAAGGGATATGGAGGGATATGTACGTGGGGTTAGGATTTTGAAAATAGGTGAAAGGAGATATGGGAGGGATTAGGGTTTTTTTGGAATAAGTGAAAGAAGGTATAGAAAGGGTTCGGGTTTCTAAGGAATAAATGAAATAATTTTAGGGTTTTAATGTTGTCATAGAAAATTAACCTCAAGTAAATGAATTGAATGTCAAGGGTGAAGCTTATGGGTAACACTTGCTTGAGGGCCAAAGAAAGCAAACACAATGCTTCAGGGTGGCAGGAGAGAATTTTGGCACTTGATATCCCTATGCATAGTTCTCCACCTCTATGAATAGCACTATTCAAATTTGCACTGGAAAAAATTCCCTATGCACAACACTCCAACTATATGCGCAACACTCCCTCCTCTATGTGTAGTGCCTCCTGCTCTATGCAAAACGCCTTTTTGCAAGCCACTTTGGGAGGCCTTCCCAGGTCAAAATTGCAGCCCTAATAGCTCATTGGAAAGCTATTCCTATAGACTTTCCCAAACATCTTGAATGTTTCAATTTGGAGCTCATTTTCCCTATCAAGCACTCAATATCCCAACATTGGTCAAAATGTGCAGAATGAGGCTTCCAAAATGTAGAGTGTTGTTGTTGTTGTCAACTTTTGTAGGTCTTACTCAACTCCAAATTGAGCTTATGATAGTTCATTGGAAAGCTCTCTGTGTATAGTTATCACTTGATGCATCAAGAAATTCTTTTGGATATTCCATCTAGGATAAAAAAATTCTTTTTCCCAAGGTCATTTCAGAACTCCTAAGGCAAATGATGTTTTGGCCATTTCACCCAAACCATGAGACCTGTGTAAAAATTTAAAGCGTTTTTTCTTCTTTGGTGTATGATAGACAACAACCTCTCTCATTTTTGTCAAATTCATATTTTCATGGTTAGAAACATCATTTTAACAAAAACTATCCCGATATGTGGAACAGGGGATTTGTAGAAATGAAGGGAAATGAATGGGATAAGGGGCTTCTAAATTCTTGGGAAAATTTTGGGAAGTTAGGAGGGATGTTAGGAAGCAAGGAAAAGTGTAATTTCAAGGATTGAGTGAGGGGAAGGGGTCCAAAAGGGAAAAACACAAGCCTAACCTAGAAAAGTGTCAAATTGTAGCAATAGGCTACGGTTTCTCGGAAAATGATGAATTTGAGGGATATCAGTGATGGTAAGTGTTTAAGAAGGTATATTAAGTATAGGGTAAGGTGTATGAGCATCAGGATACAAATTTTGTTGATGATTTTACCATCTAGGAAAAATTACCTTCAAAACCCTAGGAGAGGGAAATGAGCCCTACCTAAGCACAACTGAAGCACAAACAAGGTGTAAAATGACCCATTGGAACCTGAAATAATGATGACAACTCTTTGAATGATGGTACACTCAGCCAAATTGTGACATGGAACAATACTTGGAAAATTTGGAAGGTGTGAAAACAATCCTAGACCTAATACCTAGTGACCAAATTTTACTTGAAGACTCACTGAAATGACAAAAATTTGACTTTGACACCCCAAGACCACTTTATAAGAGAATATTTAATCACTCTTGGAAGGCTGCAAAGGCTGACGCTAACATTCAAGTCAAAATTCCCTTTCAAGATCAAGGTATCCTATGGTGCTGCTTGGGTGGACATCAATGATAACCTTAAATCATCTTTAGATCAACAATATCCCCCTTTGGCATTGATGGCAAGACAAGTACTCCACCTATGATTAGGGCACCTCTTCCTACTGCCTTCTCTCCCCCTTTGACATCAATGGCAAAGGGTAACTCCCCCTGACACACAACCATCCTAAGGACCTATACACACATCAACTCCCCCTTTATTTTCTGAATAAGGAAAATCTAATGAGAACATGGGAGAATCCCAAGCTTTTGACGAAGATAGTCAAATGCTTCAAGAGGTAAAGGTTTAGTGAAGATATCAGCGATTTGTTCTTTTGTACCAACATATTCAAGTTTGATATTATTTTTAGTGACTTGTTCTCTGACAAAATGATATTTTATTGGAATGTGTTTTGCTTTTGAATGCATGATAGGATTCTTGGAGATGCTGATGGCACTAGTGTTATCATAGATTATGGGAATAGGCTGGCTGAATTGTACTTGAAGGTCTTGCAAAGTTTGTTTCATCCAAAGCACTTGAGTACAACAAGCTGCCACTGCAATAAAGTATGCTTCCGATGTAGATAACAAGATTGAGTTTTGCTTTTCGCTCAACCATGATATGAGACAACCACCTAGATAGAATGTTGCTCCACTAGTACTCTTACGATCATCAATTGTTACTGCCCAATCTACATCCGTAAAGGCTTGAATAATAAGATTGTTTCCCTTGGGATACAACAAGCCATATTCTGTTGTGCCCTTTAGAGATTGAATAATTGTTTTGACGGTAATAATACAATATTATTTTGGTGCTTCTTGTAATCTTTCTACTTGTCCAACTACCTGCATCACATTAGGCTGGGAGGCTATCACATATAGGAGACTACTAATCATGGATCTATACAATATTTGGTCCACATCCTTTGACGAATCTTCTAAGCTTCACTTGCAACCTATTATCATGGGGGTAAGGACTAGCTTGCAATCTTCCATATGAATTTTTGAGCATTTCCTTGATGTACTTGGTTTGATATATGAATATTCCTTTATCCTGCTGAGAAATCTGAAGCCCCAAAAAGTATGTCATCTCTTCAAGCATAGACATTTAAAACTCACTTTGCATTTTTGTGGCATGCTAAACATCCCGATATCTTCCATTCTGGAAATGGGACAAAATGTTTTTCCAAAGTCGATTCCTTCAACCTTTTCATATCCTTTTCAGACTAATCTTGCCTTGTTCTTGGTAACTTGTATTCCTTCAACTGTTTTTCTCCCCCTGAACATGTAATGCAACTTCCATATTTTTCAAACTACATGTCTGTCAATTGTAGACTTGTATCATATACTATTGCATAGACTCCTCATCTTCAAATTTCTATGAGTCGATGAGTTGAATTGTCCAAAATAATGTGTCATTTAATGAATCGTCTTGACTCGAGTCATTAACTGAAGCAACTATTGATTCCTCACAATCTGTTACGAATCGTGAAAGCATAATTTTTGGGACCTTATTCCCTTCTTACTTCTCTTGCTCATCTTGTACCTGTTTTCCTTTCCAAACCTTCTTATTCACGTCATCAAGCTTTCCATTCATGGTTGATTCCATCTTGTACCTATAGTTATGAGCTATGTGTCCATAGTTATGACATTTGTAACATTCGATGTTATTCAAAGAAGATTCCATTTGGTGTTTATCTCGTGATCTTGCAAATTTGCTTCTAGGATTTTTCCAATAATAGTCGTACCTGTTTGGAACTTCACAATCCCTAGCCATATGTCCAAAACTTTTACATTTGTAACAATCAACATCATCTCTCAAATGATAAAATTTGTGGATATTATGCTGAGTTCTGGAATATCCATTTGTGAGAGATCTCTTCGAATTATATTAATTCCAAACATACATGTGATATTTTGAAGCTCTATGTCCAAATTTTCCACATGAATAACGATAGCAATGAAAAATATGTTGGTACTTGGAAGAAAATTTTTGTCGGGGAATTGCCTTCCAAGGTTGTTCTTGCGAATCTTGTCCAATGAAGTCTACATGCCTATCGAATCTCATAGGTTCATTGTATTTTTTATAGAAGGTCTTACCTCTTCTTTGTAATTGAGGCCAGTTCTATCATTGTAAGATCATTGATTTTTTATGAGTTCTTCCAACGCCCTTGAGTTGTTGGCATAGTTTTGGACAGTTTTTCCCTTCTTCACTTCCTTACACATCGAGACTACTTCAGCTTCTAATGCTTCCCTTTCTCAGTTTTTTTCTTCCAATTTCTTTTGAAGTGACTCTTCAATACATTTGTGTTCTTGAACTTCAATTTTAAGACCTTGAACTTGTTCTTCAAGAGTATTAGAATGGATATTCTCAACCTTATGCTCTTTTATAAGCTTGATTGCCTCCTTAAAAAATTATTCTATGGTCAACCCTTCTTCTTCTTTGTTTGATACCTCTTGTTTATTGTGCATGGCCATAAACAATACTCTCTCATTGGCTTCTTCTTCACTATCACTGTCTTCATTGGATGATGAGCTATCTTCTTTAGAGAGAAAGTTCCTTTTGAAAGCTTTCTTCTTGCCTTGCTTGATGAATTTCTTAAAGCCTTTCTTTCCTTTTGAGTTTCCATCACTTCTGTTCGAAAATTTTTGCTGCGAAATTCCCAATCTCACCACAACCAAAACATATTAATGGAAGTTTACCTTTGAATTTTCCCTTACAAATTTTTAGTTTTCTTGTAATGTAAGCATATTCTCCATCTGAAAAACATTCTTCCTCATCTTCCACACTTGCAGGTGTAGGTGCAGGTCTTTTCCTTTGAAGGTTGTTTGTCCTTATTGGTTTTCTTAGCTGTAGAGAATGCTGTTTCTAGATGCGAAGTACCCTCTTCTTCACAAAGTCCCATTTCATATGCTATGAGAACTCCATGTAATTCCTCTTTGTTGAGTTATTCTAGATATGTACTGTATTCTAAGGCTGATACATTTGGGTTGAATCTTCCTGGTAATGTTCTAAGAATATTTCGTATAATAGTCTTCTCATCAACAGGCTCTCCCAATCCTTCTAGAGTGTTGGTTATTTCATCAACGTGTTGGAAGTATGCATCAATGTTTTCATCTTCTTTCATTATGAGTTGCTCAAAATTTTCTCTGTAGATTTTAAGCTTTGCTTCTTTGACATTTGAGTCACCTTCATATATATTCTCAAGCTTGTCCCATACATTTTTGGCCATTTTACAACCCAACACCTTATGTTAAGCAGATTCAATAAGTCCACTAATAATAATATTCTTTACTTTTCCATCATTTACCAAATTCTTCTTACCTTTTTCTTCTGTCGTTGGTGTAAAGCCATTTTGAATAGTGTCCCATACTTCTTAATCTTGCACCAAGATATTGAACTTTGTTCTTCCTCTCCAAAGTGCATTATTATTTTCATTGAATACAAGTACACCATTCTTGGTATGCTCCATGATATCCTTCCAGTTGTTAAAATTCCATTGAAGGAACCAAGCTCTGATACCAATTGTTGGAAAATACTGAGAGCGAGGGGGGGGAATCAGTATTCCTTAGAAATTAGCACTTTTAAATCTTTTCAGAGTAATAGTTAATCTTCAATTATTATTAATGTTTATATAGTAATGACAGTAAATAAAATAACACATGAGACATAAAGATTTTAGGTGGAAAACCCCCTTTAGGTCAAAAACCATCGAATGCTTTTCTAATAAATTATTTAATCTTTAGCCCCAACTGAAATGGAAAAAACTATTTCCTAGAATTCTAGAAAAGCATTCTTCTCCAGCTCCCACTGGATGGACGCTCCAACACTGGAGATTCTTTAGTAGTCAACTAAATGGATGCCCCAATGCCCAATGATCTATAATTCACCCTAGCACCACCCTAGCACCCTAAAGTTTTCATGGGCTTGAACATGTTGGTGACTTAATGCACCAGTCTAGCACCACCCTACCACCCTATAGAAGAATAAAAGAAAAATGGACTCCCATACCAGGAAAAATGGTTCACTTTACAATGATATAGAATGATGTAGAAGAAGAAGACACAATACACCATAACCCCAACTATGACACAACCACCTATTGATGATCCTAGATCTCTTGACACTGCCTCTTCAAGTCTTTGTAGATAGACACGTGTAAAACTTTTAGAATGATTCTTTTACAATGACGCTATACAATGATACTTTTACAATGATTGTATGAAGTGCTTCCCACTTGAAGACTTCATGTGGTGAACTTCTTGCTGTTGTCCTACACCTTGATTACTGCTCTTGTCATGCTACCCTTTCTCACTATCTAGAACATTAGATTATGCATCAAGTCTTCTCTTGATGAATATATAATACCTGCAAAAAGTCTTCAAGGAAATACCTGGCATGATAATAGCAAAACTTACCTCATACTAGAGAGCATATGTCAGTGCTAAACGAAAAAAACAAATTAGAATACAAAGAACCCAATGAAATTAAGAGATGAACATACATATACAGAAGATAACTACCTGTAGCTTACCTCTGCTGCATCATTTTGCTGCACCATGCTCTTTGCTATCGTAGAAAGTCTAGTCCTCTGCACCCCTTGACAACACTTGATCTAGTTTTTCTTGCCTCTGGAGCACAAAATTTTTGATGTATATCCATGATTTCAAATCCCCAACATGTGATATTTCTTCCTGTAGAATCCATCCGAGTCTTCTTTCCAATGCCACAAGTTTGACCTTATTTGGACTCTTCAAGGCAAATTTGTGCCCAATCTCTCACAAATGACCTAATTATGGACTAGTTTAGTAGAGCGGACTTGTACGACATACCATGTGTCATTTTTTACTCCTTCTCTAAAATTGATACACAGAAAACTAAATTCCATGCACTATATTTGACGTTTTACAGAATTCCAATCGTCTTCTCCGAGAGCGAGTTATGACAATTTCCCAAGGTCACTTCTTTGAGATGAAATTCGACAGCCTGCAAAACCATAACTTCCACAGATCATATAGCAAACAAAGATCTGACATTCAGTCATGACGTTCATCAGGATTGTGAATCAAATGGGTTTTAATTTTAGAATCTAAGACTTTGCAGAAATGAAGTTATAGCTAAAATTCCACGATCACTACTTTTGGAGGATATATGAGATTTATTTATATATAGCTGAGAGGGGCTTCCATAGAGAATGTTGGAGGGATTTTAGGAGCTTAAAAAATTATTAATTATTGACTATTCAATGACAAAAACCAATTATGAGTGCCATGCCACAACCCCATAGGGTTTTAGCCCACTAACTGGGGCTACTAACTTCAAACATGAATATGTCTCAAACCGTGAAGAATTACTTAACATGCCATATATCAAACGTTTCGAAAATTAGAATCCATATAAAATATCCTTGAATCAAAATAGAGTAAGTTGTAAAGGTAAAATTCCCTTTCAAGATCAGGGTAGCCCCTAGTGCTGCTTGGATTGACATTAATGACAACCTCAGATCATCTTTAGGTGAACAATCCCATTTTTTAGCTTAGGAATTGATGGATGGATTTCAGAATCTGGGGCGGAGGTGGTCTCAAGGTTCATTCCCAATGGCCTAGGAATCCCTTAATCGATTTTGGTGGGATACATGGAAAAGAATTAGGGATGTGTCTTGGTTTAGGGCCTAGTGATCCGAGATTGGATTGCACAATGCCAGAGAGATAAGGAGATGAAAAATTCCTGAACGATAGTGATGGATTATCAATGGCACTCCAAGTTTAGTTCGTTGTTGTGATCGGGGCAACATTTTGGTGTGATCACGATTTGATGAGGGTGGATGTGGTTTAATCTCTGGATTCCCTTAGTTCTTTTTGGATTGGTTTATCCATGAGATCCCACATTCATGCTTGGAATATGGCATGGGGATGATTGGTTGAAAGAAAGATTTGGTTCAACCATGTCTACGGTCGAGTGGTATGTGGAATTCCTGAACCTAATCGGATTTTCCTATGTTTAATAAAATCTATGTTCTCTAGCTTTTGTACTTATTAATATGTGGATTTAATGGTTGATATATCATTGTTATTTTATGGTTTAATGTTGGTTATAAGCATGGTTATATGACTAGTTATTGTCATGGTTATTTCATGTATTTACTTGTAACTGAAAGAATAATGGATGAAAGAACTAATTGATGTCATACCAGTTCAAGGGAGAATGTGGCGATCCTTCTTGTCATGTCTCGTATAAGTTTTTAGTCAATCATGATCTATCTTGTATCCTAGACCTATAGATTGTATTGATGCCAATTGTTTGACATAATGTCAGTCTTGGTTAGGGATGGTCAGACCTAGTCCTGGAGTTAGTTTTGGTTTATTAGTATTGCCATCATGTGTTTAATGGATTCAAGAAGTTACAACAAGTTTTGAGAAGTGGCTGGAATTCTGGGCTTCAAAATATCCGTAAACCTCATGGAATCTGGCACAGGTCTACTGGAAATAGTCCCTGAACGCATGCATGCAAGCTTGTGGGAGTGTCCAGAGCTCTCTAGACATTAGCATGCCCATAGCGTGGGAGTGTTCAAAGGTTTAATAGCTTAAAAATCAGAGGGACCTAGGGGCATGATGCATGTGTGGCTGGGATGGCTCCTCCAAGTGTTGTTGCTGATGTTGAAGGTATGTTTGATAGTTTTATGTTGATTCCACTTAAGGATACCTAGGAGGTTGAATCATATCATAGTAGTCTCTCATCACATTTTTATGACGGTTGGCCAGTTACTTGGGTAGATATGGGAGGAGGGTGTTACACCTACACAAGGAAATCTTATATATTCCAAGCAAGAAACCTCCCTAGCCTTTGGAATCCATGTCCCTTTTGACTCAACCCATTTTTTTTAACATATTTTGTAAAAATATTTACATTTCATTTCATGAAGAAATCAGGGTTGGGATTGTCACATTGATTCACTTGAAGAACTAGAATTTATTCCTTAAAAACCTTTATGAATTATCTAACTATATGGACACCATTTTGAATGCCCCCTATAGAGGATGATTTTTTTTCATTGAAAGACTTTGGTTTGGAGGTTAAGTGGCTCACAAATGGGAAAGATAAGGATATTAAAGGCTACAAAACTGAAAATTTTAAAATGGGAGGGTTTATTCTCATGCATCACATAGAAAAGCTCTTCAATTTGGAAGTAAAGAAAGACTTCCATAATTTTGGGGTGCAGAGTTGTAACACCCTCCTCCCACATATACCCAAGTAACCAGCCAACCAGAGTAAACATGTGACGAGAAGTTACTATGATATGATTTGACTCCCTATGTGTCAGTTAAGGAAGTGGAATCGATGGAAAGACACCATACAAACCTTCCACATTAGTAACCGAAATACCAGGAGCCATCCCAACCACTTAGGTAACCAACCCCTGACACCAACTAAGTTTTTAGACCATTAAACCCCCGGATACTCCCTTGACATGGGAAAGCATGCATTTAGGAGGCTCTAGATGCTCCCACATCATGGGTATGCATGCATCTGAGGAATTTTATCCTCATACATGTACCTGCGACTCTAGGATTTATGCCACTCTTTCAGGACCAGAGCCCAGGTCACTGCCCATAACTCAATGACACTTTCAGAACTGAAAGATAAAAATAGAATAAGGATACAAATGTAATTACTTGAACAATGACTTGACTGGACCCCTACTAACCATGACAAACATTTCATTGAACATGTCAAAGATATGTAATCTCCATGTTTAAACAACATATCTAAGCATAGGAGTCTCATGCTTATCTGAGAATCACTAAGAATCATTGTTCCCTTATATCATTAGATGAATTAGCATCTATTAGGCCATAGATAGGTTGTTAATTCATTTATAAGTAAAATCATGATGAGAGCCATACATAGCCACTGTCATACCACATGTTCATAACTAGCATAATAGCAATAGAAATACCAAGGAAACATATGTTGTAGAATCCACATATAAGCCAACACATTTACGCATAATATAACAAGGACTGCCATGTTCCACATAAGATAATCTAAGATACCCAATATGGGACTACCACGTTCCGCCTGACCATAGAATGACTTAGCCAATTCTCTCTTTAGACATTCACCCCCATGCCATATTCCAAACATGAATGTGGGATTCAAATCAAAAGAACCAACCAGAGCATCCTGAGGCTAAACCTCCTCTCCCTCATCAATAGAAACCATGCTTTACTGCAATCGACACCCGATCACTATGCCAAAACAATAAACATGTAATAACAGGCTTTACCATGATCTCCACTAGTTCACTAGGCTAAACAAGAATGGATGCCACCAGATTTCTCCACCTACACCCTAAGGAATTTTCCTATCTCCTAGTCTCTCAGGCTTTACTTCAATCCACACTGGATCACTAGGCCCTAAACTAAGACCCAATCTCTAAGATTTACCACATATCCCATCCTATGATTACTAGGCCTAATGGAGAGCACCCACCTCTAGGATTTACCATATATCCTTGCATTTACTAGTCGAGTATTCCTAGGCCCATCGAAGAAACCCAAAATTAGGATTTATCGCAACCCATAACCTGGTTCGGGGGTTACTAGGCCATGTGTTCTATTCTTCAGAGATCTACCTCACTCAATTTTGAACCCATCCAACAATCCATCTCAAACAAAACACAAGAACCCCATCACACCATGGCTATCTGAAAATGGCAAGGTTAGGGTAAAAACACTGTCACACCTACAAAAACCATGCCATAATAACAAAGAGCCACATGCAATACCATGGATACCAAATCTTGCAAGGAAAACACACATGAAAATCGATACCTATAAAGAATATTGTTGTAGCTACTTGATCCTTCTCTTCCTTGCTTTCCCCTTCCTTCCTCTTTCCTTCTTTTCCTTTCTTGATCAAATCCCAAATTTCTCCAAGAAAACTCTAAGTTTCCAAGAGTGAGAGAGAGAGAGAGAGAGAGAAAATAATAAGAGAGCTCCAAAACCGAACTGACAAAAAGGTTACACTAACCAAGAATGAGCAAAATCTTACCAACTGATCCTCAAAAGCCTTTTCATCAATGAGGCCTCTATTTTATTCAATCTCCTATTTTACTTCATTTTACTCCTCACATGCAACCTGTGACCTTTCACCTTCCTCTTCTCCTAATTTCTATTATTTTCATAAATAAACGTTGATTAATGCTTGTTTTCCATTGCCTTTTCCAATTTCCTTAGCCATAATAAACAGAAGTGAACACCCACTAAGAGGTTTTTCCCACAATTTAGCTTGGAATATGTGTCCCATGACCTTGGTCATATATTTTTTTACATGAATTTTTAACCAGGGTTGTTATATAACGGTGTTCAATGACACCTATAACCAACAAGACTACTGAAAACAAAACATATTGCCCATGGATCTTTATAACAGAGCTCGTTGCAGTATTTAAAATGACCACTTCTGAAACATGACAATCATATTGTTTATTGGAGCTTTATAACAAAACTCATTTGGTATTTACAATAATAACCACATACACAAATATACACATTTGATTCACCCAACAAATAGTCATACTTTCTCTGGAGCTTTATAAATCTAGCTCGATACAATATTTACAATAATACACACATGTACACATATGAAAATGTTCTCAACCAACAAATAAAATGATACAATGCCTGCATCTACAACAAGAGAATCTAGAGGCTCACACCTCCACCATCAAACTAATACCAGGATTTAGCTCCTTCCCAGGAAGTCTAGAATCCACTACAAGGTCAAAGCTACATCCAATTTCCAACGCTACCATCTGGTGCCACTTGTCCTCTCAGTGAATAGTTACCATCTCATTGTTCAGGGCACATTATTAGTGTGCATAATTCCATCTAGAAATGATAATTCCAAAAAAAATCCATCCCTGACCTTCCCTTGTCTGCTACACAGTCCCTCGGGCAATCTGATCAACCCCCTTCCATGCAATCACATACCTTTCAAGTTCTACTGACACCCCTATGCCAGGCAATCCATCCCTCAGCAAGTTTCCTCGCATTAGAAGGTCCAGAAACCATGGTATATCCTTGCTTCAAACCATCATACCAATCATAGCTTGCTCATGGAAATCAATGGACACTATTGGGTACCTGTGTCCCACAATGGGCTTGCTCTTGAATACTTTACCAGCATACTGGTACATGTTCCAATTCCTTTTGTTGTTTTTGCTAATGCTTGTCATTAGTTTCGACAATCCAACCGATAATTTTCATGCATTCATGTACCAAGCACATAATTTACCTTACATAGAAAATGAATTAAAATAAATCCAAATCATACCTCATTGGTCACCCATCAATAAGGTACGCTTGCGCTTGTGTTCACCTCCTGTCACAACAAGTCAAACTAACTGTTTGATCAAATCATCATGAGTAAACATATCACATCTAGTTAGCTCAAACTCAACCATCATAACTTAAAATCATGAATCACATGAAATCATCATAAACCATAATCATAAATCACATGTAACCACCACAAGTCAGAATCATAGATCACATGCACAATAAAACTGAAATAAAATACAGATAGTTATCCTTCATCGGTCCTTACTTATGACTTTGTTCTTTCTGTAAACACACTGGATTGGTTTCCACACCCGACAAACACCCAGTGCCTTCTCCTCAACCATGTGCATATACACATAGTGTGCATCACACACATACAACCACACATGGCATAAAACACCATGCAATATATGGACCTACACCTGACATACAACACATACACCTACACCCAGTGTACAACACAACACAATGCATACTACTACATCTAGTGTATACCACAACACAATAGATACACCTATATCCGACGTACAACACAACACATATACATACAATGATTACAGCACGATGAATACACATGTCACTATACCACAACTACACAATGCACATACATAGTATCACATGCTCGCAATACAAAGTGTATGAAATGCGCATAATACCACATGTACACCAATACCATATGTATAATGTGTACATAGTACCAACTGTGCACAACACCATCTTCAATGTTGTAGCTCATTTTACTTTTCTCTATATATTCAAAAGAAAAATGTATATATATGTGTACTCAGAAAAAAAAAAAAGCAAAGGAAAAATTTTGATTTTGAATTTTACTTAATTTATAATGGTGGATTAAGTGACGATGATCAAATTTTAATGCAAAATTAAGGTTAGGAAAATTATGTTGGGTCTCCGTTCACTGAAGTCAAAAGCGCTTAAATGTCATTTAAATTAATGGGTGTGATGGAGAATACAAGCAGGGCTCATTAGATGGCGCAAACCCAACGACACTACATTCTCAACAGTTAGCTCACCGAGTGCCTCCACAATGAATTTTCTTGATCTCTGTTGAATACAAATCAAAAGTCTACAATCGTTACAAGGGGACTCCATCGGATTTCCTCCATACATGAGTGTGCCCCTGTAATACGTCAGCAAGCGAGCACATCAATATTTATCCGTTCTGCCACTACTTCGTCACCATCCCATCACCATACCCCTCTGCCACCTCATCATCCATTTCACTTGTCACCTCATCCATCTTGTTACCATGTCATCAATTCAAACACCCCAATTTCACATTTAATTCTGTATTCCCTCCCGTTGTTCTATTCTTTCTATAAATCTCGTTACTTCTACTCATTAAATTTTTCATTGTTCCTTGCTCCTACTACAGTGGATTCAAATTTTACAAATTATAGCTCTAGTCAAAATCACTCATCGCTAATTAGGTATTTTCGCGATATATTTTGCATCCAATATTGTCAAAATGTCCAAGAAAACCATTCTAGTAGGTTATTCCTCTCATATTCCATTAATGGACACCAAAAGGGATTTATATGATCCAATTTGTTCCATTGACTTCATAGAAATTCACTAACTTGTCGTTCTTAACCAAGCTGAGTCTCCAATATATGATGCTATTATTAGGTCAAGTGTTTTAGCTGCAATGATTCCTCAAATCTATGTGTTCCCAGAATTCATAAATTGGCTAGTCTCTGCCCTCTATCCTCAAAAGTGTTTTGTCACTCGTCACCTCATCCATCTTGTTACCATGTCATCAATTCAAACACCCCAATTTCACATTTAATTCTGTATTCCCTCCCATTGTTCTATTCTTTCTATAAATCTCGTTACTTCTACTCATTCATTTTTTCATTGTTCCTTGCTCCTACTACAGTGGATTCAAATTGTACAAATTATAGCTCTAGTCAGAATCACTCATCGCTAATTAGGTATTTTCGCGATATATTTTGCATCCAATATTGTCAAAATGTCCAAGAAAACCATTCTAGTAGGTTATTCCTCTCATATTCCATTAATGGACACCAAAAGGGATTTATATGATCCAATTTGTTCCATTGACTTCATAGAAATTCACTAACTTGTCGTTCTTAACCAAGCTGAGTCTCCAATATATGATGCTACTATTAGGTCAACTGTTTTAGCTGCAATGATTCCTCAAATCTATGTGTTCCCGGAATTCATAAATTGGCTAGTCTCTGCCCTCTATCCTCAAAAGTGTTTTGTCATGAACAAATTGGGTGAAAATATTTTCGAAGTATCTTCCCTTTTGATTCAGCAAGCATTATGTTTTCCTTCCTTGAATTCTTATACTCCTTTCTCATAAGAAACCTTGTTCTCTACCTTCCAAGACTTATCTGAGTCAAATTATGCTCAATTAACTTTCTTTTTAATGCCTGCTAGGAAGCATTTTCCTTTGGAACCTACTCATTTTCCATTGCATACCTTTCCTAAGTAAGTTAGAGCTATTCTTCAAATTTTGGCCAAGCTTTTTGGAAGAGAAGATATAACTATTAATGACATATCTATCCTCGAAATTTGACGATGAATCTTGAAACAGTTTTTGACATACCTGCTTTCTGGTAAAAGATGGTAATTCTCAATTAACAGATCTTTCTCTCACTAGATGTTTCATATTTCCTTCTTTAATTACTTATCTCTTCTTATGTACTCATGTTGAAATATTTAACCTGGGATTGAATATCACAGATCCTCACAAGAAACAAATAGTCAGTGGTGTTTTGGACATATGTGGTAAGAAGTAATGCAAATAATGAGGGTTTGATGTATTTCACTAGTTCCTTTTTACCAATTCCTTATTCAATCATAAATAGCTTTCCTTCACCTTGAATACTACCAAATTCCCAGTCTTTTCTTCAGCTCAATAAAGATGTCAAAGTAGGTGATTGGTTTTTATTTGAAGATTATGCAAAAATCATATTATATGGAGTAGAAGTCCCCCCCTACAGGCTCCCCACATTTGTGCCTATCAAGTTGTTTTTATTAGAAATTATCAAGTATAGTTTGAATGTTTATCAAGTACATTTTGTTCCAGCAAAGAAGGAGAATGTATTTAAATTTCCAAGGACAATGGGAACTTTTATTGTGAATAATAGGCAAGCTATAGGATAAGTGCAAAAGGTTCTTGAAGATATGAATTTGCAGCTAGGTGAGAAATGGGCATATGATCCTCACCATATTATTTTAAATAGAAGAGTGGAAAATGTTTATGCTCCCTATGTACATGAACCTCGACTAGATGTCGAGAAGCTAGAAAATGGAGGACAAACAAGTTTGTCAAGAGGGATGGAGGTTGAAACTCCTCATCCAAGTGAAAATAATTTAAAAATAGGCAGTGAAGATGTTATTCATTTGGAGGAAGAAACATATAAAGGTACTAAAAAGGTTAAGCTATTTGATGGGGGTAGCTCATCACGAGCATCACATTTTCAATTACAGTTAGGGGAAGCTATTTTCACACCTTCTTCTCCCGTTCCAGAAGACGCTCCTCAGAGATTTTTTCCAATGATAAAGTAGTTGTATCCTCATATTGAGGAAGAGAACAGAAAGGTCAAAGAAAGCATGGAGACCCAATTAGAAGCTGAGTTCATCTTAGATTATCAGATTAGATTTCTTTCTACCATGGACTTGGAGAGAAATAAACTAAAACCATATTTCTCTCACCCCTATGCTTTGACTATGTCTTCTTCATCAGGTTTCAAGGCCGTCAATTTAATAGTAAATGCTAGAGAGGTTCCACTACTCAACAAAATCAATTTACATAGGCAGAATTGAGATTTGATTTATAGTGATTTAAACAAAAATTCCTTGGTTGCTAGCAAATATGAAGCTTTGATAGAGAAGTGGTTAATCAATTGAAATTATAAAAACAAACTTCTATAGGTTTAACCACTCAAAATGGGGAATTAAAGAAATTGATTTTTAAAATTGGTGTCAATCCAAAAGATAGAAATGTTGTTCAGAAATTGTTACAGGGAACTGAAACAAAAATTTAGGTTCTCAAGAAGAAATTGAAGTTGCCTTCTATGGAAAATCCTTTGGCTTCAAAAGTAGCTCAAGGGGAAAAAGAAAAGGAAGCATTTAGTACTAAAATCTTACAAAGAAATGATGAGATTTCCAAGATGAAGGAAATGAATTATGTTTTGCAATAGAAAAATGACTTTCATGTTTGTAATATCTTAGTACAAGAAGATTCTGAAGACCGAATTGACAAATTAACCAAAGTCACAACTAAGCTACAAATTTCTGAAAATGAAATGAAAAAGGTTCAAAGAGATTATGAGAGTACCTTGAAAATCATAAAATCCACTAAAAGGGAATTGGCCATGTCCAAGGAAAATACTGAGAAGTACAAAAATGATTTTCAGATTGCTTCTCAAGAAATTAAGGAGCTAAAGGAGAAAGTGAAGGGAAATATGTCCCTTATTCAAGCAAGAGAAATTTTGTGGAATGATATCATTCATACTATAAGGAATATTTGGGAAACCTTATCTATAGTTGAAGAGGAGAAAATCATTATCAGAGACCTGGAAAACTTAATTACTGCTAACAAGCAAAAATTACAGTAGCGAGCTCAGTTTGCTAAGAAAATGATTGATTTCCTTAACTCAAGATCTTCAAAACAGTGAAGGGAAACTGAGTATGTCTTAGAGATAAATAAAATGATTGTGAAAAGACTTATATATGAAGACAATAGAGAAAAAATTAACTAGAGAATGTTTTCCTTCATGTTGGGACCAACAGGGAAATTTATTACCCTGGGAGACCTATGAGACTTTACTGGTGGAGGCCAAGAGAAAAATCAGTTCTACTCATTAGAAAACAATAGTGCTCAAGGGAGGAATTATTTTGAACTATGTGAATATATATTTGGAGCTATTATGGTTAATGAGAATACATTTTGTTGACAAACCAATATACATCAGAATTACAAACTTTAGAATGGCACATACTAGGTTTGTCAAGAGCCCATTTTGAGACACAACTATTTGGAAAAAATGCAGGGAATCGATGTCACCAATAGCAGCAAGTGCAGAAGTTGGACCTTCAACTGCACCAGGGTCCCAGATTACTCAGTGAACTGATGCCACCTATCATGCAACAGTTATTTATTTATTTATTTATGAAATAATGTATTTTTTTTCTTCTTTTGAGAATGCAACATTTGAAAGAACAATTAATTGCAAAATAGTTTATGAATTTAACAATTTTGGTGGTTGACAGTTTCATAACTGTCCTTTTTGAAATTTTGTATAAAAATCAATTCAGAAGGAGAAGTGAGGGTTCTAAGTTTTGGACCTTAGAAGCAGAAACTACTTGTATTTTCAATCTTCATGTGCATTTGAATAAAGATTTCAAAGTGATTACAGAAACTTGTTGAGTATGATATGTGTTTCTTGCTATCTTGCATCTTATTTTTTTCTTCTATAGAAGAGAGTAATGAAGTTGTTGGACTTTAATTTTACATTTCTGCAAAATCCAATCACTGTGAATTAAAGTTAAAAGAACCTTAATTATGCGCTCCTCTTTTATATATTTCATTCCATGTTAACTACATATTTCTTCTAAAGTTGAAGACAAGAGATTATTCATTTAAGAAGACTATTGTTAAATACGTGCCATTATCCTTTCTCACTATACTACCATTAAAATTATATTCAAAATAAAAAAGCCACTTTGAAAGATTTTTTTCCCATAGAAGACTAAGAAGCGCTATCTTTATAAATTATAATTTTTGGGGTTTTAAAAAAATGGGACAACAAACTTATTTCATCACAATTCTTAATAGATGTCTTTGGCACTGACCTCTCATCAGCCAAAGGTTGTCTTCCAAGGTACAACATTTTTTGGCACCATTGCCAAGGAACAGAGACACGAAGTTATTTTTCCTTTGGTTTTTCTTTGTAGTCATTTCTTTGTCTAGTGAGCAAAGAAAGTGCTTAGGCTGAGTCTCTCACCAAGAAAACAGTCCTAGCTCTGAAAAAGCCCCACACACAATCTAATATCTCACAATAGAAAGCCCCTATCCTTTATGATCCAGATAAATTAATTTCTCGAAGAGTTTGGAAAGAAAAATCCCCAGTAACTCCAAACCCTACTTTGTCTACTCTTGGTACCAGTTTTGCTCCACAATTTCTTAGGACCTTTCATTTAGAAGAAGTTGTGAAGAATATTGACTTTTCTCAAGAAAGCTTATCTTCTCATAATAATATTTTTCCAAAACCCATATTGGAAGGAGAATCGTTTGAATCTCTCCTTTTCTTTTCTAGAAATCGAAGAGATTAAAATAAATGATTTTTCAGTTTCACATCAAACTGTTTCTACTGTCAGTCAACCAGTCCCTATTTTTGTTATCCCAGCTCAATCATTTGTATTGCAAACAAGAAGTTCTTTCGTACCCCTCTCAAATTCAAACATGGCTATCCTAGCTTTTCTTTTAAACAAATATGCACCATTAAAAATTTCTCAACTAATTAATTCTAGACCCAAGATTATCTTAAATTGTTAGCCAAGTTTACGAGGGAAGATGAATTAACAATAGAGAAACATGTTGCTTATTTTTGTGCCTTTGCTAAGAATTTAAATGTTGAATATCTATATGTAGTGATGATATTATTAGTGCAGTCACTGGATGGAGAAACAAGGAAGTGGTTCAAAACACTTCTTTCTAATTATATTAACAATTGGGAGGAATTAGAAAATGTTTTCACACAAAGATGGGGTGAAAAGAAGGATCGCAATGATTTTCTCACTAAATTCAATGCAATTAAAAGAAAACCAACAGATATGTAAATGAATTTATTAAAAGATTTAATAAATTGTATAATAGTTTGCCAGCAAAAATAAATCCACCACCTGTAGGAGAAAAGGTGGTGTTTGCAAGGGCATTTGAATCTGAATTTGGTTTTCTCTTGAGGGAGAGGAGATCTCCTAATTTAGACTAGATCCAGACTGATGCATTGGAAATTGAATAAAATCTATCTATTGTGGGGAAAATCAAACCAAAGGAACAAGTTGAGGATAAGATCAAAGGGGAAGAAGAAGTGAAGGCTGCTAGTGAACTTAAAGATTCTCATGAATAGAAGTTTGAGGAAATGACTAAATTCATTAGGAATCTATCCAATAAACTGGAAAAAATGGAATTAGAAATAAAAAAACCCTCCAAGACAGATTCAACAAGGGAAAAACAAAACTTTTAATCCCCAGTTCAGAAGGAAGCCACTATGTTGTAGGGAAACCCCAACACTCTCAGTTAATTCTTATTAATTATTTCATTTTTCACTAACGGTCCTACAAATTGACCCAGCTAAATTATAAAATGGATGAAAACACATTTTGGGATCTTCGTAATTTACTACAATTTGTTAATTTAAAACAACTTTCCAAACCCAAAACCCTAAAATTGCAAAGTGGCTATAGTCCGATATGTAGGATTGTTAATTCACGTGGGCCCCACTTCTCATCGAATCCTCCATTCCAAAAATCCCAAAATTAAAAAATCAATTAAGGAAAAATCATTGAAATAAAAATTGTGATGAAATATTGCGATATCGCATATCGCATATAACAAGAATCTCAAGCACCTCAATTAAAATCTTGTGATTTGCGATTTGATTTTTATGCGATGGTTATTTTTATTTAACATATAGTTTAGATTGACCTCCTTATGGCTCTCGCTTCACCTTATTCCTCCACCTATGTCATCCTCACATCACCCTCCACTCACCCTCCTTATCTCTCCACCTCACCCTCCACTTACCTCCACCATACTCTTCCTCACTTAGCTTGGTTTTGTTTTAATTATTTTGATGTTTGGTTTTTGGTTGATTCGAGTGGTTTGGTTTTATATATATATATATATATAATATTATAATTTTAATATAATTTAATTATATTATATTTTAATTGATTTTTAAATCATATTTTTAATTAAGATTAATAATATAGTTATAATTAAATTAGCATTAATTAAATAATAACTGTAATCTAATTTAGGATTAGAATTTAATTTAAAATTCTAATTTTTAGCCTAGGCAACAGAATTTCCAAAATTTTGGAAATTTTAATTCTCCAACTTTAGAAGCTCATAAATGGAGTTTTACTTGGCCAAATGAGGCTCAAGACGACTCATTGGAAATATAAAACTATGGAGAATATTTCTAAAGTAGTTTCATTTCCATATTTGATCATTTATTGGGTCTAAAATCTAGCAGAATATCAAGCTACGAATTTTTAATAAAATTAATTTTCTGAGTTTAATTTTCTGCATCCTCATTTGCCCACGACTTCTTCTGAGTGCAAATACATTCGTCAATGATATCCTTGACCAATTAAATCTTCACAAAAATCAATAAAAATCTCATATTTCTATTATTTTAATTATGTAATTAAGTTTTGATTGTATATGTTTTAATTCTAGATTCGAAATTTTGATTTTATTTTTGCATTTTGATTTGTTTTACAGGACACCAGTTGAAGAGATGAGGAGAAGAAGATCTCAATCAATGAGAATTCTCTAGCAATAGAAGTATAAAATTTTGGGCCAATGAAAATTGATGGAGCAAATTTATTCTTCAACAAACTTTATTGTTGAGAATTATTTTGTAAATATTATAACTAACGTATTGTAGAATGTATTAAAGACTTCTCTTCTCCTACAATTCTGAATTCTTAAAGCACTACTGTAATAGGGATTTAGAATTGTAGGTGGGAGGAGAGAAAATCTCAAATCCGGGGATTATTGAGGATTTTTCTTTTGCATTATGAATTATGTACGATGGGAAAAGCTTACACTACTGCAAATCTTGTTGTAACAACAAAAGTTCAAAGATTGTAGAGGAATGTTGGAGACCATATCCAAAGAAATGGATTCAATAAATTGGTATTTCTAATATTATTTTCTTGCTCGGGGAGAAAAATCGTAATTTCCATCAACTGTTGAAAATTACATGCTGTAGATGCCCACATGCATATGCAAATACTGTGACCATAGTAAGCTGTTATAGTTCCAAAATTGTGTAATAGGTAGACCCAATTGGTTGTGTTAAATTACATATATAAGTAATTACATATTTAAGAAATCACCAACGGGTGATCGCTGCTCAGTAGCCGAAAGTTTCTAATTACAAGATAATAAGATAGTTGTAAAAAATTGAAAAAATATATGCTACTGATACTAAGGGCTATCAGCCCTCTGAAGTTCCTGATGTATGTATGGCCTGTGGAAATACTAGTAGGTCCTCTCCGGTGTATGCTCCGTGATCGGTCATACTCCTCGAGGATGATGCATTGCCTCTTTCAATAGCTTGTTCGCACTTCCATTACGCTCCCTATAGATGTGAGTGCATGAAATGTGATCAAAATGTGTTTTAAGAAAAACAATATCATCCATAATAGTTCTTAGAGTATATGCATGGCATGATGCTTTGTTGTTAAACCAATTTATGACTATTTTGGAGTCCCCAAATATTTGTATGTATCTGTATTGTTTGAAAATGGTAAAATGTAACAAATGTCGAAGAGTAATCAACTCCGCATAATTCTTTGTACCCTCTCCTAGACCCATGCATATGTGAAAAAAATGGGTGTCTGATAGATGAAAGATTATGCCTCCCCCACATCCCTGAGCTTGTGTAGCCCCGTCAAAATAATCCCAGGGGTGGTTTTTGTCAGTCTGTTCCTATGTGATGATCTGTATTTCTAATATTATTGTTTTAAATACTAGTTTTATTTTATGATGGCAGGAATGTATCATTTTATTCATATTTGTGCACTATTGTCGATATGAGTAATTTGTCTCAATCATATGTTATTATTTATCTCTAATCTTATGGGTTGAATTCTGATTTCTGAGTAACTATTTACTCATAAATCTATCTTTCAATATTGATTTAGCAAATAGTGATATGTTGTGAATGACTTCCTCATATCATTGTTTAATTATTCGAATCATTAATTTAACAATCAATATCATTTTGTGAACTATTTCGTAAATGTTGTTGGTTGATTATTTTAGTTAAGAGGTCTCTGAATATAATGTGTTTTGGTATTCATAATATTAGTTAATTGAACTACTTCATTAGCTTGATATTCATTATAAGCCAGACATATTTAAATCCCAATCATTTAAATAAATTTCTCTCAGTTTGGTTATATCTATATCTGCCTAATTTATATAGGATTAGGATTTAGTTCATTTTGCTTTCATTTTAGAATACTTTTGCATTTAGATTAATTTTTTTAGGTCCCCATACTACTAGTGGAACCCCTTATTGTTATTAGTACAACCCCCTTATTATATTGCTGTGCCCATGTAGTCCCCATATTGTTATTATTGTGCCCCATAGAATCCCAATATTATTATTATTGTGCCCTTACACTATTATTTTTATGTCGGCTCTAATTATATTATGACCCCTTAGACTCCTATATATTGAAAGGAGGTCTTGTCATTTGTATCATCCAAGAATTGTTAATTTGTGTAATGTAATCGAGGTTGCCCCCTCGAAGAGGCTCATTTCTAAGGCATTTATATATCTTTTCTATCTTTTTGTGACCTATTTTCATAAAATTTGGTATCAGAGGTTTGGATTCTAGGGTTTCTCTGCTCCAAACAGGTCATCGTGGCATTTTTGCTATAACTTATTTTCTATGATGTTTTCAAAAGAAAAAAAAACCATTTGATACGAAATTTCATTGAACCTCGAGTCCGAATTTCAGATCTTGTCTCGCTATATTTTCCAATATATGATCTGAGGAAGTTAGGGTTTTTGCAAGCTCCAGAATTTCATCTAAAACAGGTCATCGTGGAATTTTCGCTATAACATTTTCGCTACGAAGTTTCAGAACCTAAAACAAAACCCATTTGATAAGAAATTGGTCTGAACCTAGGGTCCAAATTTTAGATATTTTCTCACTATAATTTCTGATATATGGTCTGAGGAAGTTAGGGTTTTTGTAGACTCCCGAATTACATCATAAACAGGTGACCTTGGTAAACTTTTCATAAATTTATCTCTAAGCATCAGATTGAAATTTTGTAAGAAGATACAGAAGGAGGACAGACTATATTTTTTTTGGGTATAATTTTCAGAACCTAAGGTTGAAACAGTGAGATGCGGTAATTTGTACAAGTTCACTCTAGTGAACTAGTCTATAATTAGGTCATCATGAGAGATTGGGAATAAATCTTTTTTCGGGAATCTTATTGCGATCAAACTTGCAGATTTAGAAAGAGGACTCAGAGGGATATTACAGGCCAAAAGTTCAAAACTTAAAGATCCAAAATTACAGATTTACAATCGTTTCAAGATCGCGCTCCTAAAATCAAGAGAAAAGTGGGATGAGGAAGTTTGATGGCAAGGATATGGCAAATTGGATACTACAGATGGAGAAGTATTTTGATCTACATCGTGTACCATTTTTACAAAAGGTATCTATTGCATCTAATTATTTAGAGCCAAATCAATTCTTATGGTATAAAAGGCTTTGTTCTCGTAAACCACTTTTCACATGGTCAATTTCCACAGAGGAAATGATAGCACATTATGAGGATACCAAGAGCAACACCTTCTTTAGCCAATTGCTAAATCTCAAACAAAAGGGTTCAATGGCAGAACCCATTGAGGAGTTTCAAAAATTGAATATAAGGGTAAATGATATTCTAGAGAAGCAAAAGATAAATAGTTTTATCTATGCCATGCAAAATGATATCAATGGTATGAAAGCATATTGGAAGAAATACATGGAAGATTTGAAGAAAGACATGGAAGGTTTAAAGGAAGGAGGGACAAATTTGCTACAAGAAAGGCATCCTAATGACAAAAAGGTTCAAGACACATCAAAAGAAGAGGATATACACCAGGAAACAACCCTAGAGAAAGAACAAATGAATCCAACCATATCTTGTATTGCAATGGCAAGAATTACCACTCCTCAAACTCTCAAGATAGAAGGACATATCAAGAAGAAGAAGGTTTAAGCAGTGGAATATCAGGAAGAAAAGTATCAAGAAACATCAAAAGAAAATGATACTCACTAGGAACCAACCCTAAAGAAAGAATAAATGAATCCAACCATATCTTGTAATGCATTGGTCAGAATTACCACTCCTCAAACTGTAAAGATAGAAGGAAATATCAAGAAGAAAAAGGTAATAGTGTGATTGATTCGGGTTGTACCCATAATTTTATTCATTGTAAGATAGCCAAGGAATTGAATTTCTTCCTATATCCAACACCAGAGTGTCAAGTGACGATTGTAAGCATAGGAACCATAAATTGCTCTCGAAAGTACCATAATATCAAGCTATCCATGGGAGAATATGTATTGAATAGCCCAATTCTTTTTGTTCCAATGGGTGGTACTGATGTTGTACTAGGAGTCCAATGGCTACAATCCTTGGGTACAATAGCTTTTAATTTTGAAGAACTTTTCATGAAATTTTCTTCGGAAGGAAAGGAAGTTGAATTAAGGGGTATCACAGGGAAACTAGGAAATATAATCAACTCTAGCGGAATGACAAAGCTTCTAAAGAAAGAACAATGAGGTGTAATTGCACAATTATGTTCACTAATTATTCCCGCATCGAAATCATATATTTCTCCAGATCGCTAAAAAGTCTTAGAAAATCATTCCAAGGTATTTGAGACTCCCAAAGGTCTCCCACGGATTCATGATCATGATCATGCTATTCATTTGATTCCAAGAAGTGTTCCTCCAAACATCAGGCTTTATAGATATCCATATATCCAAAGGAGTGAAATTGAACATATGGTTGTAGAAATGGTAGAGGTTGGTATAATTATCCAACCACATTTGATAAACAAAGCAAGGGATGAATGGAATAATGGCGAAGCAGGGTGGGAACTCATTCAAAAGTTGCTGAAGATCCCGGTTCCAACAATATTTCCAGAACTTGACAAGGAAGGAAAAACCATATTGGAACCTAAAGCATTCACAGAACCGAGAAGTTGACAGATACAAAATCAATAAATTTCAAAGTATCTCATCAAGTGGAATAACTTACTCTCTGAAGATTCCACATGGAAGGATGAGAATTTTATACAGAAGCATCAAGAACTACTCGAGAATTAAGGACAATGCAATTTGAAGGAGACAGGCATGTTAGGTCCCTATACTACTAGTGTAACCCCTTATTGTTATTAGTACAACCCCCTTATTATATTGTTGTGCCCATGTAATCCCCATATTGTTATTATTGTGCCCCATAGAAGCCCAGTATTGTTATTATTGTGCCCTTACATTATTATTGTTATGTCAGATCTAATTATATTATGACCCCTTAGAATCCTATATAATGAAAGGAGGTCTTGTCATTTGTACCATCCAAGAATTGTTCATTTGTGTAATGTAAAGGAGGTTTCCCCCTCGAAGAGGCTGATTTCTAAGGCGTTTATCTATCTTTTTGTGAGTTGGTTTCATAACAAATTCTACATTCCTATAAGTCCTCCTCACAAAGAGGTAAACTTTAGTTGTGGCTTGTTTGAGCCCCAGATCAGTTTAAGGATCACTTTCTTGCCTAATCAGCAAGAGAGATGATCTAATCTCTCTTCTCCATTGGTGGATGAAAGTCATATTTTAAGCCATTGGAGATTAAGACAAGGTAACTTGACCTAGTTAAACTAGTCAGAACAACCATTCCAAATGGAAAAGTAGTTGCTTTAAGGTCCGGACTGGTTGCTCATCCCCAATTTTGTTGCAGTAAATTTCGAGGCATCAACACATTGCAAAGTATGAAAAGAGATAAAAAGGATAAAGATCAAATACAACCACCTCTATATATCAAAGATGAACCAGAGGAAGCAGTGGAGGAAACTCTTAAATAACAGGAAAATCAGATTTCTGCTTTGTATTAGGAGGAGGGAGGAGGAGTCATAAGTGAAGATTCAAATTTGGGATTTCATGTCTCTCTGGATGGATACTGCAAGAAGTTTATAGGTTTTATGAAAGAAGAGTTGCATAAGAAATATGATCTTAGGCCATGAAAGAGATTAAGCATTCAAGACAGTGTAGAGGAGCAAAAAAATTAGACAGTTCAACAACAATCTCCAAAACAAGTTGATAAAGGAAAACAATAGATCAATAGAGTCCCAATAGTCACACATCAGCAAGGGGAAAGTTATAACAGTAATAAACACTCAAGGGTGTTATATAAATTCGTTCAAAAACCTGTTTTCAGTTCTCAGAATGTCTCAAATTAGAAGTTAAATGACGAGGAACAATTAAAAATAGTCAAAGAGGGTCATTCTTTTAATTTATTAAAAGAATTAGAAAAAAATAAAGTTCCAATTCCTTTAACTGAGTTAGTGAAGACCCTACTTACAAAAAAAAGTCTTTGATTTTATAGATCTTTCACAAAATAATCATTCAGTAGATGCAGTCAATTTGTAGGAGGAAAGTCAAGTAGTGATGTTTGGCCCCCATGTGGAAGAACAAGATTCTTCTACACCTCATTTTTAAATTTCTCTTCTTATGCGTACATTCCTTCTTCATAATTGCATGTTAGATTTGGGAGCCTCTCATAATCTAATGCCACTTTCAGTTATGAAGCAACTAAACTTGCAAATTACAAAACCTTATAAATATCTTTATTCTTTTTATTCAAAGAAGGTCAAATGTGTGGGATTGATTAAGGATTTGGCAGTTTCATTGGCTCAAATTCCACCCAGTATTATTGTAATCGATATGATTGTTGCAGATACTCCAACCCATTTTGGAATGTTTCTCACTAGATCCTAGGGAGCCAAGCTGGGAGGAGTGCTCAAATTGGATTTCACATATGCTATTATTCCAATTTTTGGTGGAGAAGAAAGGAGGTTGTATTGAGAGACCGGGTTATTAAAGACAATCACAAAGGAGGGTTCAATTAATTCTCCTATTTATAGTCAAGTAAAGGATGATTTTTCTTGTTTCATGTTACAAGAATCTCAGGAAATTACTGAAGACACAAAAGTGTAGCTGCCTTTAGCAATTAAAAGCAAGGAGCTAGTAGTCAGTGGAGTCTAAAATTTGTATTTCGATGGTGCATATTTGAGAGAAGGGAATGGAGCTAGAGTTCTTTTTCTTTCTCCAAAAGGTCATATTATTCCTTTCTCTTATAAATTAGAATTTGAATCTTCAATTCATATTACTGAATACGAATGTTTGATTATTTGTTTACAAGCTACAAAAAATTTAGGAATACGATGTATTTCTTTTTTTGGAGATTCAGAATTAGTTG
Organism: Pinus tabuliformis; assembly: GCA_031772625.1. Taxonomy (NCBI): domain Eukaryota; kingdom Viridiplantae; phylum Streptophyta; class Pinopsida; order Pinales; family Pinaceae; genus Pinus; species Pinus tabuliformis. Next base: position 982,068,533 of record CM062818.1, on the reverse strand, counting down.
TTAAGAAAATAAAGAATCAATGCTAAGCCAAACATCCGAGGATTAAAGCATGTAGGAATGAAGTGTGGGATTTGGTGGATAAATTCTTTTCTGCATTCAATATACAATTTATACCTAGAAAAGACAATATACTAGCTGATTCATTGGCAGTTGCAGCTACTGCTTTTAAGCCTCCATTGAATCACAAGCGCAGGTATGAAGTGGAAATAACTAACAAACCTTCTATTCCAGATAACATAAAGTATTGGTAGGTGTTCGAAGATGAAGAAAAAATTAAGAGGTTTCTGGAAATGGTACATGAATTTTTGAATTTGGATATTGACCAAGAGAATGAAACTGAAGAAGTTAAAGAAGATGAATCAAGAAGAAACTTTTCTTTAAAAGTTTCTATAGGGGATCAGAATATAATGTAGTTGAAGAACAATGTGATACCTAAAGGTTTGGTACCCTTGGAGAGATTCTTTAATGCTAATAATGTTGTTTTCAATACAAAGAAAACATATTTAGAAGATCATCTTGAAGACTGCAATCTTGGAACAGAGCAGCAACCAAAGGTGGTGAGATTGGAAAAGGATGTACCAAAAGAATTTAAATAGAGGTGTGTAGATCTTTTCAAGAAATATGTTGATATATTTACATGGCCTTATGAAGACCTGAAGACTTATGATACTAGCATTATTCAACATAAAATTCCCTTAAAACTAGGGGTTAAGCCATATAAACGGAAATTGAGATAGATTAATTGTTTATCGTTTCCATCAATCGAGAAGGAAGTTGTGAAACTATTACAAGCTAAAATAATTGTTCCTATGAGATATTTCAGGTTGGGTGGCTAATTTAGTACTTCTGAGGAAGAATAATGGGGAAATTCGCTTATGTATTCACTTCAAGAATTTGAACAGAACATCACTAGAGGATAATTATCCTCTTCCTAAAATGGATCACATCTTGCAAAAAGTAAAAATATCTTCTATATTATCAATGACAGATGGACTTTTAGGCTATAATCAAATTTCAGTGTAGCCAGGAGATCAGAAAAAGATAACGTCTACAACTCCATGGGGCACTTTCATGTATGCTAAAATTCCTTTTGGATTAATGAACACTGGTGCTACATTCCAGAGGGCTATGGATATAACCTTTGTAGTGAAAAGAGAAGTTTGTGGTAATCTATTTGGATGACATTACATTTTTCTCCAGGTTATATGAAGAGCTTTTGGAACATTTGTAGTAGACTTTTGAAAAATGCAGAAGATATGGCTTATCCTTAAACCCTAAGAAATATAATTTTGCTTTGAATGAATGAAAATTACTTGGCCATATTGTATCTAAAGAAGGTGTTAGGATAGCTCCAAAAATAGTAGAAGAAATAAAAAACATACCTCTCCCAAGGAGAAAAAGGGGTGTTACACAAAAATATCGTCACCATGATTATTTGCAGTCAGTATGGGTTTATCATCACTTGTACTGTCCTCCTAAGCAAGTCTAAGACCTCAGCTCTTCAAGTCAAACTTTGAAAATGAGAGAAAGACATTAAAAATCAATAAATCTTTGGTTCTGCACTTTCTCTCACTATTGCCTGCGGTCCCACACCTCCTGTTTACAAAAACTATGGACCTGCCCGCTCTGTCCCTAAAGGAGTGGGTGCGGACCCCTGTGAAAGTCAAAAAGGCGCAAGTTTATTCTAAAAAACTCACTTTGGGTTAATTCTAGATGATTCTAGAAGGAATTTTGACATGGATTGGTCGCTCTTAGGTGGTTCATGCATCCCAAAAGAGAAAGAGCTAATCCCTTGATGAGAGGAGCTATCCCTTTGAAGGAGGGCTTTATCCCTTTGAAGGAGGACCTAGTAACCCTCCATTGCACTATAAATTAAGGCATTGGGCTGGTTGCTAGGGAGGTTGAAAGCTGAACATTTTTGAGGGTAAATGCTGGTGGAATTGAGACTTCCTAGTTAAGCTTGAGAGGAGAGATCACATACCTTTTTGGCTTCTTTGGGAAGAGAGTGAAACTTGTCAAAGTAGAGGAGACTTCTTGTTGGACCTTGGGAGGAGCTTTTACAGCGTCAAGGCACAGGTTGTAAAGTTCTTCTTATGATTTGAATTAATACAATAAGATTCATTTTTCTCAATAAATTGTCTTATGTCATTGGTTTCATGAATTCCTTGACCTTCATGTTAAATATGTTTTATAATATTGGCTTTTCAGGTGCTATTTAATTTGTTTGCTTGTTTGTGTTTGCATATTCGCTACAAGGGAGCTCACTTGGATCAAAGGAGCGAGGCTTCCACAAACTTGCATTGGACCCAATGTAGGCCTAAAACACTTGTTTGCCTTTGTTTATAAATGCATATTTAGAGAAAGATAGTTTTTGATTGGCTTGCTTGTCACTAGGTCTCTTTAGATTCTAGGAAGGTCTATCTTGTCCGCAAGATCAACTCATTCTGTGTGACAAAATGGCGACCATACTGGGGACTTGATTTTTTCCTTGTTTTTACTTTGACCTGAGAAACTGTGTTTTTGTTTCTGTTTTTGGCTTGTTGTGTGTGGAATTGGGTAGAATTAGTAGATCCAGGGTTATTTTTTGTTTTTCATAACTTTGGGAGAGAACCGTACCCTGGGCTTTTGACACAGTGCGGACCTATCTGCATTTTTTCTTTTAGCACAGAGCGGTACCACACCTGTGTTAACTATGGGCCTGCCGACCCTGTCAAAATTTTGGAAAACCTAAGATTTCCTCTGTTAGTCAGCTTAGTTTTTGTTTAGAAGTTATTATCCCCTGCCCATACCTACATATAACCTGTCAGAAGCTTTCCTTAGGTTGATTTCATTAGTGTTAGGGTTTTAGGTGAAATTCCTAGAAGTTTTGCTTGTTGGGTTTGGTTTTCATTTTGGTCTTGTAGTAGCTCTGAGCTTAGAAGCTGTAGGAACCTCAGATCACCTTGGTTTTTACCAGCCTTCTTATGAGTCTGACCATTTGTGAAATCTACCTTTGTTGAGGAATCCGCCTTGTGTTTTCTCTTTACAAAACTTTGAAAAGCTTGTGTTTAAAAGTTTGGATTTTATTTTTAAAAGGAAAACAACATTGGTTGTTTTTGACTGATTTGTGATTCTGCATAAATTGGTCCTTAGTTTACATCTAACTAAGTAAAACATCCTTAAAAAAAGACATCTTGTAAGCTTTGACTTCAAATAGGTTTTTATAATTTATAGATCTCAAAGTTAGTCGTTTTCATAGTTTTGAGTGTTTTATAAAAAATAAAAAATCTCTTTTGAAAAAGTTTGTTTTTGTAGTGGTTGACTGTTTTGAAAAGAAAAGAGAAATTTTTACGAAAATAACTAGTTGTCTCGTTTTGAGTGCATTGGAAAGGACAAAAGCTCTTCTTTTAATTTGTTTGTTAAGAAATATTTGTGTTTACAAGTATTTGCATTCTCAAACTCTTTCCTAGCTAGAAGTTCATTGAAGGGAAAAGATTGTTTAATCATCTTAAGTGTATTTTTAGTGATTTTGAGTCGAGTCTTCATTCCACGAGTTTCATCTCTGCACCTCTTGACTTAAACAAAAACCAATAAAAATAACGCTTAAAGTAAAATTCATCTAGTAATATTTTTATTTCTAGGGCTCTGATACACGAACATAGCTTAGGCTAGTGTCTTGGAGTAGGAGAGAAATTAAATCTCCAAGACAGTAAAACAAACAAGTAGCTGTATCTTGTGGTAGGGAAGAAATACAATTGTTGCACTTATGCTTTGGGAAAGCTCCTCTTAAAGGAGAAGCACGAGATCTTGTCCAAACCAGTGTGGGAATCAATCCTTCCTCATTGGGAACGATGCCAGATATTCACGTATTAAAAACGGTAAACCTCGGATTAACCATTGTCGAGGAGCCTGGGGTCACTTGTTGGTAAACCTTGGATTATGTCAAGGAGCCTTCAAGGGGATTGAGCTTGCTACTCTGCCCTTGCGTGCGTATCGGATCGTAGACTGTTCCCCCAGGTATATTTGTTTCAGTTGGTAACCTTAGTGACCATATTCTTTAGGATTCTTCCTAAGGTGACAGTGGTGGGAAGATCCCACTGTACCTGGAGCAGACGTCGGCTAGACTCACTTGGATTTTCTGGGGGGTTCTCTTCACTCGAGACGGTTAAGTGGAGGAACTTGTGCCTGTCTATTCATTAAGCAGGTTGTCAGGGTAACTGTTCCAACCGCCATTTCTGTATTGGACTCTGCGACGTTGGATTTCATCACCAACTAGTGTTTTCAGTACGGAAAGTTACTGTTTGTGTGTGTTTGATCTCCTAGATTCTTTCGGCGTGTGATTCAAATTTGTTTGGTTTTTTAGAGGCTTTAGGTGGTTTTCATTGAGATTTTACTTTGTTTACGTGTGAAGTAGTTAAAATGTTTTAATCGTGGCTGAATTATCGAGGAAGTCCCATAGATTTTGGGGCCAACCTCCTGAGTTTTCACCGAGCCAACCTGAAGGGTTAAGAGCCCTCGTAACTCCTAGAGATAGTAGAGTTGGGTCACCTGAAGAAGGAGAGTCTTCTTTGGTGGTACATCCTGATTTTCAAGCTTTAGTAGCAAATTATAATCCACAATCAGTGTCTATTTCAAAATTTACTGGTAGCTTTTCGTCTACTAGTGATATAGGTGAGGAACCTGAAATATCTGAACCTGAAAGTGAATTTGCTACTACTCCAACATCGGGGTTTGCTTCTCCAGCTTCTAGTGGTCATGGTTCACCTAGGGTAGAAAGAATAATTACCCAAAATCTTCCTTCTGGACTTATAGCTATCGAAGAACTTGCTACTCCGGAAGAAGAAGTAGGCATCCCTATCCCTGAAAATCAACCTGCTATTGAACTAAGGGAGCGTGAATCAATTTTTTTACAGTCCACCTAGGAGTAGTGCTTGGTATCTTTCTTTGACTAATTTCTTAGAAAACCTAGGGTTATGTTTTTCACCACCTCGTGTTCCTTATCACCCAACACCTAGAGGTTACTATCCTCCGTTAAATATGTCAAGACAGTCATCCATGTTTACTCAATCGCCAGAATCCTTTTTGTACGACGGTCCTTCTGTTCCCTCTGGGTATCCGTCACTCTCTGGTACTTTTTTGGGAGCATCTCCTCAACCCATTGAACAAGGGTTATTAACTCGAAGCAATGGTACTAAGCTGTTGAGCATAGAAGATATTCTCATGATGTCAGGTACTATTCCTAATCCTCAACCTCAAGGTGGCCAGTTACCACCTGGGAGGTAGCCTCAAAATTCTCAATTATCGCCTGGGGGGCAACCTCAAGGTACCCAATTTGCGCCTGGGGGGCAACCTCAAGGACAGTGCATATTTACGGGATAGTACGTTCCTCAAGGTCAACCCCAGACTCAATATGTACCCCAAGGTCAACCCCAGTATCAATATGTATCTCAAGGTCAACCCCAGTATCAATACGTGCCTCAAGGGTATCAACCTCAAGGTCAGTACTCGAACCAAGGTTTCCAACCACCCTCCGGTCAATCATATGTTCAAGGAACGAGAAATGTACCTTTGAATTATCAATCCTATCCTCAACCCGGTTATGGTCCTCAATATTCTCAACCTGTTATGGGTCTGTACCCCGGAATGAATTTAGTGTGGGATCCATCGCAAACTCAACAGGTCTTCCAACCGAATGTACAGTTGTCATCTCAAACTGGACAACCCTTAGTTTCTGGTACACCCCAGCAACCTGTCCAGTCTATTATTCAAACTTCTGTACCTTCAGTAGTTTCTCAGCCTGGGCCTAGTACGCCTCGTACTCCGCCTCAAACAACTGCTGCAATTGCCGCAACATATGTTCAATCTACCCCACCTACTTCTGGAGTATCGAAAACTCCGGTTTCTACTGTTCCTGTATCTACTCCTCAAACATCTTTACCTTCGTCTGGATCCACGATTCAAACTTCGGTTCAGATGCCTGTAGGACAACCTAGTTCATGTATGGTTGTCACAAGTCAACCACAATTTACTTATCAACTGTACCAGGGACAGTACCAATTCGGTCCTGCTGTGCAGTAGCGAGTCTATCAATATCAACCATACCGTAGGTACACATATCAACAACCTCAACAACCCCAATACGGTCTGGTTAATCCTGGTTTTCCGAGAGGATACAATATCCCAAATGCAATTCCTATTCCTAGTTATCTTGGATATCCTCCTCCTGGGGCTGGTGTCATGACCCAGAGTTTTAGGGACCCTAATCACCAGTTACCATTTATCACAACTTTGGACTTGTCTGACTTGTCACGCCTAACGAACGAACGCATTAATTATCTTCTATTTTGGCCGCCAATGCCTAATAAGTTGCCTAGTGATATTCCTAAGTTTGAAGGCAAATCAGGAGAGGACCCGTCAAACCATGTGATGACTTATCACCTCTGGTGTGCGTCTAACTCCATTTCAGATGATTCAATCCGTCTAAGGCTTTTCCAGCGCACTCTAATTGGTCTCACGGCCAAGTGGTACATTGAGCTACCGCGAGGCACTTTTTATAATTTTAGTCAGTTAGCTACCTCGTTTTTAACTCATTTTCAGTTGCCATTCAGATATGAAAATGGCACGGAATTACTAACTTCATTAAAGCAGTTGACGTCCACTTACATTTCAGATCAAATTCATGAATGGAGACGTCGACGGCGTTTAGTGAAGGTTTTTATTCCGGATCAGATCTTGGCTAAATGGTTTATAAAATCTTTGTTGCCAAAAATCACTGAAGATGTAGCTAAGGCCGGAGTTGTTACTGAGGAGCAAGTAATTGCTCAAGCACAATACCTTGACTTGGTCTATACTTAGTCAGGTACGTTACACGAGAAAATCCCCGATCTTCCCAAGCAAAATCAAATCGCTGCAGCTCCTTTAGGGTTTCATGCCGCTGATGGTATGATTGGTACGGTTAACACTAAAAGTAAGAAGAGGTCTTCCAAGAATTCTTCTCCTATCATAACCTTGCCTGATTCCCCGACAGGAGATTCTTCCGCGGAAATTTTTGCCAATATTCACGTTGTAGAGTCATCTACAGCCAAATCAAAATCTGGTGGAAAGAAGAAAGGGAAGAAGAAGAATAAAACATACAAAAATTCAAAAGAGAAACCTGAAAAATCGGAATCCAATGATGAAAAACGCAAACCTCGTTATCCTTGTCTCATTTGTGACGAAGACCATTTTACAAGAGACTGCCCTCATCGTGCAGAGGTTGCGAAGATTGTCAAAGGTTCCCAAACGCTTGTTGTTTTGAAGGATCCTTTTCCAAGTCAAGATAGTAAGATGATAGGTTCTTCCTCGAGTGCCAATGAAGAACCCATATTGATGATGTCCCATGTTAGGATTGCGACTCGATCGCATGATTATGGTAGTAAAAGTCCTGTTGATAGTAAAGAAGCAGAATCTTCTCATTCTAACCCATCAACCTCAGCTCCCAGTTTCGATCCGCTACAGATCGAGAAACCTAATCCAGACTTGGTAATCAAACCGCCCGCCAAGGGTATACTTCGAAAGTCAGCTTTCAATCCACATGCGAGAGCAGCTCAGAACTATAACATTGTTGAGGATTTAGCTGTTTCACCCTCAGCAATGTCAGCTTTGGAAGTGCTGCAATCATGTCTAGCACAGCGTAAATTACTTTTGTCGGCTATGGGGATATCGTCGTTTATCTCCAGACCCAATCCTTTTAGCCAGAAATTTCAAGGTCAGAACGTCAGAAAATACGATTCCAATCCCAACAATTCAGGATTATTGGAGATACTCTTTATCGCCGTGGGGCAGACTCTGTTTTTCGACGTTGTTTAACTCACGAGGAAGCTGAAAGGGTTCTAAATGACTGTCACTCTAGAGCGTGTGGCGGTCATATGTCTGGGTATGCCACAACCCAAAAGATATTGCGCGCTGGCTACTTCTGGCTGTCTTTGTTTAAAGATTGTATTAACACGGTCTAAAAATGCCACAACTGCCAAATTTTTGATCGAAATATGCGTACTCCACCTGCTCCTCTCCACCCTATAATTGCCATTGGTCCTTTTGCCAAATGGGGTATCGATTTTATTACATGTAACCCTCACTCGGCTGGGGGGCATGCGTATATCATCCTTGCGGTAGATTATTTTACCAAGTGGGCCGAGGCGATGCCTACATTTGAGGCAGACGGCAAGATAGCTGCAATTTTCATGTTCAATCATATAATTGCTAGGTTTGGTGTCCCACAAGCGATTATCACTGATCATGGGTGTCATTTTCGAAACGTGATGATGACCGAACTTACAGGCCAGCTTGGTTTGCGTCACGATAGTTCAACTCCTTATTATCCACAAGATAATGGTCTGGTTGAATCCATCAACAAAGTTTTAGTCATCATGATCCGACGAATCATTGGGATTCATCAGTCGAATTGGCATAACATGCTATTTTCAGCGCTTTGGGCGTATCGAACCTCAGTAAAAACATCAACAGGGTTCACTCCTTTCCAACTAGTTTATGGTCTGGAAGCTGTGTTACCCATTGAATGCGAAATCCCATCATTGCAAATGGCCATAGAGTTACTTCCAGCTACTTCCGAAGAGGAAAACCGTTTTTTATACTTGGCTCAACTAGATGAGAATCGACGTGATGCTGCATTGGCGATCGAAACTCACACAAAATGTATGAAAGCTCAGTATGATCGAAATGTGACCCCTCGAAATTTTTCGGAAGGAGATCTAATCTTAGTGTACGATCAAGATAATGATAAATTAGGCACTGAAAAATTTGTTCCTATGTGGCATGGTCCCTATGTTGTCAAGCGAAAGCTAGAAAACGGGGCCTATGAATTGGTGGACTTTGATGGGGACTCTTTAGGCAAACCCAGAAATAGTCTTTACCTGAAGAGGTATTATGCTTAAAGAATGGGTATGGAGATTTTTAGTTAGGATAGTTTTTCTTTCTAACTGGTGTGTTTTAGTTTAAAAATGTGCTTAGCTTAGAGAGTTTTTTTCGTCATCATTCCTTCTTATCTTGGTTTTACTCTTGGTATTGCAGATGTCGATGCCTCTCCAAACATACATTGGTTTCGCTAATGGTGCTTGTCGTAATACACAAAACATTTCTTCCGTAGCTTGGGTTATCTATTCACCCTCTGACGAGTTGGTATCTATGCATCGAGTAAGCCTCAGTCAAACAACAAACAACATTGCCGAGTATAGTGCAGTGATTGAGTTATTATCTGAATCTATTTCATTTGGGATTCGGAGTTTGATAGTGAGGTTGGATTCTGAACTCGTTGTATTACAGCTTAATAGAGTCTATGCCATTAGAAATCCATTGTTATTGAGATTATTTTTGAGAGTGCGTCTCTTGGAGCGTGAATTTGATTATATTGAATATCAGCAGATTCCAATATCTTTAAATACATTAGCAGATGCAATTTCTTCTCGAATGTTAAGTAGACACTTGCAATAATCATACACGTAAATTTAAAACCATTCCACAACATGATTTACAAGATAAGCCGGTTATAGTGATATATATATATAGGAGTGTGTCAAAAAATACATCGTCCTCGACCATAGGTTGAAAAACACCTTATGATTGGCAAAAATGATAAGTACAAAAAGCAAAAATGTCATATGTGCCTACAATAGGCGATCATCCTACCACTGGTGATGATCTCAATAAGAAACCACTGCACGGGCCACCTTACAAAGGAACCTCCTAAAAGGTCCTGGGACCCCAATCACATAGCGCTGAAGTCGATGAGGAATGTCATTTATGCTGGTCTCTGGAATATCTCCTGTCAAGCATTCTAGATGACTCTCCAACTCATCCAAAACCTCTGCTGATTCGTCTTGTGGGGCTGGCACGGCTGCAACTGGTTGTTTCCTCTCGTAAGGCCAGAGAGCGGCTAGTCTCTCTGGACCCACATCTACATTTAAAAATTTTACTATCAGTTTTGGGACGATAGAAAAATAAAAAAATTTAGAATAGGAAAATGTTGAAAATTATTTTACCTGAGTCATCCCATTGCTCTCCTGGTGGAAGAGCCATGTCTGGGTCACCACGAAAATCTACCCCAGCGTAAGGGAAGTCCTGAATAGAAAAACCTGGTTTTCCAACCATTGGAAATACTCAGGTTTGAATCAAACAACCTCTGTCCCCTCGTCCGGATGACGGGCCATAACTGCAACCCATCGCATCAGTTTGGACTCTCGAGGAAGCCCAGCTCCAACAATAAGGTGCTGCGGGATCAAAATTGGAACCCTCTCCAGACCAAAGATCACAACCAAAGCCACATAACCAAAGGTCTTCAGTTGTTCGTTCTTGGCTCTGGTCAGTTGGCCTTTTACATTGGCCAACACAGCATCGCACCAGTTGAAGATGATGCCTCGAAAGCAGTCAACTGCCATCCGCATCTGGGATCCGGTGGCAATATGTAATGCGGCACTCCCGCAAAGTTTGGTAACAGTAAACGCGATCACCATGAGTTCGGGAAGGGATATGGTTTTAATGTCTATCCCTTTGTCTCTAGCCTGGCTGTTGCAGAACTCTAGCCGGAGGCTATCGACAGACTGGCCACCTGGCCTAGTCCCGAATAGAGTCAAGTCTTCACCTCTCTTAGGCAAACCGGTCAAGAAGTATATGTCTGCTGGCTCGATTTCGAGTTGTGGCCACCAATGAAGAAGCACTGGTCCTGTATGCTCCACCTGTCAACCAGCCACTGTAAGAAATCCACCTGGGCCCTCATGCCAGGTATGGCCCAGAATTTGTACAAGCCGCATGCCTTCAATGCATCAATCGAAGGTTGGTGATTCGACGCGGCAAGATCCACATCCTCATGCTCTCGTTCATGCCAATATAGCATGATGTACCCTCTACATCCAATAAAAAGACAAATTAGAATGCTAGAAATTAATTTTTTTGGGTCAAATTTGAGAATTTTTGGGTTAAAAACCCTTGATGCGGGGACCGCACCCTCTGTGTTAGAGACAGTGTGTGGGTCCGCACCTTGCCTACATGGAAGGTGTGAATCCCTGACTTTTTCCCCATTGAGAAAAAGTCGGGGTACGCGGGCTGCCAGTGTTACACCTGCGAGCCCCCGCGCGCGGGTTTTTAGCCTAAAAACCCTCCAAAAAATGAAATAAAAGCCTATAACAAAAAATGAAACGGTTAAAAATGAAGAGTAGGATGATGTGGATTAACTGGAGAAGACGGCGTTCGATTTCGACGGTTGAATTTTCCACAATCTTCACGGGAAATTTCTGGACAAAAGCACTATTTTCTCACCCAAATCTCAAACGGTAAAAATGAATTGACGAAAGCCCTTTTTATAAGTTTTTGAGTAAATAAATTGCAAATTTGTTTATGTTTCACTTTGGAAAGGTAATTTTTGCAGCATTTTTATCCATTTCAAACAGGTATGAGTAATGTTTGCATTTTTGTTCAGGATAACAGATTATTTAGGCGAAATCTATCATTTTCGACGAAAAAACATTTAGAGTCACCTTTAAGCTCTTTTCTAACTCCTAAAAAATGAAAAGATCGCCGAGTTTTTCTTTTTAAACTCGTTAAAACGGAACTAAAAACACGGTCCACTTACAACTCTTTTCTGGCCGTAAAAACATGAAAAGATTGTCGGATTTTTGTCGTTTCAAATTCGATATTGGTTATAAAACGATGTGTCATTGATCGCTTTTTTACTTTTTCAGATCAGGGGCACTAATTACGAAAAGTACTCCTTGGTTGTAAAGATCAAGTGGTTCTCTCAAGTATTATTTTATACTTTTTCGGGCTTGGGAGACACAAATTTATGAAAAAGGTCAACCCTGGAGTCTTCTTAAGTTTTTTCAGACTCTCTAAAATTGAAAAATGCCAAGTTTCTCCTATACTGGACTCGTTAAAATTTCACAGTAAAGGACCTGTTCAATTACAAACAGGAACGAACCACTCCTTCTTAGGGTTCGAATTTAAACTAAGTTGGACTCATCCGAAGGATGAGCTTATAATCAAGCAAATGTTATCCTCCTCAAACTTGTTAAAAAATAAAGAGGTACTTGCCATAAATGGTGGGGGAAAAGAGAGGAAAATAAGTCTGTTTGTCATACTTTGTAACCACTCTTGAACATGACACTTTTATTCACCTGGGTTGGGAAATCCATTGCCTAACAGTTGATCAAACCACATTGAAAGTCTTCAGCCGGTTTCTGGGTATTAACTTTGGGTCAATTGTCACCAAACCATCTGTTGTGTCGTTATGTGTTCAAGAGGTCACTGCCAATAAGCCATTCATCTGCAAAATATCTGTCATCCATCTCGACCATCCCTGAGTCAATCCTTGCAACTAAATTTCTTCAACTTGATCTATGATTTCGTGTTGTAGGCTTGCCTGCGACGGATCACTTTCTATCGACTTCAGATCATTATTTAGAAAGATGATCTAGAAATCGTCAGTACCTTGGGATCTGCATGCCTCAGTGGCAGGTTTCTTTCTTTTGATGAAAGGTTGCATCATTGACCTTCGATCAAAGGGTTCCGTGACATGTTCGACATCAACACATCTATTCACATCTCATGGATTGTACTGGGTACTTTGAGAGCCATTGACATCACTGGTGGTTTCTCTCACACTTGCTAACAGTTTGCATCATTGACTGGTAATCAAGTGATTTCTACCATGTTCGACATCAACACATTCATTCGCATGGATAGAATCATACTGTTTCGAGAAGTAGAAATGAAGACCCTGGATCTAGTTTTTGCAATCCAGGCTGCGAGGAATTTTGTATTCATTTTATGATGGACTATTCATAAACAGATGGTTGCGTCCATACTTTGTCCACATGAGTCTATACTTGTGATGTATTACAATATCATTCCTGTATCAGAGCAGTAGTTAGTTTTCTAAGTTAGTTTTGATCTGAGTATGGGAATGCCTACCTCAACGATGATATGATCTCATATATATATCTTGCATTGAATGTTTTTACAGGTTCCGACCGGGCTCTCCATAAGATGATCCTCGAAATGATAAAGTACTTCACTCTTCCTAAATGATAAATGAAATCCTCATCTACTACAGACTTCGCACTTTAGGCGGCAATCTGTTACACAAAAATATCGTCACCATGATTATTTGCAGTTATTATGGGTCTATCATCACTTGTACTGTCCTCCTAAGCAAGTCTCAGACCTCAGCTCTTCAAGTCAAACTTTGAAAATGAGAGAAAGACATTAAAAATCAACAAAGCTCTAGTTCCACACTTTCTCTCACTATTGCCTATGGTCCCGCACCTCCTGTTTACAAAAACTATGGACCTTCCCGCTCTGTCCGTAAAGGAGTGGGTGTGGACCCCTGTGAAAGTAAAAAAGGCGCAAGTTTATTCTAAAAAGCTCACTTTGGGTTAATTCTAGTTGATTCTAGAAGAAATTTTGACGTGGATTGGTCGCTCTTAGGTGGTTCATGCATCCCAAAAGAGAAGGAGCTAATCCCTTGATGAGAGGAGCTATCCCTTTGAAGGAGGGCTTTATCCCTTTGAAGGAGGACCTAGTAACTTCCCTCCATTGCACTATAAATTAAGGCATTGGGCTGGTTGCTAGGGAGGTTGAAAGCTGAATATTTTTGAGGGTAAATTCTGGTGGAATTGAGACTTCCTAGTTAAGCTTGAGAGGAGAGATCACATACCTTTTTGGCTTCATTGGGAAGAGAGTGAAATTGTCAAAGTAGAGGAGACTTCTTGTTGGACCCTGGGAGGAGCTTGTACAGCATCAAGGCACAGGTTGTAAAGTTATTCTTATGATTTGAATTAATACAATCAGATTCATTTTTCTCAACAAATTGTCTTATGTCATTTGTTTCATGAATTCCTTGACCTTCATGTTAAATATGTTTTATAATATTGGCTTTTTAGGTGCTATTTAATTTTTTTTCTTGTTTGTGTTTGCAGATTCGCAACAAGGGAGCTCACTTGGATCAAAGGAGCGAGGCTTCCACAAACTTGCATTGGAACCAAGGTAGGCCTAAAACACTTGTTTGCCTTTGTTTATAAATGCATATTTAGAGAAAGATAGTTTTTGATTCGCTTGCTTGTCACTAGGTCTCTTTAGATTCTAGGAAGGTCTATCTTGTCCACAAGATCGACTCATTCCGTGTGACAAGGGACATTCAATTTTTTTTGGGAAAACTATTTTTTCTAAGAAGGTTTGTCCCAAATTATGTTGAAATTGTAAATGAAACCACTGACATGTTGAGAAAAGGATGCAGAAGTTAGGTGGACCACAACTGTTAGGGAATATTTTACAAGGATCAAGGAATATTTTCAGGAGGCCCCTCTATTGGTGAGTCCTGACTATGAAAAACCTTTTTAGATTTTCTCATTTGCATCTCCTTTTACTCTTGCAACAATACTTTTACAAAGAAATCAAGATAACATGGAGAAACCTATAGCATTGTTCAACGAGGTATTAAGGGATGCAGAACTGAAGTATAATATTATATAGAAAAAAGCCTATGCTTTAATAAAACCACTAAAGGATTTTAAAGTTTATGTTCTTCAGTCTCAAATTAATGCTTATGTTCCTAGTGCTGCTGTCAAATATATGCTGACTCAAAGTTACAGTGATGGAAAAAGAGGAAAGTGGATAAAAAATATCCAAGAGTATGATATGGACATCAAACCAACTAAGTTGGTAAAGGGACAAGGATTATATTTTTTTTAACAAAAGCTAATTATCAACCTATGGGAATCAATTTGTTGGTCGACGTAGCTGAATCCAAAACTAAAAAAGAACAAGGTAAGAATAAAGAACCTGATAACATAATTCAATACAAGTATGTTTTTTCTCAGTGGTATAAAGATATTGTCCATTATCTGTGTTTCCTTAGTTGTCCTCCTTCTTTAAATAGAACAAAATATAAAGCTCTCAGAGTCAAATCTCAAAAGTATGTAATAGCAGATGGAAAGTTGTATTGGAGAGATCCAAATGGTATTTTACTGCTCTGTTTGACATAAGTAGAAACTATAGAAGTTGTAAATGAATATCATGGATGTCTTTGTGGTGGTCATTATAGTTGGAAGGTCACAACACATAAGATCTTGAAGGCTTGTTTCTTTTGGCCCTCTTTGTTTTTTTATGTTTATAGACTTGTGATAATTTGTGAAAAGTACCAAATGTTTGTTGAAAATAAGAGATTAGCACCATTACCATTGATTCATGTGTTTGTGGAAGAACCATTTAGACAATGGGGTCTAGATTTTATAGGGGAGATAAATCCACCTTCTATTGGACAAAATAGATGGATTCTAAAAAGTACAAATTATTTTACTAAATGGGTAGAAGTTGTTCCAAGTAGGAGGGCTAATGACTCATTGGTAATTAAATTTTTGGAAGAAAATATTTTCAGCAAGTTTGGCTGTCCTAAAAGGTTAGTAGCAGATAATGCTAAGGTGTTATGATTTGCAAAGTTGATTGATTTTTTCCAAAATATAATGTGATACTCTCTCATTCTACCACCTATCACCCCCAAGGGAATGGTCTGGAAAAATCTTCAAATAAAGTTATGGTGAAAATACTTAAGAAAATTATTGCAAAGAATCAGAAAATCTGGGATTTAAAGCTAAAAGTTTCCTTATGGGAAAACGTAGTTACTACTAGGAGGTCAATTGGAAAATATCCTTTTGAGTTAGTATATGGAGAAACTACTTTATTTCCCATCCAATTAGCAAAACCTATTATGGCAAATATCCAAGGTGCTCAACAAGAGCCAAATGCACTATTAAGGAGGGTGAATCGGTTTGTGGAACTGAATGAAAATAGAGAGAAGGTAATGGAGAATCTGATCAGTTATTAAGAAAAGATGAAGTTGATATTTGATAGAAATGCTAGAGATATTCTTTTTCAACATAGATATTTAGTTCTTCGATCGGATGTAAGGAGAGAAGATAAAGGAAAACATGGCAAGTTTGATCCTTTATGGTTTGGTCCTTTTAAAATAGATGAAGTCAGAACCAATAACACTTTCATTTTGGAAAATTTAGATGGTGAACTATTGTAGCTACTAGTTAATGGGAAGTATTTGAAACACTACTTTCAACACCTGACTTCATTTTATCTCATAATCATATATATTGGTCAGTATCACTATGAATATTCAGTGAGCTATTCATTGTAATGTTTCAAGCTATAATTTTGACTCCATGCCTAAGGTGAAGTCAATAATCTACAACTCTTAGTGTTTTGTTTCAGACCACTATCCCCAAGTGGAACCAGATGTTGTAGCTCATTTTACTTTTATCTATGTATTCAAAAGGAAAATGTATATATATATATATATATATGCACTCAAAAAAAAATCAAAAGAAAAAGTTTTGATTTCCAATTGTGCTTAATTTAAATCGTGGATTAAGCAGCGCTGATCAAAATTTAATGCATATTTAAGGTTAAGAAAATAATGGTGGATCCCCATTCACCGACATTGGCAAGGCTTAAATGTCATTTAAATTTTTGGGTGTGATGGAGAATACAAGCGGGGCCCATCGAATGCAACAAACCAAATGACACTACATACCCGACAGTTAGCTCATCGAGTGCCTCCACAAAAAATTTATTGATCTCCGCTGACTGCAAATCAACGGTCTACAGTCATTACGGGGGGACTCCATTGAATTTCCTCCATACAAGGGTGTGTCCCTATAATACGTTAGCAAGATAGTGCGTCGTTATTTATCCGTTCTCTCACTACTTCGTCATCGTCCTGTCACCATACCACTTGCCACCTCGTCAACCATGTCACCTGTCACCTCATCCATATGGTCATCATGTCATCAATTCAAACATCCCACATTCACATTTAATTCTGTTTTCCCTCCCATTGTTCGTTCTTTCTATAAATCTCGTTACTCCTACTCATTCCATTTTTTATTGTTGCATGCTCCTACATGGATTCAAATTGTACAAATTATAGCTCGAGTCAGCATCACTCTTTAATAATCAGGTATATGCACAATATCTTTTGCATCCAAGATTATCAAAATGTCCAAGAAAATTTTAGCAAGTTCTTCTTCTCATATTCCATTAATGGACATTAAAAGGGATTTATTTGATCCAAATTTCTCCATTAACTTCCTAGAAATTTACCATCTTGTCCTTCTCAACCAAGCTGAGTCTCCTGTATATGTTTCTATTGTTAAGTTAGGTGTTTTAGGTGCAACGATTACTCAAACCTATGTGTTCTTAAAATTCGTATATTAGCTAGTCTCTGCCCTTTATCCTCAAAAGTTTTTTGTCATGAACAAATTGGGTGAAAATATTTTCCAAGTGTCTTCCATTTTGATTCAGCAAACATTATGTTTTCCTTCATAGAATTATTATACTCCTTTCTCAGAAGAAACCCTATTCCATACCTTCCAAGACTTATCTAGGTAAAATTATGCATAATTGACTTTCGTTTTTATGCCCATTAGGAAGCATTTGCCCTTGGAATCTACCCATTTTCCTTTGGATACTTTTGTTGAGGACGTTAGACCTATTCTTCAAATTTGGCCAAGATTTTGGGAAGAGAAAATACAACTATTATTAACAAAGCTATCCTTGGAATATTTAGTTTAATGATGAATCTTGAAACAATCTTTGACATACCTGCTTTCTGGGAAAGGATGGTCAATTCTAAATTAACAAATCTTTCCATCATTGGATGTTTCATATTTCCTTCTTTAATTACTTATCTCTTCTTATATACTCATGTTGAAATATTTATACACCTAGGAATGAATATCATGGATCCTCACAAGAACAAATAATCAATGATGTTTTGGACAGATATGGTGAGAAGTAATGCAAATAATGAGGGATTGATGTTTTTCACCACCCTTTTTATCAGTTTCTTATTCAATCATAAGTAACTCTCCTTCACCTTGCATACTACCAAAGGCCCAATATTTTCTTTAGCTTAGTAAAGATGTCAAATAGGTGATTGGTTTTTATTTGAAGATTATACAAAAATCAGATTATATGGAGTAGAAGTTGCCCCCTACAAGCTCCCCACATTTGTGCTTATCAGGTTTTTTTCATTACAATTTACTAGACAATGTTTGAATGTTTATCAAGTACATTTTGTTCCAAGAAAGAAAGGGAATCTATTTAAATTTCCAAGGGTAGTGGGACATTTTATTGTGAAGAATAAGAAAGCTAAAGTAGAAGTCCATAAAGTTCTTGAAGATATGAATTTGCATTTGGGTGAGAAATGGGCATATGACCCTCACCATATTATTTGAAACAGAATAGTGGAAAATGATTATGCTCCTTATGTAAATGAACCTCGACCAAATGTCAAGAATCTAGAAAATGGAGGAAAAACCAATTTGTCATGAGTGATGGAGGTTGAAACTCCTGATCCAGGTGAAAAGAATTTAAAAAGAGGAAGTGAAGGTGTTATTTATTTGGAGGAAGAAATAGATAAAGGTACTAAAAGGGTTAAGCTATCTGAGGGGGGTAGTTCATCTGATCCAAACTTAAAGAGGAACACAAGAACTTATAGATATAATCATAAACAGAGAGATGCGGTAGAGAAACACTTCTTTCATTAATAGAAAAATATTGAACTATGCTTACAAATAGAATGGAAATAAGATGCCCCATTGATGGTAGCTTATCTCTGAGAAGAGATGTGGCGGCTACATGCCTCGAAACTAAGTTACAATGAGGCTCAATGGCCTCTTTATTATTGAACAATAAGAGAAAACCCTAAACAACCAAAACCCTAACCCGAGGATATGTAACACCAAGACTTCATGGGCCCTGTTGGGGTTAGTTGGGCAGCCAAATTCTTGGGGTTGTAACTTGGTAATATTGTCTCTACTTGAAGCTTATGAAACCTTCTTGGTAAGATCTCTTCGAGGATTAAAATCACTGATGAGATTGCCTCGACAATTGCTGGACAAATTTTTCAAAAAAAACGTCATTTAGGGTCTCAAAACAGCTCCGAAAGCTCAAGACCCAAAAAAATGCCAAAAATAGTAAATCATGCTACAATTAAGGAAACTAAAAAGATAAAAGAGACAGTGGTGGGGGTCAAAGTTGGATAGGAGGGTAGCCACCAACATCCACCTGGATCATTCCTCCCCACTTATGAAGAAATGGTCCCCATTGCGTTGAGTGCCTCCATGAGATGGGGAAAATTCTATTAAACTTGGTCCCTAGTGAGATGTTATGCAATCTCTTATGTGTCCAGTAATGGTTGGGAGCATGGTCAAGGGCAGTCCACATTGAACACTCTGTGCAAGCCAAGGAATGGGGAATTTTGTGCTCAAAAGCATTGTTTCCCACAACCTTGGTAATGGTGTAAGGACCATATCAAAGTGGTCTGAGCTTCTGATGGGCTCCTGTAAATCGCTCTTTCTGCAAATGTAACTAGAATTTTTCACCCACCTGAAACTTGTGTGGCACCTAATGTTGATCATGTCACTTCTTGTACTTGGCATTTTCCACAATGTAGCTATGATATATTAGTTCATTGGGTATAGGTTCTCTGGGAGTCAAGTCGAACGAATGCTTGACCTAACAGTGCAACGTTACCCTTGTTGGTGAGGAGAAGATATCCATGTATTCTTTAATGATTGTATCCACCTGCTTTTGATCCGTGGAGGAACCCTTCCCGGGGGTCATGGATGTGGCTACAATATTCCCCTTACTTTGAGAGCAAACCAGAAAGAAAATAAATTTCCTAGTCTGGGAGATGATCATACTGAATTTCTTTGTAGTGATCAAGGAGATGGTGCTAGAATGACTACCTTCGGTATCCTATACAACTTATTATCCAAAGTAATAATCATAGAGCAAGGTCTAGACTCATATACAACATGTCACTTCCATAAGTATGGTTTTCCTAACAATATATCAAAAATTTTTAGGGGAGAAATCTCGTAGAATACCTCATCCATGAAGGGCTTGATGTTGTAGGGAAGGTAGCACTATTGGATGACACGAAGATCTCTTCCTTGGTGAAGCCACCAGATGGTGTACTGTTGTGGACGTGTTTTACTCTTTAGGCCCAGCTGATTCATGAATTCTATTAAAATGAGGTTCTTTTGGCTCCCATTGTCGACAACGAACTATAGTGAAGAAGCCTTCACCAACATCTGTGAGTGGAAGAGGCATTCCACCTCCTCTGAATCTTCAAGCTCAATTTTCTATGTCTTTGTGGTGACCATGGTGGCACTGGGCTCTGAATCAATGATTTTCTTCCCTTTTTCAATCCCCTTATCGGGTTCTGATTCAAAGTTAGAAGCTACGTCTGATTCAGAAACCTTCAACTTGGCCACTAGTGACTGCTTGACCCGACAATCACTTGTATTATGGGTGGAGCTCTTATGGAAATCACACCATTTTATTGTGTCCTTATTTGTCTTCATGGTGTTGTTCTTTTCTTTCGGCTTTGCAGGATGTCCTGGGTAGCCCTACCTTGGTTTGGTCCCTTGTTCTGTGATTTGGAGGCACCTTTTCCTTACTTTGGATTCATAGATCCAAAGTCCTGCTTCTTCTATTTAAACTTCTGCTTAATCCTTACAACATACCGATATGTTGTGCCAAGTGAGGAAATGTCCAAGAACTCCATCTCGTCCTAGATGTACTTGTGTAGACAATCATGATACTTGAGCACCAAATACCACTCAGTATCCTTGATACCCAACTTCATGCGAATGGTATGGAAATTATTTGTGAAGTCTGACACATCTTTGTCCCTTCCTTGCTGTGGTGTGGTCCACTTTATGCATTTATCTTCATAGCTCCCGAAAAGGTAATATTATTCCTTAATGGCATCTTGGAAAGAATTCCAAGTGGGTGTAGTTGAAAACAACGAGGGTTCACTCCCTTCCTTTTGTCCACAGTAGGTTTCCCACTAGTCCTTGATGTGTGGGGTGGCTTTGAGAAGTTCAAACGTAATCTTTTCCCGATTAGAAAAGTCATGAATTGAAAAATATCCTTACAATAGATTTAACCATTTATCTATGGTGTCTATATCTATCAAACCTTCGAATATGGGAATATCTAAGTTAACTAGTACCTTAAAAGGAGTGGCACCTCCAGAGTGGCTTCTGGATGAAGATGCATCGCTTGTGGGTAGTCATCGAAGGATCTGGGCAAATTTATCCATCATCGCATCCCTCTAACGCTTGGGGGCTTCCTTGATCAACATTTTGAAAGGATATCTTGCCCCATCATCTTTCTTTTCTTCCTTCATAGGAGTTCATTGGGTTTTTTGAGGCAGATCCTACAATGGTTCAACCCGATCAAACCCTAACTCCTTATACTGTGACGTCATTAGAGACATCCAAAGAAAAACAGAGAAAGAGCAGACTGCTCTGATACCACTAGTCCAAACTTAAACAAGAACACAATAGCTTATAGATATAATCATGAAAACAGAGATGCAGCAGAAAAACACTTCATTTCATTAAAAGAAAAATACTGAACTATGCTTACAAACAGAATGGAAATAACATAGCTTAGGTGATGGTAGGTTATCTCTAAGAAGATATGTGGCAACCACATGCCTCTAAACTAAGATATAGTGAGGTGCAAGGGCCTTTTTATTATTGAACAATAAGAGAAAAATCTAAGAAACCAAAAACCTAACACAAGGAGATGTAACACTAAGAGCAAATAGGCCCCATTGGGGTTAGTTGGCTAGCCAACTTCACAGGATCGTAGCTTCATCTAAGATTATCAGACTAGGTTTCTTTCTACCATGGACTTGGAGAGAAATCAACTAAAACTATCTTTCTCTCACCCCTCTTCTTTGACTATGTCTTCTTCATCAGGTTTCAATACTGTCAATTTGACAGTAAATGCTAGAGAGATTCCACTGCCTAACATCATCAATTTACATGGTAGATTGGAGAATTGATTTATAGCGATTTGAACAAATCTTCCTTGGCTACTAGAAAATCTGAAGCTTTGTTAGAGAAAGTGGTTGATCAATTGAAATTAGAAAAAGCAAATTCTAGAGGTTTAACCAGTCAAAATGAGGAATTAAAGAATTGATTGTTAAAATTGGTTTCAATCTAGAAGATAGAAGTGTTTTTCATAAATTGTTATAGGGAGATGAAATAGAAATTCAGGTGCTTAGGAATAAATTGAAGTTTCCTTCTATGGAACATCCTATGGCTTCATAAGTAACACAAGTGGACAAAAAAGGAAGCATTCACTATTGAAATCTTACAAAGAAATGATGAGATTGCCAAGCTAAAGGAAATGAATTATGTTTTGCAATAGAAATTTGACTCTCATGTTCGTACTATCTTAGTACAAGAAGATTCTAAAGACCCAACTGATAAATTAACCAAATTCATGACTGATCTACAAATTTCTAAAAATGAAATGAAAAAGGTTCAAAGAGATTATGGGAGTGCCTTGAAAACCATAAAAGTCACTGAAAGGGAATTGGCCGTGTCTAAAGAAACTACTAAGAAGTATAGAAATTATTTTCATATTTCTTCTCAAGAATTTAAGGAGTTAAAGAAGAAAGTAATGCAAAATATGTCCCTTATTCAATGAAGATAAATTATGTGGAATCATATCCTTCACACTGTAAGGAATATTTGGGAATACTTATCTATAGTTGAAGATGAAAAAATCATTATCAGAGACCTGGGAAACTTAATTACTGATAACAAGCAAAAATTACAGTAACGAGCTCAGTTTGCTATGAAAATGATTGATTTCCTTAACTCAAGATCTTCACAACGGTTAAAGGAAACTGAGTTTGTCTTAGAGATATATAAAATGGCCGCGACCAAAATTATATAGCAAGGCAACAATGACAAAATTAACAGAGGTTAAAGAATATGTAATGAAGTTAAATACTGATTTTGACAGGAGGACTAGAGAAAGTTTACCTTCATGTTGGGAGTAGCAGGGAAATTTATTACCCTGGGAGATCTATGAGACTTTACTGGTGGAGGCCAAGAGAAAAATTAGTTCTACTCGTGAGAAAATAGTAGTGCTTAAGGGACCAATGATTGTGAACTATTTGCACAAATATTTCTAGCTATTATGGTTAATGAGAACCCTTTTCGGTGACAAACCAACATACAACAAAATTACAAACTTTAGAATGGCACATACTAGGTTTGTCAAGAGCCCAAGTTTAGACACAACTGTTTGGAAAAAATGCAGGGAATGGATGTCACCAACAACAACAAGCGGAGAAGTTGGACCTTCAATTGCTCTAGGGTCCCAAATTACTTAGTGAAACGATGCCACATATCATGCAATAATTATTATTTTTAATATTTATGAAATGATGTATTTTTTTTCTTCTTTTAAGAATGTAATGTTCGAAAGAAGAATTAAATCCAAATTAGTTTAGAAAGTTAGCCGTTTTGGTGGGTGACAGTTTCATAACCATCCCTTTTTGAAATTTTGTATAAAAATCAATTCAAAAGGAGAAGTGAGGGTTCCAAGTTTTGGACCTTAGAAGAAGAAATTTTACTGTATTCTCAATCCTCATATGGATTTGAATAAATATTTCAAAGTGATTTCAGAAACTTATTGAGTATGATATGTGTTTCCTGTTATATTTCATCTTATGTTTTCATACTATAGAAAAGAATAATGAAGCTACTGACTTTTAAAATTTACAGTTCTACAAAATATGATTACTATGAATTAAAGTTAAAAGAACCTTAATCATACGCTCGTCTTTTCTATATTTCATTCCATGTTAACTACACATTTATTCTAAAGTTGAAGACAAAATATTTTTCATCTAAGAAACCTATTGTTAAATACTTTCCATTATCCTTTCTCACTATACTACCATTAAAATTATCCAGCATCACAAGACCACTTTGAAAGGTTGTTTTTCCCATAGAAGACTAAGAATCATTATCTTTATAAATTATAATTTATGGGGTTTTAAAACAATGGGGCAAAAATATTATTTCATCACAGTTCTTAATAAATGTCTTGGGCACTGACCTCTCCTCCGCCAGTGGTTGTCTTCCAAGGTACATCACACACAACGTGTACACAACACCATATGTACATTGCACCACATGTAAAATGTGTACATAATACCACATGTACACAACACCACATGAACAACATCTGCACGACACCACATGTACACAACACCACATACACACAACACCACCTGCATAGAACACCAAATGTACAACATGTACACACCACCACGTGCACACAACACCACATGTACATAGTACCATATGTACAACTTGCACACAACACCATATGTACATATAACTACATATACAACATGTACACAACACCACATATCCAACATGTACATATAATCATCTCTACCCAATATTGCATATGTAATATTCACATAAAATATCTGTACCACCCTGTACATAACATTGCATAAACATGTACACACACACACACACTATATATATAGATATATATATACACACAACATTGCATGCGCACAACATCAAATATGCAACATGTACAACATATTCAACATATGCACAACAGTAGTACCACACATCCAAAACCAAATTGTTTCTACCAAGAAACCTTACTTCCAATGTATTATTAATGCTTGTCCTAAAATGCCACATACCACACTACTTTCTTTCACTGATGTATCCCTCGGTATAGCCTGTCCATAACATAGACATAACTTATAATAACATAATATCAACTCATAACCACATGATACTAACCTCACAGATTGTCAGGACTACTCTCCCACTTGATTCGTCATAAACCAAGAACCTCTTCATGTCATTCTCCTGCATAAGCAATCATTGCTCCACAAGAATGATTCCTAGCAACCCTATCAGAAAACAACATGCATACATGCATACATACATACATACATATATGTATATATATATATATATATATATATATATATATATATATATATATATATATATATAGATATAGATATAGATATAGATATAGATATAGATATAGATATAGATATTAATATTAAACAATCATTATCCTATCAAACAACGACATACATACATATGTATATACATATAAACATTAGTATAAAAATAGTCATGATCCATGATGACCCTATTAGACATTACATACATACATGTATACATATATAGACATTAAGACAATCATGATCTCAACATAGCTACCAGATATCATGAGGCCAAGGTTAAGATAACTTCATTTAGACATGCGCAATATGCACAATATTGAGAATAATGATTCCCAACATATCCAAGGCATATGACACCTCAACTCCATTTGCTTTACCCTTCCTATTACCTTTTTCATGACTGTTTTTCCATCGCTCATTTATCCCAATGGACCCAACCAACTCAACTGACTGTCATACTCTTGCCTTCAGCTACCCTTATACATGTACTGAGTTTCATTGAGGCCTTACATCACCTATTAGGTACCACACAACTTTCCCTGAACTCCATTCCGAACCAATTCCCAAGGCACTCAAAAAACAAAATTCAATACCAAGAAGAAAGCAAGAGAAAACCATGAAAACAAATAACAATATGACACTACAAAGAAAGAGGTATGGCTATACACCAGACGTAAAAAAAGCCACAATAAAGTGCAAGAAATGACAAAAGACCAAAATAACGAGACTAAAAACAAACACCATGACTCAATCCCCATGGTTCCCAAGGAAATCTCAACCCGAGCCTTCTTCACGACTCCATGGCAGTCTCTCTTTCCATGCAATCCCTTGTATCATATTTCCATAAACACATAAATATCAGTGCATAAATAAACATAATAATATACCAGTTAGCTTACCTTGTTATGCTAAGAATGTTTCCTTACGGCTGAAAACATTTGTGTTATGTCTCAAGGGACTCCAATTCCATTGACATATCTAGCTATAACTAGACACTAGTTGTTATACCTGTCAAATACATGTCCATGAATATAGCACATATCCACACAATTTCAGACAAAATAGGGTTAAGAAGACTTCCTGTATACAAAGCACTCATTCATTTAGAATTATAGTTCCCAAACATAGCTAAAGGAATTCTCACCCAACTCCTTTCATTTACCTTTACCTTGCTGCAACTGAGTCTTACTATGTATTTTCTCATCATCCAATGATAGTTATATAAACAAAACAACTATTACCTTGTCATGCTAATACCAAGCATATTTCCTTTAACTGCTCACACATGTCAATCACATGTTCCAAATATCAAGACAATCATATGTATAAATTTGAAATCAACCTTTACCAAGACTAACACTCATGCCGTAACCCAAAGTCAACTCATAGTCTTTAGACATAATGCTATAACTGTCACCTATTATGCTCAAGTACATGTTAGCTATCTCAACAAATATGTGTGAGTAAAACCATCTTAAAACAAGATCATTTCTTCATGCAATCTTATAGACACATACTCATATTATGAATTAATGAAACATTCAACCAACTTGCAAACATACCATGTTAAATAAATCAACTAGATGACATAATAAAACATTCAAATATCAAATAGATGACATAATCAAATAGTCAATCACCAAATATATGACATGAGAAAACTCATACCTATACGTATCTCAGGGGAGGCTATCTTGTCTGCACAGTCAAGCTAGATTAGCATGATAGAACTTCACAACATATCAACTCAACCATAAATAAGGTCATGATATCCATCACAGTAACTATCTAACATGCCCACATTATAAACTCATAAATAATCATCACTCATGCATAATAATCACATATGCAAAGTCAGTCTATATTAGTACAACACAATATCACAAATATGTCGACTCATACCTAAATGTCATAACCCTAACCATCTGCATAGGTCAATCCAATTTATCATGATACATATAACGTCAAGATCTTAATGCAATAACCCTAATAACCAAGTTAACTAACACATAACAACAACAAGTTACCATACAACATACTCATCAACAACATATAAAAAAATCATCAAGTTAACTATCATATAATAATCAACAGTTTAACATATAACATCAGTATAAACTTAACTAACATATAACAACAACAACAATTCATATAACAACAAGTTACTATCATTCATGACTATATGGCCACGTTGATTCACTAGCATCTACCATGCATGTAACCACAAAAACAATAAAATGGAAAAGATGTATATAACCCTAATACATATAACAATCCATTAACTAACACACCTGCATGCCAAACATACCATACATACATGACGATCCTCTCTTACCCCAAAGTCTAGTGCTGCAACCTTGCTTTGATTTTCTGCATCTCGTGCTTCACCTAAGTCAACACATCAACATCATAACATACCAACACCATCATGATGACCTGAAATACCTACAGCGACCTCAAGAATGACAACCATGCCCATAACAATGCATGCATAAAAACATATAGACACTGACATGCATAACAAATGAATATACAACCAACATGCATTCATGACTAACGCATCCCAACAATAACATCATCAACTTCCACAAGGTGACACACGGACAACAATGACCACCACCATGCATACACAACAAGCGCATAGTCCACAAACATAAAGAACACATATGCAACTGACATGAACACATGACCAACACACAACCCATCCCATTCGAGGGGTGATCCATGCTTTGATACCACTCTATGGTATCATATGTGACCCAAAGAGAGTGCAAATCACTCTTATACCACTCTATAACACCCTCCTCCCACATCTACCAAAGTAACTAGCTAACCGGGGTAAACATGTGATGAGAAGTTACTGTGATATGATTTGTCTCCCTATGTGTCAGTTAAGGAAGTGGAATAGATGGAAACACACCATATAGACCTTCCACATCAGCAATAGAACTCCCAGGAGCCATCCTAACCACTTAGGTAACCAACTCCTGAGACCAACTGAGTTTTTATACCATTAAACCCCTAGACGCATCCTTGACATAGGTAAGGATGCATCTAGGGAATTTTCTCCTCATACCTATGCCTGTGACTCCATGATTTTTTGCCACTTTGTTAGGCCCAGAGCCGAGGTCACTGCCAAAAACTTAAGGAAATGTTCATAACTAAAAGATAACAACAGAATAAGGATACAAATGAAAATAATTGAACAAAGACTTGACTGAACCCTACAAGCCATGACAAACATTTCGTCAAATATGTCACAAATATGTTATCTACAGGTTTAAACAACACATATTAGCATAGGGGTATCTGTTTTGGGAAAAGTATCCAATACGGAATGACCCTATCCCACTCTAAGGGTGATAGTACCTTAGCAACAATCGAAGCAAAGCTATCTAAGATTTCTTCTTTATGAAAGTAAAATAGGGGAGAAAGAGATACACTAACCGATGTCTTTCGCTAATGGTTGATCCAATCTTCTCTCCTTGCTGCTTGCTCCCAGCTCCTTGCTCTTTCACTAGCCCAGCTACACCAAGATCCTGCAAAATGGCAAGAGAGGGAAACTACAAGAAGCATACATTCATAATTGATTCAAGGATTAGAATAAATCAAATACACAAGCATAACAATACACCATTGAGACACATGCATATAGAAGAACGTCAAATGCTTTATTAATGGAAGAAGTAAAGTTTAGGAAGTAATACAACCATAAAAGGCCCAATCCAGCATCACCTCCCAGTAGAAAGAAATCTCCTCTTCACCTCCTTCAAGCAAATCACCCAATAGTTCTATACTCAAACCAACAGCACTTCCTTACATTCACAAGATTCCAGCCTCCTTAGACCTCATGAGAGAGCTCTATATATAGGAGTTTTGGAGAAAGGATGAGTCAGCTTGAGGCTAGCATGAAGCTGACTAGTGTCCTTTCTCACTTCAGTTATTCTTCAGTT
Organism: Pinus tabuliformis; assembly: GCA_031772625.1. Classification (NCBI taxonomy): domain Eukaryota; kingdom Viridiplantae; phylum Streptophyta; class Pinopsida; order Pinales; family Pinaceae; genus Pinus; species Pinus tabuliformis. The sequence goes on along the minus strand of CM062818.1, from coordinate 982,039,709 downwards.
CTTGAGTCCACTTGGAGGCTCTTGCTTCCACTTCGAGATCTAGAGCCTCTTACTCATCACCAGTCGAATTCTCTGATCCAAGTGTCATTTTGGAAGCTTCCTGGGCATTGACACCTTGAGGAATGACCGTGCCACTTGGCCAAACTCGCCCAGCGCAGGTAGCCTTCTTTGCAGTTGACATTCAGCGCAGGTACACAGTGGAGCAGTTGACATTCAGCGCAGATGCTCAGTGGAGCAGTTGACATGATCCAGAATTAGCTTGTTTTTGAGTGTTTTCAGGTGGAGAACTGATATTCAGTGCTGTGGTTTGCTGACCTTGTTCCTCTAGGGGTAGGAACAACATGTTTAGGGACTTTGGATCCCTTAGATTATTGACATTTCATGCTTCATGCTGTAAGGCACAAAAATGTCTATAACAGTTGCCCCCTAAAGTATGAGGTCGTTTATCGGGTGAAATGCTTTATCAGGAGGATCCGAAGTTCATTCAATCGTTGAGAGGTGACCTGTAATAAAATACAATACAATACATTATTTTTCATTCTGCTTTCATGATCTAGCTGAGGCGGGCATTCCCATGCTCAGCTTTATAAATTCATTTTGGTATATAGAACAGACGATCGTCTGATGGTAGACTGATAATTCTCTACTGAAATTATCATCCTTTGAGTAGGATGATCATCTGCTGCAATGAGGTACATGTCAAATCTCTTTATATTTCCTGAATATATATCGCAGCCTGGATGGATGAAACTAGATCCAGGGTCTTCAAACTCGTTCGATCTTCACTCTAAGTACAAGTCGATCCATGTGAGAATTGCGCTGAAGTCGAACATGGAAAGACATCGCTTGATTACCAGTCAATGATGTAAACCGTTAACAAGCGCGAGAGGAATCACCGATAATGATAATGACCCTCAAGGTACTGCAGTACAATTCACGTGGTGTGAATATAGGACTTGGCGTCGAACACCACGCAAAATCTTCTGGTCGAAGGTCATTGATGTATACCTGTCGCTGGAAGTGAGAAACTTGCCATTGAGGCATGCAAGCTTCAAAGTACTGAGGGGGTTGTTCCTAGATCAACCTCTTGGATAATGAGTTGAAGTCGACAAGAAGCGATCTGTCAAAGGAGGGCCTTAATGAATCCCACATCAGTGACACGGAACGGAGCTAATGATTTTAGTGGAGGTGAAAACAATCTATGACATATGATTCAGGGTGGCGATCATGGATGGATGAAGGATAATGTATGGCAGTGGATGGGACACGGTTGACTCTTTCTGAACAACATCTCTTGAACATATAACGACACTGATGCGATGGATCGGTAGCATTACCCCAAATGTGGATGGTTTCGCGAGACCATGGTGATGAGACCGGTGAATGAAACAACCCAACCCGATGTGGTACGGAGGAAAAGTGTCATGTTCAAGAGCAACTTGCTACCATTAAAGCTTTGAGGTTCTCCCAATTTTTCCCCAGTCATTTCTAACCAGTACCTCTTTATTTTTGTCAAGCTTGAGGAGGATAACATATGCTTGTTCTATAACCTGCCCTTCGGGCAAGCCCATCGCTATGTTTTAACGAGCCTAGCGATAGGGAAATTCGTTCTCGTCTAAAGACAAGTTTGTCGCTATTTAATCATTTTAACGAGTCTAACGACAAGGAAAACTCGGTCCTTTTCATTTTTAGAGAGTCTGAAAAGGTACAGAAAGTTAACTCCAAAATTCCTTTTTCGTCATCTGATCCCTTAAGTCCGAAAAAGTATAAAACAATACAGAAGGGATGAGTTTTCGATAATTTTAACGAGCCGAATAAAACAAGCGCTCGACCTTTTTGTGTAATAATCCCTCAGGTCCAAAAAGATTAAAATCTAGAGGAGGGATAGCTCTTCCGGTCATTTTAACGAGCTGGAAGGCCAAAACTCGGCAAACTTTTCATATTTTACGAGTCAAATGAAAAGAGCTTAAAGAAGACTCGTCTTTTGAGGAACGAGTGATAAACAGGGATAGCAGCAGATTCCATGTACAGGTTGGAATTTTCCAATCACGGCAGTGTCACAAGGATGGCTAGGTGAAATCACTCTTCGCAGCTGTTCCTCAAAATGGGTAAACAATCATATGGAGGTGAACGATTGGCCAAATGGAATGGAGTTGGCAGGTGCAAACACGACCAAGGCTTTTATGGCTAATAAATTTACGATCACAGTGGTTATTTACCGGGATAGGTTCATTTTTTAATGAGCTTGAACTCTGGAGGAAACTCTTGCTCACAATCGCTTTTCTATTTTTTAACGAGCATAAATTCCGCGTTAAAACTGCTCGAATCTTGCGTTTATTTTTTAACGAGCATGAACTTTATGCTAAAACTGCTCGATTATACCAGTCATAAGATAAGAATGTCTCCTGAAAGATCCCATTTTTTATAGAGCTCGCGCCTTACCAAAGCTATGCTCCCTCTCATCCTTTCTTTATGCAAGTTCGGAAACGGCTAATCCCAAAAACAGATAAATAACCGCTCTTAGCTTGCACTCCAAAAGGTTTGCATGCCCCCAGGTATAAAGTACAATTTCAAGGCTGCCCCTACTTATCCATCAAAACATTTGTTTTAAAGGGTGAGGCTTGCCTCTTTCTGGTTACCCAAAGATTGTTTTGTTAACTTCTTCAAACGAAAACATTTCCTCGGCACTGTCTACCGAAGTAGACAATGGTGAATGACCTTTGTCAAACACGTGACCTTAACAAAAGAATCCTATTCTAGAACAACCCCTCTTCCATCCACGGACGGGGTACGGACTAGTCATATTCTCTCGCGGAAATTCTACCTTATACCCAAGGTTTCCTCTGCCCGAAGCAGACCAGGATGCATGCCCCCTGGGTTCCAGTCCCATCTTTCCGAATCACTCGCACTCATCGGGAAGGAGGACTGGGGGTGGAGACATTTCTTGATTGAATAGACCATTCAGGGTTGGTATGTGACTATTTGCGATGCGTGATCCCGGAAATGAAAGTTGGTCTACGAGCTTGACCATCCTTCCTTCGTGCGGAAAACACATTACTCTAAAGAGTGAGGAGACTACTGCTCCCATGCAATATATATAGTCTCGTCCAAGGAGTAGGTTATAAACCAAGGGTCCTTGAACAACCATCACGTTCATTTGAACGGTCTTCCCTTTCAATGTAACAGGTACATTGGGGAGGATCCCTAATGGTCGACTGGTTCCTTTATCAAAACCCGAGAGATTTCTTATCTCAGGCAAAAGCGCCGGGGAACCCAGTGCTTTCCAAGCAACAGAGGAAAGGATACTCACAGATGCCCCTTCATCAATGATAGTGCCGGCCATTACCATTCTATAAATTTGGACTATGATTCTGAATGGTATACTGGCTGGCAATCGGGGTCTGCCTAGTTGGTTCCAATCAAAGGACACAACCAGGTTGCTTGGTGGTGGGACCGAATACACGACCGAATATGACCCTGACGATGTTCCTTCCTGCGATAAAGGAATGGGCGCATTGCCCTGATGCTCATCAGAGTCGGTGTTGATGAAAAGAATCTGGACGGTGTCATCCTTATTCTCTTCAGTGAGGGTGTCATTTGAAGATGAATCTTCATTGACGGTGTCATTTGAAGATGAAACCTCTGAAGGCAGAACCGGGTCAACTGCCGTTTCGACCTTTGGACTTTCGTCCAGTCTGGATTCAGTAGGTTCACTTTCAATGACTGACGCTTCAGCTGACCACTTGAGCGGGCCAGCTGTATTTTCAACCAACGAAGGACTTGGCACGAGTTTTTTGTATCCAGGAGGAAGTCTCAGCGGTGAAACCGGGCGATCTTCCAAAACTCTCTTCGCTTCGTCTAAGAAGGGACAACGGTGGATGGCGTGATCGCCTTCACACAGTCTGCAGGGGGATCTTGCTCCCCCTCTTTGTCTTGAACCTTCACTTTCGCTGGTCGACGGTAAGCATTCAACATGGCTATCAGAGGCTGATGCTCCCGAACTGTGCAAACGAGGGGACCAGTCCCTTAGTATCCGGGGAATACAGGGACAATCTCTATGGAAGTGGTCTCCTCTACATATGACACATGGCGATTTAGGCCCGGTCTGTGCTGTGTGTGGATTTTTGTCAGATGTCTTTTGCTTGCCCCCAGTCGCCTTAGGCTCCTTCTTCTTCTTCTCTCTCTTCTTCTTCTCCTTCTTCTCCATGGGAGCTTGGCTTTTGCCGGCTCTACCTTGCGAAGATGAAGGATTGGAGGAAGAGTTATAGGAAGTAGAAGGCTGGTGGGCAGCTTTAGACTGATCTAACTGTTGACTCGACTGTTCAGGAACCATGGTGTTCTGAACTACATTGGTTGAGAATAGCCAAATTGGCAGGCCAATTGTCAGTCCTGGAAGCGACAATGTGGCCATGTGGGGTGCACCAACTTCTCCCCAAGAGGAGAAAGGACTAGGATTTCCATCATGTGGAATTCCTTGGTTGGGGCGTTCCATGTTCTCAACCTACAGATCAACGCAGGAATAGAAGGTGATTATGTTCCGTTTAAAATAAATTTTATAACGACGCTTTAGACACAACTTGCTTTTTCACTTTTTAAGAGTCGAGAAAAAGCTAAAGATGACTCTAGTCTCCTTCGATGTTTTAACGAGCCCGAAGTGACAAATGCTCGGATGGACTTTTTCAGTTATAGAGTTTGAAAAAGGCCAAAATAAACTGCTCTGGAGATCTAGGCAGAGGGTGTACCAAACCTTTCGCAAAACCACAGAATACGTTTTACAGTACGAGTGGTCGATCTTCGTGAATGCTGTGTTCACTGCATTGCGATCAGTAGGGCGGCCGACACGGCTTCCTATGGATAAAGGCTTTGTTCCTATAGGGGTCTCCCAATATATATGCGACGGTACGTGGGAGCACAAGTCCGTATTGATACTTATCGCTTCACCGTGGAGGAATCACCCAACCACTCAACGCTAAGATATCACGTTTAACGACGCCGGAACACGTCTCTAGCTTAGACCTCTATGTGTTTGCGTTATGTTTCAATGCGTTGTTATGTAAATTCAATTTATTTTAAGGTTGATTTTGTTTAGCAGTTTGCCTTTATGGATCACCACGAGATGTATAGTAACACTCCTAAATGCAGTCTAAGATGATAAGCAAGCTTTTCAATCTTTCAACTTTGAAAATCTTAACTACTGAGGGAAAATAAAGACATCATCTTTTCACACATATCATAGAGCACACACTAATGCACTTTTCCTAAATCAACATGCAAACTGTCAAAATGCACATGCACAATGCAGGTATTTCTTTTCTCTTTCTTAATGTTGATGTAATACAAAAAGAAAGCTGTTGTATAACTTTGAATTCAATTTCAAGTGAAAGCAAACAAGCTTGTCCAAAATCAAAAGACACCTTAAGATTTACTTGTTTCGACACTAGAAATATATAAATTCAAACCATATGACGAAAGAAAAAGCTCAATCAGCTATGAACAGCAAACAAACTAACTCTTAAGATCAAAACGACACTTATCACAGGTCTAGATCTAAGAGGCCACAGCAAGACTAGTTCACTTTCGTTACGGGAAACTGTAAATGATATAAGAAATACACAAAGAACAAATACAGTTTCTTTATACAACCGAGGCGGAATAGTGGCAAGGAAAGTTGGTTTCAGATAGGTACATTGACTGATAACAGGCTGCAAAAACAAGGATGAAAACAGGGCAATAAACAGCAGGGAACCCCAGTAGCACTAGGCAAAACTGGTTCAGCGCAGGTAGTACACTGTCAGTTTGACATTCAGCGCAGGTATCCCCTTCGGGATCTGCGTTGAAATGCAGACTGCCTTCACAGTGTCTGCAATGAAGAGATAAACTTTCGTTTTTCTCAGTTTCTGGGTCACAGATTGCTCAAAAATTCACAGTTTTTGGCCAAATCAAAAGCTATCAATCAAGTACACACTAAGGGATGAAAAGGAGGATGAAAAGCTATCACTAAGAGCTATTTAGAGTCCTTGTGGATCAGCTCTTCAAATCATAAACATGCCCAGAAACTGAGCTAGAGTAGCTGCCCTCTACTTTGCATTTGAAAACTCCAAATGCAGTTCGATTCGGTACTCCCTGTGTTTATGAGATGAATAGCAAAAACACAAACAACCAACAAGATACTCTCCCCAGTGGAGTCGCCAATTTGTTGTTGGGAAAAGTATCCAATACGGAATGACCCTATCCCACTCTAAGGGTGATAGTACCTCAGCAACAATCGAAGCAAAGCTATCTAAGATTTCTTCTTTATGAAAGTAAAATAGGGGAGAAAGAGATCCACTAATCGATGTCTTTCGCTAATGGTTGATCCAATCTTCTCTCCTTGCTGCTTGCTCCCAGCTCCTTGCTCTTTCACTGGCCCAGCTACACCAAGATCCTGCAAAATGGCAAGAGAGGGAAACTACAAGAAGCATACATTCATAATTGATTCAAGGATTAGAATAAATCAAATACACAAGCATAACAATACACCATTGAGACACATGCATATAGAAGAACCTCAAATGCTTTATTAATGGAAGAAGTAAAGTTCAGGAAGTAATACAACCATAAAAGGCCCAATCCAGCATCACCTCCCAGCAGAAAGAAATCTCCTCTTCACCTCCTTCAAGCAAATCACCCAATAGTTCTATACTCAAACCAACAGAACTTCCTTACATTCACAAGATTCTAGCCTCCTTAGACCTCATGAGAGAGCTCTATATATAGGAGTTTTGGAGAAAGGATGAGTCAGCTTGAGGCTGGCATGAAGCTGACTAGTGTCCTTTCTCACTTCAGTTATTCTTCAGTTCTTGAGTCCACTTGGAGGCTCTTGCTTCCACTTGGAGATCTAGAGCCTCTTACTCATCACCAGTCGAATTCTCTGATCCAAGTGTCATTTTGGAAGCTTCCTAGGCATTGACACCTTGAGGAATGACTGTGCCACTTGGCCAAACTCACCCAGAGCAGGTAGCCTTCTTTGCAGTTGACATTCAGCGCAAGTACACAGTGGAGCAGTTGACATTCAGCGCAGATGCTCAGTGGAGCAGTTGACATGATCCAGAATTAGCTTGTTTTTGAGTGTTTTCAGGTGGAGAACTGATATTTAGTGCTGTGGTTTGCTCACCTTGTTCCTCTAGGGGTAGGAACAACATGTTTAGGGACTTTGGATCCCTTAGATTATTGACATTTCATGCTTCATGTTGTAAGGCACAAAAATGTCTATAACAGTATCACTCTTATCTAAGAATCTCTAAGAAGCATTTTTCCCTTATATCATTAACAACATTGTCATCTATTAGGCCATAGATACATTGTTCATTCATTTACATGTAAAAACACGATGAGAAAAATACATAGCCACTGTCATAATACATGTTCATAACCATCATAATAGAAATGAAAATAACAAGGAAACATCTGCCATAGAATCCACATATAAACCAATACATTTACACATAATATACCAAGGAAAGAACCTCTTATTAATGAATTCCAAATCCAACCTAGTATGGGACTACCACGTTCCAACCCACCATAGAATGGTTGAGCCAAATATCTCTTCAGCCATTCACCCTCATGCCATATTCCAAGCATGAATGTGGGGCTCAAACAAAATAACCAACCAAGGCATCCTGAGGCTAAACCACCTCACCCTCATCAATAGAAACCATATTTTACCGCAATCCACATCAAATCACTAGGTCAAAACAATAAATATGTAATAACAAGATTTATTGTAATCCATAATGTCTTGGAGAATTTCGTATCTACGAATAAATACTAATTCCCTAGATAAGTAGTTGTATCTAGAACAACAATTTAAAGTTTTTTAGACTTTTCCTATAAGAAATAGATAATATGAGAAGATAAGAAGACCTACTTGTAGCTTCAATTTCCTCTCGTCTCACTTGTATCGATCCTGTTGCTCCTTCCCGTACTTAATATGCTTGAGAAGTACCCTGTAAACACAATAGAAAAAAAAGAACCGATCAAAGCACACAATCTATTGAATATCAGTGAAAAGCATCAGAAATAATTCACACATATAAGCATTATGAAACAATACAAACATATGGGAAAAAGGTTCAAACACTTTATTAGATAGAAGAAGGAATTACAACCATTGGTGTCTGATTCAAAGCCATTCCTCTAGCTTGGATCCCATCCACATCACATCAAAAGCATGACAAACTTGTAGGATTACAATACTTGCTTCAAAACCAAATCTCATAGTAGCATTATCTCCTTGCAATTCAATATAATCCAGCCCCTGATCACTTAGACAAGTGGTCAATTTATAGGAAGATGAAGTAGATTTTGTCATAAATGGTGGCATTGAATGGCCTCCCATACTTAGAATTAGTTTCATGGAGGAAGGGATGAGAGGATAGGATGCACCTTAACTCATTCCTCATCCATTTTCGAGCTCATAGGAGTTGATAAGTCGAGGAACCTTCTAGATGATGCCAAAAGATAAGAATATTCCCCAAACCCTATGTGAATTTCACTCATTCTCACCCAGCATAGGTGAAAGGAAGCATAAGTGCTCTACAGAGCACCCTCGTAGTAGACTCAACTGCTCTGCAGCACACCTTTACAAGGTCTTACATGTGCTGGTCCATTTAGAGGCTATTTATAGATGTCTTCAAGTCATGAAACTGTCTGGGAAGGAGGCATTCAAAGGGGTGACTTGTTTAGGGCATGAAGCAACTGAAATTATTGTTTTATGAGCCCTAAAACACTGATCTGAATGTTGGGATTTGATGTGCCCAAATGGATCTGTAACAACTGCCCCCTAAAGCATGAAGTCAGAAAAATGCCAATGTCGAATGAAATGATTTACGATGTGATGAGGAGGTATCAAAGTGGAAGGTGACCTACATCAATTACAATACATATATCATTATATTTGATTTTACATGAATTACTGAGGGAAGGCATATCCATGCTCAACTTATAAACTTTCATTACATGTACATAAACAATCATCTACAGATAAAGACCCATGATTGGAATCACCATCAATGTAAAGCCATTTTACATATGATTTAGTACCCTTGAAATCGTAGCCCGGATGGATGAAACTAGATCTAGGTTCTTCTATCTCGTTCAATCATTCGCTCAAGTACGAGTCTAACCATGTGAATATGTGATATAAAGTCGAACATGGGAAGACACCATCTGGTTACCAGCCAATGATGTAAGCTGTTAACAAATGCGAGAGAAATCACCGATAATGATAATGATCCTCAAGGTACTGTAGTACATTCTGCATGGTGTGAATGGATGATTTGATGTCGAACACCATACAAAGTCTTTCGGTCGAAGGCAATTGATGTATGCCTATCACCAGAAGCAAGAAACCTACCAAAGATGCATGCAAGCCTTAAGGTACTGGAAGGGTGTTTGTAATTCAACTTCATGGATAATTTTCTGATGTCGAAAAGGAGCGATTCGTCGTAGGAGGGCCTTGAGGTATCCCACATTAGTGACACGAAAGAAGTGTAGTGATTTTAGAGATGGAATTTGACTGACGACACAAGGTTCAAGAATGGCGCTCATGAAAATGAAGGTTTATGGTATTGCAAAGGATGAATTTTGACTGAATGACTTCTATTGAACATGTCAGCAACACTAAAATGAATTGGTAGCATTGACACAACACAAAGTTATGGATGGTATGATAGACCAATGTTTTGATAACCATCAAGCTAATAACCCAACCTAGATAGTCACAGTGATGGAGTGAAAGTGTCATGTTCAAGAGAAACCTTCTATCGTAAAGTGGCTTTGCCCTTTTCCCATTTTACCCAGTCATTGCTGACCAATACCTCTTTATTTTTATGAAGCTTTAGGAGGATAACATATGATTGTTGTATAATTTCACCCTTCAAGCAAATCCATCGCTATTTGATGTTTTAACAAGTCTAGCGAAGGTGAAAGTCAGTCTTGTCTAGATGGATAAGTTTCTCACTATTTGATGTTTTAACGAGTTTAATGAAAAATATAGCTTTGTCCTTTTCATGTTTAGAGAGTTTGAAAAGGGACAAAAAGAAACCCCACAAGTTCTTCTTCGTAAATTAATCTCTCAAGCTCGAAAGAGCGTAAAATAATACAAGAGAGATATCATTTCCAATCCATTAACGAGCTGGAAAGGACAAGCGCTCGGTAAGCTTTTCATGTTTAGAGAGTCTGAAAAGAGCTTAAAGAGGACTCCACGTGGGTTCCTTTTCATTTGTAACAGAGCTTGAAAAAGAGATAAAAGTGTGCTCTGTGGTATAAAGTACAATTTACAATCGAGCACATTGAATTCTGTAAGTCGGTTGCAAAACCTAGTCAAAACATCACTAAATGGGTTAAAAATATATCTTTCATAGGCAAAAATAGGTAAATACTAATTTTTACTAGATTAATTAACATGAAATAAACATAAAACAAGTTTTTACCATGACATTTTACCATTTGGAACTTACCATTCAGTTTTGTGCTCTAATCTTAGTTTTTACCTCAATCTTCACCAGTTGATTGCGAGAGATTCTGTGGAGGATTTCTCAAGCCGTTCAAACTAGGTAGGAGCTAAACCTATGTACTTTATTTTCAAGTCATTCTTTTGTCATTTCATGCAATTTTTAGGGTTTTTTTGGGGCCCTTGGGGTTTCATCTTTTCCCCTGGGATCAGCACAGTCTTTCACATCGAAAACTGCACTAAAGAGCACCTAGATAGAAGTTTGCATGCTCTGCAATGCACTGTCTCTATGCATGAGCTGTGCTAGGCGAGTTTCCCAAGTTTGTTTTATCTGTTTTCTCCAAAATTTGTCTCGTCTTTTGCATGGAAAGGATCCTAATTAAGCTTATGATTGTTTTTTAGGTTTTCATCAGATCAAAATTTTGATTACATGGTGAGAAAGAGAGCATGAAGAACAAGACATGGTTGCCCTAAACAATCTGAGTATAATTGAGGCCCTCAAAAATTGCGGGTTAGTCAAATAATTTAAGTTGTCCGGAATGAGGCAACAAATAGAACTACTGCAATTCCTTGTTTGTGCCTGGGGTCCAATAGATCAGACTTTTCACATTAGGGACAAGATGGTCCCTATTGCCATTGATGATATTTACTTTCTTACCGGATTGTCGAGGCAAGGTGCCCCCATCTCACTTTCTGGATTTGCCCGTGGAGGTGAATCAGTGAGAGATTATATTAAATAGTTTTATCAGCCAAGTACAGGGAAAATAAACATCAGGGATGTAGGTGATTTTCCTTTGAGAATGATCCTCTTCACAATGACAAAATTTGCTGGTAGTGTGACACTACATCTGGTGAACAGATCTTATATGCAGTGTGCATTGGATTGTCTAGAGCCAAAAGTTTTAAACTGGTGCAAGGTTGTGCTTTCTTCATTGAAAGAACAATTGACTAAGGTAAAAAGTGGTAAGAAAATGAATTTCTGCTATAGTTCGATCTTAATCACTTTTATCTTAGATAGAATCCCTTTGATGCAACCACAACATGTATCACTGGGTGTAGCTAGTCCTAGATATCCACGTATGCAGAGGTGGGTTTAATTGATGGCTCGACATCCAGGTCAGTCAACAATCATTTTTTCCACTGCATTCTTCAGTTGGCTCAAGCGACAACATCATGTCATCGAGGAGCATCCATATTCAGGGATGATTTCTGTGGAGATCCATATTTGATTCTACCAGTTGGAACATAATGGGGTGTTATGGGTAAGTTGTTTGACCAAAGTGTTTTTTGATTTTTCAAGATTCTACATGTTTTTTGTGTTTTTTAAATGTTTCCAAGACTAAACTAAAATTACTCTTGTGCATGCAGATGTGGGTACTGTTCAACCTATGGGACACCAACAGGTTGTAGGTGGGCCAGTACAGAGAAACATCAGGACAGCAGTTCTGAGTTGCAGGATCACATAGAGGGATTGACCCCTTGTATTCCGGATTTCTGGATCAAAGAGTTACCTATGAGGTTTCAGCGCCACACTATTGGTGTTCCTAGCTGTTGGGTGAGGCTTTTGCACATGATAGCACAGACTATGACCTATTACCATGAGCACTACTAGATCTACTTAGGGTGTTTTGCATACATTTTGAGTTTTTGGGTTAGATGACCAAACGTGTCTTGGACACAAATTTTGTAAAAACTTTTAAAACACCTATCTATTTTACTTTAGAGTTTTCAACAATTATACACAATCCTATTCAACTGATGATCTGAATTGAAAATATTACTTTTACATGTGTCGCAAATGTCTATTTAACATATAATTTTCTAGAGAATCTATCAATGTGTTAAGATTTCTGGAATTCTGTTGATATTGAATGTGTTCAAAACTTCTTTCCAAAATATGAAATCTAAGGATTTCGTACAGTATAAATGTTTTTTAGTTAGTACAATGAGTTGCGAGTCCAGCCTAATGATGATTTGGTGAATCCAAAGTGAAATGGCACCAGAGAGTAGTTCAATCAATGTGCTATACCCAGTGATGTTGTTCATCGATCGACCAATACAAATCCCTTGGAAACTCACTAACTCGCCAATTGGAGTGAAAATAGCCCATGTTGCAGAAGACAAGTTCTGCGTACTACGACTAGCACCATCAACATAACCAACAAAAGGTTCTGAAGACTCCGACATCTACAACAAATGCAAAGAAGATTACTAACTATATAAAATTATCTAGAAGATACACACACGCACACATGTAATGAAAGCATATATACAGTGAGTTTTACTACACTTAATCAAACATAGTAATGTTTGAGGTATAACCCATTTTGGTGCCCATGACAATGGAATCCCATCATAATCTACTAACTTGCCGGCACCTTTTTCCAACGCACATTTCACAATGTAAGGACCCATCCACATTGGTTCGAATTTCCCTGCTCCAAGTTTATCAACTTCCTAATCGTAAAGTAAGAGCAGGTCTCCTTCTAAGAAGATATGAGGCTTGACATTTATATCATATTGTGCCTTAATACTTTTCTTATGTGCTTCGTTAGCCAATGCAATGATACGATGAGTTTCATCCAGTTTGATTAATTCCAAGAAACACGCTTCTTTCTCAAAAGTGTCGGGTAACAGGTCAATCGAGAGTTTGAGCGATGAAATTTTGCATTGTATCGATAATATTGCTTCCAAACCATACACCAACTAAAAGGGTGTGAATTGAGTAGCATTTCTCACCAAGGTTCGATATGCCCACAAGGCAGAGTACATGATTAAGTGCCAGTTTCACTTATGAACCCCTATCATTCTCCGCAACGTCCGCTTCAGGACTTTGTTGATGGCCTCAACTTTTCCATTCACTTGCGGGTAATAAGGGGTAGAACTATCATGTGACAGTCCTAACTTAACAGTCAACTTAGCCATCACGTGATTGCGAAAATACGACCCATGATCTGTAACTATGGCTTGTGGTACACCAAATTGAGCAACCACATGGTTAAAAAAGAAAAGAGCAGCCATTTCTCCACTGTTGTTCAATGTTGGCATTGCCTCAGCCCATTTGGTAAAATAGTCTAAAACTTCTATACCCATGCCTCCCAGCCAAGGTGGGGTTACATGTCATCAAGTCAATTCCTCATTTGGCGAATGGGCCAACAACAATGACTGGATGCAATGGTGCAACTGGTAATCTGGTTTTTTGGTCATATATCTGGCATGTGTGATAGATTTTGACAGCACTAATACAATCTTTGAATCTAGTTGGACAAAAGTAACCAACATGGAAAATTCTCTATGCAGTTGCACATCCAGATAAGTTCCACCACAGGCACCTAAATGGGAATAATTCAATGCTTTCTTGGCTTCCTCATGCGTGAGGCACCTCTATAAAACCATATCGATACCACAATGGTAAAGAGTGTCGCCAGTGATTAAATAATCTTTGGCTTGGTAACAAATGCGTCATTGTTGCGAGCGAGAGGTATTAGGCTGGAAAGTTTGGGTTTGGAGATAGATCAGTATATCTCCATACCACACGTTAGATGACAATATTAGGAACAGAGACTCATCCAAAATTGATGATTCATATGTCAAATCAATGGAGATCGAGGGAAGATCACAAAGTAACTTTGCAAAAACTAGAGATTTCTTTGATTTGGACTTGATGAATTCCAAATAAAATTCCTATAAAATAACTATCCATTTTGAGTATTTCCCCCCCAAGAATTGACGTGAAAAAATGTATGTCATAGGTTTGCAATCCGAAATGATAGTTGTTTTCTGTAGCAGGACGTAATGGCGAAATCTTTGAACAACTTGCACAGCTGCCAAAGCTAGTTTTTCAACATAAGAGTACTTACTTTCTATATCATTGAGATTATGGCTCAAGTAATAAATTGGATGTTCAATCCCATTCTCTTCCTGGACTAGAACAATGCCAATGGTTGTATCTATAGTGACGAAATACAGGTAATAATCATTTTGGTAATTTGGAGAATACATTAACGAAGATCTAATCAAAGTATCTTTAAGAGCATTAAAGGAAGCTTGCGCAACCTGATACCAATGAAAGGTATCTCCTTTTTCAAAAGACGTGTAAAACCTTTAGCCATCTAAGCTTAATTAGGAATGAACCTCGTCAGAAAGTTTGCTTTCCTTTGGAGTCTCTATAACTGTAAAAGACTTGAAGGTGGAGGCAAACCTAGAATTGCCTGAACCTTTAATGGATCGAGTCGAATCCCCTCTCTAGACACTAAAAATCCGAGAAATCGACTAGAACCAACACAAAACACACATTTTTGTGGATTGAGTTGTATCCTATAGTGTCGGCACCATAAAAATATTGCTCTCAAATGTTGTGGGTGATCAGTTCGCTTTCGTGAATGAGCAGGTAAATCATCAAGGTAAGGTTGAACAATGTGCTTGATGTCATGGAAGGCATAATTCATTGCCCTCTGAAATGTGGCCCCTGCATTTTTCAAACTGAATGGGAGTTTCCTATAGGCGAATGTGCCCCATGGACAAATAAAAGTTGTTTTTGATTGGTCTTTTGGGCAGATATTGATTTGATTGTAGATATAAAATCCATCCATAAATGAGAATATTTCACATTTAGCACATTCGTCAATAATCTGGTCGATAAAAGGAGTAGGATAATTGTCCTTTGGACATGCCTAATTTACATCCCTATAATCGATGCACACTTGAATTGTCCCATGTTTATTCATGATAGGAACAAGGTTGGAAACCCAGTTAGTAAGAGGCATAGGGTAAATGAAACTAGCCCGCAAATGCTTTTCAATTTCTGCTTTAATTGTAGCAGCTTTCTTTGGATGAAAAAGTCGAAGCTGCTGTCGAGCTGGCTTGACATTAGGGTACATTTTGATTTCATATTCAACAATACTATAGTCAACGTCTAGCATCTCCTCATAATACCATGCAAAGATATCTCAAATTTCATGAAAGAGAGTACGATAATTATCGAGTTCTGATGGAGGACAAGATTTTCCGACATGAATGTTCTCTACAACATTAGGCTTGGTCAAAATATTAATAGAAATCATTTCTTCAATATTTGACAGGTTTCGCTCTGATTCTACTGTGTCTATGAAAACTAAATTCAATCAACATTTGAAGGGTGGTTTTGTTCATTTGAATAATCTTTGATGACATTTGGATGATGGGAATGATGATGATAATCTTTCCAAGGTTCTTCTCCTATCATCATTGATTGGACGATTCCTTCATCCGTAGAATGTATACGTGAGCAAGGATCCGAAGAAGTACCATATTCTAACGAACTGTCTACCCATACAATTAGTGAATGCGGATTTGAATTTGCCGCACAAGCCCAAAAAATTGATTGCTATGCTAATTCAATGGGGCTTAGTGGCATTACCTAAATATTACTCTCAATTTCAAAATTGTTGGTAATCCTCCTTAAATTAGATGAAGTGGAGGAAATCATGTTGCAAGTCTCTACTCTTGCCACTTCCGCCAAATCAGATGGTGACGGTAGTGTAAAAGTACCCATTAGGGAAGGATCTTTAAAGAGACCTACTCCAACACTTTGAAGTGATAGTGGGGGTCCGTGTACCAATGGAATGCTTCTTGTAGCCTATGAACTATTGGAAAATAAGGCTAGCTGATCGATGACTATGATTCTACCCTTATGAGGGAATGCAATAGTACGAAAGTATGTGGAAGCCACAACAACCATAACATATACTCATGGCCTTCCCAGTTAAAATGGTGTAATCACGAGGTCCGTCAAATACCTCAACTTCAACAGTAATTGTTTTGCCTCCTAGTTCGATTTGCAGGTTACTCAAAATCCCACAAGTAGTATATGTTCTTTCGTCAAAATATTTTAACGTGGTTGGTGATCGTGAAAATGGTGGTGAACCAAGTTTTTTCCAGCAGCTCATTGACATAATGCAAGTAGATGCCCCCTCATCAATAATAGTTCAGTGAACATTCTTATTGAGAGCTTTTATTTGAATTAGGAAAGCTAACTGTGCTAGTAACTATGGTGTATATTCCACATGTTTAAAAATCACAAGATTAGAATCTGTAGGATCTACTCCGCCTATTGCTGACAGTAAAGCTTGCTTCTGGGAGGGACAATTTTGTAACACCTCGAGTTTCAACATAGCAGAAGGTGATTGAGTAAGATCTTCAACTATGTTATAGTTCTGAGCTACTCGAGCCTGAGGGTTAAATGTTAATTTGTGTACACCTCCCTTTGGTGGTTTTATTTTCAATTCCGGTACAATAGGTGGAATATTTTCATATGAAGTCGAAGTCAAAGAATTAGGTCAATCAGTGGCCTGATTATTCGACGATGACGGTGGATTTCCATAACACTTGTTTCTCGTTGACACCAAAGCTTCATTTTGTGGCTTTGTGATGGATAACATGAGTACTTGGGATGTAGAAGCATGGTTTGTCACAACCAAATGTGTCTTCAAGTTTGGAAATGGATCAATCAACACTGCAGATGTGTTTGAAGTCTTTAAAAGTTTAGAGACCTCTGAGCGGTGTGGACAATCTCTTGTAAAATGCTCGTCATTACAGATTATACATGGAAAATGAGGTTTCCTTGCCGAAGTAGAGAAATCAGATGATTTCTCTTGAGGGGAATTATCTTGTTTCTTTTTTTCCCTTTTTTCTTGCCTCCTAGTTTCTTTTGATTTTTTCCTTTGTCAGATGACACGACATTAATTTCGGAAGAAAGAGTATTTTCTAATGCATTAGTAGTTTGATTGGTAATGGCAAGAGTTTGACCAAATGGTCTTCCTGCTGTTTGCGTGCTCGAAGAATCAATCACACCATCGCTGGAATGAGAGTCCTTACTCGATTGTGGAGGAGGAGTAACAGTGAAAGTTGGGCGGGGTGCATTGGGAATTTTACCATAGAGCATGTCGGATTATGTGTAAATCAAATCCAAGTATTGGGCACGAGCAATTACTTGCTCTTCTATGACAACTCCACCTTTTGCCACATCCTCAGTGATTGATGGCCACAAGGATTTTATGAACCACTCAGCTAAAAGCTAATCCAAAACATATGTCTTAACCATTTGATGATGACATCGCCACTCATGAATATGATTTGATATATGGGTAGCAGTAGTCTGTTTAAAGTTGGTTAGGAGGTCCATTCCAGTCCCGTATCTGAGAGGTAACTAGAAGTGGGTCAGAAATGTAGTAGCTAAAGTCGTAAAGTTATTGAAAGAAGCTCTTGGTAACTCGATGTACCATTTAGCAGCTGGACTAGTAAGTGTTCTTTGGAAAATATAGAGTCTAACCAAATCATCATTTAAGGAGTTTGATGAACACCACAAATGAAAGGTCATGACATTATTTGATGGTCTTCTCTTGGATTTCCATTGAAATTCGAAATGTTAGAAGGTAACTTATGCGGAATTATCGGCCACCACGATGCATATAAGATTGGATCATTAGTGAGCCGATTTAAATCTAGTAATTCTAAAGTTGCTACAAATTGAAACTATTGATTCAAGTCAGGTTGAGCATACCCAGGATATGAGGGAATTTCCTGAGCATTAGGTCTTTTCATACCAATATATGGAATTTTCATTTGGTAACCTTGGTAAGGTTTTTGTTGAACAAATCCGACATAAGGTGGTTGTTGATAACCAAGTTGAAGTTGTGGTTGTCCACAACTTGCAAAGCCCTGTTGACTAGGACCTTGGTAAGCTTGATATTGTCCAAACCTAGGTTGAGCCTATTAGGCAAGTCCAAATTGAGGTTGGAATTGTTGGAATTGGGGTTGTTGAGATTGAGGTTGCCACGGTTGTTGAATCAACTGTTGTTGTAGGTGCAACTATTGTTGATTTAATGGTTTTGGTTGCCCAACAATGAAAGGTTGGCTAGGTTATGAATAAACCATATCAGTGTAAGCTTTGGTCAGTCCAGATAAGGGTATATTGTTGTTGGGAAAAGTATCCATTCGGAATTCCCCTATCCCACTCTAAGGTGTGATAGTGCCTTAGCAACAAACAAGGAAAACTAATTGAGTATTCTTCTTTATGAAATGTAAATGAGGAGGAAGGATGTAACTAACCTGTGTCTTCCGCTAGTTTGTTGATCCAAATCGCTCCTCTCTTCAGTAGCTCCCAGCTCCATGCTCCCTTACCGGCCCAGCTTCACCGAATTCCTGTAAGATCACAAGAGAGAGAAACTACACGAAGATATAGATATACATTCATAAAAAGCTCAAGATCATATTAAGGTAAACATGCAAATATAACAAAACATCATTGATACACAGCATGTAGGAGAAACTCAAATAGTTTATTGATAGAATAAGAAAGTCCAAGAGGAGATACAACCAAGTGAGTTCCGATCCAACATCTACCTCCCAGCAAAGGAATCCCTTCCTCTCCTCCAACAAAGCATAAATCACCCAATGTACTAATCTCAATCTCAAACCAACAACAATTCTCTGCAAGGTACAAAATTCCAGCCTCTGGATCTCTGGGATGAGAGACCCATATATAGATGTAAGCAGAGAGGATGAGTCAACTTATGTTTTGACTTGTGGCTTCTCTCTGTCAGTTCTTGCTTCCACTTGGAGGTTGAGAGCCTCTTACTCATCACTAGTCGAATTCATTGAAGCAAGTGTCACTGGAGAAGATTCTGGAAGTTTCCATGGTCTTTCCACCTCGTTGAATGAGCTTGCCATTTGTCATTTCCCGCTCAGCGCACCCTGGTAGTGTATCCAAGTGCATTGCAACGCACCTAGCCAGTGGAGCTTCTGAATTGATCCTGAATTGACTGTTTCTGAGTGGTTTTTGGTGGAGAACTTCTGGGAGAAGCTGTCATTGGTTGGCCTTGTTCTTTTAGGAGCTGTAACAACATCTTTAGGGACTTTGGATACCTTGGATTATGGACATTTCATGCTTATAGCTGTAAGGCACAAAAATGTCTATAACAGTTGCCCCCTAAAGTATGAGGTCGTTTATCGGGTGAAATGCTTTATTAGGAGGATCCGAAGTTCATTCAATGCTGGGAGGAGACCTGTAATAAGATACAATACAATACATTATTCTTCATATTGCTTTCATGATCTAGCTAAGGCGGGCATTCCCATGCTCAGCTTTATAAATTCATTTTTATGTACATAGGATAGACAATTGTCTGATGGTAGACTGATGATCCCGCTAAAATCATCATTCCTTTGGTAGGATGATTGTCTGTGCTGCAATGCTGTACATGTCAATGTCTTTTCCATGAATATATATCGCAGCCCGGATGGATGAAACTAGATCTGGGGTCTTCAATCTCGTCCGATCTTCACTCTAAGTACAAGTCGATCCACGTGAGAAATGTTTTGAAGTCGAACATGGAAAGACATCGCTTGATTACCAGTCAATGATGTAAACTGTTAACAAGCGCGAGAGGAATCACCGATAATGATAATGACCCTCAAGGTACTGCAGTACAATTCACGTGGTGTGAATAAAGGACTTGGCATAGAACACCACGCAAAATCTTTCAGTCGAAGGTCATTGATGTATACCTGTCGCCGGAAGTGAGAAACTTGCCATTGAGGCATGCAAGCTTCAAAGTACTGAAGGGGGGTGTTCCTAGATCAACTTCTTGGATAATGAGCCGATGTCGACAAGAAGCGATCCATCAAAGGAGGGCCTTGATGTATCCCACTTCAGTGACATGGAACGGAGCAAATGATTTTGATGGAGGTGAAAACGATCTGATGATATATGGTTCAGGGTGGCGGTCATGAAAGAATGAAGGATAATGTATGGTAGTGGATGGGACATGGTTGACTTATCTGGATGACTTCTCTTGAACATATCGGTGACACTTGTGTGATGGATCGGTAGCATTTACCCCAAAGGTGGATGGTATGGCGAGACCATGGCGATGTGACCGGTGAATGAAACAACCCAACCCGACTCAGGCACGGAGAGGAAGTGTCATGTTCAAGAGCGACTTGCTACCAATAAAAGTTCTTTGAGTTTCTTCCCAATTTTTCCCCAATCATTGTTGACCAGTACCTCTTTATTTTTGTCAAGCTTGAGGAGGATAACATATGCTTGTTCTATAATTTGCCCTTCGGGCAAACCCATCGCTATGTTTTAACGAGCCTAGCGATAGTGAAACTCGTTCTCGTCTAAAGACAAGTTTGTCACTATTAATGTTTTTAACGAGTCTAACGACAAAGATAACTCGGTCCTTTTCATTTTTAGAGAGTCTGAAAAGGTACGTAAAGTTAACTCCGAAAGTCCTTTTTCGTCATCTAATCCCTTAAGTCCGAAAAAGTATAAAACAATACAGAAGGGATGGATTTTCGATAGTTTTAACGAGCCGAACAAAACAAGCGCTTGATCTTTTTGTGCAGTAATCCCTCAGGTCCAAAAATATTAAAATATAGAGGAGGGATAGCTCTTCCGGTTGCTTTAACGAGCTGGAAGGCCAAAACTCGGCAATCTTTTCATATTTTACGAGTCAGATGAAAAGAGCTTAAAGAAGACTCGTCTTTTGAGGAACGAGTGATAAAATGGGTAGCAGCTGATTCCAGGTAAGGGTTGGAATTTTCCAAGCACGACAGTGTCACAAGGATGGCTAGTGAAATCATTTTTCGCAGCTGTTCCTCAAAATGGGTAAACAATCAAATGGAGGTGAATGACTGGCCAATGAAAAGTGGAGGTGACGGTGCAAACACGACCAAGGCTTTAATGGCTGATAATATTACATTCACGGTGGTTATTTACCGAAAGATAGTTCATTTTTTAACGAGCTTAAACGCGGGTTGAAACACTTGCTCGATCTTATGTTTATTTTTTAACGAGCATGAACTATGTGCTAAAACTGCTCGATTAATCCAGTCATATGATAAGAATGTCTCATTTAAGATTCCATTTTTTATGGAGCTTGCGCCTTACAAAGCTTTGCTCCGGAATCCTTTCTTTATGCAAGTTAGGAAACGGCTAACCCAAAAAATAGATAAATAACCGCTCTTTGCTTGCACTCCAAAAGGTTTGCATGCCCCCGGGTATAAAGTACGATTTCAAGGTTACCCCTCAATTTGCAGGAAAAACATTTGTTTAACCCGGAGAAGCCTACCTCTTTCAGGTTACCAAATATTGTTCTATTAATCTTTCAAACAAAACACTTCTTCAGCGATGTCTACCGAGATAGACAAAGGTGAGTGACAACGAGCGCCAAACACATAACTTTGACAATAGAATCTTATTCTAGAACAACCCCTCTTCCAATCACGGATGGGGTATGGACTAGTCATATTCTCCCACGGAAATCTACCTTATACCCAAAGTTTTCCTGCCGAAGCAGACCAGGACGCATGCCCCCTGGGTTCCAGTCATATCCCTCCGAATTACTCGCGCTGATCGGGAGGACAGACCGTGGGTTGAGACATTTCTTGCGTGAAGAGACCATTTAGGGACGGTATATGACTATTTGCGATGTGTGATCCCGGAAATGAAAGCTGGTCCACGAGCTTGACCATTCTTCCTTCGTGCGGAAAACACATTACTCTAAACAGTGAGGAGACGATGGCTCCCATGCAATATATATATAGTCTCGTCCAAGGAGTAGGTTATAATCCAAGGGTCCTTGAACGACCATCACGTTCATTTGAACGGTCTTCCCTTTCAATGTTATAGGCACATTGGGGAGGATCCCTAAAGGTCGACTGGTTCCTTTATCAAAGCCTGTCAGATTTCTCATTTCAGGAAAAAGCGATGGCGAACCAAGCGCTTTCCAAGTAGTAGAGGAAAGGATACTCACAGATGCCCCTTCATCAATGATGGTGCCAGCCATGACCATTCTATATATTTGGACGATAATTCTGAATGGTATGCTTGCTGGAAAACGGGGTCTGCCTAGTTGGTTCCAGTCAAAGGAGACAACTAGGTTGCTTGGTGGTGGGACCGAGTAGACGGCCGGGTATCGCTCTGACGAACTTCCTTCCTGCGATAAAGGAATGGGTAGAGTGCCCCCGTGTTCGTCGGAGTCTGTGTTGATGAAGAGAATTTGGATGGTGTCATCTTTATCCTCTTCAGTGACTGTATCATTCGAAGATAAAACCTCTGAAGGCAAGACCGGGTTAACTGCCGCCTCGACCTTTTGACTTTCGTCGGGTATGGATTCAGCTGGTTCATCTTCAATGACCGGCGCTTCAGCTGACCACTCGAGTGGGTCAGCTGGATTTTCAACTAACGAAGGACTCGGCAAGAGTTTTTTATATCCAGGAGGAAGTCATAACGGTGAAACCGGACGATCATCCAAAACTCTTTTCGCTTCGTCTAAGAAGGGACAACGGTGGATGGCATGGTTGCCTTCGCACAGTCTACAGGGAGATCTAGCCCTCCCTTTTTGTCCTGGGACTTCACTTTCGCTAGTTGACGGCGTGCTTTCAACATGGCTATCAAAGGTTGACACCACCGGATTGTGCAAACGGGGAGACCAGTCCCTTAGTATCCGAGGGATGCAGGGACAATCTCTGTGAAAGTGGTCTCCCTTGCATATGACACATGGTGATTTAGGCCTAGTCAGTGCTGTGTGTGGATTTTCGTTGGACGACACTCGTTTGTCCCCAGTCGCTTTTGGCTCCTTCTTCTTCTTCTCTTTTTTCTTCTTTTCCTTCTTCTCCTTAGGAACTTGGTTTTTAGTTTTACCAGTTCCGCCAAGCGAAGAGGAAGGGAGAGAGGAAGAATTAGAGGAAGTAGAAGGCTGGTGGGTAACTCTGGAATGGTCTAACTGCTGATTCGACTGTTCAGGAATAGTGGTGTTCTGAACGACATTGGTTGAGAAGAGCCAGACCGGCAAGCCAATTTTCAGTCCTGGAAGTGACAATGTGGCGATATGGGGCGCACCAACATCTCCCCAAGAGGAGAAGGGACTAGGATTTCCACCAAGGGGAATTCTTTGGTTGGTAGTCTCCATTTTCTCAACCTAAAGATCAACGCAGGAAGAAGGGTATGAATATTCCGTTTAAAATAAATTTTAACGACGCTTAGACACAACTTGCCTTTTCAATTTTAAAGAGTCGAGAAAAAGCAAAAGATGACTCTAGTCGCCTTCGATGTTTTAACGAGCCCGAAGTGACAAATGCTCAGATGGACTTTTTCCGTTATAGAGTCTGAAAAAGGCCAAAAGGAACTGCTCTGGAGTTCTAGGTAGAGGGTGTGCCAAACTTTTCGCAAAACCGCAGAATACTTTTTAAGGTACGGGCGGTCAATCTTCCCGAATGTTGTGTTCAGTGCATTGCGATCAGTAGGGCGGCCAACACGACTTCCTATGGATAAAGGTTTTATGCCTATAGGGGTCTCCCAATATGTACTCGACAGTACGTGGGAGCACAATCCGTACTGGCGCTTATCGTCTCTCAGGAGGAATCACCCAACCATCAGTGAGATCGACAGTCACCAGGTTTTACGACGCCGGAACACGTCTCTAGCCTAGACCTCTATGTTGTGCGTTAAGTTACAAAGCATTGTTAAGTTCATTCAATTTATTTTAGGTTGATATTTCTTAGAAGTTTGCCTTTTTGGATCACCACGAGATGTATGATACAATTCCTAAATGCAGTCTAAAGATGATAAGCAAGCATTTATCTCTTTTCAACAATGAAAATCCTAGCTACAAGGGGAAAAGAAAGACACAATCTTTTCTCAAAGAGCAAAGAGCACACTGTAAATGCACTTTTCCTAAATCAAACCATACAAACTATCAATATGCAAATGCACAAATGCATGTATTTGTTTTCGCTTTCTTAATATTGATGCCTAAAAAGAAAACTGTTGTACAAAATTTGAATTCGATTTCAAGTGAAAACACAAACAAGTTTATTTTTGAACTCAAAAAGACGATTACGACACTTTATGATTTTGAAGTAAACACTTGTTTCGACACTAGAAATTCATAAATTCAAACCAAAAGACAAAAGTAAAAGCGCAATCAACTGTCAACAGCAAACAAACTTACTCCTAAGATCAAAACGACACTTACGACAGGTCTAGATCTAAGGGCGACAGTATGACTAGTTTACTTTTGTAATGGGAAACTGCAAATGATGTAACAAATACAAAAAAACAAATACAGTTTATTTATACAACTGAGGCGGAATTAAGGCAAAGAAAATGGGTTTCAGATAGGTACACACACTGATAACAAGCTGCAAAAAATAGAGATAAAACTGAGAAAAAGGAAGTAGGGAACCACAGCTGCACAAGGCAAAGGCTGATCAGCGCACCCCCAACACAGAGAAACTGAACTTCAGCGCAGGTAGCCCTCTCGGGACCTGCGTTGAAATGCAGAACCTCTTCACAGAGCCTGCGCTGAAGCAGAAATGAGAATTGTCTCTAGGTTCTGGGTCACGGTTTGCAGTTTAATCTACAGTTTTTGGCCGGATAAAAGCTATCAATTAGGTACAATTAGGAGGATGATTTAACGGAGGACTAAGATCTATCACAAAGGGCTGTTAGAGCACTTGTGGATCAGCTGTTCAGATCATAAAAACAGGCCCAGTCAATGGACTAGAGTGGCAGATCTCTACTTTTCATTTGTAAATGGCAAATGCAGTTCGATTCGGCACTCCTGAGTTTATGAGAAGAACAACAATAGAAACACAAATAAACTAACTAGATACGTTCCCCAGCGGAGTTGCCAATTTGTTGTTGGGAAAAGTATCCATTCGGAGTGCCCCTATCCCACTCTAAGGTGTGATAGTGTCTTAGCAACAAACAAGGAAAACTAATTGAGTATTCTTCTTTATGAAATGTAAATGAGGAGGAAGGATGTAACTAACCTGTGTCTTCCGCTAGTTTGTTGATCCAAATCGCTCCTCTCTTCAGTAGCTCCCAGCTCCCTGCTCCCTTACCGGCCTAGCTTCACCGAATTCCTGCAAGATCACAAGAGAGAGAAACTACACGAAGATATAGATATACATTCATAAAAATCTCAAGATCAGATTGAGCTAAACATGCAAATATAACAAAACATCATTGATACGCAGCATGTAGGAGAAACTCAAATAGTTTATTGATAAAATAAGAAAGTCCAAGAGGAGATACAACCAAGTGAGTTTCGATCCAGCATCTACCTCCCAGCAAAGGAATCCCTTCCTCTCCTCCAACAAAGCATCAATCACCCAATGTACTAATCTCAATCTCAAACCAACAACAATTCTCTGCAAAGTACAAAATTCCAGCCTCTGGATCTCTAGGATGAGAGACCCATATATAGATGTAAGCAGAGAGGATGAGTCAGCTTATGTTTTTACTTGTGGCTTCTCTCTGTCAGTTCTTGCTTCCACTTGGAGGTTGAGAGTCTCTTACTCATCACTAGTCGAATTCATTGAGGCAAGTGTCACTAGAGAAGATTCTGGAAGTTTCCATGGTCTTTCCACCTCGTTGAATGAGCTTGCCATTTGTCATTTCCCACTCAGCGCACCCTGGTAGTGTATCCAAGTGCGTTGCAATGCACCTAGCCAGTGCATTTGGGTGCTTTGCAACGCAGGCAGCTAGTGGAGCTTCTGAATTGATCCTGAATTGACTGTTTCTGAGTGGTTTTTGGTGGAGAACTTCTGGGAGAAGCTGTCATTGGTTGGCCTTGTTCTTTTAGGAGCTGTAACAACATCTTTAGGGACTTTGGATCCCTTGGATTATGGACATTTCATGCTTATAGCTGTAAGGCACAAAAATGTCTATAACATATACTAACCTGGGGTGGTTGTTGAACCCCAGAAACAAGAGTTTGTTGTATAAAAACTTGAGAAACTTGAACTTCCTGACCTGAAACTTGTGGTTCGAGGTATAAGGATCAGTTTGTACCAATTGAGATACAACAATTTGAACTTGTGACTATGGTACAATAGTAATAATAGGTATAATAGGAATAACTGACACAGTTTGCATTGGTTGTGCTGGATACACAAGCCTTTGTTGAATTGCCATTATTGGTTGCCATTGACAAACTCTAATTCCAGGTTGACCTGAATACTGCAAGATATTACCATATGATGGTCCTTGGGAATATGGAGGATACGGTGAATAAGAATATTACTCTCCATATAGTGGCAATCCAGTATTTAATGGATACATATGTCTTTGTTGACCAGATTGCCTAGCTTGATATTGATATGCAAGATCAAACTGTTGAGTTCCCATTTGAGAAGAACCTGGTAGAATTCTAGTTGAGGACATGGGTGATGACCATGGTGTAGAAGCAACCGCTGAGTGGGTTCTAGATAAATATTGGTAACCAACCAGGGATGAGTCACCATATAGGTGCGACTCAAGTGTGGAGAAAACATTGAAGAGGTTGCAACAAAATATTTTGCCGCAGCTGCATCAAATGATACAGTTTTGGGCGTTGACGGTTGTTCAACCATAGTTAACTAACCCAAAAGCTTTCCTAAAGAATCAACGGGTACTTGAAAGTAAGCATGATCAAATGGAGAAGTAAAATGAGGAGTATGAGGGTAAAGATAAAGCCCATCTCCAAAGTGGAATGGGGTTCCAGGTGTAGAATCTGCTTCCAATTCTTCCTCTATATAAATTAAACCTGGTGGAAGAACTTCACTGTCTGGTCCATAAAAGATTTCTTGGTGTTGATAAAGTTGAAGTTTTAGTAGTTACTGATGTCTAACAGGTAACCGTTTGATCATCTTCTGGTAAAGTAACAACTTCTAAATGTTCAAATTCGAAGTCCATATGTTCAATTAAATGAACAAAAGTTTCAGAAAGAGTTTGTTGAACAACTTCAGGTTCAGATGTAACTTCTGTTTGAACTGGGATAGGTTTTGGATTAACTTCTAGTTGAACTAATTCAAGTTCAGAAGTAATTTCTTGTTGAGCAACTTCAAGTTGAGGATCAACTTGTTTTTGAAAAACCTCAGTTACTGTTTCACTAGGATCATTGCTAATGTCCTTAGGTAATCGTGAAACTTCTCCTTTAGAAACGGATGTACCAGAAATGGTTGGAGTATCTGGAGTCTCAGTACTTACTGAAATAGATGATTCAGGTAATTCAAATGAAGAACTAGGAGTTATTGATGTACTAGTGATGAAACAACAGCAACGTTAGATTTAAATTAAATCTAACTCGATTCTTTATAACCCAACAATCACTCTTTAGTTCTATCGAGACCAAAAACCCCCTTTATGAATTTGCCAATCCCATCCTTTATATCTTTTTAAAACCATTTAAAATCGCATTCACAATTTATAAAACAATTCCGATTTAGATATAAGTCTGTTTCATGCATGCGCCGATTAATGCCATTATATAACATATATATGACTGTTTAAGAATGCTCCAACGTGATTAGACAATAGTTCACAGCTCCGATCCAATTGATCGGAGATCGGACCATTCCCATGTTTGTGACAACCGCCGATTAGCCTCCAGACCCGATTTGCTATTCAACACACTTTATAAACTTATTGCATCCGTCTTCGTCCCGATGTGATTAGTCGGTGATCGGAGATCGCTCATCCCACAGTTGTGATGACTGTCGATTAGGCTTCGGACTCGATTTACTATTCAACACAATTTTATAATTGTATCGCATCCGCCTCCGTTCCAATGCGACCAATTGGTGATCGGAGATCACTCGTCGCGCAGTTGTGATGACTGCCGATATAGATCTGGACCCGATTTGCTATTTCAAACCTGGCTTATAACATTTCGCATCCGTTTCTACCATTAAATGTTCCGATATGGAACACCTTCCCTCGACCGATGCGATGAATTAAAAATATTGATATATTTACTATTCAATCACCAAAAAGGTTCCGTGAAGTATTTCTTTGCCAGTTCTCTATACTTACGGGACTTTCTACTTGCGGACTCAACTAAGACCTGTTTGCATTCATCACAGGGATTTTTTTACAGTTTATAATAAAAACGCACTGACAGCCACAATTTCAAACAATACATAAAGAAAACAGTATCCAAGCTTCACAGCTCACTATATAAAAGAAAGATCCCTGTTTTACACAAACACAGTCTTCACACAATTCTAAGCTTTCCGCTCCACTCAAAAAAACCTCTCACTCTCTACTCACACTCACTCACCTCCTCTCTCCTTCAGCCTTTCTCTAATTTTTACAAGTATGAGAAACTATTCTTCTCAGAATAGATTTCTTCTAGAGTTTCTCAACAATCTGATACCCCCTATTGTTTAGCATTTATCCCTATTTTGGTTCTATTCCACGCAGGGAAAGAAACCAACTTTATTATTATGCCATATTTAATTTAAACAACTAACAATTCTCCTAAAATAAATAGCAAATTTAATAAAATATATTATTTAAACTATTTCCAAGTCCAATTTATTTTTAACTAGCCACAACATGTGACCAAGATGTCACATTGTTGGCTAAGCGCTTGATGCTCCTGCATCAGACTCCCGGGGAAGAAAACTGATCTTGTAGTTGTTTGGAGTTGATCCCCATTCTCTGTAGCTCTGCTGACGTCCTCTACTGGTTCCTGTTTCCGCTTGGTCAAATACTGATAATGAGTCTGACTCCTGGTTCTCTTTAGCACTTTCTTTTTCCTTTTTTCTGCTTTGGGTTTTCATCTGTTATGGCGTCTCTTTGTGGTTCTTCTTCTGGCTTTTAGTATAGGTACCATTCTGCAAGACATGACTAAATCACCTGTTTGGAATTCCTTTTTGCGCCTCCTCATATTTGCTTGCTGCTTGTCTTTGCTACTGCATTCCTACCATCTGCTTTCGACATCTCCCTCAAATATGCTTCTAGGAGTTATCCAGTTCACATCTACTTGAATTTTCTTCGGATCCAATTTCAACTCTTCTTTAGGGACTGCATATTTCTTCAAATCTTCATTCTTCACCCTGATGGTGATTTTATATAAGGCTCGAGAATTTGGATTCATGCGCCATTCAACTTCTTTCTTCAGACTGAGCACTATTGGCACAACACATGGATTAAGGCTTCCACTGATTAGCCATTTATCCATCAACTCGATCACTTGTGTTCCAGCTTCGATATTTTCCTGCATTACCATGTAGGCTACTTTATTCGACAGACTGACTCCCGATATTAGATCATTATGTTCACTAATACTCCTGATGGGTAACAACTCATCCACAACAATATCAGCACAATCATTCAAGAAATTATGAATTTCTTCAGGTAAATCTTCTAAATTTGTAGAAGTTAAAATTACCTTGGGTTTTCCAACACTAGCAAGATGCATCTCCTTACCCTTCTCATCTTCCTGCAACAGGATCTTCTCATTCATCAATGTAACACTGTTTCCAGGTGCTTCTTTATCAGCTTCAGCTTTCAACGGCAGTAGTGTATGCTTATTCCCATCTTTCTCCAAAGTAGAAGTATTTCTTCTGCCATCATGTATGGCATTTCGTTCAAATTGCCAAGGCCTCCCTAGCAATATGTGGCATACATCTATCGGCATTACATCACATAAAATGACATCATTATAAGTACCAATCTGAATTTCAACTTGACATTGTTCAGTTACAAAAATTCGATGGCCCTTTTGAAGCCACGAAACTTTGTAAGGAGTGGGGTGTATTGTTCTCTCCAACTTCAACTTGTCCACCATCTCTGTAGAAACTAGATTGTCAGTCCTACCGCTATCAATTATCAATTTGCAACACTTACCCATTGACTTACATATAGTTCTGAATAAAGTCTTTCTTTGAGCTAGTTCTTTGGCTTCCTTAGCTCCTTCCAGTAATACCCTCTTCAGTAACAGGGATTCTCCGTCTTCTGGTGGTTCCTCTTTAGCTTCAGGTTGACAAATCTCCTCTTTGGCTTCAGCAACATTCACATTGCGCTAGTTTGCTGATTTCTGATGAGGGAAATCCCATTGTATATGTCCCCATTCACCACATATGTAACATCGTACATCTCTTCCTCGCCCTCTGCCTCTGGGCATAATCTTCCGTGGCTAGAATCTCCTCTTTGTGGTGCTCTATTACTCGCACTCCCTGTCTCATTTTGAGAGTGTTGAATTTCGGATTCAAATGTTCTCCCTTATTTTGCCGGACTCTTACCTCTGTTCCTCTGGTTTTGTTTATGTACCCGTTTTTCTTTTGCCTTCAAGGCTGCTTGATAGGCATCTTCAACAGTTTTCAAACTTAACAGGCTAATCTCATCTTGGATCTCATACCTTATCCCATTAACATATCTGGCTACTTTCTCCAAATCATCTTCTACATGCCCTGTTCTGATGCTTAACCAGTAAAATTCTTTAGTATATTCTTTAACAGACATTCCTTTCTGCTTCAGATTTTGCATCTGCTTAAAGAGATTCAAATGATAGTCTTTAGGCAAAAAATTGGCTTTCAGTTTACTTACCATTTTATCCCACTGCTTGATCTTAGCTTTCCCATTTCTCGTTCTTGATGTCTGTAATTCGTCCCACCAGATGGCTGCATGGCCCTTCAGTCGAGTGACTGCAAACTTTAACTTCTTGTTCTCTTCAACCTCTTCATAATCGAAATACTAATCTATGGATCTGATCCAATCCATAAGCTCTTCGGCATTCAGACTCCCTTCATACATAGGAATCTCCATTTTGGGGTTGCTTCCAACCTTTGCCAGCATCTTGATGAGTTTTACATTGTCATTCTCTTCTTCTGCTTCCACATCTACATCAGATTCCTCTGAAGAACTCTCAGCTCCCTCGTCAGGCGCTCTTCTTTGGGCTGTCTCCATTGCCTCCATTTGTGCACGCAAACTCCGCACTTCTTCTATTAAAACTGCATTTGGTTCCGGTCTCCCTCGACCAATTCCCCTTCATGGCGGCATTCTCTGCAATACTTCAAAACAACTTATCTGGCTCTGATACCAAAAATGATGAAACAGCAACAGGGTTAGATTTAAATTAAATCTAACGCGATTCTTTATAACCCAACAATCACTCTTTAGTTCTATCGAGACCAAAAACCCCCTTTATGAATTTCCCAATCCCATCCTTTATATCTTTTTAAAACCATTTAAAATCGCATTCACACTTTATAAAACAATTCTGATTTAGATATAAGTCTGTTTCATGCATGCGTCGATTAATGCCATTATATAACATATATATGACTGTTTAAGAATTCTCCGACGCGATTAGACAATAGTTCACAGCTCCGATCCAATTGATCGGAGATCGGACCATTCCCATGTTTGTGACAACCACCGATTAGCCTCCAGACCCGATTTTCTATTCAACACACTTTATAAACTTATCGCATCCGTCTTCGTCCCGATGCGATCACTCGATGATCGGAGATTGCTCGTCCCACAATTGTGATGACCGCCGATTAGGCTTTGGACCCGATTTACTATTCAACACAATTTATAATTGTATCGCATCCGCCTCCGTTCCAATGCGACTAATCGGCGATCGGAGATCGCTCGTCGCGTAGTTGTGATGACCGCAAATACAGATCCAGACCCGATTTGCTATTTCAAACATGGCTTATAACATTTCGCATCCGTTTCTACCATTAAATGTTCCGATATGAAACACTTTCCCTCGGCTGCTGTGATGAATTAAAAATATTGATATATTTACTATTCAATCACCAAAAAGGTTCCGCGAAGTATTTATTTTCCAGTTCTCTATACTTACGGGACTTTCTACTTGCGGACTCAACTAAGACCTGTTTGCATTCATCACAGGGATTTTTTTATAGTTTATAATAAAATGCACTGACAGCCACAATTTCAAAAAATACATAAAGAAAAAAGTATCCAAGCTTCACGGCTCGCTATATAAAAGAAAGATCCTTGTTTTACACAAACACAGTCTTCACACAGTTCTGAGCTTTCCGCTCCACTCAAAAAAACCTCTCACTCTCTACTCACACTCACTCACCCCCTCTCTCCTTCAACCTTTCTCTAATTTATACAAATATGAGAAACTATTCTTCTCAGAATAGATTTCTTCTAGAGTTTCTCAACAAACTGATACCCCCCTATTGTTTAGCATTTATCCCTATTTTGGTTCTATTCCACGCAGGGAAAGAAACCAACTCTATTATTATGCCATATTTAATTTAAACAACTAACAATTCTCCTAAAATAAATAGCAAATTTAATAAAATATATTATTTAAACTATTTCCAAGTCCAATTTATTTTTAACTAGCCACAACATGTGCCCAAGATGTCACATTGTTGGCTAAGCGCTTGATGCTCCTGCATCAACTAGACTCAGTTAAGCGAGACCGTTTTGACCAAATAGATGTAGGTTTGGGTGGAAAAGGTGGTTTGCTCACTGTTCTCCGCGAACGATGGGTAAGGGTTGATGTTCCTCCAGGATTGTTGATTAATTTTATTATCAAAAAAGAAATAAACAAAAAGGGGTATACTAGGCAAAAGGTTTACCAAACAACTGTGAACTGTAGAATACCTCTTGGTGAACCAAGAAGTACAGGTAGGAAATCTCCCCAGATGTTGTGTTCGGTGTATCACAATGTACAAGACGGCTGACTCTATTACTTAAGGATGGATAGCAACCTAGAGTTTTCCTCCCATATATACTCGAAGGTACATGGAGTTCCAATCCATATAAGCGTTGTCTAACGCAAAACTGCACAGTGAGAGCATTCCCATATACTTTATGTACTATAACACCGCCCTATATACCTGAAGGTATGTGGACGAGATACAATATACTCACATACATGGAATGAGGTATCATACTCGGGGTGTATTGCATACAAGTTAGCAACATCTTCTTTGTTTTATGATGCTGGAACACGTCTCTAGCCTATAACCACTAAATGTTCTCGTTAATGACAATGCTCCATTAGGTAAATTGATGTTAATTTTAAGTTGATCTTTCTTAGGAATTTGCCTTTCAAGTTCAGCACGTGATGTAATATGAAATTCCTAGGAACGCAACTATCATGATAAGCATTCTTTCCATTCAATTTAACTATGAAAATCCTAGCTACTTAGGGATAGAGCAATCAGATTCCTTTCGATCAAAGAGCAAAGAGCACAATCTAAATGAAATTTCCCTACACTATGCCTATGAACACACACAAACTTTTTCATTGCAACATGCATGTATTTCTTTTCAATTTCCTTAATGTGAATATGAACAAAAGGAAATATGCGCATACAATCAATCAATCTTTCATAAGAATGAAGACTTTTAAGACAGTTCTAATTCGAAGGAAGAGAAGACTTTACGACACTTTCTTTTGAATGAAGATTAATCAACTATACTCTAACTTTGATTATTGATCAATACTGACAAACAAAAAATTAAGAAACATTATTCAATCCAATCAAAGTTGGGCTAGACTAGGAGATAAAAACTTATTTTCTGAGACATAACATTCATTGATCAATCAACAAACAAACAAAAAGAGAAAATTTGGCACAAAACACTCTCCAAAGGCAGGAAACTGATCCTAGGAGGATCACTGCAGCCCAGAGTGGGAGACAGTGCACTTTAGAGCATTGTACCTAAGCCAGGGGTGCTCTGCAGCACATTGTGTCCCTCAAAAGCTTGTGCTGGTGATAGTAATCCATTTCAAGAGGAAATTTGACACAGTTTTGACCAATTTTTAAATCTAAAGAGCTGAATTACAATCAATGAACACAAATAAGGTCTACAAGGATGTCTTATGAGATGGATAAGATACTAGGAAAGAGGATCTTCCCCAATGGAGTCGCCAATTTGTTTTGGAGAATTTGGTATCTACGGATAAATACTAATTCCATAGATAAGTAGTTGTATCTATAACAATAGTTTAAAGTGTTTTAGACATTTCCTATAAGCAATAGATAAGATGAGAAGATAAGAAGACCTACTTGTAGCTTTGCTTTCCTCCCGTCTCCCTTGTATCGATCATGTCGCTCCTTCCCGTACTTAATATGCTTGAGAAGTACCCTACAAACACAACAGAAAAAAAAGAACTGATCAAGGCATACGATCTATTGAATATAAGTGAAAGGATCAAATACAATTCACACATATAAGCATTATGAAACAATACAAACATATGGGAAAATGGTTCAAACACTTTATTAGATAGAAGAAGGAATTACAACCATTGGTGTATG
The DNA here is from genome assembly GCA_031772625.1 of Pinus tabuliformis. Classification (NCBI taxonomy): domain Eukaryota; kingdom Viridiplantae; phylum Streptophyta; class Pinopsida; order Pinales; family Pinaceae; genus Pinus; species Pinus tabuliformis. Next base: position 982,005,133 of record CM062818.1, on the reverse strand, counting down.
ATTCAAATCCATTCCTCCAGCTTGGATCCCATCCACATCACATTAAAATCATGAAAAACTTGTAGAATTACAATACTTGCTTCAAAGCCAAATCTCATAGCAGCATTATCTCCTTGCAAGTCAACATAATCCAGCCCCTGATCACTTAGATGAGTGGTCAATTTATAGGAAGATGAAGGAGGTTTTGTCATAAATGGTGGGATGAAGCAACTGAAATTAGGGTTTTATGAGCCCTAAAACACTAATCTGAATGTTGGGATTTGATGTGCCTACTCCAGATGCTCCCACACCATGGGTATGGATGCATCTAGGGAATTTTCTCCTTATACCTGTGCCTGCGAATCCATGATTTGTGCCACTTTTTTAGGCCCAGAGCCCAAGTCACCACCCAGAACTCAGGGAACTTTCAGAACCAAAAGATAACAATAGAATAAGGATACAAATGAAAACAATTGAACAAAGACATGACTGGAACCCTACGAGCCATGACAAACATTTCGTCAAGTATGCCACAAATTTGTAATCTAGAGGTTTAAACAACACATATTAGCATAGGGGTGTCATGATTATCTAAGAATCATTAAGAAGCATTGTTCCCTTATATCATTAATGACATTGTCATCTATTAGGCCATAGATACATTGTTCATTCATTTACACATAAAAACATGATGAGAGAAATACATAGCCATTGTCATAATGCATGTTCATAACCATCATAATAGCAATGAAAATACCAAGGAAACATCTTCCATAGAATCCACATATAAACCAGTACATTTACACATAAGATACCAAGGAAATAACCTCTTATTAATGAATGCCAAATCCAACCCAATATGGGACTACCACGTTCCACCCCACCATAGAATGGCTGAGCCAAATATATCTTCAGCCATTCACCCTCGTGCCATATTACAAGCATGAATGTGGGACTCAAATAGAAGAACCAACCAGGGCATCCTAACGCTAAACCACCTCACCCTCATCAATATAAACCATACTTTACTACAATCCACACCGAATCACTAGGCCAAAACAATAAACATATAATAACAAGCTTTACCGCAATCCACACCGAATCACTAGGATAAAATAGTAAACATGTAATAAAAGGATTTACCATGATATCCACTAGATCAATAGTCCAAACAAGCATGGATGCCACCAGGTTTATCCACATACACCATGAGGAATTTTCCGGTATCCTAGTCTCTCAGGCTTTATTACAATCCACACCGGATCACTAGGCCCTAAAATGAGACCTAATCTCTAGGCTTTACCACATATCCCATCCCGAGATTACTAGGCATGATGGAGATCACCCACCCCTAGGATTTACCATATATCCCGCCATTCACCAATCAAGGATTCCAAGGCCCACTGAGGTAATACAAAATTCGACTTTACTGCAACCCAGAGTTTGTTTGAGGGGTTACTAGGCCATGTGTTATATTATTAAGGGATCCACCTCACTTGGCTTCGAATCCATCTAAAAATATAGCTCAACGAAATCATGCAAACCCAAACACACCATAGCTATCTAGAAATGGAAAGTCTAGGCTGAAAACATTGTCACACGTGGAAAACCCCATGCCATGACAGCAAAGAACTACATGCAATACCATGCATGCCAAATCTAGCAAGGAGAACTCACATGTAAATTGGTACTTGCAAAGAATCTCACTATAGATGCTTGATCTTGCTCTTCCTTGCTTTCTCCTTCCTTCCTCTTACCTTCTTTTCATTTCTTGATCCAATTCCAAAGTGCTCCAAGAAAACTCTAAGTATCCAAGGGTGAGTAAGACAGAGAGAATAATGAGAAAGCTCCAAAACAGAAATGACAGAAAGGTTACACTGACGAAGCTTGAGAAAATTCTTACCAACTGATCCTCATAAGCCTTTTTATCAATGAGGCCTATGTTTTCTTCAATTTCCATTATTTTCCTTCATTTTCCTCCTCACATGCAACCTGTGACCTTTCACCTTCCTTTTCTCCTAATTTCCATTATTTTCATAAGTAAATGCCAATTAATACCTCTTTCCTTTCCAAAGCCTTTTCCATTCTGTTTTCCAATTTCCTTATCCATAATAAACTAAAGTGAACACCCACCCACCATTCTTCTTGGAGTACGTGTCCCATGACCTTGGTCTTATATATTTTAACATCGATTTTTAACCAAGACTCTTACAAGAGCTTCATTATTCCTAGATTTAAAAAGGGGGATAAATCATTGCCTTTAATTATAGGACCATTATGATTAGCAACATTTTGTCCAAGCTACAAATTAATTTTGGATAAGACGATTAGCCTATGGCTAGAACACCATGGTAAAAGAGCTAAAGTTAAAGATAGGTTAGGAGATATCATTAAAAGATGGACCACATTGTTACTAACAAGTTCATTGAAAATGAATGTCACAATAATAACATTGATCTATTTTATTGTTTTTATTGTTTAAAAAAAATGACACTGTTCTTGGGAAAAAACTATGGAAGAAGCTAAAAAATATAATTATTCCTCCCAAGTTTATGGTTTTTTGTGACAAGGCTATATCAAAATGTTCTTTTCAAGTTTAGGACCATCGAGATTTGGTAGGAAGAAATAAAATGCAATATTAGATTCAAGAAAGGGTGTCACTTATCCCCTCCCTTTTTTGGAATATACATTGATAAATTGGAAGTGTGTTTGGGAGATGCAGTTTTTTTTGCCCTAAACTCACTAGTATATCCATAACTCTTCTCCATTATGCTCATGTTATTTTTCTTCTGGTGAGGAGAATTTACAATCTTAGCAAGAAACTAAGATTCCTCCAAGATTTTTACTCTAACATGAGTATGAGCATTACTACTAAAAATTAAAGTCATGATAATAAAATTAAAAAAGATCACATATGATACTTTCATATATGACAACAAGTACATAGAGGAATTCTTTTCATGCAAATATATTGGAAACAATATCCATCACAAGATGAATTAGAATTGTTGAAAAAATGATAAATTGAAAATGGAAAGATTATTATGGCCTTGAAAACAATTGTAAGTTAGAATATCTTTAGATATGGGATAAAAAAAGAGTCCTCTTTGAGGCTCTCTTCACTCTTATTATTTTATATGGGTATGAGTTTTAGAGTGAAATATATCCAAAGAGTCATGGTAGAATATAGAATAGATCCAAAAGAAATTTATAACATACTATCTCAATAGTAAGGTGATACTCCCTACCTTATTCTCCTGATTGAAGCAACCCTTTTCCCTATTTAAATACTAGCTATGACTAGGTATCTTATGTATATAAAATATAAAAAGGAAAATTTAAATAACATTGATGTTAAGAGGTTCCTAAATTTGCATCTAACTCTAGCTAAACTCCCCCCTTCACTTAAGAAGGGATGGCTTAAGGATGCCCAACGTTGGTTAAACCATTGAAGGATAAAAGATGATATAATTTTGTAAAATAAGGATAATATTAAAAATATAATTTCTTCAAAATTTAAGGAGAAATTATGGATTTCTAAAGAGTTAGAGGGAAAAAGGAAACTAAGATTTTATGAGGCAATCAACCAAAATCTATAAAATGAGAAATATATCTCTGCCTAGATTAATGTTAAGAAGACAATGAGCATTGCTAAATTAAGAATAAATTCTCATACGCTTCATGGTGAAACTAGGTGTTGGTCAATTCCAAAGCACCATTGGAAGAAAGAGTCTATGAAATTTTGGGTGGAAAGAGGGTTAACAGTAAAAATCACTCTCTTAGATAGTCCATCTTGTACTCATGTTTGATATAATTTTAAAAAAAATTGTTACACTACCAACCTTCTTCACCTTTTATGTCAGCTAAACCATGATATATTGGAATGCTTCTCTTAATGCTTTTCAAGAACATAAATAAAATGCTAAATAATTCCAAGTAATCTCTTAACTTCTTGGCTAAAAGGCCATAGTTATCTTATAGAGGTTAGTCGTCATCACCATCATATAAAATAGGAAATAACTAGTTTGTATAGATATTACATTAACTAATTGAGATCTAAATTTATAATTAAATTATTAACAATTATATGCGCCTATTAATTTTAATATTTATTATTAATGTAATATTAATATATTAATATTAAATTAATTTAGCAATATATGCAAAAGTGGGTACACAATATAATTTGGTAATTACATATATTGGTAATTAGGTAACAATATTAGAATTGGTAATTATGTAATAATATTATGATTATGTGAGGCTTGGTAGAGCTTAGATTCCCCTTGGATAGTTTAATTCCACCAAAGGTGGCTTCCATCCTCAATCCCTCCTCATAAGGTTTGAACCTAACACTCGGTGGGAACTAAACCCCACATAAACCAACTAGTTTACACATCATGGATAACTGGGTAACAATATAAAAATTGATAATTAAAAATTTAAATTGGGTATAATGTAATTATGTCAATAGACATATCGATTTTGGAATAGAACTTGGAAATTTAATTTAACCAACCTAGATCCATCTTAACCCTAGATCTATCAAGCACCAAGAGGGATCAAATCTCTTGAGGTACAAACCTCTTTTTTGAATGCAATATTTGAGGAAAGGTTTGCACCTCCAGAGATTTGATCCCTCTTGGCACTTGATAGATCTTGGGTTAATATGGATCTAGGATGGTTTCAATCATGTGCGACCATGGAATATCTAATCATTTTGAATATACTAAATATTCTGATATTAATATGGTCATTTTAGTTTTAAATTTTCTTAGTTGTCATAGTTTGTTGAGATGATAGAGACTGCTAATAACTTGAATGATGAAATAAATTTTTTGAATGCAAAGTGACAATGTAATAGTGTTGAATGATAGAAAATGATAATAATAAGAATGTAGTCAATTATGAATAGTATTCATTGTGAACAATCTCAAACTATTTTCTTCTATCATTCTTATTGTCACACATGTTAATTTTTCCAATTTTTCATATGGATCATATGAAAAGAGTGATTGAAATTGTAGACCATTCAAATCTTTAATTTGAGCTATTGTAGTAAACATCATACCTTGTATCTTTTTCTCCCCAATAGTAATAATAGCTTTCTCTAAAGTCAATTATTGTGACATGGAGTGTTAAACCCCAAATAAGATTGAATGATAGTTGTTTTCTATTACCTCATTTGAATGCAAAGTGACTAACTATTAGATCATGGAAAATGGGAATAATAAGAATATAGTCAATTACAAATAGTTTACAACTTTAAGAAGAAACTATTTCAGGTAAGTGAATATTTTATTTAAGATGAAAAATGAAGTATTTTATTTATGGTTGAATTATTGTAACACAAAAATCAATGTGTGTCATTGATAAAAAAATTGTACTTACATTGAAATCAATGCACAATATTAATCAAATTACTTTGAAATTAATGTATATCATACATCTAGCTACATCAAATCATAAATCAACATCTGCAAACATTCAAATAGAATTAGAAAACAACATCTACACTAAAATCAATGCATCTAGTGCAAGCAATCAAATATGATTAGAACTAGACATGTGCATTGAAATCAATATGCAAACAATCATATAAGGGAAATCAACAACTACATTGAAATCAATGCATCCAGTGTAATCAATCTAATAGGATTAGGAATCAACATCTACACTAAAATCAATGCATATTTTTCAGTGAATAACATTATATCTCCCACCCTCTCTCTGCATCTCCCTCCCCCCTCTTTTCTACCCTATCTCTCTCTCTTCTTCCCTGCCTCTCCCCTACCATCTATATCTATATCTCCCTCTATCTCTTCTTCTTTGTCTCCTTATCTCACCCCAAAAGCACACATTCACTCTCTCTCCATATCTATCTATCTCTCCCTCTCTCCCTCTCTCCGCTTCTCTCTTCTACCCCTTGCCCCCCATCTATATCTTTATCTCCCTCCATCTCTCCTTTGTCTCTCTATCTCACCCCCACCCATGCACACTCTATCCATATATATGTAACTCTCTCTCCCTCTCTCTCTCTCTTCCCCTTCTCTCCCTCTCTCTCCTCTCTCTCCCCTCAATGCATGTCAACAATCAATTTTTTTTGTATATACAATGAAATAAATGCGCACTTCTAATATAATTAATTTGAAAGTAATGTACATCATACATCTAACTACATCAAACTGGAAATGAAAATCTACACTAAAATCAATGCATCTAGTGAAAGAAATCAAATAGTATTAGAAATCATCATCTACATTGAAATCAATGCATCTAGTGCAAGCAATGAAATAAGATTAAAAATCAACAAGTACATTAAAAACAATGCATCTAGTGCAATCAATCAAATATGATTAGGAACCAACATCTAAATTAAAATCAATGCAAATATTTTAGTGAATAGCATTCTCTCTCTCTCTCTCTCTCACTCTCTCTCTCTCACTCTCTCTCTGTATGTATCTATATCTCCATATGTCACTCCTTCTTTCTCTGTAAATCTCACCACCCAAACACACACTCTCTCTCCCTCTCTATCTCTCTCTCCATATATATCTATCTCTACCTCCCTTCCTCTGCCTTCTCCCCTCTCTCTCCCCTCCATCTATATTTCTATATCCCTTTGTCTCTCCTTCTCACCTCCCAAACAAACATACTCTCTCCCCCTCCCTCTTCTTCTCCCCCTCTCTCTCATTCCCTTATCTCAATCTCTCTTCCCCTTCTGTCCCTCTCGCTCCTTTTATTTCTCTTTCCTCCCACTCTCCTCTCTCCCTCACTCTCTCTCAATCCCTCCTTTGTCACTCCCTCTCTCTCCACCTCTCTTTATGTAGTTTTTCTTCCCTCAACATAGAAACCTACAAACAGGAATTTTACCAAGTTCTAACTTTTTTAAAGTTGTAAAAATTCATCTGATTTTGAAAAGTGTTGATTTAGAATACACCTTTTTTTTTATGTATTAAGTATGCACATTGTTTTTTAAATGTTAGTGATTTTCATGCCATTTTTGAAAAGTGTTGATGCAACATCAACCCCTTTTTTTGGGGGTGGGCAGGGGGGGGCCTTATCTTTGGCACTTTATATTTTTTTGATATATTAAGCATGGATATTATTTTTAAATGTTTGTGATTCTCATGCGGATTCTGAAAGTATCATCAACCTTTTTTCTAGGCATATTTTCAACACTTTAAATTTTCTTATATCCTAAGTATGGACATGTTTTTTTAATATTGATTGTTTAACCATTTTTTAAGTTGCCTTATTCCTCCTAGTATTTTCCATCCTAAGATGTTTTTTTTAAGCGTTTTCCAAACTTGTGTTTTTTGTTTTTCTTTGCAATTTTTTTTATTTTTTTTTTCGTTATAATGACTTTTTATTTTCATTTTTTTTGCATAGTTTAAAAATAATAATAAAATTAATATTTTGAAGTTTAGATTTTTTATATATTTATATATTGTTAATTAATACTTCAATACGCATAAAATAATTGTCACTAAAAGATAATAATTTTAAAAACTCGACAAAAAATACACATTTTGCATATAGATATAATTAAAAAAATATGTATTTTGGGACATTTTCACTAAAAATGACATGTTAGAAAAATTGAATAAAAATAGTTGGAAAAATAACATTTTTTATGAATTCTATATCCAAAATAATGACATTTGAAGTTTTTTTTCCAACAAAAAATGATTCACATAAAATTTTAAGTAAAAATATCAAAAAATTGTTTTAAAAAATTAAAACATACAATAAAATAATAATAATGATAATAATTAGAAGTAAAAAGAACATTAAAAAAATTACAAAAACATTAAAAAAAGTTGAAATGAAAAAAAAAAAAAAAAATTTTAAAAGAACATTAAAACTAATTTTAAAAAAAAAAAAATATTTAAAAAAAAACATGAATGATATGGCCATCATTGGGCCCTGTGCCAACAGAGTGGGCATATGGGAATCAACCTTTGCCAGCCGAGGGGCCAAGGGCTCCCATACAATTCATATTTTTTTTAATGATTTTTTTTAACTTTAGTTTTTTAATTTTTAATTTCTAATTTTTAATTTTAATTTGATATAATGTGTTTTTCTTAATCTTTTATTTTATGATTCACCAACTATTGGAGTTTGAAACCTGGAAGGGAGAAAAATGGCATTGGTGGCACTTGTAACCTATCAGAGGGACTTGAAAGAGGATTCAATGGGATCAGAGTCGGAAGTTGTAGGTATAGGTGGGCAAGAATTATCAACGGTTGTAACAAAAGTCTCAACTTGTGTGGCAACATCATCTTCGAGCGTAGATTCTACTCCTACAAGGGTGACTCTCTTAGAAGCGGAAAAGGTTTTGCTGTGGATGTCAAAAGATTGTTGAGGTCTTTTATGCTATCGATGGGTTGGGCATAAGTATGCTCAGTAGGGAAGTAGTCATAGAGAGGAGCGAGACACACCTGTTAGGTAATGCCTTGATAAATGGAGTTTTGCGCTCCTCCTCTGATAAGAACCACCAGGAAGGAGATTGCAAAACAATGAAAAAAAGTGCAGAAGAAACGAAAGGCCTGAGTCCAAATATGGGAGTAGGCATCAAAAGAAGGTGATCTGTGTGTGCTAGGGTAGCAGAATCCCCAACTCTAGTAGTTCTGGGGGATGATATTTCATTTGGCGAGGCATTGAGGATGGTGGATCATAGTCTAGTTGGGATGCCTCAGGGTCAAAAGTTGAGGAAGGATAAAGTAGTAGAATGGGCAATGAAAGAATTGGGGACGATGAACAGAATAGGCCCAAAGGTGAATTTGCTCGCCAAGGGTTGGATTCTACTAAATTTCGACTCCCCTAAGGCCACCAAATGGGTGGCAAGTAGACCTTTGCACATTGAAAAAGCTCAAGTGGTGTTCATATTTGGACGTCGCTTTTTAATATGGAAAAATAAGGTATTGGTGTTTCATCTAATTGGGTGAGGTTGTTGGGATTATCTCCTATTTTCTGGAATGAGTAGTCCTTCAAGAATATAAGGAATATTCTGGGCTCAGATCTTGATCATGACCTCTCTTATAGTTCCATTGATAATATGAAGATCACTCACATTCTGGTAAATATGGATATATGAAAGGGGCTCCCATTGGAGTTTATCATCAAGCTGGATCCCAGTTGTGTAGCTCCTCAACCTCTCAACTATAAAGGGGTTCCATTCATATGTCGCTCTTGTCACGCTTATGGTAACTTGGGAAATGGATGCAAAATTAAATGGACCAAACAGATGGATTGTATCCTATCCAAAGTCCCATTAGTTTTGGAGGTGATCGGAGAAAGGGACGAGAGAAAAAAGATGGAAGACATAGAGCTAGAAGGGGCATATGTGATCATGGAAAATGGGGAAGGGTGTAGATCTCAAAATAAGAATTCAGTCCCAGGAGCAAGTGATGGAATAGGTAATCTAAATATTGCTCTAGCAGTGGGCTCTAAAAATGCTGACAATGACTCTTCACTGAAATGTGGGGTGGTGGAAGATTCGACCTCTTTACCCTATTACATTCCTTTAATTCCCTCATTTCTCTCTACACACATGTCCTTTCCTATGTTAGACAATGGTAGTAGAGGAGTGCGGTAAGGGAGCATCCATATTTCTAGTGAGGGGGTTTGTCTCAGGGCGATTCCCTCACCTCGGGGGGTTGGTCTGTGTGACTTTTCCTCACCAGTGACTAGATCTTAAAATAAGGCCTCAAAACATTCAGAAGGGAGATCCTTGGTGTATGCTCTTACATAAAAGGTTGTCCTGGGGCCTTAGGAGGACCTAATGACTAGATATGCCTCTCACAGAAGGAAAATGAAGGGGGAGAAATTCAAATCTATTTAAAGCACAAGTTAAGGGTAGGTTTGAACTAGCAACGAGAAGACAACAGTTAATCACAGGGGCACTTAGAGTAGTGAAAGACCTGGTTCAGGTTCCCAAATGAAATTTATGTCTCTATACTGTCGTGGGTTGACATTTCCCCATAAAAGACACACACTAAAGAGAGTAGTTGAATCTCTCACCCAAAACATTTTGATGATGCAAGAAACTTTAGCAGAGGAATTAGTCATAGTAAATCTATTGGAAGCTCTATTACTGGGATGGAAGCTTACAACTATATGGACAAGAGGTCGGTCAGGAGTGCTCACTTTGACTTGGAGAGAAAGTAAAGTGAGAATAGAAAATTTATGGAGTTTGGAGGGGGTATTGAAGTGGAAGTCTTCTTGGAGGGTCGTGGTTTGTCAATCACTCTGGTTAATATCTATGGTCCAATTCTAAATAGACAGGATTTTGGGAACTCCCTCTTCAACAAAGAATTTATGAGGAGACCTAATCTGATTTTAGGGGGTGGCCTCAACTTCTCAACGGGAGATTAATAATCCCAGGGCCCTCGTTCCTTACTAGACCCTCTCTCTAGATATTTCTCGAAAAATCTCATAGAAAACAATTTAATTAATGTGGAAATTCTGAAGATGAGGCCCAACTGGTGAAACAGAAGATCAGGGGAAGATCAGATTGCCAAGAGAATGGATTGATTTCTTATTGCAGAAAAATTGTTGGATGTAGCTGAAGAAGGGATATCATATCACTCTCCTATAGTGATGGAACTAAGTGGAGGTATGAAAAAACCACTTGGCCCATTCAATTTGAACTCCTATTGGTTGAATGATGGATCCTTTGTGGCGTTTGTTTTCCCTCATTGGATTCCCTTTTTGCCAAGATTAGGGGCAATGGAAACCAGACACTTTGAAGATGATTTGGTGAGGGTGAAGAAGGAGGTGTAGGAATGCGCCAAGTGGAAAAAGGAAGTTGAATTAGAATAACTCAAGGCCATTGAAGACAAATTGAGGAGGCAAGCTCAAAGAGATGCTGAAGTTTCCAATTCACAAGAGGGAAAGGAGGAAATATTGGGACTGGAAAAGAGAAGAAGAAATATTCTTCAAGTCAAGGAAGAGGAATGGAGATTTAAAATAAGAGCTATTTGGATGGATAGTGGGGACGAAAATACGAAGTTTTTCCAAGCCCATGATAAGGTGAGGAAGCTTTCAAATACCATATGGAGTCTCAAAGATGAGGAGGGGAGAAAGGTATCCAATTTTAGAGGTTTGGATTTTCTAGGGACTGCACACTTTGAAAATATATTCAAGGCTCCAAGATAAGTTTCCTTAGATAAAATTATTCAAAAAACTCTTCTTTTCCCAAGATTTTTTGAGGACGAAACAAATAGGGTTCTTGTTGCTCCAATTACAAAAGATTAGCTGAAATGTGTTTTGCATAAGTTTCAAAAAGATAAGAGCCCAAGCACAGATGGGTGGGGAACTGAATTTTTGAAGGTCTGTTCAATGTCTTGGGACAAGATCTATTGGAAATTGTGGAGTAATTTAGAAGAAATAAAATTATATTCTCAACTTTCAACTCGACCTTCATTGCATTAATTCCAAAGTCACACTCCCCCATCTCCTTTGAGGATTGTAGGTCGACTTCTCTGTGTAATGATATATACAAAGTCATTCCAAAAATCACTCATAGAATCAAGCCAATCCTATCTAGGAATATCTCGATGGAATAGTTTGGATTTTTGGAAGGGAACTAGATCCATGAGGCCTTAGGAGAAGCTCATGAAAGAATGCACAATCTAAAGATTCAAGATTAAAAGGGAGCAATCCTCAAAATTTATTTATGAAAATCATTTGATAGGGTAAGCTAGACTTATATCAGGATGTTTCTTACTCACTTAGGCTTCAAGATTGATTTCATTAATTGGATAAAGAGATGTATCAAGTTAGTTTCCTTTCTTTTTCTTATCAATGGGGAAGCCTCTCCCTTTTTTCATGCAAACAAAGGACTTAGGCAAGGATTCCCACTATCCCATCTTTTATTCCTTTTGGTGGCAGAGGCATTGAGTAGACTAGTGGTGGATGCAAAGAGAAGAGAGAATTTTAGGGATCTCGAGTGGTTTGCTCCATTTATTGAACTAACCTTCCCTTTGTGGATGAAATCTTTATTTTGTGTAATGTCTCAGATGGAGATATCATTAAACTAAAGGAGTTACTAAATAATTTTGGGAAGGCCACAAGGATGTCGATCAATGAACTCAAATCAGTTATAGTGGATTGGATGTAAGAGAAGTGGGCTTCCTATCCCATCACTTCCCTTTTGGATTTAGAGATTTTGGATGTAGGATTAAAGTATTTTGGGTTTCTACTAAATCCCAACTTCTATACAAAAGAAGACTGGATGTGGCTAGTGGCTCGCATTGAGAAGTGCATAAAGGCATGGTATTTCAGGTGGATCTCAAGAGAAGGTAGACTTGTTCTTATCAATACTTCCTTGGAAGAAATACCACTCTATTGGATGTCCCTGGCCTGAATTCCAAAATTGATTCTAGAAAAAATTAGGAGGCTTTGTTCACATTTCCTTTGGATTGGTAAATAGGAAAATAAAATTCTCCCATGGATCAAATGGGAAATAATTTCCAATCCAAAGCGCCAAGGTGGATGGGGTTTGAAGAATTTATTTCTCTTCTCAAAGGAACTTGATTCCAAAGTTGGTTGGAGATTTCTCTCAACCAATAGCCTATGGACAAAGTTTGTTTACCAAAAATACATCCCTCCCTTTCTCTATAGGAATCAGTCCACTTCACGGCGAAGTCTAGACATAATATTTCAATGGTTTGGAGAGTTGTGCTAAATTCTTTCTTTATTCTTGGATACGGTCTGGCATGGAGAGTGTGGAGGGTAAAAAAAGGTAAGGGTTGGAGTGGATCCTTGGTTGAGAAGTGGGCAAAGACATAGGCTTCCCCTAGAACTAGTTTCTAAGTTAAGAGATTAGGGACTATCAAGGCTAGATTAGATTTTTGATCCCACTACTACTTCTATTTGGAGGCAAGGGTAGAAATTTTCCACCGATCTTGGGTTAGATCATCACTTTCATAGGCATTGGGAGGCATTTTTGGAGGCACTAGTAAATGGACATATAAGGATGCTCATTCGGGAAGATGAATTGATATGAAGTTTTTCCCCATTTGACTATTATTCGCCTAAAGAGGGTTACTTATTTTTGTCAACAGGTGTTGCCCCTTAGAACCCTTCCTAGCAGTGGAAAGGCTTATGGAAGTTAAAGTGTCTGACAAAGGAAAAACTTTTTATGTGGTGCATATTGGAGAATGAGACTTTTATATGGGAAAATTTGTAGAGAAAATTAATGATTGGCCCAAGCGGGTGCACCCTTTGTAAAAATGATGAGGACCCAATTAGCCATGTTTTTATTCGGTGTCCCTATTTCACTCAGGTTTGAGCAATGTTTTCTGAGGAAGCGAGGGGAATTGGTCAGTGGTAAGGGTTGATAGTGGAGGAATCATGGAAATATTGGTTGTCTCTACCTCTAAATCTTCAATTCAAAGTGCTCCTGACGGTCATCTTGTGGGGAATCTAACTAGCTAGAAACAAGGAGATTTTCCAAGTTGAATCGTCTAACCTGTCTATGACAGATGTTGAAGCCCTAACCATTTTGAGTCACTTCCCTCAAGAGAAAGGATTGGCTCCTCTACACGTGATTGTGGAATAATTTTTGGACCTCAACGATTTGTGGTCCTACTTTGATGGTGCCTCATCGGAGGATGGCCAATGCTATGGGGGGGGGGGCTTCATCCTTCATATTTTGGATTGTTTGTCCTTTCATGTGCAACTGGGCATAGGGGAAGTTTCAAAACTCAAAGAGGAATTGATGGCCCACAAAATCTTGTTAATATTTGTGCAAGAAAATGGGATTGCTTATCTTCATGTCTTTGGTGACTCCCTCCTGGTTATAAACTGCATCAAACAAGTTCAAGAGTGTAGGCATGTTATGTTGCAGCCCCTGGTACTAGAGATCCGACATCTCAAACTGTTGTTTAATTATTTCTCATGCGCCCATGTCTATCAAGAAGGGAAACAAGCTGCTAACTGTCTATCTAAATACATGTTGCTTCTGGAGCGAAGTCTATGGCATATCGCTGAACATTCCCCTGATGGAATTTGAATCTCCATTTGTCGCCCTTATGAGGTTGCAAATTGATTAAATTGTATATTGATGCTTAGGTATAAGGAAGTTTTTATATCTCTAATCTATTGACATAGAACATGTCCCTCTATTGTTGTTGTCCGACTTTATGGTATATCAATGCCCAAGTATTGGCCAGTTGTTATGCATCTTTCTTATTAACAATAGAGCATTTCTTTTTATGAGAAGGGTATATAAAACCCTATGTTGGATAGTGTTTCCACCCTTTTGTTGGACTAAATTAAAACTAGAAGCATCATCCATAACAATATAACTCCTAGTATGTATATAATATGTAACATCCCTCATATCTTATGAATAAGAAGTTACGAATTTTTCCATTGGAACAAATCTTTTTTTTTGTGTGTTTATTTTAATGTTTTGTTTTCAATTTTGTTAAATTCATTTTAATGTTTTTTTATTATATTTAAAAAAATATTTGTTTTTAACTTAATATTTATTAAGATTTAAATAATTTTTTTAATTTCCATTTTTTTAAATTTCTTTTAAGTTGTATTTTTTTTTTTTTTTGGGGGGGGGGGGGGGGCTTAAATTTTAAATTTTTTTCTATAAATTATGTTTTTTTAGATTTTTATTTTTATCTAAATTTTATCCTTTATGAGTTAATTTTGTTTTTTCTAACAATTTTTATGTTTGATTTCTTTTTAATATTTTATATTTGATTTGTTTTTACCCATTTTTATGTTTTAATATATATTTTTTTGTTTATTAGTTATTATCTTTTTAAACTTTTGGTTTTCATTTATTTTATTTTTTAATTTTTTTCAAAAAAAAAAATTTGTTATTTTCATTTTTATTTCTTTATTATTTTGTTTTTTTTTTTTTTTTTGGTCTGTGTCAATTTGATAGTTGATTTTAAAGTTTTCATTCTAATGAATCAAGTCTGCCCCTAGAGTTTGTCAATTTCATGGTTGATTTTTAAGATTTCATTGCAATGGGTGAAGTTCACCTACGTTGCATGTCAATTTGATGGTTGATTTTTAAATTTTCATTGCAATGTGTCAAGTTGTCTTTGACAAAGATTTTAAAATAGCTATATTTTTAGCATTTAAAAAAGAAATTATTCTTAGTATAATGACTCTTTCATTGAGGTGTTCATTTTGAAGCTTTTTTTAGTCATATATTTTTTCTATAATGTCATGGTTGAAATATATTGAAAACTTAAGGTTTTTTGTAGTTGTGATATTTGGTTTTAATTCCATGGTTAAAAAACCGTCAAATTTTTAAGGTTTTTAGGAGTCATGATATTTAATATTTAATGATATGGTTGAAAACAATTATAAGTATTTTATCTTTAATGCCATTGCTACAAAATGTTGAAAATTTACCCTTAAAAAAAGATGGTATTCCAGCATTAACACTTTTCTTTTTCAACATGTTTTTTACACACAAATAAATAGGTTTTCAATTGTTGAATTGAGGCTTCTGTGATCCATTTCAAGTTTATGAGAGATTTTTCGGCGTAAATCACATGATATTTCATTTGTCGATATGTTTCGAATCAACCAGTGTGGTTCATCGTCAAGACAAGTTGAAGAATCAGATCAAGCTTTGCATGTTAAATAGTCAGAGCAGAACGACCAATGGCTATAATCCTTAATCAGGCAACGACTATATTGACCAATGGCTAAATTTGACTGGGGATCAGTTAGTTGGACCAGGGGCATAAAAATAAGCTAATTTAATATATTAAAATGGAAGTTAGTTATATTAAGTCAGAGTGACATATGACTTCACCTTTAACTATATATATATATATATATATATATATATATATATATATATATATATATATATATATATATATATATATATATAAGTAATTTTAAATGGTTATTAAGTTAATAGTTAGTTATAAAAGGTATTAATAGTTTAAAAATAATAATATTATAATAAGTCAAGGATTGGAAAGAATAAAAATATTTTAAATATTCAGATATAATTAATTGTATATCTAATTGTTAAATTAACTTGTTATTATACAAGTAATTATATTTCTATCAGTTAAAATTATTAAATAAGCCAAAAGACGAGGGGGGGGGGGGGGGGGAATGAAGGGAGTGTTGGGACCCAGCAACTACTGATCTTCCTGCCATCCTCTCTATTGAGATTGCTCGGCTTCTTTTCAATCTCAAGGGCTTCCCTAAATTTTCGATTATGGAACTGCAAAACTCTGGTGATGACACTAGCCTCCTCAATACAAACATGATGTTTGGTTTTTTCTGCATGCTCAGCTAAAGTGGAATACTTGGTTCTTAGCTAAAGTGGAAAACATAGGAGAACCAAGTCTTCTGCTTTAGCTGAGCATGCAGAAAAAACCAAACATCATGTTGTATTGAGGAGGCTAGTGTCATCGCTAGAGTTTTAGAGTTCCATTATCGGAAATTTAGGGAAGCCCTTGGGATTGAAAATAGGCCAAGCAATCTCAATAGAGAGGATCGCTGGAAGATTATTTGTTGTTGGGTCCCAACACTCTCTTCCTAGTCGCTTTCTTCCTTCCACCCTCCCTCCCCTCCCCCCTTGCCCTCGTTTTTTGGCTTATCTAATAATTTTAACTCATAAAAAATATAATTACTTGTATAACAATAAGTTAATTTAACAATTAAATATACAATTAATTATATTTGAATATTTAAAATACTTTTATTCTTTCCAACCCTTGACTTATTCTATTATTATTATTTTTTAACTATTAATACCTTTTATAACTAACTATTATCTTAATAAAATTAATATATATATATATATATATATATATAGTAGTTTAAACCTTTAGGTATATTCATATAAACAAATAATTAAATCTGGATAATTTATTAAATAATAAAATCCTCTAGGTTAATTTAACAATTAGATAAACAATTAACTTAATAACCATTTAAAATTACTTTATATATATATATATATATATATATATATATATATATATATATATATATTAAAGGTGAAGTCATATGTCCCTCTGACTTAATATAACTAACTTCCAATTTAATATATTAAATTAACTTATTTTTATGCCCTTGGTCCAACTAACTGATCCCCAGTCAAATTTAGTCGTTGGTCAATATAGTCGTTGCCCGATTAAGAATTATAGCCATTGGTGGTTTTGCTCTGGCTATTTAACATGCAAAGCTTGATCTGATTCTTCAACTTGTCTTGCAAATAAACCGCACTGGTTGGTTCGAAATGCATCGACAAATGAAATATCATGTGATTTATGCCGAAAAATCTCTTGTAAAATAGGTTTTCATTTCCATTTTTAAAAAATATAAAAAATTTACCCCGAAAAAGAAAAATTTTCATTGTAGAGCTGTTTTTCATGTCTTTTTGGGGGTTTTGGGCTAGAGTTTTGATCTAGACTGATGCAATAATGCAAGAGATACATATATAAACATAAATACAAAGATGTAGCAGAAATAAATCTTCATTAATATCAAAAAACTGAAAGATGCATACAAGTAGAATGGAAATAAACTAGCTCGGGTGATGGTAGCTTATCTTTGAGAAGATATGTGGTGGTTACATACCTTTGAACTGTGTTACAATGAGGCATAAGGGAATTTTTATTATTTAACATCAAAGTAAAACCCTAAACATCCAAAACCCTAATCCTAGGAGATGAAATGCCAAGAGTACTTCCCGAGGCATAACTTTGTCATATGATCTCTGTTTGGCACATACGATACCTTGTTGGAAAGATGTCTCCAAGTACTACAAGACTTGTGTCAGGTCATAGCCAATGTCCACGTTCTTACTACAAACCTCAAAAAAAAGTCATTTAGGGGGTCAAAACAACTCCTTAAGTTCAAGACCCAAAAAATGCTGAAAATAGTAAATGTTTATATAATCAAGGAAACTGATGAAACCGACTGGAGGTCTAGGTGGAATAGGTTGGTGGTCACCAATATCCACTTCAATCAAGCTTTCATTTTGATGGTACAGTTCCCATTTCATAGGTTACTTTATTCCTCCCTCTCTCTCCCTTTCTTTCTCCTTCTCTCTCTTCCTTCCTCTCTCCCTTCTCTCCCACATCCCTCTATCTCTCCCCCCATCATAGTTGCTCCCTCTCGACCCTCCAACTCTGTCACTATATCCCCCTTAAATTTTACATTTCATTACATTTTGCATTTTATATCTTAGTTACTTACATTATGCCTACACACACACATGCACACACACACATATATATTTCTTGACATTTAAAAAATGTTGACAAATTTACATTACATTACTTAGATTACACACATCTCCCATATAATGGGTTGTAGAACACCTTTCGGTGCAATTATCAATAATTATTTAATAGGTGATAGAGATTTAACTTCCATGGAATATTCTAGAAGATTCTTACTAGTATTCACAAAGATCAAAGGTTGAGATTTATTTCAAAAGTAGTTTTCCCTTTTCTTCCCTTTTAATGATATTGGCCCCTGTATTGTAACATAACATATTTAGAAATTAATAATTTTCATGGTAAAGTGGGAATGAATCTCCATAGTTATGAATCTTTTTATATGTTTTTCTAAATGTATATATGCATAACTCATATATTAATTCTTTTAATAATAATAAGAAAGTTATAATTTAGTTAATTTTTATGAAATTTTTAATTCTTGGCAATAATGCATCATGAAGGAAATGATTTGATGCTTATTCATTTTTACCAACCATATAATTTATATAATGGACTAATATATATTACATATCAAAATTCTTTCACGGACCACTAATCAATTCTAAACAAAAACAAATCCAACAACTAACATGGAAGCGTAGAATGATTCTCTTCCAAAGCCATCACACAAACAAGTAAAAAGCAAACAAAAACCATTGAACACACCCAAGGAAACACAAAAGTTAATTTGATACTATTTTATGCGTCTTCCTAACATGAATTACAATGAGTCAATATATGTAATACTAAGAAATCAGTTGTTGGTAGACATTAATCTACAAACAAGCACAAAGATCTATTACTATGAGTGAAGATGTGTGCTATTTGTTTTAGAGGAATATGATTTATCAGTTTATTTTCTAATACAATGAAAAGTGTATATACACTACATTAACCTTTGTTGGGGGATGCAGTAATATCTTCTTTTGTATCTCCCTTGAGAATTGTTTTCTTAACAATTGCATCTAAATGACGATTTATTTTCATTGATCTCATAATATGTGAATATTTATTAGAACACCCACCTTATTGTTAATTGGATTAAAATTTCAATTATGATAGAAGAGTTGGAAATTTTTTATTGTGATAAAAGAGTTCAAAATAATCAAGTTGTATTTGTCTCAATGTTTTTTTTTTATAGGTAATATTCGCTTCGAGATGAATGGGATGTCTAACTTGTGACTCCAGTAGCTGTGACCCAGGCGCATATAAGCTATCAAAATCACCCAAGGACACACCCAACCTAGGGCATGCCAACCCTTAGCACGGCTAGATTTTTTCCCGCATGTTTCAAACTGGTGACCCTTTCACCAAGGATTGTCTTAACAAAACACCCTATCACAATATGTTCTACGTTGTTTGGGTGATGGTATTATTGTTAAAATTAAGTAACTTGATAAATTTATAGTTTTTGTTATTGTAAGTTTCAATTTGAGGCCAATTCGATTTTGTGTAGTTGATATTGACATTGACATGTTTTTATAGTTTCCTATTATATTTAGTCAAAATATTAGTAATGAATAAAACCAGTGCAGTCATATAAATAAAATGGTTGGAAAATACCAATAGGAATGAATCCAGAATAAACATAAAAACACTTATTTCTTTACACATCTCACGCTGCTAAAATTAAAAAAATTATAAATACTAATTTTATTTTAAATTATCGTAGTTATTAATTATAAAACAATTAATATTCAGGTTAACCCATATACATTTGAAAAAACATGGATCAAGATTCTTAACCATGGAGATTCTTAATAGGTTTTTTATAATACCATGGCTTATCAAAGCGACATGCCTAAAAATCTATAACTCACTTACAATAACAGTTGATCATATGACATATAATCAATTTAATTAAAATGGAAAAATGGCATAACTACTTTGGAGATAAATCTCAAGCTTTGGTTTGCATATACTAATATGAATATTCTAGAATATACATTGAAATTTAATCCCTACCATCAACTAATTATTGATAATTAAATTAAAACTATGGAAACCCTATTCCAAAATAGACATGCCTATCAACATAATTAAATATGACAAAATATCATTTAATTCATCATAACAATATGATTATTAATTTCATTCAATTAATGCATAACATGTTATCTTAATAGCACAATAATAAGAAATCATCAATATCATGAAAAGTCATGGGTCATTGATAAACTAATGTCTTCAAACAATTAGTTCTTCTATCATAATATCTATCACAGCGATCAAATAAAATGGGGCACTACAAAAAGGTGTTTGATTTATTTTAACTAAATGTTATTAAGTCTAATTTAGTTTTACAAATAAAGGAGGAAAAACAAAACTAATTTAAAATCCTAATTGAAACATAAACATAAACTCTAAAGCAAATGAAAACCAATAGTATTCTCAACTTAATATTTATTACTTGCACCACTAATGCCAAATTCATTACAATTTAAACCTATGACATTGATATTTTAGCACTATCACTAGGTTTAATGGAGAATGTAGTCATTGTGTAGCACATGGTTTTGCATTAAATGAAATATATGGGAAACAAAATAAATAAATAATGTTAGAAAGAAAAAGTTAACCAGAACAAAGTAATATAGGAAAATAATAAAACATTGTACATATGTTTATTGGCACTAAACATACTTATAAAAAAACAGCTTGTTATTAGTTTGAATCATTGAAGGTTGAATACTTTTTATTTTGATAACGAGGAAGGGGAAAATCCAGTGTTGGAAGTTGTTTTATGCTAGGTCATGCATTCTTAAGCCATTCTGGTGGCATCTAAATTAATTACATTTATGTTAGTTGGTTAAACTAGTGCCCTATCTAGTACTTTATTGTGATCATGTGAAACCCATAGAGGTATCTTGTCTCAAAGTTGGAACACACAGGTGCAAAACCCCTAAATATACCAATACAAACACCCCAGAGGCTAACCTAAAATATTCCTAGTATCAAAAGCCCTTATGATAACCTAGAGGATGATGATATGATCCATAGGAAATTTTAGAAACATTTATTTAAAATAAAATTTTATAGATGCACCTCAATCTATTCTAACAACATAAGCAATCTCTACACATCCTAATTTAACCATGCATGAAACAAAGAGAGAAAAATGTTAATTCATTGTTACCTTGGAGTAAGTTATATCAGGGACAACATGATGACTTTGTTTTTGGCAAAGGAAGAAAAATATGTATTAGGTTAGAGATAAGAAGGGATATTTGTCAAAAAGGTGCAAAATATTATGTCTCATAATGTCCCCCCCTTGTTGGTGTAGTTGCATGCCCCTTATGCAACCTTGTTATTCTTACTATGGTACCTTGCATGAGATTGTCTGTAATTGAAGGTTGGGTTCCTAGATTCCTTTTGATTATAATAGCCCAAATCTTTATCCACCTACATCCTATCTATCATTTCATCTCATTCTTCTCATGTCATGGGTGCTTTATATAATTGATTTTAAAACCAAATGATAGTGTAGTGAACCCTTGCCTATCCATTTTACCCCAATTTTCATCATGGATCTAGTACATAATGATTCTTTATTAAGAACCATACTGAAATAGGGGAATCCAACTAAATTCCTATTCCTTGTATAGTTAGGGAGCTTTTCCCACAAGTCATTAGAAATCAAAATTTCTTCTCGAGATTGTGTCCTTGTAATTTTGTGATAGTATGCCACAACAAAACTCAATTGGTTCCTAATGGTTACAACATGTCCCAAATATTTCCATAACCCCTAGTAATCATCCATAATAACACATGGTATTGGATACTCATCCCTAACCATTAACATTGCATCTATCTTATAACATACATCTTCTAATCCCCAATTTTTGTAAATGTAATTAAATGATGATAATACTAGAGGTCCAACATGGATGTTGATCCAGATTCTCTCAACTACCAAAATTAACCACTAAATTTTTCTTCTATGATTTTACCATAAATACATGTGAAAGAGTATGAAAAACCACATGTGCATACTTAAAAAAAAATGAAACATAAAGGAAACCACCAAATCAAAGAACACACACAACTTGATAATAGAGTTCACCCAGTGTGGGTTACGTCTCTAGGCCCAGTGTCAAGAGTGGGGATGCTACTTCATTAGGTGTTGCAAGAAGATGATGTGTACATGATGCAATATTTGTCAATACAAGGAAGAACTTCCTTAACTAGAGTGCCATGTATCTCTCCCAGGAGGCATTCTTCTATCAGAATTCTCACTCATAAAAACTCTCCTTCAACATGAAAAAACAACAATCTCTCACATAAAGGGGCATACAAAGATCCTCTCACAATGTGGCATACATGGATCTCATAATCATAACATCATCTCAACAAAATCAAATAGAGACATGAAAACAATGCACCTTATACCTCCACTTTTGGGGATAACCTGAAAAAAATTTATTGAGATGAAGGAATCACCTATGCCATCACATTCATTGTGAAAAACCATGAAATATGATTGTAAACTTGATCCCTTTCTGACTTGGCGAAATCTTGGCTCCCTAGGAATATAAAATATTCCTCAAGATTCCTCAAAGATTCTCTTTTATGGGTTGGCTGAAATTTTGCTTCTCAAATGAATAAATTGATCACACCATCAAATTCCTAGTGAAATTATGGTTCATTTCAGTATAAACTTGGCATGATTTTGCCACTATAAAAAATCATCTCCCAGGGAATCGCCAAGGTTCCTCATAAGCACAAAAATATTCTTTATAGAATATCCCCATCTCAAAATTCATACCATCACAATTCCACCCTGGTCATAGCTCTGTCGTGTCAAGGTTCCACACCTCAGCCTCACTTATTGTTCCGTTCATCCTCTGCTTTTTTGTCGAATTACAAAAGTCAGCATATATAATTTTTTATGTGCATACTTCTCAAGATAGTCGGTGGCTCAATTGGTTAACGTACCAATTATGGGTTGCAAGTGGGCTAGAGGTTCGGTCATTCAAATGCTCGCCTAACCATGTGTGATTTTCGCATTTTTTTTATTCTTATTAAATGTTGTGAGGTTTGTTAAGTGGGGTTGTAGGTGGGCGGGGACCACCAGCCAATGCGGGTCTGACACTCGCCGACCCCAGATTTTTTATAACAATCGGGTATATATATATATATATATATATATATATATATATATATATATGGAGGAAGGGTTGGTGAGGGTGACAATCTGCCACCGCATATTTTTGTTTCTGGTTTTATTTTAAAAGTTATGGTAAAAAACCCCCAATCGCATTTTAAGGGTCACCGGAAATTTTAAAGAGGTGATAATTTTGACCTTTCTGACTAATGGAAATCATCACCATTAAGTGCCATTTTGTCACTTACTTAATAGCTGCCAAATTTAGTAGCTTCCACCAAATATAGCCAAACCTCCAAGTTTAGTGGACCTCAAAATTTAGTTGGTGCTCTGCCAAATTTAGCAAGTGGGCCTAGTTGACCAAAACTTTGACTGTGAATATATTGAGCATATGAAGTCAAATTTGAGTGTTGTTTGCATCATTGGAATCATGATGATGAGCTCTACGTTATGGTCCTATTTTTAATGAGATCCAAGGACTTTAATTTTTTATCTTATCCTAAGCCACCTTCGATTTATGAGCCTTTCTAGAGCCACCTGGATCATTTCTCCCCATTGAGGATATTTTAAGCCTCCAAAATCATGAACACAATCTACAATCTGTTGTACTCCCTCATCTGCACAACAAGTGCCCTAACAAGCCACACTTCCTTCTCCTCATAAGTGATGAACTGACACATGTACTCTATCAAACCTGTAATACATCTTACAAAATACATGTTCAATTACACGACATATCATTACCCTAGAAAACCCCATACTTTCCAATAGTTTATAACGCACTCTTTGGTCAAGTTTACATCAAAATCAAAATAGAAACGAATACCCCAACTATCAACAAAAATTCCAAAAACCTCATCATGTTTCTTTAATAAGTGATGGAAAATACTTCACCACTTTTACAAACATTTCACAATATATGATTTACAAAAATGTGTCCATGAAAAGCTACTATATATAATACCACCATCTCTCACTCAACAAGGTGAATGGATTTTCTTCATGTAGCTGACTCACTTGTTGAACAAGTTTATCAAATGGTTCCTTCATAAGTGCTTTTTCCTTCTTGAGACAATGATTTGGATGGAACCTTAAACATGTGGCTCTCTAATGTCCACGTTTGTTACAATGGATGCAAAAATTCTTCTTCCTCCAGAGTTTTGGACCTTCTTCTTTTATAATGTGGAGAAGCGTCTACATGTCTTGACCTTTTCCTCTCTGCCATTCTCTTCCAACACTTGGCAACAACATGGTTATACAAGCCAAAATAAGTACATAGATGCCACCAATTTTTTCTCATCATTATCAATCTTCTTGTAATCAAAATGAACATTAAAATACTGAGACTTTTTATACCTTGTTTGATTTTCTTTGTTGCATGTTTGGTGATGAGAGCTTGCCTTAGCTATTCCTCTATAATTCTCACTATCACAAGAATACTAAGATGTTGTCTCAGTGTCCTCTTTCTCCGATGGCTTCAGAAATGGCTTGGAAGCTTTTTTTGCCTTCAAATATTCTCCTTTAATGTACCCCATCTTGGTGAGGAATCTCATGACAATTCTCGAAATGGGTACCTCAAGGCTTCCAATAGAAATGACATCATGTGAAAATGAAACTGAAGAAATATCAACAATGTTTACCTGGACTATTTATTTTGAAGCAGGTGATGATGACTTCACTAAGACTTCCTTTCGCTTCAACTTTTCCAAGGCTTATTCCATGGCTCATAATTGAATTTGCAATCTTTGCTTCTCATCTTCTGCTTCTTTTAGATGTCTCTTCAATTCAACATTCTTCACTTGAAGGCTTTCATTGATCTCTTCATTTGAATGATGAGAATAAGAAGAAGAAGAATATTCTCCCAAATATGGAGATGGAGCATTGTCCTCTGCTCTCTCTTTATCCATATCCTCTTTTTCCATTTTCTCCTCATAATCTACAAATAATATATCTACCATTTTCTCCTCATAATCTAGATATGTTTGTTCTTCTCCATTTTCTTTCTTTTTCCACGTTCAATCTTTGGTTATCATTCACACTCACAATTTTCATCAGCAAGAAGACCACTCCAATACCAAACTTGATCCAGATTCTCTCAACTATCAGAATTAACCAAAATATTTTACTTATGTGATGTTAGTAGAATTTCATGTGAAATAGTATGAAAAACTACATGTGAATACTTTAAAGAAGAGGAAAAATAAAGGCAACCATGAAATCAAAGAAAAGACACAACCTGATAATGGATTTCACCCAATGTGGTTTACATCTCTGGGCCCAATGTCAAGAGTGGGGAGGTCACTTCATTAGCTACTACAAGAAGATGATGTGTACATGATGCAATGTTTGTCAATATAAGGAAGAAAACCCTTAACTAGAGTGGCATGTCTCTCTTCTAGGATACTTTATTCTATAAGAACACTCACTCATAAAATCTCTCCTTCAACATGACAAAACAACAATCTCTCACGTAAAGTGGCATACAGAGATCCTCTCACAATGTGGCATACATGGATCTTAGAATCAAAACATCATATCAACAAAATCGAATAGAGGCATGGCAACAATACACCTTATACCTCCACTTCCACAGACAACCTAAAAATCGGTTACTTAGATGAATGAATTGTCTGTGTCATCACATTCATTGTGAAAAGCTATGAAATTTGACCCCTTTCTGACTCACCCAAATCTTCGCTCCCTAGGAATCTCAAAGTTTCCTCAAAGATTTTCTTCTGCGAGTTGACTGAAATTATACTACTTAGATGAATAAATTGATCACACCATTAGAAACCTGGTGAAATTTTGGTTCATTTGAGTATAAAATTGAAATTATTTTAACATCGTAAAAAAATGGCCCCTAGGGAATCTCCAAGATCCCTCATAAGCACCAAAAGGTTCTTTTCAAAATATTCCCCATCTCAAAATTCATGCCATCATAGTTCCACATTAGTCATAGTTATGGCACATCAAGGTTTTTCATCTCGGCCTCACTCATTGTTCCATTCATCCTCCATTGGTTTCTGTCGAATGGAAAAAGTTGACATATATATATTTTTTATGGGTAGATTTCTCAAGGGAGTCATTGGCTCAATTGGTTAACGTACCAATTATGAGTTGCAAGTAGGCTGGGAGGTCAATGGTTCCAACCCCCACCCAACCATGTGTGATTTGGGTGCATTACTCTTTTTTATATCAAATGTACTGAGGTTTGTTAAGTGGGTTGCCGGTGGGTGGGTTGGCCACCAGCCGACATGAGTTTGACTCCCTCTAGCCATGTATTTGTTATAATAGTTAGGTATTAAAATATATATTGTATATATATGGAGGAAGGGTTGGTGAGGGTGGCAGCTAGCCACCATATATTTTTTGTTTGTTTGTTTTATTTTAGAAGTTATGGGTAAAAATCATCAACCGCAGTTTAAGGGTCACCAAATTTTTTAAAGAGGCAACAATTTCGACCTTTTTTATTACCAGAAACCATCCTCGTTAAGTGCCATTTTTTCTCTTATTTAAAAACAACCAAATTTACCCAAAACTCCAATTTTAGTGGACCTCCAAATTTACTTGGCATTCTGACAAATTTAGCTAGTGAGCATAGTTGACCAAAACTTTGACTGTGAATATCTTGAGCATATGAACTTGGATTTAAGTGTTGTTTGTGTCATTGGAATTATGATGATGAGTGTTGTGTTATGTTACTAGTTTTGATAAGATATGAAGACTTTGATTTTTGAGCCTATCTTGAGCCACCTTCAGTTTCTGAGCATTTCTGGAGTCACCTGGATTAGATGTCTTGCTAAGACATTTTGATAAATTGCTAAAGATGAAAAAGAGGACCAACTTAGATGGCTCCCAATGTTTAAAAGAAAATATTTCTTGAGGAATTCAATGAAGGAGATTCAGAAGTTTCTTCTCTTCCATACATTTAATATGTTTTACCTTTTTTTAGCTAAACCACCCAATTGTTAAGCAATTATGAGAGAGATGGAGGAGGAGGTACAAGACTACCCAAGCATGTGTTGCATACCATGTGGTAGTTCATGGTTAATTCCAGAATCACTATATAGTTGCTTCAAACTTCATTTGTAAAATTGTATCTTCTTATAACTCTACCTAAGATTTTAATGTTAAGTCCTTTATGGTAGATAATACTTTCTCATTAGTTTCCTATTCCAATATTATAGGTGTTGGGTAATTTAATTGTGATTTTAATTACTTAAGATTAAATTATTGATTCAGGTTTGTATACTTGTGAAGTACACTACACTATATGTGTTATGGAATCATCTTTCAATTTTAATTCTAAAAGAATAATTCTAATTTATCAATAGCAAGAAATTAATTGTAAACTTATGCAAATGATTCAAAAGAATGTGATGAAGTGAAAATGAAATCTTAATCTAGAAATAAATTGAATTTTAAAGACTACAAATGCAAGGAAAATATATGAGATGAAATATAGGCAAAGTAAACACACATACTAGTTTTGATGGAAGCAATGAAATTGTTATTCTTGAAGGCAATAAAATAAAAGGAAACTATTCTAATCTAGTGAAAGCAAGGACAATCTATTAAAGGAAAGCAAAGAAATTTTAATCTAATGAAATCAAAGACACTTATGCTAATTAAATTAGTAAATTTAATCTAATGAAAGTATTTAATTTAATCTATCAAAGCATGGAATATTAATATATGGAAACATTTCAAATTTAGTCTATGAAAGCATGGAAATATTTAATCTATAAAGGTGAGTAAATCTAATCTATGAAATCCTGTAAATTTAATCTATGAAAATGATACATTTAACTATGAAAGCATTGAATACTATAAAGCACTTCAGAAATTCAGTGTTTGTTCAAAGCTTAGAGTTCATTCATAAGTTAAACCCATGATATGCCTATGAATGCTTATGAAATGAGTGCATAAAAAGAAGCTACAGAAATAAATATTTTTGGTATTTTATATGTCATTTAAGCGCTTGATTTGCAAAAGAACATAAATGAAATGAGCATAAAATATGTAAATACAGTGTGTAGAAAACATAGTATCTAATCAAAACACTTGAAATAAACCTTACAGAAAATGAGCGTAAAAGAAACTAATATATATTGCATAAATGTCACATTCAAATAAACTTGTACTCATTAGGGGGCCCTCCTGAAATGCACGAGAGGTTGAAAATTCAGAAAAATATTGATCAAAAAAAATTTCATCAAGAAGGCATACCCATATCAAAAGATTATATTAAATGAATAGTGCATGAACTTCAATAATATTCATTAAGCATAAGAATAGCTATAGCATTCAAAATTTAACACCCCTTTGATTGGAGATGACACTCCTATTTGTACAAAAACTAAGATAAGTAATGAACAAATTTTGATCCAAAAATCTCTCATAGATCAAAATATCTCTCCTAGATCCACAAATATATCATTTGGTTACAACCATGTGTTAACATCTAGCAAGTAACATCTCTTCGTATCCTCTCACAAATCTATAAAATATTTCATAGGAGACACTTATGAAAACTTCAATGATTCTTCTCCATTGGATGTGTTTATTTAATGATCTCAAATCTTCAATAGTTTAAAGAGGAAATTCGACTTTGAGACTCAGAGGCAAAATATAACTTTGTTGGAATATTAAAATATGCATACAAACATCACAAAGCTCATCCAATTTTCATATATAAGTGGATACATATTAATTTTCTAATATTTAACCATAAATTCACTCAAAATACTAAAATAAATGCTTTTGAAAATAATAAGTATAAACCCATATACGATCATGAAAATGGTCTTAGTGTAAGGTGATGGAGCTATGCAATATGGTAAATACTAAAGGAAATTGAGAGAAAAGAGGGTGAAATGGATGACATTTTGGAGACCCAGCATTTCCCCCAACTGACGATGTTCCATGTCCTCATGCAACTTTGCATTGATTTTCATGGACTGTAGCATTATGTTCTCTTTTATGTAGCCTTTTGTGGAGGGGAAGATCAATCATTTTGTGAATTTGGGATACTTTTCAAGACTTGCAAAGTCTCCTTTATTTATTTCTTTTTCTCAAGGGCTTTCTATTGTTGAGTCTTTTTTGAAAGATATCAAAGTGGAAACTCTTGTGGTTGGTTCTTGTGTGGCAACCACAAGTATTGCAAGTGTTGGTTCTCATGTAACAACACTTATTTTTTTCACTCTTCTTCTTGTTGCAACAAATAATACTCAAAAATGCATTCAAAATGAGGACCCATTCACATACATATCGATTGATCATTGCTCATAATTTGAATATTTTTGAAATATATCAATCTCTGAATGAAAGAGAAACAATAGTAAATTGGGAGAAGCATGTTGATCAACAATATATGAGGTGATGGAATATGTGATATGGAAAAATGGTGATGAATATCCACTCCCGCCCCCCGCCAACTGAAGGTGTTTTCTGTCTTTTGAAAATGGGGAAAGAAATGTCACATTGGAAATTTTCCAAATACATATATTTTAGCATTCAAAGAATTAATGATTAAAGATGAGAAAACAACATACCTTCACCTACCTGAAAGGTCAGTAAGCTATGCATCTGCTAGAAATTGGTTGCTACCGTTGGATCATGGAATATGAAGTGAAAGAATTTGATATTCTTCTTCATCTCTTGGTTGTATGAATAGTGGATGAAATATGAAATTGGAATCTTGTGCCTTCTTATTTCTTAAGATACTACCACTGAAATCGAAAATTGAATATGAATTTTTGGAACATTGTAGCAACTTGCTGAAATCATATAGTCTTCATTCATATCCACATCATGACATAATTATTTTCTGTGTGAATAAATTTAGCTAATGTAAAACATATAAAGGAATTGTTAGAGTATTGGCCATTAATGAATTTCATTAACCAAAATGAGACTACTCACTGTTAATGTCAGCATGAATCAATGTTCCCAAGTACATCTTACTATGTACGAATAAATGAGTTGTAGTCGAGTCACCTAGAAGATCCAACAAACACATGACAATGATGTATTCCCATTGTTTATTAGTGAGAGAACTTGCAATTAATGCATGCAAGCCTCAAGGTACTAAATATATGTCTAGTCTCAAACCTAGATAATGTGCTAAAGTCAATGGGTCAAAACTTGTTAGAAGGCAGGCCTTAATGAATCCTCCATCATCAAACGTGATTATAAAGTAATGTAGAGGACCATAGATGAAAGTTTTGCATTTATCAAGAAGGATTTACTTGGAAAAGGGAAGAGGTCAATGAGGTATCTCAACATTGTAAGTGAATTGAATGAATTTATTCATGGGATTTGGATGATATAAAAGTGAGGCAGGAATGTATGAAACTTGCAAAGGGAAAAGCTATTTGAAGTTATGACCTAGTAGTAGTAGGATGATGGAAATTTGGACTTCAACATCAAAGAGAGAGGAAAATGAATGAGTATTAATGACATAATGGATGTTATCTAACATGGAATGAGCTTGAATTGTTCATGATTCCATTGAAACATGCTTCTTTGGAAGATAATTTGATCTTTGAAAACTAGTTGTGCATAGCGTGATCTTCTTTGATCATCTTGGAACCTACAAAAACTTATCACTAATAAAACAAATACTATTGAATGAGAGAGGTGACCAATGTTTCTTCCTCTAATATATATGCAAAAAATTCACAAATAGTGCTAACGAAACAAATCCAAGGAAGATAAATAAAAATAAAATGCACTTTTACCCATCGGGAAGTGGTACATTGGACTACTCGTTAGTGTTTTTCTAATAACTTCTTCATTTGATATCTGATTTGAGTAATTCAAAAAACAATTTAAAGAAAAATAATATTAGAAACATGTTTTTAATGATTTGATGATTTTTCCAAGTCCAATTCTGCAAAATTAAAAAATAAAAAACAAAAATAAATAAATAAAAAATAAAAAATAAAAAATAAATTTTTTTATAGTCTCAAATGACGATGAAAATGAGTCCATGTGGTAGAGTAAGTTGGCATGCTAAGGTGGTGGTTGACTATGCAAGTGGTTGATGTGGCAAACTATATGGTGGCTACCACATGGGTCAATCTTGTGTTGCCACGTGGGCCAATCTCACACTACCACATGGAAACCACATTTTGACCAAAATTTAGCCTAATCATAATGAATGGCCTCCATGATTTTTTAACTCATAACCTCATTTACACAATTCAAATGACTTACCATTATACCACATGAAAATATTGTGTTATGGAATGGAAAAATAAATCTATTTATATTTTAACAATTTAACAATGCAATAAAAACACAAATTGTTAGAGGAATGGATCTCGAGATCACCACTAAAAAATTGAAACAAATAAACCATTGCAACCATGCATCGTTTGCATCATTTTTTGTTGCAAATCAAACTAGTTCTCTTCTCCCAAAATACTAAATTGTCTCAATTGTTTTCCAAATTAGACCACTGACTTACCAATATACAAATCGTGGCAACGATTCGATATGTACACCAGATATGTTTTTTATTTGCAAGTTTTATTTAAATCCAAATCCTGAGCATGGATTGGAAGTTGCGTGACTTGAATCAGCTACACAAAAACACACTCTCACTTTTGCTTGACCTATTCATTCAAACCCTTGACCATGCATTTTTTAATGAATGGCTATGTTTTATTGGTTTTTATTATTATTATTTATTTGTTGTGCGTTATTTTATTCTGTCTTGGTTTTGGTCATTTTATTCTATATGTTTTGTTTGTGTGTATATATGTGTGTGTGTGTGTGTGTGTGTGTGTTAGGTTCCCATAATACTAGTTATTCCCCCATTACTATTGTCATTGTATCCCTTATTGTTATTTTTGTGCCTTTATATTATTATTGTTATGTTGGCTTTGGTTATAGTGTGACCCCTTAGACTCCTATATATAGAAAGGAGGTTTTTTCATTTGTATCATCCAAGAATTGTTAATTTGTGTAATGTAGAGAAGGTTTTCCTCTCGAATAGGCTAATTTCTAAGTCATTGATCTATATTCTCTATCTTTTTGTGAGCTGGTTTCATAACATTTGGTATCAGAGCTTGGATTGTAGGGTTTTTCTGCTCCGAATAGGTCATCTTGGAATTTTCATTATAACATTTTTTTGCGATGTTTTAGAAGAGAAAAAAAATCCCATTTGAGCCGCAATCGCTCTGAACCTAGGGCCCGAATTTCATATTTTTCCTCACAATATTTTCGGAGATATAATCCAAGGAATTTAGGATTTTTGCAGGATCCTGAATTTTATCTCAAATAGGTGACCTAGGGAGAATTTTCATAACTGTTTTGCGGAGAATCATATTTAAATATCGTAAGAAGTTACAAAAAATAGATGGACTTTAGTTTTATGTGTACTAGTTTCAGATCCTAAGGTAAAAATAGTGACACGTGGCACTTCGTACAAGCTCGCTCTACAAAATCAGTCTATAATTAGGTCATCGTGGGAGATTTGGCATAACTCTTCATTGGAGAATCCCATCTTGATTAGACTTGTGGGGTTAGAAAGAGTACTTAGAGGGTTACTGTAGGAAGTAATTTTAGACCTTGGAGATCCAAAATTACAGATATATATCAGATTCAATATCGATCTCCTACAAAGTGAAAAAAGTTGTGTAGTTTTTTTAAAAATTTTGCATAAGTTTGGTTTGAATAATTAGTTTGAAGGTATTCAAAGGACATAGTGAAGAATTATTATCAGTAATTGATGCCCCGAAGAAAGAAAATGGAAACACCTAGTAAGAAATCTGAAAGCTCTAGCATGACTCATGAAGATGAGGAAGAAATACAACATGATATATTAAAATTATAAGACCAAGTGCAACAAATTTCACTTGCACAAAAAGTAATAGAAGCTAAGATTTATGGTTTAAAGAAAGATGTAGAAGCTAAGATGTATGGTGTGGAAGCTAAGATGGATGGTGTGGAAGCTAATATGGATGATTTAAAGAAAGGAAAGTAAGATAAGATGGAAAATTTGAAGATAGATTTGACAAAGTTTCTACAAGAAATTCTTACTAATGGCAAAAGGGTAGTAAAGGAAACTCATTATGAGAACAAAATAAATGTTAGTCATGATTTCATAGACTCTAATGTTGGATCGAAGAACCACCATGTTCCAAAGATTGATATGAGGAAGTTTGATGGAAAGGATCCTGTAACATGGATACTACAGATGGAGCAATTTCGCGATCTCCATAATGTGAAAAACACACAAAAGGTACGCATTGCAACTTTATATTTGGAACCAAATCAATTTGTATGGTATCGGTGGCTTTGCTCTCATAAACAAACTATCACTTGGCCTATTCTAACGGATGAAATGATAGCACATTATGAGGATACAAAAAGAAACACTTTTTTAGCCAATTGGTAAATCTCAAACAAAAGGGTTCAATGATGGAGTATATTGAGGACTTCCAAAAATTGAATATAAGGGTAAAAGATATTCCAAATGAGCATAGGATTGATGTTATGAAACCAGCTCACAAAAAGATAGAAAAGAGAGATCCACGCCTTAGAATTCAGCCTCTTCGAGGGGGCAACCTCCTTTACATTACATAAATGAACTATTCTTGGATGATACAAATGAAAATACCTCCTTTCTATATATAGGAGTCTAAGTGGTCCCAATACAATCAAAGCCTACATAACAATAATATTGTAGGGCACAACAATAACAATAGTGGGCTTCTATGTGGCACAATAGCAACAATATGGGCACTACATGGGTACATCAATATAAATAAGGGGTATAACTACAATAGTAATGGGGTAATCACTAGTATTATAGGGACCCAACATGCCCCTCTCCTTCAAAAAGTGTTGTCCTCAACGCTTGAGTAGTTCAGGATACTTCTGCATAAAATTCTCGTCCTCCCATGTGGAATCTTCAGCGGATAAGTTCTTCCACTTGATAAGGTACTCTGAAATTGATCGATTTCGTAGCTGTCGAGTTCTTGTTTCTATAACTGCTTCCGGTTCCAATATAATTTTTCCTTCTTCGTCAAGTTCTGGCAATATTGTTTGAACTGGGAGCTTGTCGCCTATAACCTTCTTTAAGCATGAAACATGGAAAACTGGGTGCAATCGAGAAGCTGCAGGAAGCTCCAATTTGTATGCCATAGTACCAATCTTTTGCAACACCTTGTACGGACCATAATACTTTGGTGATAATTTATTATCCTTCTTAGCTTGCTTGAGGGACATTTGCTTATATGGTTGTAGCCGTAGGAATACCCAATCACCTACATCAAAACTTCTTTCACTGCGATGCTGATCTGCCTGTTGTTTCATTCTATTCTGTGCCAACACAAGGTTATCCTTTAAGAGTTGGAGGACTTGTTGTTGATGTTCGATGTGATGTTCCACTGCCTGAACCTTAGAATTTTCTCTTAAATATGATGTGATGGATGGTGGTTGATACCCATAAAGTGCCATAAATGGGGTCATTTTTGTTGCTGTATGAAAGGAAGTGTTATACCACCATTCAGCCAGAGGCAACCATTTGACCCATTGTGTCTGTTTATCAGATACAAAGCAACGAAGGTATCCTTCCAAACATTTGTTTACTATCTCAGTTTGCCCATCAGATTGAGGATGATAAGATGAGCTATGAGCTAACTGAGTACCAAGACAAGAAAATAATTCTGTCCAAAAATTTCCAGTGAAAATGGGATCTCTGTCACTTACAATAATCTTTGGGTTTCCATGTAGCTTTTGAATTGTTTCCATAAATGCAGTAGAAACTGTACTGGCTTTAAATGGATGTGATAATGCACAAAAGTGTGCATACTTGGTAAGTCTGTCAACTACCACCATGATGACACTCTTTCCCTCAGACTTGGGTAAACCTGTGATAAAATCCATTGATACCTCCTCCCAACGTTGGCTTGGAATGGGTAAAGGTTGTAATAGACCCGGTGTCTTAATTGTTTCAACTTTATTTTGCTGGCAAACCAAACATTCTGCCACAAACTTATGAATATCTGATTTAAGGCCATCCCAAAAAAATTCCTTCTTCACCCTGTGGTAAGTTTTTAAAAATCCTGAGTGCCCTCCTAAGGGAGAAGTGTGCAATTCCATAAGAATCTTTTGTTTTAGCTGGGAATTCTTACAGAGGTATAAGCGATCTTTGTACCATAACGAATCATTTTTCCAGCTAAATGTATCAGACATGCTGGAATCTTGTTGTAGCTTTCGAATAAGTGCCCATACTTCTTCGTCATTCTTCCATTCCTCCCTTGCTTCATTTATCCAATCTGGTTGGATGATAGAAATAGCGCACAACAATGCTTCCACATCCTCATCCTTCCTTGAGAGTGCATCTGCCACGACATTTTGCTTCCCCTTTTTGTAGATGATTTCAAAGTCATAACCCAACATCTTTGTGACCCACTTTTGTTGCTCTTCAGAGGATAATCTTTGTTCTAAAAAGTATTTAAGGCTATCATGATCTGTTTTTACCTTGAAGTGTCTTCCCATTAGGTAGGGTCGCCATTTCTTAAGTGCATGGAGTATTGCCAACATTTCCTTCTCATAAATAGCTTTTCTTAGAAACTTTCCCTTGATTGGACGACTTTCAAAGGCAATGGGTCTTTCATCTTGCATTAGAACAGCACCAATTCCATTTCCTGAAGCATCACATTCCACAGTAAAGGTTTTTATGAAGTCCGGTGTAGCTAAGACCGGTGCTTGGCACATTGCCTTTTTAAGATGTTCAAAGGCCTTTGTTGCTTCCGGAGTCCATGAAAATGCATCTTTCTTCAATAATGTCGTTAGAGGTGCTGCTATTCTCCCATAATTCTTAACAAACTTGCGATAATACCCTGTCAACCCAAGAAATCCGCGCAAATTCTTTATGGATGTGGGGATTTTCCATTCCTTAATGGCTTTAATTTTGGTAGGGTCTACCTTAACTCCTTCATGAGATACAATATGACCCAAATATTCCACCTCCTGGACTCCAAAGAAACATTTGGATCTTTTGGCATATAATTGTTTCTCTTCCAATAGTTGTAGCACCCTGTCGACATGTTCAACATGATCCTTCCAAGACTTGCTGTAGATAAGTATATCATCAAAAAATACTAACACAAATTTTCTAAGGAATGGTTTGAAAATTGAATTCATCAAACCTTGAAATGTTGAAGGTGCATTGGTAAGGCCAAAAGGCATGACCAAAAATTCATAATGACCCTCATGAGTTCTAAATGTCGTTTTCGGAATGTCTTCAATCTTCATTCTGATTTGATGATATCCTGAACGAAGATCCAACTTGGTGAAGTAAATTGATCCATGCAATTCATCCAGTAATTCATCAATGACAGGAATGGGGAACTTATCTTTAATAGTGAGCTTGTTGAGCTCCCTATAATCCGGACACATGCGCCATGATCCATCCTTCTTGTGCACCAATACTACTGGAGCAGAGAAAGAACTTTGACTCGGTTGAATTATACCAGCCTCTAGCATTTCTGCAACCATACGTTCAATTTCACTTTTTTGGACATAGGGATATCTGTACGGCCTGATGTTTGGAGGAACACTTCCTGGAATCAGATGAATAGCATGATCATGATCACGCATAGGTGGGAGACCTTTGGGAGTCTCAAATAGCTTGGAATGATTGTCCAGGACTTTTTGGAGATCTGGAGAAATAGATGATTCTAATGTGGAAACATCTAGCGAACATAATTGTGCAATTACACCCCTTTGCTCCTTTTTTAGAAGCTTTGTCATACCATTAGAGCTGATTATCTTTCCTGGTTTCCCTGCAATACCCCTTAATTCAACTTCCTTTCCTTCCACAGAAAATTTCATGAAAAGTTCTTGAAAATTAAAAGCTATTGTACCCAAGGATTGTAGCCATTGGACTCCTAGTACAACATCAGCACCTCCCATTGGAATGGAAAGCATTGGGCTAGTCAATACATATTCTCCCATGGATAGCTTGATATTATGGCACTTTCCAGAGCAATTTATTGTTCCTCCATTTGCAATCATCACTTGACACTCTGGTGCTGGATATAGGAAGCAATTTAATTCTTTTGCTACCCTACAATGAATAAAATTGTGGGTGCTTCCTGAATCAATCAACACTATCACCTTTTTCTTCTTGATTTGTCCTTCTATCTAGATGGTTTGAGGAGTGGTAATTCCCGCCAATGCATTACAAGATATGGTCGGATTTATTTGTTCTTCATATAGGCTTTGTTCCTGGAATATATCCTCTTCTTTTGACCTTTCTTGCTCCTTTTCTTCGTCCTCTTCACAATCTATGTAGAATAATTTCTTCTCAGCACACTTATGACCTTTTGTGTATTTGCTATCACAATTGTAACAAAGCCCTTTTGCTCTTTTTTCTTCCAATTGTTGCGGTGTCAACCTTGTAGGTTGTGGAAGACTATGGGCAACAACACTTCCATCTTTATAGTTGTGAATGGTATGCTTCCTAGTTGCCATAATTTTGCTTTCCATTTTTCTTGCTAACCTGAATGCCTTCTCTAATGAATCAGGTTCCCAAAGGCGCACATCATGTTGGATATTATCCTTTAAAGACCCTATGAACACATCAATCCTATGCTCCTCTGGAATATCTTTTATCCTTATGTTCAATTTTTGGAACTCCTCAATGTGCTCCATTATTGAACCCTTTTGTTTGAGATTCATCAATTGGCTAAAAAAAGTGTTGCTTTTTGTATCCTCATAATGTGCTATCAATTCTTCCGTAAAAATTGCCCAAGTGATAAATTGTTTACGAGAACAAAGCCATTGATACCATACAAACTGATTTGGTTCCAAATATAAAGTTGCCATACGTACCTTTTGTGTGTTTTGCACATTATTGAGATCGAATAATTGCTCCATCTGTAATATCCATGTGGCGGGATCCTTGCCATCAAACTTCCTCACATCGATTTTTGGAACATGGTGAGTCTTCGATCCAACATTAGAGTCTATGGAATCATGATTAACATTTCTTTTATTCTCATCATGAGTTTCCTTTACTACCTTTTCACCATTAGTGACCCTTTCTTGTAGCAACTTCTTCAATTCATCCATCTTATCATCCATGCCATCAAATTTAGTGTCAATCTTAGCTTCCATGCCATCCATCTTAGCTTCCATTCCCTTTATCTTAGATTCCACGCCATTTACCTTAGATTCCACGCCACTTATCTTAGCTTCTGTTAGCTTTTGTGAGCGTGACATTTGTTGCACTTGTTCTTGTAATTTTGATATATCATGTAGCATTTCTTCCTCTTCTTCATGAGTCATGCTAGAGCTTTCAGGTTCCTTACTAGGTGTTTGCATTTTCTTTCCTCGGGGCATCAGTTACCAATAATAAAGTTTTACTATGCCCTTTGAATTCCGTTAAACCAAGCTTACACAAAAATTAAAAAAAAAAACTACACACCTTTTTTCACTTTATAGAAGCCTGATATTGAATCTGATGTATCTCTGTAATTTCAGATCCTCCAATTCTGAAATTGCTACCTGTAGTAGCCTTCTGCGTCCTCTTTCCAATGCCACAAGTCTGAGCCAAATTGGATTCTCCAAGGAAGAGTTATGTGAAATCTCCCACAGTGACTTGCTTTTAGACTAGTTCAGTAGAGCAAACTTGTACGACGTGCAACGAGTCACTGTTTCAACCTTTGAATCTGAAACACACAAAAATAAACTACAGTCCGTCCTCTTTCTGTACCTTTTTACGGAATTTCAATCCGATCCTCAGAGAGAGAGTTATGACGATTTTCCCCAGGTCACCTGTTTTGAATGTAATTCAGGAGTCTGCAAAAAGACCAACTTCCTCAGATCATATCTCCGAAAATATCGCGCGACAAGCTCTGAAATTCGGACCCAAGGTTCAGTGCCAATTCTTCTCAAATGGGTGTTTTTTGTGACTTCTGAAACGTCACAGAAAAAAAGTTATAGCGAAAATGCCACGATGACCTGTTTGGAGCAGCGAAACCCTAGAATCCAAAGCTCTGATACCAAATGTTATGAAACCAGCTCACAAAAAGATAGAAAAGAGAGATCCACGCCTTAGAATTCAGCCTCTTCGAGGGGGAAACCTCCTTTACATTACATAAATGAACTATTCTTGGATGATATAAATGAAAATACCTCCTTTCTATATATAGGAGTCTAAGTGGTCCCAATACAATCAAAGCCTACATAACAATAATATTGTAGGGCACAACAATAACAATAGTGGGCTTCTATGTGGCACAATAGTAACAATATGGGCACTACATGGGTACATCAATATAAATAAGGGGTATAACTACAATAGTAATGGGGTAATCACTAGTATTATAGGGACCCAACAATTGATGTGTTCATAGGGAATTTAAAGGATACCATCCAACATGAGGTTCGCCTTTGGGAACCTAATTCATTGGAGAAGGCATTCAAATTGGCAAGAAAAATGGAAATAAAAATTATGGCAACAAGCAAGTCTACCACTCACAATCATAAAGATGGAAGTGTTGTTGCCCCTAGCCATCCACAACCTACAAGGTTGAAACCACAACAATTGGAAGAAAAAGGAGAAAAAGGTCTTTCTTACAGTTGTGATAACAAATACGCTAAAGGTTGTAAGTGTGCTGAGAAGAAATTATTGTACATAGATTGTGAAGAGGAGGAAGAAAAGGAACAAGAAACGTCAAAAGAAGAGGATATACACCAAGAACAAACCCTAGAGAAAGAAGAAATGAATCCAACCATATCTTGTAATGCATTGGCTAGAATTACCACTTCTTAGTCTATCAAGATAGAAGGGCATATCAAGAAGAAAAGGGTAATAGTGTTGATTGATTCAGGAAATACCCATAATTTATTCAGGGTAATATAGCCAAGGAATTGAATTTCTTCCTATATCCAGCACCAAAGTGTCAAGTGATGGTTGCAAATGGAGGAACCATAAATTGCTCATGAACGTGCCATAATATCAAGCTATCAATGAGAGAATATGTATTGAATATCCCAATGCTTTCCATTCCAATGGGTCATGCTAATGTTGTACTAGGAGTCTAATGGCTACAATCCTTGGGTACAATAGCTTTTAAATTTCAAGAACTTTTCATGAAATTATCTTCAAATGGAAAGGTAGTTGAATTAAGGGGTATCATAGGGAAACTGAGAAACATAATCAGCTCTAACAGAATGACAAAGCTTCTAAATAAAGAACAATGAGACATAATTGTACAATTATGTTCACTATAGGTTCCCACATCGAAATCATCTATTTGTCCAGATCTCCAAAAAGTATTGGACAATTATTCCAAGGTAATTGAGACTCTCAAAGGCCTTCCACCTATACATGATCATGATCATGCTATTCATTTGATTCTAGGATGTGTTCCTCCAAACATCAGGCCTTAGATATGTCCCTATGCCCAAAAGAGTGAAATTGAACTTATGGTTACAGAAAAGCTAGAGGCTGGTATAATTCAACCTAGTCAAAGTCCTTTCTCTGCTCCAGTAGTATTGGTTGACAATAAGGATGGATCATGGTGCATGTGTCTAGATTATAGGGAACTCAACAAGCTCACTATTAAAGATAAATTTCCCATTCCTGTAATTGATGAATTACATGGATCAATTTACTTCAGCAAGTTGGATCTTTGTTCAAGATATCATCAAATCAAAACAAATATTGAAGACATTCTAAAAACGACATTTAGAACTCATGAGGGTCATTATGAATTTTTGGTCATGCCTTTTGGCCTTACCAATGCACCTTCTACATTTTAGGGTTTGATGAATTCCATTTTCAAACCCTTAGAAAATTTGTGTTAGTATTTTTTGATGATATACTAATCTACAACAAGTCTTGGAAGGATCATGTTCAACATGTTGACAGGGTGCTCAAACTATTGGAGGAGAAACAATTATATGCAAAAAACTCCAAATTTTTCTTTGGAGTACAAGAGGTGGAATATCTGGGTCATATTGTATCTCATGAAGGTGTTAATGTAGACCCTAGCAAAATTAAAACCATTAAGGAATGGAAAATCCCCACATCCATAAACATCTACAAGAATTTCTTGCATTAACAAGGTATTATCGCGACTTTATTAAGAATTATGGGAGAATAGCAACACCTCTAACAAAATTATTGAAGAAAGATGCATTTCCATGGAATCCAGAAGCAAAGAAGGCCTTTGAACATCTTAAAGGGGCAATGTGCCAAGCACCAGTCTTAGCTACACCGGACTTCACAAAAACCTTTATTGTGGAATGTGATGCCTCAAGAAATGGAATTGGTGTTGTTTTAATGCAAGAAGAAAGACCCATTGCTTTTGAAAGTCATCCAATCAAAGGAAAGTATTTACAGAAAGCTATTTATGAGAAGGAAATGTTGGAAATACTGCATGCACTTAAGAATGGCGATCCTATCTAATGGGAAGACAATTCAAGGTAACAACAGATCATGATAGTCTTAAATAGTTTTTAGAACAAATATTATCTTCAAAAGAGCAGCAAAAATTTGTCACAAAGATGTTGGATTATGACTTTGAAATCATCTACAAAAAAGGGAAGAAAAATGTTGTGGAAGATGCACTCTCAAGAAAGGATGAGGATGTGGAAGCATTTCTTTATGCTATTTCTATTATCCAACCAGGTTGGATAAACGAAGAAAGGGATGAATTGAAGAATGATAAATAAGTGTGGTCAATCATTCAAAAGATACAACAAGATCCCATTACATCTGATACATTTACCTGGAAAAATGATTCATTATGGTACAAAGATCGGTTATACCTATGTGATAATTCCCAACTCAAACAAAAGATTCTTAGGGAATTGCACACCTTTCCCATAGGAGGGCACTCAAGATTTCTAAAAACTTACAATAGGATCAAGAATGAATTTTTTTGGGATGGCCTTTAATCAGATATTCAAAAGTTTGTGGTGGAAAGTTTGGTTTTCCAACAAAATTAAGTTGAAACAATTAAGACCCCAGGTCTATTACAACCTTTATCCATTCCAAGTAAACATTGGGAGGAAGTTTCAATGGATTTTATCACAGGTTTACCCAAGTCCGAAGGAAAGAGTGTTATCATGGTGGTAGTCGATAGTTGACAAACTTACCAAGTATGCACACTTTTGTGCATTATCTCATCCATTTAAAGTGAGTATAGTTTTTACTGCATTTATGGAAACAATACAAAAGCTACATGGAAACCCAAAGATTATTGTAAGCGAAAGAGATCCCATTCTCACTGGAAATTTTTAGAAAGAATTATTTTCTTGTCTTGGTACTCAGTTAGCTCATAGCTCATCTTATCATCCTCAATCTGATGGGAAAACTACGATAGTAAAAAAAAAATTGGAAGGATATCTTCATTTCTTTGTATCTAATAAACATACACAATGGTTCAAATGGTTGCCTCTTGCTAAATGGTGGTATAACACTTCCTTCCATAATGCAACAAAAATGAACCCATATATGGAAATTTATGGATATCATCCACCATCCATCACATCCTATTTAACAGAAAATTATAAGCTTCAAGCAGTGGAAAATCACATCGAGCATCAACAACAAGTTCTCCAACTCTTAAAGGATAACCTCACCTTAACACAAAATATAATGAAATAGTAGGCAGATCAACATCACAGTGAAAGAAGTTTTGATGTAGGTGATTGGGTATTTGTTGGGTCCCTATAATACTAGTGATTACCCCATTACTATTGTAGTTATACCCCTTATTAATATTGTTGTGCCCCTATTGCCCCCATATTGTTATTTTTGTGGCTTTATATTATTATTGTTAGGTCGGCTGGATTATATTTTGACTCCTTAGACTCCTATATATAGAAAGGAGGTTTTGTCATTTGTATCATCCAATAATTGTTCATTTATGTAATTTAAAGGAGGTTGCCCCCTCGAAGAGGCTGAATTCTAAGGCGTTGATCTATCTTTTCTATCTTTTCTTGAGCTGGTTTCATAACATTTGGTATCAGAGCTTTGGATTCTAGGGTTTCGCTACTCCAAACAGGTCATCGTGGAATTTTTGCTATAACTTTTTTTCTGTGACGTTTCAGAAGTCGCAAAAAAAACCCATTTGAGAAGAAGTGGCGTTGAACCTTGGGTCCGAATTTCAGAGCTTTTCGCACGATATGTGGGGAGATATGATCTGAGGAAGTTGGTCTTTTTGCAGACTCCTGAATTACATTCAAAACAGGTGACCTGGGGAAAATTGTCATAACTTTCTCTCTGGGGATCAGATTGAAGTTCCGTAAGAAGGTACAAAAAGAGGATGGACTATAGTTTCCTGTGTATGTTTTTCAGATCCAAAGGTAGAAACAGTGACTCGTGGCATGTCGTACAATTTCGCTCTACTGAACTAGTCTATAATCAAGTCACTTTGGGAGATTTTACAAAACTCTTCCTTGGAGAATCCAATTTGGGTCAGACTTGTGGCATTGGAAAGAGGACACAGAGGGTTACTACAGGTCACAAATTCAGAACTAGATAATCAGAAAGTACAAAGATACATCAGAGGCAATATCGAGCTCCTACAAAGTGAAAAAAGGTGTGTAGATTTTCTTTAATTTTTGCTTAAGCTTGGTTTGAAAATTTATTTTGAAGGAATTCAAAGGGAATATTAGAGAATTATTATCGGTAACTGATGCCCTGAGGAAAGAAAATGCAAACACCTAGTAAGGAACCTGAAAGCTCTAGCATGACTCATGGAGAAGAAGAAGAAATGTTATATGATATATCAAAATTACAAGAACAAGTGCAACAAGTGTCACTTGCACAAAAAACAACAGAATCTAAGATGGATGGTTTGAGGAAAGATGTAGAAGCTAAGATGAATGGTTTAAAGAAGGGTGTAGAAGCTAAGATGGATTTTTTAAAGAAAGGCGTAGAAGCTAAGATGGATGGCATGGAAGCTAAGGTGAATGGCATGGACGCTAAAATTGATGGCATGGATGATAAGATGGAAGAATTGAAGATTAATATGAATAAGTTGCTACAAGAAATGGTCACTAAGGGTGAAAGGGTACTAAAGGAAACTCATGATGAGAACAAAAGAAATGTT
This sequence comes from Pinus tabuliformis, assembly GCA_031772625.1. Classification (NCBI taxonomy): domain Eukaryota; kingdom Viridiplantae; phylum Streptophyta; class Pinopsida; order Pinales; family Pinaceae; genus Pinus; species Pinus tabuliformis. The sequence goes on along the minus strand of CM062818.1, from coordinate 981,960,716 downwards.
AATCATGATTCTATAGACTCTAATGTTGGATCAAAGACTCACCATATTCCAAAAATCGATATGAGGAAGTTTGATGGCAGGGATCCCGCCACATGGATATTACGGATGGAGCAATTATTCGATCTCAATAATGTGCAAAACACACAAAAGGTACGTATGGCAACTTTATATTTGGAACCAAATCAGTTTGTATGGTATCAATGGCTTTACTCTCGTAAACAATTTATCACTTGGGCAATTTTTACGGAAGAATTGATAGCACATTATGAGGATACAAAAAGCAACACTTTTTTTAGCCAATTGATAAGTCTCAAACAAAAGGGTTCAATAATGGAGCACATTGAGGAGTTCCAAAAATTGAACATAAGGGTAAAAGATATTCCAGAGGAGCATAGGATTGATGTGTTCATAGGGTCTTTAAAGGATAATATCCAACATGATGTTCGCCTTTGGGAACCTGATTCATTAGAGAAGGCATTCAGGTTAGCAAGAAAAATGGAAAGCAAAATTATGGCAACTAGGAAGCATACCACTCACAACTATAAAGACGGAACTGTTGTTGCCGCTAGTCTTCCACAACCTATAAGGTTGACACCACAAAAATTGGAAGAAAAAAGAGGAAAAGGGCTTTGTTACAGTTGTGATAGCAAATACACTAAAGGTCATAAGTGTGTTGAGAAGAAATTATTCTACATAGATTGTGAAGAGGAAGAAGAAAAGGAGCAAGAAAGGTTAAAAGAAGAGGATATACTCCAGGAACAAAGCCTAGATAAATAAGAAATGAATCCGACCATATCTTGTAATGCATTGGCGGGAATTACCACTCCTCAAACCATCAAGATAGAAGGACAAATCAAGAAGAAAAAGGTAATAGTGTTGATTGATTCAGGAAGTACCCACAATTTTATTCATTGTAAGGTAGCAAGAGAATTGAATTGCTTCTTATATCCAGCACCAGAGTGTCAAGTGATGGTTGCAAATGGAGGAACAATAAATTGCTCAGGAAAGTGCCATAATATCAAACTATCCATGGGAGAATATGTATTGACTAGCCCAATGCTTTCCATTCCAATGGGAGGTGCTGATATTGTACTAGGAGTCCAATGGCTACAATAGCTTTTAATTTTCAAGAACTTTTCATGAAATTTTCTGTGGAAGGAAAGGAAGTTGAATTAAGGGGTATTGCAGGGAAACCGAGAATGATAATCAGCTCTAACGGTATGACAAAGCTTCTAAAAAAGGAACAAATAGGTGTAATTGCACAATTATGTTCGCTAGATGTGTCCACAGTGGAATCATCTATTTCTCCATATCTCCAAAAAGTATTGGACAATCATTCCAAGGTATTTGAGACTCCCAAATGTCTCCCACCTATTCGTGATCATGATCATGCTATTCATCTGATTCCAAGAAGTGTTCCTCCAAACATCAGGCCGTACAGATATCCCTATGCCCAAAAGAGTGAAATTGAACGTATGGTTGCAGAAATGCTAGAGGCTGGTATAATTCAACCAAGTCAAAGTTCTTTCTCAGCTCCAGTTGTATTGGTGCACAAGAAGGATGGATCATGGCGCATGTGTCCGGATTATAGGGAGCTCAACAAGCTCACTATTAAAGATAAGTTTCCCATTCCTGTCATTGATGAATTACTGGATGAATTGCATGGATCAATTTACTTCACCAAGTTGGATCTTCGTTCGGGATATCATCAAATCAGAATGAAGACTGAAGACATTCCGAAAACAGCATTTAGAACTCATGAGGGTCATTATGAATTTTTGGTCATGCCTTTTGGCCTTACCAATTCACCTTCAACATTTCAAGGTTTGATGAATTCAATTTTCAAACCATTCCTTAGAAAATTTGTGTTAGTAATTTTTGATGATATACTAATCTATAGCAAGTCTTGGAAGGATCATGTTGAACATGTTGACAGGGTGTTACAACTATTGGAGGAGAAACAGTTATATGCAAAAAGATCCAAATGTTTCTTTGGAGTACAAGAGGTGGAATATCTGGGTCATATTGTATCTCATGAAGGAGTTAAGGTAGACTCTAGCAAAATTAAAGCCATTAAGGAATGGAAAATGCCCACATCCATAAAGCATCTGCGAGGATTTCTCAGGTTGGCAGGGTATTATTGCAAGTTTGTTAAGAATTATGGGAGAATAGCAGCACCTCTAACAACAGTATTGAAGAAAGATGCATTTTCATGGACCCCAGAAGCAACAAAGGCATTCGAACATCTTAAAGAGGCAATGTGCCAAGCACCGGTCTTAGCTACATCGGACTTCACAAAAACCTATATTGTGGAATGTGATGCTTCAGGAAATGGAATTGGTGCTGTTTTAATGCAAGATGAAAAACCCATTGCTTTTGAAAGTCGTCCAATCAAGGGAAAGTTTTTACACAAAGCTATTTATGAGAAGGAAATGTTGGCAATACTCCATGCACTTAAGAAATGGCGACCCTACCTAATGGGAAGACACTTCAAGGTAAAAACGGATCATGATAGCCTTAAATACTTTTTAGAACAAAGATTATCCTCTAAAGAGCAACAAAAGTGGGTCACAAAGATGTTGGGTTATGACTTTGAAATCATCTACAAAAAAGGGAAGCAAAATGTGGTGACAGATGCACTCTCAAGAAAGGATGAGGATGTGGAAGCATTGTTGTGCGCCATTTCTATTATCCAACCAGATTGGATAAACGAAGCAAGGGAGGAATGGAAGAATGACGAAGAAGTGTGGGCACTTATTCGAAAGTTACAACAAGATTCCAGTATGTCTGATACATTTAGCTGGCAAAATGATTCGTTATGGTACAAAGATTGCTTATACCTCTGTAAGAATTCCCAGCTAAAACAAAATATTCTTATGGAATTGCACACTTCTCCCTTAAGAGGGCACTCAGGATTTTTAAAAACTTACCACAGGGTTAAGAAGGAATTTTTTTGGGATGGCCTTAAATCAGATGTTCAAAAGTTTGTGGCGGAATGTTTGGTTTGCCAACAAAATAAAGTTGAAACAATTAAGACACTAGGTCTATTACAACCTTTATCCATTCCAAGCCAACGTTGGGAGGAGGTTTCAATGGATTTTATCACAGGTTTACCAAAGTCTGAGGGAAAGAGTGTCATCATGGTGGTAGTTGACAGACTTACCAAGTATGCACACTTTTGTGCATTATCACATCCATTTAAAGCCAGTACAGTTTCTACTGCATTTATGGAAACAATTCAAAAGCTACATGGAAACCCAAAGATTATTGTAAGTGACAGAGATCCCATTTTCACTGGAAAGTTTTGGACAGAATTGTTTTCTTGTCTTGGTACTCAGTTAGCTCATAGCTCATCTTATCATCCTCAATCTGATGGGCAAACTGAGATAGTAAACAAATTTTTGGAAGGATATCTTCGTTGCTTTGTATCTGATAAATAGACACAATGGGTCAAATGGTTTCCTTTGGCTGAATGGTGGTATAACACTTCCTTCCATACAGCAACAAAAATGACCCCATTTATGGCACTTTATGGGTATCAACCACCATCCATCACATCATATTTAAGAGAAAATTCTAAGGTTCAGGCAGTGGAACATCACATCGAACATCAACAACAAGTCCTCCAACTCTTAAAGGATAACCTATTGTTGGCACAGAATAGAATGAAACAACAGGCATATCAACATCGCAGTGAAAGAAGTTTTGATGTAGGTGATTGGGTATTCCTACGGCTACAACCATATAAGCAAATGTCCCTCAAGCAAGCTAAGAAGGATAATAAATTATCACCAAAGTATTATGGTCCGTACAAGGTGTTGCAAAAGATTGGTACTATGGCATACAAATTGGAGCTTCCTGCAGCTTCTCGATTGCACCCAGTTTTCCATGTTTCATGTTTAAAGAAGGTTATAGGCGACAAGCTCCCAGTTCAAACAATATTGCCAGAACTTGACAAGGAAGGAAAAATTATATTGGAACCAGAAGCAGTCACAAAAACAAGAACTCGACAGCTACGAAATGGATCAATTTCAGAGTATCTTATCAAGTGGAAGAACTTATCCGCTTGAAGATTCCACATGGGAGGATGAGAATTTTATGCAGAAGTATCCAGAACTACTCAAGCATTGAGGACAACACTTTTTTGAAGGAGAGGGGCATGTTGGGTCCCTATAATACTAGTGATTACCCCATTACTATTGTAGTTATACCCCTTATTAATATTGTTGTGCCCCTATTGCCCCCATATTGTTATTACTGTGCCCCATAGAATCCCTCTATTGTTATTTTTGTGGCTTTATATTATTATTGTTAGGTCGGCTGGATTATATTGTGACTCCTTAGACTCCTATATATAGAAAGGAGGTTTTGTCATTTGTATCATCCAAGAATTGTTCATTTATGTAATGTAAAGGAGGTTGCCCCCTCGAAGAGGCTAAATTCTAAGGCGTTGATCTATCTTTTCTATCTTTTCTTGAGCTGGTTTCATAACAGTATTCCTACGGCTACAACCATATAAAAATTTTCCCTCAAGCAAGCTAAGAAGGATAATAAATTATCACCAAAGTATTATGGTCCATACAAGGTGTTGCAAAAGATAGGTACTATGGCATAAAAATTGGAGCTTCATGTAGCTTCCCGAGTGCACCTAGTTTTCCATATTTCATGCTTAAAGAAGGTTATAAGTGACAAGCTCCCAGTTCAAACAATATTACCAGAACTTGATAAGGAAGGAAAGATCATATTGGAACCTGAAGCAATCAAAGAAGCAAGAAGTCGACATCTACGAAATCGATCAATTTCAGAGTATCTCATCAAGTGGAAGAACTTAGCCATTGAAGATTCCACATGGGAGGATGAGAATTTTATATAGAAGCATCCAAAACTACTCAAGCATTGAGGACAACAATGTTTTGAAGGAGAGGGGCATGTTAGGCCCCTATAATACTAGTGATTCCCCCATTACTATTGTCCTTGTATCCCTTAATGTTATTTTTGTGCCCCTATTGTCCCCATATTGTTATTATTGTGCCCCATAGAAGCCTATTATTGTTATTTTTGTGCCCTTATATTATTATTGTTAGGTCGACTTTGGTTATAGTGTGACTTCTTAGACTCCTATATATAGGAAGGAGGTTTTGTCATTTGTATCATCCAAGAATTGTTCATTTCTGTAATGTAAAGGAAGTTTCCCCCTCGAAGAGGATGATTTCTAAGTCGTTGATCTATCGTTTCTAATTAGATTTGTTTTTCTATTTCCTTTTTTAGTAAAGAAAAACAAATTATTTTAGCAAATTTCGAGACAAAAATAAGTTGGAGATCAAAATTTAAACAATTTTTTTTAAATCAATAGTAAATTTAGATCTCCTGCCCATTTTTTCAGGTCTACGAATTTATAGTGATTTTAACTCTAACTTATCCAAACTTTCCTTTATAATCTTCTAATTCGTAACAAGGCAAGGAAAAGAGCATACTCAACAATATCAAAATTCTTTATACATTTGAAATTTGAAATTTGGAAAACACAATAAGAAGAATTTATCTCAGACATCAAATTATTAGCTCCTGAAACTCTACTTGTTCTCCTTCTTCAGAAATGTCCCTTCTCTTTTTAGATCTTCCTGCCAATGGTTAGTGTACGAGGTGGCCTCTGACGCACCACCAAATGAAAATTTCCAGGAAAATAAATGAAGAAAAAACTCAAAAACATCACCAAGCTTGGTTTTATTTCTTTTACTTATCCTACTCTATTTTGAAAATTGGAATTTTTTTGTCAAGTGTATGAGTATTTCTAGTGAATCCATTTACAGATCAATACATCTCGTATGCTCACATCCAACTTTGAAAATATACCTCAATATTTTCTAGGATATGAGAGATTAGCTACACATTTGGTTTTAGTGTCAGAATTTGTTGAAGAATGGAGGAATTTTGTGGCCTACTCACTACTTGGAACCAATATTCAATGTATTCCTTGCTCTCCAAGAAATGCTTGATTTTCATTCTTGATATCATGTCCACAAATGGATTAGTATCAAAACTCTTATAGTACCAAAATTGGTCAAAATTCACGCATCCTAAATGATTTTTAACATGAATATAATTATGTATATAAAAATGGATGCAACTAAAATGAGATGCAATTACAAGAGATATGATTAGGAAGAACCCCACAATCATGATATGCAGCGTCTTACCTCTTGTCTTATCGATCCTCCTAAATAAATTTTTGTAAAATAAAAGACATTATTGTTGGCTTATGGGGGCCTGACCTAGATTCAAAGTTATTTATCCAAAAAAATCCCTACACTACTGGGCCATTCGACATCAGCCCACAGAGCGCGGACTGAAGTCTCACCTGAAACAGTATGGGAGGATGTTAGAACCAAGTTTCCGCACCCTTGAGATGTTTGTGATGTCGGTTTAGACCAATTATGCATGTTTTCGCGCAGGTCACTCCGTGCATTGTTCTAACCATCAGTACCTTCACGATCTGTTAAAATTGTCTTTCGCCCAGCCTTAACCAAGGGCTGAGCTGCTTTTGCACTTCTATGGCAGCGCAGTGCACTATTTCCCCAAACTACACCACGTATCTTACTTATCTTCTTAACAAATCTTAATTAACTTCGCATAAATAGATATTCTATCTTGCATTCACTTAATCAATATAATTATACACATTCGCGCATCATATAAGTATTAGAAGTGAATTTCATACCCACGATAACAGATGCATAAAATAGGAAATAAATACATAGAAATGATAGGAAACTTCTCTTTATTAATACTTCCAATTGTTACAGACTCGAATCACCCTGTGCACTTAGTTCCAGGGGTCCGCTCAGTCTGCTGCAGACTCCTAAGCCTCTACACACTCAGCTGCAAAGCCTTCTCCTACTCTACGACCCAAAACTAGACTTTATACCTCAGATCTATCTCGCACACATCATATATTCTTCATTTTTCATTATGCCATCAAACTACTTAAAGCCTCACCCTATCTATACAATCCCATGGTCCACGGACCATGGGTAGATCTCTATAGCCGATATTAAAATAACAAAATTTAGGGTGGAAAACCCATTGACTCTTTAACAAACTACGTGCTCCGTGCCCACAAAATGCAGAGTCTTTACATTGGAATTACAATTTTGACCAAAATCTGGGCTCTAAGCCCCAAAACTTCCCTTGGGGGATCCCGCTTCCAACAAGCCCCCAACACAAACGTTGTGAATTGCCCTCAAGTCACTCTATCAGTGTGGATACCTTTGTGTGAAGACCTCCAAAATCTGACTAGATCATTGCAAGTTTAGCACCGCACTGAGAGATTGTCTGTTGTACTTCCTCTACGCATTATTTAGTGACCATTGTCGCTGAACTACTGCCCTAAATCCTCTCCTGTGTTGCTTGCAGCTACATGAGCTTTGCTTCAATGGAGGTTGTAATGGTGTAAGCCTCATCAATCCATGGCTGTAGGCACGCCTTCAAAACTGCTTCCTTATGCCGAGCAGCATCTACCTGCTGCTTGAGCGCCTTTGTCTGTTGCATCCTTGCGAGTCTCTACATAAGTGCATCCATCTACATAGTCCCTTTTACTTCATCATATCTTTGTTGCAGCTCATGTGCCTCTGTCTCCAAGCGCTCTATGTTCAGATCCTATTGTAGGGTGGTGAGGACCTCAAAAGACTAGTCAAATAGCTTTGTATAGTCTGTTACTACACTCTTAACCACTGCCATTGTTGTTGTGATTGTGGTGGAACGTTGTTCCTTAACCTCCGGCTAAGTTTAAGGATACGCCTTCAACTACATTTCTGCTATCTGAAGGTTCATCTCCAGCTGAACCCTGGCCATTTCGTCTCTTGTGTCGCGCACCCCTGTTGCTAACTTACGTACAGGCACCTCCACCGATTCCTTTGCTAGGATGGCCAACTCTGGGACCATCTGGAAGGCTTCCTCCACCACCTACACTATCTGTCTATTCTATGCCACTATCTCGTCTTGTTGCAGGCTCAACTGCTCAATTTTTATGCGTTGCTTTCCCATTTCTTGTATCGCGCGGCTCTCCCTGGCCCAAATCTTTGCAATGACTCCATCCTGTAAAGTATAGAGCGTATTCGGAGGGAGCAAAACCATGTTTAACCCAATCCCTTTCAACCCGCTGACCATATGCCTCTCGGCCTCATTTTCTGTTACGAGTGCTCCATCTGGTAGCACTATTGTGTTGGTCATCCGAGCGTGCAACATTTCCTCGGCCGCCGATGTGCTAGTTGCGAGGCTGGTTGACACTGTGTGAGCCTGTAGAGTACACACCTGCAACTCTTCTATTTGCACCCGGAGAGCCCCTAATACCATCTTGTGTTTCTCCTCAAACTACCGGAGGGCCTCCACGATGACATCCCTCACTGTCTCACCAATGTCATGTAGGTCCCCTTTAGGAAGGGTGATAAGGTCGAATGAAGCCTTTGAGGCCTTCGTCTTCTTTCATGGCCCTACTTGCTCTCTTGGGTGTGGACATTTCAGCTGGGTGGACACTGTCTGCGGGTCCATGCCACCTTGTTCTATGTTTGTCTCTGGCTTGCACAAAGCCAACTTTTGTCCTTCATGATCTTCTTCTGCTATCTTTTGTTGCTCCTCTTCCAACTTCACAGTGTTGTGCTGCCTCGGCCTTAGCCGCTTCTTCCTCCTTCCTGTGATTTTCCGCCAGCTGCGCCATCTGCAGTTTCACCTCTTCCTTCTTCCGCTGCGTGGCAGACTTCTCTGCTTCCATTACAGAGCCAGCTGGAGCATGCCACTCTAGTGGCCAAGACTCAAGGACCACAAAAATTACATCATCGACCACCAAATAGGGTAGCTAACTCCACGTCTTCGTAGGGTCATTCCGTGCCCTGATGAAGACATGGTGGAAGTTTGATTTGGATCTGTGAAGCTCTGTAGACTATTGTAGACCATGGGTGATAACCGTGGCTTACGATTAAACCCCATTCTGATATTCATCTCCATGAGAACCTAGAATATTTTTCTTTCCCTTATCCTTTGTGCATCCTTGGTTGCCCACAGCGAAGCATACTTTGCTACCTTTGGAAGGTCCTCTGCGATCATCGGGAACTAGATATCTTCAGGCAATTCCCATGCCACTAGTACTATTGACAAAAAAAGCCATGCATAGTGAAATGTTTTTTCCTGTTCAAGGAACTCACCACATAGATAGTTTGCCCAGTTAAATTGGACCCCTTATGCGCATTGCACTTCTAGTGCAACCACCGATGCCGGCACCTCATCTGTGCAACATTTTCGCATCACCTTCCCTGCCAATATCTATGTCGCGACCTTGACTGCAGGGTTGTTGATGCTGGAAATGGCGTACACTCGCTTCTTCTTCTCCAGTTTAAATTTCTTTTTCATGGCCTTCGCGATGGCCAAATCATCACTCTTCTCTTTTGAAATGTTCATTGGGTCCTCCCCTACACAAGGGAGCTGTGTAATCCTATGAATCATATGGTTTTTGATGGGGATAGGCTCCTCCAGCCATAAGCACCCATCATGCACCATGCAGAGTAGCTGCTTGATGACAAAAATGGTCACTGGGGTGCGATGGTAATGCGGCACCCAGAGAAGGCTTAGTAACCCTACTTTCTCTACACCTCTCAGCCATTTGCATAGCTCTAACTCTATTATCCTAGCTAGCATGTCTTTCTTCTGGCGCATTAGTTGCGCAGTCATGATATGCGTGAACTTCTCGTGATCCCTGAGGTCCCAATCCTCAAATTTTAGGATAGGCACTCATCCCAAGTACAATCCTTCAAAAATAATGTTGTCTGGGAGTAGCAGAGTTTGCAAAGAACTCTTTCTCTCATTTATATCTTTGGGCACATATGCAGGCAGTTTGGTGAGAGGGTCAGCACCCTGGGTTTTGACCTCCATCTTTACATCCTCCTCCTCAACTAGGATTTCTTCGAACTCTTATTCCTCATCGGCCTCCAAATTGATAGTCTTCCCCTTTTCTTCCATGGTGAGCTTAGTCCTCAGTGGATTTCTAGGTGATACGTGCATTGGTACCATGGCCTGCTTGTCTTTCTTGGGTCTCGGCGTGTGCAGTGATTTAGGGATTTCAGTAACTATCTCGGTGCTCTCTGGGGCTTCCACTTCAGTAATTGCCTATGTGGCTTCCTCGGTGGTCATTTCTCTAGTATCCATAGCTTCCTCGAGTGCTATCATAGTGTGATTCCACACTTCTCCTAGTGTCTCTGGCAATTACTCAAGCAACGAATTCGCTTTCAGAAGATCGAAGAAGTCTTGGTTCATGATGATTTGAGTGCGCAACAACTAATTTCTCAAATTGCCAAGTGTTGTTTGCTAGACAACTCATTGTAATTTATAGTGCCTTTTAAATTTGAATTCGACCATTCCCCCGACATTCAGTCCATTAACGCTCGATTGGTGGCAGATTTTCAAGAATCTAGCCCATAAAGTTCACCTTAAATGCCTGCCACCTGCTCCATTTGGTCCCAAACCAAGCATCACATCATGAATAGTGAATGTAACGGTCACTTTCCAGCCAACCTACATGGCATCACAACTACCCTTGTGCTATCATGGACCCTGTGATATTTTACTACTACGCATAGTCCCCAGGTAGAGTAGTTTATAGTCCTGGGCCTCCTTTCAGTTGCCTGGAGTGCTAAGACTGTGCTTCTGTTAGTTAGTCAGATGGCCAAGCCACCTATGTATGGCTTAAGATGACTACCATTTACTTTTCCTAGGAAATGTTGCACGTGGAATCCCCCCCAAGGCATGTTTTGGAGCTTAAATCCCAAGTTTTGACTAAGTCAATTTTAAAGACTGTGCGAATTGTGGGAACGAAGCGCAAAGTCATAATAGAGTCGTAGGGTTGTCCACCCTTTTTTTGTAATGTAATGATGGTTTGAAAGATGTAACTATTGTCTACGAACCATGGGAATTTATAACTAGAGTGAAGCTCTAAGTGTAGAAGAAATCTAATCTAACCTAAGGATGGATGGATCTAAGGAATCAATGAAGCATTGATTCGAAGTGTAAGTCATGTCTTTGGGTCGTAGAGTAGGAGAAGGCTCTATAACTGAGTGCACAGAGGCCTAGTAGTCCACAACTGAGTGCGCGGACCCCTGCAGTTGAGTGCGTAGGGAAGGTTGAGTCTCTAACTTTGGGAAGAATTAATAAAAGAGAAGTTTTACCATATTTCTGTGTATCTTTTCATGGTTTATGTATTATTGGGTATGAATTTCAATTTTATTGTTTATTTACTGCACAAACTCATATGAATATGTTGAATAAGTAAATATAATATAAGGCATCTGTTTACGTGAAGATAACTAACTGTTATAAAAATATAAGTAAGATCTCAGGTGTGACTTAGGGAAATAGTGCAGATCGCTGCTCTAGCAGCATGAAAGCCCCACAGCCCCTGGTTAGGGCAGTGTGAAGGCAAGGGAAGTGTGCGAAATAACCTGTGCAAAGGAACTCTCAGTTGGACCAAATCAACCCCTCAGACATCTCAAGGGTGCGGAAACCTAGTTCCAGCACCCTCGCCATACTTCTTTGGGTGAGACCTCAGTCTGCGCTCTGCGGAATGTTGCCGAAAGGGCCAGTAGTATAGGGATTTGTTTGGATAATTAACTTCAAACCTGGGTTAGGCCCCAACAATCCAACAAATGGTTTTGTTGCTGAGATCGAGATCTGCATAGAGATGTCTGATGTCGTATCATTGGAATCCAACTAAGAAAGAAATTGAAGGTTGGTTGGACAAAAGAATTCACGAGTTTGTGGTGCAGGAGAATAGGAATCCATGACTATCAGAAGAAGATTGGTTAGACTACTACTTGTACACAGAGATTCAAGAAATTTTCTTCACATCTTTCCCTACTAAGATGTATGAGTGGATCGATAAGCTAGCAGATAACCAAGGAAGGTGCAAGCTCAACAGTCCTATTGTGTTGACCCCAGAGTTGGTGCGCATATTGGAAGCATCAGAGGATAAGATCGCATGCACTGTTTATCACTGGCTCGATCAAATTATAGGAGGATTGATCACTAAGTTTGCGGTAGATACTTCAATCAGCTATAGCAAGGCAGAGCGACACTTCCTCAAAGTACCGTGAGATAAGTACGTTAATTCTTTGAACACTTGGATTAAAATGCTACTGTGTGAAAAGTGGGTTATGCGAATACATTGACGTTCGGGGCTACACGAAGTGGGAGAATTTACAGAAACGAAGGTAGTGTAGAACTAGAAACTAGCCCCTTGATTTCACCTCCACAAGGGAACAAGGAAGAGCTCGCAAATGTCTCACCAAGAAGTGTGATAAATTTGATAAGGCAGAGGATTCCATGTATACTACCCCCACCCACTCCACCACCATCTTTTCCCATACCACCTTCGCCACCACTGCAAGTCAATATGGCAAGCGCGATAAAGTTGTCGATGTTCAAGGGAGTAGGAAATGAAGATGCAGAACAGTTTTGGTTCGTGATAAAAGCTATATAGGAAGCGCAGGGAGTTACAGATGACAATATAAAGAAAGCGACATTGGTCAACACTCTGTAGGATCACTCCCTGACCTGGTATATAAAGAATTCTAATGACAATCTGAATGTGGGGATCGCAGACATCCAAACTACGTTGAACAGAGAATTTAGCAGACCAAAGTCAGGGTCGCAGTCGATCATTGGGTTCAAGGAGATCACGATGCTGCTAGGAAAGAGTCCTTGGGAGTTGGCTCAAAGACTGAAGTACACAATTTGTGAAGCTAATATGACTTTGATGGATGGACAACACCATGAATGGTTTGTATCATTGCTAACGATACATTTAAGGTACATGCTATCACAACATAGGCTAACAACTCAAGTTGAGGCCTTCAAGATCACAATGAGGCTGCATGAAACCCTGATATAGGATCCTAACCTGGGAGTTCAGTAGATCCACGTGTAGTTGAAAAACTTGTGCCTTGAGATGCAGAGTCTGAAACAAGACAAGACAACTCACCCAGAAGTGTGCGACGAGGTATGGTGTGTTAAATGTAAGTTTCACGGTCATGACAAGGACCATTGCCCAATGTTCTCGAATTACCTCGTAGGAGGAGGACTGATTCCATTAAGATCGAAGGCACAAGTAGGACCTAGCATGGTGCGTACTTTATGGTGCACGATTTTTCAAATAGGAGGAAAACATGCTATGGAAAACTGCCATTTGTTGTAGAAGTACATGCAGAATTCACAACAGTTGTTCTGTAATTTCTGTAGGTTAGTAGGACATGATGAGTGCACCTATAGAAGTTATGAGCTGATGATGGATAGGACTCCCACCTACATATTTCAGGCCGAAATGCGGCCCCTTGACCAGAACGCAAGAGTGGCACGAACCAAATTTCAAGGGCATGGATGAGGCTGAGGTGGAGGAGGACTTGGAAGAGGTCATGTACAACTGATATGTTACAATTGTGGGGGGCCATGACATTATGCCTGTGATTGTACAAATCCAACGTACCCCTCATGCTTGTATTGTACATTGTTTGATCATGAAACGGAGGATTGTACCACACTAATAGAGAGGTTGCGCAACAAGGGAGCACTCCGACCTCCCCCGACTCAAAACCTACAAATGATGAGGTCTGAGCTGCGCGAGGAAGACCCTAATGTGAAGATTGTGCTCCGAAGTGGAATTATGATAGTGGATGATAAGGGCAAGTAGCTTGAAGATAGTACTTGGGTTCGCAAGGCTCCGATGAAAGAACTGGAGTTTGATTTGGAGCGTGCTAAGGAAACCTTCATGGAATCTAGGAAGAGCTTCGCTAATGCCTCCACTTCAAGAAGCAAAGACAAACTAGAGTTGGAAATGGAGCTATCGATGCTCACGATGTTCCTAGAAACATACATGAAGCTACTGCGCGACAATAAGGTTGTAAATGGATTGCAAGAACTCATTAATAGATGTGCTAGGATTGCGCCAGGAGAACCAAACATATTCCAGAATATTGGAATTCATGCGATGAGGACAGGAAGAGAAATGATATTGACCACACAAATTGGAGAATACAAAATGGACCAAGTGATTCTAGACCTAGGATCTAACCTGAACGTTCTACTGAAGCAAAAATGGGAGCACATGGGGAGGAAACTTTGAATTGATAGAGATTGTTGATGATAGCAATCCCTACCCTATGCTATTAGGAATCGATTTGGCCACTAACATGAATGGGGTGATAAACCTAAAGAAGCGCAAGATGATTTTTGAGAAAAAAGTCCCTGCGTGTAGTAGTACCTTTGGACCCTATAGAAGGATCGCGCTGCATAGAGCTAGTTTACAACTATTAAAGCGATGACGACTTGTACTACATCTAAAAAGTAATAACGTGAGAGAAAGACTAGGTAAATCCCATCATGGATGGATGAATCTCATGGGATCACAAAATCCCCTGTACATTGGATTTAGATGAAGAGATAGAGCGATGGTATAACTAGTTACACAAGGTAACCACGCTGAACTGCAACATGATGACAAGATCACTGCATTGCGTATCAATGGAAGTAAGAGATATGCCTACGTATGATGGGTTAAGCAAGGTAGATGCCTTCCCAAACAAATTCAAAAGAGAAGTTCCAGAATAGCAATGTTTTGAGGCTTTGAAATGGGCACTATTCACTACACTCACGAGGTGGTGGGGCACGCACCAAGGAAGCATTGAGGACTGGCGCGAATGCAAGAGAATGATGCGCATGCATTTTGGGAAGCCTCAGATGCATCTAACAAATAGGTATGATGGACGGGATGATCCATGCGTGCACTTCGCCAAGTGGATAAAAGTATATGCGGAAGACCCACAACCTGAGTGGGCACACTTTCTATGCCATACCCTAGATGTTATACCCATGAATTGGTATATAGAGACAGAGCTACACCATGGGACAAGGGAATGGGATATCCTACGCGAAGGGTTCCTATTAACCTTCACTTTTGAGGATAGTTGGTGGGACATTGTTGATGATGAGCTATAAGCAGTAAAAGTAGCCATCTTCAAGATACCCTAGGAGCCCATAGAATTGGTTAGCCTGAATGGGCTACTTAGCTAAGTTGCATGCTGGAATGTTATAATGTAAACATTGAAGAAGACAACGAGGATCTGCGAAAAGTTAACATTCCAGAAACTGAAGGCCATGGTGTGGTTCAAGGACCACTGATTGAAGACCCTGACATAACTGCACCGATAAAGACAAAGCAAGTGAACATTGGTATGGAAGCCGAACCTAAGTATGCAACACTTGGTGACTACTGGGATGATGCGATGATGGATAAGGTCGCTGAGTTACTCTGCGAGTACCAGGACCTATTCTTGACCAAGATCACAGAATTAAAGGGAATTGTCGGCGATTTAGGGATGATGAAGATCACATTAAAACCCGACATGAAGCTAGTTAAGCAGAGGCCTTATCGCTTGAATCTGAAGTACAAGGAAAAGGTCCATGTAGAACTAGACAAAATGGTCACAGCAGGAATCATTGAACCGGTGGAAGAATCCGATTGGGTAATCCCTATGATGGTGCAAGAAAAGAAGCAGAAGGGCAAGATAAGAATATGCATGGATCTCAGAAAATTGAAAGATGCATGTGTGCATAACCCATTCCCAACTCTGTTCATAGATGAAGTATTGGAAAATGTCGGCAAGAAAGAAACATATTCTTTTACTGATGGGTTTTCAGGTTACCACCAAATCAAAATTGCATCGGAAGATAGGAGCAAGACCACATTTGTGACTGAGTGGGGCTACTTTCAATACACCATTATACCATTTGGGTTGAAGAGCACGTCGGCCATATTTTCGCGCATAGTTGTTGTAGCATTCAAGGAATATATCCACAAGTTCCTGGAGGTTTATCTGGGTGATTGGACATTATTTGGATTGGTTAAGCACCATGTAGTGAGCTTACGTTTGATACTGGATACCTTCTAACGACACCAAATCGCGCTGAACCTTAAGAAGTGTACATTCCTCGTTCCCTTTGGGAACCTATTGGGACATGTGGTTTGCAAACAAGGACTGATGGTCGATCCCACGAAGATTGTGGTGATTCTAAATTTGGAAGTGGCGCAAAGTGCAAACAACTATGCGCTACCCTAGGACATGTGGGGTATTATAGGAAGTTCATCAAAAGCTATGCCCAGATCACTACGCCGATGGAGAATTTGTTGAAAAAATATGTCACGTTCTGCAGGAATGATGACTGCATGAAGAGCCTAGATCTACCAAAGAAAAATTGGCTCTGCGCTGATCCTGGTCTTCCCGAAATGGGACAAGGAGTTTCATGTCCACGTTGACACATCATGTATAGCGCTGGGAGCAATACTAGCATAGGAGGGTGGAGAGGGTTTGGATCACCCTACCGTGTTCGTGAGTTGTAGATTTTCTAAAGCAAAAAAGAACTATTCCACCATTGAACGCGAGGGATTGGCTATGGTGTACACACTCCAAAAATATCGGCACTATTTGCTAGGGGGACACTTCAATGTATATAGATCATTCTGTGCTAAAATACTTGGTCAATAAGCCTGTGTTAGCGGGGCACATATGTAGGTGGCTCTTATTGTTCCAAGAATATGATTTTGAGGTCGTTGTGAAGCCTAGATTCCTAAACGCGGGACCGGATCACTTGTCGCACATTAAGATGGGAGAGGAACCTACTAGTTTGGAGGAAGGATTACCTGATGCATAGCTCTTTTTTGTGCGCATAGAGGATGGACACTTTGAAGATATAATCCACTTTCTGATGGTGGGAACTGTGTCGAAAGAATATGCGTCTAGAAAAAGAAGGAATCGGTCCTACGCGCGACAAATTTTTCTATCATCGTGGGGCACCTATATAAGATGGGCAATGATGAGATACTGCAAATGTATGTACCTGAATTTGAATGAAGTCATATCCTCAAGGACATGCATGGGGGCACTGTAGGAGGACACTATGTAGGTCGACCGCACAGAAGATCCTCCGCACAGGGTTGTGGTGGCCAACCCTTCATCAGGATTCAAAAGCACACTGCAAGGCCTATGATGTATGTCAAAGAACATTGAAGCCATCGTGGAGGGACAATATGCCTTTGAATCCTCATATGGTGCTACATCCCTTTGAAAATTGGGTGATCGACTTTGTAGGACCTATCAAACCTCAGGGAAAGATAGGTGTGAGATACATTATCACTATGACATAATACTTGACTTGTTGGGCAGATGCGCAGCCAGTAGAAGATTGCACGGTTGCCATGGCCATGATGTTTATGTTCAAACACATATTGACAGGATTTGGATGTCCGAAGATCTTGATGAGAAATCACGGTACACATTTCCTGAAAAAAATAATCAGTGCACTAACAGAAGAGTTTCATGTGTATCATTAGAAAAGTAGACCGTATCACCCACAAGCCAATGGGATAGTAAAAGAATTTAACAAAATACTAGACACTATGCTGACTAAAGTGCGAAATGCATAGTGAAGTGATTGGGACTTGCAAGTACCTGCAGTATTATGGGCTTATAGGAAAACCTGCAAGAAACTGATGAGATAGACACCTTTCTGGTTGGTCTATGGAATGGAAGTCGTAATGCCAATGGAGTATATTGTGCCTAGTCTGCGCATAGTAGTGCTCACAGGTATCACAGACCACGAAGCCCTAGAGGAGTGGCTCACACAGTTGGAGTAATTGGAAGAGGAATGGTTTTTGGCTGGATTCCATCAACAGGTAAAAACGTAGCGCGAAAAGGCCTGGCATGATCGATATATCAAGTTGTGCACTTTCAAGGTAAATGATTTGGTGTTACTGTATGATAGTAAGTAGGATAAATTACTAGGAAAGTTCAAAATGCATTGATTGGGACTGTATGTTGTTAGGGAGGTCACAGATGGAGGTGCGGTGCAGTTGGTAAAGCTAAATGGAGAACCTTTCCTAGGCAAAGTGAATGGCAGTCGATTGAAGCCATACACAGGTGGCCTGGCCATCTGACTAGCCGAAAGAAGCATAGTCTCCATGCTCCAAGTAGCTGGATGAAGGTGTGAGACTATAAACAGATGTAGGGGAGTAGTTCCAAAACTGCGGTCTCAAAAAAATGAGTACAGGAGATTCATTAGGCAGTTATTCAGTGCGCTGCCAACCTTGCAACCGCCCTAGTAGAGTTGGAGGCTCTCTACCTAAAGATCTCTACACTGACAAAGTGACTCGACGACGAGTCACGATGTTTGCGTTGGGGGCCTATTGGGCATGGCATCCCCCCCAAGGCATGTTTTGGGGCTTAAATCCCAAGTTTTGACTAAGTCCATTGTAAATAATCCGCGAATTGTGGGCGCGGGGTGCGAAGTCGTAATATAGTCATAGGGTTGTCCACCCTTGTTTGTTTAATGTAATGTCCATTTGAAAGATCTACCCATGGTTCATAGACCATGGGATTTTATAGATAGAGTGAGGCTCTAAGTGTAGAAGAAATATAATCTAAGCTAAGGATGGATGGATCTAAGGAATTGATGAAGCATTGAGTCGAAGTGTAAGTCACTTCTTTGGGTCATAAAGTAGGAGAAGGCTCTGCAGCTGCGTGCGCAAAGGACTAGTAGTCTGCAGCTGAGTGTGTGGACCCCTGTAGCTGAGTGCGCAAGGCAAGTCGAGTCTGTAACCATGGGAAGAATTAATACAAGAGAAGATTTACCATATTTCTGTGTATCTTTTCCTAGTTTATGTATTATTGGGTATGAATTGCATGTTTACTATTAATTTACTGTGCGAACTCATATGAATGTGCTGAATAAGTAAATATAATATAAGGCATATGTTTACATGAAGATAACTAACTGTTATAAGAATATAAGTAAGATATTGGGTGTGACTTAGGGAAACGATGTAGATCACTGCTCTAGCAGTGTGAAAGCCCCACAGCCCCTGGTTAGGGTTTTGTGAAGGTGAATATATCAGGGCACAAAGGACGGGGAAGTGTGTGAAGTAATCTGCTCAAAGAGACTCTCAGTTGGACCAAATCAACCCCTCAAACATCTCGAGGGTGCGAAAACCTGGTTCCAACACCCCCCCATACTACTTCGAGTGAGACCTCAATCCACGCTCCGTGGACTATTGCTGAAAGGGCCAGTAGTACAAGGGTTTTTTTGGCTAATTAACTTTGAACATGGGTCATGCCCCAACAAGCCAATAGGAAAGGTTATCCATTTAACTTTACCAACTACACTACACCTCCATCTGTGATCTCCTTAATAACATATGGTCCCAGCCAATGCATTCTGAGCTTTTTAGGGAATTTATCAAACTTACTAGCATACAACAACACTAAATCATTTACCTTAAATGTGAAAAACTTAATATGTCTATTGTGCCATGCCCTTTTGTGCTGCTTTTGAACCTCCTGGTGGAATCCAGCGAAAAAGTCATTTTGCTTCGAACTCCTCCAACTGCGCAAGCGTCTCCTCCAGGGCTCTGTGATTTGTCATACTTATGAGCACTACTATGCGCAGACTAGGCATAATGTATTCCACCGACATTACAACTTCCACTCCATAGATAGGCCTAAAAGGTGTTTGTCTCGTCAATTTCTTACATGTCATCCAATAAGCCCATAACACTGCTAGTATGCGTAGGTCCCAATCACTTCGCTATGCATTGCATACCTTGTTCAGTGCATTGCATACCTTGTTGAACACTTCTACATGTAGAATATTTTGTGCGATTACTCTTCCTGCATATTGTCTTTCCAACATTAAGAGCCATCTACAAGCTCGTCCCCCCAACACATGCTTATTGATCAAATATTTCAGCGCGGAGTACATGGGCATCCACACAGGTTTGTGCCCTTTTCCATAGGCCTGCGTCCACTTGGTCAGATGGGCATGCGGATCATCTTGTCCATTGTATTTTCCTGTCAGTCGCACCCTAGGATTCCCAAATCATGTGTGCATCATTCTCCTACATTTGCACCAACCATAAAAACTTCCTTTGTGCGTATCCCACCATCTTAAGGGCGTAGCACGCAATACCCAGTCCAAGTCCTGGAAGCATTGCTTTTCTAGAACCTCCCTTTCAAATGCATCCTGTTAACACCCAGGTTGTTCCCTATGACTCCCAAGGGAATACAGCCGGGGTAACCACTAACCAATCTTTGGATTACAGTTTCTAGCCAAACTGTAATCAGAGAGGGCTCTCTCTTTATGATTTGTCTCTGTTTTGATAGTATTTTAGGCTAGCTGTGATGTTCAGGGTTTGGTTTTATGTTTTGGATGAGGGATGTCTTCTGTACCTAAGGTGTAAACCTTTAGATAATTCTAGTCCATTGGGCAATGGAGTCTTTGGTTACTGGTTGCTTGAGAGGTAGATTAGGATTGCTGAAACTGCAGGGCCTTTTGAATATCTCATGAAACAAACTTGATATTATAGTGATGAAATGTGTGCAACAAGTGAAAAGCAATTAAGAATTTTCCACTAAGCTGGGTTGTGAGAAAGAGATGTATTGTAAAGGAGCAGACTTGAATTCCTAAACAATAATTTTTGTGAAAGATACAGTGTAGAGGTGCAGCAATTAAGAATCACACCTTTATAACCATAGCTGAAGAAAACATTTGTAATAGCATAGATTGAATTCAGGGTATTCTATGAATAAGTCCTGGAATTAGTCTTTTTCTCTGCCATTAATTGTGAAAATCTAGAGCATGGATGAGTTATGAGAAAATAAAAGAAAGAACATAACGAAAGTTTAAAGGAAACTTATTGAGCCATTACAACATGCAGGAATCCTGTAGCACTCAGCAATCGCATTACAATCCCTCAGACAACACAGAATTTGGAAATTCCATCGGCCTTTTTATTAAACTCTGAAAATTTACAGCAAAAGAACTCTTCAAAAGAAATCAACAACCTCCTGCAAGCTTATGCCAGGGGGGAATATATACAAACGGTCATACAAAATATCTAAGGCGTTGAGTCATCTGAGAAATTAATGTTTTCAACAACTTTGTACAGAACAGTAGATAAGAAGTTATTACTGCTTTTAATACAACATAAATGCTCTTTATGTCTGTCAGAAGATATTTTGGCCTTTAGAGGCCACTGAGTCGGTCTGACCGTTCTGCTTTAACTCTGAAAAATGCATCTTTATGGCATGTCGTGCTGTAACTTTCGGCCCTGCTACCTGTTAGCTGTCAATTGTGCTTTGTTGGCCGAATAGTTCTGCTGAGTTGGCTCAGCCCTTCCCTTTTCATGCATGCTGATCTTTTCAAGTTTTCCTGTGCATGATCATTTGTAAAAATAAATAACAAAACTTGATTTACAGGCTCTGGCTTACAATATCAGCTGTATCATTTTGGTCCAGTATTCCTGTGTGGGCAATTGGTGTCTCAGAATTGCCTCCAATGTCTCATCTGCCTCTGTATATTTATAGAAATTGGGAGGCACTTCAAACAGATGTTTGATCTCATCCATGATAAAAAATAAGTTGTCTACTCTGTTGTAGAGACTTTGTCCTGTTGCTGGCCCTGTTTCCTCTGAGATGCTGGCCTTCTCTGTGATCTGATTTGTGGCAAAGGTGTTCACCCTCTTGGCATAGTTTTCGTGGGAAAGTAGTCTTCCTGCGCTATTTAGTAAGCTTGGAAGACCTCTGTTTTGCAATGTCACAAATTTTTCCATGAATCTATTGACCTCGGTCTGCATATCCTGGGTCCTTCTCTCTAGTGTCTGCACTAGGCTTCTCAGTGTTAGGACCCTCTTTATTAGCTGGATGGTCTCAGTTCTGTTGGAGATTCCCATAGTAGCTAACTGAGCACTTGTTCTGTTGTTAAGCACATTGATCATTCTGTTGGCAACCTCAGGCATATTGCCTAGAGATGCCCTTGATCTCTAGATTTCCCTCTGTGCTTTTGCTATAAGCTCAATCTGCTCATGGATTGTCTCAATATACTGCCATTGGTCAGTGATGGATTGGCCAATGTTGGCCCATAGCACTGTCTTGAGCTCAGCTGTCACTTTATCCAATGTGAGCTCCTTCTCCAGCTCCTTAATCCTGTCTTTAAGGACCTTTATTTCCCTGCCCTTTTCTGCTACAGTCTGCTTAGATTTGTCATATCTCTCATTTAACTTGACCAAATTTTCCCTGGCCTCTTTTAACTCTGACATTTGGGCTTCCAGGGCTTGGATTTCATTCCTTAGTTTCTGCATGTCCAGGCTTGAAGCCTGGTCTGTTGTTGGCGCTGGTGCTGAGGTGGATGGTGTTGCCTGTTCTGTTTGTTGAGTAGGGGGAGCAGTGGTTTGATGAGCTTCCTCAAGGTTAATTATTTCAGGAGGAGGCTGAGAGGTTTGACCTCCTTCCTTTTGCTGCAATGCTGCCTGGGCAGCCTCTGACTCTCCCAACTTCTCTTGGGTCTGGATTAGCTGTTTGTATAGGGATACCAGCAAAGCAGTGGCATCTTGATCATGTCTAAGCTGAGCAACTTCTTCAGTTTGTGGGTGAATTGTTGCTAGGACTTTGACCATCTTTCTAAGGGCTGCCATGCCTGCATCCCTCAATTTCAACAATGCCTGCACAGCCTTAATATCCTTGGGATCATGCCCAAGTTCTATAATTATTTCCTCCAAGGCTTTAATTCTGTTATCCTTCGCTTGAGAGGAAGCCCTTTCCAACTCAAGCTGGGCAGTTGTATTATTTAGGCTATTTTCTAGCCTGTAGTTATCCAGTGTTTTGTTTGCCAAGGAGGCATACACCATCTCACCCGTTTGTTTGTGCAATTCGATTTTGTCCATTGGGTGGATGTCCTTGGCAAGGACCTCAAGATTGGTCCTTATATAATCTGCAGGGGACTATGGCTGTACTACAGCTGGCATAAAATGACTCATGATCATTTTTCCCTCCTGAACATCATAGGCAGACATCAGTCTTTGCTGGTTGGTAGGAGCCATTTTCAGCAGATGATTATAGAGCTGTATTTTAAGTGGCTCATTTTTCCTTTTAATGTCAATAAACTAATGTTTGATTCCTCCTTCAGCTTCTCTTTGGTGGCTTGAGGAGCTGACTTCTCCTCCCATTGTTCTGTCTTGTCCCTGCTGGAAGGAGCTAGTAGATGCTTCTCTACTAGGTGGGCCCATGCCCAGAGACTGCCCTATTGGCATTTCCTCCTCAGAGAAGGGATTCATTCTATGTCTTTTTCCTCCCTGATTTATGGATGATGTGAGGGGAGTCTCTCTGTCCCTTTTCCTACTTATATCCTCCTTTTGTGGAGTTTGGAGGACTGAAGCTTCAGTAGCAGTCTCTTGCCTAGGAGGCACAGTATTCTGAGCCTGTTGCTCAGTGAAAATTGGGGCCTCAGCTGCCCTTTCTTGCTGTAATGGCTGCTCTTTGTCATATTGCCCCTCTTCTTGCTGTTGTTCCTGCTGTTGTGGCTGCTCTACCTATTGTTGTTGCTGCTCTACCTGCTGTTGTTCCTGCTCTACCTGCTGCTGAGGTGGTTGTTCTGTTTCCATCTCTTTTTCCTTGCCTTTGCTAGAGGTTTGCTCGCTAGCTTTGGCTGCTTGCTGATTTGCAGTTGAGGATGAGGCAACTGCTCCCACTTGTGTGCTTGGAAGAGTGGGTACCTATGAACAAAGTTCAAGGTCAGCCATATTTTTCAGATTTCTCACTGCTCTTTGATTCAACTCTTCTTGTGTAACAGGCTCCTCCAGGGTTCCTCTCCTCCATTTTACTTGATTTGCATATTTTTCTATATGAGGAATCCTTACATGGTCATAACCTGACAACCTATACTTGACCCTTCTTAAAGATACGAAGTGATTGGGGTCATATGGTTTCCACAGGAAACTGGTTTGCAGGCCTAGGGATTCTAACATGCTATCCGCCTCTTTCCAACCTTCTTCCCTTTTGTTGTAGATAAAGTGGCCAAGTTGGTTCCTGACCTTCAGTTGTGCTTTCTTGCCTCTGCCTGAAAAGTGAAGCACATCAGCATTTCCAAATTTCCTGAAGTATTCCAGGGCAAATAATCTCATGGGCACATACTTGGGCAATCTGTAGGGAGGCAGTTCACACCCATAGATCCTGTTGACTGTGTGGTTCTGGTAGAAGTACCAGTCACCAATGATGTATGTTTTGGATAACTGAAGGATCCTTTGCATTTCATCAGTGAGCCTTGGAGGAGGTGAACTCATCAGCATAGACATGGCTGGGTGGATGAAGAGATCTATGAACTCACAGTAAGTGTATGGAGAATGAGATCTGTAGTGGAAGGCAGAGGACCAGTAGACCACTGACCTTGGATTGCCTTGGGCATCCACTCTTTTGATAGCAAAAGAAAACTTCTCATGTTGATAATATAAGATCAAATGATAAATGTAGGAGGTGTATCTGAACACCTTTTCTCGGGCCAAGTTCATCAACTGCTCATGTATTTTATCAGAGATGTAGGTGGCATAGTCATAGCAGATTGGAGACTTGCCAGGAGCGAACATGAGCATCATTACCAACACAGTTTGATCAACAAATTCAATTGAATTATAGCCCAAAATGGGACTAATCATGTCTGCAAGATCTCTGCCCAATTGATTGAGGTATACTTGGTTGACAGGAGGATACTTCACAGAGTCAAAGTCAATGTACAGCTGATTTAATTTGGTGACCTGAGCATCTGTCAATCTGGCTCCTTGATTTATCAAGTCTATGAGTGATAGAGGGACCAATTTCTTCTCAGTCTTGAAGCAGAGCATCTCTTTGATAGCTTCAGGGGTGATGTAGAACACAGCTGAGCCTGAAGGGTCAAGCACTGCCCTCTGAGTAGGGTCATAGTTTTCAGCACATAGGTGGATCAAATCAGGGAACTGATTGACCTGAGGGAGCTTGAATATAGGGAGAAAAGAGTCCCATATGCCCAGCACATCTGTCCCATTCTCATGTTTAGCCTTTAATTCATTTAGCAGGTGGATGTGGAACTTGGTCCTCATCAGCATTTCCTCTGAAATTTGATACTCTAGGTCTGCTAGAGGCTGCCACTCCAATTCTCTCTGAGGGGCATTCAATGGAGCAACGTTTAATGCCACCGGGGCTACTGGTGGATCCATGATTTCCTTTAGGATTCTGTTGTTTATGGACTAGTGTTATTGTGCAGAACAACACCAAAGAGTTTTCTTTGAAGAGGTAGGTGAATTACTCAGGAACAGAGGACAAAAGGTGAGTTGCAGCAATTGAAATACTGCTTAGAACACGAATAAGGCAAATGTCTGGCCTTACTCTCACTTTTACAGCAAATTGGTACGGTGTGGGTTACCAGTTCGCGATTGCGCGAACAGAATGCAGTTTTCATAAAATTTCAGGTAAACGAGGCTTAGCTGGTGAATTTCGACGTTCTAGGTGCAAATGGGGACCATGCACGAGGGATTTGCCGGTGAATTATATATTTTTTCAGTGTTTTAAGCTATTTTGGCAATTTACAGACAAAACCGGGCGCAGAAAGGATTTGCATGGATAAATACCTGATATATAGTCAGCAATGGTCAAGAATGCAGGTGAAATGGCGCGCTAGTGGTCTCCAGGTTGAATTCAACAGGTTGGCAAAGGCTCGGACGTAAAATTCATGCAGAGGATATAACATCGTTTTTTGCAAAAAGTACGAAAAATGCGACATTCCGGCCAAAATATGGTCTTTTTAGGACTTTGGCGCCTTTTTTGGATGACGTCAGCATGACGTCATAAGGTGGGGTCGAGGTCGGATGACGTCAGCATGACGTTATTGGGTGACGTGGCGGCATACAAGAGGTCCACGGGGATGGTGAAGTGGCAGACAGGTGGGGCAACTGGAGGACGGGGCGCTGACACGGCGGTGACGCTGGAGGTGACGCTGGCGGTGATGCTGGCAGGGCGGATCACCCGAAACCGGAAGTGGTTAGCAGTTTCATATCGCATCGCTTTTGATACGGAGGCAGAAATGTCAGATGTACCTCCGATACGCTGTGGGGGTGGCGTGTGGCAGAGGCCTGACGTCACCCTCTGACAGATATCGGAAGGTAACTCTCGGACGTCGGGGCCGGTCCGATATGCACGAGGGCCGTCGGATCAAAAGGGCCCGATCCGACGGTCGACGGGACGTTGAGATGGCCGAACGATACGGACGGAGGGCGGGAATAAAATAATATTTCTTTTGGGATTTGCGCCCGGCGGAAACCTTTGGAATATGGCGGATTTTTATGGTTTTTCAATGTATTTTGTAAAAATGCGCATAGCGCCAGAACTTTGGATAAAATGAAAAAGTGGGTTTTTGGTGGATATTTCGCAAATGAAGCGGGTTAGGGGTACAGTAATGGGGTTTTTTATAAGGTTTTAGCATATGAAGGGGTTAAATGGGTCAAATGACTTCTTGAAGGGGGGAAAAGGGGTAGGGTTTAGGGTTCTTAAACTGGCCTGGTGCCAATTTAATCCCTGACTGTGAACATATGGCTATAATGCCAAGGGGAGGGATATTTATACAATGCTTGGGGTTTATACACCATAGTGTTATAATAGTAGGGAAAGGGTAACATAGGGGATTTAGATAATAGAAGTTAGGGGTTAATATGGATGGAAAAGGTGAATGAGGAGTGAAATCACTAAGTTTATTGGAAAATCACTTAGCTTAGGGAGTAGATCAAAATGAAAAGAATTTTAGACAATAAATGTGGCTTTTAAAGGAATAAGAACCACCATAAAACCACCAATTCTTCCATAAATCTCAACTGATGAGGGGATGTTAGGAATGGGAGTGAAAAGGGGAAACTGGGAAGTTAGACATGTTCCTTTACTTTGCTGCAACATAATGGAGAAGAGGACCTTCTCAAACCATTGATTTTCCTTTGTGAATAGGTTAGCCCACATTCAATTGTAAGGAATGACACTTCTGCAACCCCATCTGCCTACCCATCTATTTGCCTAGCATTTTTTATTTCTTCATGGAGGGTGCACTTAGACTTGCAGACCCTCATATGCCTTTTCTTTTCTCTTGGCTTTTCTCTTGATTTTCTATCTAGAACTACCCTTATTGCTTCCAAGGTCCCAGATTAAGCAGTTGGGAACCTTAATTCTCTACCTAAGCTACTGGTCTGCCAAGATTAAACAGTTTGGATAGACTTCTTCCTCTATTCTACAACAAAAAATTGAAACATGGCATGATCCAGATTAGGCTTTTGGATCACCCATCAAAATTGAGTCAACAAAAAACTATGTACATCCATTGTTTTCTCTAGGAAATATGGGATCTTTGCATCACCAAAGCAGAGCATATTTGGACCTTTCTTTGCCAATCATGAAATATGAAACCTATTGATATAGGTAGCTAACAGTGGCTCCACATGGGGATGGTTTTTCATTTGAAAGACCAAGAACAGCAGGTCAGAATGCCTTGCCCCTTGACTTCTTGTATCAAAAGTTGGAGTATTCCTCTTTGAAAATCCAAAATTGTGTTCTTCCTATCTTGATAAAACTTGAAACTTATTTGCCCTCTGCTGATAATCTGTAAAACTTTGAGAAACTACACTGTTACATGTCAAAAAAAGTAATATATACACCTAAATATGTACAAGGGAAAATCATGGTTGCACTCATGGATGGTAGTCAAAATAGTGCTTCAGCATCCGGCCATTCACAGGACCTTCATTCAAATCAACTTCATCAAGACTTTTGAGGAAATAAGTATTGTTTCCTTGCACTGCTTGGACAGCAAATGGTCCTGTCCAAAGGGAATCAAATTTTCCATGTTTTCCTTTATCTTCCCTTCTTGAATCCCACTTGAGGACTTTGTCTCCAATATTGAAATCTTCTGCCTTAGTCCTTCTATCAAAAGCTTTCTTTAATTTTTCTTGTAAAACTTGAACTCTGCTGTAAACTTGATCTCTAGTTTGTTGCAGACATATTATTTGATTTATCCTTCTCTGCATATCATTTGGTTCAGCTTGACTTTCTTGAAGAAGTTTCATAACAGGAATCCCTAGTGCTGAGGGGAATTTGGCTTCTAATCCATAGACTAACTCATATGGGCTGGTCCCAATTGATCTCTTGGTTGTTAGTCTATCTTCCCATAAGGCATTTACAAGCTTCTTATGCCAATTCCTTTTGTTTTCTTCTAGAACTTTCTTTATGATGTTTACCAGGCTTTTATTTGATGACTCAGCAAGGCCATTTCCTTGGGGATAGTATGCAGTAGAATGGCCCAAGGTAATGTGAAATTTGTGGCAGAAATTCACCATCTTCTTAGATCTGAAAGCAGCAGCATTGTCTGTTATTATTTTGTTAGGACAACCAAATCTAGCCAATATGTTATTCTCCAAAAACTGAATGATTGTTAAATCATTTTCTTCTATGCATGGAACAGCTTCAATCCACTTAGTGAAGTAGTCTGTAGCTGTTAAAATCCATCTATGTTGGCCTGACGATGAGGGATGAATTTCCCCAATAAAATCCAAGCCCCATTGTTGAAAAGGTCTCTCTGTGGCAATAGGCCTCAAGGGAAGTGGTAGTAACTTTCTCTTTCCCTCAAACATTTGACATTTATGACATGATGTGGTAAACTTTTTAACATTAGAGAAAACAGTGGGCCAATAGTAACCAGCCCTTAGTATTTTGTCCACGGTGGACTTCCAGTACAAGTGTCCACCACAGTCACCTGCATGAAATTATTTCATGATATTGTTAGTCTCATTCTCAATTAAGCAGTTTAGCAATATCCCTTCATGGTTTTTCCAAAGAAAATTACCATCCATAACACAAAATCTTGAGGCTTTCATTTTTAAGAACCTACATTTAGTTCTGGACAATCCTGGGGGAGCACACAGGTTTTGTAACACATAACATATATCAGAGTACCAAAGGGATTGTTCAAAGGCTACGTTGATCTTTGGAGTCGCCAGCTCCGGTTCATTGTCCAGTTGGTTTATGTCTAAGGCTTGGAAGTTTGATTCTGTCATTAATTTGGCCAGGCCTTGCCCTTTTATCAGCTTTGTAGGTTTTATTTCAATGTCAAATTCCAAGATGTTGGCAATCCATTTTCCTCTTCTACCCTCTAAGTTTTCTTGAGTGAGTATGTCTTTTACAATAGGACTTGGCACATAAGCTATAACATGGGAATAAAGGATGTAAATCCTAAAGTCCTTAATGACCTTGACTAAAGCATAATCTTGTTTTTCCATGATTTGGTATTTCAGAGGTGCATCTCTAAGAGCTGTGCTAAAGAAAGCAATGGGCTTTTCATTTCCCTGGTCATCTTTCTGTAATAGAACAGCAGCAATAGTATGTTGGGAGGCAAAAGAGAAAATGATGAATTCTTTATCAAATTGAGGATTTGTTAGGACTGGAGTTTGGGTAAGGGCTAATTTTATACCTTCAAAGGCTTGATTTGCTTCAACGGTCCATTTCACTTTTGAATCCTTCTTTAGCATGTTATTTAGTAATCTGATCAGTTCTGCTAAGTTTGGGATAAACCTTCTCAAGAAATTTATTTTTCCCAAGAATGCTTGCAACTCTTTGATATTTCTTGGGTGGGGCATTTGTAAGATAGCTTGTATCTATCTAGGTCAATTCTAATGCCATCCTTTGAAATGATATGTCCCAATAGGTTACCTTCCTCCAAACCAAATAAGGATTTCTTGGGATTCAAGGAGATTCCATATTTCCTACATGTTAGGAAGATCTGTCTCAAATGTTTCAAATGTTCTTGGTCTGATTTTGAGAAAGGTGTGAGATCATCCAAATAAATGACAAGGAAGTCATGAATCTCTTTGGCAAAAGCAATATCCATTGCTCTTTGAAATGTTTCCCCTGCATTCTTCAATCCAAAAGGCATTTTTACATATTTGAAAGTTCCCCATGGGGTTGTGAATGTAATTTTGTCTTGATCATCAGGGTGTACTAGGATCTGATTAAAGCCTGAGAATCCATCAAGTAATGAAATCCTTGAGGCCCCTACCACTCTTTGGAGAATGTGATCCATCTTGGGCAAGGGATAATTGTCCTTGAGGGACACTTGATTTAAGTTTCTAAGATCAACACAAGGCCTTATTTCACCAGTTTTCTTTCTTGTGGGTACCAAATTTGAAATCCAATCAAAAAACCTGATTGGTGCTATGATACCAGCTTTAAACATTTTTTGTAGCTCCTTTTCAATTGAGGGGAGCAGCATGGGATTAATTCTTCTCAATTTCTGTTTGAATGGCTTTTGATTAGGCTTGAGAGGGATAGTGTGCTGGATAACAGAGGTATCATAGGATTTTAGATCCTCATAGCCCCATGCAAACACGTCCTGAAACTCTTTGAAAAGGTCAATGTATTTGGGCTTTTGATCAGGAGGTAAGGATGCAGACAATTTGATTATCTTGGGTTTCTCAATGGTTCCAATGTTGCATTCCTCAATGGCAGCATTAAGGGGCTGCATCTTTGGTTTTCTAGGGATGTCATTTGAGTCAAAGATGTCCTCTAATGGAGTTAGGCCTGTTGGAAGAAAATTATCTTTCAGCTCTATGATCTCAGCCTCTGTAACATACACTTCTTCATAACTGTTTTGTTGAATTTGTTGTATGTTTTCTTTGTTGAAAATGGTTGGATGTAGCATTCGTTTTGCTGTTCTGGGTGATATTGGGTGGTCATTCTGTTCAAACTGTATTTGTGATTGACTTGCTCTTTCAGGTATTTGTGATTGACTTGCTCTTTCAGTGTCAATATTTAATCCTGCAAATTCTTGTTGCAATGTCAAGAAATTATTTATTTGTGTATCATCTTCAAATACCTGCCAGTCCTTGACATTGTTTGGGACAGAAGGTCTGTGTTTTACCTCAGCTGTAAAGCAGTGGTGGGGCTCAAAAGGTATCTTGCAGGTACTTGCAAATGTGGCTAAACTGTGGGCATGCAAGTTATGGATTCTGGGAATCTTGGTAATTTGAAATTCAGTGAAGGACTATAGTAGTTCAGCAGCAGCAGATCTATAAGATCTCAGTCTTTTGTCATTGGTGACAAAATTTCCCTTTACTTGTTGGATAACTAGGTCTGAGTCTCCTAGAATTGACACTTTTATGGCTTGTAGGAACTTTACTAGTTTGAGGCCTAGTAAAAGAGCTTCATATTCTGCCATGTTATTAGTGCATCTGAAATTTAGTCTGTAGGCTCGGCCTTCTGCATGACTGTTTTGCTTATTATGTATCCAAACTCTAGCTCCTGCCCCTAATTTGTTGACTGACCCATCAAATTCAAGAAACCATAGGTTCTCTTTTTCTAGGGGAGATTTAATAACTTCTCTGTGATCCGGGATCATAAGTTGAAGTTCTGGTTTTTCACCTGGTTTGTTTTCTAGGACAGTCTGATCACTTGATTGAATTAGCTTGGTTTCTGGAACAGCAGCTTTGCTTAGTGATGGTTTAACCATTATTTCTTGGGTAGCAGTTTTTTCATCAGTGTCCTCCTCTTGTATGAGTGTATTGGTTTCAACATCATTGTTTGAGGGAGTTGTGTTATTATTGAAGAGTATGTATGAGCCTATGTCTGAATGGACAACATATATGGGAAATTTTTGGGGCTTTTCTTCACAGCCTATGTCTGAATGGACAACATATATGGGAAATTTTTGGGGCTTTTCTTCACTGCTGACCATGTATTTCATTAGTGTTTCTCTGTATAGTCTCTTTGGTTGCCCAAAAACAGAGATGGTGGCGTATGACATGTCCAGTTGTAGGGAACCTTGAAGTTTTGCCCCCCATGATCTTGATAACAGCATCCCATACTTGGGTGGGATATCAGCAACTACAACATCCATTAGAATTGTCTTATTTGGGTACTGAACAAGGGACACACATAGATCTTTTATTAGACCTAAGCACTTGACTTGGCTGGAGTCAAAGGAGAATAGGTCCTTATATGGTCTTGTAATATCTAGATTAAGTCTTTCCATGTCTGCTTTTGGCATGAGGTTGTGAGAGGCACCTGATTCAAACATTGCATTGTGTAATATCTTATCATGAACATGTAAACTGACATAAAAAGGTAAGATCCCTGTGACTACTGCTTTTCCATCAACTTCTGGACCGAACAACAATTCTGGGGTATCATCCAGCACATTGACATCATCTTTGTTGTTAAGTTGAAGGGACTTCTTGATTTGTTGTTTGTAAATGTCATGCTTGGCTAGTTCTGAAAGAGGAATAGCTACCTTCAATTTACTAATCTCAGTTTCTAGGTCAAAGGGTTTTTCAGATTGGGTCTTTTGGCTATGGATGACAGTTCTTTCCTTGTTCACTAACTCTTCTTCTTGATTCTTATCTTGATCTTGAGGCTTGCCCTTCTTGCTCATCTCTTGAGAAATGACACTTGGGTTAGGGTGCAAGGATGATGCAGCCATGGGCTGCTGTTTTGAAGAAAATGGTTCAGTGATTTCTTCAATGGTTACTTCCTTTGCAAGTGATTCCGTTGTGTCATTTGGCTCTGTGACTATGGATCTTTTGGGCTGCTGGCTATCCTTTATCTTTTCAGGCTGTGTTACATTTACAGTTCTACTCCTTAGCTTGTATTGTTTATGGACTTCATAAACAGCTGTGTCATAGCCTTGCTTAAAGTCAAATGACCCACCTGATTTGGTTTGGAACAACTTCATTTCATCATTCTCATGATCTTCTTGTGTTAAAAAGACTTGACTTTCACCATCCAAACCCATTAAATTAATGTGGGGATCTTCATTGGGTTCACTTGATGTGGAAGTGTCAGCATAATTCTCTTGGAAAGGGGGTCTTATGTCTGGGTCAGAACTGGCCTTGCCAACATTTGGATTTTGAGTTCTCCTAAAATTTGGATTCCTAGGAGGGTTGTTTTGTGGTGCTTCCCATGATGACTTTCTCTCAACAGATTCCACTCTATCACCCAATCTCTTCATACCAGTGAGTATTGCATCCAGTTTTTGATCAAAGGCTGAGGGTTCTTCTTTGAAGGTGGTTCTCTTTTCCAACCTGGCAACCTTGCTCTGTTTCTTTTGGCAATCAGGTTAGCTTCCACTGTGACAGCAACCTTTTGGGCATCTGCAAGGGTTTCAGGAGCTCTCTCCTTCAACTGATAGGCCATATCAGGGTCAAAACCATCAGGAAATTTGTACAAGGCCAAATCAGGAGGAGGTCTTAAATTTTGTGGGATTGCGTTATATACATTGTTAAATCTTGCACAATACTCTAAAACAAACTCTTGGGGACCTCTTTTGATAGTGTCATATTCACCAATTATGTGCAGAGGATCTTTCTTTTTCTCCCATCTGTTAGTGAAGGCTTGATAAAGCTCATCAGGAGTTGTCATGGAATTTGCATTCAGGGATCTAAACCAAGTTCTTACATCCTCAATCAGACTTTGAACAAACATCCTCATTCTCACACTGTCATCATCTATTTCATAGGTCTCAAAATGATCTTGCATCCTTTTGGCATGCTGAATAGCTGTGAAAGGGCCAGTAGAGTCAAAATATGAGATCTTAGTTTGGTAGTCTTGGGGTAGAGCTGCAGCATTAGCAGGTAACTGCAAGGGTGTGTATCTGTTAGCCATATTCACAAGGTTTGGGGGATTTACAGGAGCAACTGGGATGAAAGGAACGATGTGTACCACAGGGGTAACAGGCGTCGTAGCACCTAGAGTGTTGGTCAAGGGGATATGTGCAGTGGGTGAAGATGTGAAAGGAGGGCTTTGAGATATAGATGGTGAACTGGGGGAAACAGGAGTAGACCGAAATAGAACCTTGATAGGAGTTGGAACTAGTTCAGGGTGAGCTGTCTCAGGACTCCAATCACTAGGATTTTCCTGCCTTTGCTGTTTCCTAATTATTTTGGGGATTGTATTAGGATTGTCAAAAACTATTGGTGGATTTGGGTCAGGGTTTGACCTAGTGTGTCTGGTTTCCCTTTTAGGAGCTAGCTTCTGAACTTATTTTTGAGTATGTTTTTTTGGAATGTTTTTATATCTGTAAGGACTAGGCAAGATTTTGGAATGGATGTATATTTCTCAAAGATAACATGAAGATTGACTGAAGCAGCATTTATCTGAACCTGTTAATGTAAAACAGAAACAGTCCTGAAGGCTTCCTGGCTGGTATTCAGACTTCATCTGTAGATTTAGGAGATATACAGTAATTAGAAAATCTTAAGGAGTCCCCAGCGGAGTCGCCAATTATGTTAACACCCAGGTTGTTCCCTATGACGCCCAAGGGAATACGGCCGGGGTAACCATTAACCAATCTTTGGATTACAGTTTCTAGCCAAACTATAATCAGAGAGGGCTCTCTCTTTATGATTTGTCTCTGTTTTGATAGTATTTTAGGCTAGCTGTGATGTTCAGGGTTTGGTTTTATGTTTTGGATGAGGGATGTCTTCTGTACCTAAGGTGTAAACCTTCAGATAATTCTAGTCCATTGGGCAATGGAGTCTTTGGTTACTGGTTGTTTGAGAGGTAGATTAGGATTGCTGAAACTGCAGGGCCTTTTGAATATCTCATGAAACAAACTTGATATTATAGTGATGAAATGTGTGCAACAAGTGAAAAGCAATTAAGAATTTTCCACTAAGCTGGGTTGTGAGAAATAGATGTATTGTAAAGGAGCAGACTTGAATTCCTAAACAATAATTTCTGTGAAAGATACAGTGTAGAGGTGTAGCAATTAAGAATCACACCTTTATAACCATAGCTGAAGAAAACATTTGTAATAGCATAGATTGAATTCAGGGTATTCTATGAATAAGTCCTGGAATTAGTCTTTTTCTCTGCCATTAATTGTGAAAATCTAGAGCATGGATGAGTTATGAGAAAATAACAGAAAGAACATAACGAAAGTTTAAAGGAAACTTATTGAGCCATGACAACATGTAGGAATCCTGTAGCACTCAGCAATCGCATTACAATCCCTCAGACAACACAGACTTTGGAAATTCCATCGGCCTTTGTATTAAACTCTGAAAAATTACATCAAAAGAACTCTTCAAAAGAAATCAACAACCCCCTGCAAGCTTATGCCAGGGGGGAATATATACAAATGGTCATACAAAATATCTAAGGCGTTGAGTCATCTGAGAAATGAATGTTTTCACCAACTTTGTACAGAATAGTAGATAAGAAGTTATTACTGCTTTTAATACAACATAAATGCTCTTTATGTCTGTCAGAAGATATTTTGGCCTTTAGAGGCCACTGAGTCGGTCTGACCGTTCTGCTTTAACTCTGAAAAATGCGTCTTTATGGCATGTCGTGCTGTAACTTTCGGCCCTGCTACCTGTTAGCTGTCAATTGTGCTTTGTTGGCCGAATAGTTCTGCTGAGTTGGCTCATCCCTTCCCTTTTCATGCATGTTGATCTTTTCAAGTTTTCCTGTGCATGATCATTTGTAAAAATAAATAACAAAACTTGATTTACAGGCTCTGGCTTACAATATCAGCTGTATCATTTTGGTCCAGTATTCCTGTGTGGGCAATTGGTGTCTCAGAATTGCCTCCAATGTCTCATCTTCCTCTGTATATTTATAGAAATTGGGAGGCACTTCAAACAGATGTTTGATCTCATCCATGATAAAAAATAAGTTCTCTACTCTGTTGTAGAGACTTTGTCCTGTTGCTGGCCCTATTTCCTCTGAGGTGCTGGCCTTCTCTGTGATCTGATTTGTGGCAAAGGTGTTCACCCTCTTGGCATAGTTTTCATGGGAAAGTAGTCTTCCTGCGCTATTTAGTAAGCTTGGAAGACCTCTCTTTTGCAATGTCACAAATTTTTCCATGAATCTATTGACCTCGGTCTGCATATCTTGGGTCCTTCTCTCAAGTGTCTGCACTAGGCTTCTCAGTGTTAGGACCCTCTTTATTAGCTGGATGGTCTCAGTTCTATTGGAGATTCCCATAGTAGCTAACTGAGCACTTGTTCTGTTGTTAAGCACATTGATCATTCTGTTGGCAACCTCAGGCATATTGCCTAGAGATGCCCTTGATCTCTGGATTTCCCTCTGTGCTTTTGCTATAAGCTCAATCTTCTCATGGATTGTCTCAATATACTGCCATTGGTCAGTGATGGATTGGCCAATGTTGGCCCATAGCACTGTCTTGAGCTCAGCTGTCACTTTATCCAATGTGAGCTCCTTCTCCAACTCCTTAATCCTGTCTTTAAGGGCCTTTATTTCCCTGCCCTTTTCTGCTACAGTCTGCTTAGATTTGTCATATCTCTCATTTAACTTGACCAAATTTTCCCTGGCCTCTTTTAACTCTGACATTTGTGTTGTTGGGAAAAGTATCCAATACAGAATGACCCTATCCCACTCTAAGGGTGATAGTACCTCAACAACAATCGAAGCAAAGCTATCTGAGATTTCTTCTTTATGAAAGTAAAATAGGAGAGAAAGAGATCCACTAACCGATGTCTTTCGCTAATGGTTGATCCAATCTTCTCTCCTTGCTGCTTGCTCCCAGCTCCTTGCTCTTTCACCGGTCCAGCTACACCAAGATCCTGCAAAATGGCAAGAGAGGGAAACTACAAGAAGCATACATTCATAATTGATTCAAGGATTAGAATAAATCAAATACACAAGCATAACAATACATCATTGAGATACATGCATATAGAAGAACCTCAAATGCTTTATTAATGGAAGAAGTAAAGTTCAGGAAGTGATACAACCATAAAAGGCCCAATCCAGCATCACCTCCCAGCAGAAAGAAATCTCCTCTTCACCTCCTTCAAAGCAAATCACCCAATAGTTATAAACTCAAACCAACAACACTTCCTTACATTCACAAGATTCCATCCCCCCTAGACCTCATGAGAGAGATCTATATATAGGGTTTTGGAGAAAGGATGAGTCAGCTTGAGAGCTGACTAGTGTCCTCTCTCACTTCAGTTATTCTTCAGTTCTTGAGTCCACTTGGAGGTTCTTGCTTCCACTTGGAGATCTAGACCCTCTTACTCATCACCAGTCGAATTCCTTGATCCAAGTGTCATTTTGGAAGCTTCCTGGGCATTGACACCTTGAGGAATGACTGTGCCACATGTCCCAACTCGCCCAGCACAGGTAGCCTTCTTTGCAGTTGACATTCAGCACAGGTAGACAGTGGAGCAGTTGACATTCAGCGCAGATGCTCAGTGGAGCAGTTGACATGATCCAGAATTGCCTTGTTTTTGAGTGTTTTCAGGTGGAGAACTGTTATTCAGTGCTATGGTTTGCTGACCTTGTTCCTCTAGGGGTAGGAACAACATGCTTAGGGACTTTGGATCCCTTAGATTATGGACATTTCATGCTTCATGTTGTAAGGCACAAAAATGTCTATAACAGTGCCCCCTAAAGTATGAGGTCGTTTATCGGGTGAAATGCTTTATCAGGAGGATCCGAAGTTCATTCAATCGCTGAGAGGTGACCTGTAATAAAATACAATACAATACATTATTTTTCATTCTGCTTTCATGATCTAGCTGAGGCGGGCATTCCCATGCTCAACTTTATAAATTCATTTTGGTACATAGAACAGACGATCGTCTGATGGTAGACTGATAATTCTCTGTTGAAATTATCATCCTTTGAGTAGGATAATCATCTGCTGCAATGATGTACATGTCAAATGTCTTTATATTTCCTATATATATATCGCAGCCTGGATGGATGAAACTAGATCCGGGGTCTTCAAACTCGTTCGATCTTCACTCTAAGTACAAGTCGATCCATGTGAGAATTGCGCTGAAGTCGAACATGGAAAGACATCACTTGATTACCGGTCAATGATGTAAACCGTTAACAAGCGCGAGAGGAATCATCGATAATGTTAATGACCCTCAAGGTACGACAGTACAATCCACGTGGTGTGAATAAAGGACTTGGCGTCGAACACCACGCAAAATCTTCTAGTTGAAGGCCATTGATGTATACCTGTCACCGGAAGTGAGAAACTTGCCATTGAGGCATGCAAGCTTCAAAGTACTGAGGGGGTTGTTCCTAGATCAACTTCTTGGATAATGAGCTGAAGTCAACAAGAAGCGATCCGTCAAAGGAGGGCCTTAATGAATCCCACATCAGTGACATGGAACGGAGCTAATGATTTTAGTGGAGGTGAAAACAATCTGTGACATATGATTCAGGTTGACAGTCATGAATGGATGAGGGATAATGTATGGCAGTGGATGGGACACGGTTGACTCTTTCTGAACAACATCTCTTGAACATATAACGACACTGATGCGATGGATCGGTAGCATTACCCCAAATGGATGGTTTGGCGAGACCATGGTGATGAGATCGGTGAATGAAACAACCCAACCTGATGTGGTACGGAGGAAAAGTGTCATGTTCAAGAGCGACTTGCTACCATTAAAGCTTTGAGGTTCTCCCAATTTTTCCCCAGTCATTTCTGACCAGTACCTCTTTATTTCTGTCAAGCTTGAGGAGAATAACATATGCTTGTTCTATAACCTGCCCTTCGGGCAAGCCCATCGCTATGTTTTAATGAGCCTAGCGATAGGGAAACTCGTTCTCGTCTAAAGACAAGTTTGTCGCTATTTAATCATTTTAACGAGTCTAACGACAAGGAAAACTCGGTCCTTTTCATTTTTAGAGAGTCTGAAAAGGTACAGAAAGTTAACTCCAAAATTCCTTTTTCGTCATCTAATCCCTTAAGTCCGAAAAAGTATAAAACAATACAGAAGGGATGAGTTTTCGATAACTTTAACGAGCTGAATAAAACAAGCGCTCGACCTTTTTGTGCAATAATCCCTCAGGTCCAAAAAGATTAAAATCTAGAGGAGGGATAGCTCTTCCGGTACTTTTAACGAGCTGGAAGGCCAAAACTCGGCAAACTTTTCATATTTTATGAGTCAGTTGAAAAGAGCTCAAAGAAGACTCGTCTTTTGAGGAACGAGTGATAAACGGGGATAGCAGCAGATTCCAGGTACAGGTTGGAATTTTCCAATCACGGCAGTGTCACAAGGATGGCTAGGTGAAATCACTCTTCGCAGCTGTTCCTCAAAATGGGTAAACAATCATATGGAGGTGAACGATCGGCCAAATGAAAGTGGAGGTGGCAGGTGCAAAACACGACCAAGGTTTTTTATTGCTGATAAATTTACGATCACAGCGGTTATTTACCGGGATAGGTTCATTTTTTATTTAAAAATGAGCTTAAACTCTGGAGGAAACATTGCTCACTGCTTATATTTATTTTTTAGCGAGCATGAAGACCGCGTTAAAACTACTCGGATCTTGCGTTTATTTTTTAACGAGCATGAAATTTATGCTAAAACTGCTCGAATCTTATGTTTATTTTTTAACGAGCATGAACTATGTGCTAAAACTGCTCGAATCTTATGTTTATTTTTTAACGAGCATGAACTATGTGCTAAAATGCTCGATTAATTTTGCATGCCCCCAGCATAATAATGCAAACGAGGCGCATGACCCTAGACTTCAGGGGGTCGTTTCATTTTTTAATGAGGTTGACACAGATAGGAACTATCCTCGACTCCTTACTTCATTTTTTAATGAGGTTGACATGAGATAGGAATTATCCTCGAAGTTTTAGATCCATTAGAAATAGAAGGTTTCATATTCCACTGTGGCCATTTCCGCTAGATTACTCAGAGGCGGTAGGGCCAAAGTACCCATTAAAGTGGGGTCTTTTAGGAAAATTACTCCGATATTTTGGAGAGAATGATTCCTTCCGTGGATCATTGGAATGCTTCCCGTAATAAATGGTGGCACAACTTCTGTCGAAGTTGTCGTCGAACTGCTTGGTTGATCTTTTCCCTTGCTGTTCGACAACTTCGGATTTCTGTAATCTTTGTTCCTTGTCGAAATCAAAGCATCATTCTGTTGCTTGGAGGTCGACAACATTAGCACCTGGCACGGGGAAGTACTTCCATTATCAACCAGATTTTG
This sequence comes from Pinus tabuliformis, assembly GCA_031772625.1. NCBI lineage: Eukaryota > Viridiplantae > Streptophyta > Pinopsida > Pinales > Pinaceae > Pinus > Pinus tabuliformis. The sequence continues at coordinate 981,920,805 of CM062818.1, read as the reverse complement.
ACCTGGATTCAGAAATGGATCAGTTAACACAGCTGGGGTTTGTGAATTCTTTAAGAATCTTTTTAGCTCAGCTTTGTATGGACAGTCTGCTGTCCAATGATCCTCGTCACATATAAAACATGGACTTTTTGGTTTTCCTTTCCCAGGAGAGTTTGAAGAAGATCTTTTAGGAGATGATTCTCTTTGTTCTTTCTTCTTCCCTCTGTTTTGATTCTTCTTGCTTCCTGGTTGATTGGTTTCTTTGCCCTTATCTGTTGATACGGCATTTACTTCCGAAGCAAGAATTTCTTCTTTTTCATTTTGATCCGAATTCTTACGGGCTTTCTTTGACGAAGCCTTTATCGATTTCGCATTTGCTGTGCCAATCACGCCATCACCGGCATGAGAGTCACTATTTGATTTAGGAGGAGGAGGAATTGAAATTCCGGTCTAGGAGCGTCAGGTATTTTGTCGTAGAGCGTGCCGAACTGAGTATAAACTAAGTCCAAATACTTTGCACGAGCTGTAACTTGCTCCTCTGTTACGACTCCCCCCTTTGCCACATCTTCCGTTATAGCAGGAAGTAACGACTTTATAAACCACTCAGCTAACAGCTGATCGGGAACGTATGTTTTCACCATCCTTCGACGACGACGCCACTCATGTATATGATCAGATATATGGGTGGCAGTTGTCTGTTTGAAGTTGGTTAATATTTCTATTCCCGTTTCATACCTTATCGGTAATTGAAAATGGGTTAAGAAAGTCGTGGCTAGGGAACTAAAATTGTCGAACGAGGCTCTAGGTAATTCAATATACCATTTAGCCGCTGGACCTGTCAATGTCCTCTGAAAAAGGCGAAGCCTTATCGAATCGTCGTTTAGGGTGTTCGACGAACACCACAGATGAAAAGTCATCACGTGATTCGATGGGTCTTCACCGGGATTTCCATTAAATTTAGGAATGTCAGATGGAAGTTTGTGAGGGATCGCTGGCCACCAAGGGGCATAAGCAATCGGATCGTTGGTTAATCGGTGTAAATCGGGTAACTCTAAAGTTGCCATGAATGGTAACTGTTGATTCAGGTTAGTCGAAGCATAACCAGGGTACGATGGAATCGCTTGAGCAGTGGGTCTTTGCATACCATCATAATGTAATTGATGTTGGTATGACTGATACGGTTGGTGGAATTGACCACTGTAAAGTGGTTGGTTTTGACCGTTTTGGATATACGGTTGTCCACTATTCTCAAAGATCTGCTGTTCAGAACCTTGATATACCTGCTGGAATTGCGGTTGTTGGTATTGCACTAGCCATGGTTGTGAAGCCATGTTCTGTTGTGCTATGCTAACCGTTGGACCAAGGTGTGGGGTAATTGTACCCGTTTGGACCTGTGTCACCCCACCAGTTGGCGATTGTGGTTGTGACCCATGTTCAAGGGGCTGTTGCACTACAACCTGAGAAATCTGAGGTTGACATGAAACAGGCATCGTTTGAACTTGTGACACTGTTACAATAGCCGATGTGGTTGGGATGTTCGTCATAGGTACACACTGTTGCATAGAATATACAATCCTTGGTTGTTGAGGTAGCATAGGTACCCAACTACTTGATGCAATTCCAGTATAACCTGAATACTGTTGTGAACTCCCGTATGGGTACCCTCCCGGAGGGGGTAATGAAAGGGCATACTGCCCCCCATACGGTAGCAAACCGGAACTCAAGGGGATTGATTATCCTTGGGGACTGGATTGCCCAAATTGACCTCCAAATGGATCAATTTGGCGAGTCTCAACATAAGAGTTGCCGGATATTACTCCAGATGAACAAACTGGAACAGACCATACTGTCGAAATAGTCCCTTGGTGGACTCCTTCTAGCGGTTGTGAGCTAGTCGGGACAGCTGGTATGCCGGCAAACATTGTCGGAGTGACGGCAGGGGCTTCTGCTGTCGCTGTGTCATTTGACACAGTCCTAGATGATGACGGTTGTTCAGACATTTTAAGTCTATCCAATAGATTGCCTAGCGATTCTACAGGAACCTCCACTTGTGGTGGATTAACTTCTGATGAAGGAAATAGAATGACCCCGACTCCAAAATGAGTTGGAGTACTTGCTTGCGGATCCTCTACAATTTCCTCTATCGCAATCAAACCTGGTGGAAGAGGAAGACCGTCAGGTCCGTAAAATATTTCTGGTGCCGAAGAAGTGGTTGTTTCGACAGCGACAGTTGTTTGAGGAACAAAACTCTCTGGACCGGTTACTGATGGAACTGGTTCAGTTATACAAGTATTTTCCCCCAGACTAAGATCAATATTACTGTCCTTCTGTGGCTGTTGAACTTCTTCTATAGAGGCAGGGTTTCCAGAAATGTTTGGAGTAACCGGAACCTCAGATGTAGTTGCAACACTTGTTCTAACTTTTATGGGAAATTTTGAACCGGTTAAACGAGTCCGCTTTGTCCGTACTGTTTTCGATTCCGGAGACAAAGACGATTGACTCGTAAGCCTCCACGAACGACGGGGTTTCAATTGACTTTCTTCCACGATTGCGGATTACTCGATCAACCAAAATACTAAAAGGGGAAATTTGCGTTTCCGAATTGAATGAATTTTATTAGACGCTTTTAGACACAACTTGCTTTTTCACTTTTTAAGAGTCGAGAAAAAGCTAAAGATGACTCTAGTCTCCTTTGATGTTTTAACGAGCCCGAAGTGACAAATGCTCGGATGGACTTTTTCAGTTATAGAGTTTGAAAAAGGCCAAAAGAAACTGCTCTGGAGATCTAGGCAGAGGGTGTGCCAAACTTTTCGCAAAACCACAGAATACGTTTTACGGTACGGGTGGTCGATCTTCGTGAATGCTGTGTTCACTGCATTGCGATCAGTAGGGTGGCCGACACGGCTTCCTATGGATAAAGGCTTTGTTCCTATAGGGGTCTCCCAATATATACGCGACGGTACGTGGGAGCACAAGTCCGTATTGATACTTATCGCTTCACCGTGGAGGAATCACCCAACCACTCAATGCTAAGATATCACGTTTAATGACGTCGGAACACGTCTCTACCTTAGACCTCTATGTGTTTGCGTTATGTTTCAAAGCATTGTTAGGTTCATTCAATATATTTTAAATTGATCTTTTTAAAGTTTGCCTTTCAAGGTTCACCACGAGATGTATGATACAAATTCCTAAATGCAGTCTAAGATGAGAAGCAAGCTTTTCAAATCTTTTAACTTTGAAAATCCTAACTACTGAGGGAAAAGAAAGACATCATCTTTTCACACAGATCATAGAGCACACACTAATGCACTTTTTCCTAAATCAACATGCAAACTTATCAAAATGAAAAATGCACAATGCAGGTATTTCTTTTCTCTTTCTTAATGTTGATGTACTACAAAAAGAAAGCTGTTGTATAACTTTGAATTCAATTTCAAGTGAAAGCAAACAAGCTTTTGTCCAAAATCAAAAGACACCTTAAGATTTACTTGTTTCGACACTAGAAATACATAAATTAAAACCATATGACGAAAGCAAAAGCTCAATCAGCTATGAACAACAAACAAACTAACTCTTAAGATCAAAACGACACTTATCACAGGTCTAGATCTAAGAGGCCACAGCAAGACTAGTTCACTTTTCGTTATGGGAAACTGCAAATGATGTAAGAAATACACAAAGAACAAATAGAGTTTCTTTATACAACCGAGGCGGAATAGTGGCAAGGAAAGGTGGTTTCAGATAGGTACATTGACTGATAACAGGCTGCAAAAACAAGGATGAAAACAGGGCAATAAACAGCAGGGAACCCCAGTTGCACAAGGCAAAACTGGTTCAGCACAGGTAGTACACTGTCAGTTTGACATTCAGCGTAGGTAGCCCCTTCGGGACCTGTGATGAAATGCAGACTGCCTTCACAGTGCCTGCAATGAACAGAGAAACTCTCGTTTCTCTTGGTTTCCGGGTTACAGATTGCTCAAAAATTCACAGTTTTTGGCCAAATCAAAGGCTATCAATCAAGTACACACTAAAGGGTAATTAGGAGGATGAAAAGCTATCACTAAGAGCTGTTCAGAGTCCTTGTGGATCAGCTCTTCAAATCATAAACATGCCCAGAAACTGAGCTAGAGTAGCTGCCCTCTACTTTGCATTTGAAAGATCCAAATGCAGTTCGATTCGGTACTCCCTGTGCTTAGGAAATGAATAGCAAAAACACAAACAACCAACAAGATACGGTCCCCAGTGGAGTCGCCAATTTGTTGTTGGGAAAAGTATCCAATACGGAATGACCCTATCCCACTCTAAGGGTGATAGTACCTCAGCAACAATCGAAGCAAAGCTATCTGAGATTTCTTCTTTATGAAAGTAAAATAGGAGAGAAAGAGATCCACTAACCGATGTCTTTCACTAATGGTTGATCCAATCTTCTCTCCTTGCTGCTTGCTCCCAGCTCCTTGCTCTTTCACCGGTCCAGCTACACCAAGATCCTGCAAAATGGCAAGAGAGGGAAACTACAAGAAGCATACATTCATAATTGATTCAAGGATTAGAATAAATCAAATACACAAGCATAACAATACATCATTGAGATACATGCATATAGAAGAACCTCAAATGCTTTATTAATGGAAGAAGTAAAGTTCAGGAAGTGATACAACCATAAAAGGCCCAATCCAGCATCACCTCCCAGCAGAAAGAAATCTCCTCTTCACCTCCTTCAAAGCAAATCACCCAATAGTTCTAAACTCAAACCAACAGCACTTCCTTACATTCACAAGATTCCAGCCCCCCTAGACCTCATGAGAGAGATCTATATATAGGGTTTTGGAGAAAGGATGAGTCAGCTTGAGAGCTGACTAGTGTCCTCTCTCACTTCAGTTATTCTTCAGTTCTTGAGTCCACTTGGAGGTTCTTGCTTCCACTTGGAGATCTAGACCCTCTTACTCATCACCAGTCGAATTCCTTGATCCAAGTGTCATTTTGGAAGCTTCCTGGGCATTGACACCTTGAGGAATGACTGTGCCACATGTCCCAACTCGCCCAGCGCAGGTAGCCTTCTTTGCAGTTGACATTCAGCGCAGGTAGTCAGTGGAGCAGTTGACATTCAGCGCAGATGCTCAGTGGAGCAGTCGACATGATCCAGAATTGCCTTGTTTTTGAGTGTTTTCAGGTGGAGAACTGTTATTCAGTGCTGTGGTTTGCTGACCTTGTTCCTCTAGGGGTAGGAACAACATGCTTAGGGACTTTGGATCCCTTAGATTATGGACATTTCATGCTTCATGTTGTAAGGCACAAAAATGTCTATAACAATTTGGGCTTCGAGGGCTTGGATTTCATTCCTTAGTTTCTGCATGTCCAGGCTTGAAGCCTGGTCTGTTGTTGGCGCTGGTGCTGAGGTGGATGGTGCTGCCTATTCTGTTTGTTGAGTAGGGGGAGCAGTGGTTTGATGAGCTTCCTCAAGGTTAATTATTTCAGGAGGAGGCTGCGAGGTTTGACCTCCTTCCTTTTGCTGCAATGCTGCCTGGGCAGCCTCTGACTCTCCCAACTTCTCTTGGGTCTGGATTAGCTGTTTGTATAGGGATACCAGCAAAGCAGTGGCATCTTGATCATGTCTAAGCTGACCAACTTCTTCAGTTTGTGGGTGAATTGTTGCTGGGACTTTGACCATCTTTCTAAGGGCTGCCATGTCTGCATCCCTCAATTTCAACAATGCCTGCACAGCCTTAATATCCTTGGGATCATGCCCAAGTTCTATAATTATTTCCTCCAAGGCTTTAATTCTGTTATCCTTCGCTTGAGAGGAAGCCCTTTCAACCTCAAGCTGGGCAGTTGTATTATTTAGGCTATTTTCTAGCCTGTAGTTATCCAGTGTTTTGTCTGCCAAGGAGGCATACACCATCTCACCCGTTTGTTTGTGCAATTCGATTTTGTCCATTAGGTGGATGTCCTTGGCAAGGACCTCAAGATTGGTCCTTATATAATCTGCAGGGGACTGTGGCTATACTACAGCTGGCATAAAATGACTCATGATCATTTTGCCCTCCTGAACATCATAGGCAGACATTAGTCTTTGCTGGTTGGTAGGAGCCATTTTCAGCAGATGATTATAGAGCTGTATTTTAAGTGGCTCATTTTTCCTTTTAATGTCAATAAACTGTTGTTTGATTCCTCCTTCAGCTTCTCTTTGGTGGCTTGAGGAGCTGACTTCTCCTCCCATTGTTCTGTCTTGTCCCTGCTGGAAGGAGCTAGCAGATGCTTCTCTACTAGGTGGGCCCATGCCCAGAGACTGCCCTATTGGCATTTCCTCCTCAGAGAAGGGATTCATTCTATGCCTTTTTCCTCCCTGATTTATGGATGATGTGAGGGGAGTCTCTCTGTCCCTTTTCCTACTTATATCCTCCTTTTGTGGAGTTTGGAGGACTGAAGCTTCAGTAGTAGTCTCTTGCCTAGGAGGCACAGTATTTTGAGCCTGTTGCTCAGTGAAAATTGGGGCCTCAGCTGCCCTTTCTTGCTATAATGGCTACTCTTTGTCATACTTCCCCTCTTCTTGCTGTTGTTCCTGCTGTTGTGGCTTCTCTACCTACTGCTGTTGCTGCTCTACCTACTGCTGAGGTGGTTGTTCTGTTTCCATCTCTTTTTCCTTGCCTTTGCTAGAGGTTTGCTCGCTAGCTTTGGCTGCTTGCTGATTTGGAGTTGAGGATGAGGCAACTGCTCCCACTTGTGTGCTTGGAAGAGTGGGTACCTGTGAACAAAGTTCAAGGTCAGCCATCTTTTTCAGATTTATCACTGCTCTTTGATTCAACTCTTCTTGTGTAACAGGCTCCTCTAGGGTTCCTCTCCTCCATTTTAATTGATTTGCATATTTTTCTATATGAGGAATCCTTACATGGTCATAACCTGACAGCCTATACTTGACCCTTCTTAAAGATACGAAGTGATTGGGGTCATATGGTTTCCACAGGAAACTGGTTTGCAGGCCCAGGGATTCTAACATGCTATCCGCCTCTTTCCAACCTTCTTCCCTTTTGTTGTAGATAAAGTGGCCAAGTTGGTTCCTGACCTTCAGTTGTGCTTTCTTGCCTCTGCCTGAAAAGTGCAGCACATCAACATTTCCAAATTGCCTGAAGTATTCCAGGGCAAACAATCTCATGGGCACATACTTGGGCAATCTGCAGGGAGGCAGTTCACACCCATAGATCCTGATGACTGTGTGGTTCTGGTAGAAGTACCAGTCCCCAATGCTGTATGTTTTGGATAACTGAAGGATCCTTTGCATTTCATCAGTGAGCCTTGGAGGAGGTGAACTCATCAGCATAGACATGGCTGGGTGGATGAAGAGATCTATGAACTCACAGTAAGTGTATGGAGAATGAGATCTGTAGTGGAAGGCAGAGGACCAGTAGACCACTGACCTTGGATTGCCTTGGGCATCCACTCTTTTGATAGCAAAAGAAAACTTCTCATGTTGATAATATAAGATCAAATGATAAATGTAGGAGGTGTATCTGAACACCTTTTCTCGGGCCAAGTTCATCAACTGCTCATGTATTTTATCAGAGATGTAGGTGGCATAGTCATAGCAGATTGGAGACTTGCCAGGAGCGAACATGAGCATCATTACCAGCACAGTTTGATCAACAAATTCAATTGAATTATAGCCCAAAATGGGACTAATCATGTCTGCAAGATCTCTTCCCAATTGATTGAGGTATACTTGGTTAACAGGAGGATACTTCACAGAGTCAGAGTCAATGTACAGCTGATTTAATTTGGTGACCTGAGCATCTGTCAATCTGGCTCCTTGATTTATCAAGTCTATGAGTGATAGAGGGACCAATTTCTTCTCAGTCTTGAAGCAGAGCATCTCTTTGATAGCTTCAGGGGTGATGTAGAACACAGCTGAGCCTGAAGGGTCAAGCACTGCCCTCTGAGTAAGGTCATAGTTTTCAGCACATAGGTGGATCAAATCAGGGAACTGATTGACCTGAGGGAGCTTGAATATAGGGAGAAAAGAGTCCCATATGCCCAATACATCTGTCCCATTCTCATGTTTAGCCTTTAATTCATTTAGCAGGTGGATGTGGAACTTGGTCCTCATCAGCATTTCCTCTGAAATTTGATAGTCCAGGTCTGCTAGAGGCTGCCACTCCAATTCTCTCTGAGGGGCATTCAATGGAGCAACGTTTAATGCCACCGGGGCTGCTGGTGGATCCATGATTTCCTTTAGGATTCTGTTGCTTATGGACTAGTTTTATTGTGCAGAACAACACCAAAGAGTTTTCTTTGAAGAGGTAGGTGAATTACTCAGGAACAGAGGACAAAAGGTGAGTTGCAACAATTGAAATACTGCTTAGAACACGAATAAGGAAAATGTCTGGCCTTACTCTCACTTTTACAGCAAATTGGTATGGTGTGGGTTACCTGTTCGTGATTGTGCGAACAGAATGCAGTTTTCAGAAAATTTCAGGTAAACGAGGCTTAGCTAGTGAATTTCGACGTTCTAGGTGCAAATGGGGACCAGGCACGAGGGATTTGCCGGTGAATTATATATTTTTTCAGTGTTTTAAGCTATTTTGGCAATTTACAGACAAAACCGGGCGCAGAAAGGATTTGCATGGATAAATACCTGATATATAGTCAGCAATGGTCAAGAATGCAGGTGAAATGGCGCGCCAGCGGTCTCCAGGTTGAATTCAACAGGTTGGCAAAGGCTCGGACGTAAAATTCATGCAGAGGATATAACAGCGTTTTTTGCAAAAAGTGCGAAAAATGCGACATTTCGGCCAAAATATGGTTTTTTTAGGACTTTGGCGCCTTTTTTGGATGACGTCAGCATGACGTCATCAGGTGGGGTCGAGGTCGGATGACGTCAGCATGACATTATTGGGTGACATGGTGGCATACAAGAGGTCCATGGGGATGGTGAAGTGGCAGACAGGTGGGGCAACTAGAGGACGGGGCGCTGACACGGCAGTGACGCTGGAGGTGACGATGGCGGTGACGCTGGCAGGGCGGATCACCCGAAACCGGAAGTCGTTAGCGGTTTCATATCGCACCGCTTTTGGTACGGGGGCAGAAATGTCAGATGTACCTCTGATACGCTATGGGGGTGGCGCGTGGCAGAGGCCTGACGTCACCCTCTGACAAATATCGGAAGGTAACTCTCGGACGTCGGGGCCGGTCCGATATGCACGAGGGCCATCGGATCAAAAGGGCCCGATCGGACGGTCGACGGGACGTTGAGATGGCCGAACGATACGAACAGAGGGCGGGAATAAAATAATATTTCTTTTGGGATTTGTGCCCGGCGGAAACCTTTGGAATATGGCGGATTTTTATGGTTTTTCAATGTATTTTGTAAAAATGCACATAGCGCCAGAACTTTGGATAAAATGAAAAAGTGGGTTTTCGGTGGATATTTTGCAAACGAAGTGGGTTAGGGGTACAGTAATGGGGTTTTTTATAAGGTTTTAGCATATGAAGGGGTTAAATGGGTCAAATGACTTCTTGAAGGGGGGAAGAGGGGTAGGGTTTAGGGTTCTTAAACTGGCCTAGTGCCAATTTAATCCCTGACTGTGAACATATGGCTATAATGCCAAGGGGGGGGATATTTATACAATGCTTGGGGTTTATACACCATAGTGTTATAATAGTAGGGAAAGGGTAACATAGGGGATTTAGATAATAGAAGTTAGGGGTTAATATGGATGGAAAAGGTGAATGAGGAGTGAAATCACTAAGTTTATTGGAAAATCACTTAGCTTAGGGAGTAGATCAAAATGAAAAGAATTTTAGACAAGAAATGTGGCTTTTAAAGGAATAAGAACCACCATAAAACCACCAATTCTTCCATAAATCTCAACTGATGAGGGGATGTTAGGAATGGTAGTGAAAAGGGGAAACTGGGAAGTTAGACATGCTCCTTTACTTTGCTGCAACATAATGGAGAAGAGGACCTTCTCAAACCATTGATTTTCCTTTGTGAATAGGTTAGCCCACATTCAATTGTAAGGAATGACACTTCTGCAACCCCATCTGCCTACCCATCTATTTGCCTAGCATTTTTTATTTCTTCATGGAGGGTGCACTTAGACTTGCAGACCCTCATATGCCTTTTCTTTTCTCTTGGCTTTTCTCTTGATTTTCTATCTAGAACTACCCTTATTGCTTCCAAGGTCCCAGATTAAGCAGTTGGGAACCTTAATTCTCTACCTAAGCTACTGGTCTGCCAAGATTAAACAGTTTGGACAGACTTCTTCCTCTATTCTACAACAAAAAATTGAAACATGGCATGATCCAGATTAGGCTTTTGGATCACCCATCAAAATTGAGTCAATAAAAAACTATGTACATACATTGTTTTCTCTAGGAAATATGGGATCTTTGCATCACCAAAGCAGAGCATATTTGGAACTTTCTTTGCCAATCATGAAATATGAAACCTATTGATATAGGTAGCTAACACATCCAAGAAGGTATCTACCTCATTTAGACGATCATAGGTAGGCAGATATCTTACTTTTGTTGACACACAGCGTAACAACCTTGTCATCATATTGCACTTCAACGTAGTTACTTCGTGTAACCGATTCTACCATCGTTCTACTTCTTCGTCAGAATCCAAAGTGCAGGAACTCTCACGCTCCCATGTAATCTACCCATCCATGGTGGGATTCACCCAGTCTTGGCCTCATGCTGTTATCTTATAGATGCAGTCCATATCATCATCACTTTCATAGTCGCGGACCGACTCTGTATAGCACGATCCTTCAACAGGGTCCAAGGGTATAATTACGCGTAATGAATTCTTTTCAAAGATCATTTTTTCTTTTTCAGATTAATTACCCCATTCATTTTAGTGGCCCGGTCAATTCCTAGGAGAACGGGCTAGGGATTGTTGTCATCAACAAACTCTATCACTTTGAAATCAACTAGTGCACTCTATCCCTTAATAGCCACAGTTATTCCCTGCAATTGCCCCATGGGTATGATTTTCTACTCATTCACCATTCTTAGTTGAATTGGAGACCACTCAAGCACAGGTCTTCCCATTCGCTCCCATGTCTATTTCAGCAGAACATTCACATTTGATCCCAAATCCAGGATGACTTGATCCATCTCATATTCTCCAATCAGCATAGTTAGCCTAATTTCCCATCCCTTCCTTGTCTTATGCTTTCAAATCTTCTGGACTATGTGTGGTTCTCTTGGTGTGGTCCCAGCGCATTTGTTGATGAGTTCGGGTAACCTTTTCATAGTCTTACTGTCACGCAGTAACTTCATACAGGTTTCTAGGAACATTGTGAGCATAGATGGGTCCATTTCCGACTCTGGTTTATCTTTTATTCTTGAAGTGGAGGCATCAGCGAAACTCTTCTTAGCTTTCGTGAAGGTTTCCCTAGTGTGCTCCAAATCAAACTCTGCTTCTTTCACCAGAGCTTTCTGAACCCACGTATTATATTCTTCCTATTTACCTTTGTCATCTCCTGTCACGATTCCACTTCAGAGCACAATGTTCACATTCGGATCTTCCTCGCACAGCTCAGACCTCATCATTTGTAGGTTCTGAGTCGGGGGAGGTGGTAGCACTACTTTGTCGCGTATCCTAGCTTCAGATTAGGATAATATTCTATCTCATGATCAAACAACATGCAATAAAAACACTACGGGCACGTTGGATTCATGAAATCATGGGTATAATGTCCTGGCCCTCCATAATTGTAGCAAATAAACTGTCTGCGACCTCTACCAAGTCCTCCTCTGCCTCGGCCTCGTTCACGCACCTGAAATCCTGTTCACGCCATTCCTGTATTCTGGTCAAGGGGCCACATTTCAGCCTGAAATTTGTAGATGGGTGTTCTATCCATCATCAACTCATAGATTCTACAAGTGCACTTATCATGTCCCATCGACCTACAAAAGTTGTAGAACAATTGTTAAGAATTCTGTGTATACTTTTGTAAAAAGTGACAATTTTCCGTGGCATTTTTTCTTGCTATTTGACAGATCGCACACCACGAAGTAGGTGCTACACTAGGTCCTGCTTGAGTTTATGGCCTTAAAGGCATTGGTCCTCCTCCTGCGAGGTAATTTGTAAAAACTGGGTAGTGGTCTTTGTCATGACCCTGACTCTTGCATTTCAAACACCATACTTCTTCTCGTACTTCTAGTCAAACTGTCCTATCCTATTTCAGAATCTGCATCTCAAGGCACCGATTCTTCAGCTGCATGTGGATCTGCTAAACTCCTAGGTTAGGATCTTGCATCGGGGTCTCATGTAGCCTCATAGCAATCTCTAAGGCCTCTACCTGAGTCGTTATCTTCTGCTGCGACATCACACTCTTTAAATGTGGTAGTAGTGAACCTACAAACCACTCACGATTTTGTCCATCCATCAAATTCATATTGGCTTCACGAATCGTACATTTTAGCCTTTGATCCAGCACCCAAGGAGTCTCACTTGGTAGCATCGTAATATATTTAAATCTAATGATCGATTATGCTTCAGATTTAAGGCTGCTAAATTCTTTATTTAGAATTGCTTGGATATCCGTGACTCTCGTATTATGGTTATCATTGGAGTACTTAATATACTAGGTCAGCGCGTGATCTTGTAGGGTGATAACCAGTGTCGCCTTCTTTATATGGTCATCTGCAACACATTACGCTTCCCATACAACCCTTACAATGAACCAGAATTGATCCAGATCCTCATTTCCAAAACCTTTGAACACAGGAAAATTCACTTTGCTTGCCATATTGAATCACGGTGGTGGTGGAGTTGGTATGGGTAAAGATGGAGGTGATGGTGGTGAAGCTAGTGGTGGTGTGGGTGGAGGTGGTATTCATGGAATTCTTTGCCTTATCAGATGAATGTCACTTTACGAAGAGACCTTCACGAGCTCTTCCTCATCCCCTTGAGGAGGTGAAATCAAGGGGCTATTTTCTGGACCCTTATTTCCTTCATTCCTGTAAACCTTTCCACTTTGTGTAGCCCCGAACATCAAGGTGAATGCATAACCCTCTCTTCACACAATAACATTTTAATCCAAGTATTCAAAGACTTTACATACTTACCTCGTGGTCCTTTGATAAAGCATCACTCTGCCTCATTGTAGCTGACTGAGGTATCAATCAGGAACTCAATAAAAAATCCTCCTATAATACGATCGAGCCAATGATCAACAGTGCATGCGATCTTATCCTACGATGCTTCCAACCTTCAAACTAACTCTGGGGTCCACATAATAGGACTGTCAAGTTTCCACCTTCCTTGGCTATCTACTAGCTTTGCGATCCAATCATATAGCTCAGTAGGGAAGGACGCGAAGAAGACTTCATGGATCTCCATATACATGTAGATGTTTAACCACTCTTCTTTTGATAGTCACGAGTTTCTTTTCTCCTACGCTGCAAACTCATGAATTCTTATATCCAACTAGCCTTTGATTTCTTTCAAAGTTTGATTCCAATGAGACGACATCAGACATCTCTATGAAGATTCCAGTCCTGGCATCGAAACCATTTGTTGGCTTATGGGGGCCTGAACCAGGTTTAAATTTATTTAGACAAACAAATCCCTACACTACTAGCCCTTTCGGGATTAGCCCGTGGAGCGCAGGCTGAAGTCTCACCCGAAGCAATATGGGGGGATGTTGGAACCAATTTTCTGCACCCTTGAGATGTTTGTGATGTCAATTTAGACCAACTATGCATGTCTTCGTGTAGGTGGCTTTGTTCACTATTCCAACCTTCAGTACCTTCATGATATGTTACAATCATCTTTCGCGTAGCCCTAACCAAGGGTTGAGATGCTTTGGTGCTGCTATGGCAACGAATTGCACTATTTCCCCAAACTACACCACGTATCTTACTTATCTTCGTAACAAATCTTAGTTAACTTCGTGTAAATAGATATTCTATCTTGCATTCACTTAATCAATATAATTATACACATTCACGCATCATATAAGTATTACAAGTGAATTTCATACCCGCGATAACAGATGCATAAAACAGGAAATAAATACACATAAATGATAGGAAAATTCTCTTTTATTAATACTTCCAACTGTTACAGACTTGACTCACACTACGCACTTAGCTGCAGGGGTCTGCGCACTCAGGTGTAGACTACTAGGCCTCTGCGCACTCAGCTACAGAGCCTTCTCCTACTCTACGACCCAAAACTAGACTTTAAACCTTAGAACTATCTCACACACGTCATATGTTCTTCATTTTTCATTAAGCCATCAAACTACTTAGATCCTCGCTCTATTTATACAATCTCATGGTCCGTGGACCATGGGTAGATCTCTACAGTAGACATTACAATAACAAAATTTAGGGCAGAAAACCCTATGACTCTTTAACAAACTACGTGCTCTGCACCCACAAAATGCAGAGTCTTTACATTGGAATTAAAATTTTTGACCAAAATCTGGGCTCTAAGCCCCAAAACCACACCCAACAATTCTAGATTAAAAACTAATACCTATATATACTTTCCCGACAACTGCGCAAAAAATGTTGGGTAATTTAATTGTGAGATAAATTACTTAGAATTAAATTATAAATCTAGGTTCGTATGCTTGTGAAGTAAACTACACTATATGTGCTAGGAAATCAATTTTCAATTTTAATTCTAAAAGAATAATTGTATATGATAGAAATATTTTTTGCAAAAATCACGTCAGAAGAATTTTGTCGACGCTTTTCAAACCAACTATTGTGGTTCATCATTAGGATCAAGAAACAAATGATAAACCTATGAAAATAAATCAAAAGAATGTGATGGAGTGAAACTGAAATTTTAATCCAAAAATAAGTTGAAAATTAAAGACTATGAATTCAAGGAAAATATATGAGATGAAATCTAGTCAAATCACACACACATACTTAATTTTGATGAAAGCAAAGATAATAACTATTCTTGAAGGAAACAAAAGCAAAGGAAACTATTCTATTATAGTGAAAGAGAGGACAATCTATTATAGGAAAGAAAATAACTTTTATTCTCATGAAAGCAAAGACACTTATGCTAATTAAAGTAGTAAATTAAATATAATGAAAACATTTGAACTTAATCTATCAAAGCATGATATCGTAATCTATGAAAACATTCAAAATTCAGTCTATAAAATCATCGAAATATTTAATCTGGAAAGGCGGGAAAATCTAATCTATGAAATCTTGCAAGTTTAATATATGAAAATGATACAATTAACTATGAAAGCAATGAAGACTTTAAATCATTTCAAAAATTCAGTGTGTGTTTAAAGCTTAAAGTTCATTAATAAATTAAAACCATCACATGCCTATGAATGCTTGTGAAATGAATGTGCAAAGAAGAAGCTAAATAAGTTTATATTTTTGGTATTTTAGATGTAATTCAAGTGCTTGATATGCAAAAGAAAATAAATTAAATAAGCATAAAAGAACCTACAAATAATGCATAGAAAACAGAGCATCTAATAAAAAGACTTGAAATAAACCTTGCAAAAATGAGCATAAAATAAACTAATCTATCTTGCAGAAATGAAACATTAGAATACACTCGTACTTATCAGGGGGGCCTCCTAAGCAAATGAAAGGTGGAAATTTCAGAAGCTATTGATCAAACACTAGATCTCATCATGAAGCCATACCCATGTAAAAGGATTGTATTCATTGAAAAATGTGTGAGTGAACATCAATAGTATTCCTCAAGCATAAGCATAACTTTAGCATTCAAGATTTAACACCCCTTTGATTGGATAAGGCACTCCTATTTATACAAAAACTAAGATAAGTAACTAATAAATGTAGATCCACATATCTCTCCTAGATCCACAAATATCTCATGTGGTTACAACCATGTGTTAACATCTAGCAAGTAACATATCTTCATATCCTCCCAAAAATATCTAAAATATTTGATAGGAGACACTTATTAGAACTTCCATGATTCTTCTCCATGAAATGTTCTTGATCAATGATCTTAAATATTCCTCAATTCTTCAAGAGTCTGACGAGAAAATTCGGATTTGAGACAATGAGACCAAATATGACTTCGCTGGAATTTTCAAATATTCCTACAAACATCACAAAATTCATCCGACTTTTAGATATAAGTGAATACATGTTATTTTTCTAATACTTTATCATAAATTCAATTAAAATACTAAAATGAATACTTTGGAAAATATAAGTATAAAACCATATATGATCATGAAAATGGCCTTAGTGTAAGGTGATGGAGTTGTAGAATATGGCAAACACTAAAGGAAAGTGAAAGAAATGAGGGTGAAATGGATGACATTTTTGAGACCCAACAATAGGCTCATAGAGTTTCAAATTCTCCATACTCACTATTGATTAAATGTCCATACTTATGGGTAGAATAAGTATTTAAGAATTATCGCCTACCTTCTCTAATACCTCAAGAAGACCATGCCATAGATCCTTGGTATTCTAATGTGGACCATAAAGCCTTCATTTTTAGATGAAACAATAGTCTCTCCTAGCTTGAACTTCTTCTCATTTTTTTATTGATCATGTTAGGCCTTGTAATTTTCATACACCTTCTTCATTGTTGCATGTATTTTCAAAAATATATACCTAATCTTATCAATTAAATTTTCAATTTTCCGTGCTTTTCCTATGGTTTCTTCTCTCCATCCTCCTTGTTAATCATATACAAAATCTAAGGTAGAAGGTGGTAAACACCCGAAACAATTTTCTGAAATGGAACTTACAGGTTGACGTATGGATTTCTGACTATACTAGTGCTAAATATAAATCCAATTTTAATCCCAAGTCCTTGTATGCGTCTAATTATAACCCCTCAAAAGTGACACCAGTTCCATGTTCATCACTTTTTTCTTCCTATCTATTTATGGGAGAATAATTGTAGATATCTTCATCATGGTGTCACTCATAAAGTGTAGTTCGGAAGTTATTGAGAAATCCATAATGTCTTTCTAAGATGGTTCTCCTTTGTATCCCAAAGTGCTCCTGAACCTTTTCAAAGAGCATGTTTGTTGAATATTTTCCTTGATGGTAATTTAACAAGGTATGAGAATTCACATCTTAATAAACCTATCAACTATTGCAAACAGATAGTCATGTTCCTCCCTTGTTTTTGGAAAAACACCCACAAAATCCATGTATATGTTCTTCCATCGTCTAGTAGGAATAGTTAAGGGGTGATATAAACTTATCTTTCTATTTCTATACTTACTAGTACAAAAAGGTATGCACTATTTAAAGAATTTAGTTGCATCTTCTCTCATTATAGCCCAATACACATACCTTTTGTAAGTTGGAAACTATGTTACCAACACTAAAATTTTAGGAAAATTTGAAGGTGTTAGTCTCTCTAATAAAATACAATCTTTTACCTTTAGGAACACTGAGATTTTATCTCATGTAAAGAAAACCATTTTGGAGATGATATTAATCCCTACCATCACCTTCTTCTACAAAAATTTGACCTCATAATTACTAAACACCTTCTTAAATTCCTCATCTTTTTTGGATGCCTATTGGTATGCATCATGGGTGAAAATATCCATCATAAAAGTTATCAAAACCATGATCTTGGATGTAGGTGGCCTTGATAGTACGCCTACCTACTTATTAGTTTGTCCTCCTTATATTTGATGATTAGATGAAATTGTTGTAAAACATCCATCCACTTGTACTGTTTAATTTGTTGAATCTCATTTTTGTCCTATAAATATTATAGTGGTTATAAATTGTTATGCATGATAGCTTCCTTTCCCATTTTATAGTGTTTTCGTTTCTTAATATATTGAACCAAGGCATAGAGTTCCTTGTCATATTAATGTATTATAGGATTTTTCCATGGAAAATTTTAGAATGATAACATATCATATTACCTCCCTAATTCAATATCACTCTGATATCATATTTACTTGCATCCCTCTCCACATCAAATTGATTTTGCAAATTGGGAAATGCAATAACTTGTTCTCAACTAATCTTTCATCCAACTCTTTATAATTGGTATGGTGATTACCTCCCCATTGAAAACTCTTTCCTTTGGTTGGTATGGCATGGAGTGATGCCGTCATACATAGAAAGGATGTTATATACTTCCATATATAGTTAGCCCCTTGTGGATGGGCTCCATTTTCATGCAACTTATCTCGAGTTCCACTCCATTAAGTGCATGCCTGATATACACCTTTGTCTACTAAGAAAATTCACAATTATTAAGGTTTTCTAATAGTTGGTGCCCTTTAGGGTCCGTAACGCCTACACGAGATGTGACATGTTCTTTTTCCAACTAGAGATATAAGGCTAGATATCATTTAAGTACAATGCTACAAATGAATCTAGAAATGGATGCAATACATCATTCAACATATGGATAATTGTAATTGGTGCATTACATAAACCAAAAGAATTAAAAACAACTTGGTGCAATTTCCAAGATATTTTTCAATCCTTGGATATCTATAATGACATAAGTGATATTTCCTTGCTGAGTTTTCAAGATTCAAAGCTCCCTCTGAAGCTCTCTCTAAATCCAAGGACTAGTCACAAATTTGTTTTGATATTATAACTTCTTCTAGCCCAAACAATTTTAACTATGTACTTGCAATCCTCTCTATGGAAATCATAAAATAATAGTTGCAATCAAGAAATGAAAATAAAGTAAGAGAATATATTTACTAAAGAAATCAATAATAGTATAAGAGTGATAGAGCACTTATCTTTTATGAACAACAAAAACTCCCTCTTAATCTTATACTTATCAATTTCATTGATCTAGACATAATTAGGGTGTTTCTTTGTTTCAACAACTCATTCTATGGTTTTTTCCAAAACCCTAGGCATTTTATTATCAAGCCTTTCTAGGTTCGAAAAACATTGAAATGAAAACCTTCATTGCACATGGAAGAACTCAATCTAGTGTTTTTATCCGAAGACCATAAATTCAATTATGCATAAGCCATGATCCATATTAGGGTTTTGATCACAAACCCTAATGTCAAAAACTTAAATATATATTTTCCACCAAGATTAGATGACTCTAGGGTTTTGTTCAAAAACCTTAGAAAATCAACCAAATCCTACCTCCTTGCAGGACATGTTCCTAAACTTCACACAATCCCATGCTTTATCAAAGTAGTCTTTGTTGGTAAGGTAAATCCCCTCTGCGGACAGAGGCGATCCCACTAGCCTAAAACAGAACTAGCCACAATCAAACCACGCTGCCACGCAAGTTCCTAGTTATGCATCAAAGGCGAATTAAGAAGACCAACCTGGAATCCAACGCTATGGTTGAAGCAGAGTTGATATTCCCGCTCCCTCGCTCCAGCAGATCATAAACGAACACCTGCACATGCAAAGGAAGAGACAGATACCAACATAAAATCTACCAAGGCACAACTATATTTCAGTCAGAAAGGAAATAAATCAACACATCACCATAATAGACAATGAGATTGGAACTATAATAGCAGTCGCTCATTAATTAATAATAAACAGGAAAAGTTACAACCAAGGTTCTGACATTGAACCTCTCTTGGCTGGGCGAGCAACTATATGTGTCTTGCAATGTATCTCCTCTCGGCAGCATAACCTCTCTAGCATTTATTATCACTCATGATAATCACAACCAACATTCCTCCAAGAACTCAAGAACTCAACATCTAGCACTCCATGACTAGCACTCCATGACTAGCACTCCATGACTAGCACTCCATGACTAGCTTGTCAAATGCATAAGGACAAGCTTATATAGATGAAGAAGGGAGGAGGATACGATGAACCGGGACACCTATTGTGGATTAAAATTATCCCCAAAAGCCATTAAAGATGGAGATAGGATAGAACTCAACATAAGACTGATTTTTTATCCTCAAAAAGCTCCATGTAATGAAGGAAACAACAGTCGGGCGTGCGTTAAGGCAAAAAGCATGACCAAACTTGGTTGGCGCGACTGTTGCTCTAAGACAGAGCACCAATGGTCGCGCCCTCTTTTGAGGATCTCCATGATTGGCGCGGGTAAGATACTGTGGACCTGTGCCAATGGAAAAAGAGTGCTTTTCAGGGATAATCTGTAGAAGGTGTCTTCAGGGAACATGAAGTACATACTCAGGGGAACATAATGCAAGTGTTTTTAGACTTTATTACTTCTTATAACTCCCGGGATGAGTCCTCCAAAGTACGACAAGAGGAGTAACAGGGATGGTGACAAATTACTGTGTAACAGATGCCCCCTAAAGCATGAGGTCTGAGAGGTGGAGAGGGGTAAATGCTTTACAAGAACACACAAGAACACATATATAGAGCTGCCGCCGAGGATCTGTGTTAAGAGACATGACTGATAGTTCAATTACATGATGTACTTGGTATGGTCGCAGCCATCCATAAGAGAGTACATAAATAATCTAGATCCATAGTATGGATGCAGCCATCTGGTTAGGATCCATGAATTGACTCAGGTATGGTCGCAGCCATCCAGTGAATGAGTCAAGTATCAAGAATCACGCCTGGATTACAACAGACACAATCCAGGGTCTTGCGCTCCATCTCGATCCGAACAAGAGTACAAGTTCAAGCATGTGAATATATGAGCTGAAGTCGAACATGCATGAACATCGTCTGATTACCAGTCAATAGTGGAAACTGTTAACAGACGCGAGAGGTACCACCAATAATGAAAATGGTCCTCAAGGTACTATAGGTACAATCTACGGCGTGTGAATTAATGATCTGAAGTCGAACACCCGTAGAATCATTCGATTGGAGGCCAATGATGAAAACCTCACATCGAACACGAAGAACCTGCCATTGAGGCATGCAGGCTCCAAGGCACCGGAAAGGAGTCTCTAGATCAACTTCCTGGATAATGAGTTGAAGTCGACAGGAAGTGACCCTGATCGAAGGTGGGCCATAATGTTTCCCACATCATCGACACGAGATAGAGAGATAACATTGTGAATCAAGATTGTGCGAACTATCAGAGGGAGGTTGTTTCTTTGCAGAGGTCAACTTCTCTTGAACATATCGGTGGCACATTAATGGAATCGGCAGTATTTGACATCAATGTATCAAAGGTCATGATGACGAGGAAATGAGTGGATGAGAGGTCAAATAAGGTACCCAAGTCCATGGAAGCAAGTGAAAGATATTAGATGAGATATCCCCACCCTGGACACGAAAGCAGAAAAGTGCCATGTTCAAGAGTGACATACTGTCGTCACGGTAATAATTATGGTTCAAAAATTTTCTTTTCACCCCGCCATTTCTGGCGAGTACCCCAATTATTTTTAACAAGCTTGATGGGGATAGCATATGCTTGTGGTGTGACAAAATCCGATGTCATCAAGTTTTAACGAGTCTGACAAAGGAAGAACTCGGCGTCTTTTCATGTTTAGAGAGTTTGAAAAGACAGCAGAAAAGGAAACTCCAAGGATGTCCTTTTTCGTAAAGTTGTGTCTCTCGGGCCCGAAAAAGTATAAAATAATACCCGAAAGAACCGCCCGATCATTACGATCGAGGAGTACTTTTCATAATTAGTGATTTTGACCTGAAAAAGTAAAAAAGCGGTCAAAACCACGTCGTTTCGTAACCATTAACGAGTCTGAAACGACAAAAACCCGGTAATATTTTTATGTTTTAACGGTCGACAAAAAGAACTTAAAAAGACCGCCCCTTATTAACATTTAACGAGTCAAGAGGAGCGACTCGGTAATCTTTTCCTCTTTAAATAGTCAGAAAAGAGCTGAAAGCAGACCTCCATTTTTATTTTCTTTAACGAGTCAAAAAGGAAAAATACTCGGCAATCTTTTCATATTTTACGAGTCAGAAAAGAGCGTAAAGGCGACTCGTCCTGAAGGAATGAGTGGTATAAAGGGTAGCAACTGGTTCCGGTAATGGTGGAACTTGCTCGAAACATGTAAAGGTTAAGAGGCTGGCTAATAAAACCACTCATCGTTGCGGTTCCTCGGGAAAGGAGAAACAACCAAGTGAAAGCATATGATCGGCCAAAGAGATGGTGGCGATGGAATGAAACAACCAAGGCTCATCTAGCAGAATTTAGCAGATAAAAGGCAATCACGGGATGTAAATCAGGTATGGGTTCATTTTTTTTTCACAAGCTTGAACCATGGAGAACTCTGCTTGGATTCGGTTTCATGTTTACACAAGCTTGAAACGAAAAACTATGCTTGCTATAAATTTGCATGCCCCCAGCATGATAATGCAAATCGAGGTACATGCCCCCCAAGCTTCATGGCATTCACGGAGTGGATGGAATGAAGGTTTACTTGGAAAGACTCGATTTTGAAGGAGGATGCATGCCCCCCCGGGCCTCAGTCACGCGCCCGGGTCAACTGCCGTCATCAGAATGACGGAGTGGATGTTGAGGCATTTCCTGTGGAAATAAGACCATTTAGGAATGGTAGATGACTATATGTGAAGTGTGAACCGGGGAATGAAAGTTGGTCTACGACCTTGATCGTCCTTCCTTCGTGCGGAAAACACATCACTCTGAAGAGTGAGGACACAATTGCACGTATGCGATAAATATAATCTCGTCCAAGGAGTAAATTGTAATCTAACGGACCTTGGACTAACATGACGCCCATTTGAACAGTCTTCCCTTCTAATGTGATAGGTACATTGGGAAGAATTCCTAAAGGTCGAGTGGTTTCTCGATGGAAACCTGTAAGGTTTCTCATCTCAGGCAGAAGCAGTGGGGAACCAAGTGCTTCCCAAGCTGTCGAAGAAAGGATACTCACAGGAGATCTCTCATCAATAATTGTACCGGCCATAACCATGCGGTAGACTTGGACTATAATTCGAAATGGTATGGAGGCTAGTAACCGAGGATTGCCTAGTTGATCCCAATTGAAGGAAACAACTAGGTTTCTTGGAGGTGGGACTCAATAGACAGCCGGATATGATTCTGATGGACTTTCTTCCTGGTGCGAAGGAATGAGAGGGATGCTCACTTGATCATTAGAATCTATGTTGATAAATAGAATTTGGATGGTGGGGTCTTCATTCTTTGCAGTGATAACATCATTTGAGGAGGGAAATTCTGAAGGCAAAACCGGGTCACTTGTAAGCTGGACCTTTTGACTTTTGTCTGGTTTGGATTCAGATGTAAGATCATCTAAGGATGGAACTTCTGAAGGCAAAACCGGGTCACTTGTAAGCTGGACCTTTTGACTTTTGTCTGGTTTGGATTCAGATGTAAGATCATCTAAGGATGGAACTTCTGAAGGCAAAACCGGGTCACTTGTAAGCTGGACCTTTTGAAAGACCGGGTCAACTGTAATCTGGAACTTTGGACTTTCGTTTGGTTTGGACTCAGGTGGTTCATCTTTGATGATAAAGTGGTGCATAGATGAGGAATGTAAATCAACACTCGTTCTGACCAGGGACTGGTCTGGAACAGGCGGAGCACAGCTAGGTTCAGGAAGAGAAGGCTGGACCAAAGAGGAATCATGCTTGATCACTTGGTTAGTGGAGAGATGATCTACAGTTGCAAAAAGACGTTGATATCCAGCGGGTAGTTGGGGTAAGGGAACTGACAGAATTTCCAAAAGATGGGAGGCTTCATCCATAAGTGGACAAAGGCGAAGGAGATGACTACCTTCACAAAGTCGACAAGGGAAACGAACCTTCCCTTTTCTCTTACCAATTGATAAGATATCATTGATCTGTGACGACAAGGGGCGAGTCGGGTCACGGGACCATATATCTAGGATCCTGGGAATACCGGGACAATCAGAAAGAAAATGGTCCTCCTTGCATAATCGACAAGGAGACTTAGCCTTCCGCGGAGGAGCAGAAGGTGGTTCCACTTCAGATATTCTTGTGGTAGATGCGACCTTTCCCTTAGGAGCCTTCTTCTTTTTGTTCTTCTTCTTCTTCTTTTTAGCCACCTGGTTACTGAAATCCAAGGGTTCACCAAGCGAAGTAGAAGATGAGGACGCAGCAATAGGCGAAGAAGGGGAGGGGTCCACCTTAGAATCAACATGGTGTTGTTCGGGTGGAGGAGGTGGTGGCGGAACAGGAGTTATCACACTCGAGACCACCGAGTTTCAAAACAACCATACGGGTAAACCAATGGTCAACCCAGGCAAAGACAATGTTGCGATATACTGAACACAACATTTCCAACAGAAGGAATGGACGAGGGTTCCCATCAGGAGGAACACCTTGGCCGGTGGGCGCCGGGAAGGCTGCCATTGAACGAGAAATAATCCTACTCAAGCTAACGCAAACAAAATCTAATTGGGTAGATGTTATCGTGGCCAATAAATTTTAAGACACTGAACTTGACCTTTTCATATTTTAAGAGTCGAGAAAAGGATAAAAGATGACTCTAGTCTCCTTCGAATATTTAATGAGCACGAAGTGACAAGACGCTCACAGGCACCTTTTCTTTTAGGGAGTCCGAAAAGGATCAAAAGTGACTACTCTGGAGACTCTAGGTATAAGGTTTACCAAACAATCCGTAAAACTGCTTATACACCTTGGCAATCAGATGAAAACCAAGGACTTCCCGTACTGCAGTCAATCTTCCCGAATGCTGTGTTCAATGCATTACAGCTTGTAAGGCGACAGACTCGGCTTCCTATGGATAAAGGATAATAGCCTAGTGGGGTCTCCCGTATATACGCGACAGTACGTGGGAGCTCAGTCCGTATTGGCACCTATCGTTTCACGGTGGAGGAATCACCCAACCACTCGACGATAAACTACCAGGTTTAAAGACGCCGGAACACGTCTCTAACCTAGACCGCTAGAGTATTTGCGTTATGTTCCAATGCGTTGTTATGTTCATTGAGTTTATTTTAAAGTTTATCTTCGATTATGTTTCAGTTTTTTGGTCCTACCGTATGTGATATCTCAAAGACTTCTTAAATGCAAACTATATGCCAAAACTATATCATTTGATTCGATGAATTCTATCTACAGGAGGGTTGAGATCTTTACACAAACGAAATGATCACTCAACAAACACCAAAGATCCTAATGCAGCTAATAACAAGAAATGAAATTTTTTCTTTTTCTTTTTAATAGCAACAAATAACAATAAACGCTAACTAATATGATGCAAAAGATATTTTGTTTTTCTTTCCTTTAAGATGGCATGATGCATCTAAACAAATTTTAAGAGATATACACAATCCAAATTCACTCAATGAAATAGAACCAACTTTGAAACACCAAAATGAACTATGCAAGCAAGGAAAAACACAAAGACTTTCAATGAACCATGTAATCTAAGTTCGAATGAAGTCAAGTAAAGTTCAAAGAGGCTAGAAGTGAATCACTCAGAGTATAGAAGATCAAGCTTTAGCAAATCACTGGATAGGTGCAGAACACAACCAACAAGTTGACTGGATAATCAAGAGACCGAAACTTCCCACAGAAGGCTAGACATGCAAAGTCACTAGATGTTCTAGGGCTGAGACGAAAATCAATAGAAATAAGCAAACAACTGAAGGATAAAGGCTAAAACCAATCAAACAGAGGTTCAACACACTTCCAGAGGCTGTAAGAGATATAAAAAGAGGCTGAAAGAGCTTTCCACCCATACGCAGGCAAAATTTACAGGGCTGGCGCGACTGTCAGCCTGCAACTTGCGCTACCAAAGGATTGGCGCGAGTTGCTTTTGAGCAACATGCGCCAACTGGCGCGACTGTCAGAGTAATAACCGCGCCAATAAAGCTTGCCGGCTAGAAAAATAAAAAACACGACCTCAGGTCGGGTTGACAGTGCTCAGATGGATCAAACAATAAAGAATAAACTCAAAACTGACCCAGGAAGCTCATCCACTCAAGAAAGCAAGAGAAAATTAACATGCAAGACAAACTCCAAATAGCTTCTCCCCAGTGGAGTCGCCAAATTGTTGGTAAGGTAAATCCCCTCTGTGGACAGAGGCGATCCCACTAGCCTAAAACAGAACTAGCCACAATCAAACCACGCTGCCACGCAAGTTCCTAGTTATGCATCAAAGGCGAATTAAGAAGACCAACCTGGAATCCAACGCTATGGTTGAAGCAGAGTTGATATTCCCGCTCCCTCGCTCCAGCAGATCATAAACAGACACCTACACATGCAAAGGAAGAGACAGATACCAACATAAAATCTACCAAGGCACAACTATATTTCAGTCAGAAAGGAAATAAATCAACACATCACCATAATAGACAATGAGATTGGAACTATAATAGCAGTCGCTCATTAATTAATAATAAACAGGAAAAGTTACAACCAAGGTTCTGACGTTCAACCTCTCCTGGCTGGGCGAGCAACTATATGTGTCTTGCAATGTATCTCCTCTCCGGCAGCATAACCTCTCTAGCATTCATTATCACTCATGATAATCACAACTAGCATTCCTCCAAGAACTCAAGAACTCAACATCTAGCACTCCATGACTAGCTTGTCAAATGCATAAGGACAAGCTTATATAGATGAAGAAGGGAGGAGGATACGATGAACCGGGACACCTATTGTGGATTAACATTATCCCCAAAAGCCATTAAAGATGGAGATAGGATAGAACTCGACATAAGACTGATTTTTTATCCTCAAAAAGCTCCATGTAATGAAGGAAACAACAGTCGGGCGTGCGTTAAGGCAAAAAGCATGACCAAACTTTGTTGGCGCGACTGTTGCTCTAAGACAGAGCGCCAATGGTCGCGCCCTCTTTTGAGGATCTCCATGATTGGCGCGGGTAAGATACTGTGGACCTGCGCCAATGGAAAAAGAGCGCTTTTTAGGGATAATCTGTAGAAGGTGTCTTCAGGGAACATGAAGTACATACTCAGGGGAACATAATGCAAGTGTTTTTAGACTTTGTTACTTCTTATAACTCCCGGGATGAGTCCTCCAAAGTACGACAAGAGGAGTAACAGGGATGGTGACAAATTACTGTGTAACAGTCTTAATCATGTATTACATCAGGTTCTTCTTAAACAACTTGATCATTAAATAAGGTTTCTATTCCTTAAAAGGATTTCTGAACATAACACAATTAAACCATAGAGGGATCATATCAATGAGATAATATACATCATTTCATAATGGAATTCAATCTTGATGACATTCATTTTTCCTACAAGAAACTTGGATTAAGTAGCAAAATATTCTCAAATCTTATCTTTATACATTGTTCCTCAAGGATCTCATACCAACTGATTTAGGTTTGCATTAGACCATATCACAAAATTTCAGATTTCTTTTCACATTTTACTCACTTCAAATTTTACCACAGATTCTGAAAGTTGAACTTGTGTCAACAAGAATTTTGGTAACACCATAAACTTCACTCATAGGTCTTGTTTAAGGAGTGATATTCATTATTCTTCCAATCAAACCAAGACCCTAATAACATGTTGGAATTACCCTCTCCATTTATAATGTGTGAGTTGGAAGGGCTCTAAAACTTTGGAATAAAAGTGATTTATTCATCGTCTAAGATATTTTGGAATGGTTATGCTAATTTTTTTAATGTGTGGTAGATTTTTTTAGTGAAAATTGGTGATTTTATTATGGCTTTTAGGTTGTCAAAGTTTACCAAGGTAATAGTTGGTAGTTTGTCAAAGTTAACTTGGGATCTCACAACTTGTGCTTCAAGAATTTTACACCAAGTGAGAGCCTAGGAGGTAACACTTTAAAGCTTCTAAGGCTTTCTTTCAACTATTTTATTGAGGTTTCTACTATTTTCTAAGTACATTTTATTGAGAGGTAGTAGGTAATTGAAAGCTATAAAAGGAGGAACTCTTCTCATTTGAAAGGAAAAAGTTCAAGAGGAGGAAATACCCTCTATGAGGCCAATTCCATCATCATTTTGTAGGTGAAAGGGAATAAAGGAATTTTGGTGAATTTATTTCATCACAACTTCTTTTGTTATAAATCATGTTGAAGTTTGGGCTGCCAAATTAAATTTGTTGGTATATCCCTCATTCTAGGGTTGTATACACATTCTCTATGGGTTGTTTGTACTTGGAGAATGGATTTTAAGAAAAGTGGTTCATCTCTCTTTATCTCTTGAAGTAAAAAAATATCATAACGTAGAAATGGTTGCATATTTTTCTATTTCTAAAGATTTTTTTCTGCTCGCTTTTGCATTAATGTTTTCACAAAATAATAGCTCGAACATAATTTAAATAATATTTGGCATATAATTGCAGGTGAAATATAATATTTATATCCTTTTCATTCATCTTTATGTATTAATGTGGTTGATTCAATTGGTAAGTTTCATGTCTACACAACTTTGTTTTTTTATCCATTACACTTCAAGATTCTTCATCAAATTATGTTATGAACTCCATTGCCTAAAGGTTGACACAGATGGAGTATTGATTTTCTTTCAATTTATTATCTAAAAATCCAAAAGTAACTCAATTCTACAAATCTGAATTTTATATCAACTTTCCAAGAACATATTTGTAGCCTTATTGTGCCAAAGGATGGACAACATAAAATAAAGAGGAATACATTAAGGTTACAATGGATGGTCTCTTCAATTTTCTCTCAAGTTTATGCTTGGTGATTGGACTTATATTTTTTATGTGCAGATTTTGGAGTTAACACATCCACTATTATAAATCCACGAGCTCAGTGCTACCTATAAATTTTCAATTCCTTTTTGAAACTAAAAATTCAACCCTGCCAACTTAGGTTTTCTTGGATATGTTTTCTACCAATTCGAATGACATAGAAATCATTTTCCATCAACCAATCAACTAGGAAACTCCAAGAAACAAACACATGATCATATATAAACCTGGGAGATAATCTCCAATCTCCCTTCAAGGCACATCACAAAGAATAAACCAGATTCCTATTTGATTCTCTTTACTTATCAATTTACCCAACATAATTTCCTACTTGTTTTATCTAATCAGTATGATAAACTAGCACTACTTACTACTAAAATAATCATGAGAAATGAGCTCTAAATCAAATTTGCAAGTACAAAAATTTAGGACAACAATGTACACTTCATATTAACATAAGAATGAAGTACAAATACATATGAACAACTTGGGATAATCTAGTACATAGAGTGCACTATATTATCACAAGGTAGGACTACTTCATAATTATCTCCAAGACTTGCTATAATAACAACAAGGAGTTAGCATCACACCAATTTCTAAACCCTAACCTCCAAATCCTACAAACTTGAAATCCATCCTAAAAAAAGTTGGTCACTTCACCATTTGCATCACACAAGTGTACTTACAAGTAAATCATCACATGACCATTGTTTATTGAGAAATGCATCTCAATAAGCTCCATAAAAAATGACATGACATCAAGCTCCAACTCCTCCAATAAAACACTCTCACTATGATCCAAGTCTCAATTATAGTGTTTTTGTCTTCCTTAGAAATTACAAACCCTAGCTAAGTTGCATTGAACAATTTCAAGGCTTACAAGACAACAATAGTGATACCCTCAAAATATTCATGTCCATCCTAGGGTTTGATTCCTTGAACTCTAGGTCTTCAACTCTTCCATCAACACACTTGAACCTTAGATTGTCAACCCCTACATTAATATAAACATAAAGTCCTCCAAGTATCTGTAATATCATACCTAAGCTTTGACCTTCCTGGATGTCAAAAAATTTATAGATCCAAATTATTTCACATTTTCTATATACACAACACCGCATATCCAACATGCGCACAACACCATATGCACACAACACCGCATATCCAACATGCACATAGTACAATATGTACATAACACCGCATATCCAACATGTACATAGCTCCATATTTACCCAATATTTCATATGTAATATTCACACAACACCATCTGTACCGCCCTGTACATAACATTGCATAAACAACATGTAAACACACTATATATACACAACACCGAATGCGCACAAAATCAAATATGCAACGTGTACAACATATTAAACATATGGACAATAATGTACCACAATAACCACATTGTGTCTACCAAGAAACCTTGCTTCCAATGTATTATCAATGTTTGTGCCAGCATGCCGCATACCACATTTCTTTCATTTCGCTGATGTATCCCTAGGTATACTTTGTCCATAACATAGAAATAACTTATAATCACATAATATCAATTCATAACCACATTATACTAATCTCGTATATTGTGAGGACTACTCTCCCGCTTGATTCCTCATAAACTAGGAACCTCTTCATGTCACTCTCTTGCATAAGTAATCATTGCTCCACAAGAATGATTCCTAATGAACTTGTTAGAAAACAACATACATACATACATATATATATATATATATATATATATATATATATATATATATTTGCATCAAACAATCATGATCTTGTCAAACAACGACATACATACATACATATATACATATAAACATTAGTATAAAAATACTCATGATGCATGATGACCATGTCAGACATGAAATACATACATACATACATGTATACATAGATAGACATCACCATGTCAGACATGAAATACATACATACATACATGCATACATAGATAGACATCAACACAATCATGATCAAAACATAGTTACCAGATATCATAAGGCCAAGGTTAAGATAACTTCCATTATATATTCACAACATGCACAATATTGAAAACAACAATTCCCAACATATCCAAGGCACCTGACAGCTCAATTCCATTTACTTTACCTCTCCTATTACCTTTATGATGACTATTATGCCATCATTCATTTATCCC
This sequence comes from Pinus tabuliformis, assembly GCA_031772625.1. Lineage (NCBI taxonomy): Eukaryota > Viridiplantae > Streptophyta > Pinopsida > Pinales > Pinaceae > Pinus > Pinus tabuliformis. The sequence continues at coordinate 981,890,112 of CM062818.1, read as the reverse complement.
AATGGACCCAACCAACTCAACTAATTGTCATGCTCTTTCAAATGCCCTTATACATGTACTGAGTTTCATCTAGGCCTTACATCACCTGTTAGGTACCACACAACCTTCCTCAAACTCCATTAAATTTCCTGTTTTCCCAACCAATTCCCAAGACACTCAAAAAATAAAAGTCAAAACCAAGAAGAAAGAAATACAAAACCATGAAAACCAATAACAATAAGACACCACAAACAAAGTGGTACGGCTATACACGAAACGTAAAAAAATCCACAATCAAGAGCAACAAATCACAAAAGACCAAAAGCACAAGACTAGAAAAAAAACCATGACTCAATCCCCATGGTTCCCAAGGAAATCTCAACCCGAGCCTTCTTCACAACTTCATGGCAGTGTCTTTTTCCATGCAATCCCTTGTAACATACTACCATAAATACATAACTGTTAGTGCATAAATAAATATAACAATATACCAGTCATCTTACCTTGTTACGTCAAGCATGTTTCCTTGTGGCCGAACACATTTGTGCCATGTCTCAAGGGACTCCAATTCCCTTGACATATCTAGCTATAACTAGACATGAGTTGTTATACCTATCAAATACATGTCCATGAATATAGCACATATCCACATAATTTCAGGCAAATTAGGGTTAAGAAGACTTTTTGTATGCAAAGCACTCATTCGTTTGGAATTATAGTTTCCAAACATAGCTAAAGGAATTCTCACCCAATTCCTTTCTTTTACCTTTACCTTACTACAACAAGTCTTACTATGTATTGTCACATCTCTCAATGGGTATTTATATAAACAAAACAAAACAACTATTACCTTGTCATGCTAATACCGAGCATATTTCCTGCAACTTCTCACACATGTCAATCACATGTTCCAAAGATCAAGACAGTCATATCTATTAATTTGAAATCAATATTTACGAAGAATAACACTGATTTCATAATCCAAATTCAACTCATCATCTTTAGACATAATTCTATAACTATCACCTATTATGCTCAAGTACATGTTAGCTATCTCAACACATATGTGTGAGTAAAACCATCTTAAAACAAGGTCACTTATTCATGCAATCTTACAAAGACATACTCATATTATGTAATTAATCAAACACTCAACCAACTTGAAAACATACCATGCTGAATAAATCAACTAGATGAAATAATCAAACACTCAAACATCAAATAGATGGCATAATCAAACAGTGAAGCACCAAATACACAACATAAGAAAACTCACACCTTAACGTATCTCAGGGGAGGCTATCTTGTCTGCACAATCAAACTATATTAGCATGATATAGCTTCACAACATATCAACTCAACCATAAATAATGTCATGATATCCATAACAGTAACTATCTAACATGTTCACATTATAAACTCATAAATAATTATCATTCATGCATAACAATCACATATGCAAAGTCAGTCTAGATTACTACAACACAATATCACAAATATGTCGACTCATACCTAAATGTCATAACCCTAACCATCTGCATAGGTCAATCCAATTTAACATGATATATATAACGTCAAGATATTAATGCAATAACCCTAATCACCAAGTTAACTAGCATATAGCAACAACAAGTTATCATATAACATACGCATCAACAACATATAAAAGAATCATCAAGTTAACTATCTTATAACAATCAACAGTTTAACATATAAGATCATTATCAAGTTAACTAACATATAACAACAACAACAATGCATATAACAACAAGTTACTATCATTCATGACCATATGGCCACGTCGATTCACTAGCATCTACCATGTATGTAACCACAAAATAAAATAAAATGACAAAGACGTATATAACCCTAATACACATAACAATCCATTAACTAACATACATGCATGCCAAACACACCATACATATATGACGATCTTCTCTTACCCAAATTCTAGTGCCGCAAACTCTCTTTGATTGTCTGCATCTCCTTCTTCACCTAAGTCAACACATCAACATCATAACATACCAACAACATCATGATGACCTGAAATGCCTACAACGACCCCATGCACAACAACCATGCCCTTAACAATGCATGCATAAAAGCATATAGACACTAACATGCATAATAAATTAATATAAAACCAACATGCATTCACGAGTAACACATTACAACAACAACATCATCAACTTCCACAAGGTGACACAACGACAACAATGACCACCATCATGCATACACAACAAACACATAGTCCACAAACATAAAGAACATATATGCAATTGACATGAACACATGACTAACACACCACCCATCCAGTTTGAGGGGTGAACCATGCTTTGATACCACTTTTTGGTATCATATATGTCCCAAAGAGAGAACAAATCACTCTTATACCACTCTATAACACCCTCCTCCCACATCTACCAAAGTAACTAGATAACCGGGTAAACATGTGACAAGAGGTTACTGATATGATTCAACTCCCTGTGTGTCAGTTAAGGAAGTGGAATCAATGGAAACACACCATATAGACCTTCCACATCAACAATAGAACTCCCAGGAGCCATCCTAACCACTTAGGTAACCAGCTCCTGACACCAAGTTTTTAGACCATTAAACCCTCAAACAATCCCTTGACATGGGAAATCATGCATCTAGAAGACTCCATGCGCTCCCACACCTTGGGTATGGATGTGTCTAGGGACTTTTCTCCTCATACCTATGCCTCTGACTCTAGGATTTCTGCCACTTTTTCAGGCCCAAAGCCCAGGTCACTGTTCATAACTCAAGGACACTTTCAAAACTAAATGATAACAACAAAATAAGGATACAAATGTAATTACTTGAACAAGGACTTGACTAGATCCCTACTAGCCATGACAAACACTTCGTCAAACATGTCACAAATATGTAATCTACAGTTTTAAATAACAAATATGAGCATAGGGGTTTCATACTTATCTAAGAGTCTCTAAGAAGCATTTTTCACTTATATCATTAACTGCATTATCATCTATTAGGCCATAGACACATTGTTCATTCATTTACACGTAAAAACATGATGAGAGAACAACATAGCCACTATCATAATACATATTCATAACCAGCATAATAGAAATGAAAATACTAAGGAAACATTTGTCATAGAATCCACATATAAACCAATACATTTACACATAGGATACCAAGGAAAAAACCTCTTATTAATGAATGCAAAATCCAACCCAGTATGGGACTACCATGTTCCACCCGACCATAGAATGGCTGAGACAAATATCTCTTCAGCCATTCACCCTCGTGCCATATTCCAAGCATGAATGTGGGACTCAAACAAAAGAACCAACCAGGGCATACCGAGGATAAACCACCTCACCCTCATCAATAGAAACCAGACTTTACAGCAATCCACACCCAATCACTACGACAAAACAATAAACATGTAATAACACGCTTTACCACAATCCACACCAGACCACTAGGAAAAAATAGTAAAAATGTAATAACTATCTTTACCATGATCTCCACCAGATCAATAGTCCAAATAAGCATGGATGCCACTATATTTCTCCACCTACACCATGAGGAATTTTCATGTCTCCTAGTCTCTCAAACTTTACTGTAATCCACACCAGATCACGAGGCCATAAAAAGAGACCCACTCTCCTGGCTTTACTGTATATCCCGAACCGAGATTACTAGGCCTGATGGAGAGCACCCACATGTAGGATTTACCATATATCCTGCCATTCATCGGTCGAGGATTCCAAGGCCCACTGAGGTAACACAAAATCTAGCTTTACCACAACATAGAGTTTGGTTGAGGGGTTACTAGGCCATTTGTTCTATTATTAAGAGATCCACCTCACTTAGCTTCGAATCCAACCGACAATCTAGCTCAACCAAAACATGAGAAATCCATCACACCGTGGCTATCTAGAAATGGAAAGGCTAGGTTGAGAACATTGTCACACGTGGCAAAACCCATGTCATCACAACAAAGAACCACATGCAATACCATGCAATATCATCCATGCCAAATCTATCAAGGAAAACACACATGTAAATTTATGCCTACAAAGAATCCCGCTATAGCTGCTTGATCCTGCTCTTCCTTGCTTGCTCCTTCCTTCCTCTTACCTTCTTTTCATTTCTTCATCCAATGCCAAAGTGCTCCAAGAAAACTCTAAGTGTCTAAGAGTAAGTGACAGAGAGAGAATAATGGGAAAGCTCAAAAAGTAAACTGAAAAAAAGATTACATTGAACAAGCCTGAGAAAAATCTTACCAACTAACCCTCATAAGCCGTTTTATCAATGAGGCCTCTATTTTCTTCAATTTACATTATTTTCCTTCATTTTCCTCCTCACATGCAACCTGTGACCTTTCACCTTCCTTTTCTCCTAATTTCCATTATTTTCATAAGTAAATGCCAATTAATGCCTCTTTCCTTTCCAAAGCCTTTGTCATTGCCTTTTCCAATTTCCTTATCCATAATAAACTAAAGTGAACACCCACTAGGATTTTTTTCCCACCATTTACCTTGGAATACATGTCCCATGACCCTGGTCTTATATTTTTTAACATGGATTTTTAACTAGGATTGTTACAAGAGCTTCATTGTTCCTATCTTTAAAAAGGGGGATAAATCATTGCCTTTAATTTTGAGACCATTATGATTAAAAACATTTTATCCAAGCTACAAATTCATTTTGGATAAGAGGATTAGCCTATGGCTAGAGCGCCATGGTAAAATAGCTAAAGTTAAAGCTAGGTTAGGAGATATCATTCTGTTAGGTTCCTATACCAATAGGTTTCATTTTTCATGATTGACTGTGGAAGTGCCAAATATGTTCATCCTTTCATGTTGCAAAGGTTCCATATTTTGTAAAAAAATGAAGAAAATTAAAAAATTAAAAGAGGGTATGCCCTAAAAGAATAATCGAAGGGCAAGAAAAATGAATTGGTCAGAAAAAATAATAAAAATGAACCCCAAACCAAAAGACCAGGAAAGTGGCCAGTCAAAATGCCACTGCTATCTGATTTGCAAGTTCACAATGTGCAAATACTATTGCTTATCACACTTAATGGATGGCCCAACACTTCAATTTGGACCACTCCATATTTGAATTTTCTGTTGTAGAATAGAGAAAGAATATATGTCCAAACAGTTCAAGCTTGGCAGATGTGTAGATGGGTAGAGAAATTAAGGAGCGCAACTACTTAATCTGGGCCCTTGGAAGAGATAAGGGTAGATTTAGATAGGAGGGCAGTCAAAAGAAAAGAGGAACTTCAGGGTTTGCCAGTTCAAGTGCACCCAATCAAAAGGAAGAAAATATGTTAGGTGTATTAGGCTGGGTAGGCATTTTGAGGTTTCATAAGCAACTTGTGATCATTTTTTGTCTTGTCAAGAAAGATTTATCTCATCAATGACACTAGTACTATGGCAAAGTGACTGCAGAACAGTGGAAGCATGACTAACTTCCCCTTTCATTCCCCCATAAATCACTTACTGACATCCCCTCAAGGACCTTGGGATCTGCCCAATAGTCCTATTTCACTTCATTTTATGAGAAATGCTAAGATAAACTCTGAGTTTACTTAGTTGAAAGAAGCCACATTTCTTGTGTAAAAATCACCATTCCAACTCCTTTCATTTCCTTGTGGCTAAGTTTTCACTCTATAAACTTAGCATTTATTCATGCAGTTTCATTCCACAAAGTCATATTAACTTTTAACTTTATTGTTTAGCTCCCTCAATCATTTTTCCCACCCCTATTCTACAAAAAACTATATAAAAAACCCAAAAAATATAAATAGCCCTTCCCTTGGCAATTGTAGCCATACAATATAGTTTTCAGGAAATATTAAGTCCATCTGGGACTTTATATTAACCCTTCCACGTATAAACCTTCGAAGTCTATTTAACTTCAGGTTAAATAAATAACCGTGCAAACCCCATCTCACATAAGCTATACCTTATTACCCTCCACGCTTATATATATCAGGTTTCGTTTAAACATCTGGTTGAACGAATAACCGTGGCACCCACCCGCATAACCGCATAAACCCATAAATCCAAAGTTTTTACCCCCGCTAATATTAAAAACGTTTGAAAAATATGCGCGGGTCCCGTACCATATCCACTTGCCACCTACCTTACCCGTCCACCGTCCCATCCCGCGCCCCAGATCCAACGGCTGGCGGCGATATCGCAAGCCCCGATCTGCCGAAGGTTAGTGTCTGGGGGGTGGGTGGTATTGCTGCCGTACCCCCGCCATGCGTCAATCTCCCGGCGTGATCAGAGCCCCCCCTGCAAAACCACCCTAGGCCAAAGGCGGTGTGGGGAAAACCGCTTACCGCCCGCCACCTGCCCCCTGACGTCAGGGCCACATCACCATATGACGTCGCGTATACGTCGCCTCCCACTCCTCTGCAGTGCTACCACATCATCCGCTGACATCACTACCCAGCCACCATGTCATGTGCCACATCACCATATGCGTTAGCTGCCACGTCACCCTCCGTACCCGCTACGCGCCAAAATTACGTCATGATGACGTCATCCCCGAAAAGTGCCAAAAGCGCTAAAATGTCCAAAATTCATTAAAAAGTCGTGAAAACGACTATTTTGTTTATTTTCTATTGTTGCACCTACAAAGAACGTGCATGTGATTTTACGACCAATCTGCCTCCTGAAGTTGCACAGTCCATCAACCTATAAATGCGCTCTGTAGCTCAGCTCCACAGCTCGAGTCACCCCTGCTAACTATCCTATGCGCCATAAAAACAGGTATTTACCCATTTTTCGCCCGAAAACCCAGTTTTTTCCAAAATTCGCTATTGAAATTGCCTAAAGATCTATAATTCAAATCCGAAAGTGCTCCTGCTTATCAATCTCCACCTTGTATTCACTATGTGAGCTATTGATTCAAAGCAAACCGGCGAGCGGTACCCTCCTCTGCAAATAGGCCCTTAAACCATATTTCGAGCCTGTTTCGCCTGCAGAGTCTGCAAATTGCCCATGCATTAAGATAATTTATAAAAAATCCTCTGCAAAGACCACCATTTGCTCTACATTTTGCTCACAGAGCTTGCAATCCAGTAAATTCATTTAAAGACCCTGCTACACCCTGCAACATTTGTTTTTGACCATAAATTTTACACAGTGAGGTCAGTTGTAGATAAGCTCATTCTACAGCTCCTTGGCAAAGCCTCAGAGGCAGTTTTCACCCTTTAGTTGTTGCACAAATCCTAATTTCAAATACAAACACAGAGAATTTGAAGATGGCCACTCCAGCAGCCTTGAACATCACTCCTCTCAATGCACCTCACAAGGAACTTGAAGCATTACCTTTGGCTGATAGGGAACACTTAATTCAAGACTTGGTTGGTGATAGAAACCACCTGCAAACCTTCTGTCAGCTGAGGAACAGTTACTTGAACAACAGTGACATTTATGGCATTTGGGAATCAAACTTTCCCATCTACTTCCTCCCTTCTATCAATGTTTTCCCTAAAATAATTCGCCTCTGTTGTGAAAACTATGACCCAACACAAAGGGTAGTCAAGTCTCCATCTGGGAGCACCCTCTTCCATATAACTCCTGACTCAATCAACCAAATGATAAACTTCAAGCAGACTCAGCTTCTGGTCCCTTTTTCTATGAAATTCCTGCTTGATGAAGGTCCCAAACTCTCTAACTCAGAGATAGCCCAAATTTCCAAAGTATTCATGAGAGCAGACCGCCAGCCTATAGGGCCACCTCCTTTTCTCTATGTGCATTTCAATGAAGTGGGAAAATTACTAGTGGATATGATATCTTATGTGCTGGGCTTCAAAACAAGTGAACATATTGATCATACTATATTGGTCTTGCTATCTGCATTTACCCCAGGACAGCCCCGTGCTGTCAAATACAACTACACCAAATTCATTGCCAATAAGATACATGACTAAATTATGAAATTGGATAGGGAGGGAGTCTTCAAATATTCATCCTATATCTATCATTTGTTCATGTATTATTAGCCGGACTGCTTCCAATGCCCCATCAAGAGATTGGACTCTAAAGGAGAAAAGAGGTCTGTGATTTTTTGGACCTCAGTCTTTCACGAAGTCCACAACTCCCCCTACTCTTACTGTGAGTTCATTGACCTGTTTTTCTATCCAGTCTCTTGTCTCCTGATGAGAACTCCTCCTGCTAGGCTATCCTATGACATGCAGAAAATATTGCAGCTTTCAAAGAACTACAAAATAGGTGACTGGTATTTTTACCAGAATCACACTGTCATTAGGATATATGGTTGTGAGCTCTGTCCCTACAGGCTTCCAAGATATGTGCCAATGAGACTGTTTTCCTTGGAGTATTATAGGCAACTCATCAATTCAGATTTAACTCATTTTCATAGTGCCAAGAAAAAGGCTCGCTTGAAATTCAAAGACCAACTAGGCCCCTTTGTCATGAACAAAAAATAAGGGTGGCAAGATGCTGGTCAAATATTGGGGGAGAAACTCAAGTTAAAAAGAAGTTTTTGGTGGGTCCCTTATGACCTAGATGGTTCCACCAATGCCAGAAAAATAAAATATAGGCTGTCAGCCTATGAACATTGCAAAATCCCACAGATTGAACAATTTTCTAACCAAGATGAGTGGGTGCAAGGTACACTAGTTGAAGAATTCACCCAAGAAGAAATAATGGAGCAAAATGTAAAAGATTTGGAAAATACTCTTGACTTGGATTGTTTTGAGTAGGTAACATTCAAACTGCCACAACAAGTCAAAGAGGGCACATCAACTGCGGCAGCTCCACAACCTACCCAAGAAAGGTCTACACCAGCAATAGGTACAACAAAAGGCAAGGAGGTAATGGACGCAGAACAAGGAACAGTGACAAAATAGCCTACTACCTCAAAGGAGCAGAGTCAAGGGCAAGCCCCTCCACAACAGACTGAGGCACCACAGATTCTAGCATTACAGACTCCCCTTAATGAGGAAAGAGGCAAGAAGCGGGACAAGGAAGAGACCACACCTCCAAGTGGGTCAACACAACAACCAAAAGCCAAAAGACAGAGAGTTGATCCTCAAGTTGAGGAAGAAATTAGTGAAGCATGGTATGGAGGTGTCCTCCTCAAGGTAGCAAAGCAAGCAACCGCCTAGTATTAAAGGAACTTTCATGGAAATCAAGGCCCAAAATGAGTTGTTAAGAGTACAGCTGTATGATCAATTTCTCAAGACAACACCCTCCAAATAGCAGAGGTTAATGGAAGCCTATGACTTTAAGGAGGAGAAAATCATTCTAAGTCATTTCAAGCCTAAGATACCACAGCCCCAGACAGCTGCAGGTTACATAAGGACAAACTTATAGGTCCTCGCCAAAGACATACACCCGATGGACCAAATTGAGCTACACAAGTAAACAGGTGAAATGGTCTATGCAACACTAGTAGACAAGGCTATGCTGGCCCATCAACTGAAGGAATCATTGAAAAATACAAACACTCAATTGGATTTGGAGAGAATGTCTTCCTCGGCCGAAGATAACAGAATAAAGACATTGGAGGAAATCATTGTGGAAATAGGGCATGATCCTAAGAAGGATGCCAAAGGCATCCAGGCCCTCATAAAGAAAAAAGAGGAAGATATTGCTGCACTCAGAAAACAATTGAGGCTACTTGCAACCATGCACCCTCAAACTGCAGAAATTGTGCAAGAGAAAGAAGGTGAAGATACAATGGATTTTCCCATGAGGATGAATCAAAGGATAATTCAAATGGAGGAAGAGTTGGAGAAAGCATTGCAAGGCAAGCAGGGAGAGTTGACCTCCCAGCCACTGGTAACAGCTCCAACAGTCCCCACTACCCTTCTTGCAGCATCAATTCCTCCTGTCATTCCAGCATCCACAACAACTACATCAACTACAGATGCTGCAGCAGCAGCAACAATAACAACACCAGAGTCTAGCATGAGTATGGAAGAAATGATGAAAGCAGTCAAAGAGCTAGAAGTTCAGGTGACAGAGGTGAAAGAGGCCAAAGAAAAGTTGGCCAAGATGGAGGCAAGCTACGACAAGTCCAAGATGCCAGTGGCTGAGAAACAAAGGGAAATAAAAGCCTTGGACAACAAAATAAAATCCTTAGAGAAGGAGCTTACTCTAGACAAAACTCTAGCTAAAATCAAGAAAATTTTGTGGTCCAAAATTGGCCAGTCAATCACTGACCAATGGAAATCAATTCAGACTATACATGAACAAATAGAATTGATAGGCTTAACTCAATTTGAGACACAAAGAGCCAGAGCATCATTGGGAAATATGCCTGAGCAAGCCAATAGGATGATTCAGTTCCTGAACACTCATACCAAAGAGCAGTTGGCAGCATTAGATATCAATAGCAGGACAGATACTATTCTGACAGTGAAAAAGGTGTTGACCCTGAGAAATTTTGTGCAAACTCTATAAAGAACGTGCCAAGAAATGTAGGAAGAAATAAACGACTTCAAACTAAAGGTTGCAACATTGCAGAGCGGAGGGTTGCCCAGCTTACTGACTAGTAGTGGCAGACTGCTGACCCGTGAACAGTATACTACCAGGATAAACAACTATGTTTCCAATCAGATTACAACATCCTCAAGTACCTCAGAAGAAACAGGGCCTCCCTCTGGACAGAGTCTTTATGACAAGTTAGAAAATCTGTTCTACATTGAACATGAGATAAATCACCTGTTTGAGGTTCAGCCCAACTTTTATAGATATACTGAAACTGATGAAACACTGATTAAAATACAAAGACATTAGCTGCCTACAGAGGATTGGTGGCAGGCAATGCTGGAAATTCTACCCAGGTAATTTGATTTTTGTCCCATTTTGATTCAGCTACCGGCCAACAACTCCACATACACAGGTCACTTATTAAAACGGAAATACTACAGAAAGAAGAATTCATATTGAAACTACAGTTTATTAAAGAAAAGACCGAGCACCGAGGACAGCAAAACAACAAATATAGGAACGCAGAGTAAAGACGCAGCTCCAGCCGTCTCACTCAGTCTAAAAAGTCAAAAAGCTCTGACAGACTAAATCGCCAGCACACCAAGATTTATTGTGCTATTTATGTCTCTCATTTACTTCTTCTGAAAATTTGGTGATGAAAGTTATTGCATGAAGACTTATCTACAAGATATTTTGTATCTCATTTTTGTATAAATACTTCCCCATAAGATGCATTTTTGGGTTGGTGATTTTCTCTCTGGACTACGTTGTACATTCTGAGACTGTTTTAATACAAAAGTTGTTGGAGTTCACTGTTGCTAACCGTCTGGATGTGGATTTGATGTTTTGGGACCTGCTACAGAATTCCTATGTCATTCTATGCATCAATAAGTTATTCTAAACTGTGTTTTATGTTTTCTGTGTTTGCAAATTTCATATATGTTCCTTAATCTCGGTAACAGAGAAGAAGAATAGCCCAGGATTTGTTTAAATGCACCCTGTGTTCAATCTCTACTATTAATTGTGTTTTCTTCAGAATTAGTCATAAATATGAATTCTTAGTTGCTCATGTTTGCACTGATTCTTTCACTTTGAATATTACCTAGGAATTCTTTATTGCTCCTTGATAATATTCATGCACTTTCCCTCTGCCAGCATAATGAAAGATTCTTGATTGCCTTTCATTCCCTGACTTCATTCAATAAATTTCAAATTTGAAAATTGTTCCAAAACTGCCTATCTTGCTCTGTAGCATTACCACTTACCCAAGAAACACTTTCAGCAGTACACCATCATTGACTCCATTGCCCAATAGTATAGACTATTTTGGACTTGCATCCCATCTCTCCCTGAAATCACCATCCAACAAACTTAAAACAAAACCCTGTACATCATAACTAACCTAAAATATTTGAAAACAAAGCTAAATTACAAAGAGAGAGCCCTCTCTGGTTGTAGATTGGCTAGAATCTGCAGCTATAAGATTGGTTAGTGGTTACCTCGGCCGTATTCCCTTCAGGAGGCAGGGAACAACCTGAGTGATAACACATTCAATTGTGGCCACATTGTTACTAACAAGTTCATCGCAAATTAATGTGATAATAATAACATCGATCTATTTTATTTATTTTTATTGTTTTTAGAAATGTTTTTGACATTGTTCTTGGGGAAAAACTATGGAAGAAGCTAAAAAATATAATAATTCCTCCTAAGTTTAGGGTTTTCTATGACAAGGCTATATCAAATGTTCTTTTCAAGTTTAGGAGCATTGAGAGTTCGTTGGAAGAAATTAAATGCAATATTAGAGTCAAGCATTGTTGTCACGTATCCCCTCCCTTTCTTGGAATATATATTGATAAATTGGAAGTGTGTTTGGAAGATGCAGTTTTTTTTACCCTAAACTCACTAGAATATCCATAACTCTTCTCCATTATGCTCATGTTATTTTTCTTCTCGTGAGGAGAAATTACAATCTTAGCAAGAAACTAAGGTTCTTCCAAGATTTTTACTCTTACATGAGTATGAGCATTAATACTAAAAATTAAAGTCATGATAATCAAATTAAAAAATATAACATATGATACTTTCATATATGACAACAAGTGCTTAGTGGAAATTTTTTCATGAAAATATCTTGGAAACAATATCCATCACAAGATGAATTATATTTTTTGAAAAAATGATAAATGGAAAATGGAAAGATTATTATGGCCTTGAAGACAATTGTAAGTTATAATATCTTTAGATATGGGATAAAAAAAGAGTCATCTTTGAGACTTTCTTCACTCCTATTATTTTATATGGGTATGAGGTTTAGAGTGAAATATATCCAGAGAGGCATGGTAGAATATAGAATATATCCCAAAGAAATTTATAACATACAATCTCAATAGTAAAGGTGCTACTCCATATCTTATCCTCCTGGTTGAAGCGACCAGTTTCCCTATTTAAATATTGTCTATGACTAGGTAACTTATGTATATAAAATATAAAAAGGAAAATTTAAATAACATTGATGCTAAGAGGTTTCCTAAATTTGCTTCTAACTATAGCTAAACTCCCCCCTTCACTTAAGAAGGGATGGAATAAGGATGCTCAGTCTTGGTTAAACCATTGAAGGATAAAAGAGGATATAATTTTGTAAAATAAGGATAATAATAAAAATATTATTGCTTCAAAATTAAAGGAGAAATTATGGATTGCTAAAGAGTGAGGGAGAAAGGAAGCTAAGATTTTATAAGGAGGAAATTAACCAAAATATCTAAAATGAAAAATATATCTCTACATGGATTAATGTTAATAGAAAATGAGCATTGCTAAATTAAGAACAAACTCTCCTAAGCTTCATGGTGAAACTAGGTGTTGTTCAATTCCAAAGCACCATTGGATGAACAAGTCTATGAAATTTTGGGTGCAAAGAGGGTTGACAGTAAAAATCACTCTCTTAGATAGTCCATCTTGTACTCACGTTTGATCTAATTTTCAAAATATTTGTCACACTACCAACCTTCGTCACCTCTTATGTCAGCTAAACGATGATATCTTGGAATGCTTCTCTTAATGCTTTTCAAGCACAAAAATAAAATGCCAAATAATTATGAGTAATCTCTTAATTTCTTGGCTAAAAGGCCATAGTGATCTTACGGATGTTAATCATCATCGCCATCATATAAAATAGGAAATAACTAGTTTGTATAGATATTACATTAATTATTTGAGATCTAAATTTATAATTAAATTATTAACAATTATATGTGCCTATTATTTTTAATATTTATTATTAATGTAATATTAATATATTAATATTAAATTAGTTTAGCAATATATGTAAAAGTGGGTACACAATATAATTCGGTAACTATATATATTGGTAATTAGGTAACAATATTATAATTGTTAATTAGGTAATAATATTATAATTGTGTGAGGCTTGGTAGAGATTAGATTCCCCTTGGATAGTTTAATTCCACCAAAGTTGGCTTCCATCCTCAATCCCTCCCCATACGGTTTGAACTCAAGACTTGGTGGGAACTAAACCCCACATAAACCAACTAGTTTACACATCATGGATAAATGGGTAGCAATATAAAAATTGATAATTAAAAATTTAAATTGGGTATAATGTAATTATGTCAATAGACATGTCAATTTTGGAATAGAACTTGGAAATTTAATTTAACGAACCTAGATCCATCTTAACCCTGGATCTGTCAAGCACCAAGAGGGATCAAATCTCTCGAGGTGCAAACCTCTTTTTTGAATGCAATATTTGAGGAAAGGTTTGCACCTCTAGAGATTTGATCCCTCTTGGCGCTTGATAGATCTGGGGTTAAGATGGATCTAGGATGGTTTCAATCATGTGCGACCATGGAATATCTAATCATTTTAAATCTACTAGATATTCTAAGATTAATAGGGTCATTTTAATTTTAAATTTTCTCATTTGTCATAGTTTGTTGAGATGATAAAGACTACTAATAGCTTAAATGATGAAATAATTTTTTGAATGCAAAGTGAAAATGTAATAGTGTTGAATGATAGAAAATGAGAATAATAAGAATGTAGTCAATTACAAATAGTATTCATTGTGATCAATCTCAAACTATTTTCTTCTATCATTCTTATTATCACACATGCTAATTTTTCCATTTTTTCATATGGATCATACGAAAAGGGCGATTGAAATTGTAAACCATTCAAACATTTAATTTGAGCTATTGTAGTAAACATCATACCTTGTATCTCTTGCTCTCTAATATTAATAATAGCTTTCACTAAAGTCAATTGTTGTGACATGGAGTGTTAAACCCCAAATAAGTTTGAATGATAGTTGTTTTCTATTACCTTGTTTGAATGTAAGTGACTAACTATTAAATCATGGAAAATGGGAATAATAAGGATATAGTCAATTACAAATAGTTTACAATTTTAAGAAGAAAATATTTCAGGTAAGTGAATATTTTAATTAAGATGAAAACTGAAGTATTTTATTTATGGTTGAATTATTGTAACACAAAAATCAATGCATGTCATTGATAAAAAAAAAATGTATTTACATTGAAATCAGTGCACAATATTATTCCAATTACTTTGAAATTAATGTATATCGTACATCTAGGTACATCAAATCATAAATCAACATTTGCAAACATTCAAATAGAATTAGAAAACAACATCTACACTAAAATCAATGCATCTAGTGCAAGCAATCAAATATGACTAGAACTCAACATGTGCATTGAAATCAATATGCAAGCAGTCACATAAGAGAAATCGACAACTACATTGAAATCAATGCCTCCAGTGTAATCAATCCAATAGGATTAGGAATCAACATCTACACTAAAATCAATGCATCTATTTCAATGAATAACATTATATCCCCCCCGTCTCTCTGTCTCTCTCTCCCCCTCTCTTCTACCCTATCTCTCTCCCTTCTTCTCTGGCTCTCCCTCGCCACCTATATCTATATCTCCCTCTATATCTTCCTTTTTGTCTCCCTATCTCATCCCCAAAACACACATACACCCTCTCTCCATATCTATCTATCTCTCCCTCTCTCCGCCTCTCTCTTCTACCCTCCCCCCCCCGCCCATCTATATGTATATCTCCATCCATCTCTCCTTTGTCTCTCTATCTCACCCCCAACCATGCACACTTTGTCCATATCTATGTAACTCTCTCTCCCTCCCTCTCTCTCTCTTCCCCTTCTCTCCATCTCTCTCCTCTCTCTCCCCTCAAAGCATGTCAACAATAATTTTTTTTGTATATGCAATGAAATCAATGCACACTACTAATCTAATTAATTTGAAATTAATGTACATCATACATCTAGCTACATCAAACTAGAAATCATCATCTACACTAAAATAAATGCATCTAGTGAAAGCAATCAAATAAGATTAGAAAACAACATGTACATCGAAATCAATGCATCTAGTGGAAATCAAATAGGATTAGAACTCAACATCTACATTGAAATCAATGCATCTAGTTCAAACAATCAAATACTATTAAAAATCAACAAGTGCATTGAAAACAATGCATCTAGTGCAATCAATCAAATATGATTAGGAACCAACATCTACAATGAAATCAATTCAAATGTTTTATTGAATAACATTCTCTCTCTCTCTCTCTCTCTCTCTCTCTCTCTCTCTCTCTCTCTCTCTCTGTATGTATGTATGTATCTATATCTCCATATGTCGCTCCTTCTTTGTCTCTCTATCTCACCACCCAAACTCTCTCTCTCTCTCTCTCTCTCTCTCTCTCTCTCTCTCTCCATATATATCTATCTCTACCTCCCTTCCTCTCTTTATCTCTCCCTTCTCCCCTCTCTCCCCCCTCCACCTATATTTCTATATCCCTTTGTCTCTCCTTATCACCTCCCAAACAAACACACTCGCTCTCCCACCCTCTTCCTCTATCCCTCTCTCTCAATCTCATCTCTTTATCTCTCTTCCTCTTCTCTCCCTCTCTCTCCTTCTCTTTCTCTATCCTCCCACTCTCCTCTCTCCCTCTCTCTCTCTCCCTCTTTCCTTTGTCACTCGCTCTCTCTCTCCACCTTTCTCTCTATGTCTTTCTTCTTCCCTCAACATAGAAACCTATCAAACAGGAATTGTACCAAGTTCTCACTTTTTTAAAGTTGCAAAAAATTATTCAATTTTGAAAAATGTTGATTTAGAATACACCTTTTTTTTGGAGCATATTTTTGACACTCTAAATTTTCTTATGTATTAAGTATGCACACTTTTTTTAAATGTTAGTGACTTTCATGCCAATTTTGAAAAATGTTGATGCAACATCAAACCCTTTTCTGGAGGGGATTATTTTTGACACACTATATTTTTTTGATATATTAAGTATGTATATTTTTTTAAATGTTTGTGATTTCCATGCATATTTTGAAAGTATCATCAACCTCTTTTCTTGGTATATTTTCAACACTTCAAATTTTCTTATAACCTAAGTATGCATGTTTTTTTAATATTGATTGTTTAACCTTTTTTCAAGTTTCCTTATTCCTCTTAGTATTTTCCATCCTAAGATGTTTGTTTTTTAAGGGTTTTCCAAACATGTGTTTTTTGTTTTTCTTTGCAATGTTTTTTTTTAATGACTTTTTTTTTTTGCATAGTTTAAAAATAATTATAAAATTAATATTTTGAAGTTTAGATTTTTATATATTTATATATTGTTAATTAATATTTCATACACATAAAATAATTGTCACTAAAAAATAATAATTTTAAACACTAGACAAAAAATACACATTTTGCATATAGATATAATTAAAAAAAATATGTATTTAGGGACATTTTCACTAAAAATGGCATGTTAAATAAAGGAATTTTTATGAAAAATCGAATAAAATAGTTGGGAAAATAACATTTTTTATGAATTCTATATCCAAAATAATGCCATTCTAAGTTTTTTTTCCAAAAAAAATGATTGACATAAAATTTTCAGTAATAAAAAAAATCGTTTAAAAAATTAAAACATACAATTAAAAATTAAAAATTAAAACAAAACTTTAAAAAAATATCATAGAAAAAACATTATAAGAAACAAAAATATAAGTGAAAAGAACATTAAAAATAATAATAAGAAAACATTAAAGAAATTGAAATGAAAAAAAAAAAAAAATATATATATATATATATATATATATATATATATATATATATAATATAATAAAATATCAGTTTTTTTAAAAAAAATTAAAAATAATTAAAATAAAAGTTTAAAATATAAAAAATTAAAATAAAAATTGATTATATGGCCATCATTGGGCCCTGCGCCAGTGGAGTGGGCGTATGGGAATCAACCTTTGCTAGTCGAGTGCCAAGGGCTGCCATACAATTCACGCTTTTTTTAATGAATTTTTTTATTTTAGTTTTCTAAACTTTTAATTTATTTTTTTTTTAATTTGATATAACGTGTTTTTTTTAATCTTATCTTTTATTTTATGATTCACCAACTACTGGAGTTTGAAACCTAGAAGGGAGAAATATGGTGTAGGTGGAAATCGTAAACTATTAGAGGGACTCGAAAGAGGATTCGATGGGATCAAAGTTGGAAGATGTAGCTATAGGCGGGTAGGAATTATCAATAGCTGTAACAAAAGTCTCAACTAGTGCAGTGACACCATATTAGATTGTAGCTTCTACTCCTAGAAGGGTGACTTTCTTAGAAGAAAAAAAGGTTTTGCTGCCGGAAATTGAAGATTTGTTGAGGTTTTTTATGTTATCTATGGATTGGGCTTAAGTCTTCTCAGTAGGGAAGTAGTCATAGATAGGAGAGAGATGCACTTGTTGGGTAAAGCCTTGGTGGATGGAGTTTTGTGCTCCTCCTCTAACAAGAACCATCAAGAAGGAGAACATGAAACAATGAAAAAATGCACAGAAGCAACGTAAGTCCTGAGTCCAAATACGGGAGTAGGCATCAAAAGAAGGTGATCAATATGTGCCAGGGTATCAGAATCGCCAACTCTAGCAGTTCTGGGGGATGATATTTCATTTGGGGAGGCACTAAGGATGATAGATCTTAGTCTAGTTGGGAGGCCTTAGGGTCAAAATCTGAGGAAGGAGAAAGTAGTAGAATGCTCAATGAAATAACTAGGGATGGTGAAGAGAATGAGCCCAAAGGTGAACTTTCTTGACAAGGGTTGGATTCTACTAAATTTCGACTCCCCTAAGGCCACCAAGTTGGTGGAAAATAGGCCTTGGCAGATTGTAAAAGCTCCAGTGGTATTCATATTTGGACACAGCTTTTGAATGTGGCAAATGAAGGTATTGGTGTTTCATCTCTTTGTGTGAGGTTGTCGGGATTATCTCCTATTTTCTAGAATGAGCAGTCCTTCCATAATATAAGAAATATTGTGGTCTCATATCTAGATCATGACCGCTCTTATAGTTCCATTGGTAATATGAATCGCTCACATTCTGGTAAATATGGATATATGAAAGGGGATCCCATTGGAGTTGATCATCAAGCTAGATCCTAGTTGTTTAGCTCCTCAACCCCTCAACTACTAACGGGTGCCATTCATATGTCACTCTTGTCATGCTTATGGTAACTTGGGGAAGGAATGCAAAATTAAATGGACCAAATAGATGGGGTACGTCCTATCCAAATTCCCATTGGTTTTGGAGGTGATCAAAGAAAAGGACCAAATAGAAACGATGGAAGGCATAGAGCTAGAAGGGACATATGTGATCATGGAAAATGGGGAAGGGTGCAAAACTGAAAAGAAGCATTCTATCCCAAGAGCGAGTGATAGAATAGGAGATCCCAATACTTCTCTAGTGGTGGGCTCTAAAAATAGTGAGAATCCCCCTTCACTAAAATGCGGGGTGGTGGAAGATTTTACCTCTTTACCCTCTTCCATTCCTTTATTTCCCTCATTCCTCTCTACTCGCATGTCCTTTCCTATGTTAGACCATGGTAGTAGAGAGGGAGTATGGTCAAGGAGCATCCATATTTCTTGTAAGGTGGTTTGTCTCGGGGCAATTATCTCACCTCGAGGGGTTGGGCTATGTGACTTTTGCTCACTAGTGATTAGATCTTCAAATAAGGTCTCAAAACATTCCAAAGGGACATCCTTGGTGTATGTTATTATATCAAAGGTTGTCTTAGGGCCTTAGGAGGAACTAATGACTGGATATGGCTCTGACAGAAGGAAAATGAAGGGGGAGAAATTCAAATCTATTCAAAGCACAAGTTAAGGCTAGGTTTGAACTACCAGCGAGAACACAATAGTCAATCACAGGGGCACTTGGAGCAGTGAAAGACCTGGTGGGCATTACCAAATGAAAGTTATGTCTCTAAGCTGTTGTGGGTTGGTGTGTCCCCATAAAATATGTGCACTAAAGAGAGTAGTTGAATCTCTCACCCCAAACATTTTGATGTTGCAAGAAACTTTAGGAGAAGAATCAGTTGTAGTAAGTCAGTTGGAGGCTCTATTATTGGGCTGGAAGTTTACAAGTATAATCAAAAGAGGTCAGTCAGGAGGGCTTGCTTTGACTTAGAGAGAAAGTAAAGAGAGAATAGAAAATTTATGGATTTTGAGGGGGGTATTGAAGTGGAAGTCTTCTTTTAGGGTTATGGTTTTTCAATCACTCGCGTTAATATCTATGGGTCAATTGTAAATAGACAAGATTTTTGGAACTCCCTCTTCAACAAAGAATTTATGAGGAGACCTAATCTAAGTTTAGGGGGTGACCTCAGCTTTTCGATGGGAGATGCGTAATCCTGAGGCCCTCATTCCTTACTAGACCCTCTCTCTAGATACTTCTTGCAAAAGCTGATAGAAAACAATTTAATTAATGTGGAAATTGTGAAGATGAGGCCCACCTGGTGAAATAGAAGATCAGGGGAAGATTGGATTGCCAAGAGATTGGATTGCTTCCTTATTATAGAAGAATTACTGGATGTAGCTAAAGTGGGGATACCAGATCACTCTCCTATAGTGATGGAACTAAGTGGAGGTATGAGAAAACCACTTGGCCCATTAAAATTGAACTCCTGTTGGTTAAATGATGAATCCTTTGTGGTGTTGGTTTGCACTCATTGGATTCCCTTTGTGCCAAGAGTTGGGGCAATGGAAACCAGACACTTTGAAGATAATCTTAAGAGGGTAAAGAAGGAGGTCAAGGAATGGGCCAAGTGGAAAAAGGAAGTTGAATTAGCATACCTCAAGGGCATTGAAGACAAATTGAGGAGGCAGGCTTAGAGAGATGATGAAGTTTCCAATTCACAAGCAGGAAAGGATGAAATTGTGATACTGGAAAAGAGAAGATGATACATTCTTCAAGTTAGGGAAGAGGAATGGAGATTGAAAAGAAGAGATTTTTGGATGGATAGTGGGGATGAAAATACAAAGTTTTTCCAAGCCCATGCTAAGGGGAAGAAGCTTTCAAATACCATATGGAGTCTCAAAGATGAGGAAGGGAGAGAGGTATCCGATTTTAGAGGTTTGGCTTCACTGGGGAGTGCACACTTTGAAAATCTACTCAAGGCTCCAAGAGAAGCTAACTTAGCTAAAATTATTCAAATAAATCTTCTTTTCCAAAGATTTTTTGAGGTTGAAATAAATAGGGTTCTTATGTCTCCAATTACAAAAGATTAGCTGAAATGTGTTTTGCATAAGTTCCAAAAAGGTAAGATCCGAAGCTCAGATGGGTGGGGCACTAAATTTTTTGAAGGTTTGTTTGATGTCCTCGGACAATATCTATTGGCAATTGTGGAATAATTCAAAAGAAATAAAATGATGCTCTCAACTTTCAACTTGACCTTCATTGCATTATTTCCAAAGTTGCACTCCCCTATCTCCCTTGAGGATTGTAGGTCAATCTCTCTATGAAATGATATATACAAAGTCATTTCAAAAATCACTCCTACTATTATCAAGCCAATCCTATCTAGGAATATCTCGGTGGAACAATTTGGATTTTTGGAAGGGCATGAGATCCATGAGGCCTTAGGAGCATCTCATGAAAGAATGCACAATCTAAAGATTCAGGATCAAAAGGGAGTAGTCCTCAAAATTGATTAATGAAAATCATTTGATAGGGTAAGTTGGACTTATATCAGTATGTTTCTTACTCACTTAGGCTTCAAGATCGATTTCATTAATTGGATAACAAGCTGTATCAAGTTAGCCTCCTTTCTCTTGCTTATCAATGGGGAAGCCTCTCCCTTTTTTCATGAAAACAAAGGACTTATGCAAGGATGCCCATTGTTCCCGCTTTTATTCCTTTTGGTAGTAGAGTCATTGAGTAAACTAGTGGTGGATGCAAAGAGAAGAGAGAATTTTAGGGATCTCAAGTGGCTCGTTCCATTTATTTTACTCACCTTCTCTTTGTGGATGACATCTTGATTTTGTGTAATGGCTCAGCTGGAGATATCATTAAACTAAAGTAGTTACTAAATACTTTAGGGAAGGCCACGACGATGATGATCAATGAAATCAAATCAGTTATAGTGGGTGGGATGTAAGAGAAGTACAAAGCGCCAAGGTGGATGGGGTTTGAAGAATTTATTTCTCTTCTCAAAGGAAATTGCTTCCAAATTTGCTTGGAGACTTCTCTTGACCAATAACCTATGGAAAAATTTAGTTTACCAAAAATACATACCTCCCTTTCTCTAGAGGAATGGGTCCACTCCACGGCGAAGTCTAGACATAATATTTCAATGGTCTGGAGTGTTTTTCTAAATTATTTCTCTATTGTTGGAAATGGTCTGGCATGGAGAGTGTGGAGGGTAAAAAAAAGGTAAGGGTTGAAATGGATCCTTGGTTGAGAAATGGGCAAAGACATAGGCTTCCCCCAGAACTAGTCACTAAGTTAAGAGATCAGGGACTATCAAGCCTAGATCAGATTGTTGATCCCATTACTACTATTAGGAGCCAGGGGTAGAAATTTTCCATTGATCTTGGATTGGATCATTGCTTTCATCAGCAATGGGAGGTGTTTTTGGAGGCATTGTAAGATGTACATATAAGGATGCTCATTCGTGAAGATGAATTGATATGAAGTTCTTCCACATTCGACTATTATTTGCCTAAAGAGGGTTACTTGTTTTTGTCGAAAGTGTTACCCTCAGAACCCTTCCTAGTGGTGGAAAGGCTTATGGAAGTTTAAGTGCTCGACAAAGGAAAAAAAATATATATGTGGCACATTTGTAGAATGATATTTTCGATATGGGAAAATATGTAGAGAAAATTAATGATTGGCCTGGGCAGGTGCACCCTTTATAAAAATGATGATGACCCAATTAGCCATCTTTTTATTCGGTGTCCCTATTGCAGTCAGGTTTGGGCAATGTTTTTTGAGGAAATGAGGGGCATTTGTCAATGGTAGTGGTTGACACTGGAGGAAGCATGGAAATATTGGTTGTCTCTCCCTCTAAATTGTCAATTCAAAGCGCTCCTGACGGTCATCTTGTGGGGAATCTAGCTAGCTTGAAAATTGGATATTTTCCAAGATGAATCATCTAACCCATCCACAATAACTACTAAAACCTTGGACATTCTCGGTCACTTCCCTCAACAGAAAGGATTTGCTCCTCTACATGTGATTGTGGAAGAATTTTTGGACAACCATTTCTGGTCCTACTTTGATGGTGCCTCATCGGAGGATGGCTAGCACTGTGGGGGGGGAGGGCGCTTCATCCTTCATCTTTTGGATTTTTTGTCCTTTCATGTGAAACTAGGTATAGGGGAAGGTTCAAAAATCGAAGCATAATTGATGGCCGAAAAAAACTTGTTAATATTTGTGCAAGAAAAGAGGATTACTTATTTTCATGTCTTTGGTGACTCCCTCCTAGTTATAAACTGCCTCAAACAAGTTCAATATTGTAGGCATATTATGTTGCAACACCTGGTACTAGAGATCCAACGTCTCAAACTGATATTTAATTCTTTCTCATGCGCCCATGTCTATCACGAGTGGAACTAGGCTGTTGACCCTCTATCTAAACACGTGCTGCTTCTGGCGCAGGGTCTCTAGCATATCATTGAACATTCCCCTGATGGAATTTGAATATCCATTTGTTGCCCCTATGAGGTTGCAAATTGATTAAATTGTATATCAATGCTTAGGTATAAGGAATTTTTTATATCTCTGATCTATTGACATAGTATAACTTGTCCCTCTGGTGTCGTTGTCCGACTTTATGGTATATCGGTGCCCAAGTATTGGCCAGTTGTTATGCATCTTTCTTATTAACAATAGAAGGTTTCGTTTTATGAGAAGGGTATATAAAACCCTATGTTGGCTAGTGTTTTCAACCTTTTGTTGGATTCGATTAAAACCAGAAGCACCATCCATCAAAACATACCTCCCATTATGTAACATCCCTCATATCTTATGAATAAGAAGTTACAACTTTTTCCATTGCAAAAAAAATCTTTTAATTTAATTTTTTTATGTTTTTTTTTAATGTTTTATTTTTAATATCATCAAATTCATTTTAATGTTTTTTTTTATAATATTTAAAAAAAATATTTACTTTTAACTTAATATTTTAAGATTTAAATAATTTTTTTAATTTCAATTTTTTTACATTGCTTTTATTTTGTATTTAATTCATTTTTTTTATTTGTTTATTTTTTAATTATCCACTTTGCTTTAATTTTTTTGTCTTTTGATAATTTTTTTATTTTTTTCCTTAAAATATGTTTTTTGGATTTTTTTTTTCTCTTTTTCCTTATCTAAATTTTATTCTTTATGAGTTAATTTTGTTTTCTTCTAACAATTTTTATGTTTGATTTTTTTTTAGTGTTTTTATATATTTATATATTTGATTTGTTTCTAGTCATTTTTATTTTTTTAAATGTTTTAATAGAGTTTTTTATTTATTAGTTATTATCTTTTTAAACTTTTGGTTTTTAATTTTTTATTTTTTCAATTTTTCTTTTGTTTTGTATTTTTCATTTTTATTTCTTTATTATTTTGTGTTTTTTTTTTGTTTTTTGTTTTTTTTTGTCTGTGTTAATTTTATAGTTGATTTTAAAGTTTTGATTATAATGAATAAAGTCTCCCCACAATGTGTCATTTTCATGGTTGATTTTTAAGATTTCATTGCAACGGGTCGAGTTCGCCTACGTTGTGTGTCAATTTAATTGTTGATTTTTATATTTTCGTTGCAATGTGTCAAGATGTCTTAGACTAAGATTTTAAAATAGCTATGCTCTTAGCATTTAAAAAAGAAAATATTCTTGGTATAATGACTCTTTCCTTGAAGTTTTTTAAGGTTCCTTTTAGTCATATAATTTTTCCATAATGTCATGGTTGAAATATATTGAAAACTTAAGGTTTTTTATAGT
Organism: Pinus tabuliformis; assembly: GCA_031772625.1. Lineage (NCBI taxonomy): Eukaryota > Viridiplantae > Streptophyta > Pinopsida > Pinales > Pinaceae > Pinus > Pinus tabuliformis. The sequence goes on along the minus strand of CM062818.1, from coordinate 981,865,320 downwards.
CATGATATTTGGTTTTAATTCCATGGTTAAAAAATTGTCAAAAATTTAAGGTTTTTCTTAGTCATAATATTTAATCTTTAATGATATGATTGAAAAAAATTATAAGTATTTTATATTTAATGTCATGGCTAAAAATTGTTGGAATTTTAAGAATTTTCAGAGACATGATATTTTATCTTTAATGCCATTTCTAAAAAATGACAAAAATTTACCCTGAAAAAAATATGTTATTCTAGCATCAACACTTTTTGTTTTCAATATGTTTTTTACACAGAAAAAATTGGTTTTCATTTTCATTTTTAAAAAATATTGAAAATTTACCCCGGAAAAGAAAACTTTTCTTTGTCGAGCTATTTTTCATGTCTTTTGAGGTTTTTTGGCTAGAGTTCTGATATGGACTAATGCAGGAATGCAACAGATACATATATAAACATAAGCACAAAGATGTATCATAAATAAATCTTCATTTCATTAATATTAAAGAACAGAAAGATGCATACAAGTAGAATGGAAATAAATTAGCTCGGGCGATGGTAGCTTATCTTTGAGAAGAGATGTGGCGGTTACATGCCTTTGAACTATGTTACAATGAGGCTCAAGGGACTTTTTATTATTTAACAACAAAGGAAAACCCTAAACAACCAAACCCTAACCCCAAGAGATGAAATGCTAAGAGTTTGTGGGCTCCATTGGGGTTAGTTGCGCAACCAACTTCCCGAGGCATAACTTGGTCATATGATCTTCATTTGGCATGTATGATACCTTATTGGAAAGAACTCTCTGAGTACTACAATACTTGTAGCAGGTCATAGCCAATGGTCACAAACCTACTGTGGACCTCAAAAAAACACCATTTAGGGGGTCAAAAAAACTCTGGAAGATCAAGACCCAAAAAATGCTAAAAATAGTAAATGTTTATATAATCAAGGAAACTAATTAAACTAACTGGAGGTCTAGGTGAAATAGGCGAGTGGCCACCAATATCCACCTATATCAAGTTCTCATTTTGAGGATATAGTTCCCATTTGATAGGTTACTCTATTCCTCCCTTTCTCTCCCTTTCTTTCTCCTTCTCTCTCTCTTCCTTCCTCTCTCCCCTTCTCTCCCAATCCCTCTATCTCACCCCCCACCATACATTCTCTCCCTCAACCCTCCAACTCTGTTAATGTATCCCCCTTAAATTTTACGTTTCATTACATATTGCATTTAATATCTTAGTTACTTACATTACTTACTTACATTATGCACACACACACACACACACACACACACACACAAATATATATTTCTTTACATTTAAAAAATGTTGACAAATTTACATTAGATTACTTAGATTATACACATCTCCCATATAATGGGTTGTAGAGCACCTCTCGGTGCAATTATCAATAATTATTTAATAGATGATAGAGATTTAACTTCCATGGAATATTATAGAATATTCTTACTAGTATTCATAAAGATCGAAGGTTGAGATTTATTTCAAAAGTAGTTTCCCCTTTTTTCCCTTTTAATTATATTAGCCCATGGTATTGTAACATAACATAATTAGAAATTAATAATTTTCAAGGTAAAGTGGAAATGAATCTCCATAGTTATAATTAGCTAATTTTAATAATAACAAGAAAGTTATAATTTAGATAATTTTTATGATTTTTTTAAATCTCAGAAATAATGCATCATGAAGGAAATGATTTGATGCTTATTCATTTTTTCCAACCATTTAATTTATATAATCAAATAATATATATTACATATCAAAATTATTTCACAGGCCACTAATCAATTCTAAACAAAAACAAATCCAACAACTAACATGGATGTGTAGAATGATTCTCTTCCAAAGCCATAAAATTGAACACCCCCAAGGAAACACAAAATTTAATATGATACTGTTTTATGCATCTTCCTAACATGAATTATAATGAGTAAAGATATGTAATACTAAGAAAGCAGTTGTTGGTCTACATTAATCTACAAAGAAGCACAAAGATCTATTACTTTGAGTGAAGAGGTGTGCTATTTTTTTGGAGGCATATGATTTATCAGTTTATTTTCCAATACAATTATAAGTGTATATATACAACAAACTGACCTTTGTTGGGGGATGTTGTTAGGCCCCTATACTACTAATGTACCCCTTATTGTTATTAGTATAACCCACTTATTATATTGATGTACCCATGTAGTGCCCATTTTGTTACTCTTGTGCCCCATAGAAGCCCACTATTGTTATTATTGTGGCTTTATATTATTATTGTTAGGTCGGCTAGGTTATATTGTGACTCCTTAGACTCCTATATATAGAAAGGAGGTATTTTCATTTGTAGCATCCAAGAAATTTTCATTTATGTAATGTAAAGGAGGTTTCCCCCTCGAAGAGGCAGAATTCTAAGGCGTGGATTTATCTTTTCTATCTTTTCTTGAGCTGGTTGCATAACATTTGGTATCAGAGCTTTGGATTCTAGGGTTTCGCTGCTCCAAACAGGTCATCATGGCATTTTCGCTATAACTGTTTTTCTATGACGTTTCAGAAGTCGCCAAAAAAACCCATTTGAGAAGAAATCGCACTGAACCTTGGGTTCGAAGTTCAGAGCTTTTCACGCGATATTTGCGGAGATATGATCTGAGGAAGTTGGTCTTTTTGCAGACTCCTGAATTACATTCAAAACAGGTGACCTGGGGAAAATCGTCATAACTTTCTCTCTGGGGATTGGATTGAAATTTTGTAAGAAGTTGCAGAAAGAGGACGGACTGTAGTTTCTTTTATATCTTTTTCAGAGCCAAAGGTCAAAAAATTGACACGTGGCACTTCATACAATTTCGCTCTTCTGGAAAGGTCTATAATCAGGTCATCTTGGGAGATTGTGCATAACTCTTTCTTAGAGAATCAAAATTGAATCAGACTAGTGGCATTGGAAAGGGGACACATAGGGCTACTATAGGTCACAATTTCAGAACTTAAAGATCCAAAAGTACAGAGTTATAGTCGTTTCAAGGTTGAGCTCCTAAAATCAAGAAAAAGCAAGATGAGGAAGTTTGATGGCAAGGATCCGGTAAATTGGATACTTCAGATGGAGCAATATTTTGATCTACATGGTGTACAATTGTTACAAAAGGTATGTATTGCATCTTCATATTTAGAACCAGATCAATTTTTATGGTACAAAGGTCTTTGTTCTCGTAAACAACTTGTTACGTGGTCAATTTTCACGGAGGAAATGATAGCACATTATGAGGAAAGAGTAAAAGGGCTATGTGACATAGTGGAAAGCAAAATTATGGAAACCAGGAAGCATACCCCTCACAACTATAGAGATGGAAGTGTTGTTTCTCCTAGCCTTCCACAACATACAAGGGTTACACCACAACAATTGGAAGAAAAAAGAGAAAAAGGGCTTTGTTACAATTGTGATAGAAAATGCACTAAAGGTCATAAGTGTGCTGAGAATAAATTATTTTACATAGAATATGAAGAGGAGGAAGAAAAGGATCAAGAAACTTCAAAAGAAGAAGATATACTCCAGGACCCCACCCCAGAGAAAGAAGAAATGAATCAAAACATATCTTGTAAACCATTGGCAAGAATGACCACTCCTCAAACTCTCAAGATAGAAGGACATATCAAGAAGAAAAAGGTGCAAGAAGTGAAAGATCACATCAAGAAAGAAGAAATGAATCCAGCCATATCTTGTAATTCACTGGTCGGAATTACCACTCCTCATACTATCAAGATAGAAGGACATATCAAGAAGAAAAATGTTCAAGAAGTGAAAGATCACATCGAGCGTCAAGAAATGAATCCGACCATATCTTGTAAAGGATTGGAAGAAAATACCACTCCTCAAACTCTAAGGATAGAAGGACATATCAAGAAGAAAAAGGTTCAAGCAGTGAAAGATCACATCGAGCATCAACAAGAAGTTCTCCAACTTTTAAAGGATAACGCCACTTCGGTGCAAAATCAAATGAAACAACAGGTATATCAAGATCATAGTGAAAAATGTTTTGATGTAGGTGACTGGGTATTTTTACTGCTACATCTAAAGCAAGTTATTTATGAGAAGGAAATGTTGGCAATACTACATGCACTTAAAAAATGGCGACCTTACAGAATGGGAAGACTCTTCAAGGATGAGGATGTGGAAGCATTGTTTTGTGCTATTTCTATTATCCAACCAGATTGGATAAACAAAGCAAGGGATGAATGGAAGAAGGATGAAGAAGTATGGCCACTTATTCAAAAGTTGGAAAAGATCCCAATTCAAACAATATTTCCAGAAATTGAAGAGGAAGGAAAAATCATATTGGAACCTGGAGCAGTCACAGAAACAAGAACCTGACAGCTACGAAATCGATCAATTTCAAAGTATCTCATCAAGTGGAAGAACTTGCCCGCTGAATATTCCACATGGGAGGACAAGAATTTTATACAGAAGCATCAAGAACTACTCAAGCATTGAGGACAACGCTTTTTGAAGGAAAGGGGCATGTTAGGCCCCTATACTACTAATGTACCCCTTATTGTTATTAGTATAACCCACTTATTATATTGATGTACCCATGTAGTGCCCATGTTGTTACTCTTGTGCCTCATAGAAGCCCACTATTGTTATTATTGTGGCTTTATATTATTATTGTTAGGTCGACTAGATTATATTGTGACTCCTTAGACTCCTATATATAGAAAGGAGGTATTTTCATTTGTAGCATCCAAGAAATTTTCATTTATGTAATGTAAAGGAGGTTTCCCCCTCGAAGAGGCTGAATTCTAAGGCATGGATTTATCTTTTCTATCTTTTCTTGAGCTGGTTTCATAACAGATGTGGTAATATCCTCTTTTGTATCTCTCTTGAGAATTGTTTTCTTAACAATTGCATCTAAATGATGATTTATTTTCATTGATCTCATAATATGTGAATATTTATTGGAATGCCCACCCTATTATTAACTGGATTAAAAATTTGATTGTGATAGAAGAGTTGGAAATTTTTTATTGTGATAAAAGAGCTCAAAATAATGAAGTTGTGATGGTCTCATTATTTTCTTTTTTTAAGTAATATGAACTTTGAGATGAATGGGATGTCTAGCTTGTGGCTCTAGTAGACACAACCCAGGGGAATCTAAGCTATCAAATCACCCAGGGACACACCCAACCTAGGGCATGCCAACCTTTAGCATGGCTATGTTTTTTCCCACAAGTTTCAAACCGATGACCTTTTCACCAAGGAGTGTCTTAACAAAACACCCTAGGCAAATTAGATTTTGTGTAGTTGATATTGACATCAACATGATTTTATAGTTTCCTATTATATTTAGTCAAAATATTAGTAATGAATAAAACCAATGCAATCATATAAATTAAATGATTGGAAAATACCAATAGGAATGAATCCATAATAAACATCAAAACACTTATTTCATTACACATTTCAGGTGCTAAAATTAAAAAAATAATAAATACTAACTTTATTTTAAATGATCATAGTTATTAATTATAAAAACAATTAATATATAGGTTAACACATATACATTTAAAAAAAAAACATGGATTAAGATTCTTAACCATGGAGATTTACTCCCACTTTACCATGGAGATTCTTAATAGGTTTTTTATAATACCGTGGGTTATCAAAACCACATGAACAAAAATCCATAACTCACTTACAATGACACTTGTTCATATGACATTTAATTAATTTAATTAAAATGGAAAAAGGGCATAACTACTTTGGAGATAAATCTGAAGCTTTGGTTTGTGTATACTACTATGAATATTCGAGAATATACATTGATATTAAATCCCTACCATCAACTAATTATTGATAATTAAATTAAAACTATGGAAACCCTATTCCAAAATAGACATGCCTATCGACATAATTAAATATGTCAAAATATCATGTAATTCATCATAACACTATGATTATTCATTTCATTCAATTAATGCATAACATGTTATCTTAAAGTCATGGGTCATTGATAAACTAATGTCTTCAATCAATTAGTTCTTCTATCATAATATCTCTCATAATGATCAAATAAAATGGGGCACTACAAAAATGGGTTTCATTTATTTTCACTAAATGTTCTTAATTCTAATTTACTTTTACAAATAAAGAAGAAAAGACAAAACTAATTTAAAATCCTAATTGAAACATAAACATAAACTCTAACAAAAAAGAAAACCAATAGTATTATCAACTTAATATTTATTATTGGAACCACTCATGCCAAATTCATTAGGGTTTAAACCTATTATATTGACACTTTAGCACTATCGTAGTAGCTTTAATGGAGAATGTAGTCATTATGTAGCACATGGTTTTGCATCAAATGAAATATATGGGAAACAAAATAAATAATGTTAGAAAGAAAATGATAACCAGAACAAAGTAATATAGGAAAATAATAAAACATTCTACATATGTTTATTGACACATAACCATACTTTGAACCTCCCTACTCCCCCACCCAAGGAATGGCCTATACGTTATCTATGAGGTTACTAGAACAAAATTGATTCACAACCAAAAATAGTGATCTTAAATTCAACATAAGTATTCATAATAGTCTATAGAATAATAATTTCTTGTAGACCAACTTGCTATTCATCTCCTCGAGGGTGACTTCATATTTTATTATATGAGGTTAGAGCATCTACTTGCTCCAAGATTAGAGAAATAGGGACCCTTTGGTTCAGGGAATACAATTTCTTAGTACAATGCAGAAAAACACGATGCATCATCTAGTTGTATTGTGCACACAAAACATACTTATAGCAAAATAGCTCGCCACTGGTTTGAATCATTGAAGGTTGAATAATTTTTCTTTTGCTCACAAGTAAGGGAAAAATCCAGTGTTGGAAGTTGTTTTGTGCTAGGTCATGCATTCTCAATCCATTCTGGTGGCATCTAAATTAATTACATTTCTATTAGTTGGTTAAAATAGTGCCCTATCTAGTATTTTATTGTGATCATGTGAAAACCATAGAGGTATCTTGTCTCAGAATTGGAACACAAAGGTGCAAAACCCCTTCAATATACCAATAGAAACACCCAGAGGCTAGCCTAAAATATTCCTAGCATCAAAAGCCCTTATGATAACCTAGAGGATGATGATGTGATCCATAGGAAATTTTAGGAACATTTATTTAAAATAAAATTTTATAGATGCACCCCAATCTATTCTAACAACATAAAAAATCTCTACACATCCTAATTTAACCATGCAAGAAACAAAGAGCGAAAAATGTTAATTCATTTTTACCTTGAAGTAAAGTTATATCAGGGACAAATCATGACTTTGTTTGTGAAAAAGGAAGAAAAATATGTATTAGTTTAGGGATAAGAAGGGATATTTTCTTGTCAAAAAGGTGCAAAATATTATGTCTCATCATGTCCCCCCCAGTTGGTGTAGTTGCATGCCCCTTATGTAACCTGATATTTTTACTATGGTACCTTTCATGAGATTGTCCGTATTTGAAGGTTGGGTTCCTAGGTTCCTTTTGATTATAATAGCCCAAAGCTTTATCCACCTACATCCTAGAGATCATTTCATCTCATTCTTCTCATGTCATGGGTGCTTTATATAATCGATTTGAAAAGAAAATGATAGTGTAGCGAAACCCTTGCCTATCCATTTTACTCCAATTTCATCACGAAGCTACTACATAATGATGCTTTATTAAGAGCCATACTAAAATAGGAGAATCCAACTTAATTCCTATTCTTTGTATAGTTAGGGAGATTTTCCCACAAGTCATTAGAAATCAAAATTTCTTCTCGGGATTGTGTCCTTGTAATTTTTTGATATTATGCCACCACAAATCTCAAGTGGTTCCTAATGGTTACAACATCTCCCAAATCTTTCCACAACCCCTAGTAATCATCCATAATAACACATGTTATTGGATACTCATCCCTGACCATTAATGTTTCATCTATCTTATAACATACAATTTCTAATCCCCATGGTTTTTAAATGTAATTAAATGATGATAATACTAGAGGTCTAGCATGGATGTTGATCCATATTGTATCAACTATCGAAATTAACCAATATATTTTTCTTCTATGCTTTTACCACAATTACATGTGAAGGAGTATGAAAAACCACATGTGCATACTTTAAAGAAAAGAAAACATAAAGGAAACCACCAAATCAAAGAACACACACAATTTGATAGCAGAGTTCACCCAGTGTGGGTTATGTCTCCAGACCCAATGTCAAGAGAGAGGATGCTACTCCATTAGGTGTTGCAAGAAGATGATGTGTACATAATGTAATCTTTGTCAATACAAGGAAGAACTCCCTTAACTAGAGTAGCATGTCTCTCTCCCAGGAGGAATTCTTATATCAAAACTCTCCCTCATAAAAACTCTCCTTCAACATGAAAAAACAACAATCTCACATAAAGGGGCATACAAAGGTCTTATCACAGTGTGGCATACATGGATCTCAGAATCGGAACATCATCTCAACAAAATCAAATAGAGACATGAAAACAATGCACCTTATACCTCCACTTTTAGGGATAGCCTGAAAATAAATTACTGAGATGAAGGAATCACCTGCGTCATTTCATTCATTGTGAAAAACCATGAAATCTAGCTGTAAACATGATCCCTTTCTGACTCGTCCAAATCTAGGTTCCCTAGGAATCTCAAATATTCCTCAAGATTCCTCAAAGATTCTCTTTGACTTGTTGGCTAAAATTTTGTTGCTAGAACGAAGAAATTGATCACAACATCATATTCCTAGTGAAATTATGGTTCATTTAAGTATAAACTTGGCATGATTCTGACACCGAAAAAAGTCGACCCCTAGGGAATCTCCAAGATTCCAAAATTCATACCATCACAATTCCATGCTGGTCATAGCTCTGTCATGTAAAGGTTCCACACCTCAGCCTCACTCATTGTTGTGTTCGACCTCAATTTTTTCGAATTGCAAAAGTCGTCATATATAATTTTGTATGGGCCTACTTCTCAAGATAGTCGTTGGCTCAATCGGTTAACGTACTAATTATGTGTTGCAAGTGGGTCAAAGGTTTGGTTGTTCCAACACCTACCTAACCATGTGTGATTTTGGAGTTTTTACTTTTTTAATAAATGTTGTGAGGTTTGTTAAGTGGTGTTGTAGGCGGGCAGGCTGATCAGCAACCAATGCGAGTCCGACACTCGCCGACCCCATAATTGTTATAACATTCGGGTATTAACATATATATTATATATATGGAGGAAAGGTTGATGAGTGTGACAACCTGCCACCCCATGTTTTTTTTTTTTTTTTCTTTTATAAGTTATGGTCAAAAACCCCCGATTGTGTTTTAAGGGTCACCGGAAATTTTAAAGAGGTCATAATTTTGACCTTTTTGTCTACTGGAAATCATCACCGTTAAGTGCCATTTTGTCACTTAGTTGATAGCTACCAAATTTAGCAGCTTCCACCAAATTTAGCCAAAACTCTAATTTTAGTGGACCTCCAAATTTAGTTGGTGCTCTGCCAAATTTAGCTAGTGGACCTAGTTGACAAAAACTTTGACTGTGAATATCTTGAGCATACGAACTCAGATATTAGTTTTTTTTGCGCCGTTAGAATCATGATGATGGGCTCTACGTTATGGCCCTATGTTTAATGAGATCTAAGGACTTTAATTTTTTATCTTATCCTAAGCCACCTTCTATTTATGAGCCTTTCTGGAGCCACCTGGATCATTCCTCCCCATTGAGGAGCTTTTAAGCCTCCAAAATCATGAACACAATATTCAATATGTTGTACTTCCTCATTTGCACAACAAGTGCCCTACCCAGCCACACTTCCTTCTCCTCATAAGTGATGAACCAACACATGTACTCTATGAAAACTTGTAGTACATCTTGCAAAATACATGTTCAATTACACGATATATCATTACCCTAGAAAACCTCATACTTTCCAATAGTTTATAACACACTCTTTGGTCAAGTTTACATCATAATCATAATAGAAACCAATACCCTAACTATCAACAAAAAGGCAAAAAACATCATCATGTTGCTTTAATAATTGATGGAAAATACTTCACCACTTTTACAATCATTTCACAACATATGATTTACAAAAAATATGGCAATGAAGATCTATTATCTATAATACCACCATCTCTCACTCAACAAGGTGAATGGGTTTTCTTCCTGTAGCTAACTCGTTTGTTGAAAAACTTTATCGATTGGTTCCTTCATAGGTTCTTTTTCCTTCTTAAGACACTGCTTTGAATGGAGCCTCCAACATGTAGCTCTCTAATGTCCACTTTTGTTGCAATAGCTGCAAAAATTCTTCTTCCTCCAGAATTTTTGGACCTTCTTCTTCTATGATGTGCAGAAGGGTCTACATGTCTTGTCCTTTTCCTCTCTGCGATTCTCTTCCAACACTTGGAAAAAACATGGTTATACAAGCCAAAAAAGTACATAGTGTTCTATGCCACAAACGTTTCTCATCATTATCAATATTCTTATAATCAAAATGAACATTAGAATACTGAGACTTTTATACCATGCTTGGTTTTCTTTGTTGCATGTTTGGTGATGATAGCTTGCCTTAGCTCTTCCTCTATAATGCTCACTATCACAAGAAGACTGAGATGTTGTCTTAGCGACCTCTTTCTTCGATGGTTTCAGAAACAACTTGGAAGCTTCTACTGCCTTCAAACATTCTTCTTCAATGTACCCCATCTTGGTGAGGAATCTCATGTCAATTCTGGAAATGGGTACCTCAAGGCTTCCAACGGAAATGGCATCATGTGAAAATAAAACTGAATAAATATCAACAATGTTTACCTCGGCTATTTATTATGAAGCAGGTGACAATGGCTTCAATAAGAATTCCTCTCACTTCAACTTTTCCAAGGCTTAGTCCATGGCTCGTAATTGAAGTTGCAATCTCTGCTTCTCATCTTCTACATCTTTTAGAAGTCTCTTCAATTCAACATTCTTCTCTTGAAGGCTTTCATTGATCTCTTCATTTGAATGATGAGAAGAAGAAGAAGAAGAATATTCTCCCGAAGATGGAGATGGAGCATCAACCTCTGCTATCTCTTTCTCTTGATCCTCCTTTTCCATTTTCTCCTCATAATCTGCAAACAATATATCTACCATTTTTGACATCCTATAGAAAGCCTCATAGAGTTCATTGTTCTTCTCCATTTTCTTTCTTGTTCCACATTCAATCTTTGGTTATCATTCACACTGATAATTTTCATCAGCAAGAAGACTACTTTGATGCCAAACTTGATCCAAATTCTCTCAACTATCATAATTAACCAAAATCTTTTACTTATGTGATGTTAGCAGAATTGCATGTGAAAGAGTATGAAAAACCACATGTGCATACTTTAAAGAAGAGGAAAAATAAAGGAAACCACCAAATCAAAGAAAAGACACAACTTGAAAATGAAGTTCACCCAATGTGGGTTACGTCTCTGGGCCCGATGTCAAGAGTGGGGAGGTCACTTCATTAGCTACTACAAGAAGATGATGTGTACATGATGCAATGTTTTACAATACAAGGAAGAACACCCTTAAATAGAGTGGCATGTCTCTGTTCGAGGAGACATTCTTCTATAATAACTCTCACTCATAAAATCTCTTCTTTAGCATGACAAAAAAACAATCTCTCACATAAAGTCGTATACAGAGATCCTCTCACAATGTGGCATACATAGATCTTAGAATCAAAACATCATATCAACAAAATCAAATAGAGACATGGAAACAATACACCTTATACCTCCACTTCTAGGGATAACCTGAAAATCAGTTACTTAGATGAATGAATTGTATGTGTCATCATGTTCATTGTGAAAAACTATGAAATTTGACTAAAAACTTAACCCCTTTCTAACTTAGCCAAATCTGGTCTCCCTAGGAATCTCAAAGTTTCCTCAAAAATTTTCTTCTATGGGTTGAATGAAACCATAATAATTAGATGAATAAATTGATCACGCCATTAGAAACCTCATGAAATTTTGGTTCATTTGAGTATAAAATTGACATGATTCTCACATCGTAAAAAAATGGCCCTTAGGGAATCTCCAAGATTCCTCATAAGCACCAAAAGATTCTTTGCAAAATATTCCCCATCTTGAAACTCATGCCATCACAGTTCCACACTGGTCATAGTTATGGTGTGTCAAGGTTATGCACCTTAGCCTCACTCATTGTTCTATTTCGCCTCCTGTCATTTCTGTCGAATGGAAAAAGTCAACATATATAATTTTTTATGGGTAGACTTCTCAAGGGAGTCGTTGGCTCAATTGGTTAATGTACCAATTATGAGTTGCAAGTGGGCTAGGAGGTTGATGGTTCCAACCCCCACCCAACCATGTATCATTTGGGTGCATGTTGGGTCCCAATAATATTAGTGATTACCCCATTACTATTGTAATTGTACCCCTTATTAATATTTTTGTGCCCCTATTATCCCCATATTGTTATTACTGTGCCCCATAGAATCCCTCTATTAATATTTTTGTGGCTTTATATTATTATTGTTAGGTCGGCTGGGTTATATTGTGACTCCTTAGACTCCTATCTATAGAAAGGAGGTTTTTTCATTTGTATCATCCAAGAATTGTTCATTTATTTAATGTAAAGGAGGTTGCCCCCTTGAAGAGGCTGAATTTTAAGGCGTTGATCTATTTTTTCTATCTTTTTCTTGAGCTGGTTTCATAACATTTGGTATTAGAGCTTTGGATTCTAGGGTTTCGGTGCTCCAAACAAGTCATCGTGGCATTTTCGCTATAAATTTTTTTCTGTGATGTTTCAGAAGCTAAGAAAAAAAACCCATTTGAGAAGACATCTCTTTGAAGCTCGGGTCCGAATTTCATATCTTTTCACGCTATATTTGCGGAGATATGATCTGAGGAAGTTGGTCTTTTTGTAGACTCCTGAATTACATTCCAAACAGGTGACCTGGGGAAAATCGTCATAACTTTCTCTCTGAGCATCGGATTGAAATTTCATAAGAAGGTATAGAAAGAGGACAGACTGTAGTTTCTTGTATATATTATTCAAAGCCAAAGGTCAAAACAGTGACTCGTGGCACGTCATACAAGTTCGCTCTAATGAACTAGTCTATAATTAGGTCACTGTGGGCGATTTTGAATAACTCTTCCTTGGAGAATCCAATTTGGATTAGACTGGTGGCATTGAAAAGAGGAAAAAGAGGGTTACTGTAGGTCACAATTTCAGAACTGGATGATTTGAATGTACAGAGATACATCAGAGGCAATATCTAGCTCCTACAAAGTGAAAAAAGGTGTGTAGATTCTTTTAAATTTTTGCTTAAGATTGGTTTGAAATTTATTTTGAAGGAATTCAAAGGGCATAATATAGAATTATTATCGGTAATTGATGCCCCGAGGAAAGAAAATGCAAACACCTAGTAAGGAACCTGAAAGCTCTAACATGACTCATGAAGAAGAGGAGGAAATACAACATGATATATCAAAATTACAAGACCAAGTGCAACAACAGTCCCTTGCACTAAAAGGAACAGAATCTAAGATGGATGGTTTAAGGAAAGATGTAGAAGCTAAGATGGATGGTTTAAAGAAAGGTGTAGAAGCTAATATGGACTATTTAAAGAAAGGCGTAGAAGCTAATATGATTGACGTGGAAGCTTTTTGATGATTTGAAGATAGATTTGAAGACAAACATGGAAGATTTGAAGACAGGCATGGAAGATTTGAAGACAGATTTAACAAAGTTTCTACAAGAAATGCTTACTAATGGTGAAAGGGTAGTAAAGGAAACTCATGATGAGAACAAAAGAAATGTTAATCATGATTTCATAGACTCTAATGTTGGATCGAAGACCCACCATATTCCAAAAATCGATATGAGGAAGTTTGATGGAAAGGATCCCACAACATGGATATTACAGATAGAGCAATTTTTCGATCTCAATAATGTGAAAAACACACAAAAGGTACGTATTGCAACTTTATATTGGAACCAAATCAGTTTATATGGTATCAATGGCTTTGCTCTCGTAAACAATTTATCACTTGGACAATTTTTACGGAAGAATTGATAGCACATTATGAGGATACAAAAAGCAACACCTTCTTTAGCCAATTGATAAGTCTCAAACAAAATGGTTCAATAATGGAGCACATTGAGGAGTTCCAAAAATTGAACATAAGGGTAAAAAATATTCCAGAGGAGCATAGGATTGATGTGTTCATAGGGTCTTTAAAGGATAATATCCAACATGATGTTCGCCTTTGGGAACCTGATTCATTAGAGAAGGCATTCAGGTTAGCAAGAAAAATGGAAAGAAAAATTATGGCAACCAGGAAGCATACCACTCACAACTATAAATACGGAAGTGTTGTTGCCCCTAGTCTTCCACAACCTATAAGGTTGACACCACAAAAATTGGAAGAAAAAAGAACAAAAGGGCTTTGTTACAGTTGTGATAGAAAATACGCTAAAGGTCATAAGTGTGCTGAGAAGAAATTATTCTACATATATTGTGAAGAGGAAGAAGAAAAGGAGCAATAAGGGTCAAAAGAAGAGGATATACTTCAAGAACAAAGCCTAGATGAAGAAGAAATGAATCCGACCATATCTTGTAATGCATTGGCGGGAATTACCACTCCTCAAACCATCAAGATAGAAGGACAAATCAAGAAGAAAAAGGTAATAGTGTTGATTGATTTAGGAAGTACCCACAATTTTATTCATTGTAAGGTAGCAAAATAATTACGCCGTAAGGCGTTTCCCTATGAAATGAATTCTCTCAAGTGCCTTTCTGTCTTAATCGTAGCCGTTAGATCTTTTGTTAGACAATTGAACAAAAACCAACCGTCTAATTAACCATCTAATTTAATAAAAAATATTTTAAAATATTAAAAAAGTTAAAAAAACGTTTCACCTTTCAGTTGACATCTGTGGGCTCACGGCACCTTTCAGTTGACATCTGTGGGCTCACGGCTGAGAGCATGCGAAAAGTTCTGGACTGCATATTCTTGCAAGAATTACTCAAGTTGCAACTTCCTGAGAGCATGCGAAAAGTTCTGGACTGCATATTCTTGCAAGAATTACTCGTGCTTCATTTAGAGAAAATACCAGAAGGGCTTCGATGACTGCAAAGACTGCTTCGAGGGTTTTAAGACCCCTTTTCTCTGGTTAGTTTTGGTGGTGAAACTAGCCAATCCCTCTCTCCCTTTACTCTACTTGGCATAATTTCTGAGGTATCATCCATCTGTATTGACAAACAAGGATTTCTGAAGGAGTTTTCTGTGGCAGTAAAAATTATTGAAGCGATAAACTTGATAGCAGAGCATCTTGAGGCAGCAGCCACCTTAGAGAAGCATTTTCCTGTGGCAGTAAATGCCCTAAATGAACAGCAAGACCTACCTGAAGTAGCAAGGCATAATTCTGTGACAGCAAGGCTTGTTTGGTGCATTGCTTGTGGCAACGAATACCCTAACTGGATAGCAAGGGCCTCTGAGGCCACTTTTCTGAAACAGCGTTGAACATCTGAGGTTTCCCTGGGCAGCAAGGTTTGAAGGTGACATCCTGTAGCTGCAGGCCACTTCTGGAGTTCTCTGTATGGCAGCGGCCCCTCTTTAAGATCATTTCTAGAGGCAGCAAAGGAATATATGGCTAAACTTGGTCTGTTCCAGGCCAAATTCTGTGGCAGCAGGATTCTGTGACACTATTCGGGCAGCAAAGGGCAATTCTGGGACAGTGTATCTGTGGCAGCAAGGTTTTCGGGCATTTCTGGGCAGTGGATCACTTCTGTGCCCTTATATGAGGCCAATCGTGGTAGTCAAATTCCTTATTTGGACAACGAAGCCTATTAGGGATTCTCTAGATGGCAGCAAAGATCTGTTCAGCCAAATTTGTGAAGTGCAATTTGAACAGTAAAAGGGATTGTGTGTCCTGAGGCAACAAGGAACTGATAAAACTTGTAAGTTGGTCGTAGGTGTGTGGAATCAGAATAATATACAGTATTGCGAATAGGATTAACCGATATTGTTTTCCAGTTGCACTAAAATAAAGATTGCTACTATTTGTGAATTGACGAGTACTGTACAACAAGGTTTGGTAGAGTAACAGTACTTGGAGTAGGATTGAGAACTGTAACTTGCTACATACTGTTGGTATCATTGGTAAATCAGCTGCTTGTTTAGATTGTGGCATTCAATAATCATCTCTGTTTGAAATTAGTAAAAACACTGTGATACTGGTGCAAATTGTCATCTGCTCTTCCAAACCTAAGGGTAAACTCCCCTAAGGGACATTACAGGTTTGCTATTGATGACGTATACCCTAGCGAAGATTTGGATGCATTGAAGAATCCTAACTTGTCATAAGCTTAAAGGATTCTCTTGTACCTGCTTTGATAAGTTGTTTGCATGTACTTGTAACTTCATTCTTGTGCCTATATGAAGTGTACTTTGCTCTCCTAGATTTGTGTACTTGCGGCTTTGATTTTCAGCTTATGTTCTCATGGCAATTGAGTAGTTTCTAGTGTGAGTTATGTATGCTGATCTAACATAACAAAGCTTTTGATGAGAGATTTGACGAGTAAATAGAAGTTAAGAGGGCAGATTTGTGGCTATAACAAATCTGTTGTTTATAAGTTATTTCCAGATCTGGTATATGTTGATGATTGTACCTTAGGGTTAAAAATATAATTCCCTTCAAGTACAATTGCTTGGTGTTTATTTTCTTGGGCTGCCTTGCGTATTTGGTTTGACAAAAGTGAAATGTATGCAGCTGCAATTTATGTTTCAAATTGAGCCATAAGGTTGACAAGTTCAAAGATCTAGAAAACCTCAAGTAAATAAGGTGAAATTTCTAAAATTGTCTTAAACACAGATTTTCGAAATTTCCAGAGAATGGCTGCTATATAATGTTAACTTTCTAGAATCTAAATTTATTTTTTCTAAAGAAGCAATTGCATGCTTTTCGTACTAGTGATATTCATTCTCTAGTAGATTTCTGTATTGAAATTTTCCCATTCAAAACTATTCCATATCACCACATATCCAAATTTGTATATGGTAATTATGACTTATTTGTGATTATTCACGATTCTTTGATTTTTTTCTCAATATTTTCTAGAGTCTTCTATAGAGGTTCTCACGTCTCTACCCTATGTCCCTTGAAACTTGAGGACCTCTCTTGCTATCTCAAAAACTTGTCCACCAGTTCCCAACTTCGCTGAAACATAATGAAACACCCTGGATACCGGTCTTAAGTGTTCTATAGAGCACCAGTATGTTAAGCCTGGTCCCACTGGGAGTGGTGAACGCGGGAACTGATTATCGATGTGGCTCAAACTTGCATCCTGTGCATTTGTGATCCCCATTCAGCAATTTAAACCACTTGCAATAAGTTCAGTCAAGATAATCAAAAAATTGAAACTAAGAAGAGATACACTGCAGGAAGCCATCCAAATTAAAGTTCCAAAGCTGGGATGTGGAATCCCCGGAACTGAAAAACGGGGATTCAACCAGTGGCTTTGGGGTAAAGAATGATAAGTCGGGACTTAAAAATTTTGACACACATTATGCCTGAACTAAAGAAAATTTGCAATCAAACAACACAGAGAAACAGAGGGGGTGGGAAGATTATTAACTGCTTTGTTGACATAGTGGTTGAATCCTCTTAAAGAAGGTGCTGAAGCAGAGGGGAGCCCATTCTCAATTATCGCTTCAGTTTCGTCAGATGATTCATCTGTTCCCATGCTGTCGCTGCTACCTTTTCTGCTATGTGTCCTGTTCATCATGGAGATTGAGAATAACACTGAGAGTGGACTACGCTTTTTTCGCCTGCGCAAATCACATACAATTCGAGGACTGCTAGAAAGGTTGCAATATTGAGGAAGATGAGATTGGTTTCTACTGCAGTTTCCAACGCTATCAAAGCAAATTGGTATGATTGATTTTGCACTTGCTGTGATAGCTACCATGTTCGCAAATGGCCTCGGCAAAAGAATAGATTATTTGTGTTTCAAAAGTCGTTAATGTCTTCCAGGGGAGATTGTATCTGATTGACTATGGGCTAGTTACGCCGTAAGGCGTTTCCCTCTGAAATGAACTCCCTCAAGTGCCTTTCTGTCTTAAACGTAGCCATTAGATCTTTTGTTAGACGATTGAACAAAAATCAACCGTCTGATTAGCCGTCTGATTTAATAAAAAATGTTTTAAAATATTAAAAACCTTAAAAAAACGTTTCACCTTTCACTTGACATCTGTGGGCTCACGACTGAGCTTCAGGAAGAAGTTGCAACTTCCTGAGAGCATGCGAAAAGCCCCCCTGATTACAGTGTCGTCTGGACTGCATATTCTTGCAAGAATTACTCGTGCCTCATTCAGAGAAAATACCAGAAGGGCTTCGATGACTGCAAAGACTGCTTCGATCTTCAAGGCCGGGAGAAAACCAGGTGGGTAAATGGCGGTGGCTCAGTGTATGGTTCATGTATCAAACAGAGCTGAAATATAAAACAGATCTGCAATTTGAATTTTTGGATTTTCTACCGTGCCATGGTTTTCATTGATTTTTGAAAAAATGTGGATGGTTCGTCTGTAGTGGTCAAGGGCTGAAATTCAATGGCCATGTTTAGTAGGTTTTGACTGAAATGGCGAAACTGCAAATTATCTGGAATTCATCGAGATTGAATTACAAATGGAATAACAAGCAGATAGGTATACAGTAAAATCGCGTTATTTTTATGGCTGTGAAATGTAGAATTTGTGTACTGTGTCCAAACTCTTTGTTAAGTGAGGGTTCTAAGAAGAACCTGCAGAAACATGTGAGAGATCTGAAATTGATACACTTTTGATTTTGTTTATCAGGAAACTTTTCAAAGATGCTCAGAAGGTAAAGTTTAGCTTGGTGGCTTTTACAGTACTTCTATTTGAGAAATTTTTAATGTTCAATTATGGGAATATATATGATGCCCTTTCCTGTTTTTAAGATATTTGCCACTTTCAGTGTATGGTTCATGTATCTGGGTTTGATTTAGGGCTCCAAGATTTTCATATTCATATTAATATATAAAACAGATCTGCAATTTGAATTTCTGGATTTTCTACCGTGCCATGGTTTTGATTGATTTTTGAAAAAATGTGGATGGTTCGTCTGTAATGGTCAAGGGCTGAAATTCAATGGCCATGTTTAGTAGGTGTCGTGCTCTGCAAATTCTCCCAGACTCAGTTGGGAATCTCACGGGCCTTCGAAGTCTTGCCCTGGGCGAGTGCCGCGCTCTACGGACGCTGCCAGACTCGGTTGGGAAGCTGACGGTTCTCCAAAGTCTTGACTTGGAAGGGTGTCGTGCTCTGCAAATGCTCCCAGACTCAGTTGGGGATCTAAAGGGCTTCCAAATTCTTCAGCTGCGCCGGTGTTCCAATTTACAGGTGCTGCCCAAAGTTGAGCACTTGAGATCGTTGGTGAACCTTGATGTGTCTGGATGTCCCAAACTACAATGTAGTGTGGGAGTATTCGAGCAGCTGCACCAACGACTGGGAGAAGGTTTCAGTGAAGAAAACTTGGGAGAAAGCTTCAGTGAAGAAAGCGAGTAGTAAACATAACAACATTTAATAATCACAATCGTGGTCCAGTGGCCACAGTGTTCACTGCTCACTGAATACAACCTTCACAGATTTGTAATCTTAACCAAAATGAACAAGGCGGATAGCTGCGAGGCAGTTAGTCCCTGTTTCTTTAGATAATTAAAATATCTTGCTTAATGCGACAAGATTTATGTGTAATGTAATTTTACTGAACAAATAAGTTCATATTTCTGATTTCTGATTTGTCAAAATTTGAAATCACATGGAAAATTTTAGGGTGACGCGTTTCGAACCTTTATCAAGGTTTATCACCATCATATAATAAATCTTTATCAAGGTTTATCACCATCATATAATAAATCTCCACCATGTCCTATAATGAATCTCGATAGAGATTCGAAACTTATCGACCCTAAAATTTCTATATGATTTTTCCAGAAAATCTTGGCTTAAGTTCATACTTCTCCATTGATCCGTTCTCATTTTTGTTCTAAACATATTATTTGATATTTTTGGTCTAAACATATTATTTGATGAATACAGTGATGGCTTTGCTTCTTTGACGAATGCAGTGATGGATGTGCTTCTGCCTCTCAGAGAACCGTCCATACATGCAGCAGTCACATATCCGTTGTAGTCTAGCTAGATAGGATATATTTTTTTTCAATATGTAACCTTGCGTGAGATCTTCTGGGTTTTAACTATTTGTATAGTCTTCTCGATCTCCCATCAAATTTGTAGGGACTACCCTTGCTTACAATCCAACACCATAATGAATCAGTTTGTAATACATATACGAAGAAATTAATTATTATCACGATTCAGTAAAGGATATACTTTTAACTCTTTGCAAATTGACAAACTGACAGGTTTTCAATGTATTTCACATCTGCCTACCATAGACAAGCTGTTAATTTACAAAAAGAACGTGCACCGTCAAATTAAGCTGAACAAATTACATAAGACCATGTTGCTTCATACAAGGTTGTCTCTAATTTTATTTTTCAGTATGGAAAAAGCGATACATTCATCAAAAAGAAATTTTACAAACACGTGATATGAGATCAACATATAGATGTAATAAAATACATCAAATATCATCTTTCTGTTCCAGTCAAAACTATTCTGGAAAATCCAGAAGTATAAACTATCATAACCAGTATTGTGCTGGCATAATGAAGACAAGTGAATCAACAAACCAAGCATAGGAAAAGTAATATGTACAAATCAAAAACACAAAATGGGTTGATAGAATGTCCAGCATGTTGTATCCCGGCAAAGTTCATCTTGTTCATATGATAATTCCTGCAAAGAAATAGTTCTATTTAGAGAAAGTCATCACCCCGGTGTCTAGAATTTGTCCTTCCATCTTAATCTCAATGTGCAGTACGTCCGCTTCAGCATGAAGTCCTTTTTTCGAGAGTCTACCTGTAAAATGGTTATGCTCTCTTTCTGTGTTCAATAGATGAACCCGGATAATAAGTCCAGAGTTGTTGTACTTGGAAGAGCCAGCCTTGAAGAGTGTAAAATGGTTATGCTCTCTTCCTATGTATGCAATAGATGAACACGGATAATAAGTCCAGAGTTGTTGTACTTGGAAGAGCCAGCCTTGAAGAGTGATTTGATAGATATGTGCCCGTCCAAGTCCTCATATATGTGTAATATTGGGATGTTCAAAAATTTTGTGAACCAAAGTAAACCTTAGAGTGACATTACTTCAGCTTAAGTGTTCGTGCCACGGCCAGCACCCCAATGTATCTAGAATTCCTGATCCAGCTAGAAGGCAATCCAGAAACCACATCCGCAAATATGTCTTTGCGGTGCTCCATCAAAATAGGCAGTCGGGAAAACCACTGTAGGGGTGGATTTGCAAGAAGAAACCTTCGGCCCGGTATGCAGATATGAACCAGTAGTGTGGGCCGGGCCAGTTTGATGTTTTCCAAAACTCGCAGTTCAGAAATCTGGTGGTTGTTGAAGATGCTTTTATTTCTCCATTTCCAGACCTCCCAGAAAAAATATAATGGTAATAACAATATAATGGTATATTGCGCCATGCAGATTGCTCTTGCTCTTTGCTCCGCCAGATAAGACATTCTGACAAGGTTGTGAAATGTATCAACAATAAGAGCTCAGCAGTCCCAACATCCTAGGTCATATTATATTGGAAGAATCAATTGTTTGAAGTTAAGTTAGACAGATTCTTATGCAGTTATCCTACTTCAACCCACATTTACGTTTCTCTTTTGTCAATGTGATTGTTCAGAAATCCTCACCATCAACATATACAAACATAATTTAACGATCCTATTTCAACCAACAACCTAAGAACCTAACGATTACACTCATGCAGTTTGTATGGAATTTTTTGGCGCTTGTGCTCTGGAAACATGTATGTTGTTGTTGATTACAAGACCATGACATTGTTTGTTGGTAAGTTTGAAACAACACAAATATTATAAGCCTAGACTGAAAGAACTTGTTCCAAAGTAAACATAAACATATACCTGGATGTAAAAGCCTTCTGTGATCATGAAGGCAAGCAAAACAATAGATGCTACTAATCCAATCCGTCTGATGTCAGGAACTACAACACCTATCAACACTCCAATTCCCTTCATGTGTGTCAAAACAGTGTGAATGCATTAATCATATGTAGGTATAGGTAGGTAAGATGACTAGGACCTAGAGTTACAACTTACATTAACTGTGATGATTACTAAATATAGCCTAAGCAAGGTGAGAAAAAATGCAAATGCAGTACTTCAAAAATTGGCCATAAAATGCCCAATGACCTAATCAAGATGCCAAAATCAGGGTCCTCACAGTTTCCTCTGCTCATCGTGCTCGCCAAGACATAGGATCAGCCATGCACATCCTTCTTCCAATGTGTTCTTCATGAGGCACCTTGAGAGATACCATACCTCTGATTTTATGTTCGTACAGGCTGCTACAGGGGTCTGCTCCAAAGTGCCTCGCACTTCTTCTATCTTCCAGACTTCCAAGGGTAGTGTCACCCTTATCCAATGGTGCCAACACAAAGGAGTTGCATACTTTTCTTGGATGAACTTCCTTTGCTTCAGCTGCTAGACAAAAATAGGATCACATGGAGGGCTGCCACTAAACCTTCTCAACAAAATCACATCAACTGCTAGATAATGGCATTATCGACGGCTTTTACTTTTCTTCAAAAATCATTTTCAGATTGATGTCTAAAGGGACCATCCCTTCTCATAACTACATCCTCTATTTTTATTGGCTTCAGGGCACCTCTTATGAAGGTTTCAAAGACATGAATATATATTCCTTATTGATTTGCAAGTTGGCTTGAATGGAACATGCTTTTAACACTTATATATATATATATATATATGTGTGTGTGTGTGTGTGTGTGTGTGTGTGTGTGTGCTTGTAACAGTGATAAGGACTTGGCCTCTTCTTCAATACACAAAATAGGGTTCCTTGATTTTACTAATATAGATGACATAGGATGCCCACTGATTGTCTTTTCAAGGCTTGCAAATATATGCATACAAAATCTCGACTTCCTTAAATTATGAAGGGCCTTAGAACTATCCTTTAAACGATTCTCCGCTTCCTTACAAATATTTGGAATGAGAAGTCCACCACCTTTCTTCTCTTATAGACCGGAGATCAAGAAATCACAGCCCCAATGACCTATACTGGTCGGCCAAATTCACAGAGCATGATAGTATATAGCAGTGCTTTATGTGACATAGGCTTCTTGGCCTTATTACAAGCACAAGGAACAAGTAGGCATCTTCTTAGATAAAACAATCGACATTAACAAAACTTTTTCTCTTCAATAACTTAGAGAACAAAGAGGCATGAATAGGTCGGATTCACTGTCTGAATTGAAAAGTGAGAGAGAATATAAGACAGAGTTCACTGAGCCATAACATTTCTGCCTCCATACCACAAGATTGAGAATAGAGTAATCCTTTCTCCAAGGTTGGCTTCATGAAATGACCTTTGGCATATTCTTGTGTTCTTGCACTTTTATTGGCCTCTTAGGAGAATAAATTTCTCTTCAAAAGACTTATTCAAAAGCATACCTATGCCCAGAATGTAAAAGAGAGATAGCTCCATTGCATAGCAGACCTTTATTGTTTCTTGTGCTTAGAACAATAGGAACACTTGGCTCCTTCTTAATGGTTCAGAGAACTAGGCCAACAACTCGATTCTTCATTGCTCCATAGGGCTCTCTTTAATTCATTGATCAAATCCAAATAAATATATGTATCCCTAGAGTCACTTATTTGATCCTCAACAAATTTGCTTGTTGGACATCTTTATTTACAAGACTTGAATTTATGTGAGCACAAGTGACTGGATGGAAGGACTGCTAGCTTTAAAATACTGATACAGAGGTGCCAAAGGGATCAGATCTTCAAACATATTGTTGAATGCTTTATCCAATGAGAAGATTGGACTTAGATCAACAAATTCTTAAAACAAAACTCTTCATTGACTTCCTATCATGACACGTGGTTTAGCTGTTGAAGGAGGACTTTCCTATTGTAAGAACAATGAAATATTACCTCCGCAAATAGCATATAAAAAGTACCTAAAAAAATTAAATTACTGCATTAAATGGGTAATATGCATTAAATTACCCAATCTAGAGTAATAATCCATCAAAGTCGCAGTCAAACAGTTGGGCAAAGTGCCTGGTCAATGCTGCTCTGTGTACTGGAAAAGTCAACCGCAGAAAATCACAGGAAATCCGTCCTCCAAAAATTTGCACGTATGGGAGAGAGATAGTTTCTCAAAGAAAGTCGAATCCATCATGAGAGGAAAGAGAGAATCATGTGTGATGATGCCAAAATGGAGTGAACTCATCTTATATTTATACAATTCAATGTGTGTCAAAGGTCATGTCTTTTGGGCTTCATGAACCTACATGACTGTGGGGCTGACCTTGACCAAAACCAACATTGTGGGCTTGACTTCAAATATACATTTTTGCCTGTCAGAATCCATCGTGCTTTAGGTCAAAATTGGTCCTCTCGAGAAGAGGAATCCAATGCCATCATCATCTCATACAAAGGAGCCGTCCATAGTGGAATTTGATCTTAGTTGACCATTTTTAACAATTGCCTATACAAAACATCTAGTTAAAAGACTAATTTTACTCTCAATAAACATTGGACAAAAACTTCTCTCGATCCATTTTGAATCTGGTAGTATCAAACAAAATTTTCATTCCATAGATGAAACAACTTTTGTATTGCACAAGAGTTCAGCTTTTTTGTGGAGAGGTATGTTCATGACACCTCACTTACAAACTGGTTTGTTGTAAAGTTCATCTTAACAATGATTGATTCACTCAAACGAAATAAAGTGGGCAATAGATCCACATACACATCCTACACACATGGACACATACATAAGTATTGTGCGAAGGACAGGAAGATGTGCTGACCTGACTTGAAAAAGAAATTGTTTCAAACCAATGTTGTTAGACTTGGACTCATCTAAGAGTCGGCTGGGCTGTGACTCAGGAAGACTCAGCAGAATCTTTTAGGCTTGGCAAAGAGAAAAAAAAATACTCAGAATATGTGTTAGCAATTTTCAGAGGATCCTGGCAAGTGGGGATTATGACCGAAGAGTGTCTACAAGTTACTCTTTTCAACGGCGACTCAGTGGACTTGGCAAGATTCAGGAGTCCGAAAAGAGTCTGACAACATTGTTTTGAACAAGCATCAGTCACAGTCGAAAAGAAAATGAACAGAGAAAAATCAGCACTCTTAATAGAAATGATACACGTGTAGAGTTCTATTTAAGAGTTCAAGGCTAGACTCCAGTATAAAAGCAAATTCTGCTTGCTGCTGGAAACTGTAAAGTAGACAAGCAACAAGCTAAGTATTTTATTTCGCTGAACCTGAAATGCTTTGAAAATTCTCAAACGTTAAAATCAATCAAATTCTTGCCATTTATCTTGGACCTAATTTCATACATAAGCATGCTAGGAAACCACACTCCTCTATAAAAATATACAAGTTGTAAGACGATTATATAAACAATCATAGATTGAAACAATTTCGAGCAAATGAAATGTTATTTCAATATATTGGCCCTGTTCAAGTTTTGAATGAATTAGGAATTAGCAGATATGTTAGATAGTGGAGGCAGGAAATTTGCACTTTTTTTTCTGTCAAACCTGGTAGCTAATAAAAGATGAGAAACAGCTTAATCACACACCTGTTGGTAAAGGCCTAATACTAAGAAGGCAGGTAGAAGTGGATGATTAAGATTGTTTATAGGTTTAGCCAACAGTTTTATTGGTAACATGCTTAGTTTGAACTTTTGGTGATATTGTTTCATCACATAGGCTGACTACGGTTTGGTGAATTGTTACTAGAAATATACTTAAATCAAGATAAAATATAGGTGGTAATACCTAGTTGAATGGAGAGTCCCAGTATATTGGCCCTTTTGAGGATTATTACTAAGTACATTTTTTTTGTTTTTGTTGGTTGGTTGTTGTTGTAATTGGTAAATTGTATAGGTGATTTTCATTCACATGCTTATTGGAATAGCTGGCTCTTGAATAGGGCAATCATGCAGTTGAGTATGTCAGAGGGGTTTGTAGAACGCATTATCTAATGAACTCTTATGTAGAGGCAAAAAGTCTCACTCATAGCCTACTCAGGGCTTCAGATGGGAATTTATTTTATAGACTGATCAGCTTACTAGAACTACTACTGCACTTTCTTCATCAACAGAAGCCACTTGAAAATGCTTGAAAATAAACTCTCTATAAGGGCAATTGCCAATAAAAATATTTGTAGTGGAGGGGGTTTCTACATGTTGACCAACCATTTAAATTGGATCTTATAAATTATAATTCTTGTTTTCTAGCCTTCTATTTATGTAGATATCAATTGTGTAGTTGATGGCATACTTTTTATAAATAAATTTCCATAGCTATTACAGTTCAATTAAGAGCCAATCTCTTGCAGAGTTCAGAGTTGAATTCATCTGTAACTTCCTTTGATTTAGGGAGTGATCTAGAAAAAACTTCAATGCCTAACAAGACTATGATAATCACAACCATAAATGCAGCTTTGGCAGAAGAAAACAGTGTACTACATTTGTACATGTAGCGCCTTCGAATAGTTATTGAATCATGTTCTCCTTGTTGCAGTGGACCAGGGGTCATTTAATCGTTGCCAACGTATTCATCACATTGTTATATTTTGCTGAAAGAAATATTTGATTTCAATGAATCTGCCTCTGCATACCAAGACTGGCGTGAATTGTAAAATTCAATGAATCTGCCTCTACGTGCCACTAGAAGTTGTTGGATGAAAATATCTGTTTTAAAGGCAAGAAATGGAATGGTTTTTTTGTTATTTGGATTACCAAAAGAAATGGCTTAGTTAAGATAGCTTATAAATGGAGGCATAAGTTCTGAGGCTCTCATGGTGTCATTTCAATATACTGGCCCTGTTCAAGTTTTGAATGATTCAGAAATTAGCAGATCTGTTAGATAGTGGAGGTAGGAAATTTGCACTTCTTTTCTGTCAAACGTGGTAGCTGATAAAAGATGAGAAACAACTTAATCACACACATTTTGGTAAAAGCCTAATACTAACAAGGCTGGTAGAAGTGGATGATTAAGATTGTTTATAGGTTTAGCCAACAGTTTTATTGGTAACATGCGTAGTTTGAACTTTTGGTGATATTGTTTCATCACATAGGCTGACTACAGTTTGGTGAATTGTTACTGGAAATATACTTAAATCAAAATAAAATATAGGTGGTAATACCTAGTTGAATGGAGAGTCCTAGTATATTGGCCCTTTTGAGGATTATTACTTGACCAGTTTGTTGCCTTAGTCTGCTGAGTACATTTTTTTTTTGTTGGTTGGTTGTTGTTGTAATTGGTAAATTTTATAGGTGATTTTCATTGCTTATTGGAATAACTGGCTTCTTGAATAGGGCAGTCATGCAGTTGAGTATGTGAGAGGGGTTTGTAGAACACATTATCTAATGAACTCTTATGTAGAGGCAAAAAGTCTCACTCATAGCCTACTCAGGGCTTCAGATGGGAATTTCTTGTATAGAATGATCAACTTACTAGAACTACTGCTGCACTTTCTTCATCCACAGAAGCCACTTGAAAATAAACTCTCTGTAACGGCCATTGTCAACAAAAATATTTGCAGTGGAGGCCCTCAGCCCAACAACCATTTTAGCTAGCCTTGGAAGGCAAATAGTTGAGTTCAAACATGATGAAAATTTAATTCCCTGTATACAAAAGCATGTATTAGGTGTTGATAATGGCTAGAAATATGAACTGAAGATGTATATACCTCCTTCTGTACAAAAATGAACAGAAGAGGCAAAGGTATAGGGTTCACCTCGAATTTTCTTGCAAGTTCAATCCACTGTAGGATGTGAAAGGAAGTGTCATAGTGCTAAGAGCGAAAAAGAGGGGAAGGAAGAAACTAATAATTTCAGAAATTTTAGCTTTCTATCCGTACCTTGATTTGTTCTAATAAAATTAATATTAAATGTTTGACAGCATCCAGGGAGCTATCTGGTAATGATAATAATAATATTATTAGTATTATAATAGTAACAACAACAATGGAAAGGTGGGGAAGGAAGAAACTAACAATTTCATAAATTTGGACCTTTTATCCTAGCTTTATTTGTTCTTTAGATCCAACTAATATTTTGTAGATCCAACTTATGGTGAACTAGCAGCTTGAAAGCCAATTGCAAGTCATTCAACCAACAACGATCTATAAGCATGCCATAGTATTATGTCTCTGCATATTCACAATAGTGATTCCACTGTCATATTATTATTCCCCACTTGGACAGAGCGATGACACAAGGGGTTTCTACATGTTGATCAACCATGTAAATTGTATCTTATAAATTAAAATTCTTGTTTTCTAGCCTTCTATTTCTGTAGATATCAATTGTGTAGTTGATGGCATACCTTTTATAAATTCTTCCACAACCTATTATTATTTACAAAATATTCATTTTCAGAATACACATAACTAACTATTGCAATTGTAACTCATTATCATCCACCCTTTCTTTCAACAATGTCCATTCACATGTCCCTATTCTTCCCCACTCTATGCTATTCTTCCCCACTCTATACATGTCTCTATTCTTCCCCACTTTATGTTGTTCTTCCCCACTCTATGCCTTACGACGTTTCCTTTGCAACATAAGGTGCAAATGCTAGTTTAATTTCTTTTTATATATAGCACCAGTGTGTCAAGTGATGGTTGTAAATGGAGGAACAATAAATTGCTCTGGAAAGTGCCATAATATCAAGCTATCCATGGGAAAATATGTATTGACTAGCCCAATGCTTTCCATTCCAATGGGAGGTGTTGATGTTGTACTAGGAGTCCAATGGCCACAATCCTTGGGTACAATAGCTTTTAATTTTCAAGAAATTTTCATCAAATTTTCTATGGAAGGAAAGGAAGTTGAGTTAAGGGGTATTGCAGGGAAACCAAGAAAGATAATCAGCTCTAATGGTATGAAAAAGCTTCTAAAAAAGGGACAAAGAGGTGTAATTGCACAATTATGTTCGCTAGATGTTTCCACATCAGAATCGTCTATTTCTCCAGATCTCAAGAAAGTCATGGACAATCATTCCAAGGTATTTGAGACTCCCAAAGGTCTCCCACCTATGCGTGATCATGATCATGCTATTCATCTGATTCCAGGAAGTGTTCCTCCAAACATCAGGCCGTACAGATATCCCTATGCCAAAAAGAGTGAAATTGAACGTACGGTTGCAGAAATGATAGAGGCTGGTATAATTCAACCCAGTCAAAGTTCTTTCACTGCTCCAGTATTATTAGTGCAAAAGAAGGATGGGTCATGGCGCATGTGTCCGGATTATAGGGAGCTCAACAAGCTCACTATTACAGATAAGTTTCCCATTCCTGTCATTGATGAATTACTGGATGAATTGCATGGATCAATTTACTTCACCAAGTTGGATCTTTGTTCAGGATATCATCAAATCAGAATGAAGATTGAAGACATTATGAATATAGCATTTAGAACTCATGAGGGTCATTATGAATTTTTGGTCATGCCTTTTGGCCTTACCAATGCACCTTCAACATTTCAAGGTTTGATGAATTCAATTTTCAAACCATTCCTTAGAAAATTTGTGTTAGTATTTTTTGATGATATACTAATCTACAACAAGGCATGGAAGGATCATGTTGAACATGTTGACAGGGTGCTACAACTATTGGAGGAAAAACAATTATATGCAAAAAGATCCAAATGTTTCTTTGGAGTCCAAGAGGTGGAATATCTGGGTCATATTGTATCTCATGAAGGGATTAAGGTAGACCCTAGCAAAATTAAAGCCATTAAGGAATGGAAAATCCGCACATCCATAAAGCATCTACGAGGATTTCTTGGGTTGACAGGGTATTATCGCAAGTTTGTTAAGAATTATGGGAGAATAACAGCACCTCTAACAACATTATTGAAGAAAGATGCATTTTCATGGACTCCGGAAGAAACAAAGGCCTTCGAACATCTTAAAGAGGCCATGTGCCAAGCACCGGTCTTAGCTACACTGGACTTCACAAAAACCTTTATTGTGAAATGTGATGCTTCAGGAAATGGAATTGGTGTTGTTCTAATGCAAGATGAAAGACCCATTGCTTTTGAAAGTCGTCCAATCAAGGGAAAGTTTTTACACAAAGCTATTTATGAGAAGGAAATGTTGGCAATACTCCATGCACTTAAGAAATGGCAACCCTACCTAATGGGAAGACACTTCAAGGTAAAAACGGATCATGATAGCCTTAAATACTTTTTAGAACAAAGATTATCCTCTGAAGAGCAACAAAAGTGGGTGACAAAGATGTTGGGTTATGACTTTGAAATCATCTACAAAAAAGGGAAGAAAAATGTGGTGGCATATGCACTCTCAAGAAAGGATGAGGATGTGGAAGCATTGTTGTGCGCCATTTCTATTATCCAACCAAATTGGATAAATGAAGCAAGGGGGAAATGGAAGAATGACGAAGAAGTGTGGGCACTTATTCGAAAGTTACAACAAGATTCTAGTACGTTTGATACATTTCGCTGGGAAAATGATTCGTTATGGTACAAAGATCACTTATACCTCTGTAAGAATTCCCAGCTAAAACAAAAGATTCTTATGGAACTGCACACTTCTCCCTTAGGAGGGCACTCAGGATTTTTAAAAACTTACCACAGGGTTAAGAAGGAATTTTTTTGGGATGGCCTTAAATCAGATATTCAAAAGTTTGTGGCAGAATGTTTGGTTTGCCAACAAAATAAAGTTGAAACAATTAAGACACCGGGTCTATTACAACCTTTATCCATTCCAAGCCAACATTGGGAGGAGGTTTCAATGGATTTTATCACAGGTTTACCCAAGTCTGAGGGAAAGAGTGTCATCATGGTGGTAGTTGAAAGACTTACCAAGTATGCACACTTTTATGCATTATCACATCCATTTAAAGCCAGTACAGTTTCTACTGCATTTATGGAAACAATTCAAAAGCTACATGGAAACCCAAAGATTATTGTAAGTGACAGAGATCCAATTTTCACTGGAAATTTTTGGACATAATTATTTTCTTGTCTTGGTACTCAGTTAGCTCATAACTCATCTTATCATCCTCAATCTGATGGGCAAACTGAGATAGTAAACAAATGTTTGGAAGGATATCTTCATTGCTTTGTATCTGATAAACAGACACAATGGGTCAAATGGTTGCCTCTGGCTGAATGGTGGTATAACACTTCCTTCCATACAACAAAAAAAATGACCCCATTTATGGCACTTTATGGGTATCAGCCACCATCCATCACATCATATTTAAGGGAAAATTCTAAGGTTTAGGCAGTGGAACATCACATCGAACATCAACAACAATTCCTCCAACTCTTAAAGGATAACCTTGTGTTGGCACATAATAGAATGAAACAACAGGTAGATCAACATCGCAGTGAAAGAAGTTTTGATGTAGGTGATTGGGTATTCCTACGGCTACAACCATATAAGCAAATTTCCCTCAAGCAAGCTAAGAAGGATAATAAATTATCACCAAAGTATTATGGTCCATACAAGGTGTTGCAAAAGATTGGTACTATGACATACAAATTGGAGCTTCCTGCAGCTTCTCAATTGCACCCAGTTTTCTATGTTTCATGTTTAAAGAAAGTTATAGGTGACAAGCTCCCAGTTCAAACAATATTTCCATAACTTGACGAGGAAGGAAGCAGTCACAGAAACAAGAACTCGACAACTACGAAATCGATCAATTTCGGAGTATCTTATCAAGTGGAAGAACTTATCCGCTGAAGATTCCACATGGGAGGATGAGAATTTTTTACATAAGTATTCAGAACTACTCAAGCGTTGAGGACAACACTTTTTTGAAGGAGAGGGGCATGTTGGGCCCCTATAATACTAGTGATTACCCCATTACTATTATAATTGTACCCCTTATTAATATTGTTGTGCCCCTATTATCCCCATATTGTTATTATTGTGCCCCATAGAATCCCTCTATTGTTATTTTTGTGGCTTTATATTATTATTGTTAGGTCGGCTGGGTTATATTGTGACTCCTTAGAATCCTATATATAGAAAGGAGGTTTTGTCATTTGTATCATCCAAGAATTGTTCATTTATGTAATGTAAAGGAGGTTGCCCCCTCGAAGAGGCTGAATTTTAAGGCGTTGATCTATCTTTTCTGTCTTTTTCTTGAGCTGGTTTCATAACAGTGCATTTCCTTTTTTATATCAAATGTACTGAGGTTTGTTAAGTGGGGGTGCATGTGGGTGGGCTGGCCACCAGCCGACATGAGTCTAACTCCCTCTATCCCTGTATTTGTTATAATAATTGGGTATTAACATATATATTGTATATATATGGAGGAAGGCTTGGTAAGGGTGGCAGGCAGCCACCCCATTTTTTTTTTAGAAGTTATAGGAAAAAATCGTCAACCACATTTTAAGGGTCACCAAAATTTTTAAAGAGGCGACAATTTCGACCTTTATGACTACCGAAAACCATCCCTGTTAAGTGAGATTTTTTCTCTTATTTAAAAACCACCAAATTTATCCAAACCTCCAATTTTAGTGGACCTCCAAATTTAGCTATCGTTCTGCCAAATTTCGCTAGTAGGCCCAGTTGACCAAAAATTTGACTGTGAATATCTTGAGCATACAAACTTGGATTTGAGTGTTGTTTGTGTCATTGGAATTAGGATAACGGGCTCTACATTTTTATACTAGTTTTGATGAGATCTTAAGACTTTTATTTTTGAGCCTATCCTGAGCCACCTTCCGTTTTTGAGCCTTTATGGATCCACGTGGATTAGATGTATTGCCAAGACAATTTGATGAATTGCTAAAGATTAAAAAGAGAACCAACTTATATGGCTCCCAATTTTTAAAGGAAATATTCGTTGAGGAATTCAATGAAGGAGATTGGGAAGTTTATTATCTTCCCTAAATTTAATATTTTTTAGCTAAACCACCCAATTACCAAGCAATTATGAGAGAGATGGAGGAGGAGGTACAAGACTACCCAAGCATGTGTTGCATGCCATGTGGTAGTTCATGGTTAACTCCACAGTCACTATATAGTTGCCTAAAACTTCATTTGTAAAATTGTATCTTCTTATAACTCTACCTAAGATTTTAATGTTAAGTCATTTATGGTAGATAATACTTTCTCATTAGTTTATCTGTCCAATATTGTAGGTGTTTGTAATTTAATTGTGATTTAAATTATTGAACATTAAATTATCAATTCATGTTTGTATACTTGTGAAGTACACTACAGTATATGTGTTATGAAATCATCTTTCAATTTTATTTCTAAAAGAAGAATTATAATTTATCAATGGCAAGAAGCTAATGGTAAACCTATGCAAATGATTCAAAAGAATGTGATGGAGTGAAAATGAAATCTTAATCTAGAAATCAATTGACTTTTTAAAGACTACAAACGCATGGAAAATATATGACATGAAATATAGTCAAAGAAAATGCACATACTGAATTTTGATGGAAGCAATGAAATTCTTATTCTTGAAGGCAATAAAATCAAAGGAAATTATTATAATCTAGTGAAAGCAAGGACAATCTATTATAGGAAAGCAAAGAAATTTTAATCTAATGAAATCAAAGACACTTATGCTAATTAAATTAGTAAATTTAATCTAATGAAATTATTTAAAATTAATCTATCAAAGCATAGAATCTTAATCTATTAAAACATTTCAAATTTTTCCTATGAAAGCATGGAAATCTTTAATCTATAAAGGTGAGTAAATCTAATCTATGAAAGCTTGTAAATTTAGTCTATGAAAATGATATAGTTAACTATGAAAGCATTGAAGACTATAAAACAATTCAGAAATTCAATGTGTGTTCAAATCATAGAGTTCGTTCATAAGTTAAACACATGATATGCCTATGAATGCTTATGAAATGATTGCACAAACAAAAACTAAAGAAATAAATATTTTTTGTATAGAGGCAATTTAAGCGTTTGATCCGCAAAAGAACATAAATGAAATGAGCATAAAAAATGTAAAGATAGTGCGTAGAAAACATAGTATCTAATCAAAACACTTGAGATAAACCTTGCATAAAATGGGTGTAAAATAAAATAATATATCTTGCATAAATAACACATTAAAATACACTTGTACTCATTAGGGGGCCCTCCTAAAGTGCATAAGAGGTGGAAAGTTCAGAAAACTATTGATCAAACACCAAATTTCATCAAGAAGGCATACCCATATCAAAAGATTATATTAAATGAATAGTGCATGAACTTAAATAGTATTTATTAAGCATAAGAATAGCTTTAGCATTCAAAACTTAACACCCCTTTGATTGGAGATGACACTCCTATTTGTACAAAAACTAAGATAAGTAATTAATAGATTTAGATCCAAAAATCTCTCATAGATCCAAATATCTCTCCTAGATCCACAAATATCTCATGTGGTTATAACCATGTGTTAACATATAGCAAGTAACAACTCTTCATATCCTCTCACAAATCAATAAAATATTTCATAGGAGACACTTATGAAAACTTCCATGGTTCTTCTCCATGAAATGTGTTTGTTTAATGATCTCAAATCTTCAAGAGTTTAAAGAGGAAATTCGAATTTGAGACTCATAGGCCAAATAAAACTTTGCTGGAATATTCAAATATGCCTACATACATCACAAAGCTCATCAAATTTTTATATGTAAGTGGATACATGTTAATTTTCTAATATTTAACCATAAATTCACTCAAAATACTCAAATAAAAGCTTTGGAAAATAATACATATAAACCCATATATGATCATGAAAACGGTCTTAGTGTAAGGTGATGGAGCTACAAAATATGGTAAATACTGAAGGAAATTGAAAGAAAAGAGGGTGAAATGGATGGCATTCTGGAGACCCAACATTTCCCCCAGTGGACGATGTTGCATGTCCTCATGCAACTTTGCATTGATTGTCATGGACTGTAGCTTGTGTTCTCTTTTATGTAGCCTTTTGTGGAGTGGAATATTAAGTCATTTTGTGAGTTTGAGATACTTTTGAAGACTTGCAAAGTCTCCTTTATTTATTTCTTTTTCTCAAGAGCTTGCTATTGTTGAGTCTTTTTTGAAAGATATCCAAGTGGAACTCTTATGGTTGGTTCTTGCATGGCAACCAGAAGTATTGCAAGTGTTGGTTCTCATGCAACAACATTTTTTTTTTATTATTCTTCTTATTGCAACAAATAATGCTTGAAAATGAATTCAAAATGAAGACCCATTTATATACATATCGATTGATCATTTCTCATATTTGAATATTTTCGAAACATATCAATCTTTGAATGAAAGAGAAACAATAGTAAATTGGGAGAAGCATGTCGATCAACAATATATGAGATGATGGAAGATGTGATATGGAAAAATATTGATGAATACCCCCTCCCAACTGAAGGCGTTTTCTGTCTTTTGAAAATGGGGAAAGAAATGTCATATTGGAAATTTTCCAAATACATATATTTTAGCCTTCAAAGGGTTAATGATTAAACATTAGAAAACATCATACCTTCACCTACCTGAAAGGTCAATAAACTATGCATCTACTAGAACTTGGTTGCTACAATTAGATCATGGAATGTGAAGTGAAAGAATCTGATCTGCTTCTTCATCTCCTGGTTCTATGAATAGTGGATGAAACCTGAAATTGGAATCTTTGTCCCTTCTTATTGCTTAAGATACTACTATTGAACTCGAAAATTGAATATGAATTTTTGGAACATTGTAGCAAGTTGCTGAAATCATATAGTCTTCATTCATATCCACATCATCACATAATTCTTTTCTATGTGAATAAATTTGGCTAATGTCAATGTTGGGTCCCTATAATACTAGTGATTACACCATTACTATTGTAGTTATACCCCTTATTTATATTGTTGTGCCCCTATTACCCCCATATTGTTATTTCTGTACCCCATAAAATCCCTCTATTGTTATTTTTGTGGCTTTATATTATTATTGTTAGGTCAGCTGGATTATATTGTGACTCCTTAGACTCCTATATATAGAAAGGAGGTTTTGTCATTTGAATCATCCAAGAATTGTTCATTTATGTAATGTAAAGGAGGTTTCCCCCTCGAAGAGGCTGAATTCTAAGGCGTTGATCTATCTTTTCTAATCTTTTCTTGATCTGGTTTCATAACATTTGGTATCAGAGCTTTGGATTCTAGGGTTTCGCTGCTCCAAATGGGTCATCGTGGAATTTTCTCTATAACTTTTTCTCTGTGACGTTTCAGAAGTCGTAAACAAAACCCATTTGAGAAGAAATCGCGCTGAACCTTGGGTCCGAATTTCAGAGCTTTTCGAGTGATATTTGCAGAGATATGATCTGAGGAAGTTGGTCTTTTTGCAGACTCCTGAATTACATTCAAAACAGGTGACCTGGGGAAAATTGTCATAACTTTCTCTCTGGGGATCGGATTGAAATTTCGTAAGAAGTTAAAGAAAGAGGACGGACTGTAGTTTCTTGTATGGATTTTCAGATCCAAAGGTTGAAACAGTGACTCGTGGCACGTCGTACAAGTTCGCTCTACTGAACTAGTCTATAATCAAGTCATTGTGGGAGATTTCGCATAACTCTTCCTTGGAGAATCCAATTTGGGTCAGACTTGTGGCATTGGAAAGAGGACACAGAGGGCTACTACAGGTTGCAATTTTAGAACTTGATGATCCAAAATTACAGAGATACATCAGATTCAATATCAGGCTTCTACAAGTGAAAGACGGTGTGTGGTTTTTTATTTTTTATTTTTGCGTAATCTTGGTTTGAAGGAATTCAAAGGGCATAGTAAAGCATTATTATCGGTAACTGATGCCTCGAGGAAAGAAAATGCAAACACCTAGTAAGGAACCTGAAAGCTCTAGCATGACTCATGAAGAAGAGGAAGAAATGCTACATGATATATCAAAATTATAAGAACAAGTGCAACAAATGTCACGCTCACAAAAACTAACAGAAGCTAAGGTAAATGGCGTGGAATCTAAGATAAAGGGCATCAAAGCTAAGATGGATGATT
Source organism: Pinus tabuliformis (assembly GCA_031772625.1). NCBI lineage: Eukaryota > Viridiplantae > Streptophyta > Pinopsida > Pinales > Pinaceae > Pinus > Pinus tabuliformis. The sequence goes on along the minus strand of CM062818.1, from coordinate 981,828,104 downwards.
TGAAGACAGATTTGAAGACAAACATGGTAGATTTGAAGACAGATTTGACAAATTTTCTACATGAAATACATACTAATGGTGGAAAGGTTGTAAAGGAAACTCATGATGTGAACCAAAGAAATGTTAATCATGATTCCATAGACTCTAATGTTGGATCGAAGACCCACCATATTCCAAAACTCGATATGAGGAAGTTTTATGGCAAGGATCTCGCCACATGGATATTACAGATGGAGCAGTTCTTCGATCTCAATAATGTGCAAAACACACAAAAGGTACGTATGGCAACTGTATATTTGGAACCAAATCAGTTTGTATGGTATCAATGGCTTTGTTCTCGTAAACAATTTATCACTTGGGCAATTTTTATGGAAGAATTGATAGCACATTATGAGGATACAAAAAGCAACACTTTTTTAGCCAATTGATAAGTCTCAAACAAAAGGGTTCAATAATGGAGCACATTGAGGAGTTCCAAAAATTGAACATAAGGGTAAAAGATATTCTAGAGGAGCATAGGATTGATGTGTTCATAGGGTCTTTAAAGGATAATATCCAACATGATGTTCACCTTTGGGAACCTGATTCATTAGAGAAGGCATTCAGGTTAGCAAGAAAAATGGAAAGCAAAATTATGGCAACCAGGAAGCATACCACTCACAACTATAAAGACGGAAGTGTTGTTGCCCCTAGTCTTCCACAACCTATAAGGTTGACACCACAACAATTGGAAGAAAAAAGAGCAAAAGGGTTTTGTTACAGTTGTGATAGCAAATACACTAAAGGTCATAAGTGTGTTGAGAAGAAATTATTCTACATAGATTGTGAAGAGGAAGAAGAAAAGGAGCAAGAAAGGTCAAAGAAGAAGATATACTCCAGGAACAAAGCCTAGATTAAGAACAAATAAATCTAACCATATCTTGTAATGCATTGGCGGGAATTACCACTCCTCAAACCATCAAGATAGAAGGACAAATCAAGAAGAAAAAGGTAATAGTGTTGATTAATTCAGGAAGCACCCACAATTTTATTCATTGTAGGGTAGCAAAAGAATTGAATTGCTTCCTATATCCAGCACCAGAGTGTCAAGTGATGATTGCAAATGGAGGAACAATAAATTTCTCTGTAAAGTGCCATAATATCAAGCTATCCATGGGAGAATATGTATTGACTAGCCCAATGCTTTCCATTCCAATGGGAGGTGCTGATGTTGTACTAGGAGTCCAATGGCTACAATCCTTGGGTAAAATAGCTTTTAATTTTCAAGAACTTTTCATCAAATTTTCTACGGAAGGAAAGGAAGTTGAATTAAGGGGTATTGCAGGGAAACCGGGAAAGATAATCAGCTCTAATGGTATGACAAAGCTTCTAAAAAAGGAGCAAAGAGGTGTAATTGCACAATTATGTTCGCTAGATGTTTCCACATCGGAATCATCTATTTCTCCAGATCTCCAAAAAGTCCTGGACAATCATTCCAAGGTATTTGAGACTCCCAAAGGTCTCCCACCTATGCGTGATCATGATCATGCTATTCATTTGATTCCAGGAAGTGTTCCTCCAAACATCAGGCCATACAGATATCCCTATGTCCAAAAAAGTGAAATTGAACGTATGGTTGCAGAAATGCTAGAGGCTGGTATAATTCAACCGAGTCAAAGTTCTTTCTCTGCTCCAGTAGTATTGGTGCACAAGAAGGATGGATCATGGTGCATGTGTCCGGATTATAGGGAGCTCAACAAGCTCACTATTAAAGATAAGTTCCCCATTCCTGTCATTGATGAATTACTGGATGAATTGCATGGATCAATTTACTTCACCAAGTTGGATCTTCGTTCGGGATATCATCAAATCAGAATGAAGATTGAAGACATTCCGAAAACAGCATTTAGAACTCATGAGGGTCATTATGAATTTTTGGTCATGCCTTTTGGCCTTACCAATGCACCTTCAACATTTCAAGGTTTGATGAATTCAATTTTCAAACCATTCCTTAGAAAATTTGTGTTAGTATTTTTTGATGATATACTAATCTACAACAAGTCTTGGAAGGATCATGTTGAACATGTTGACAGGGTGCTACAACTATTGGAGGAGAAACAATTATATGCAAAAAGATCCAAATGTTTCTTTGGAGTCCAGGAGGTGGAATATTTGGGTCATATTGTATCTCATGAAGGATTTAAGGTAGACCCTAGCAAAATTAAAGCCATTAAGGAATGGAAAATCCCCACATCCATAAAGCATCTGCGAGGATTTCTTAGGTTGACAGGGTATTATCGCAAGTTTGTTAAGAATTATGGGAGAATAGCAGCACCTCTAACAACATTATTGAAGAAAGATGCATTTTCATGGACTCCGGAAGAAACAAAGGCCTTTGAACATCTTAAAGAGGATATGTGCCAAGCACCGGTCTTAGCTACACCAGACTTCACAAAAACCTTTATTGTGGAATGTGATGCTTCAGGAAATGGAATTGGTGCTGTTCTAATGCAAGATGAAAGACCCATTGCTTTTGAAAGTTGTCCAATCAAGGGAAAGTTTTTAAGCAAAGCTGTTTATGAGAAGGAAATGTTGGCAATACTCCATGCACTTAAGAAATGGCGACCCTACTTAATGGGAAGATACTTCAAGGTAAAAACGGATCATGATAGCCATAAATACTTTTTAGAACAAAGATTATCCTCTGAAGAGCAACAAAAGTGGGTCACAAAGATGTTGGGTTATGACTTTGAAATCATCTACAAAAAAGGGAAGCAAAATGTGGTGGCAGATGCACTCTCAAGAAAGGACGATGATTTAGAAGCATTGTTGTGTGCCATTTCTATTATCCAACCAGATTGGATAAACGAAGCAAGGGAGGAATGGAAGAATGACGAAGAAGTGTGGGCACTTATTCGAAAGCTACAACAAGATTCTAGTACGTCTGATACATTTAGCTGGCAAAATGATTCATTATGGTACAAATATCGTTTATACCTCTGTAAGAATTCCCAGCTAAAACAAAAGATTCTTATGGAATTGTACACTTCTCCCTTAGGAGGGCACTCACGATTTTTAAAAACTTACCACAGGGTTAAGAAGGAATTTTTTTGGGATGGCCTTAAATCGGATATTCAAAAGTTTGTGGCAGAATGTTTGGTTTTCCAACAAAATAAAGTTGAAACAATTAAGACACCAGGTCTATTACAACCTTTATCCATTCCAAGCCAACGTTGGGAGGAGGTTTCAATGGATTTTATCACAGGTTTACCCAAGTCTGAGGGAAAGAGTGTCATCATGGTGGTAGTTGACAGACTTACAAAGTATGCACACTATTGTGCATTATCACATCCATTTAAAGCCAGTACAATTTCTACTGCATTTATGGAAACAATTCAAAAGCTACATGGAAACCCAAAGATTATTGTAAGTGACAGAGATCCTATTTTCAATGGAAATTTTTCGACAGAATTATTTTCTTGTCTTGGTACTCAGTTAGCTCATAGCTCATCTTATTATCCTCAATCTGATGGGCAAACTGAGATAGTAAACAAATATTTGGAAGGATATCTTCGTTGCTTTGTATCTGATAAACAGACACAATGGGTCAAATGGTTGCCTCTAGCTGAATGGTGGTATAACACTTCCTTCCATACAGCAACAAAAATGACCCCATTTATAGCACTTTATGGGTATCAACCACCATCCATCACATCATATTTAAGAGAAAATTCTAAGGTTCAGGCAGTGGAACATCACATCGAACATCAACAACATCCAACTCTTAAAGGATAACCTCGTGTTGGCACAAAATAGAATGAAACAACAGGCAGATCAACATCGCAGCGAAAGAAGTTTTGATGTAGGTGATTGGGTATTCCTTCGGCTACAACCATATAAGCAAATGTCCCTAAAGCAAGCTAAGAAGGATAATAAATTATCACCAAAGTATTATGGTTCGTACAAGGTGTTGCAAAAGATTGGTACTATGGCATACAAATTGGAGCTTCCTGCAGCTTCTCGATTGCACCTAGTTTTCCATGTTTCATGTTTAAAGAAGGTTATAGGCGACAAGCTCCCAGTTCAAACAATATTGCCAGAACTTGACGAGGAAGGAAAAATTATATTGGAACCGGAAGCAGTCACAGAAACAAGAACTCAACATCTACGAAATCGATCAATTTCAGAGTATCTTATCAACTGGAAGAACTTATCCGCTGAAGATTCCACATGGGAGAATGAGAATTGTATGCAGAAGTATCCAGAACTACGCAAGCGTTGAGGAAAACACTTTTTTGAAGGAGAGGGGCATGTTGGGTCCCTATAATACTAGTGATTACACCATTACTATTGTAGTTATACCCCTTATTTATATTGTTGTGCCCCTATTACCCCCATATTATTATTTATGTGCCCCATAGAATCCCTCCATTGTTATTTTTTTGGCTTTATATTATTATTTTTAGGTCGGCTAGATTACATTGTGACTCCTTAGACTCCTATACATAGAAAGGAGGTTTTGTCATTTGAATCATCCAAGAATTGTTCATTTATGTAATGTAAAGGAGGTTGCCCCCTTGAAGAGACTGAATTCTGAGGCGTTGATCTATCTTTTCTATCCTTTCTTGAGCTGGTTTCATAACAGTCAAACATATAAAGGAATTGTTAAAGTATTGACCATTAATGAATGTCATTAACCAAAATGAGACTACTCACCATTAATGTTAGCGTGAGTCAAGATTCCCAAGTACATATTACTATGTACGAATAAATGATTTGTAATCGAGTCACCTAGAAGATCCAACAAACACGTGACATTGATGTATTCACATTGTTTATTAGCGAGAGAACTTGCAATTAATGCATGCAAGCCTCAACGTACTAAAAATATCTCTAGTCTCGAACCTAGATAATGTGCTAAAGTCGATGGGTCAAAACTTGTTAGAAGGCAGGCCTTAATGAATCCTCCATCATCTAACGTGATTATAAAGTAATGTAGCGGACCATAGATGAAAGATTTGCATTTATCAAGAAGGATTTATTTGGAAAAAGGAAGAGGGCAATGAGGTAACTCAATATTGTAAATGAATTGAATGAATTTATTCATGGGTTGAGGATGATATATAAGTGAGGTAGGAAAGTATGAAACTTCCAAAGGGAAAACCTATTTGAAGTCATGACCTAGTAGTAGTAGGATGATGGAAATTTGGACTTCAACATGAAAGAGAGAGGAAAATGAACGAGTAGTAATGACATAATTGATTTTATCTGACATGGAATGAGCTTGACTTCTTCATGGTTCCATTGAAACATACTTCTTTTCAAGATAATTTGGTATTTGAAAACCATTTGTGAATAGCGTGATCTTCTTTGATCATCTTGGAACCTACAAAAACTTAGAACTAATCAAACATAATACTATTGAAGGAGAGAGGTGACCATTCTTTCTTCCTCTATTATATATGCAAAAAAATCACAAATAGTGCTAATAAAACAAATCCAAGGAAGATAAATAAAAATAAAATACACTTTTACCCGTCGAGAAGTGGTACGTTGGACTACCCATCAGTGTTTTCCTAATAAATTCTTCATTTGATATCCGATTTCAGTAATTCAAAAACCAAGTTAAAGAAAATTCATATTAGAAACATGTTTTTAATGATTTGATGATTTTTCCAAGTCCAATTACTACAAAAAAAAAAAAAAAAAAAAAACCATTTTTTTATATTCTCAAATGATGATGAAAATGAATCCATGTGGCAGAGTAAGTTGGCACGCTAAGGTGACAGTTGATTGTGAAAGTGGCTGATGTGACAAACTATACCTTGTCTACGACGTGGGTGGGTCAATCTCGCACTACCACATGGAAACCACATTTTAACCAAAATGTAGCATGATCATAATGAATGGCCTTCACGATTTTTTAACTCATAACGTCATTTAACTTACCATTATACCACATGACAATATTGTGTTATGAAATGGAAAAAATAATTTTTTTATATTTTAACAATTTATCAATGCAATAAAAACACAAATTGTCAGAGGAATGTACCCCAAGATCTCCACTAGAGGAATGAAACAACCATGCGTCGGTTGCATCGTTTTTTGTTTCAAGGCAAACTAGTTCTCTTTGCCCAAAATATTCCATTGTCTCAATTGTTTGCCAAATTAGACAACTAACTTACCAATATACAAATCACAGCAGTGATTGGATGTGCACACCAAATGCGTTTTTTATTTTGTAGGTTTTATTTTGTAGGTTTTATTTAAATCTAAATGCAGTGATTGGATTGGAATTTGCATGACTTGAATTGGATGCACCAAACCATGCTCTCCCTTGTGCTTGAACTATTCGTACGAACCCTGACCATCCATTTTTTAATGCATGGTTATGTTTTATTGGTTTTTTTTATTATTATTTATTTGTTGTGCGTTGCTTTTTTCTATCTTGGTTTTGGTTATTTTATTATTATTATTATTATTATTATATTATTTTTATTTTTATTTATTTTTATTATTTGATTTTATTGTTTTGTGTGTTATTTTTTTTAATAATATAAATTTTTTAAATGATATTTTATATTATTATTATTATTATTATTATTTGGAAATGAAGAATCTATTTTATAAATTTTTGAGAAAATTTTAATTAGATTTTTTTTTGTTTTTTTAGTAAAGAAAAATAAATTATTTTAGCAAATGTTTAGACAAAAATAAGTGGGAGATCAAAATTTAAGTAATTTTTTTTCGAATCAATGGTAAATTTAGATCTCCTGGCCATTTTTTCAGATCTATGAATTTATAGTGAAATTTTAAAGCTAACTTGTCCAAATTTCCCTTTATAATCTTTTAGGTCGCAACAAGGCAAGGAAAAGAGCATACTCAAGAATATCGCAATTCTTTATACATTTGAAATTTGAAATTTGAAATTTGAAAAACATAATAAGAAGAATTTATCTTAGACATCAAATTATTAGCTCCTGAAACTCTACTTGTTTTCCTTCTTCACAAATGTCCCTTCTATTTGTAGATCTTCTTGCCAATGGTTATTGTACGAGGTGGCCCTTACTGCACCACCAAATGAAAATTTCCAAGAAAATAAATGAAATGGAAACTCAAAAACATCACCAAGCTTGGTTTTATTTCTTTATTTTATCCTACTCTATTTTGAAAACTGGAAATGCTTTGTCAAGTGTATGAGTATTTCTAGTGAATCCTTTTACGTATCAATACATCTCGTATGCTCACATCTAACTTTGAAAAATATACCTCAATATATGCGATGATATGAGAGATTAGCTACACATTTGGATTTAGTGTAAGAATTTGTTGAAGAATGGAGAAATTGTGTGGCCTACTCACTGCTTGGAACCAATCTTATATGTATTCCTTTCTCTCCAAGAAATGCTTGATTGTCATTCTTGATCTCATGTCCATAAATGGATTAGTATCAAAACTCTTATAGTACCAAAATTGGTTAAAATTCATGCATCCTAAATGATTTTTAACATGAATTTATTATATATCTAAAAATGAGTGCAACTAAAATGAGATGCAATTACAAGAGATATGATTAGGAAGAACCCCACAATCGTGATATGCAGGGTCTTACCTCTTGCCTTATCAATCCTCCTAAACAGAGTTGTGTAAAATAAAAGACATTCTAGGTTAAAAGCTAATACCTATGGATACTTCCCCAACAATAGCACAAAAAATGTTGGGTAATTTAATTATGAGGTAAATTACTTAGCATTAAATTATAAATCTAGGTTCATATACTTGTGAAGTACACTACGCTATATGTGCTTAGAAATCAATTTTCAATTTTAATTCTAAAATAATAATTCTAATTTATTAGTAGAAAGAAACAAATGATAAACCTATGCGAATGAAGCAAAAGAATGTGATGGAGTGAAAATCAAATCTTAATCTAAAAATAAATTGAAATTTAAAGACTACAAATGCAAGGAAAATCTATGAGATGAAATCTAGTGAAAGCACACACACATACTTAATTTTGATGAAAGTAAAGATAATGACTATTCTTGAAGACAACAAAAGAAAAGAAAACTATTCTAATATAGTGAAAGAGAGGAAAATCTATTCTAGGAAAGAAAAGAACTTTTATTCTAATGAAAGCAAAGACACTTATGCTAATTAAAGTAGTAAATTAAATCTAATGAGAACATTTGAATGTAATCTATCAAAGCATGATATCTTAATCTATGAAAACATTGAAAATTTAGTCTATAAAAGCATGGAAATCTTTAATCTAGAAAGGCGAGGAAATATAATCTATGAAATCTTGTAAGTTTAATATATGAAAATGATACAATTAACTATGAAAGCATTGAAGAAAGTAAATCAATTCAAGTGTGTTTAAAGATTAAAGTTCATTCATAAACCATCACATGCCTATGAATGCTTGTGAAATGAGTGTGCAAAGAAGAAGCTAAATAAGTTTATATTTTTGGTATTTTAGATGTAATTCAAGTTCTTGATATGCAAAAATAAATAAATTAAGTAAGCATAAAAGAACCTAAAGATAGTGCATAGAAAACGGAGAATCTAATAAAAAGACTTGAAATAAACCTTGCAAAAATGAGCATAAAATAAACTAATCTATCTTGCAGAAATGAAACATTAGAAGGCACTCGTACTTATCAGGGGGCCCTCCTAAGCACATGAAAGGTAGAAATTTCAGGAAACTATTGACCAAACACTAGATCTCATCATGAAGGTATAACCATATCAAAGGATTGTACTTACTGAAAAATGTCTGAGTAAACATCAATAGTATTCCTCAAGCATTAGCATAGCTTTAGCATTCAAAACTTAACACCCCTTTGATTGGATAAGGCACTCCTATTTATACAAAAACTAAGATAAGTAATTAATAAATGTAGATCCACATATCTCTCCTAGATCCACAAATATCTCATGTGGTTACAACCATGTGTTAACATCTAGCAAGTAACATCTCTTCATATGCTCCCACAAATATCTAAAATATTTGATAGGAGACACTTATGAAAACTACCGCAATTCTTCTCCATGAAAAATGCTTGATCAATGATCTCAAATATTCCTCAATTCTTCAAGCATTTGAAGAGAAAATTCGAATTTGAGACTTAGACTCCAAATATGACTTTGCTATAATTTTCAAATATGCCTACAAACATCACAAAATTCATCCAACTTTTAGATATAAGTGAATACATGTTATTTTTCTAATATTTAACCATAAATTCAATTAAAATACTAAAATAAATACTTTGGAAAATAATAAGTATAAAACCATATATGATCATGAAAATGGCATTAGTGTAAGGTGATGGAGTTGCAAAATATGGTAAATACTGAAGGAAAGTGAAAGAAAGGAGGGTGAAATGGATGACATTTTTGAGACCCAACAATAGGCTCCTAGAGTTTCAAATTCTCCATACTCACTATTGATTAAATGTCCATACTTTGGGTAGAATAAGTATTTAAGAATTATCACCTACCTCCTATAACTCGTCAAGAAGACCATGCTATTGATCCTTGGTATTCTAATGAGGACCATAAAGCCTTCATTTTTAGATGAAATAGTAGTCTCTCCTAGCTTAAAATTCTTCTCATTTTTTTATTGATCATGTTAGGCCTTGTAATTTTCATACACCTTCTTCATTGTTGCATGTATTTTCAAATAGATATACCTAATCTTATCAATTAAATTTTCAATTTTTTGTGTTTTTCCTATGGTTTCTGATGAGCCCCAAAAATGGACAATTATTTGGGCTCATTCAACCTCCTAATTTGACTTAATCCACCATTCTCATTAGTTTATTGCATGTTTTTTATTATATTTATGTTAATAGAGTGAATTTGGTTAGTCATTATGCCAACAAGTCTAATGGGTGCTTTGTGTAGCCTTTTTGGTCAACTTGGAGACAAAATTGAAGGTCTTAATGAGCACTTGGCAGCCAAATTCGTGGGAGAACAAGCTAGAGGATTTGTAGGAAGGTGTCCCCTTCATTTATGGGCCCTTACCTCGAATTCTCCACCATCAGCTTGGAGTTCAAGGGCCACCGAATCAATCAACACAAGGGCAGCCAAGCAAGTCAAGTAGGACTGCTGTTAACTCCAAGTTTTGGGCAGCCGAGTCCCTAAATTCTAGGAGGACTGTTGGGTCCTCAAATTGTATAAATAAGAGGGCTTAAGACCTCATTTCAGTTAGTCAATTTGGTTAGCCAGTTAGTCTTTTTGTAAGCCAGTTTTGGCGTGATGTTAGACTCATGATTATTCAATAAAGGCAGGCAGCTTTGGATTCAATTCTGAGTTTTTAAGGGAGCTATAGCTCTCAGGTTAGGGCCCAACCTGAGAGCAATAGACCTCCTCTTTCTTGTATTGTTATTTAACTTTCCTTTCAGCACTTTATTCCTTTGTTTTGACATGCATTTAGAATTTACAGCCTGCTGATTTGATTTCTTTTATGTGATTGAGTAGGATTAGTTTACAGTTTAAGTGGTTTTAGTTGTTTAGATTAGAGTAGGAGGATTGTAATTCATTAGAGCTCCAAAAAAGGTTGATAGTGCACTCGCTGCCATCTCTGTTTAGAGATTGGGGGTGTGGGCTGTACCAACCACCAAAAAAACGCAGTCTTATGCTTTCATGCAAGCTGCCACATAGTCATTTCAATTGTAGATCCATTTATGCATTCTGATCTTGAGCACTACTCCTTCGTTCCAACACCATGCACGATTTTTCTCCACACTTTACATTGCTGTTCATTGGGTTAATAACACAGTTAGAATAGGTTGATGGAATTCTCGGTTTTGTGCAAGATATAGAGGATTTGTTTCTTTTACACTGCATAGCATCACTTTATCGTGTTCTTCTTCTTCTCAACCACGCTTGAAGCCACTTGCTCGACCTCTGTTCAGCTCATTAGCCTTCCAACCCTTCTACTTCTCACGTAGCTCCATCTTTTTAACTTCTCATTGCTTCCACCCTTCTATCCACCAACCAACTTTACCCATTCTTTCTCCATCTATTCCTGAGCCATCACAAGCTCCATCTCCATCTTACCTATCCACCCATACCGCTCCATCACTTCACCATCACCCAAAACTCCCACGGTAGAACATCCTGTAGAAGTTAGCAGACTTCCTGTAGAATTCCTGAGTTTCCTGTAGGATCCCCTGCAGACATCCTGTAGAAGCCTGCAAACTCGGTTGCCGAGCACCTGAACGTTGTGGACTTCTATGGACTAATGCTAGGGATCCCCTGGGACCTCTCCTAGCCCCCCTCGACCTTTCCCAAGCTTTCTCTCCCTTCGCACCACCTCTGCACAGCCAAACCCTAATAAGAAACACGATCATAATCACTCCATCCACTTAAGCAAAAATACAAAAACAATGTTCTTTTTAATGGAAGTAGTTTGAGTTCATGCATTTCACATCACTAGAAGTAATGGCATCATTTTTAGACATTGGCACTCTCACTATTGCATCATAGAGGTTAAACTAGTCAGATTAGGGTTTACTAGGGTTTCCATGTTTTGGTTGGCTTTCAGTTCATTTTTGCCAAGTAGATTAATTTCCTTTGAGATAGCCTTCGTCCATCATTTAGAAAGCTTCTTCTGAGAACATATAGAAGTTGGCTTGAGCCCTAGCGGACTTGTGCCAGCTGACCAAGTGACAGCTGTGACAAGAGCTAGTACTTGTGCATACAGCACCGTCGCTTCCAAGTTTGTATGAACTACCGAGTTGATAAAATTAGAGATAGGAAGCTCCAGGAGTTGTAGCATTATTGCTACAATACTCGAGCCCACCATCTTTTTGGCGCCGTTGCTGGGGAAGCGTCAGAGTATTAGTAATTGTTGTTTTTCTTCTATTTTCTTACTCTTGCCTTTTGCTAAGTAGTTTATTTCATTTCCATTCTGCAAAAGTAGCATAGACATTTCCTGCTTTTGTAGATTAGCATTTCCTGCTTTCATAGATTAGCATTTCCTGCTTTCATAGATTAGCATTTCAATTCCGCAATTTCATTTTTGCAAGCGTAAGATTAGCATTTCAATTCCGCAAGTGTAGACTAGCATTTCATTCCTGCAATTTCATTTGAGCAAAATAGATTAGTCCTTTCCTTCTTTCATTTCAATTTCGCATTGTCATTTTAGCAAGATAGTTAGTTGTAGTTCAATCTATTTCAGTTTTGCAAGTAGAAGTAGAAAAAAGAAAAAATCAACCAAAAAGATTTCATTTCATGCCTTGTAGGAGTAGAGATAAGTTAGAAAAATGATTGCACAACACCCCCACTGCTTCACACAGCGAACATTCTCTCTTCTTCGATGGCTGTGATTAAAGAACGCCTGGGTGGACATCAAGGCATATTTAAAGAACCTCTAGGGAAGAAGAAGAAGAAACCATTCCTCTGGAACAAATGGCTACAAGCAGAAATGTTGGGAGCAACATCTTGTCCAAAGATGAATTTGAAAATCAGATCAAGGATTTCAAGAGCGATATGAGGCAGTTTCTTGCCATGCAACTGGATACCTTGCGGATCCAATAGAAGCAAGAGGAAGCCAAGAGGGCTTTGGTCATTTTTTGTCCTAGGTGCACTAGAAAGCATCCTAGGAACGAATGTCCATTGTACTCCATAGAAGTGTGTTTTGTCTGTGAAGAATACCATCCTACAGATCAGTGCCCTTCCTTACCCAGATTCAAAGCTACATATCAGAGAGCCAAAGGAGCCATTGAACCACTCCATTATATGAACCAAAGGAGGCCGCATGGACCTAGATCTTACCAGCAGGAACTGCAAGGGACATCCGAGACCTATTATGACCCCTATCAAGCCACTTTCATGCCTTCTTGGGGTCCCCCTACTCATCCTTCCTGGTTCACACCTCCTCCTTGTTCCTTCACAGATCCATATTATGCCCTACCAGCTGCTCATTCATTTCACTCTTATGCTCAGCCACAGCCTCAGTGGAATGCACCTTATCAGGAGTGGAGGCCCCAGTACAACTCTCATCCCGCTCATTTTCCTCCACCACCTGCTCATCCACAACCATCGCCTCCTTCTCCACCAAGGCAACCTCAAATGCCTACCCAATCACAATGCCATCCATCTCCATCTCAATTTCACACCTCCACTCAACTACCCGTACCATTTCCAAAGCCACACAATGGAGCAGCTCAACCCCATTGCAAATCTGAGGCACAACATATCCAAACAACTCCTCTTAAGCCCAATGATCTTCACCATAGCTCAGGAAGAGTATTGCAAAAAAGAGACTATATTGCAAGCATTGAAGGACCACATCCAGCAGAAGAAGATTCAAAAGAAAAGATCAAAGAACCATGGGCTGCACTTGATGAAGAGAAGAGATTAGAATCAGAGATCGAGAAAGCTTCCTCATGGTTACCATCACATCTTCCATGTATTCAAGAGAAATATCAGCAAAAAGAGGAAGATGAGAAGGTCATAATAGAAGGTGACATGAAGAATGATCCAGATCAGCAAAAGGACCAAGGATATCAAAGCTATATTGAGACATGGTTCCAGACAGTCACTAAGTGGCAGCAGTACTCTCTTCCTCAGTTATGTTTGATCCCTTCAGAGTCAGATCATTTGGTCTCTGAGATCTGGATACCTATCAAAGCGTGCATTTCGAGCCTTCACATCATCTTTTCTCTAATCTTGATGTGCACATGGCTCCATTGGAAGTATTCTTATACTTGAAAATGATTTTGTTTTTCAAGTAGGGTAGGGTAGAAAAAAAATAAAAAATAAAAGAGAAAAAAAGAAAAAGAAAAAATGAAAATAAGATGAAAATAAAAATCTAAGGTGAAAACCTCCTCGGAGGCGCCTTAGATTGGCTCATTGATTGAAAACCTCCATGAGGCGGTCAATGGGTTGGAAAAAAAAAGAGAAAAGAGAATAAGATCTTTGGGTGAAAACCTCCCTTGGAGGCGCCCAAGGTAGGCATTAGGGTGAAAACCTCCATGAGGCGCTCTAGTTATTTTTCAAAAAAAAAAGAGAAAAAGAAAAAGAAAAATAAAGCTAATCTCCATTGAATAATTTCATGTTGCAGCAATGACATTGCAGGTTGCAAGGAGGACGTTTCATGATAAGAGGAGCACTCAAATCAAGGTTAAAGGAATTTTTCTTGTGCCTTCTACAGGAAGCTCTGTATTTCTACAGGAAACATCCTGTAGAACCTTTGGACGAACCAAATTCAAGTCTAAAATGGAATCTGATGGTGGGAATCTGTTGATTATGCCTACAAGCACTTGTGTGTCCATCCCTTGCCTTTCTCCATCATTTTTTCCACCTCATTGTGCTTCTCATTGTGCTTCTACAGGAACTTCCTGTAGAAATTGTGGGAACTTAGACATGGATTTCAAAAAGTGGTTTGGCGAACATGGTAGCTTCCTCAAGGGTTCAGAAGTCCTCATGGAATCTTCCAACTCCTCCTCCATCATCTCCATACCTGCATCACAGCCCAAGCTCAGTTTTTCCTTCCATGCAAACATTTGCAAAAAGCCTTGAGGCAAAAATCCATAGACCAAATTTGCTTTTGCCATAACTTGAAAACCATGCATCCATTTGACAAACCGTTTTATGGGGAATTGTACAAGGGTGATGACAACATGCTTGAGCAGTTTCAGCCAATTCCGGTGCACGGTTTCCAAGAAATCAGCCTCCATCACCATCAGCCATTTTTGCATTTTCTCCATAACCGTGCATCCGTTTCAAAACCTATTTCATGGGGATATGCATATGAGTGATGGTAACCTACCCAAGCAGTTTCAGCCGATTCTGATGCATGGTTTCCGAGAAATCGAGCTCTGAAATCTTCAGCCATTTTCCATTTTTCTCGAAATCCGTGCATCCATTGATCACGATTTTGCTATGGGAGATGCATAATGATGATAGGAACATGCTCACCGAGTTTCAGATCAATCCGGTTTACCGTTTGAGAGCAATGGCGAAAACAAGTTCTGGTTTTGTGACCATGCAGCAGCAGCAGCTTGAAGGTGCAGATCTGAACGTGGAAACAATTGCATGCAGCTCAGATCCGGCCAGAGGACACCTGCACAAGGAAAAGCAATCAAAAATCATCAGCCAAGCCCTCATGCAATCAAAGGATCCAAGCATGCAGCAGCAGAATCAGAGCATGCAGCAGCAAAAAGCTTCACAAGCAGCCGTTTGACTTCAGGTACGTGACTAAACCTTGTTCATCTGTTTGCATAGATCTAATCTAAAGCATTGCATGAATGAATGAGATGGTGAGATTCAGTTAGGAAGGTAGCCATATTCGATTGCACTCATCCAGGCAAAAATCACGCAGCATGCATGGGTAAGTCATTCACGTGGAAGTTGAAAAACACAGTTAGTGGTAGATCAGTTGAACTCCAGTGCACAGGACGTCAAATAATTAACAGATAGAGGAGAACATACAGTTTATAACATCACTGTAGTTCGAATGAAGACAGCACACGTTTTTTCCAGCTCACCACAAATCACGCTGCAGTTAAACGACGCTCGGCTGAAACTCTCACCACTCTTTGTTCAACTACGGTCAACTGAAGCACATGTCCACCACTTCCAGATCAGTTAACCAATGGTCCTCTACAAGTTTTCTTCCTGATTTCTTAGATTTTTGCCGTTTTAAAAAAATCTTCCACCTATCACACTCTACAGGCGTTTCTACAGGAAACTGTTTTACAAGAAACCTAGCATACGAAGAGCTTGGACTGTTCATGTCGGGGGTGGC
This sequence comes from Pinus tabuliformis, assembly GCA_031772625.1. NCBI lineage: Eukaryota > Viridiplantae > Streptophyta > Pinopsida > Pinales > Pinaceae > Pinus > Pinus tabuliformis. The sequence goes on along the minus strand of CM062818.1, from coordinate 981,812,356 downwards.
GATTCTTAATGAGGTAGGCCTGAACATAATTCTCCCATGCAACTGATTAAAAAGCTGGTGGAGTTGACGTGTTGAAGGGGTAGGAAATTGTGAATAAAAGTCTGTTCATGAAATTACAAGTCATTTTCTTATCACTGCATGAGAATTGTTGTCGTAGTATGTATGCGGGATTTTCTCCAGGGGTTGATTCATAATTGAGCCACTGTTAAGGCTCACTTGCAGAAAATTGTGAATTTTATATACTGCATGCATAACAGAGGCATAGCTCTGCGCTCTCTCTAAGGAAATCCCAAAAATCCACTTCTGTATACAAGCAGGCAAGCAGGCCAACAAAGCAAGTTTTTACCATGTCGAGAGGGTTCATTAGAAAAGAGCCTATAGACTCAAAGAAGTTACGAGAAACCCCTGAGGTGGTGAACTGAACTATCTGGGGCACCAACAACAGTATACTTCAACCTTGCAGTTCCATTTTTTTGTTGGCCGATGAACTGAACCTTGCAGTTCCACAACCATTTGCTCTTGCAACTGACAATAGGGCTTCCATAGGAGTACGGCCTGTTGATGTAGCAGCTAATGACATGAACAAGCATATGGGTGCAAGAGGTACCCCATCTTCGTCAGTTCCTAAAAAGGACAAGATGTCAGTGAAATTGGATACACAAGGTGCTTGCAATCCTTTGCTCTCTGAAGATCTACATCTACATGACTAGAATGTGAATCCTTCCAAGCAAGTGAATATGAAGCTAGAGGAAGATGATCATTCCACTTTTTCCTCAAACAAGCTGCCAGAAAGAAAAGAAAGAATACACCAGAAGGGAATTTGCATGATTCTTCCATTGTTGAATATGATCCTAATCATGAATCTTTTGGTCAACACCATGCAGTTAGAAAGAAAATTGGGAAGTCTTCAGGGACTTGATAGCAGAAAGTGACATAAAAGCCCTCACCTTTGATATCAGTCCTTCTAACAATGGGGAAGAAGAGCAGAAAGGAGGAGAAGATGAAGGCTGCCACAGCCCAGCTGAAGGTAAAATTGCCCACAGCCAAGCAAGATACGGGGGTTCTGTTTGTTTCTACATGAAGACAGAGGATTGTTTCTACAGGAAGACAGTGGACTGTTTCTACAGGAAGACAGAGAACTGTTTCTACAGGAAGTTTGAAAAGAGGGAAGCCAAAGGAGAAATCAGCCGAGATATTAGCCAAAGAAGCCACCAGGGCCATCAAAGACGAGGAGAGAGATTGGTTGCTCAGAGGATGAGCAACACTTTCAATAGGGGGGTGATGATGAGCCCCAAAAATGGACAATTATTTGGGCTCATTCAACCTCCTAATTTGACTTAATCCACCATTCTCATTAGTTTATTGCATGCTTTTGATTATATTTATGTTAATAGAGTGAATTTGGTTAGTCATTATGCGAACAAGTCTAATGGGTGCTTTGTGTAGCCTTTTTGGTCAACTTGGAGACAAAATTGAAGGTCTTAATGAGCACTTGGCAGCCAAATTCGTGGGAGAACAAGCTAGAGGATTTGTAGGAAGGTGTCCCCTTCATTTATGGGCCCTTACCTCGAATTATCCACCATCAGCTCGGAGTTCAAGGGCCACCGAATCAATCAACACAAGGGCAGCCAAGCAAGTCAAGTAGGACTGTTGTTAACTCCAAGTTTTGGGCAGCCGAGTCCCTAAATTCTAGGAGGACTGTTGGGTCCTCAAATTGTATAAATAAGAGGGCTTAAGACCTCATTTTAGTTAGTCAATTTGGTTAGCTAGTTAGTCTTTTTGTAAGCCAGTTTTGGCGTGATGTTAGACTCATGATTATTCAATAAAGGCAGGCAGCTTTGGATTCAATTCTGAGTTTTTAAGGGAGCTATAGCTCTTAGGTTAGGGCCCAACCTGAGAGCAATAGACCTCCTCTTCCTTGTATTGTTATTTAACTTTCCTTTCAGCACTTTATTCCTTTGTTTTGACATGCATTTAGAATTTACAGCCTGCTGATTTGATTTCTTTTATGTGATTGAGTAGGATTAGTTTACAGTTTAAGTGGTTTTAGTTGTTTAGATTAGAGTAGGACGATTGTAATTCATTAGAGCTCCAAAAAAGGTTGATAGTGCACTCGCTGCCATCTCTGTTTAGAGATTGGGGGTGTGGGCTGTACCAACCACCAAAAAAACGCAGTCTTATGCTTTCATGCAAGCTGCCACACAGTCATTTCAATTGTAGATCCATTTATGCATTCTGATCTTGAGCACTACTGCTTCGTTCCAACACCATGCACGATTTTTCTCCACACTTTACATTGATGTTCATTGGGTTAATAACACAGTTAGAATAGGTTGATGGAATTCTCGGTTTTGTGCAAGATATAGAGGATTTGTTTCTTTTACACTGCATAGCATCACTTTATCATGTTCTTCTTCTTCTCAACCACGCCTGAAGCCACTTGCTCGACCTCTGTTCAACTCATTAGCCTTCCAACCCTTCTAGTTCTCACGTAGCTCCATCTTTTTAACTTCTCATTGCTTCCACCCTTCTATCCACCAAACAACTTTACCCATTCTTTCTCCATCTGTCCCAGAGCCATCACAAGCTCCATATCCATCTTACCTATCCACCCATACCACTCCATCACTTCACCATCACCCAAAACTCCCACAGTAGAACATCCTGTAGAAGTTAGCAGACTTCCTGTAGAATTCCTGAGTTTCCTGTAGGATCCCCTGCAGACATCCCGTAGAAGCCTGCAAACTCAGTTGCCGAGCACCTGAACGTTGTGGACTTCTGTGGACTGATGCTAGGGATCCCCTGGGACCTCTCCTAGCCCCCCTCGACCTTTCCCAAGCTTTCTCTCCCTTCGCACCACCTCTGCACAGCCAAACCCTAATAAGAAACACGATCATAATCACTCCATCCACTTAAGCAAAAATACAAAAACAATGTTCTTTTTAATGGAAGTAGTTTGAGTTCATGCATTTCACATCACTAGAAGTAATGGCATCATTTTTAGACATTGGCACTCTCACTATTGCATCATAGAGGTTAAACTAGTCAGATTAGGGTTTACTAGGGTTTCCATGTTTTGGTTGGCTTTCAGTTCATTTTTGCCAAGTAGATTAATTTCCTTTGAGATAGCCTTTGTCCATCATTTAGAAAGCTTCTTCTGAGAACATATAGAAGTTGGCTTGAGCCCTAGCGGACTTGTGCCAGCTGACCAAGTGACACCTGCGACAAGAGCTAGTACTTGTGCATACAACACCATCGCTTCCAAGTTTGTACGAACTACCGGGTTGATAAAATTAGAGATAGGAAGCTCCAGGAGTTGTAGCATTATTGCTACAATACTGGAGCCCACCAGTTTCTTCTCTCCATCCTCCTTGTTAATCATATACAAAATCTAAGGTAGAAGGTGGTAAACACCTAAAGCAATTTTCTGAAATGGAACTTACTGGTAGAAGTATGGATTTCTTACTATATTAGTGCTAAATATAAATCCAATTTTCATCCCAAGTCCTTGTATTCTTCTAATTATAACCCCTCAAAAGTGACACCAATTCCATGTTCACCACTTTTGTTTTCCTATCTATTTATGGGAGAAAAATTGTAGATATCTTCAACATGGTGTTACTCCTAAAGTGTAGTTCGGAAGTTATTGACAAATCCATAATGTCTTTCTAAGATGGTTCTCATTTATATCCCAAAGTTCTCCTGAACCTTTTCAAAGAACATATTTGTTGCATATTTTCCTTGATGTTCATTTAAAAAGGCATGAGAATGCACATCTTACTAAACCTATCCACTACTACAAATAAATAGTCATGTTCCTCCCTTGTTTTTGGAAAAACACCCACAAAATCCATGGATATTTTCTTTCTATTTGTATACTTACTAGTACAAAAAGGTATGCACTCTTTAATGAATTTAATTACATCTTCTCTCATTATATCCCAATATGCATACCTTTTGTAAGTTGAAACTATGATACCAACACTAAAATGTTATGCAAATTTGAAGGTGTTAGGCTCTCTAATAAAATAAAATCTTTCACCTTTAGGAACACTAAGATTTTATCTCATGTAAAGAAAACCATTTTGGAGATGATAGTAATCCCTACCATCACCGTCTTCTACACAAAGTTGACCTCATAACTACTAAAACACCTTTTTAAATTCCTCGTCTTTTGTGGATGCCTCTTTGTATGCATAATGGGTGAAAATATCCATCATAAAAGTGATCAAAACCATTATCTTTGATGTAGGTGGCCTTGATAGTACGCCTACCTACTTATTAGTTTTTCCTCATATTTAATGATTAGATGAAATTGTTGTAAAAAATCCATCCATTTGTACTGTTTAATTTGTTGAATCTCATTTTTGTCCTATGAATATTATATAGGTTAATAATTATTATGCATGATAGCTTCCTTTCTCATTTTATATTCTTTCCTTTTCTTAATTTCTTGAACCAAGGCATAGAGTTCCTTGTCATTTTAGTGTAGTATAGGAATTTGCCATGGAAAATTTTAGAACGATAACATATCATATTACCTACCTAAATCAATATCGCTCCTATATCATATCCACTTGCATCCATCTCCACATCAAATTGATTTTTCAAATTGGGAGATGAGATAACTTGTTCTTAACTAATCTTTCATCCAACTCTTTATAATTGGTATGGTGATTACCTCCCCATTGAAAAAAATTTCCTTTGGTTGTTATCGCATGGATTGGTGCAGTCATACATTGAAAGGATGTTATATACTTCGATGTATAGTTGGCCCCTTGTGGATGGGCTCCAGTTTCATGCAACTTATCTCAAGTTCCACTCCATTAAGTTCATACCTGATATACACCATTGTCTACTAAGAAAATTCACAATTATTAAGGTTTTCTAATAGTTGATGCCCTTTAAGGTCCGTAACGCCTACACGAGATGTGACATATTTTTTTTCCAACTAGAGCTATATGGCTAAATATCATTTAAGTACAATTCTACAAATGAATCTAGAAATGGATGCAATACATCATTCAACATATGGATAACTGTATTTGGTGAATTAGATAAACCAAAAGAATTACTAACAACTTGGTGCCATTGCCAAGATAATTGTAAATCCTTGGATATCTATAATGACATGAGTGATATTTCCTTGCTTAGTTTTCAAGTTTCAAAGCTCCCTCTGAATCCAAGGACTAGTCACAAATTTTGTTTTGATATTATAACTTATTCTAGCCCAAACAATCTTAAGTATGTGCTTGGAATCCTCTCTAGGGACATCATAAAATAATAGTTACAATCAAGCAATGAAAATAAAGTAAGAGAATAGATTTACTAAAGAAATCACTAATAGTATAAGAGAGATAGAGCACTTATACTTTATGAATAACAAAAACTCCCTCTTGATCTTATACTTATCAATTTCATTGATCTAGACATAATTAGGGTGTTTCTTTGTTTCAACAACTCATTCTATGGTTTTTTCCAAAACCTTAGGTATTTTATTATCAAGCCTTTCTAGGATTGCAAATAGTTGAAATCAAAACCATCATTTCACATGGAAGAACTCAATCTAGGGTTTTTATCCAAAGACCATAAATTCAATTATGCATAAGCCATGATCCATAATAGGGTTTTGATCACAAACCCTAATGTCAAAAACTTAAATATATATTTTGCACCAAGATTAGATTACTCTAGGGTTCTTTTCAAAAACCCTAGAAAATAAACCAAACCCTACCTCCTTGCAGGACATGTTCCTAAACTTCAAACAATCCCATGCTTTATCCAAGTAGTCTTAATCATGTATTACATCAGGTTCTTCTAAAATAACTTGATCATGAAACAAGGTTTTTATTCCTGAAAATTATTTTCGAAAATAATACAATTATACCATAGAGGGATCATATCAATGAGATAGCATAGATCATTTCATAATGGAATTCAATCTTGATGACATTCATTTTTCTTACAAGAAACTTGGATTAAGTAGCAAAATATTCTCAAATCTGATCTTTATACATTGTTCCTCAAGGATTCCATACCAACTGATTCAGGTTTGCATTAGACCATATCACAAAACATCATATTTCTTTCACATTTTACTCACTTCAAATTTTACCATAGATTCTGCAATTTGAACTTGTGTCAATAGGAATTTTATTAACATCATAAACTTCACTCTTAGGTCTTCTTCAAGGAGTGACATTAATTCATCTTCCAATCAGACCATGACTCTAATAACATGTTGGAATTTCCCTCTCCATTTGTAAGGTGTGAGTTAGAAGAGCTCTAAAACTTTGGAATAAAAAAACTATGTTCATTGTCTAAGATATTTTGGAATGGTAATGCTACTTTTTTGAATGTGTGGTAGATGTTTTTAGTGCATATTGGTGCTTTTATTATGGCTTTTAGGCTGTAAAAGTTTACCAAGGTAATAGTTGGTAGTTTGTGAAATTTAACTTGGGATCTCACAACTATTGCTTCAAGACTTTTACACCAAGTGAGAGCCTATGAGGTAACATTTTAAAGCTTCTAAGGCTTTCTTTAAACTATTTTATTGAGGTTCCTAGTATCTCATAAATACATTTTATTGAGAGGTGGTATGTAATTGAAAGCTATAAAAGGAGGAACTCTTCTCATTTGAAAGGAAAAAATTCAAGAGGAAATACCCTCTATGAGGCCAATTCCATCATCATTTTGTAGGTCAAAGGGAATACATGAATTTTGGTGAATTTATTTCATAACAACTTCTTTGGTTATAAATCACATTTAACTTTGGGCTGCCAAATTAAATTTGTTGGTTTGTACCTCATTCTAGGGTTGTATACACATTCTCTATGGGTTGTTTATACTTGGATAAGGGATTTTAAGAAAATGGTTCATCTCTCTTTATCTCTTGAAGTAAACAAATATCATAACGAAGAAATGGTTGCATATTTCTAATTCTAAAGATTTGTTTATGCTCACTTTTGCATTAATGTTTGCACAAAATAATAGTTGGAATATAATTGAAATAATAGTTGGCATATAATTGCAGGTGAAATATAATATTTATAGCCTTTTCATTCAGCTTCATTTATTAATGTGGTTGATTCAATTGGTAAGTCTTATGTCTATGCAACTTTGTTTATTTATCCATTACACTTCAAGATTCTTCATCAAATTATGTTATGAACTCCATTTCCCAAAGGTTGACATAGATGGAGTCTTATTTCCTTTCAATTTATTATCTAAAAATCCAAAAATAACTCAGTTCTACAAATCTAAATTTTATATCAACTTTCCATATTTGTAGCCTTATTGTTCCAAAGGATGGACAACATAAAATAAGGAGGACAACCATTAAGGTTACAATGGATTTTCAATTTTCTCTCAGGTTTATGCTTGGTGATTGCACTTATGTTTTTTTATGTGCACATTTTGGAGTTAACACCTCCACTATTATAAATCCATGAGCTAAGTGATACCTATGAATTTTCAATGTCCTTTTGAAACTTAAAATTCAACCCTGCCAACTTAGGTTTTCTTGGATATGTTTGCTACCAATTCGAATGACATAGAAATCATTTTCCATCAACCAATCAACTAGGCAACTCCAAGAAACAAACACATGATCATATACAAACCTGGGAGATAATCTCCAATGTCCCTTCAAGGCACATCACAAAGAATAAACCAAATTCCTATTGGCTTCTCTTTACTTATCAATTTACCCAACAAAATTTTCCTATTGTTTTATCTAATTAGTATGATAAACTAGCACGGCTTACTACTCAAATCATCATGAAAAATGAGCTATAAATCAAATTTGCAAGTATAGAAATTTAGGACAACAATGTACACTTCATATTAACATAAGAATGAAGTACAAATCCCTATGAACAACTTGGGATAAGCTAGTACATAGAGAGCACTAGATTATCACTAGGTAGGTCTACTTCATAATTATATCCAAGCCTTGCTATAATAGCAACAAGAAGTTAGCATCACACCAATTGACAAACCCTAACCTCCAAATCCTACAAACTTGAAACCCATCCTTTAAAAACTTTGCCACTTCACCATTTGCATCACACAAGTGTACTTACAAGTAAATTATCACATGACCATTATTTATTGAGAAATGCATCTCAATAAGCTCCATAATAAATGACATCACATCAAGCTCCAAATCCTCCAAGAAAAGACTCTCACTATGGTCCAAGTCTCACTAATAGTTTTTTTGTCTTCCTTAGAAAGTACAAACCCTAGCTAAGTTGCATCAAACAATTCCAAGGCTTACAAGATAACAATAGTGCTAGCCTCAAAGTATTCATGTCCATCCTAGGGTTTGAGTCGTTGAACTCTAGGTCTTCAACGCTTACATCAACACACTCAAACATTATATTTTCAACTCCTACATCAACATAACATCAAGACCTCCAAGTATCTCTAATATCATACCTAAGCTTTGACCTTCTTGGATGTCAAAAAAATTGATAAACCCAAATTATTGTGCATTCTATGTTGATGAAAATGTTTCTCAGCTCCTAAAAACATCACTTCATGTCAAACAATGAGCTTCTTAGATATTTCCAATCTTCATGCAACATTGTCATCAATTGGTTCATCTATCATATTCAAGGTGCCAAACTTCCTCACAACTGCTCATTATCTTAACTACTATATTTTCCAACCTCTACATGTGATTCTACAACATATCCTTTCAGGGATCCAACTCATATCCGAGAAAAATCATCTATATAAAAGTTAGCAAAATATAATAACTTCCAGTCAAGATGTGCAATACTTTAGGACAAATTCTACTACTTTCTCCCACTGAGGTCAACATTTATTTTTCATGGTCTATCCTCATATTTCAACAGAGTTTTGCTTCATGTTTTCCATATCAGCATTTATGTGTTTATATGTCCCTCGATTAAATTTTTATGTTGATATCGATTCTTTAACATTTTTTAAAAATATTTCAATGCTCTAATTATATTTTTATGTGGCAGGTTCAACTGTGTGGAAAAGCACCTACATAGTCAGAAGTAAACAAATACCAAACTTGCTTTATATTTAATGTGAAATTTTGATTATTTGTATATATAATCAACATAATAACTTTTATTTTGTTGAAATATTTAGTTTGAACACCATGACGATGATGTTCTCGATGAGGAAGACTTGTGGTCATCCCCCAACGTTGAGGTGACGAAATTAAGTGACGAAAATGAGAAAACAAATTATGGATTTGATTCATAATAGGGATGGAAATCATGCGAATGGGGCTAAGATCAATAAATTGAAAAAATATCTTGAGTCATACAAGGTAATAACCATATTTTAAAGTGAGTTATTTTTGTCATAAGTTTAATTATGAGAGTTTGTTTTTTAACTTTTACATTATTTAATCAAAGTAGTATTTTCTTTCTTATGTATAGTTATTTAGAGGAACTCTCCCCCACCCCGCAACAATCATATGATCCTCAGCCCAGTGTTGGAATTAGTGTAATTGATGAGACACAACATGAGTGCCTAGCAAACACTATCACCCAACATATATCTACAAGGTAGCTATTCACTACTCCACCTTCAAGTGGTCATGATCCTAGTACTGACACTAGGTCCACACCATTGGTTGTGACAAATGAGCACATGACCCTCGAGCCAAACATGCAGCCAAGCTCTATATCATGTGGTGACAGATGTGACCATGGTAATAATGACATTATGGGTTAATTTCCTGGAGCATCACATGTTAAGAGCATAGGGAAAATTGATTGCACATTTTTGGTGAATGTCGAATGACTTCCAATAGAAACAACAAAAATTCCTAGTATTTTCTAATGTTTTAACTGTTTCATGTTTTCTATCTAAAACATAAGTCATCTATATTATTATTTTCAAACTAATGATCGTATATTTTTGTATGTAGGTAACAACTTGTTTTGTACAAAAATGGATGACAAAGCATTAGATATTTTTGGACCCACCATACGCAGAAGGTGGAATTGCAAAAATTCCAACCTTAAAAAAGATCTTATGGAATACCTTGAATATCTATTCATGGTATATACCTCGAATAAATCCAAGGTCCAATAAACCAAGGCCATTGGCTCAATTAAAAAATAATTAAAATATCTACGATATCACTATAGGAAAAAAATGATAGAAAACCCTAGGTATGAGAACCCTCCCATGATTCCTGATATGGAATGGAAGGGCCTCATCGAGGATGCAAAGTAGAAGGAAATGAGAAAATAAGGGAAAACACTATCTGGTTAAGCAAGGTACAAATTACATCTAAAATTAATACTCTCCTCGACACTTCAAAGGAAACGAAGGCAAGGCTTGAGAAGCATGGGAAACACAAATTGGGTCAAGGCAGATATTTGAAGTTATAGGCATGAATTACAAGTACCCAAAACTTCTTAAAAATATTATATGTTATATGAACTTCCAACATTTTGGTAATTGCAGTAAGAAATAATAAAAATCAATACTCTTATGCAATGCAGGATAATGTATTCAAAACTAAAGCCACGAAGGACAACTTCAAGATTGGTTTCAATTTGGGATTTAAAGGCATATTTGGATGTTGAAAAAGCATGGAAAAACCCCAAAGATCTAGTTTGAAGGACAAGGTAAATTCAAATCAATCCACATTAACCTTTCATTAATTATAAAATACAATCATGTTTGATATAAATATAATGTGTTTCTTTTCTTTAATTAGCAGGGGAATAGTACAAATATAGACGATCCCATGATTACTGAGCATCAGCCCTATAATAGTGTGCACTAGCCAAAACATTTTGGTGCTCCCAAGGAACCCCATTAAAGTGGGGTGCAACCCCAAGATATTTCATCAACAGATGAGGGCCACAATTGTAATAGGGTTGTATATTAATCATATAATTAATAATTTCATACTTCTAATTCTTTTTACTTATTCAATTGCGATTGTCTACTTATAAATTGTGTGGTTTGAATGGCAAAGTATGTCATATAGGAGAATCCTTAACCACAAGAGGACCATGAGGAAATCATTTCAATGGTGTCGACTACTACACAACGTAAATAATTTCCATTGCAAAGGTATTTATTATTATTAAAGAACCACTTCAATTATATTCAATAACTAACCATATAAATTTAATATTTTGTGTAACCGATGGTCCCTCACAATATCCTTGACTCCGTGAGAATATCACGACTAGGGGTGCAATGTGTCAGAGGAGCCAATTAAAATCATCATAAGAACAACCATGGAAAAAAGATGAAAATGTAATAATGGATGTTTTTTTTTTAATTATATGGGTCGTAATAAGAAGAGGCAAAAAAAATTGACAATGTATAATGTTATAATGTATAGTAACATATTGTTGTAAAAAAATTTCGATTTTAAAAAAATATATATTGATATATAAATGTTTTTGAATGAGTTCTTGCATACTATTTTGTACTTCTGTTAGAAAAATATGAAATATACATTCTTAGAATTTGTTCGAGGATAAATGTCAACAAATATGTTCCTTTATCAATTTTTTGTTTTTCTAGTGTGTATGCATGAATCTTAATGTGTTCCTATCAACATTTTTAATTGTAGATAGATTGGGCATTGGGGAATGGAGAGTGCTTTGAAGGAGGGGTGGGGAGGGGCCATAGTAGCTTCCACTTTCACATGGTTGGCCTTGGTCAGTAGAGAATAATTTAGTATTTATATAGTCTTGGAGCAAACCTCCCTCATTCCAACAGACGAACAACTAAGTCAATGTTGGCTTTGTTGTTGCTCTGTCAAAACCGTGAATGCTTGCTCCAAGATTAGACTACTCCAATAAATTATTCTTGAAACCAAGAGGATCTCATTCAGGTATTCATGTGTCTTAGACTTGTATAATTTTTATTTAGTCATAGAAATGTTTCTTAATTTATTTTATTATTTGTCTTATTGTGTATCTACTTGAACACATTTTATGTGCATCACATGTATTCATATTCTAGAAATGTTCTATCCACAAATGTAACATGGAAGGAAAGCAATTGGATGAATTTCTCCTCTTCAGTGCCTCAAAATGTTATCATCTAACATGGAATGGATGAGGTACTTCGAAAATTATCAAGACATGAGTGATATTGTCACATGTGGTGTTGTTTTTGGTGTTTCCACAACATTTTGTGCATCAATTGGTGTTGTGATTTTTGCCATAGAAGAAATGTCAACATGGTATGTCAACAATTCTTTTGTTATTCAATTTCAATGTTGTTGGATGCATGGTAGTAATGTTTTTTTTTTCTCGTTAATACTATGCTATTCTATTATATACAAAACATGAAAACAATTACAGTCGTTGAGTCATACTGTCCAAGGCCATGGATGGCACTTTGGACTGGAGTTTAACAACAAGAGCAGCCCACGCAGGGGCACCGCAACTGAGACAAACCGCCTGCGCAGGGGCTTTAAACCATGGAAGTGTTATCCGAGCCAGAATTGACAACCCACGCAGGGGTTCAAAAAGGAAAAGGGAGACCTTCATTAGGAACCCGCGCAGGGGCTTCAAAAACCATTCAACAAAACTACTTTCGAACCAAACATAAACAACAAAAACAAACAGAAGGCCTAAGCAGACATAGCATAACATGGGTGAACCTGAGCAGCGATTCTGAGCAAGAGGACGGCTAATCGTCCGGTTCCTCCTCGATAATTGGATACCAGCCATAGTCCTCAGGGAGAGGGTCCGGTTCTTTCTTGTCTTCCGCTGGAGAAGGCACTGCCTGAGACGGAGGTGGACTAACAGCCTGTTCTGGAGCAGCCTCTGGCGATCCCTCAACGTCCCTTGAGCTTCCTGCCTGGTGCTTCTTCTTGCTGGGGTGATCCTCGCTCTCATCCTTTGGTTCCTCAAGGAAAAGGACTGAGACATGGGCGTTGATGCGGGAATTCTCTTGGGAGCTGCTGAAAGAGAAGACAGCCGTGCCAAACGCTGGTAGAGGTGCCGAGTCCAGTTCTGGGCTACTCGAGTCCAAGAATTGACTCGCTTGAATGGGGTGAGCTTCTGCAACTCTGTGGCAGAGGCATCTACAGCAGCGTGATTGGGGTGAAGCCTCGGAGGGGCGTGAAGACCCGCCTCGGCTAGTGCCGCGACGGCTGAGAAGGCGCTGTCGTGGCCTAACCATATTCCCACTGATACCCGGAGGGAAGAACAGAACAACAATGGAGGAATTGGGGAGACTGAAGCGTCCGCCACTCGCGTTTTCTGCCTGGAAGCCGCAGTCACTTGACAGAGGAATGGCGTGAGCAGCAGCTCCGCGAACCTTAAACACAACAGAGGCACTCTTCCTGAACCATGAACTAGGCTCCAATTTCTGAGCTCGAACCAACATAGAGCGTGTTGGCATTATGATGCATGTGTTGTACTTGATGGCAACCCCCCCTCATAGAAGACCATCTCACTTATATACAGTCAGAAGAGATATCAGATGTAACATAATACATAGATGCAGGACAGCTCAAAGGAATCAAATGGCAAGTTCTTAGTAAGCTTTGCCATCAAGTCCAAAGGGGGAGATTGTTGGCATTATGGCTAAAGTGTTGTCCTTGATGGCAACCCATTCAGGTGGTAGTTCACTATTCTTCAAGTCAGCAGCAGAAGTTGATGATCAGCTCTCATTTTATTGAAAAATTATGAAGGACGCAGGAAGCCAGTTCAGAAGGTGCGTACCCGCAGGCCAGCCGTTCAGGGGGTGCGTCCACCCAGTGCACACATTTCAAGGCAGTAAAAAGCACGTGGGGGTTTCTTGTATGGTATCTAGCCGACGGTTTTGTGTTTCTATGGTGTCGGCTCGTGGTATTGTTCCATGTTTTGGGGAGGAGCTTGCCTATATAAAGCAAAGGAGATCATTTGGTTTGAGTATGTCTTTTGTTGAATATCTTATGAGGTGAGATCTAGTCTAGATATAATAAAGACGAATCTATTAATGGACCGAGATCTCTTGGCGCATGTTCAGATCTATGGATCTGATTGTCTGGGTTACTTCTAAAGTCTTGAAATCATCTATGCCCAGAGGGACGCAGGTGCAGTAAGGGTTCAGGTGCGTCCGGGACACAGGAGCGAAGAGTTTCAGGTGCGCCGGATGCAGGCGCAGAAGGGTTCAGGTGCGCCGGGACGCAGGCAGTTCAGTAGACTCAGTGCGAGGGACGTAGGCTACCAGTTTAGCAGGGTGCGTCCAGGGACTCAGGCCAGCAGTTGAGCAGGGTGAGTCCGGGACTCAGGCTAGCAGTTGAGCAGGGTGAGTTCGGACTCAGGCTAACAGTTGAGCAGGGTGCTTCCTTCTCTTAAAATCTTTGTTTATCATTGTTGTATTCTGGGTTTGGTCCTATTATTTTTGATCTGGTTATTTCAGTTGATTGGGTGTTTCAGAAGGTTGTTTGAGCTTCAAAGTTGTTGTTGGGTCCAGTATGAAAATTGGATGAAATGTGGCCTTTCAGTTTATGGGTTGTGCTTCAGTGTATCCAGTATGAAAATTGATGAAACGTGGTACTTGAAGGAGAGAAGATTGTAGGCCGGTGCCTACGTACTAGTATCTAAGCTAGTACAAGAGCTAAAGGAAATCTTTGGAGCATTGTAGCAGGTAGTAGCCTGCGTACTAGTAAATGGATCGGCTAGTGCAAGAGCAAAGGGGGTTGTAGCTCCCGTACTGGTATAAGGCTGCACCAGTACAAATATTGTAAAAGAATTTTTCTTATTAAGAAGAAGATTGAGATGACTTGCAGCAGGTGGTTTTCTCCCGCATTGGGTTTCCACCTTATATCATTGTGTTCATGTGTGTGCCTTATGTGTGATGATCTACTTTATGTTACTGCATCTGTTAACTGATAATATGGTTGATAATGCTCTAATGCACTCATTGAAGATCGATTAACTTAATCATAAGAAGTTGTGTTAGTAGGATATATGAATCTGATTATGGGAATGAAAAAGTCTTATTAATGTGATAATACTGATTCACCCCCCCCTCTCAGTATTATTTCCAACAGAGCGATCCACCCCCTTACCATTTTTAACCTCTTCAGCATTTCCTCGAAATCTACAAGCCATAACTGCACTCCGAGAATGCACTTGAACTCCAGACTGTGCATTGAAATGCCGTCCCAGTACCCACACTTAAAATCATCGGCGACGGATTGCATTGAATGCCTGTCTCAGGCATGAGGCCACACATGGCCTCCATGTGGCTCCCCTCCTTCGTCCTTGATGTCACCCACATCCGGGGTCATGGTAGTAATGTTGATGATGAATGCTTTGTTTTATGTTTTTCATGTTTTTCTTATTTTTTTCTCTCTCCTTATGTTTTGAATGTAAAACCTCCAAACTGTGTTTTTTGTTCTGTTTTTGTTTCTCATTTGTTTCCCATTTCTCATTTCTCATAACATAGCTGTAAGGTGGAATAGACGTGAAAAGTTGATTGTCTCTCTATATGTATGTGTCTGTGTGTGTCCCTTTTTAGTTACAACAAGTGAAATTTTATTATCTCATAGTTTAATAGGCAGGGATTAGGGGCATTGGTTTAGAGATTTAATAATTTCCTTTGTTTTATGTCATCCCTATTGAGGCCTAAAGAAAGATACCTAGGAGGATACACTATAAAGAGTGTGTTTCCTATTGGACACTAAATGTTGAGGACACTTAGTATGTTGTACAAAACTATCTGAAGTATTAAACCCTAGCTACAAAAAATCCTACATCCTTTATGATACTTAAGCTTGTTAACATTGTCTTAATCATTAACCCAATCCATGACCATAGTTAAAGAATCTGTGTAGTGCATATGATAATAACGAATGAGAATATAGAAGAAGCATAAACACATCACATACCCATGAAATACAAGTCATAGTTTTATAGTGGGATACTTGGGCACCGAAAGGGAAAACCAATTTAAAGCCATTATCTTCACTATCAAATATGTCTATTACATATCTTGACCATGTAATTAGCCCTTCCAATCAGTCACATGTCCCATTCCACATTCCATCTTATCATTTTCTACTCTCCTACAAAAAATTTAAGACAACCCAGGAGACATTCAATAGATTCATGTTGCATGGATAATTTCTTCCAATCTTTTCTCTCTTAACTCACTTCTATAAATAGGAAATAGTTAATCTCTACCCTTTTATACTTCTTCGTAAACCCAAAAAATGTTTCCAATCCTCTAACTTGAGGTATGTACAATGGGTGACATATAGTGTCTATAATATGGGGGGTGTCTCTCCATCAACAATAGCTGATGAATAACATAGTTGGATGCATTGATAGTGTCCACTAACACCTTGAATGCCATGTGTTACCCCCACCTATATTTTGACTAGATCAATCAAACCACAAAGAAGTTCAACATTCTTCACCTGGATAGATTCATTTACATATTTTGTAAACATGGTACTTTTGGGGTAAGAGACTCGAAAATGAAGCAGGGTCATATTTGGTTCTTTTTTTCCCACCCCTCTAACTGACACTGCATCCAATTTTTCTCCATGAATTGTGAATTCTTTGCAATTCCTCTTTCATTATTTGAACTACTTCAACCATCATATCAGTATTTAACATGTGCTTAGAGGTAGGGTGTTTAAATCCCATGCTAGAAATGGGTATAACAATTGTTATTGATACATTGAAAAAAGATCAAATAATAAAAAAAATCAGAACACCTTCCTAGCTTGTTCATGAACATATGTATTTCAACTTGTTGCATCGCGAAGGTAGGTTGGGAGTGTTATATTTTCAATGCATGATACGCAGAGCCACACACCAAATTAAACCCTTAGAACTAAGTTGATAATCTTCAAAAAAATGAGTAAAGTAATGTTAGATCTAAATCAATTTGAAAATTATGACATCAAACACAAATTTGTAACACTCAATCACATTGTGATTTTAACTCCAAAACAAAAAAATTAAATATTAAATAAGTTTCCAAAATATTTAATTGATCATCACTTCCATGTTCTAGGGATTTGACAAGGCATATTTCCTTCACATTTTTCATCCTCGTCTTAGAAATTTTTTTTAAGGTTGTTTAATTTGGATCTCCAAGATGCAGTGCTCCCATCATATGTTAACTTTCTGTCATAAAGGATGATCCAAATTATTATGTTTTGATTATTGATTTAATATCTAATGATTTTATTTTTAAAGGTGCCTTTGAAATCTGATCAAACCTCCAAGAGATATAGGCTAATGATAGGATACTCCAAGCTTGTGATAAACACCAAACCTATTTCATTTCCTTTATTCATTAAGTGAACTTTCGATGATGCTCATGACTCAGAAATGACCTCGACGATGTAAAAAATGGAAATATAAATATGTGGTTGATGTCTTATGTTGTCATACACTTATGATAAACATCTCAAGATTGAATTTTTTATTAAATCTAGTAGCTTTGTTGTCGGTTGAGAAACCTGCAAGTGTCTTCCATTATTTAGGTGTTAAGAGTCCCAAAGACCTTTTATCAACTTGTTTTTTTTGGAACTTTAGAAATTTTATAAAATTTTCTATCATTATGAACATGCACCCATACCACTCCTATTCATTATTCATGTCAGTCTAGCTGAGCATGAAAATGTAGTTCTCAGACAAATAAGGACAAGGTGAATGGCCTTAAGGCTATGATGATGACCTCTATCATCCATCAAAAGCCCAATGTTCACATCACCTGGTGTTGTTATAATAAGAAATGAATGCCTCCAAAAATATTAAATGAGTCATTTTCAGGTGGTAACATATGTTGTTTAAGCTAAAATAATTGAAGTCTAAATATCAATGAATATCTTGGTAATGCTACCATAACTTTGAAAATAACTTCTTAGAAAGTTTTATTTAGGTTCACTTGCTGGTGAAAATGCAATTCTGAAGATGAGCACTAAATCCCTTTTTACCCTTGATGTGAAATCCTCATGTTTAGAAATTAGGTGTGGTTTTTAATATTTTCCCTATCTAACAGCTACCCTAGCACTGAAGAGTTAATTATTAGAATGATACTTCGAAAAAAATGTGCCCTGACTATTGTATAGTGGTGAAAATGATTTCCCTAGCACCCTTAATGCTCAAATAAGCTCTACAAATAAGATTTAGTCTTGCTCTAGTAGAGGTAGCTTGATGCGTTGTACCTTAGATTTTTCTCCAATATGCTTTATGTCTCATTGTGCAACTGTAGAGAACCATGGTGGGAAACCTACTCAAAAATCACCCAAAAAGAAAGTGAAAATATGGTATGAAAATAGCCTTTTTGGCCTTTCCTAAGCAAAGGGTTAGTGTTGTACTTGACCATGTCTAACACAGATTAATTGATTCTATTACGTCTTGTGAAATTAGGTTTGGTTAAGTCCAGCTAGGTGGTTGGGTCTGGTATGACTTGACCGTTTTCTTAGAACAATTAAGTTCAACCCATTGATTATGGTTTAACATGGTTGTATGTTATTACCATGCTTCTAAGGTTATGGGAGATTTTTTTATTCTAGGAGTGTTCCACCTTTTATTGTTTTTGTTAATATGGAAAGTAAGAGAGCCAGTCACCTAAGTTTTCATTGATGAGTCGTTTGCTCTAAGTTCATTTCACTCTACATTCCATGTCATCTCCTCTCTATCCTTCTAAGTGAAATATTTTGGTGACATGTTTTTCTAGTATATTTATGCCTTTAGGCAATTGCTCGCAATTACCAATTTTTCCATCCATTTGTCTTGGGATTCATAGATCTATCTTTTAGGAATTGATGATTCTAGTTGCAATATGGGGGGATATTTCCCCTTCATAGCTTCTATGTTAGGTTCTTATAAGATATGAATATGATGTTTTTTCTTTGCAGGAGGCAATGTAGTATTATCACTACTTGGGGTTGATTTATTCATTCTCATTTAAGGAAGTGATGATCCTAGTTGCAATAGGGATGGGAAGTTTTCCACTACATAGCTTCTATATTAGGTTTTCACAAGATACAAATATGATGCTTCTGCTTCATGGGTAGCATTATAGGATTGTCACTTATATAAGTTAGTTAACATTGATAAAAAATTGAAGTGACCATATATTCTTTCAATTGCATATGAAGTTAAATTGATACTAAAGAAAACTTTTTATGTGTATCCCTTTTAGAAAGGAGGGACTTGAAAATAGGATAAAAGGTGTAGTGAATATGGTAACTAGAAAACATGCTATATAAATTTGTATCTTTCTTCATACAATGAGCCTTATAGAATGGGCTTTATTATAGGTTTTTTGTGGTTAATTAGACCAAACCAAGTACATATAGGGTCATGAACATATGCCATGTAGGTTCTTAGTACTAAAACTAGAAGCAAGGCCATTTTAGAAATTGTAAGCATGAGAATCACATCAATTCTAATTGTTGCAATACTTATTCCTACCTTTTCACAACTAATAAAATTCGTGTTTTGGGTTGGTGCATGCATTTCTAAAGTACAATATTATGAATTCTAAAATTCAAAATTTCTCAAACATAGGTTGCTCAAACATAGTTACAACATCAACAACATCATGGAGTTCCAAGTGTTGTAGCTCTTAAACCTACACCAACATGAATAGTTGCGCATCAAGCCACTAGAATAGGGGGTAGGCAATGAAATTGGAAACCACCAGACTAGGTTGTGGAGTCTAAACTAGGTTTATTTCATTTAGAGGTTGTGAAAGATGGTGACGTATTAGATCAAATCAATTTGGATAAGCGGATACACATATTTGGGAGAGAGGTTATTACTTTTGATTTTTTGCTTGGCCATCCATTTGTCTCTCGACAACATGTTGTTGTTGTGGAACATAAAAATGGTAGGATTGCATCTTCCACTAGAGAACATTACTTGCTAGTTACCTAAAATTTAATTGAATCTACCTAAATATTGAAACTATACCTCACTAAGAAGGAGCAGTATGGATTTCGTGTAAGGCCTAGTTTGGTCAAAGTTGGTTGTTGGACTATCCATTGTACACCTTAGTAGTGGATTGGTTACTATCCCAATATAATATTTTGTCCCAAGAACCCTTATTCTTAGTTTCCAACTTTTGGTATACTTTTTTTATTCCAAGTGGTTCTTCATAATTTTTGTTTTAGACTCTTGTGGCACTCGAGATCGCACGAGGGTGCCCTAAAAGTACTTAGGTAAGTGAGCATAGTAGTCTCAC
The DNA here is from genome assembly GCA_031772625.1 of Pinus tabuliformis. Classification (NCBI taxonomy): domain Eukaryota; kingdom Viridiplantae; phylum Streptophyta; class Pinopsida; order Pinales; family Pinaceae; genus Pinus; species Pinus tabuliformis. The sequence continues at coordinate 981,792,178 of CM062818.1, read as the reverse complement.
ATTACTGAGCTACATAAAATTATTTTTACTATGATTAGATAAGCTCCATGTCTTACCTTAGTAAGCCACAAGGAAAGATCCTTTAAATAGTGAGAATAAAGGTAGCAACTTACAAAATTTTCAACATTTTACTAGCAATTAATGTTAGTTGATAGGTTATTACAATGATAAATAAAGAATAGGTATCTATTGTCCCTTATTCTTAACATGTTATTTTTCCTTTTTCCTTTTATGTTGAAAAAAGAAAAAGGAAATATATATATATATCTATATATATATATATATATATATATATATCTATATATATATATATATATATATATATATATATATATATATATATATAGATATATATATATATATATATATATATATATATATATATATATATATAGATATATATATATATATATATATATATATATATATATATATATATATATATATATATATATATATATATATATAGATATATAATCCTAAAGTATAGGTGCGCTTGATAAAATGCCACCGCAATTATATTTGTATTATCGTTTAAATCCTTATTATGTTAATTAATCAATGATTAATTAATATATTATAAATAAAGCTAAGTGATTTGACATGTTTTGTCTACTTGTGATCAAGCTCGAGCGAGAATCAACAATGTAGATCACCCCTGCCTGGATCAAAGGTGAGGCAAGAACTTCAGACTCCCCCTGCATTATCAATGTTTAACAAAGGCAGTGGGGTCTGAAAAGTAGGTTTGCAAATTCTTCCCAGGGCTACATGTCCTCTCCATAGCCATTTCGTACCCCCCCTCAAAGCAACCTTTTTCATTTTATGTTGAAAAAAGAAAAAGGAAAAAAAAAATTATATATATATATATATATATATATATATATATAGATAATCCCAAAGTATAGGTGCGCTTGATAAAATGCCACCGCAATTATATTTGTATTATTGTTTAAATCCTTATTATGTTAATTAGTCAATCATTAATTAATATATTTTAAATAAAGCTGAGTGATTTGATATGTTTTGTTTACTTGTGATCAAGCTCGAGTGAGAATCAATGATGTAGATCACCCCTGCCCGGATCAAAGGTGAGGCGTGAACTTCTGACCCCCCCCCCCCCCGCATTATCAATGTTTAACAAAGGCCGGGAGGTCTGAAAAGTAGTTTTGCAAATTCATCCCAGGGCTACATGTCCTCTCCATAGCAATTTCGAACCCCCCCCCCTCTCCAAAGCAAAAAACAACCTACCCTCCCCCCCCCAAAACGGCTCTCTCATTCTCTCCACTCTCGCCACCATTTTCGAACCTCCACTCACACCTTGCCATTTGTCATTCCCTCATTCTTTCACATCATATTACCGTTATGTTAATAAATTCCCCTGCCAATATCTAATTAACCATTATGACTAATAAATCCTTCCCGCCAACGTCTAGTGCATTTACTAAACGTGCCAAAACTGTTAATTCATTCAAAACCTTTATAAAACATTATGCTACCCTTCACATTCATTTTCTACACTAGCAATCACCAATCCTCTAGTAATTGGATACTCCTACCTGTAAATTCATAATTCAACATGTCACCATCGAAAGGAAAGTCCAAATTACTTGTATGAAGCCTAATGTTTCCCCCTCTAGTGAATTTAGATTAATTTCCCATGGTTGATAAGAAATATAAAATATCTGAAACATAGTGTGAGTTCGATCTTTATGAATTCCACAACTTGGAAAATTAGAAGTTTTTAAATGTTAGCAATGAATTGAACATATGGGATTCTTTCCTACCCCAATTCATCTTTCCCCAAACCCACTTCTTCCTTGAATTTTTTACCTAGTGACATTTAAGGTATCTCCCCATTTAGAGGGTCATAATTTCCTAGAACAACAAAGTTTTATTTACCATTACTCCTAAGTTGATATGTCAAATTCTCCAGGTCAATCCTACAGCCCCTTCGCACACCTTTTCTACAGATTCTCTCATGGAGATTTACCAAAAACTTACACTTTCTCAAGGAGCCAAAATCTTTGAATTATTTTTACCTGAGAATTTTGAGTTACCAAGAACTAATCCACCCTACTCTTCTTCAATATTCACAAAAATGTCTAGGCAAGTTATTTCCATGGTTTCATCTATATTAAGTTATCCTAGTGATTAGTGGGTTGATGAGGTAATTCTAGTATTTTTATCAGTATTTTCAGTAGGTGATAAACAATCACTTATTTTCAACTACATTCAATTTCTGGCAAAGAGCATTCATGATCATTTTTTGAAGTTTTCTATTGAAGGTGCTTTTAAACATCAATGAGTCCTTGTGTACTTATTTCTATTTTATCAAGTAGATATATTCAAGTTTCCACTGCAAAAATTAGATGCACAAGGGAGTATTCTTTCAATGATTATGTAAATCAATTTTTATAGAAGACATTGTGTCTTCTCAATAGTGATATTATACCTAGAATTTCACTTGAAATCAAAAGAATTCCTCACTTCATTGAGAAAAATAAAATTGGAGACTGGTACCTCTATCAAAATTACACAGAAATCAAGATATATGGATGTGAGCTTCCTCCCTATAGGTTGCCAAAATTTGTACCAATCAGGATTTTTGCATTGGAATACATCAGACAAATGATGAACATGGATGATCTACATTTTGTATCTAGTAAGAAGAAATCTCAATTTAAATTAAAAGCACAAATTGGCCCTTTTATTGTCAACACCAGAGAAGCAACAAAGGAGGTAGATCTTCTCTTGAAACAAATGAAGTTCAAATTGAGCTTCACCTAGTCCTATGATCCCTTGGGGATTATTTCAAAGCTAAGAGTTGAACAGAAGACTACACCTTATGTACATACACCTAGGCCAAAAATAGAACAATATGAAAATCAACAGGAGTGATAGGAGAACACATTATAAGAGGCAGAGGAACAAATTGTTATTCAAATAGCTTCACAAACTCCAGTTCCTCAAGAGAAAGAGACTAAGAGTCCAAGAGAAATTTTGTATCATACAGTTTCATAAATTCAAGAGACAAACTTCACAGTTTTTAAGAGAAGAAAGAAGGCCAATACTCATGAAGCACCATTTCAAGGAGATAGTTCACAGGAGCAGGAGACAATGGTATTAACATGTTCTTATACTTCTACCTTTCCAAGGATTGAGGAGATCACCACAGATTATCCTATATCATATGTTTCCTATGGTACAGAAAAACATAACATTTTTTGTAGGTACAAAGAAATTAAAAGAAAGAATGAATAATCGAAGGCCACCACATATTCAAAATTCTCTGCACTTGATATTGTAAAGGGGAAATTTTAGCTAGCTTTATTGGAACCCAAATTTTGAGTCTGTAGAGGTGCAGAAGATTATAAGACATCAGTTTTTACTTTGACACCAAACAAATTCATGCCATTCATCATATTAACCTGCATAAGCAGGCTCGAGAAATGGCAACCTCCAAATGACAACCTTCACTGAATAACATTCATTCATAACTGAATATGGATAAAACGTCATCCTTGGCCAAATATACTAGAATTAAGTCATGGAAGATCTGGTAATAAAATTAGGATATGATCCCAATGATGTTAAAGCAGCTAAAAAAATGAACAATAACAAAAATTTTGATATTCTAGCATTAAGGAAACAACTAAAGCTTCCTATTACAGAACATCCACATGCAAAAGAAGTTGGTCAATTGGAAATAGAAAAGGAGAATATGTTAAAAAAGATAATTGAAAAATATCTCTAGATATAGAAAATGGAAGCCAAATTGGAGACACAATTAAAGGAAAAAGAAGAGCAGCTTGATATTTTAGCTGCCATTCCCATAATAACAACATATACTATAGGTACTTCAACAACAAGGACATCTACATCAGCAACTATTACAGTGGATACACAGTATAGTGATGCAGTGATAGTCTTATCAAAGGTAATGGGGGATCTAACACTGAAAGATCAGGAAATTAAGAAATTAAAGATGAAACTTCATAAGCTTTAGGAACAAAATATTAAAACGGATAATGCATGCTTAGTCGAGATACAAAAGAGCTATAAGTTAACTTATAAAATAGAAACGTATGAAAATGAATTTGCAATTGCTCATAGCATTTCTTATGCCAAATAAAATATTTGGTTTAATCTTAAAGAATCAATTATTGAATTATGGCATTCAATTGAGATTATTTTTTAATAATAAGATTTGATATAGAGATCGAAAGAAGCAGTGGTAGAAGTAAAGGAAGACCTCAACCACAAACCAGGAGATGCTACAAGAATTATCAAGGTTCTAAATTCCAAGACAAAATAAGATCTTTAAGAATATGTTATTGAAGACAGAATTGAAGTTGTCTTGGAGGTGAGAAGGGTGCATACTAAAAGAAATTTAATTCTACAGCTAGAGAATAAATGTCACAGTTTAGAAGTCCATATTAAAAAGTTTCACAGAAAATTTAATTCATTACATGTAAAAGGACTTCCAGGTCTGTAGGGTATAGGCGATAAACTAATTCAACTGGAAGAATATCAACAGAGTTTGCATGATAGAGCAATAGATAAAGCTAAATTTTCTAAAATAAAGGAACCATCACTGGAAAGGCTTTCATTGAAGTTCTTAGTTATGATTTATTAATTCAAATGACATAGCGCATTTGTTCATAACTAAGCCTACCTTTGAGAAATACACTGAAGTGGATGAATCATATAAAAATTTATTAAAATTTTCTATTCCTGATGAAAAACAATGGGACAAATTGTGTGAACACATCGAATGAGAGACAAAAAAATTTCAACAACAAATACCAAATTTTCAAGGACAAAGAACATATTTCTAGGAACAAGAATCATAAGAGCAACTTTATACCTCCAGTCACCAGCAACAGTCCTCAAATTTTGTGCAAGATGTCAAATCAGTTTAGATTTCCTTTCTTCTAGTTCAATTTTTGCAATAAATCCAAATCAATTTGGATGAGATATTTTGTCATAAATTTTGATTCAAAGTTCAAATAATTGTTACACAACATTTTTTCGCTGTTCCTACACCCCCTTTCCACATCTTAGAGGACATCTACAGTGAACCCTACATGCTTTCCCATCATGAAGAAATTCCTATTATGTCCCACTTCATGAGGAGAATGATTCCCTTTTGCATCATTTCCCAAGAATCTTCCTTTTACCCTAGTTTACAGGACCGACGCTAATGACCAGTTTCCTCCTCGCACCAATTTGTAGAGATTAAAACCAGGACTGGCATCGTACGAAACTACTAATCCTTTTCTCAGTCGCATCGATCCTCTTTTGGCAAGTTTTTTAAATATGGAGTCGATGCTCCCAAGTCTAGAAGCTTCATAACAGAAGTCTGGTAAATGGTTGGGTTGGATGGAGCCAAGGAAGTCAATTTGGGATCCTTTACGTTATTAGGATGGAACCAACCTAAGAGATAAAGCCTTCTCCTATGATAATAGCAACCATCTCCCCTCTATCCATGCTATATAAACCTCTCCTTTTAGAAGCTTCACTAGTTTTCAGTCTTAGTATTTTTGGAGCTTGAATAACCAGCAAGACATCTATAGCTTGTAGCTCTCTAGTTTATGTTTGAGGGAGAATAGTGTGTTTGGTTTGGTTTGAGACTAAAGGGAAGAATCCTTAAAAATTCCATTTTTGGGTCTATCCATGAGATGCTAGCAGAAGTGTGGGAACGAGGATATGTCAAAGGAGATGAGCAACACCAAGGCATTGGTTGTAATCTCTTTTTGAACTTATATGAATACAACTATTGATTGATTTCCTACATTGAAGTGTTATCTTACATTTTATGGATTAATGTTCCTTGACCTGTTAAGTAGGCTGAATGAGATTTGTATGCTATCACGTTTGTTTTTGTTGTTTGTTTGCTTGTTTCAGGTATTCAAAGGAAGGAAACGAAAAGTAGCTAGAGTAAGGAAATATGATCATCACCAATCGAAATAGTGTTATATTAGGTAGGCCCTATTATTTGAATCTAGCTTAAGGAAGTTTTCCATAGATAGTTTGTTTGTGGCTAGACCCGCTCTCTTGGGCTAGAGGAATTGTTTTTTGTCCACACTAAGAATTTGCCTGCACCACAAATTGGTGACTCCAGTGGGGAGCCAATCCTTCTGTTTGATTGCTTGTCATTTTATGGTTTTTTGTGAAATTTTCTAGCATCACCATTTCCTTTTAGTTTTCTCTGCTTTTCCTGGTTTACTAGTCTAAGTCTGAAATTTACTGTGGCAATTCTAGTGTTAGCCTTTGAAATTTTTTATTTTTTTCCTTGAATCCTCGGTCAGCACGTTTACTTTTCTAATAGTCATGCCGATCAGTGCAAGTTTCTTTAAAACATTCGTGTTGACCCCCTTCTAGTGCTTGTTGTCAGTTAGGCAATCGTGCTGATTCTTGTAGGTGAAGATCATGGTTTCCCCTAGATCACAACCAGTGTGTCTTGCCCTTCTGATTTCTGTCTCTTAGCTTGTTTTGACTATTTTCTCACTGACTGGAAAGCTCCATTAGCTTGGTTTATATGCTTGTTTGGTTTGCCTTTTCTTCACTTGGTTTCTTGAGTCCTTGGATGGTTTGTAGCCCTCTGGAATCTAGGTCATCATCCATTCACCTATTTGTGTGCTCAACAAGTCAAGTCGTTGGTTAAGTTACTCCATGTATTTCACTTTTTAGTCCTTTTGTTGCTTTGATTACCATTTAACAAGTTTGAAAAGTTTCGTCTGTTGATTAAGCGTCTCTTTTTAGGCATATATCACATTTATCATCTTGTTTTTGGTTGACTCTTTGCATCATTAGTTTGGAAGGAATTCTCTTTTGTGCTTTATATTTGCTTGAAATTTATTGTATTGAAAAAATTCATTGAAGTGTTTGTGAAAGATTCATTTTATCATTTCATTTGAAAAATACATAATTCTAGTTTGCTGAATCAATATGTTACATTAGCTAGCATCATTGAAGACTAGAATCGCATCGTCATTTGCATTGGAAAAGGAATGAATTCTCTTTACTATTGAAAGTACTGTTTGAAGTGCATTTGATAGGAAAGATATGAATTGGAAAGAGTTTTTCATTTCTTTGTTTTCAGAATGTGAAGTAGTGAAAATTTCATTTTGCTTTCAATTGCTTGTCTATTGCATTAAGTTTATTTCTACTCTCATTAGTGTAAACAATTCATCGAATTGAAAGCGTCTTGTCTCATTTAGCTGCATTTAGGAAGGATTTTGAGTCACATTGATAAGGCCTGAAAACCGAGACATAATTTCAAGATAAACTCTAAAATGTATTCAATTAACCTAAGGCGCATTTGAAACCTAACGATCACATTTAGAAGGTCTAGGTTAGAGATGTGTTCTAGCGTCTTTAAACCTAATAGTTGTTGTTCGCTTCGACACTAGAAAATGCTAGTACAGACTTGTGCTCCCCATACCATCGTGTATATAAAGGGAGACCCCTCTAGGTTGCAATCCTTTATCTATAGGAAGTTGATTCCTCCACCTTTTAAAGGTGATACACCGAACACAACATTCAGGGAGATTTCCTGCTCGTACTTCTCGGTTCGGCAGGAGGTATTCTGCAATTCACGGTTATCTGGTAATCCTTTTTGTCTAGCTTATCCTGAGTAGTCATTTTGATCTTTTTGACTCCCTAAATATAAAATTTAATCCACACACTTGTCCTTTCAAGCTTGTTTCAAACCGAAAGTGATAGAGTCACCTTTGCTTCTTTCTTGACTCTTAAAACATGAAAGAGAATCAATTTGATTTTTGTATCAAAAAAGTCATTATAGATTTCATGCACTCTTTAGGATATCATTTGGTATCAAGCTCTTGGATCAGTTAATCCTAAAGTCTTGTATCTAGGAGTTCTGGGTGTACAGTCAATGGTCCATAAGACCATTGGGGTGGCAATTGTATTACTTAGGTGCTTTGTCCGGTGTTAGGAGTAGCTTCCCATCCTTATTAGTGAAACCTGAAGCTAGATATATATGGCTGCATGCAGTCTAGTTAAGCTTATTATAGTCCCGTCGTATTGTGGAATATGATCGCGGAATATGGGGGAAACCAATTTCATATTGTGTATCGATGTGGGGCATTTAATTCTTTTAACAACTTTATAGTTTCTCCCACCGCATATCCTCCACACCCGGCTCCTACGGGTGGACCCCCTACTTCCATATGATCCACCCCTCCATAACCCTTGTGAATTACATCTTGTGGAAATTTCTGGGATTTAGTTGGTAACACACTAATTTTTTCTAATACGTAAAGGGTGCACAGTTTTTGCCCACGATCATATAACATTCCAGTTAGTATTTTTCTAGACCACATCGTGAGTATACCTTTAAATACATTTTAAAGCCTTGGAATCAATCTCTCTCTTATGGTTAATTGAGACAACATCATCATGGCTGAACCATTGGGTTCACCTAGTTCCTCTTCCTCTCCTCTATCTGAAATATTGTCTAAAGAGCCTTCTCTTCAACTTTTGCAGTCACTTGAGGACCATGGTGTTGAACTTGGAATTTTTCTGAGCATTCAAACTTTGTCATCTCATCCTCCCCCTCCGTCAGATATTGGGTCACTTTCTGACATTAGCCCGGGATCTTCGAATAATCCTATCCAGACTCCCGAGAGTCCACTAACTTCTGAAGGTCAGCTTGGACTGGTTGTTTATCCTCCCAGTCCTTTGTTCGATCCTGTTGTGATATCACAGCAGCGTCCGTACATTCTGTACGATCAGCCGAGTATTCCTTTGGAATTATTTGCTCAAACATCTTCGGTAGTTCGTCGTCACCTGTTTTCACCCATGGAAGCAAAAGGTGAAATCTCAGTCTCCTCTCCAGGTCACTCGGAGATTTCCACTCCACGTACAGTCGAGGAGCAGGAATATCATTTACCTCTTGAAGGTTTCCCTTACATGGGAAGCATTCTTACCAGTGTTAACCCTGAGTTACCATGTAATTGTGTGACTTTAGCTCATTTAGTTTTAGGTACGCCTATTGCCTCATTGCTATATCAAAACCCTATCTAGGCATCTGTCACTATGCCTACCTCAGTTCCATTCATTCAAAACACGACCTCCCAACCAATGGTGCATTCTTCAGTTACTTAAGTTCCGATGCAACCCACCATTTTGAGTCCTCTTTTTTCGTCAGTCCAGGTAACCTATCCAGTTCAACCGACAATCTCGAGTCATGTCTCTATCAATTCTTTGATCCATCTAGTAAGTGGATAGGCTATATCACCACCTGGGGGGGGAAGTCCAAATGTTTCTATGATGTCTGGTACAACCAATATGAGTGGCTCATAAACTCACATAGTTGGAATAAACCAACACTCTTTAGGTTTCGTTCTAAACCCTGTTGGTACTTCCAGATCAAGTAATGTCTAGTACCAATAGCTGAACTCTGTTTGTCCATCTAGGTCAAGTAACATCTAGAACTAGCAACCTAATGTGGCTCAGGTTCAGTACCAACCTCCTTATGTTCCATATGGCTCACAAGTGATGGTTAATCCGCTTTACATCCCTCAACATGGACCTTATGTTCAGCATGGTTCGTATACCACTCTTAGTGGATATGGCTAGATACAGTTCATGAACTTTCATGGTGTCACTCTGGGAACTGTTCAAGTACCCTTGCAGCAACAAGGACAACGTTTGCAGCAACAAGGGAAATCTTCAATGCAACAAGGGCCATCCATGCAGCAGTAAGGGCAAATAATGCCACAACAAGGACAACTACAACATCTGTAGGGGAAACCCTCGCAACCGTTGCAGTAAACCATGTAGCTACAAGTTCAGTATGTGTTGCAATCCTCCTAGCCTCTTCCTTCACAAGGTCAACGTTTGTAGCCGCAAGGACATCCTTTAGAACCACTAGGTCAGCCCTTGAAGAAACAAGGTCAACTTGGGTGGCAGAAATCCTTATACTCATATCAACAGGGTCAACCTCTACAAGGGCAGGGTCAGGGTCAAGTCTTGCAACAATTGGTGGAAAATCCTTATGTCCAAGGGCAACAGGTTCAACATCCTTTTGTCCAAGGGTAGCATGTCCAAAATCCTTATTTCCAAGGGCAGCAAGTGTAAAATCCTTACGTCCAAGGGTAACAAGTCCAAAACCCTTTTGTCTAGGGGAAACAGGTTCAAAACCCTTATGCTCAGGGGCATCAGGTGCAAAATCCATATGTCCAAGGCCAGCAGGCTCAACATCCTTTTAACACATATGTTACTTATCAATAGCCTATGGCCAGATAGTTACAATGCTTTCAAGGTCATAATCCTCCCTATGTTACTTATCAGCAGCCTATGGCCAGATAGTTACAAGGCTTTCAAGGTCATAATCCTCCCCACGGGCAAGGTAACCTACAGTTGGGGCAAAATCAAATGTAGTATGGAAAGAACCCACCACTGTGGGGACAAAATCCTTACCAATAGGGATGGGCCCCGCCAGTTGGATCCGCTTATCGACCTCAAATTCCTTTCCATACCCAATTTTCATTCTTGGCTATATCAGAATTTCTAGATGTGTCTAGGTTCATGAATGACCCTTTTCTTCATTCGCCATACTGGCCTCCACTTCCATCCAAGATCTTGAGCGATTGCCCGAAGTTTGAAGGAAAATTGAAAGAGGATCCACAAGCCCACGTGGTGACATATCACCTCTGGTGCTCCTCGAATTTCTATGTTGATGATTCCATTTGTCTTCAGCTTTTCCAAGAACTCTTACAGGTGCTGCAACCAAGTGTTGTATTGAGCTACCTCGAAATACCTATCAGGACTTTAACACTGTGACCATGGCCTTTCTCACACATTTCTAGTTACAAGTTCGCTATTAAATCGGCACCCATCTGCTAATGTCACTCAAGCAAGACACTGTGACCCACATCTCTGATCACTTCCATGAATGGAGATGTAAGCATCACCTGATTAAGTTTGAGATTGCTAATCAGTTTTTGACTGAGTGGTTCACCAAATCATTCGTTAGCAAAATTGTTGAGGGCATTTTTATGGGTGGATGTGTCACTGAGGAACAATCCATCACACGTGCCCAGTATCTAAACCTCGTCTATTCATAATCTGGCACATTATACGATATGTTACCCGATGCGCCTAGACCATCATCTGATCTAACAACATCTAAGTCTCCAACTACACCTCCTATTGGTGGAGTACTTGGTTTAGTAACTGAAACCCCTGCAAAAATCTTCTTCCAAATCAAAGTCGGTCTCCAACACTGCTTCCAATAATTCCACTCGCAATTCACTAGGCCTTCGTAAAACCTCGAAGGTTCACATTGTCCAGTCTACCGCAACGAAAAAATCCTCTAAAGGTAAGAAGAAAGGCAAAGGAAAGGGTAAAGATGATTCCCTGAAACTCCTACCTCGACAGTAGGGAAAGGATTATCAAACTCCTACCTCGACAGTAGGGAAAGAGAAAGAAGGTACCCCTTGTTATTCTACCTCGTCCAGCTCTGGTCCTCTCCATATAGAGCGACTAAATCCTGATTCCGCCATTCTACCTCCTTCTCGTTGTGTGCTATGAAAGTCCTCGTACAATCCAAATGCTCTAGCTACTCAACATTATAACATTGTTGAAGATTTGGCTCAAGCGCCATCAACTATGTCTGCTCTCGAGGTCCTTCAAAGTTGTCCTTCTCAGCGGAAATCATTACTGTCAGCTATTGGGGATATTGATCCAACTAACTCTAATCTGATCTGTTTTGATCTAGAAAACCACGTTTCGCGTTAACCTCATTAGATTGCCTTTCTCATTCAGGTGATCATAAATGAGAAAACCATTCATAGCACTGTCATCGATGAAGGTGCTTCTACCTACATCATGTTTTTTGCTTATTGGAAGGTAATTGGTTCTCCTACTCTGAACTAGTTCCCTAACACTTTGGACGCTTTTGATAGGCATGATTCATGATCATTCGGTGTCCTTCCAACCTTGCCATTACGTTGGAGGTCAAGACATTACACGTTGAAGTAGAGATCATTGACGCTAATCTTAACTATAACCTTATACTCGTATGGAGCTGGACCCATGCCATGCATGATGTAGCCTCCTCCCTTTTCCATGTGATTCATTTTCCTCATCAAGGGAAGATATTCACATTCGACCAGTTGTCCTTCTTTGCCTCTTCCTCCTCGGATGGTGATGTTCCATATGTAAAGCACACCAGTGCTCCTTATGAGAGTGTGGGGGTAGGACTCTTTAAAGATTCTACCTTGATGGGTATTTTTCCACTCCCACATCCTCATGTTACCTCTATCAACATGATTTCGGTCAAGTCTGTTCATTGGGTCATTCCCTCACCAGATCTTGTTGATACATGGGGCGAGGTTATGTTGCTAAGTCCTGCTGAAATTAATTATGTGGAGATCATTTTAGCTTTGCCTTCAGTATCCTCTAATCAGTCTGTTTTGAGTTCGACTCTCGACATGCATTCTCACTCCATGTAGCTTAGTTCTGGCATGACAGTCATGTCTACGTGTCTTGAGAATTTCTCTTCTCCACTACCTATTGACATGTTAGTTTCTCCTAACATTGTCAAGATATTTCAAATGAGAGCACCTTTATCTCTTTATAGATTCAGTTTTTCTCTCCCTCCCTGATTTTTTACCGATTTCCCATTATTTCAATGGGGTTGTCATCTTATCACTCGTAACCTTCCCTTGCCTAGGGTGTTGTTGGGAAAAGTATCCAATACGGAATGACCCTATCCCACTCTAAGGGTGATAGTACCTCAGCAACAACTGAATGCAAAGCTATTCAAGATTACTTCTTTATGAGATGAGAGAGAGAAGAGAAAATGGATCCACTAACCGTTATCTTCCGCTAATGGTTGATCCAATCTTCCCTCTTTGTTGCTTGCTCCTAACTCCTTGCTCTTTCACCGGCCCAGCTACACAAAGATCCTGTAAAAGCACAAGGAAAGGAAACTACAAGAAGCATACATCCATAACTGATTCAAGGATTAGAATAAATCAAATATACAAGCATCAACTCACCATAGAGATACATGCATATAGAAGAACCTCAAATGCTTTATTAATGGAAGAAGTAAAGTTCTGAGAGTGTTACAACCATAAGAGGCTCAATCCAGCAACACCTCCCAGCAGAAAGAAATCTCCTCTTCACCTCCTTCAGAGCAATCACCCAATAGTTCTATACTCAAACCAACAGCACTTCCTTACTTGCACAAAATTCCAGCCTCCTTAGACCTCATGAGAGAGCTCTATATATAGGAGATTTGGAGAAAGGATGAGTCAGCTTGAGGTTGGCATGACGCTGACTAGTGTCCTCTCCCACTTCACTTATACTTCAATTCTTGAGTCCACTTGGAGTTTCTTGCTTCCACTTGGAGATCTAGATCCTCTTACTCATCACAAGGCGAATTCCCTGATCCAAGTGTCATTTTGGAAGCTTCCTGGGCATTTGACACCTTGCAGAATGACTGTGCCACTTGGCCAATCTCGCCCAGCGCAGGTAGCCTTCATTAGATTTGACATTCAGCGCAGGTACAGAGTGGAGCAGTTGACATTCAGCGCAGATGCTCAGTGGAGCAGCTGACATGATCCAGAAATAGCTTGTTTTTGAGTGTTTTCAGGTGGAGAACTGATTTTTAGTGCTGTGGTTTGCTAACCTTGTTCCTCTAGGGGTAGGAACAATATGTTTAGGGACTTTGGATCCCTTAGATTATTGACATTTCATGCTTCATGCTGTTAGGCACAAAAATGTCTATAACAGTTGCCCCCTAAAGTATGAGGTCGTTTATCGGGTGAAATGCTTTATCAGGAGGATCCGAAGTTCATTCAATCGCTGAGAGGTGCCCTGTAATAAAATACAATACAATACATTATTTTTCATTCTGCTTTCATGATCTAGCTGAGGCGGGCATTCCCATGCTCAGCTTTATAAATTCATTTTGGTACATAGAACAGACGATCGTCTGGTGGTAGACTGATAATTCTCTGCTGAAATTATCATCCTTTGAGTAGGATGATCATCTGCTGCAATGATGTACATAACAAATGTCTTTATATCCTGAATATATATCGCAGCCCGGATGGATGAAACTAGATCCGGGGTCTTCAAACTCGTTCGATCTTCACTCTAAGTACAAGTCGATCCATGTGAGAATTGCGCTAAAGTCAAACATGGAAAGACATCGCTTGATTACCGGTCAATAATATAAACCGTTAACAAGCGCGAGAGGAATCACCAATAATGACAATGACCCTCAAGGTACTGCAGTACAATTCACGTGGTGTGAATAAAGGACTTGGCGTCGAACACCAAGCAAAATCTTATGGTCGAAGGTCATTAATGTATACCTGTCGCCGGAAGTGAGAAACTTGCCATTGAGGCATGCAAGCTTCAAAGTACTGGGGGGTTTGTTCCTAGATCAACTTCTTGGATAATGAGCTGAAGTCGAAAAGAAGCGATCTGTCAAAGGAGGGCCTTAATGAATCCCACATCAGTGACACGGAACGGAGCTAATGATTTTAGTGGAGGTGAAAACAATCTGTGAAATATGACTCAGGGTGGCGATCATGGGTGGATGAAGGATAATGTATGGCAGTGGATGGGACACGGTTGACTCTTTCTGAACAACATCTCTTGAACATATAACGACACTGATGTGATGGATCGGTAGCATTACCCCAAATGTGGATGGTTTGGTGAGGACCATGGTGATGAGACCGGTGAATGAAACAACCCAACCCGATGTGATACGGAGGACAAAGTGTCATGTTCAAGAGCGACTTGCTACCATTAAAGCTTTGAGGTTCTCCCAATTTTTCCCCAGTCATTTCTGACCAGTACCTCTTTATTTTTGTCAAGCTTGAGGAGGATAACATATGCTTGTTCTATAACCTGCCCTTCGGGCAAGCCCATCGCTATGTTTTAACGAGCTTAGCGATAGGGAAACTCGTTCTCGTCTAAAGACAAGTTTGTCGCTATTTAATCATTTTAACGAGTCTAACGACAAGGAAAACTCGGTCCTTTTCATTTTTAGAGAGTCTGAAAAGGTACAGAAAGTTAACTCCAAAATTCCTTTTTCGTCATCTAATCCCTTAAGTCCGAAAAAGTATAAAACCATATAGAAGGGATGAGTTTTCGATAACTTTAACGAGCCGAATAAAACAAGCGCTCGACCTTTTTGTGCAATAATCCCTCAGGTCCAAAAAGATTAAAATCTAGAGGAGGGATAGCTCTTCCGGTCACATTAACGAGCTGGAAGGCCAAAACTCGGAAAACTTTTCATATTTTACGAGTCAGGAGAAAAGAGCTCAAAGAAGACTCGTCTTTTGAGGAACGAGTGATAAACAGGGATAGCAGCGGATTCCAGGTACAGGTTGGAATTTTCCAATCACGGCAGTGTCACAAGGATGGCTAAGTGAAATCACTCTTCGCAGCTGTTCCTCAAAATGGGTAAACAATCATATGGAGGTGAACGATTGGCCAAATGAAATGGAGGTGGCGGGTGCAAAACACGACCAAGGCTTTTTATGGCTAATAAATTTACGATCACAATGGTTATTTACCGAGATGGGTTCATTTTTTAATGAGCTTGAATGCGCCAAAACACTGCTCAAAAGCTTATGTTTATTTTTTAACGAGCATGAACTATGACGCTAAAACTGCTCGGATCTCGCTTTTCTATTTTTTAACGAGCATAAATTCCACGGTAAAACTGCTCGATATACCAGTCATAAGATAAGAAACGTCTCCTGCAAGATTCCATTTTTTATAGAGCTTGCACCTCACATAAGCTATTCTCTCTCTTTGGCAAATTTTGACCTTTGCCCCACATCCTTTCTTTATGCAAGTTAGGAAACGGTTAATCCAAAAAACAGATAAATAACCGCTCCTAGCTTGTACTCCAAAAGGTTTGCATGCCCCCAGGTATAAAGTACAATTTCAAGGCTGCCCCTACTTATCCGATAAAACATTTGTTTTAAAGGGTGAGGCTTGCCTCTTCCTGGTTACCCAAAGATGGTTCTATTTGCTGCCGCAAATCAATCTCTTTCTTCGGCACTGTCTACCAAAGTAGACAATGGTGAATGACCTTTGTCAGACAAGTAACCTTATCAAAAGAATCCTGTTCTAGAACAACCCCTCTTCCTTCCACGGACGGGGTACGGACTAGTCATATTCCTTCGCGAAAATTCTACTTTATACCCAAGGTTTCCTCTGCCCGAAGCAGACCAGGATGCATGCCCCCTGGGTTCCAGTCCCATCTTTCCGAATCACTCGCACTCATCGGGAAGGAGGACTGGGGGTGGAGACATTTCTTGGGTAAATAGACCATTGAGGGTTGGTATTTGACTATTTGCGATGCGTGATCCCGGAAATGAAAGTTGGTCTACGAGCTTGACCATTCTTCCTTCGTGTGGAAAACACATTACTCTAAAGAGTGAGGAGACTATAGCTCCCATGCAATATATATAGTCTCGTCCAAGGAGTAGGTTATAATCCAAGGGTCCTTGAACGACCATCACGTTCATTTGAACGGTCTTCCCTTTCAATGTAACAGGCACATTGGGGAGGATCCCTAATGGTCGACTGGTTCCTTTATCAAAACCTGAGAGATTTCTTATCTCAGGCAAAAGCGCCGGGGAACCCAGTGCTTTCCAAGCAATAGAAGAAAGGATACTCACAGATGCCCCTTCATCAATGATAGTTCCAGCCATCACCATTCTATAAATTTGGACTATGATTCTGAATGGTATACTGGCTGGTAACCGAGGTCTGCCTAGTTGGTTCCAATCAAAGGACACAACCAGGTTGCTTGGTGGTGGGACCGAATACACGGCCGGATACGATCCTGACGATGTTCCTTCCTGCGATAAAGGAATGGGCGCATTGCCCTGATGCTCATCAGAATCTGTGTTGATGAAAAGAATCTGGATGGTGTCATCCTTATTCTCTTCAGTGAGGGTGTCATTTGAAGATGAATCTTCAGTGACGGTGTCATTTGAGGATGAAACCTCTGAAGGAAGAACCGGGTCAACTGCCGTATCGACCTTTAGACTTTCGTCTG
This sequence comes from Pinus tabuliformis, assembly GCA_031772625.1. Lineage (NCBI taxonomy): Eukaryota > Viridiplantae > Streptophyta > Pinopsida > Pinales > Pinaceae > Pinus > Pinus tabuliformis. Next base: position 981,775,104 of record CM062818.1, on the reverse strand, counting down.
GTCTGGATTCAGTAGGTTCATTTTCAATGACTGACGCTTCAGCTGACCACTTGAGTAGGCCAGCTGTATTTTCAACCAACGAAGGACTCGGCACGAGTTTTTTGTATCCAGGAGGAAGCCTCAACGGTGAAACCGGGCGGTCTTCCAAAACTCTCTTCGCCTCATCTAAGAAGGGGCAACGGTGGATGGCGTGATTGCCTTCACACAGTCTGCAGGGGGATCTTGCTCCCCCTCTTTGTCTTGAACCTTCACTTTCGCTGGTTGACGGTACGCAATCAACATGGCTATCAGAGGTTGATGCTCCCGAATTGTGCAAACGAGGTGACCAGTCCCTTAGTATCCGGGGAATACAGGGACAATCTCTATGGAAGTGGTCTCCTCTACATATGACACATGGCGATTTAGGCCCGGTCTGTGCTGTGTGTGGGTTTTTGTCAGATGTCTTTTGCTTGCCCCCAGTCGCCTTAGGTTCCTTCTTCTTCTTCTCCTTCTTCTTCTTCTCCTTCTTCTCCATGGGAGCTTGGCTTTTGCCGGCTCTACCCTGCGAAGATGAAGGATTGGAGGAAGAGTTATAAGAAGTAGAAGGCTGGTGGGCAGCTCTAGACTGATCTAACTATTGACTCGACTATTCAGGAACCATGGTGGTCTGAACTACGTTAGTTGAGAATAGCCAAATAGGCAGGCCAATTGTCAGTCCTAGAAGCGACAATGTGGCCATGTGGGGCGCTCCAACTTCTCCCCAAGAGGAGAATGGACTAGGATTTCCATCATGTGGAATTCCTTGGTTGGGGCGTTCCATGTTCTCAACCTAAGATCAACGCGGGAATAGGAGGTGATTATGTTCCGTTTAAAATAAATTTTATAACGACGCTTAGACACAACTTGCTTTTTCACTTTTTAAGAGTCGAGAAAAAGCTAAAGATGACTCTAGTCTCCTTCGATGTTTTAACGAGCCCGAAGTGACAAATGCTCGGATGGACTTTTTCAGTTATAGAGTTTGAAAAAGGCCAAAAGAAACTGCTCTGGAGTTCTAGGCAGAGGGTGTGCCAAACTTTTCGCAAAACCACAGAATACGTTTTACGGTACGAGTGGTCGATCTTCGTGAATGCTGTGTTCACTGCATTGCGATCAGTAGGGCGGCTGACACGGTTTCCTATTGGATAAAGGCTTTATTCCTATAGGGGTCTCCCAATATATATGCGACGGTACATGGGAGCACAAGTCCGTATTGATACTTATCGCTTCACCGTGGAGGAATCACCCAACCACTCAACGCTAAGATATCACGTTTAACGACGCCGGAACACGTCTCTAGCTTAGACCTCTATGTGTTTGCGTTATGTTTCAATGCGTTGTTATGTAAATTCAATTTATTTTAAGGTTGATCTTGTTTAGCAGTTTGCCTTTATGGATCACCACGAGATGTATGATAACACTCCTAAATGCAGTCTAAGATGATAAGCAAGCTTTTCAATCTTTCAACTTTGAAAATCTTAACTACTGAGGGAAAAGAAAGATAACATCTTTTCACACAGATCATAGAGCACACACTAATGCACTTTTTCCTTAAATCAACATGCAGACTGTCATAATGTATATGCACAATGCAAGTATTTCTTTTCTCTTTCTTAATGTTGGTGCAATACAAAAAAGAAAGCTGTTGTATAATTTTGAATTCAATTTCAAGTGAAAGCAAACAAGCTTGTCCAAAATCAAAAGACACCTTAAGATTTACTTGTTTCGACACTAGAAATATATAAATTCAAACCAAATGACGAAAGCAAAAGCTCAATCAGCTATGAACAGCAAACAAACTAACTCTTAAGATCAAAACGACACTTTATCACAGGTCTAGATCTAAGAGGCCACAGCAAGACTAGTTCACTTTCGTTATGGGAAACTGTAAATGTACAAGAAATACACAAAGAACAAACACAGTTTCTTTATACAACTGAGGCGGAATAGTGACAAGGAAAGTTGGTTTCAGATAGGCACACTGACTGGTAACAAACAACAAAAACAAAAGTGAAAACAGGGCAAGAAACAGCAGGAAACCCCAGCAGCACAAGGCAGGACTGGTCCAGCGCAGGTGGAACACTGCCTGTTTGACCTTTAGCGCAAGTAGCCCCTTCGGGAACTGCGCTGAAATGCAAACAGCCTTTGTACAGCCTGCACTGAAGAATGAAACTTTCCTTTCTGGTGGTTTCCGGGTCACAGATTGCTCAAAAATTCACAGTTTTTGCTCAAATCAGAAGCTATCAGTCAAGGACACACTAAGGGATGACAAGGAGGATGAAAAGCTATCACTAAGAGCTTATTAGAGTCCTTGTGGATCAGCTCTTCAAATCATAAACTTGCCCAGAAACTGAGCTAGAGTAGCTGCCCTCTACTTTGCATTCGAAAGATTCAAACACAGTTCGATTCGGTACTCCCTTTGTTTATGAAATGAATAGCAAAAAACACAAACAACCAACAAGATACGATCCCCAGTGGAGTCGCCAATTTGTTGTTGGGAAAAGTATCCAATACGGAATGACCCTATCCCACTCTAAGGGTGATAGTACCTCAGCAACAACTGAATGCAAAGCTATTCAAGATTACTTCTTTATGAGATGAGAGAGAGAAGAGAAAAGGGATCCACTAACCGTTATCTTCCGCTAATGGTTGATCCAATCTTCCCTCTTTGCTGCTTGCTCCTAACTCCTTGCTCTTTCACTGGCCCAGCTACACAAAGATCCTGTAAAAGCACAAGGAAAGGAAACTACAAGAAGCATACATCCATAACTGATTCAAGGATTAGAATAAATCAAATATACAAGCATCAACTCACCATAGAGATACATGCATATAGAAGAACCTCAAATGCTTTATTAATGGAAGAAGTAAAGTTCTGAGAGTGTTACAACCGTAAGAGGCTCAATCCAGCAACACCTCCCAGCAGAAAGAAATCTCCTCTTCACCTCCTTCAAAGCAATCACCCAATAGTTCTATACTCAAACCAACAGCACTTCCTTACTTGCACAAAATTCCAGCCTCCTTAGACCTCATGAGAGAGCTCTATATAAAGGAGATTTGGAGAAAGGATGAGTCAGCTTGAGGTTGGCATGAAGCTGACTAGTGTCCTCTCCCACTTCAGTTATACTTCAGTTCTTGAGTCCACTTGGAGTTTCTTGCTTCCACTTGGAGATCTAGATCCTCTTACTCATCACAAGGCGAATTCCCTGATCCAAGTGTCATTTTGGAAGCTTCCTGGGCATTTGACACCTTGCAGAATGACTGTGCCACTTGGCCAATCTCACCCAGCGCAGGCAGCCTTCATTAGATTTGACATTCAGCGCAGGTATAGAGTGGATCAGTTGACATTCAGCGTAGATGCTCAGTGGAGTAGCTGACATGATCCAGAAATAGCTTGTTTTTTAGTGTTTTCAGGTGGAGAACTGATTTTCAGTGCTGTGGTTTGCTGACCTTGTTCCTCTAGGGGTAGGAACAATATGTTTAGGGACTTTGGATCCCTTAGATTATTGACATTTCATGCTTCATGCTGTTAGGCACAAAAATGTCTATAACATAGGGGGCATGGGGGCATAGCCTTATATGAATTCTACTCTATTATTTGGCCAAGTCAATTCTTACTCATCATGACAATGAAAAAACTCTAGTTTTCATCTGTGTTGATTGATTACCTGAGTCCGAGCATGGATTATCTCAACAAGTACTATGCCTAGGTCATCTTGCATGGCTACTTTTGTACAATAGTGTGTTATTCATTTTTGTGCAGTGTGGTTTGGTGTGTTGTCTTTCAAACAAATTTCCTACTTATTATGTTTTTACCTGCTTTGCAAATGTATGTGTCTCCTCACATCAGTTTCGCTAATTTGTTGTAGTACCTGGAATCTATCATCTGCGGGATGGGCCATTTATGACCCCCACGGTGAGTTGATTTATCTTCAAGGTATTTTTCTAGGTCGAACAACTAATAACATCGCTAAGTATAGTGCAGTTGTAGAATTGTTATCAAAAGTTATCACTCTTGACATCTGGGAATTGGTTGTCAACCTTGATTCACAACTTGTTGTTCTTCAACTCAATGGGAAATATTCCGTTAGAAACCCTCACATGTTGAGAATATATCTATGTATTCGTTTATTAGAGAGAAATTTTAATTACATTACATATCATCATTTTCCTAGGCATATAAATACATTGATAGATGCATTAGCTAATTATGTGTTGGATATACATTTGTGAAACATGTGAAAAACAAAAACAAAACATTTGTACCATAGTAAGCAAGAAAGTATAGCAAATATATATATATATATATATATATATATATATATATATATATATATATATATATATATATATTGATGATGTTTGTCATACATCAAAACCCCAAAAAATAATATGTGTGTTCAAATACATTCGTGGCTCGCAGGCCTAAAAAATGTAGAATGCTAGACCTATGAACTACTCGTCATGGTGCTCATGGTAGCATGTTACTGCTCGTACTACATGAGTCAGTAGTTGGTAGATCCGGTTTGATACCCCCACTATGTGCCTCTGATACTAGCGTGGGATGTCACCCACCCGAGCATACTCTGGGATATCGTGGGTCAATCCCTTGAGGTTCCAAGCAATCTCCTCTTCATTATTGATTCCTTCCTAATAAGGAGCAATATTGAATTGCCAACAATGCGCCTGGCAATTGGGGACATCCCAACAGGATGCTCTGGTCCCACATCTACGTTTTCAAAATCGAAATGTCATGAATGCATGTATTTCAAAAACAATCAAAAATAAAAAATTAAAATTGTTTGTTTTTACCTCCATCATCATAATCTTCTCCCTCTGCGAGCGGCATATCTAGATCACCTTGGAAGTTGGTACCATTGTAGGTCCAATCCTCTATATGATCAAATTTCGTCATAGCTGTTATAGACATTTTTGTGCCTTACAGCATGAAGCATGAAATGTCAATAATCTGAGGGATCCAAAGTCCCTAAACATGTTGTTCCTACCCCTAGAGGAACAAGGTCAGCAAACCACAGCACTGAATATCAGTTCTCCACCTGAAAACACTCAAAAACAAGCTAATTCTGGATCATGTCAACTGCTCCACTGAGCATCTGCGCTGAATGTCAAGAGCTCCACTGTCTACCTGTGCTGAATGTCAACTGCAAAGAAGGCTACCTGCGCTGGGCGAGTTGGGACATGTGGCACAGTCATTCCACAAGGTGTCAATGCCCAGGAAGCTTCCAAAATGACACTTGGATCAGAGAATTCGACTGGTGATGAGTAAGAGGGTCTAGATCTCCAAGTGGAAGCAAGAACCTCCAAGTGGACTCAAGAACTAAAGAATAACTGAAGTGGGAGAGGACACTAGTCAGCTTCATGCCAGCTACAAGCTGACTCATCCTTTCTCCAAAACTCCTATATATAGAGCTCTCTCATGAGGTCTATGGAGGCGGGAATCTTGTGAATGTAAGGAAGTGCTGTTGGTTTGAGTATAGAACTATTGGGTGATTTGCTTTGAAGGAGGTGAAGAGGAGATTTCTTTCTGCTGGGAGGTGATGCTGGATTGGGCCTTTTATGGTTGTATCACTTCCTGAACTTTACTTCTTCCATTAATAAAGAATTTGAGGTTCTTCTATGTACATGTGTCTCAATGATGTGTTGTTATACTTGTGTATTTGATTTATGCTAATCCTTGAATCAATTATGAATGTATGCTCCTTGTAGTTTCCCTCTCTTGTTATTTTGCAGGATCTTGGTGTAGCTGGGCCAGTGAAAGAGCAAAGAGTTGGGAGCAAGCAGCGAAGAGAGAAGATTGGATCAATCATTAGCTGAAGACATCGGTTAGTGGATCTCTTCCTCCTCTCTCTTACATCTCATAAAGAAGTAATCTCGAATAGCTTTGCTTTGATTGTTGCTGAGGTACTATCACCCTTAGAGTGGGATAGGGTCATTCCGTATTGGATACTTTTCCCAACAACAAATTGGCGACTCCGCCGGGGATCGTATCTTGTTGGTTGTTTGTGTTTTTTGCTATTCATTTCATAAACACAGGGAGTACCGAATCGAACTGCATTTGAATCTTTCAAATGCAAAGTAGAGGGCAGCTACTCTAGCTCAGTTTCTGGGCAAGTTTATGATTTGAAGAGCTGATCCACAAGGACTCTGAACAGCTCTTAGTGATAGCTTTTCATCCTCCTTTTCATCCCTTAGTGTGTACTTGATTGATAGCTTCTGATTTGGCCAAAAACTGTGAATTTTTGAGCAATCTGTGACCCGGAAACTGAGAAAAACGAAAGTTTATCTCTTCATTGCAGGCACTGTAAAAGCAGTCTGCATTTCAGCGCAGTTCCCGAAGGGGCTACCTGCGTTGAAGGTCAAACTGCTAGTGTATTACCTGCGCTGAACCAGTTTTGCCTAGTGCTACTGGGGTTCCCTCCTGTTTATTGCCCTGTTTTCACCCTTGTTTTTGCAGCCTGTTATCATTCAATGTACCTATCTGAAACCAACTTTCCTTGCCACTATTCCTCCTCGGTTGTATAAAGAAACTGTATTTTTTCTTTGTGTATTTCTTATATCATTTGCAGTTTCCCATAACGAAAAGTGAACTAGTCTTGCTGTGACCTCTTAGATCTAGACCTGTGATAAGTATCGTTTTGATCTTAAGAGTTAGTTTGTTTGCTGTTCATAGCTGATTGAGCTTTTGCTTTCGTCATATGGTTTGAATTTATATATTTCTAGTGTCGAAACAAGTAAATCTTAAGGTGTCTTTTGATTTTGGACAAGCTTGTTTGCTTTCACTTGAAATTGAATTCAAAGTTATACAACAGCTTTCTTTTTTGTATTACATCAACATTAAGAAAGAGAAAAGAAATACCTGCATTGTGCATTTTGCATTTGATAAGTTTGTATGATGATTTAGGAAAAAGTGCATTAGTGTGTGCTCTTTGATCTGTGTGAAAAGATGATGTCTTTCCTTTCCCTCAGTAGTTAAGATTTTCATAAGTCGAAAAGATTGAAAAAGCTTTCTTCTCATCTTAGACTGCATTTAGGAATTTGTATCAAAACATCTCGTGGTGAACCTTGAAAGGCAAACTTTAAAAAGATCAACTTAAAATATATTGAATGAACCTAACAACGCTTTGAAACATAATGCAAACACATAGAGGTCTAAGCTAGAGACGTGTTCCGGCGTCGTTAAACGTAGTGACTGTCGATCTCGACGAAGGTGGGTGATTCCTCCTGAGAGTCGGTGGCACTAATACGGACTTGTGCTCCCACGTACCGTCGCGTATATATTGGGAGACCCCTATAGGCATATATCTTTTATCCATAGGAAGCCGTGTCGGCCGCCCTACTGATCGCAATGCAGTGAACACAGCATTCACGAAGATCGACCACTCGTACCGTAAAACGTATTCTGTGGTTTTGCGAAAGGTTTGGCACACCCTCTGCCTAGATCTCCAGAGCAGTTTCTTTTGGCCTTTTTCAAACTCTATAACTGAAAAAGTCCATCCGAGCATTTGTCACTTCGGGCTCGTTAAAACATTGAAGGAGACTAGAGTCATCTTTAGCTTTTTCTCAACTCTTAAAAAGTGAAAAAGCAAGTTGTGTCTAAAAGCGTCTAATAAAATTCATTCAATTCGGAAACACAAATTTCCCCTTTTAATATTTTGGTTGATCGAGTAATCCACAATCGTGGAAGAAAGTCAATTGAAACCCCATCGTTCGCGGAGGCTTACGAGTCAACCGTCTTTGTCTCCGGAATCGAAAACAGTACAGACAAAGCGAACTCGTTTAACCGGTTCAAAATCTCCTATAAAAGTTAGAACAAGTGTTCCAACTGCATCTGAGGTTCCGGTTACTCCTAACATTTCTGGAAACCCTGCCTCTATAGAAGAAGTTCAACAGCCACAGAAGGACAGTAACACTGATCCTAGTCTGGGGACAAATACTTGTATAACTGAACCAGTTCCATCTGTAACCGGTCCAGAGAGTTTTGTTCCTCAAACAACTGTCGCTGTCAAAGCAACCACTTCTTCGGCACCAGAAATATTTTACGGACCTGACGGTCTTCCTCTTCCACCGGGTTTGATTGCGATAGAGGAAATTGCAGAGGATCCGCAAGCAAGTACTCCAACCCATTTTGGAGTCGGGGTCACTCTATTTCCTTCATCAGAAGTTAATCCACCACAAGTGGAAGTTCCTGTAGAATCGCTAGGCAATCTATTAGATAGACTTAAGATGTCTGAACAACCGTCATCATCTAGGACTGTGTCAAATGACACAGCGACAGCAGAAGCCCCTGCCGTCACTCCGACAATGTTTGCCGGCATACCAGCTGTCCCGACTAGCTCACAACAGCTAGAAGGAGTCCACCAAGGGACTATTTCGACAGTATGGTCTGTTCCAGTTTGTTCATCCGGAGTAATACCCGGCAACTCTTATGTTGAGACTCGCCAAATTTATCCATTTGGAGGTCAATTTGGGCAATCCAGTCCCCAAGGACAGTCAATTCCCTTGAGTTCCGGATTGCTACCGTATGGGGGGCAGTATGCCCTTTCATTACCCCCTCCGGGAGGGTACCCATACGTGAGTTCACAACAGTATTCAAGTTATACTGGAATTGCATCAAGTAGTTGGGTACCTATGCTACCTCAACAACCAAGGGTTGTATATTCTATGCAACAGTGTGTACCTATGACGAACATCCCAACCACACCGGCTATTGTAACAGTGTCACAAGTTCAAGCGATGCCTGTTGCATGTCAACCTCAGATTTCTCAGGTTGTAATGCAACAGCCCCTTGACCATGGTTCACAACCACAATCGCCAACTGGTGGGGCGACACAGGTCCAAACGGGTACAATTACCCCACACCTCGGTCCAACGGTCAGCATAGCACAACAAAACATGGCTTCACAACCATGGCTTGTGCAATACCAACAACCGCAATTCCAGCAAGTGTACCAAGGTTCTGAGCAGCAGATCTTTGCGAACAGTGGACAACCGTATATCCAAAACGGGCAAAACCAACCACTTTACAGTGGTCAAGCCCACCAACCGTATCATTCATACCAACATCAATTACATTATGCTGGTATGCAAAGGCCCACTGCTCAAACGATTCCATCGTACCCTGGTTACGCTTCGCCTAACCTGAATCAACAGTTACCATTCGTGGCAACTTTAGAGTTACCCGATTTACACCGGTTAACCAACGATCTGATTGCTTATGCCCCTTGGTGGCCAGCGATTCCTCATAAACTTCCATCTGACATTCCTAAATTCAATGGAAATCCAGGTGAAGACCCATCGAATCACGTGATGACTTTTCATCTGTGGTGTTCGTCGAACACCCTAAACGACGATTCGATAAGGCTTCGCCTTTTTCAGAGGACATTGACAGGTCTGGCGGCTAAATGGTATATTGAATTGCCAAGAGCCTCTTTCGACAATTTTAGTTCCCTAGCCACGACTTTCTTAACCCATTTTCAATTACCGATAAGGTATGAAACAGGAACAGAAATATTAACCAACTTCAAGCAGACAACTGCCACCCATATATCTGATCATATACATGAGTGGCGTCGTCGTCGTAGGATGGTGAAAACGTACGTTCCCGATCAGCTATTAGCTGAATGGTTTATAAAGTCGTTACTTCCGGCTATTACGGAAGATGTGGCAAAGGGGGGAGTCGTAACAGAGGAGCAAGTTATTGCTCGTGCACAGTATTTGGACTTAGTTTATACTCAGTCCGGCACGCTCTACGACAAAATACCTGACGCCCCTAGACCGGAATTTTCAATTCCTCCCCTCCTAAATCCAATAGTGACTCTCATGCCGGTGATGGCGTGATTGGCGCGGCAAACACGAAATCGATAAAGGCTTCGTCAAAGAAAGCCCATAAGAATTCGGATCAAAATGCAAAAGAAGAAATTCTTGCTTCGGAAGTAAATGTCGTATCAGAAGATAAAGGCAAAGAAACCAATCAACCAGGAAGCAAGAAGAAGCAAAACAAAGGGAAGAAGAAGAAACAGGGTGAGTCATCCCCTGGAAAAAATTCTTCAAACCCTCCTGGGAAAGGGAAACAAAATTATCCATGTCTAATATGTGATGATAAGGATCATAACACAAAGAATTGCCCATTCAAAGCTGAGTTAAAGAGGTTCTTTAAAAGTTCCCAAACCTCAGCTGTGTTAACTGATCCATTTCCCAACCCAGGTCAAAATCTGGTTGATAGTGGAAATGCTTCCCCGTCGCAAGTACTTATGTTGTCAGTTTCAAAACAGCAGAATGATGCTTTGATTTCGACAAGGAACAAAGATTATGGGAATCCTCAGCTGTCGAACGAAAAAGGCAAAGATCAACCAAGTAGTTCGACAACAACTTCGACAGAAGTTGTACCACCCATCATCCCTGAATTAACAATAAAACCGCCAAAGGGTGTAGTACACAAGTCGACATTTAATCCTCGCGCCAGAGCGGCGCAGCATTATAACATAGTGGAAGATTTGGCACAATCGCCATCCGCTATGTCAACTCTTGAAGTACTACAAAATTGTCCAACCCAAAGGCAGGCGTTGTTATCAGCAATTGGTGGGGTTGATCCTAAGGATTCCAATCTTGTATCCTTTGATCACAAAGGATATGATCCTCAGTTACCAGCTCAACTAGCTTTCCTTATTCAAGTGAAAGCCCTTAACAAAACTGTTCACAGAACAATTATTGATGAGGGAGCATCAACATGTATTATGTCGATGAGTTGCTGGAAAACTTTAGGATCTCCAACCTTGTCGCGATCTTCGACAACATTAAAAGCTTTCGACGGAAGGACTTATACCCCGTACGGTATCCTTAATAACCTAAAGGTTGAACTAGGAGGAAAAACAGTAGAAATTGATGTTGAGGTCATCGATGGAAATCTTGACTACAACATCCTACTGGGTAGGCCATGGATTTATGCCATGGCAGCTGTTGTGTCGACTTATTTTAGGAAGATCGCATTCCCGTTTGAAGGAGGGATTACGATCGTCGACCAACAGAATTTTCTCCCTAATGGTTCACAAGTTACAGGAAGCATTCCCATGATCCATGAGAGCAACCATTCGCTTCAAGATATCGGAGTAGGATTATTGAAAGACCCCACATTAATGGGAACTTTCGCGCTACCACCTCCTATTTATACAGGAAATGTACCGTTTGTAGCAACCTGCAACATGATATCTTCCACGAAGGTCACAAAAGACAATGTCAACATGGATCATACAATGGTTTTGCCCCCAAGCCCTGTAGAAATATTGTAGCAATCAATGTTTCAAGCATGGGAGGCGAACCCAAATCAACGCTCGTCAAGCGTTTGGGTAGATAGGTCTAGAGAATATGGTACCTCATTAGATCCTTGGTCGAAAGTACATGGGACTGACGAAGGAATCTTACAATCAATGATGATTGAGGAGGCACCATGGAATGATCACCACCATCGTTCCCTTCTTCCGGAATATGAAGAAGATACTCAAAGTGACCTTTATCACCCTTCAGTTTTTGAATTCCTAACAAATACTGTAAACACGGTGGATTCCGAGCGAAACCTATCCAATATTGAAGAGACTATAGCCATAAATATCTCGACTAAAACAAATGTTGTAGAGAATGTTTATGTCGGCAAAGATTGTTCCCCTTCAGAACTGGAAATATATAACGCTCTTTTTCGCGAATTCAGAGATGTCTTTGCTTGGTCATATGATGAAATGCCAGGCATTGACTCGAGTATCGTTGAACATGAAATTAAAATGTATCCTGATGTCAAACCAGTAAGACAACGGCTTCGGCAGGTGCACCCCAAGAAAGCCGCTGCCATTAAGGCAGAAGTTGAAAAACTTCTCCATGCTGGATTCATCTACCCGGTTCCTCTAACCGATTGGGTATCGAATATTGTCCCTGTTATGAAGAAACAAGGGACGATTAGAGTGTGTGTCGATTATAGGGATGTAAACCAAGCTTGTCCGAAGGACAACTACCCTACACCCTTCATCGACCAGATAATTGATGAATGCGCCGGATGTGAAATCTTTTCATTTATGGATGGATTTTCCGGGTATAATCAAATAAATATCCGCCCACAGGACCAGTCAAAGACTGCATTTATTTGTCCGTGGGGCACATTCGCTTATCGAAAATTACCCTTTGGTTTAAAGAACGCAGGGGCGACGTTTCAGAGGGCAATGAATTATGCCTTCCATGACATCAAGAACATTGTTCAACCTTATCTCGACGATCTTCCGGCTCATTCGCGAAAGCGGACTGATCATCCGCAGCATTTAAGAGCGATATTTCTACGTTGCCGACACTACAAGATAAGACTCAATCCACACAAATGTGTGTTCTGCGTCAGTTCTGGTCGTTTACTTGGCTTTGTAGTCTCTAAGGATGGGATTCGTCTCGACCCCTGCAAGGTTCAGGCAATCATTAATTTGCCTCCACCTTCAAATTTGCTTCAGATTCAGAAACTCCAAGGGAAAGCGAACTTTCTGAGGAGGTTCATTCCAAATTACGCAGAACTTGCTAAGGGTTATACTCGTCTTTTGAAAAAGGATGTACCTTTTTTCTGGGACCAGGTGGCGCAAGCTTCCTTTGATGCTCTGAAAGATTGTCTAGTAAAAGCATCATTAATGTACGCCCCGGACTATCAAAGAGATTTTAACCTGTATCTGGCTGCAGCGGATACGACCATTGCGATGGTTTTAGTTCAAGAGGTCGATGGAATTGAACATCCTATCTATTATTTAAGTAAAAAATTAAATGATACAGAAAGTAAATATTCTTATGTTGAAAAACTAGCGCTTGCAGCTGTTCAAGCGATTCAAAGGTTTCGACATTATGTCCTCTTTCGGAAAACTACCATCTTGTCAGATTGCAACCCCATGACGTATATACTGTCGCAACAATTGCTTGGGGGCAAATATTCAAAATGGATAGCGATCCTTCAAGAGTTTGATCTGGAATTTGTAAAATCCAAATCAAAGAAAGCTCTAGTTTTTGCAGAATTATTGTGTGATCTCCCATCGTCGTCCAACGATGAAACATCGAAAGAGTCAATCGTGGACGAAAGTTTGTTTCTGATATCTGCAAGCGATGAGTGGTATGGAGATATCATAGTTTATCTCCAAACCCAAAGGTTCAGGCCAAACACCTCTCGCTCCGAACAAAAACGTATACGATACCAAGCAAAAGACTACATGATCGTCGGTGATACACTTTACCGTCGTGGTGTCGATACAGTTCTGAGGAGGTGCCTTACCCATGAGGAGGCCGAAAAAGCCCTGAATGAGTGTCATTCAGGTGCGTGTGGGGGGCATCAATCTGGATATACAACAGCACAAAAAATCTTACGAGCAGGATACTTCTGGCCAACCATGTTCAAAGATTGCATAACCGTAGTCAGAAGTTGCCATGCTTGTCAAATTTTTGATAGCAAAACCAGACGACCACCCGCACCCTTACAGCCGATAGTTGCTGTTGGGCCCTTCGCCAAGTGGGGCATCGATTTCATGCAATGTAACCCCACCTCGACCGGGGGGCATGGGTATATTATAGTCGCCGTTGACTATTTTACCAAATGGGCCGAGGCGATGCCTACATTGGATAACACTGGTGAAACAGCTGCCCTTTTCTTTTTCAATCATGTAGTCGCCAGGTTCGGCGTACCACAGGCTATAGTTACAGATCATGGGTCGCATTTTCGCAATCACATGATGGTCGAATTAGCTGCCAAGCTAGGGCTATCTCACGACAGCTCTACCCCGTACTATCCGCAAGCCAACGGACAAGTTGAAGCAATCAACAAGGTCCTGAAGCGTATGTTGCAAAGGATGATCGGGGTTCATAAAAGAAGGTGGCACCTAATCCTATACTCAGCCTTGTGGGCTTACCGAACGTCGGTAAAGAACGCAACCGGGTTCACACCTTTTCAACTGGTGTATGGTCTGGAAGCAGTCTTGCCAATCCAGTGCGAAATTTCGTAGCTTAAACTCGCAATCGATCTTCTCCCCGGAACCTCAGAAGAGGAAGCTCGTTTCTTGGAATTAATCCAATTGGATGAAACCCGTCGTGATGCCGCTTTGGCTAACGAAGCCCATAAGAAAGGAGTCAAGGCTCAGTTCGACAAAAGTGTCAAACCCCGTGTCTTCTCAGAAGGTGATTTGGTCTTGCTTTATGACCAAGAATCCGATAAATTGGGAGCAGGTAAATTCAAATCCTTATGGATGGGCCCCTATATTGTTAAAAGGGTGTTAGCAAAAGGAGCCTACGAGTTAATGGATTACGACGGAATTCCACTGGCGCAGCCCCGCAACGGGTTGTACCTCAAGCGTTACTATACTTAAATAGTAACCTGCATGCTTTTGTTGTATTTTGTTTTCGCTAAAGTATTTGTTCTGGTCGAGTGATCCACTTTTTCCATTTGTTGCAGATGTCGAACCTTCTGGAGACATGTGTTGGATATGCCGACGGAGCGAGTCGTAGTTCGCGGAACCTATCCTCCGTAGCCTGGGCCATTTTTTATCCAAGCGGCGAGTTAGTAAGTTTCAGAGGTGTATGTATTGGGCAATCAATGAATAACATCGCTGAGTATAGCGCGTTGATAGAACTACTCTCTGATGCCATCACACGTGGCATACGCCGACTAATTGTCAGGCTAGACTCATAGCTTGTAATACTACAACTCAATGGTATATATTCTGTTCGCAATCCAGCTATTTATCGCATGTTCCTAAGGGTTAAGATCTTGGAAAGACGATTTGATTCAATTCAATATCAACATATTTCCAGAAACTTAAACACATTGAATGACTCATTAGCAAACTATGTGTTAGATAGACATTTGCAACATTTATAAAAAGGATACATCATCAAAGAATGTACATATGGATCGTATAACTCAATCAGAATAAAACTCGAAAATCAAAATATATATAAGCTGTTTATATAAGTTCATACATAATGTTCTGTAACCAAGACAAAATTGGTCATATGACCTCAAACTCAAAAGATGCTAGGGGGCACCCTAGCCTAGTGGTGCTCATGATAGCACGTCACGGCCTGTGCAATCATGCGCAAGAGACGAGTCCATCGTCTAGGCACACCAGTAGTGTGTCGCTGCAGCTGTAAAGGTAACTCATCAATCCTCACATCGGGAATGCCGAGAGTAAGGCTCTCAACCTGCTCCTGCACAGCTGTAAGGGTCTCAGTATCGTCAAGGTTGCGGAGGATAGCTCTCCTAGCAGGCTCCACTGCCGGGGCAGCAGCTGGCGGTCTCGGACGAAGTGCTGGACGAACAGGACCAACATCTGCATGCACACAAGAGTATGATTAAAAGTCTCGATAGAATAAAGCACAGCAACATTATGAATAAGAACAATAAACAATGATATGGTCAAAGAGCTTACCAATAGCGCCCCACTGTTCGCCATCCGGTAACACCAAATCCGGATCACCCCGGAAATCCATACCCACATATGGATACTCGGAGAAGACCATCTCCTGGCGCTCGAACCACCTGAAGAAGGCCTCAGTAAAAGTAATCTGAGGTTGACCAGCATGCCTAGACATGTGATCAACCCACCTCTGCATGCGTGGCTTGGTCGGAGAAGGCAAGTCAAGTATGATGTACTGAGGTTGCATCAGTGGGATTTTCTCCAAGGCGAAGGCAGTCAAAATAGAACCAAATCCAAAGTTCTTCAGCTTCCCGTCCTTTACCTTGGTCAATTGACTTTTCATCTGAACAAGTACTGCATCACACCAGTTGAATACTTTCGGTTGGAGACACTCCAAGGCGTGCTGCATATAAGATCTGTTGGCAACATGTAGAGCGGCGCTACCGGCCATCCTACCAATGGTATACAGAATGGATCTGAGAGACCTATCAGTAATCTCACGGATAACAATCTTGCCATCTCTGCTCGGCTGAGAACCTTCCCTGCAATACTGGCGGACATAATCTCTGGTGGAATCGGTCCCCCGGGCCGTACCTGACAAGGAAATGGGGGCACCTCGTCTTGACAACCCATTCAAGAAGTACATGTCCTCTATGGTCAAGGGGATGGACTTTCCCCTAATCTGGAATACTTGGTTAACAGGATCCCAAGCATCAAGCATATACTGCAGCAAAGTAATCTGTGCTCTCATGCTAGAGATACGGAAAAACTTCAGCAGGCCACAGTTCCGCAGCGCGTTCACCGTGACCGGGTCATGGAGGGCAATCATATCCTCCTCTTCATGTTCTCGTTCTCGCCATGTAAGGGACATTTTGTTCAAAGTTCCCTGCAAAGCAAACAAGAGAAGGAGTAAGTTCCTGATTTTGATGAAAAACTGGTGAAAATTCATCGAAAAATGAGCTGGAAACTCAGTATTCTGAGCCCAGCGCAGGTAGAAAGTATCCCTCCTGCGCTGAAGGTCAGGCTGCCTTAAGGCAGCTTGACATTCAGCGCAGGTTTCGAAAGGGGAACCTGCGCTGAAGTTAGGGTGCCCTGGCAAAACCCCTGGGGCTCAGAAACACTGAAAAACAGGCCTAAAACTGGAAAATGAAACCATGAAAAGAAAGAGCTAGGGTTTAGCTCCTACCTGGTCTAGACGGCGCCGAAAATCGTCCGCAGAATCTCCCGAAATCAGCTGGTGAAAATCAAGGGGGAAGAGGCACCTCCAGAGCTCCAACAAACCAAATGCAAATGAAATGGTAAATGAGAGGTAAAAACACCTTTTAATAGCTTTTTACGTAGTTCAAAGTGAAATATTAGGGTTATAATCTCATTTTCATGCAAATATTATTCATTTCTAACAAAGTTTGTTGCAGCAATTGAGAATGCAGTACTATCCTTGAAAAGAGAAAAGCTAGTAATGGTAAAAAATCAAAATTTGACCATATATTCGAGCAGTTTTACCGCGGAATTTATGCTCGTTAAAAAATAGAAAAGCGAGATCCGAGCAGTTTTAGTACATAGTTCATGCTCATTAAAAAATAAACATAAGATTGAGCAGTGTTTTGGCGCATTCAAGCTCGTTAAATAAAAAATGAACCTATCCCGGTAAATAACCATTGTGATCGTAAATTTATTAGTTATAAAAAGCCTTGGTCGTGTTTTGCACCTGCCACCTCCATTCCATTTGGTCGATCGTTCACCTCCATATGATTGTTTACCCATTTTGAGGAACAGCTGCGAAGAGTGATTTCACCTAGCCATCCTTGTGACACTGCCGTGATTGGAAAATTCCAACCTGTACCTGGAATCAGTTGCTATCCCTGTTTATCACTCGTTCCTCAAAAGACGAGTCTTCTTTGAGCTCTTTTCATCTTACTCGTAAAATATGAAAAGTTTGCCGAGTTTTGGCCTTCCAGCTCGTTAAAAGGACCGAAAGAGCTATCCCTCCTCTAGATTTTAATATTTTTTGGACCTGAGGGATTATTGCACAAAAAGGTCGAGCACTTGTTTTATTCATCTCGTTAAAGTTATCGAAAACTCATCCCTTCTGTATTGTTTTATACTTTTTCGGACTTAAGGGATTAGATGACGAAAAAGGAATTTTGGAGTTAACTTTCTGTACCTTTTCAGACTCTCTAAAAATGAAAAGGACCGAGTTTTCCTTGTCGTTAGACTCGTTAAAATGATTAAATAGCGACAAAATTGTCTTTAGACGAGAACGAGTTTCCCTATCGCTAGGCTCGTTAAAACATAGCGATGGGCTTGCCCGAAGGGCAGGTTATAGAACAAGCATATGTTATCCTCCTCAAGCTTGACAAAAATAAAGAGGTACTGGTCAGAAATGACTGGGGAAAAATTGGGAGAACCTCAAAGCTTTAATGGTAGCAAGTCGCTCTTGAACATGACACTTTTACTCCGTATCACATCGAGTTGGGTTGTTTCATTCACCGGTCTCATCAACATGGTCTCGCCAAACCATCCGCACTTGGGGTAATGCTACCGATCCATCGCATCAGTGTCGTTATATGTTCAAGAGATGTTTTTCAGAAAGAGTCAACCGTGTCCCGTCCACTGCCATACATTATCCTTCATCCATCCATGATCGCCACCCTGAATCATATGTCACAGATTGTTTTCACCTCCACTAAAATCATTAGCTCCGTTCCGTGTCACTGATGTAGGATTCATTAAGGCCCTCCTTTGACGGATCGCTTCTTGTCGACTTCAGCTCATTATCCAAGAAGTTGATCTAGGAACACCCCCCTCAGTACTTTGAAGCTTGCATGCCTCAATGGCAAGTTTCTCACTTTCGGCGATAGGTATACATCAATGACCTTCGACCAGAATATTTTGCGTGGTGTTCGACGCCAAGTCCTTTATTCACACCACGTGAATTGTACTGCAATACCTTGAGGGTCATTATCATTATCGGTGATTCCTCTCGCGCTTGTTAACGGTTTACATCATTGACCGGTAATCAAGCGATGTCTTTCCATGTTCGACTTCAGCGCAATTCTCGCATGGATCGACTTGTACTTAGAGCGAAGATCGAACGAGTTTGAAGACCCCGGATCTAGTTTCATCCATCCGGGTTGCGATATATATTCAGGAAATATAAAGACATTTGACATGTACATCATTGCAGCAGATGATCATCCTACTCAAAGGATGATAATTTCAACAGAGAATTATCAGTCTACCATCAGACAATCGTCTGTTCTATGTACCAAAATGAATTTATAAAGCTGAGCATGGGAATGCCCGCCTCAGCTAGATCATGAAAGCAGAATGAAAAATAATGTATTGTATTGTATTTTATTACAGGTCACCTCTCAGCGATTGAATGAACTTCGGATCCTCCTGATAAAGCATTTCACCCGATAAACGACCTCATACTTTAGGGGGCAACTGTTATAGACATTTTTGTGCCTTATAGCATGAAGCATGAAATGTCAATAATCTGAGGGATCCAAAGTCCCTAAACATGTTGTTCCTACCCCTAGAGGAACAAGGTCAGCAAACCACAGCACTGAATATCAGTTCTCCACCTGAAAACACTCAAAAACAAGCTAATTCTGGATCATGTCAACTGCTCCACTGAGCATCTGCGCTGAATGTCAAGAGCTCCACTGTCTACCTACGCTGAATGTCAACTGCAAAGAAGGCTACCTGCGCTGGGCGAGTTGGGACATGTGGCACAGTCATTCCACAAGGTGTCAATGCCCAGGGAGCTTCCAAAATGACACTTGGATCAGAGAATTCGACTGGTTATGAGTAAGAGGGTCTAGATCTCCAAGTGGAAGCAAGAACCTCCAAGTGGACTCAAGAACTGAAGAATAACTGAAATGGGAGAGGACACTAGTCAGCTTCATGCCAGCTACAAGCTGACTCATCCTTTCTCCAAAACTCCTATATATAGAGCTCTCTCATGAGGTCTATGGAGGCGGGAATCTTGTGAATGTAAGGAAGTGCTGTTGGTTTGAGTATAGAACTATTGGGTGATTTGCTTTGAAGGAGGTGAAGAGGAGATTTCTTTCTGCTGGGAGGTGATGCTGGATTGGGCCTTTTATGGTTGTATCACTTCCTGAACTTTACTTCTTCCATTAATAAAGAATTTGAGGTTCTTCTATGTACATGTGTCTCAATGATGTGTTGTTATACTTGTGTATTTGATTTATGCTAATCCTTGAATCAATTATGAATGTATGCTCCTCGTAGTTTCCCTCTCTTGTTATTTTGCAGGATCTTGGTGTAGCTGGGCCAGTGAAAGAGCAAAGAGTTGGGAGCAAGCAGCGAAGAGAGAAGATTGGATCAATCATTAGCGAAAGACATCGGTTAGTGGATCTCTTCCTCCTCTCTCTTACATCTCATAAAGAAGTAATCTCGAATAGCTTTGCTTTGATTGTTGCTGAGGTACTATCACCCTTAGAGTGGGATAGGGTCATTCCGTATTGGATACTTTTACCAACAACAATAGCCACAAGAAGAAGGCAATCTTATATGACATATGTTGGCCCCCGGTAATCCTAGGTATCAATACACTCCAACAGACCATCTGTGCATCTCGTGGCAATGGTGGTTCCACCTTAGCAAGCTGGTAATGAAATAGCGGGACCCTCTCTAGAAAGAAGGTCACTAGAATGGAACCATAGTAGAATTGCTTCAGGTTTCCTGCCTTGGCTTTTGATAGCTCGTGCTTTAGTTTTACCTTCATGGCTTTCACCCAGTTGAATATATTCGGCGCCATACAATCGATAGCATATTGAAACTTCGACTTGTTGGACTAATGTTGTGCTTGAGATCCAGTCACGCTATTGATTATCAACAACAACACTTTCAGCACAAGATCCTGAACACATAGGATCTCTCCCTGACTACTCTTCGATTTTAATGCTTCTAGGCAGTGTTCTATGAGCAACATGCTCACACTTGCCCTAATAGGCCTTGACCCATATAGATTGATTGGCTCCCATATTCGTGACAGTTCTATCATGAAATAAATGTCGAAAGTTTCCAACTCCAGTTCTTGGTCTCAGATCATAAAAAATTCCCGATTGACATCCCAGAGACTGATCAAATACCATAGCAATTCAGGTTGAGCCTGCAGACCTTGTGTGAGGAATGTTGGCATTATGATACAAGAATTGTCCTTGATGGCAACTCACTCAGATGAAAGATCACAATATAACGTATAAACAGCAAAGAATTATAGATTAGTCTTCACAAAATGAAGAAAGAGAGCTATATGTAGGTTCACCATTGACCAAGATGTGTATACATGCAGGTTCACTGTATATAAGTCGCGTATACGTACACACGTACGTTCACAAAAAGAAAAGGGCATATACCTTGGAAAACTAAGTTTTTTGGTCCCAAGTATTTGGTCCATGGTATTTTGATCCATGGTATTGGTCCAAGGTATCTGGTCCGAGGTATTGACCCTAGGTATTTGGTCCAAGGTATTGGTTCTAAGTGGTTTTGGTCCATCGTATTAAATAAGGCCTAAAACTATAAAAGGAGGAGAAGATCATTAGGCAAATGTGTGCAAGTATCAAATATTTGATGAAGTGGGAGATCTAATATGCAGTTTATTGGTTTATGGTGTTTTGCTCGATATGAACCAAGGATGAACCTTAGCGTTTGATGAAGGATAATATCTAATGATGTATCAGGATCTTAAGGCTTGAAATGAATTATCTTTATGTAGTTTGATCATTTATCTGTATAATTGGCACATGTTGTAGTATGTAAATGTGATTATCTAGGTATGGCTGAAGTCTGGAATAGTTGTAATGTTTAAATCATCATTTACAGATATGTACATAGGTTCACTTTAGAAAAGGAGCGTATACACGCCGGTTCTGCATGTCAAAGCAGCGTATACATCATAAGTTTCATTTGAAAATCTGTACATTGGTTCGCTTTGGTCAAAGCACATACACACGCAGGTTTGACACATGGAATTAGTAGCGTATACCTTATAAAGTATGTTTGAGTTGTTTCTGTTTGCTGTTGCAAAGTTCTAGGTTCTGGTTTGGGTTCTGGTGATTGTATTCTGGTAACAGTATCAGATTCACTGTCAAAGGGATCGATTCAGAAAGTGATGTTTGGGTTTTAGTGATCGGATGATGCAGATGTATTTAATGATTGAATTGTAGTTATAATGTTGTTGATGGATCTAGTCTGAAAATTTATGAAACATTGTCCCTGGAAGAAGAAAGAAGGTCGTAGCCTACTGTAGGTCGCCACCTATGTACTAGTAAAGATATCGGCTAGTACAAGAGCTAGGGGGTTGTAGCTCCCTTCCAGTAGAATCTGGAGAATGAGATAAGGTTGTATCCTTCTGCAAGTAGAAGCCTGCGTACTGGTATAAGACTGCACTAGTACAAAAATTGTAAATAGATTTTCTTATTATTAAAAGAAGACAAAGATGAAAACAGCAGGTGGTTTTCACCCACATTGGGTTTCCACCTTCTATCTTGGTGTTCATGTGTGTTTCTTATGTCTGATGCTTATTCTTCTTTTACTGAACTATCTAATTAATTCCTGATATACTGGTTAAAGTTCAATGCATGATAATTTGGGTAAATCAAAATATCTATGCATATACACTGGTTGCCTTAAGTACAGTTGTGTATACACACTAGTTCAGTTAGCTAAAGTAGCGTATACAAATCAGTTTTGAAAATTAAATTATTGGTCTAATAATACTGAATCACCCTCCTCTTAGTATTATTTCGAACAACTGGGATTAGAGCAGGTCCTTCAGAAGAAGCTTGATTGCTTGAAGGAAGATCCATCATCACGAGTAATCAAGAAAGCGGGGGATCCATTAGAACACCAATATTTGATGGGAGCAACTTTTTTTATTGGAAGATAAGAACCACAGCCTATCTTCAATCACTTGGAACAGATGTCTGGGAAATCGTGGAAGGAGGATATACATTTCCATCAACAATTCTAACAAATACGACAATGAAAAGGCAATATGAAACCAATGCCAAGGGTGTCAATACATTATTGGGAAGTTTGTCACAATCAGAGTTTGTCAAAGTTATGCAGCTCAAATCAGCCAAAGAAATATGGGACAAAATCATTCTAAGCTACGAAGGAGACTCTCAGGTAAAATGTGCTAAACTGCAAACTCTCATAATTCAATATGAAACTCTTGAGATGCACAATGATGAAAGTATAGCTAGTTACTTCTTACATATAGATGAGGTTTTTAATTGCATGAAGAATCTGGGTGAAGAGATAAAGGAAGTTACCTTAGTTGAGAAAGTTTTAAGATCCTTGTCTACTAAATTTGAATCAAAAGTATCTGCCATAGAAGAAAAACAGGATCTATAGACTATTACTATGACACAGCTTCACAGAATCTTAACTTCCTTTGAGATGAGAAAAGGAGGCCCATTAGATATGAGAGAAGCCACATTTAAAGCTTCATCAAAAGGAGAACTCAATGAATCAAGACATATTTCAGAAGAAGAAGACGAAGTAAACTTTGTGAAGAAGCTTCAATGGGGTTCCAGAATATTCAGAGGTAAACTAACTTTCACATGTTTTTCGTGTGGTAGATTCGGTCATTATGCTGCCAAATGTCCTCATAAAGATAAATATGATAAAGGCAAGGAATATGCAAAATGGAATAGAAAACAAAGTGTAAGTAAAAAGAGCTACTATACTGATGAAGATAGCGATGGTTTATCAAATAGTGATGATGATGAAAACAGTAATGACTATAGACTTTTGATGGCTTATGAAGATGATAATTTTTGGGATGCTTTAGATGAAGATGACCTTTATGAAGAAATCTCTAAACTCAAAATCTATCTAGAAGAAAAGAATATGATTATAGATACCTTGACATACCAACTTGCTGAAAGAGAAAAATACAATGAAAAACTAGAATGTGAAATTGTGGGTCTAAGAAAGGATCTTGAGAAAACAAAGGCTCTCAATCTTAGATTTGCTAAAGGATTAGAAACCTTAAATGAAATTATCAAAGTGCAGCGTTCTCCTCTGATAAAGATAGGTCTTGGATATACTAAAGAATCTTCTCAATCACAGAAGCCGTCAACCTCCACTAAAAGCTATCTTGATGTAGCAAAGAGAAGTGAACAGTTTGACAATCGTCAGCAAAGGCATAAAGAAGATCACCAGGTAAATCAGGGTCAATTTACTTCAAGGATGAATAGAAGCCACAACCAACCTCAGATAAATCATACTCAATTTGCTTCAAAGATTAATATCAATAGAAACTACAATCACCAGGTCAGTAGATTCGATAATCATAGGAACTTCTTTAATGGTCAATGTTTTTCATGTCATAACTTTGGACACAAAGCTTCTTAATGCGTTTCTTACAAGACCATCATGACTAGAGAAGCACAAAATCAAAGGAATGTGACAGGGATCAAGAAAAGTTCCTACAATAATTTTCCACTTCTTGAAAATGAAATAGAATGCTCAATCTGTAACAACTTCGGCCATGAAGAATCTGAATGCAAGAGTAAATTTTGGCAAATATCTCAAGAGGATAAAACTCCATTAAAACCCAAAATATGGAGAAAGAAAGAATAGCAAATAGAAAGATGTGGTATAGAATTGTATGAAAAAGGACAAGAAAATCAGTGGTACATCAACAGTGGATGCTCAAAGCACATGACAGGTGACAAAGAAAAACTTCACTCATATAATGCCTTAGAAACGGAAAAGAATGTCTCATTTGGAAACAACACTCTTGTTGTCATAAAAGGTAAAGCCTCTGTTTTCCTGAAAGAAAAGGTTGAAGCTGGGAATGTTATGTATGTTGATGGTCTAAAGCATAACCTGTTGAGTGTAAGTCAAATGTGTGATCAAGGAAATGAAATGGTATTTCAATCAAACGGATGTGTTGTTCATGAGCTTGGTATAGGAGAAATCCTGATCAAAGGTACAAGAACTCCAAACAACTTATACATATTCAAGGGAGGACAACAACAATTCTATCTAAGCAAAAATGATGAACACTGGCTATGGCACAGAATATTGGGGCATCTAAGATTTTCTCAAATAAGAAAAGCATGCATATACCAGGTTGTTCATGATCTTCCTGATACTAGCATTCCTGAAAATACAATATGCAAATCATGTCAATTCAGTGAGTAAACAAGATCTCACTTCATTGAAAATGAAGGGTCAGCTAGTAAGCCTCTTGAACTTGTTCATAATGATTTATGTGGACCATCAAGAAAAAAGTCACCTCTTGGAGAAGAATACTTTATATTATTAATTGATGATTTTTCTAGAATGTGTTAGATTGGTCTTCTAAAGCAAAAAGATGAAGCATTTGAAAAGTTCAAAGCCTTCAAAGCTTTGGTTGAAAATGAATCAGATCACAAAATCAAATGCCTCAGATCTAATCGAGGAGGGGAATTTACCTCGGATGTATTCTTTGACTTTTGTGAACAACTTGGAATAAAAAGGCAATTCTCCACAGCAAAGACTCCTCAACAAAATGGAGTGGTAGAAGGGATGAACATAACTATTCAACAAATGGCACGAGCTATGCTAGATGAATCTATAATGCCTACAACCTTCTGGGGTGAATTTGCATTCGTTGTCGTCACTATTTTCAGCCAACAAATGTCTAGGTAAATAACACTCAAACTCCACATGAACATTGGTATGGTAAGACTCCTACTGTAAAATACTTCAAATTTTTTGGAAGCAAATGTTACATCAAAAGGACTGATGAAAAACTTGGTAAGTTTGAACCTAGATCAGATGAAGGTATTCTTCTTGGTTACTCTTCTCGAAGAAAAGGATATAAATGTTATAATAAAAGACTTGGGAAAATTATTGAAAGTATTGATGTTGTGGTTGATGAAGCATGCAAAAATCCAAAACAGATAAAAACCAAAGATTATGACAATGAATAAGATGAGGATTATCTTCCCACATCAAATCACACTAATTCTGAAGAAGAAACCAATGAAGCACCAGAAGAAGAGATACCGGTAAAAGAAAAGACTCTATCTAGGTATGTTTAGAAAAATCATCCAGAAACTCAAATTTTAGGGCAGAAAGAGGCAGGTGTGCAGACAAGAAGAACTATTACAGAAGCTTAAAGCTATCTAGCGTTACTATATTCCATCGAACCTAAAAATGTAAATGAAGCATGCAAATATGAATGTTGGGTCAAGGCCATGAATGAAGAACTTGAGAAAATTGAAAAGAATAATACTTGGGAATTAGTTCCTAGACCTCATGATAAGAATATCATAGGAATTAAATGGATATTCAAAAACAAGTTGAATGAAAATGGAGGAGTTATTAGAAACAAGGCCAGAGTTGTTTGTAAAGGATATGCTCAACAAGAAGGTATAGAATTTGAAGAAACTTTTGCACCTATTGCTAGACTTGAAGCCATAAGAGTGTTTCTTGCTCTTTCTAGTTTTCAGAAATTCAAAGTATACCAAATGGATGTAAAATTTGCCTTTCTTAATGGAGACATAGAAGTAGAAGTCTATATTGAAAAAACAGAAGGATTCATTCTTGGAATGATGCAAAACTTGTATGTAGACTCAAAAAGGCTCTCTATGGTCTAAAACGAGCTCCAAGGGCCTGGTATTACTGCCTTGACAAATATCTCGACCAACAGGGTTTTTCCAAGGGGTTAGCAGATAACAATTTATATACAAAGATTGACACTGATAAATTGCTAATAATTTTTGTCTATGTTGATGATATCATTTTTGGTAGCAATGAAGAATCCATAAGTCAGAATTTTGCTTCAGTAATGCAACAAGAATTTGAAATGTCCTTGCTTGGTGAGCTTATCTATGTTCTTGGTCTACAAGTTCAACAAAATAAAGATGGTATTTTTCTGACACAAACCAAATATATCAAACAGATCTTGAAAAAGTATGGAATGGAAGATTCTAAACTAGTATGTACCCCAATGGTAACTGGATGCAGTCTCAGCTCAAATGATGAATAAGAAGTAGCACATCAACCAACTTACACATCCATGATTGGCAGTCTGCTTTATCTAATAGGCACCCGACCTGACATCATGCATGCAGTGGGAATAATTGGAAGATTCCAAGCAAATCCTAAGGAAACACACCTCTAGGTAGTCAAAAGGATTTTCAAATATCTTCAAGGAACACAAAACTTTGGTTTATGGTATCCTAGTAATACAGATCTTACTCGTCATGCATATACAGATGCAAATTGGGCAGGAAGTGTTGATGACAGAAAAATCACAAGTGGTTGTGCATTCTATATGGGTTCCAGGTTAGTGTCTTGGTTCAGCAAGAAACAAAGTTCAATTGCATTATCTAGAGCTGAAGAAGAATATGTGGCTACTACATCTTGCTGCACACAACTACTTTGGATGATGCAAACATTGCAAGACATTCAGATCACATGTACTCCACCCATCTCCATTCTATGTGATAATACAAGTGCCATAAGTATTTTGAGGAATCCAGTCATGCAATCCAATACCAAGAACATACCCATCAAATATCATTTTCTACGTGAAAAAGTGCTTGGAAGAAAGGTCAAATTGGAGTATGTTCCCTCCAAACAACAGGTTGCTGATATATTCACTAAACCACTACCCAGAGAGACATTTGAATATCTCAGATAAAAGCTGGGAGTAGTTGCTGCATCATCTTGCTGTTAAAATCTTTTTTTTCTGACAAAGGTTGTTATACGCGAGTTTCATGAAGTGTAGTCACGTACATATGCTAGTTTTTGTGGGCATAGTTTCGTAAATGTTGGTTTGAGGAAAAGTAGTGGGCCAAAATCAAGAGAAAGAGGTCTGATATGGTTCAGTGAATTATCTGTTCTGTTTGATGATGGTTGCAATCTGCTGATGACGTGTGGAAATATGTTGTTTCTCATAAGTTGTATATTTGATTGATGATGATGCCTTGATAATTCTTCTAATATATACAATGATCAAATCTGACAGCAAACATCTGGCACAGGTTCAGGGGGAGAATATGCTTCTAATAATGCATTGTTGGCATTATCTTAGAAGATCTTGGTACAGATCCACATAGTTGATGGAAATATATAGGTTGATGGTCTGGATGTTTTTCACAGATGCTTATGGAGCAGATCATACATGGTGAATGATAATTGCTAATGACTATCATGGTCTTGTTTAGATTTTTTTGGTCTCTGTTATAAATATCATGTATATCATTCAATGTAAATGTCGTATTGACAAGATCCATGATGTAATAATTTGTCTATGTCTGTTGTAGTCTTTTGATGAGTCCCTTTTGGTCATATGATGTAATTTGTACCCCCACTATGTAGGGGAAGGATGATTTAATAACTGCTACATTTTAGTCATGTATAACTAATTTGGTATATCCCCACTTGGTTGGGAGATGGATGTATGTATGAGTCATTATTAATAGGAAGGTCATTGGTATAGAGTCATCTTTTTATAGACTTTGCTTGTGCTCACGGGGAGCATGGACTCGATCATGGGAGCTCAATCAGTACACTTCAGCTTATCAGAGATTTCAGCATGTACTCAGGGGGATCAAGACCCTTTGCCCTTGTTTTCAAAGGGGGAGACTGACTTGGTGTGGTTGTTGCCATCAAGTCCAAATGGGGAGATTGTTGGCATTATGATACAGGTATTGTCCTTGATGGAAAATCGCTCAGATGAAATATCACAACATAACACGTAAACATCAAAGAATTACAGATCACTCTTCACAGAATGAAGAAAGAGAGGTATAAGTAGGTTCACCATTGACCAAGTTGCATATACACATAGGTTCATTGTATACAAGTTGTGTATACATACACACACACATTCATAAAAAAAAAGCGTGTATACCTTGGAAAACTAAGTTTTTTGGTCCAAAGTATTTGGTCCGTGGTATTTTGATCCATGGTATTGGTCCAAGGTATCTGGTTTGAGGTATTGACCCTAGGCATTTGGTCCAAGGTATTGGTCCTAAGTGGTTTTGGTCCATGGTATTGAGTAAGGCCTAAAACTATAAAAGGAGGAGGAGATCATTAGGCCAATGTGTTCAATTATCGAATATTTGATGAAGTGGGAGATCTAATATGTAGGTTATTGGCTTATGGTGTTGTGCTTGATTTGAACTAAGGATGAACCTTAGCGTTTGATGAAGGATAAGATCTAATGATGTATCGGGATTTGAAGGCTTGAAATGAATTATCTTTATGTATCTTGATCATGTATCTGAATAACTGGCGCATGTTGTAGTTTGTAAATGTGATGATCTGGGTATGGCTGAAGTCTAGAATAATTGTAATGTTTAAATCATTATTTACAGATATGTACACGTGTTCACTTTATAAAAGGAGCGTATACACGCTAGTTCTGCATATCAAAGTAGCATATACATCATCTGTTTGATTTTCAAATCTGTACACTGGTTTGCTTTGGTCAAAGCGCGTACACATGCAGGTTTGACACATGGAAGTAGCGTATACCTTATAAAGTATGTTTCAGTTGTTTATGTCTGCTATTGCAGAGTTCTGGGTTCTAGTTTGGGTGCTGGTGACTGTATTCTAGTAACAGTATCACATTGACTGTCAAAGGGATTGTTTCAAAAAGTGATGTTTTGGTTTCAGTGATTAGTTGATGCAGATGTATTTAATGATTGACTTGCAGTTATAATGTTGTTGATGGATCCAGTCTAAAAATTTATGAAACATTGTCCCTGGAGGAAGAAAGAAGGTCGTAGCCTTCTGTAGGTTGGCACCTATGTACTAGTAAAGATATCGGCTAGTACAAGAGCTAGGGGGTTGTAGCTCCCTTCCAATAGAAGCTGGAGAATGAGAGAAGGTTATATCCTTCTGCAGGTATAAGCTTACGTATTGGTATAAGACTGTACCAGTACAAAAATTGTAAAAATATTTTCTTATTATTAAAAGAAGACAGAGACGACAGCAGCAGGCGGTTTACACCCACATTGGGTTTCCACCTTATATCTTGGTGTTCATGTGTGTTGCTTATGTGTGATGCTTTATTCTTCTTTTACTGCATTGTCTAATGAATTCCTGATATACTGGTTAAATTTAAATGCATGAAAATTTGGGTAAATCAAAATATCTCTGCATATATGCTAGTTGCCTTAAGTACAGTTGTGTATACACGCCAGTTCACTTAGCTGAGGTAGCGTATACAAATCAGTTTTGAAAATTAAATTATTGTTCTAATAATATTGATTCACCCCCCCCCCCCCCAAGTATTATTTCCAACAAGGAAGAATTTGATGAGCCCACGGCTCCTCAAGGAATTCATGCAATTTGGGTCTACCATTGCTTGTGTATCAATTTCCTCATGCTCGTCTTCCTTACAATCAACCATTTTTCACGATGTTTTCCCTGAAAAAACCATAAATTCAAATCAATAATCATCCTTGGCTAGAGAAATTTGGATCAAATCAGAGAAATTAGGAAAAAAATTGAAACTTTTGTGTTCACGATGCCAGTGCGACTATTTTAAAAACAGTAGCGCTGACAGTGTGCTTAACAGCGTTAATAACCCCTAAACGGCGTGATTCCATGCCCGGAAATCACGCCGACTAAGGGTGAATTTTTTTGCTAAATCCTCCTAAATAAATCCAAAAAATGGTTAAAAATAGGAAAAATGATCATTAAAATGAAGCTAAAGGTCTTGTCTCTTACCTAAAACTGACGGGTCTTTGAATGGCCTCCCAGATCTCCTGCAATCTGCTCCTAAAAATATAGGGCACAAATGGGTGAAAAATGCTCTACACAAGGTAAAATGGTAAAATGGTAAAAATTAATTACTTTTTCCTCCTTTTATTCATTTTTTATGAAGTATTAAGGTTTTCAAAGTATTTTTGACCTATTTTTTCCTCAAAAATTGGATAATGCATTTACCTTTTGTGAAGTGAAAGGTGATGAATTACTGATGATGGTACTCAAGTCACGTTTAAGCTCTTTTCTCGACTCGTAAAACTCAAATGAAAATATCACCAAGTATTTTTCCCTTTTTGACTCATAAAAGAGAATAAAAATAGGGGGTTTGCTTTCAAGCTCTTTTCCAACTCTTTAAACATGAAAATATTATCGAACTCTTGTTGTTTTGAACTCGTTAAGGTTGTGAAACTTCATTTACCCATTATACATTTACCTCTTTCTTGGGTTGGGATAAACTATTTACTAAAAAGGTACTCCTTGACTAAAATAGTCAAGCGGCTCTCTCAAGTATATTTTTCTACCTTTTCGGGCTTGAGAGACACAAATGTATGAAAAGGGACCATGTGGAGTTTTCTTTTTTGTGTCTTTTTCAAACTCTCTAAATATGAAAAGGATACCGAGTTATACCCTTGTCGGACTTGTTAAAACATTAAACGACATTGGATTTGTCACCATGACGGACGTGAGATTCTCCTTCCTAGGGCTCATTAAACTTACTAGGTTGGATTCATCCGAACGATGAACTTACATGCAAGCGCATGCTATCCCCTTCAAGCTTGTGATAAAAAATAATTGGGGTACCTGCCAGAAATGGTGGGGGAAAATTGGAAATTTTATCAGTTGTGTTGGCAACTCAGTCTTGAACATGACATTTCCTGCTTCGTATCGGATTGGGATATCCTTCTTTTCATCATTGACCTTCATGGGTTGGGTCATTCATTTTTTCCTTCCATTTGATCTCTGCCACGTCTTCATGACCACCAATCCTATGGATCCAAAAGCTGCCAAACTCTAGAGTCGTGTCGTCAATATTTTCAAGATTTAGTCCCTCTATACTTACACTTACTCCTAATTCTTTGTATCATTTGAAATCATTGCATCCATTTGTATCATGTCGATGATATGGGATACATCATGGCCCTCCTTCGACATGGTTACTTCTTGTTGACTTCAGTTCATTATCGAGGAATTTGGCCGAGAGACTCCCTTCCAGTACTTTAGAGGTTGCATGCCCTAATGGAAATTTCTTCACACTCGACAAAAATTCCACATCATTAGCTTTCAATCAGTTGATTTCACGTGTGTTTGACTTCATTTCATTTATTCACATTCTGTTGACTGTGTTGTTGGTACCTTGAGATCCATTGTCATTATTAGTGGTTCCTCTCGCACTTGTTAATGGTTCACATCATTGACCACTAATCAAGTGACTTTCTATCATGTTCAAGTTCAATACATTCATTCACATGTTAGGATTTGTACTTTGATTGGGTCATGTTGGAACACAAGACCCTCGGCTTAGATTACACAAGTCCAGGTTGCAAGGCAATGTGACATAATATGCTGATATGCATGTCTCTTTCAATGGATGGTTGGAACCATACCATGAGTTGTTATATGTGATCCTTCTCATTATAGGATGGTTGTGACCATACCTTGGTTTCGTTATGATCCTCTCGATTGGATGGTTGTTCCCATGCCTTAGATCCATTTCCATGGCCATTCTCTGGATGGTTGTGTCCATACCATGATTCATGTATCATTTGTTAGAATTTTCAGTGATGTAGATGTATCTATGCTTTCTTGTAGGTTTTCCGACAATGAACTCTAGTTCCCCGCATCTACTTGTAAATCATTTCACCCCTCACTTTAGCTTGGCCTTCATGCTTTAGGGGGCATTTGTTACACATCATTTTGTCACTGTC
This sequence comes from Pinus tabuliformis, assembly GCA_031772625.1. Lineage (NCBI taxonomy): Eukaryota > Viridiplantae > Streptophyta > Pinopsida > Pinales > Pinaceae > Pinus > Pinus tabuliformis. The sequence goes on along the minus strand of CM062818.1, from coordinate 981,742,967 downwards.
CCTGCACTCCCTGTTCCACGATCCTGGAGGACCTCTACAGTGAACCTACATGCTTTCTCATCATGAAGAAACTCCCATTATGCCCCTCTTCATGAGTAGAATGATTCCCTTTTGCATCATTTCCCAAGAATCTTCCTTTTACCCCAATTTACAAGACTAGCGTTAATGACCAGTTTCCTCCTCGTGTTGATTTTCAGATATTAAAACTAGGACTAGCACCGTACATTGCTACTGAGCCTTTTCTCAGTCGCATCGATCCTCTTTTGGCAAGTTTTTTAAATATGGAGTTGAAGCTTCCAGGTATAAAAGCTTCGTAATGGAATTCTGGTAAATGGTTGGGTTGGATGGAGCTGAGGAAGTCAGTTTGGGACCCTTTCCCCTATTAGGATGGAACCAACCCAAGAGATAAAGCCTTCTCCCATGATAAGAGGAACAATCTCCCCTTTATCCAAGCTATATAAACCCCTCCTTTTACAAGCTTCACTAGTTTTTAGTCTTAGTATTTTTGGACTTGAATAATCAACAAGACATCTATAGCTTGTAGCTCTCTAGTTTATGTTTTAGGAAGAATAGTGCGTTTGTTTTGGTTTGAGACTAAAGGGAAGAAGCATTAAGAATTCCATTGTTGTGGATATCCATGATATGCTAACAGAAGTGTGGGAGCCGGATACATCGGAGGATACCAACAACATCAAGGCATTGGTTGTAATCTCTTTCTGAACTTATATGAATACAACTATTGATTGATTTCATACATTGAAGTATTATCTTACATTTGATGGCTTAATGCTCCTTGACCTGTTAAGTAGGCTAAATGCAATTTGTATGCTATCACGTTTGTTGTCGTTGTTTGTTTTCTTATTTCAGGTATTCAAAGGAAGGAAATGAAAAGTAGCTGGAGTAAGGAAGCAGGATCATCACCAAGCGGAATAGCGTTCTAAGAGGTAGGCCCTCTTATTTGATTTTAGCTTAAGGAAGCTTTCCATAGATTGTTTGTTTGTGGCTAGACCCGCTCTCTCGGGCTAGAGGAATTGTTTGTGTCTGCACTGAGAATTGACTTGCACCACAATAATCCATTGAGCATGATTGTAATTCTCTGAACTTTTTTTGAGATTAATAAAAGGATTCTGGACTCATTTTGAAGTATCTTGTGTTTCCTTGTGAGTTTTCTAGTTTCTTATTATGTTTCCATCTTTATTTATTTCTACACATGTTTAAAGTTAATAGGAAATTTGGGGAAGATAGGATTGAATAATAATCTTTCTAAAACCCCATATGAAGTTATAATCAATTAAAGAGATTAATTAACTAAAACTATTTGTTTGAGTTAATTCCTCTACATAATTTAATTGTTGCTTCCTGTTATCTTTAAATATGTTATGTTTGGCTGTAAAAGGATTTTACATGCATCATCTATATATGACAAGTTAAATACTCTATTTGAATGTTTAAGGAATCATATATATCTTAAAAATTTTCCATTCATAAACATGTAAAAGCTTAATTCTGTTAAAGGTGAAGAATCAACCCTTTTATTATATCAGAAACAATTAGGCTTTGCATTTTTTAACAGTTTAAAGAATTTTTCATCCAAACCCAAATTAAAATAACATTTTAGATTGTTTGACACAATTACTTATCCTAGAACTGTTTACAATGGACAACATCAGATTGGCACCATTGTCAGGAACAAAAATTTGAATTTACTTTTCCTTGGGACAACAATAAAACTTTCTTCTTAAAGGTGAATAAGAAGTTAGCTAGCTAAAATCATTCACCTGGTGACTCCATTAATTAAACCTGGCTTCACGTAAGCACACTAGGTCTCATTCTGACTCTGAGCTTCATTTTCCATTATGAGATCCTAAAAGGTTAGTAAGAATTGCCTCTTACAGATGCAAATTAGAGGCCTCTTCTTCTATTCATGTATCTCATCCATCAGAAATTGTATCACCATCTGATTCCTACAGAATTATCAGATCTACCACCAAAATTTTTAGAACTATTATCTAAAGGAGTTAACCTTCAATCATCTTTATTTGTTCATCAATTTGTCAATTCACCCTCCCATTCCTACTGTTGAAATATGGCAACAAGAATATTCCAATTTAATTTGTCCTTGAATTAAATTGTGAATTAAAATCGAATTTATTCTTAACAGCTACTTGGAAATAATTAATTAATTTATTTTAAATTAATTAGTTGGAGAAATTCAAGTTAGAATTCTTTCTGAAGTCATGCAAGAGTTATCCCTTAAATTAAGGAGATAAGATTGAGTTATATTTTAGTTGTAATTAGTTAACTCGGTTTACTGAGTTAAGTCCAGTTAAATTAGTTCCAAACAATTTGAGGAACTAATAGTGAGTTAACAGACAGTTGATGCATTAATGCAATCAAGTAGTGCTACTCCAGTTAACTGAATATTCCCTCATTAGAAACTCATGCATGTCTATTCTGAGAAAGACCCAGTTGAGATTAATGTTCAAGGACAGTGTACTATGAGTTGCATGTGTTTTCTCATGGAGAAAGCTCATGCATGCATTCAAGGATTCATCCTTGAGGATTGCGCAGTTTTTGAAGGCTTGGTTTTCCACTTGGTAATAGGCAAATCATCCACAAGGAACCGCGCAAGGAAATAGGAGCTTGGAGGGCAGAGAGAAAGGCTGGAGAGAAGCCAAGATTTCCTGTGAGCATCTATGAGGATCGTAATGAGAGCTGGCTAGTTCTGAGAGCTAAGGATTTTTATAATTCCTATGTATTTCCACCATGTATGATAATACAATAGTGTGGGGTTTTTAGCTGAGGATTTCCCCAAAGTATTTTCATGTGTATTGTGCCATTGATTCTTCCTCTTTTGGTTATATTGTTCAGCTCAATCTTTAAGCTTCCGCAAATTGATAGTAGAAGTAGGCTATAGTATTTTTCTTTGATTTATATTGTATTATCGGTTTAGCCTATCATAGATTTTCTACACTTACTTCACAGGCAGCTGATACAAAAGATTAGTTAGGATCTGAATTTCTTGATTTCAAGCCAGCTGATTTTATTTCTTATATGATGCATACTTACCCATCTACTTCTATCAAACCTTAAGAAGAAGACAAATATATCCTAGAAGTTTAAAAATTAGTTATCCCTTCTCAATTCATACAACCTATTTCCACCTCCTATCATCCATCTTCATCTCTAGTAATTTCTTCCCAACATTCTTCTTCATCTTATTCTTCCTCATCTTCATCTTCATCTTCACCCATATCACCACATTCAATGGTTGTTTTTTGAACATTTATAGCAACTCGTTATGCAACTCTAGTCCTTCCTCATGCAACTCAACTCCATCCTATTCTTGATGGATATTTGAAACATTTACCTAGATTCAATGGAAAAACACTCCCATATTTTAAAGATCATATAGCTACATTTTTATATTTCGCTAATAGTTTGAACATTGAACATGAAGATGTTTATACTAGACTCTTTGTCCAATCATTAGAAGGAAATGTTCAAATTTGGTTTAGACAATTAAAACCAAATACTACTATTAATTTATGGTTTGAATTAATAAACATTTTTAAGAATCAATGGGGAATTAAGAAAGATGTTGTTTACTATTTAGCTGAATTTGAATATTTGAAAAGAAATCCAAATGAACCTCTTGCTGAATTCATCAAGAGATTCAATAAATTATGTAACAAGATGCCCCTAGATTGTAAACATCCAGTAACTGCTACTAAAGTTAGAATTTATAAGGCATTCGATGATGATTTTGTTGTTATGATAACAGAAAGGAGGTCTGAAACTTTAGAAAATATGAAGACAAATGCAATTGAAGTTGAAGCTAATAGGTCAACATCTAGTAAATTGAGAGAAAAAGCTAAAAAGGCTGAAAAGAGGATGAAGGCTAGAGAAGAAGGTGCATCATCATCAAAAACTAACGATGAAGCAACCAAAATTGATTAAATAACTTCTCTCCTTAGAAATATCTCTAATATATTCTCTAAGATGGAATCTCAGCCTAGAGTTATTCAACCAGTTGCAAATAGACCACAAGTTCAATATAGAAGACTTTTTCAACCTCAAATTTTGCAAAGACCAAATATGATCCAGGTGGATGTTGGTGGCCACCCACCTATCCTAATTGGACCCCCACAACTATCTCTTTCAGTTTTTCAGTTTCCGTAATTGTAGCACAATTTACTATTTTTAGCAGTTTTCGGGTCCTGAACTTCCGGAGCCATTTTGAGGCCCTAAACAACGTTTTTTGGGAAATATGGGAGCAATGTTGGTCCATGGACCAACCGATGTTGCTCTTCCCAAAGTTGTAGTGCTTGGATAGATCTTTCTAACGAGCTATTGTACGCGTCAAACAAAGATTGGGTGCCAAAGTTACAACCCCGAGAAGTTGATGTACCAACTTACCCAAAATAGGGCCCACCGTTTGGCGTTTCATCTTCTAGGGTTAGGTTTTTGGATATTTATGGTTTTACATTGTTTCTCACAATAAATAGGCCTTCAGGCCTTATTGTAACACAATTTAGAGGCATGTAGCTACCACATCTCTTCTCAGAGATAAGCTATCATCGCCCTAGTTGGTTTATTTCCATTGTTGTTTGTAAGCATATTTTAGTATTTGACATTAATGAAATGAAGTGTTATTTCCATTGCATCTCTGTGTTTATGGTTATCTCTATAATTTTTTGCATTCCCGTTTAAATCCGGATCAGTGGTATCAGAGCGGTCTACTTTTTCTCTATTTTCCTTTGCATGTCCCCCACGAGGTCGGGATATAAGGAGTTAGGGCTTGAACTGGTCGAATCTTTGCAAGACCAGCCTCACAAATCCCGATGGCCTCCGATGGTGGATGAAAAGAAAGATGAGGGGGAAGGAGATCCTATCAAAATCTTGCTCGAAGAAGCCCTCAAGCGGTAAAGGAACGCGATGATGGATAGCTTTGCACATATCCTTTAGTGGCTACCCAGAGGCGATGCATCGGCTTCCAATAGCTACTCTGGAAATGCCACACCATTTAAGGTACAAGTTAATTTTGAAATCCCCATCTTCAAGGGTCAAATAGATGCAAATGTCGTAGATAAATGGTTAAATCTGCTAGAAGGGTATTTTTCTGTTCATGAATTTTTGAGTCAGGAAAAGATTGTTTCCACTCTTCTCAAAGTAGCCCCCCATGTCAAGGACTGGTGGGAAACTTACTGCGAGCAGAAGGATGAAAGCACGAGCTCACTATTTTCAACCGCACCCACTTGGAATTCATTCTAGGATGCCATCAAGGAGTAGTACTACCCTGTCAAAATATATGAGGACAAATACATAAAATGGACCACGCTGCGGCAGGGGCAGGACCAAGATGTGCCAGAGTTCAAAAACATTTTTCATACCCTTCACACATAGTTCGTATCAAAGATTTTTAATTACATCTAGTACTCAAATACCGCGGTTGCCTACACAGATACATCCAGGAAGAGATGGAGTTCTTGAACATCTCCTTGCTCGGCACAACATACTGATATGCTGTCAAAATCGAGCAAAATTTCAAATATAAGAAACGAGACTTTGGGTCTACGAATCCGAAGACCAAAGGACAAGGCCAAGGCAGGGTGACCCAAGACCACCCGTTAAAGACGCAAGAAACGAACAACACCACGAAGTCGAAGAAGGACACAGGAAAGTGGTGTGAGTTCCACAAGAGCCCCACTCACAACACAAGTGAGTGTCAGACGAAGCAGTCGTTGGTGGCGTAGTTGAAGGCTTTAGAATCAAATGCATGCTCTGACCCTGAGTCAGAACCTGACAAGGGGAATGGAAAAGGGAGGCAGATCATTGATACGGAGCCCAGCGTCATTGTTTTCACCGCCAAGATCCATAAGAATGACCCCAAAGATCCAGAGGAGGGGGAGTGTCTTTTCCACTCATAGATGTGGGTGAAGGGTTCACCACTGCAATTCATTGTCGATAGTGGTAGCCAAAAGAACCTCATTTCAATAGAGGTCGTGAAGCGGTTGGGCCTACCAACTACACCACACCCATAGTTGTACAGCATCGGTTGGCTCCATGAAGGACGAGACCTCAAAGTTTGCCAGCAGTGCCGCCTTCCCTACAACATGAAGCCCTTCACAGATGAGGTATTGTTTGATGTTACACCTCTAGATATTTGTGATGTATTATTAGGCCAGCCATACTTGTTGAGGCGACATGTTGTGTATGAGTCAAGGCCTCGCCCTGTCATTATTTCTTTGGAAAATTCATTATATAAGATGCCGGAGGTATCCCCACCTACCGCCACCTCTTTGATCTCTACTAAGAAAGGCAGCAAGCTTATCTCCCAGACAAGGAAATTCATTTTCTGTCTGATTTTCTCCCAAAGTAAGGGGAATATCCTCACCACATCCATGACCCCCACGAAGGGTTCCTCCATGCAGCAGCAACAACAAAGGAATACGATCATGACAGAACACAAGAACAACTTCTCCTCACCCACAGGGGTACCACACAAGCTTTGGGTGGGCAACAAAGTCCGGTTGCATCTGCAGAAAGAACACCTTACAAGAGCCCATCAGAAGCTCAAACCACTCCAACATGGTCCTTACACCAGTACCAAGGCTACAGGAAATAATCCTTTGGAGCATAGCATTCCCCCATTCCTTCGATTTCACTGAGCATTCAATGTGTACCGCCCTCGACCATGCTTCCCACCATTACTGGACACATCCGAGATTGCAGAACACCTCACCAAGGACCAAGTTTAGCAGATGGAGGAACTCAACGCAATGGACACCATTGCTTCCTAAAGGGGGAGGAATGATCTAGGTGGATGTTGGTGGCCACCCACCTATCCCACTTGGACCCCCACTGTCTCTTTCAGTTTTTCAGTTTCCGTAATTGTAGCACAATTTACTATTTTTAGTAGTTTTCCGAGTCCTGAACTTCTGGAGCCGTTTTGAGGCCCTAAATGACATTTTTTGGGAAATCTGGGAGCAGCATGTGGCCATGTACTGATGTTTCTCTTCCCAAATTTGTAGTGCTCAAATAGATCTTTCTAACGAGTTATTTTATGCGTGAAACAAATATCGGGTGCCAAAGTTACGACCCCGGGAAGTTGATGTACCAACTTACCCAAAACGGGGCCCGCAGTTTGGTGTTGCACTTTCTAGGGTTAGGTTTTTGGATGTTTAAGGTTTTCCATTGTTTCTCAACAATAAATAGGCCTTCGAACCTCATTGTAACATAGTTCAAAGACATGTAGCCGCCACATCTATTCTTAGAGATAAGCTACCATCGCCCTAGATGGTTTATTTCCGTTGCTATTCGTAAGCATATTTCAGTATTTTACATTAATGAAATGAAGTATTATTTCCACTGCATCTCTGTGTTTATGGTTTTCTCTATAATTTGTTGCATTCCTGTTTAAATCTGTATCGAAATAATGACCAGCAAACCAAACCTCCCTTATTGATTGATGATCAAGTCCCTGAAGAAATCGGTCTTGTTGTTACAAATGATATGAATCAATTTGGAGATTCCACATCCCACAATGCAATTGTTCCAATAAATCAAGATCGGTTTTGTGCCCAAAATCAAGAAAGTTCTCAAATTTCTAAATATCAAGCCTTTTCTGAGTTTCTCATTGGTAAGTTAAACAAAATATATGACTTCAGGCCTAGACCAAGACCTAGTAAACCAACCAAAAAGGTAACCTTTGATGAACCTCAAGTTAAAAATTTCGAAACACAAACATCATCAAGTGAAACACATAATTAGTTACTAGAACAAAATATTCCTGAAAAAACTACTCCAACAATTTTTAATGTTGAAAAAGAATTAGAAAGAGTTAAAACTCCAATTCCATTATCTGAACCCTATAAAAATATAGGTTATAAAAATCAAATTTCAAAATGGATTCAATCTTCAAGTATTGATCTAGAAGAAGATGTCATAAGTTTGCAATATTAAAAACCTTGAATAGTTTTTGGTTTATCTCTGATATGATTGATGAAAGTGTTCCTCCCGTCTATGTCACCTTGAAAATTCACGATAAGATTTTATATAATTTCATGTTATATTTTGGGGCTTCTCATAATTTAATGCCTAAAGTAATCATGTATCAACTTCAATTAAAAATTACTAGACCATATCATGATATGTATACTTTTGGTTCTAAAAAAGTACCCTGCCTTAGATTAATAAAGGATTTAGTTGTAACACTTGCCCAAATACTTGTCAAAAGTATAGTCTTAGATATAGTGGTTACAAATATTCCACCCAAATTTGGAATGTTACTATCTAGATCTTGTTGTGAAAAATTAGGAGGGATTTTACAAATGGACATGTCTTTTGCTACAATCCGAGTTTATGGAGGTGAACATTTAAGGCTATTATTGTAGCAACTGCGACACCCTCCAAAATTTTGGCCTACACTATAATTTTAGAGCCTACTGTGGATCATGTGATTGATTGTTCCTTAGTCATTTATTGGTCAGTTGATGATTTCAAGCCCCCCTTTTTAGATATCAATTATTGTTTGCACTCTTATCTTTATATATAAAGTGTTATCTTCGAGCATGGGATTTTTTTTTTTTCATGCAAAGGGGAGTTTTGGTTTGCATCAAGGGATAATATTTGTGAAAATGAGTTGTTCTTATCATATAGACATGTTTTTCACTCATTTTCAAGGTTCCACACACCATTACACAAGTGTCATCATTATCCTCACAAAAGTTCATCGACGAGGCCGCAGTTGTTGTAATTTTCCTCAAAGGTTGTTTCATTAAGAGAAGTATGCTTTCATACGTTCTGGATGATCTATTTTATATCTCCAAGTATCCAATTGTGTGGTGTCAAGTTCTATCACTTTTCACATAGATTCCACTAACCCTACACTTACCCAAATTCCAAAGGATTCTTTTCAACCTAGCCTCATCCAGCCTTCCTAAACTACACATTTTGCATCTGCAACCCTCAAGCTTTTTCTTTTCATGTTGGAACTACGCAATGTGTAGAAATCCCAGTATTGCTTGGCTTCCAAAACTATGCATATGCTTCGTCTAGTTAAGTTGAAGCTAATAGCTCAACATCTAGTAAATTGAGAGAAAGGGATAAAGAGGATGAACGCTAGAGAAGAAGGTGTGTCATCATCAAAAACTAAAGATTAAGGAACCCAAAATTGATGAAATAACTTCTCTCCTTAGAAATATCTCTAATATAATCTCTAATATGGAATCTCAACCTTGTTAGGATATTTCGACACATAGGAAATAGTTAAGTATAACTTGGTCTAGTGTATAGTTATGTAAAGTGTGTTTCTTTACTATTTACTTTTTGTAACTTACAATTTGATGGTCACGATATGTTCTAGACATGAAGTGATCTGACGGTTCATTCTCTCCTCAGTATCACCAACACTTGATCTATGGCTTAACACCTGATTGGTCAATGATCATGGAGGATTATTTTTAAGGTGCCTGTTCATGAGAGAAGCTTATGCAAATCTTATTTCTTTTACATTAATAAATTTCCTGAAGTGGCCACATTGGCTCAGGCTGTGGATTTTTTCCCTCTTTGATGGTTTTAACCATGCCAAGAATACTGGCATACTAATCTATCATCTATTTGTGAGTGGTGCCCTTTGGTGTTCTATCTAAGGAACTTACCTTGTAAATTCCTACATGGTATCAAAGCTATTTGAGGGTCCCCTCTGTTTGTGATCCAAATCCGAAGTCGATACAACTGCATCTGATTGTCGTTTCCTAGATGTATTGTTTCTGGTTGCTTTCAGGATGAGAGGACTGATCTATTATGTTAGAGCATATGTTCCAGTGAGGAACTCCTTTCGTTTCATGCGAAAATCGTTTTGGTATCCCTAGGTATGTCATTTTTAATATTTGGAGGCATATAGTGTTTATTTGTAGTTTTAGTTATTTATCTTTCTATTTATTCCAGTTTATTTATCCCTCTGTCTTTTATTACCATATCTATACCTTTCATTTCCGCGTATTCTCTTTTCCCCATGACTCTGTGCGATCTAGGAAAATAAAAAACAGAAAGAAAGGTTTTTTCTCATGTGTGTGCTCTTTTCCACCTTGTCTTGGTGTGATATCAGAAAACCAAAAACATTGAGCAAAATATATAGTTTCCGGCCAAATCTAACTTTATGTCATAAGGCTTGGATAACTTTGGTTGTTGGTTTTGGTTTGTGTGGTTTTCTTTCTTTTGCAAGAAGAAAAGGTTTTTTCAAGTAAGCACGCACACCAAATCTTCAGTGAGCAAAAAAAAAAAAAAAAAAAACTTTTCCTCTTTTCCAAAAACTACTAACTTTTTAAACTACCTCACTTGGTCCAAAGTTACTTTATGAGAATAGAGGTCTTGGTTTCAAGTATTTCTTTTTGTTGAGTTACTTTTTCAAAAAGCACATGTAACTTATGTTTTAAAGTTACTTTATGTAAAAGTGTTCTCACCCATTATAAAATGTGAGCCACGTATAATTCTAAAGTCACTTTATTTTTTATTTAAGTTACAATTTAGTGAATAGTTCATAAAGTACCATTGTAAAAGTGACTTTCACTTATTTATAAAAGTAGGTCACATAAAGTAATCTTTTTCTAAAAGTGAGCTAATTAGATTAAGTTTGGAAGGAGGAGGATTTTTTTTAATATAATATTATCTTCCCAACATTCACGTGGTTCATCGACATCTTCAACAACATTTCTTCAAAAAGCCATAACTTCTTCATCCATAAGCCATTTTCAGAGCCATTTTTTTTTTAATAGGCCTAATTTTTCGAGATTTTTCCATTAGAACACTTGGTTTCAGCATATTCAGTCTCAGTTTCTTTTAAAATGGAAATTCCATGTCTAGTTATTCTTGACAACACCAATTACTTCCAATGGCTATCTTACATTATGGACTTACTTAGAAATATAGGTCTTTATATAATAGCCTCAGACAAATAATCTAAACCTAAAGATGAAGATAAGCTATCCAAATGGGAAAATAAGCAAGATCAAGTACGTGGATTGATAGGGATGTCTATTTCTCCAAACCTTAGATTCCATATCTCAGAACTTGATACCCCTGATGAAGCAATGAAATAGCTCAATAATTTTTCTGGAATTAAAAATGAAATTAGAGCCCATCAACTTGAAAATGAGTTTCTTACGTTGGACTCCAATAATTTTTCTTCCAATGAATCTTTTTTTTCCAAGTTCAAGACCCTTATACTTCTCTTGGAAGGTGGTAAGGTTAAGAAAGAAGATGGTAGCCTTATCTATTCCATTCTTACTAAGTTAGGACCAACCTACTCTGTGTTTGTTTCCACCTTCCATTATATTATAGAAGTCTTCATTTCTTAAGGACAAGCCTACAAGTCCCCCTATTTTGATGCCTTTTGTGATTCTTTAATAAGATAACAAGAAAAACTATTACATCTTGGTCTTCTTAATACTGGAAATTCTTCTAAGAAAGCCTTAGTAGCCCAGCAACAACCAAATTTAAAGAATCCTAAGAAGCAGCATCCTAAAATTAATGGACCTAAGAAATTTCACTCTCAAAATGAAAAATCAATTCAACAAAATGATAAAGTAAATAAAATCAAAGGGAAGAACACTGATAGACATTGCAAATTTTGTAATCATGATGGTCACTAATGGTCAATTTAATGATGTATTATGTGTTCCTACCTTATCCTACAACCTTCTATCTGTATATCAGATAACTCATTCATGTGAAGGTAAAATCGTTGATTTTTCACCTCATGATGTTGTAATTAAGGACCTGAGAGATCTTAGATGGATTTTAGCCACTGGCATTGTTGATTATTCTACAAGGTTATATAAGTTTAACAAATTTGGGTCAACAACTCTTCCTTCGGTATTTTTTCTCATCATGATGAACTGATAAAACTTTGGAATGAGCAATTTGGTCACTTAAACTATCACTCCCTTCAAAATCTGTGTAAAGAAAATATGGTGACAGGTCTTCCTATGGTATCTTACAGAGATGGTGTTTGTTCCAGATATGTACTCAGAAAACATCATCAAGATAGTTTTGAAAAACATGCCTCTTGCCATGCCTCAACCCCTTTACACATTATGCATAGTGATTTATTTGGTCCACTTCCAGTTGTTTCATTCTCTAGCTACAAGTATTTCCTAGCTTTCATTGATGATTTCTCTAGATGCACTTGGTATACTTCTTAAAACTTAAGAGAGAAGTCTTTAACATGTTCTTGGCCTTTAAGGCCTTTGTTGAGAAACAATCTGGACATAAAATTCTTAAGCTAAGATCTGATAATGGAGAAGAATATGTTAACAAAAATTTCATCAACTTTTTCACTGAGCATGGAATTCAATTCCAACATACTGTACCATATTGATCTGAAATGGGGCTCTAAAGGCTTCTTGTCAAGCTTACAAGAACCTCTCCCAATCCAAAGATTATATATTCCCAAGATCTATGCTTACTATTGATAATTTTCGGAATTAAAAGTGCTTGAAGTAGGTGTATGCTTGTGTTAGTTTTCAGATTGTTCAAGTGCTTATGTAGATTTTCTTATGCTGATGTAAAACACACATAACAATAAATATAATGCAGCAACTAAGAAAACACATGAGCCAACAATATAATATGGATTTCACCCTGATATCTTGGGCTACATCTCCTTGAGCTCTAATCAACTTGACTAGGCTCATTGGGATTATGGTAATGCTTCTTTTACAAGTTCCACACTTAACCCCATAGGTTTACAACTATACCTATGGGCTTAGAATACCATCTTACCCCTGGTTTTCCTTACTCTACAGACAGATCTAGGCTTCTCTAGACTAAACTCCTTCAATTAGTGCTCTGAGCTATCTTGAGCTCTAGCTTGCACCAACACCCTCAGAATTCTTTCACTGTCTGTGGAAATCTTTCTTCTATCTTTAGCACACTTTGGACATTAGTAATAGCTTGATCATTTGATCTCTTTGTTGTTCTAAAACTTTGTTACCGCTCCATGGCTCTTATAAGTCTTTAGGATTTTCTAAACTCCATCTCAATGGATTCATTGGTCCCCTACAGTCATCTCGACTATTGGAACCTTGAGAATGAATGCTGGCTCTATTCTATGCAGTTGCCTCCAACCTCTGGTGGCCTCTGCTTTTGCTCTCAGCACTGGCTCTCACGAGCTTCTCGGTTCGCTCGACCTCCAAGTGACTCTTTGTCAATTGAGCTCTCTAGTTTCAATCGACCTCCAAGTGACTCTTTGTCAATTGAACTCTCTGGTTTCAATCGACCTACAAGTGACTCCAAGATTTTTCCCTATCAATTGTGCTCTCTGGCTTTTGTGAGGCATCCTTCCGGCTCTATGACTTCCTGTCTGTTTCTCTGTGTGTAATCATTCCTCTGCCTCTGCATTTCTTCGACTGGCCCTCTAGCTCTCTAGCTCTGTGGCTCTACGACTGGCCATATGGATCGTTGGCTCTGTGCTCTGCATATTACATAATGCATCATTGTTATAGAAACGCCCCACTACGACATGGAACCAAACGTTGTAGGAATAGGGACCGCTTCACAATGAAAAGAAACAGGCGACATTTCTTCGGACAAATTCGCGAAAACGGAACAAAATTCCAATACACAGATATAATGTGAAACTATATTGAAAATCTGGATTTCAAAATTTATAAAATCGTGTTTATAAACCCGTCGGGTCCGTCCTATCATCGCAAATCACAATCACATAGGTGGGAGGTCAAAACACCCAAATACACTGAAATACAAAGAAATCTGCATAACCCAGACTTCAAATGATATGAAATCTCATCCATAAACTCATCAGGTTCATGCCTTGATCACTAATCACAATCGCATGTCACATATGTGAACGGCCCTTTGTGTTGTTTTGATGCAATGCACCGATCATTGATCGGCGCTATCGCATATCACATAATCGCATGTCACATTGTCCTCCTGCCATGCCTTTATCCCTTCAACGCTCTGATCTGATACATCTTATAGATCCGATAAGGGTTTAGGCTGTGGAATATAATATTTTGGGTCTGCCTCCACATAACTCCATCTCCGATCGCTTTATCCGCATATCGTGAGTCACTTCATTGGCATATCAGCCCCATCACATGTGATCTGATCTCCGATCACTCCGATCAGCGCTATCGAAGTATCACAATATCGCTTATCGATGTTTCATCATATCGGTGGTCAGCATATCACTAGTTCCATGGCCCGCAGTCTTGCCTCTCCGATTTGCGATCACAGATCACATCTGGACCATTGATTCCCTTTTGATCTGACGGCTGACAATGCTCATCACAATTGGCCCATCGCAAGTCTTCATGCATTTGGTTAAGTCTTCCCTTTGGCTTTCTGTGATGTGATATAATATTTCTCGATTTCCTTTTCGACCAATCAAACAAGGCCAAGTGGCCAAATCTTGGCCTGCCATGTGTCAACTATGGATTGGCCTAGTGAGCCCATACCAAAAATCGACATTTTCAATATAGTTTGAAGATTAATGAAATTGTCTCCTTTTCTAAGGACATTGGACAATTTTCATTTTAAAATAACTCCTTCATCCAGAGTCTGTTTTGGTCCATTAAAATTGCAGTAGTTTCAAATTGAAAATATCTACGAATGAGACTATTCCCATGAGCATCCTTTGACTTTCATTTTCCTATGTGAGGAAGATTCATAGACATAGAAGTCTATGTTAGATCCATTTTGGATCACGCCTTCCAACTAAAAATCTTTTGGACTCCAAAAGACTGATATACTGATCTGAACAGTAAATGAGAGTACCTCACCCTCTTCTTTCAGCCTCCATACAATTGCCTTGCATAGTGCCTCTGAACCAAAGCATTTGAACACTCCCTTTCTGGATGTGCTTGTCCTCCTGGGAAGAACTGTCTTCCTCCTTGACTTCCTATAGAACTCTTGTTGAGAAGGTCACAGAAGGTAGTTTTAACTTCTTTGCCTTGATCATTGATCCAAGGTGGCTCAAACCAATGTGAAGTTACATCTGCTTCACAAAATTTTCATTGGTACCTGTTTGACATACTATCAACAACAACTGTTAACAACAACAGGATTACAGACAACAACTGGATGGCCTAAACTTCTACTTCAACAAAAGAAACATATTTTCACATCTTGTGAACACCTCCATGTCTTTACATTTGCATACAAATGATTGACTAGAAAACAAGCCAAAAAAACATGCTTTTAAAACAATTTACCCTTCAAGTCAATCATGTAGAAAAAGAATTCTACAATTCTTTTTCAAAGATGAAATACTTCATCAACATCTCCATCTTGGAGACCAAATCAACTTTCCTCAAGTCAATATTGCAGTACATGCATGTTTACAACAAAGTAATCAACCCTTCAAGTTAATCACACATACATGTTCAAATACAAGGAAATCATCAACATCCATGTGTTCATGCATATCATGCTTATGCATGCATTTCTCCTTTCAACTTTCACTTAAACACACTATACTTTCAAAGCTGAAATGAATATAACGTTGCAGCAATAAAGTGAGTCTCCTACTCAGCTTTTCCATTCACCTTCTTGGTAAAAACCTTCAACTTGCATTCCATTAACAAAGAAATGAAAATAGATGCATTATATCAATACATGCAATCTTAATTGGATAAGAATTCTAACCATTTATTACCAATACATTTCAAAGGTCCTACCTCTGTTTGCACATCAGCATCAACATGTGAATCATCCTGAAACACATCAATCATTGGATCTTTCTTCCCATCCCTACCATTCTTTCTTTCCACCTTCTTCAAGTTTCGTGGAAGCATTGTTGGATTCAGAGTCCAACATTTTACAGCAATATGTACTTGCTTATGGCAATAAGTGCAACACATGTGCACCTTCTTGATAGCTTGATTTTCCTTGTCTAGTGGACCTTTGGCTTTTTGCTTCCTTTCCTTCAAAAATTTCTTGTATGCAGCCATTCTCTTCCAACATCTAGAAACATTATGGTTATCCAAACCACAAAAGTAACATGCAATGTTTTTCCAATGCTTATATGGAAATTTATCATGCTTAACATAATGAAAAGGAATATGATTACAACCAGATTTATACCTTTCTCTTTCACCTTTATTACCTTCATGAGGAGGTGAATCGAAGAAGAAGTAGCTCCCTTTGGAACACTATCAATCTCTTCATTGCTTTCAGAGTTTCCACAAATCTCTGGTTCAAGTGTATGCTTATGAACACATTCTTCTTGAAAGTGATGTTTCAAGCTATTGCATTCCCCATGAATACAATCTTTACACTCTTGAGGTAGAAGACCTGAAATGAAAGTCCTTCTAGGAACTGTTTCATTTGCCTTCATGGAAGCTTTGGAATTTTCTCCATAATATTGTCCATAGCCAACAACCAAATACTTAGGCATTTCCTCAACCATTATTGGCTCAACTATACCCTATGCATGTTTGCCCAATCCTTTTCCTTCATAGCCCATTTTGGACATTAACTTGGACCCTATGCCTCTAGTATGTTTTTCAAAAGAACCAACATAAACATTCTTAGAAGAATTTGAGGACAAACAGGAATTGTTTACCTCTTCTTGAAGCTGATACTTAACTAAGGATTCTTTGGCAACAAAGAGTTGTGTCTCCAACTCATGCATCCTTTACAAGTTCATATTTACAATATGAAGTTGCCTCTCCATTTCCTACAATTTATCAAAAAGCAACTGCTTCTCTTCCTGTAATTTATCAAAAAGCAACTGCTTCTCTTCCTTCATGGAATTCAACTTCTCTCTAAGTATGATGCTCTTCCTTCCATCCTCATACATTTCTCTCACCATATCCCATCATGGTGAAAAAGCCTTGCTTCATGTCTTCATCAAAGAATCTTGTGAAGAAAGAAGAATTTGAGGACTCACTTGTAGAAGTTGTCATTATCAGAATGAACAAAAGAACTTCAAACAAGATTAAAAAAGAGCTTATTCAAGAAACCTTTTGCAACAAACCTCTTGTTCTTAAAGGATTTCTTTTAGGTCCTTTGGGATAAGAAGAATGCCTTCAACCATTCTTCCTTCTTGTCCTCTCTTGGACTTAGCTTATCAATAGCTTTCCCTGAACCTTTGCAACTCAAACAACAGTCAGTTTACAAACAATCAAACAAAAGAATTTGACTATTTCAACACCTTTCAAGTCAAGCAAATAGATTTCTCTGTCAATCAAGCATCCTTCTTTCATAAATCAAGCATCTTGATACCACCTGCTCTAGTATAACTTGCTCTGATATAACTACCTCTGATATCACTTTCTTTGAAGGTGGGGTTAATCAACCTGATGCTCTGATACCACCTGATATGAAATGGGGCTCTAAAGGCTTCTTGTCAAGCTTAAAAGAACCTCTCCCACTCCAAAGCTTATATATTCCCAGGATCTATGCTTATGATTGATAATTTGCGGAATTAAAAGTGTTTAAAATAGGTGTATGCTTGTGTTATTTTTTAGATTTTTCAAGTGCTTATGTACATTTTCTAATGCTCATGTAAAACACACATAATAGTAAATATAATGCAGCAAATAAGAAAACACATGAGCCAACAATATAATATGGATTTCACCATGATATCTTGGGCTATGTCTCCTTGAGATCTAATCAACTCGACTAAGCTCTTTAGGATTATGGTAATTCTTCTTTTACAAGTTCCACACTTAACTCCATAGGTTTACAACT
Source organism: Pinus tabuliformis (assembly GCA_031772625.1). Taxonomy (NCBI): domain Eukaryota; kingdom Viridiplantae; phylum Streptophyta; class Pinopsida; order Pinales; family Pinaceae; genus Pinus; species Pinus tabuliformis. The sequence goes on along the minus strand of CM062818.1, from coordinate 981,725,240 downwards.
GTACCTATGGGCTTAGAATACCATCTTACCCTTAGTTTTCCTTACTCTGAAGACAGATCTAGGCTTCTCTGGACTAGACTCCTTCAATTAGTGCTCTGAGCTATCTTGAGCTCTAGCTTGCACCAACTCCCTCAGAATTCTTTCACTACCTCTAGAACTCCTTCTTCTATCTTTAGCACACTTTAGACATCAGCAATAGCTTGATCATTTGATCTCTTTGTTGTTCTGAAACTTCGTTACTGCTCCATGGCTCTTAGAAGTCTTTAGGATTTTCTTAACTCCATCTCAATGGATTCAGTGGTCCCCTATAGTCACCTCGACTATTGGAACCTTGAGAATGAACACTGACTCTATTCTCTGCAACTTCCTCCAACCTCTAGCAGCCTCTGCTTCTGCTCTCAGCTCTAGCTCTTGGCTCTGGCCCTCAGCTCTGGCTCTCATGAGCTTCTGGGTTCACTCGACCTCCAACTGACTCTCCATTAATTGAGGTCTCTAGTTTCGCTCGACCTCCAAGCGACTTCAAGATTTTTCCCTGCCAATTGTGCTCTCTGGCTTTTGTGAGGCATCCTTTCGACTCTGCGACTTCCTGTCTATTTCTCTATGTGTAATCATTCCTCTACCTCTGTGTTTCTTCGATTGGCCCTCTAGCTCTCTAGACTTGTGGCTCTACGAGTGGCCATCTGGCCCGTTGGCTCTACGTCTTACATAATGGATCATTGTTACAGAAATGCCCCATTACAATGTGGAACCAAACGTTGTAGGAATAGGGACCATTTCACAATGAAAAGAAATAGGCAACCTTTCTTCAGACAAATTCCCAAAAATGGAACAAAATTCCAATACACAGAGATAATGTGAAAATACATTGAAAATCCAAAAATCTGGATTTCAAAATTTATAAAATCGTGTTTATAAACTCGTCGGGTCCGTCCTATCATCGCAAATCGCAATCGCACAGGCGGGAGGTCGAAAAACCCAAATACACCGAAATACAAAGAAATCCGCATAACCCAGATTTCAAATTATATGAAATCACACTCATAAACTCATCGGGTCCATGCCTTGATCGCTAATCACAATCACACATCGCATATGTCAATGGCCCTTTGCATTGTTGTGATTCAATTCACCGACCGCTCCGATCGGCGCTATCGGAGTATCGCAATATCGATTATCGACATTTTGGCATATCAATAGTCGGCATATCACTGGTTCCATGGCCCGCAGTCTTACCTCTCTGATTCGCGATCATCGATCACATCTTGACTGTTGATTCCCTTTTGATCCGACGGCTAACAACACTCATCACAATCAGCCCATCGCAAGCCTTCATGCCTTTGGTAAAGTCTTCCCTTTGGCTTTTTGTAATGCGATATAATATTACCTAATTTCCTTTTCGACCAATCAAACAAGGCCATGTGGCCCAATCCTGGCCTACCATGTGTCAGCTGTGGATTGGCCCATGAGCCCATACCAAAAATCAACATTTTCAATATACTTTGAAGATTAATGAAATTTTCTCCTTTTCTAAGGACATTGGACAATTTTCATTTTACAATAAATCCTTCATCTGGAGTCTGTTTCGGTCCTTTCAAATTGCAGTATGTTCAGATTGAAAAGATCTACGCAATGAGGCTATTCCCACGAGCATCCTTTGGCTTTCATTTTCCTATTTTAGGAAGATTCATAGACTTAGAAGTCTATGTTAGATCCATTTTGGATCACATATACTCCATATAAAAACGATGTAGCTGAAAGGAAGAATCACACCTTAAAGGAAATGGCTATTTGTATGCTTCAATCTAAAGGACTTAGTCTTAATTTTTGGGTAGAAGAAATTAACTGTGAAAATTACATAGTAAATTGCACTCCTACTAAGGTTTTAAAGAATATCACTCCAAAAGAAGCATGGAGCTCAATTAAACAAGATGTAAATCACTTTCGTGTTTTTGGAAGTGAAGCATGGGCCCATATTCCAGATGAGAAACATAAAGCCTTAGAACCTAAGAGTGAAAAATGTTTTTTTTTTGGATATTTTGAAGATTTCAAAGGATATATACTTCTTCAACCTAAATCCAAAAATGTTATGATTATAAGAGATGTAGACTTTGTTGAAAATATATTGGCCTACAAGCCTAGTTCAGTGGATGTGTCACCTCTCTCTATCCCTTCTACTTCTTAAAATATTTCTTCTTCATATGATGACAGTGAGAATGAAAATCCTCCCCCACATTCTCAATATCCTCCTTCAACTCCTCAGCTTCCAAAATAGGTCTGTGCTACTCAGGATGCAGCAAGTGATCATACAGATCAGCGTCGTACATGTTCTTGCTTCAATAGAGCCTCTTATTTACTAGGTAAAGCTTCAAAAAATTATGATCCTAACACATTTGCATAAGCTTCATGCCATCCAGATTGGGACACAACTATTAATGAAGAACATCATTCACTATTGGCTAATGATACATGGGATATTATTCCTCTTCCAAAGGAACGAAAGCTTGTTAGATGCAAATAGGTTTACAGAACCAAGTTTGGACCAGATGGAAAAGTTGATAAACATGAAGCTCGTCTTGTTTCTAAGGGATTTTCACAAGTTCAAGGAATTGACTATAATAAAACCTTCTCCCCTGTTGGAAAAATGAACTCTATCCGCCTAGTTCCTTCCCTTGCTAGCTCTTTCAAATGGGAAGTGCATCAGATGGATGTTAAATCTATCTTCTTGCATGGGGACTTTCATGAAGAAATCTATATGGAAAAAACTCTTGGCTTTATACAAATAGACTCCATCCTTGTATGTCAACTTAGGAAATCCATTTATGGTCTCAAGCAAGCCCCTTAGGATTGCTATGCCAAAACGGATAACTTTCTTTTGGATACTCACTTTTCTGGGTATCATTCTGACAATACTGTATACACCAAGAAAGTGGTTAAGTCTCCCATCATTCTTTTTCTTTATTTTGATGATGTCATCCTTACTTTGAGTGATCCCAAGTAGTTTGGAGTGAAACGTTTAGTCACTTGTACATACCATGAAGTTTATGCTACCTTATATCATCGAAAATTTTTATATCTGACCCATACCCGTCTTGAATTTTCCTTTTTTGTTGGCCTTGTTGCTCGATTTATGCGAAACCCACCTGAAATTCATTGGAAAGAAGCTAAAAGAATACTTTGTTATGTTCTAGGTATAGTTCAGTTTGGGATTCATTACATTGTAGAAGCATCTCCTCTATTGGTTGGTTTCACTAATTCCGATTGGGCTAGTGACCCTGATGATCGGAAGTCTATTGCAGGTTATGTCTTCACTCTTCGTTCTCGAAATATTACATGGGATTGCAATAAACAAAGTACAATTTCTCTTTCTTCAGCAGAAGCAGAGTATCGTGGAGACGTAGAAGCTAGTAAGGAAGCCATGTGGCTTCGTCAGATAATGTCAGAGTTTGGCTTTCAACAGCAGCATCCAACTACACTTTTGTGCGATAATCAAAGTTCCATTAAACTATGCAAAGATCCAATCCAACATCAGGGCAACAAACACATTGAACTACACATGCACTTCAACAAAAATCTCATTCATGACCATGTTCATGAAGTGCAATATTGTTCAATCGATGATCAAGTTACAAACATCTTTACAAAGGCTCTCACAGAGGCGAAGTTTACTAAACTTTGATTTATGGTTGGAGTTCAGGAAGTTGTCACTAAGGGGGGATAGGCTATAATGCCTCGTTCCTTCTCCTATTGTGTCATCTTTGTACATCCTTTAGTCCTATCCCAAACTTTCTTAAGGGGGGATGTTAGGATATTCTGACACAGAGGAAATAGTTAAGTATAACTTGGTCTAGTGTATAGTTAGGTAGAGTGTTTTTCTTTACTATGTACTTTTTGTAACTTACAATCTAACTATCATGATATATTCTAGACATGAAGCCATCCGATGGTTCATTCTCTCCTCGGTATCACCGACACTTAATCGGTGGCTTAACACCCGATTGGTCCATGATCTCTATTTAAAGAAAATGGAGGGTCATTTGTAAGGTGATCATTCATGAGAGAAGCTTATGTAAATCTTATCTCTTTTACATTAATAAATTTCCTGAAGTAGTCGCGTTAGCTCAAGTCGTTGAATATTACCCTCTTTGAAGGATTTAACCATGTCAAGAATACTTGTGTACTGATCTGTGATCTATTTGTGAGCAGTGTCCTTTGGTGTTATATCTAAAGAACTTACCCTCTAAATTAATACAAACCTAGAGTTATTCAACCAGTTGCAAATAGACCACAAGTTCAATATAGAAGACCTTTTCAACCTCAAATTTTGCAAAGACCAAATAATGACCAGTAAATCCAACCTCCCTTATTGATTGATGATTAAGACCCTGACAAAACCATTCTTGTTGTTACAAATGATATCAATCTGTTTGAAGATTATGCATCCCACAATGAAATTGTTCAAATAAATCAAGATCGGATCTCTACCCAAGATCAAGAAAGTTCTCAAATTTCTGAATATCAAGCTTTTTATGAGTTTCTCATTGCTGATGTAAACAAAATATATGACTTAAGGCCTAGACCAAGACCTAGTAGACCAACCAGAAAGGTAACCTTTTATGAACCTCAAGTTCAAACTTCTGAAATACAAACATCATCAAGTGAAAAACATAATCAGTTACCGGAACAAAATATTCCTAAAAAAACTACTCCAACAATTTTTAATGTTGAAAAAGAATTAGAAAGCATTAATATTCCATTTCCGTTATCTAAACTCTCTAAAAATATAGTTTATAAAAATCAAATTTCAAAATGGATTCAATCTTCAATTATTCATGTAGAAGAAGATGTCATAAGTTTGAAAGATTAAAAACCTCAAGTAGTTTTTTGTCCTAGATATGATATGATTGATGAAAGTGTTCCTCCCTTCTATGTCACCTTGAAAAGTCATGATAAGATTTTATATAATTTCATGTTAGATTATGGGGCGTCTCATAATTTAATGCCTAAAGTAATCATGGATCAAATTCAATTAAAAATTACTAGACCATATCATGATATGTATACTTTTGATTCTAAAAAAGTACATTGCCTCAAATTAATAAAGGATTTAGTCGTAACACTTGCCCAAATCCTCATCAAAACTATAGTCTTGGATATAGTGGTTACAAATATTCCACCCAAATTTGGAATGTTACTATCTAAATCTTGTTGTGCAAAATTAAGAGGGAATTTACAAATGGACATGTCTTTCACTACAATCCCAGTTTATGGAGGTGAACATTTAAGGTTATTACTGTAGCAGCTGCAACACCCTCCAAATTTTTGGCCTCCACTCAAATTTTAGAGCCTACTATGGATCCTGTGATCGATCATTCCTTAGTCACTTATTGGTCAGTTGATTATTTCAAGCCCCCTTTTCATATATATCAAGTGTCGCTCACACTTTTATCTTTATATAGCAAGTGTTGTCTTCGAGCATGGGAGTTATCACTTGTCATGAAAAGGGGAGTTTTGGTTTGCATAAGGGGATAATATTTGTGAAGATGAGTTGTTATTATCATATAGACATGTTTCGCACTCAGTTTCAAGGTTTCACACACCATTACACAAGTGTCATAATTATCCTTTAAAAATTCCATCAATGGGGCCACACATGTCATAAGCTGCCTCAAAGGTTATTGAATTGAGAGAAGTATGCTTTCATATGTTCAGGATGATCTATGTTATATCACCAAGTATCCAAGTGTGTGATCACAATCAAGTTCTATCACTTTTCACATCAGTTCCACTAACCCCATACTTAGCCAAATTCCAGAGGCTTCCTGGCAAACTAACTTAATCCAGCCTTCCTAAACTACACACTTTGCATTAGCAACCCTCAATATTTTTCCTTTCTTGTTGGAACTGCATAATGTGTAGAAATCCTAGCCTCCCTTGGCCTACAAAAATATGCATATGCTTCATCTAGTGTCCTTCCCTCAGTTGGAGCTCACTACCTTTAGAAACTGCGTAGTTTTGTCTCTCAAACCTCTCAACATATTAGCCCCTCTTGTCTCCTGAAACTGATGATTTTTTCCTCCTAGGGCCCCATCCTATAACAACCAATACCTACTTGAACTAAACAATTTTTTCCCTTAGTGGGCACTGCGAAAATTTTTCTCACTGTCAGGACTGTGCATAAATGTCTCTTAGTATGGCCTGAGTAGCACACTATGCAGTGTTAGTGATCAAGATCAACCCTTGGTTGCTTGAACTGTGCAAGTACACAATCACTGGGAATTCTCCCCTGACCTATCACTCAGTCCCATCCTAGTTCATGAATCCAAGTGCTCTATATTAGGCTAGGGGTTTTCAAACTGATGTCCTCTCCCCATGAGTGAGTTTCAGATGCAGGTACTCTCTTACACTGTGGACATATGATGAAGAAGCAGATGAAGAAGGAGGACATGCTAGACGAAACTTAAGGAGCTGAGGACAAAAGATAATCATCAGATAATAAGACCAAGGAAACCTGGGGTATGATATAAGGTCAGAGATCAAGACTGCATGAAGACTCCATCTGATTCACAACACTTTAGAGGGTAGTTACGAAAAACAAAGCACATCTTTCATGAAGTTGAAATGCACCTATTGGTGTAGCATGAAGGATATCTTATCATTTTCATATCATTATGTCTTCAATGACATGTATGGTCGCAACACCGAAAGTCATTCCATGTGGCTTTTCTAAGTGTTTTGCTCCCTTTCGAAAGATAGGCAAGATGTTGGCTTTTTGCATGCTAACTATTGCACTTTATGAATAGACTCATTTTAGTGGTTCCAAGGGCTCATATTTGTGTTTATGATTTTTATGAACCATGTAAACCCATGTCGCACTCATTCACAAAATTTTGAGAATTGTATAAGTTTCTTCAGAGTCGTCATAAAGTCTATCCTAGGTTTCACACTTGTCATAGCTAGTCATGAAGCAACCACACACAAGCAAAAGTGTTGGTCATGTGACATGGGTGATCAATGTTGGTGAGTCATCATGTACTTTAAGTGTTAGGATAGAGTCTAAGCTCCATCACTTCACCTATCAGTTCCACTGGTCTAAGACTTAGCCTTTTCCGAAGAAGCTCCCTGGCCCTTCAACTTGACTTCACCCAGCTTGCCTAGACTACGCATTGCGTGGTTCCAGTCAGCAAGTTGTGACCTTGACCCTTATATATGTGTAATTCGAAGTTCCTATCCCCCAAGACTACAACATTTCATAATTTCTGAGCCTAGGACCGGTCCTCTCTTCCAAAACTGCGCAAAAAGCAGTCAACCTTCCTCTCCAAAACTGCACAGAAATATTTCACACTGGCCCCTCCTTCAGTCGAACTTATTGTCTCTCAAAACTATGCAAAGATTGTCCCACAACCTAGCCTGAACTATGTATTGTGCAGTTCTAGGCCTCAAGCGTCAACCTTGACTGCTCAGAATATGAAATGTGCAGTCACTAAGCCTCTCTCTCTAACTTAAAAGCTACTTCCAGCTCAGTGTTTGAAGTTTAACCCACCATCTTAGACTAGGGTGTTTTTGGGCTGATGTCGTCTCACCATGAGTAAATTGTAGATACAGGAACCTAGCAGGATGAAGAAGAATGATATGAAGTGGAAGACATGCAAAGGACATTATTGTAGCTAATTATGAAATTCGATCCATCAAGGCAAAGAAAAGGGACATTAATTCGCGACCACAACCCAAGATTTGAGATCATTAAAGATTCCTCTCACCAAGCCATGAGAAGGTGGAAGACAAGAGAATGCTCAAGAAGACATCACTCACAACAGCAACAGTGGCCTAAAACTACCACAACATCCAAGCAGTATATCTCAGCAGTGTCATGTCATATCTTATCATCAGCAGTCATATTCCACATCATCATTGTGGACCATGTATATTATATTCAAATGTATTGTAAAGTGGAAGTCCAAAGGACACACATGAATATGGACAGCCATGTAAGTTGAAAATTCATAGAAATTTTAACAATCACGAGGATATTCAAAGAGTCACAAAGGGGGAGCATCACCCCTTAGTTATATATACCCCCTCATTGTATAAGCAAATGAATTTTAACCTTGGCTCCTCCCGCAAGGCATTAGAGAGATCAGCTAACACTTTGAAGAGCAAGGAGTGGTTGCAATGTCCCACTACTAAGGCTAGTGATGTACATTGTAAACATGTGTCTTCTAACTTTTTCTTAATAACAGAGGTCTTTTAAGACTAGCACGTTCTTCATGCATGGACTATGAATGTTTGTAAGAGTATTCTATGGACATTTGTATTTCAATTTTTCTTTCAAATGTACTAAGATAGTTGAACTATTTCATTTATTTTAGTGCTTATCTTATTGAGAACGTTTTTTAATAGTTTTTATTGTTGTCCCATCCTTGTGGACTATTCCGTGGGATACTAGACATATCTTTCCTTGTTTGTTGTTTGTAATGACCGTCGAACCTACTGTGGACTATTCTGCTAGCGGTTAAACAGAGCCTTTTGGTTCATTGTGTCTCTTCTTGGGTGGTACCATTACCTCTCATTTAGAGGCTCACTTTTCTCTCCCCTTTGCAGTAGAAGGACCTTGATATAGTTACAATTACACACTCACCAGGCACACCTCCCTTTCTTTTCAATGACACCCTTGCATCACTCTCCTGTGATGACAACTAGAGCCAAGGAAAATCTTTAAGGATTTGGAAACCGGTCTTGTATAGTAGATGGGACTCCTACACCAAATGGTGTTAGATCTGCTTGGGACTTCATATCGGGGAGATCCCCTTGGTTGGCGGATTTCCATCACTATCAATAAAATGGCACTAGAAGGAGGGCCAGACGATAAGTTGTGCCCACTGAGTCTAGTTTGAATATCTTGTTTAAAATGGCTCTTCCCCAAGTCATCATCCTGGGATGTTTTTCTAAAGAGCTTAATTGTATCATCCCTACAAAAGTTATTCATAACCTGTCCAAATCTAATTTTGATGGTGAGGGTGAATCAACTTTTCATGAACATCTATTTCAAGTTGTTTGTCTTTTTCCTTCTAATAGAATATGTTGCAAATATTTCATGGCTATATTACTCACCCTCACATTCAAAGGTCATGTGAATTGATGGTATCATACATTACCCATTTCTTCTATCCATTTATTCGATCAACTTTCCAAGAACCCTCATAAAGCCTTCGATAAGTATAACTACCAAGATGTTTGTCGAAGAATCAATATTTTGAGAAGGAATCTTGATGAATGATTCAAGGATTTTTCTAATCAATTCCTTCACCTCTGTTATGAAATTCCTAAAAAACATTTGAATTGGGATTTCTTGAAACAATAGTTTGAGTGCTTGTTTTTGTCTCTGCATATGGTGAACTTGAACCTCCTCATTGTTATGCTTCCCCAACACTTGTGAATCATGAGGCACCTCAAATTTCAGAGGAGGAGCTTACTACTCCTTTTTTTCTTTGTCCTCCTCTCTTTCGAATCCCGATGAAAATGCCTCCTTGAGGTGGTTGTAAAATTGGGAAATCTGTGAATCAAATCTCCAATACATCTTCTCATTATTCTTTGGCTTTGCATGATTTCAATTCAATGGAGGAAAGTCCATAATGGCTCATGAAGCCTACGGTGATTACTCACAACTCCGTTTCACAATATGTTGTCACCGTTCACAACTCTAGTCCCAAATCTAATCCTAATTTCTGTTATCCTCTATCATCTACATATCCTAACTCTTTGCACCATGACCCGCTTGAAAAATCTATTCCACCAGCTAATTTCTCACAGTCTCTTATTTCTCAATCTATTGGCTCAAACTGTGATCAAGTACAAGGCAGTCACATTACATAGGTAGAGGAGAAGAAAGGTGAAGGTGATTTTAATATTTCCTCTCTTTTTTAGAATCTTCCATGTCAAACTAATTAGTTTCCACTCTTTGATGATTCTCAATCTACTAATATTGGTACAAAATCAAATGCAATCAATTCTTTCAATTAACTCCCATCCTTGGGCAATAATCATTCCTCTATTTCCACATGCCACAATAAATGCCCAAATACATCATACGATCTTTCAGTTTCTCATGAAGATTTTAATTTAGATCTAGAATTTGATTCAGTCAAAGAAGATGTTCTTATCGAAACTTCCTCTTCACCTCACTTTCCCTTGTGTCCTACCATTTTTAATACATCTACTAGCAATGAAGATACTCTATTCTCTTTAGCTTCTTCATCTAATGATTTATCCCCTCAATTGACACAAGGTGGTGAGGTTTCCCATGATGAGATATAAAATAGTCAAATCATAGAGAAACCTTCCCACCCCTCATCATATATTCTCTTTCATGAGGAAAACTATTCAAAACATCTTTCTCATGAGATCTTACCAATTCATTTATCTTTGAATTTGTGATCAGAAGAGTCTTCTGATTTGAGCAATCTGGTTGTTGAAGTTGAAAAATCTAGTAAAATATGTGACAGAGATGGCAACTATCCGAGAAGAAATGGTCTTATTGAAAATAACAATAATGGTTATCCTCAAAACATGCATGGTCTAGTTCAAGCTTCAAAATGTGATTCTACAATCTTGGGAAGTTTCGAGACCTACCAGGGAGTCGAGGCACTTCAAATTCCACTAAAATTTATATCAGGATCTCATGAATCTATTAAGCCCCTCGAACTAAGTCAGGCCTTATTTCACTCACACAATCCATCTCTCTTCATGGGTTCACTCAATGTAAATTTCCTTGTGAAAATAGTTTGGTATTCTGAGTGTGACCTTTCAAATTTTCAAGATTTTACTTCTAACCAAATTCATGAATCTGTTACAATTCATTCCTCTTCATGAAAATATCTCGCATCAAACTCAGGTTGGGAATATGCATCTCTCATAAAGTCATTGAATTGAAAAGTTTATCATCTCAAGGAAGATCTTTTCCCGAAAGAATTAGGCTTATCTAATTTATCCCTTAATGGTTAGCTCCTAGGTCTTCTTGTGAATTTGATGTTGAAAATTTGTCCTCACATAGCACCATAAATTTTCTTTAGAGATAATGAATGCACATGTTGTCACAAAAATCAAGTTATTTTCCATTCATCACATCCCAACTTGTCTCATGAATTTCTGGCACTAACGTCATTTTTAAACTCTTTTGATGAATACAATGCATATACAACTTGTCGCCAGTTGAAGGAAGGTGGTCTTTCATGTTTCGCTCACAAGGAACTTGGTTCGATTGGTCAAAGAATTTGCGACACTATTTAAATTTATTTTTCTTTGATTGTTGCAGAATGGTAATCTAATGTTGCAATCGTATCATTTCATCATTTCTCTGTCTTTGGTGACTGTCATTCAACTTGTCAGTTTCCCATATTCACATCCAACAACATTTGTTTCACACCCCTTGATCTTCATTGTTCAACATCTCTCCATTCGTATTTTTGTCAAGAAGGCAAGGCACTTTAGCCTTCGCTGATGGTTATGGTAGGTCCTCACTATCTTATCATAACTATTTAGAACGATCAGGTATGTTTTCCCTTATAATATTTCCATTACAATCTCACTCCTCTAATTGAAAATTCACCATTTATAAGATTTCAAGGTTTTCAAGAGGGCCATTATGAATTTTACGATCCAATCAATGAATGGATGGAACAATATTACCAAGCAAGCTATGTAGTAAATAACAATTTCTGATATTTCCTCGTACTTGCTAAGGGGCTCAACATAGATGAATACGCATCCGAAAGATGATTCTGAGGTTTGTTGAAAAAAAGTATTCATTGAAAAGGTAAGCATGTGAATTGGATGAAAGTAGTGGTTTTGACATATATTTCTGCCCACAGAAAAGACCTTCCTTTTCTTATGCAATTTTTTCAAGTTTTTATAACTTTTGTTGCACATCACTTTTTATATGTTTTAATTTTTCATATCTTTGTGGATGCAAGTCAAGAATGACTATGGCGGTTTCACTAGAAATTTCATTATACGTGACCCCGACCTTCTAGCTCTTAAGTTAGGAGCAGGATTAGTTGCAACCTAGTTTTTCCTTTCTTGCACTCATTCTGCACTCATTCCCTATAGTCTATCTTCATTTTCTTATTCTGGTTCTACATCATGTTTTATTTAGCCATTTTGTTCTCTTATCTTTTGATTTTGTTTCTTTGTTGTGTGTTTCTTTCTTTTCCTCTTGTTTTCTTTCTTGTTGACTTTATCCATTTGTGTTCATCATGCATATAAGTGTTGTGCCTAAACCTATTTTGGCTTCTTAGTATGTTTGCAGCCGAACTATAAAGAGTCTTGTGACATTTCAGCATTTGGCTAGCCATCTGTCCATCTTCCTTATGTTGGTTACGTCTTTTGGCAAATGAAGTTCTAACAGAAAATATGATCCATCCATAAGGATAGTTTTGGTCCAACCATGAACCCACTTCCAGTTCGGAAACCTCATGCTTATTCTCATTTTTTTCTTCTTTCGTGTTCTCAAGCTTATCAAACTAGTAGAAATGAATAAAGGGAAAATCTAAATGAGAAAACCTAAATTAGAGGTCTCAATATGCTTCTCTGAAGGAACAACCTCTTCTTCTCTCAATAATTCAGAATCCCTCTTCCACCTTGTTGTGGGAAAACCAACACCCCCCATTACTTCAAATAATGGGGACCCTTTACATTAATTTTTGACTGTTGGATGTGGAGCCTGATTATATTTTGTATTCAAAGGTATTGCCACATTTGACCCCAGTTTTCGCCCGTAAAATATTCGCTGCAAGGGGGGTCCGGGGGGGCGGCTACGACCTTTGGGGAGTCCCCCCTGGGGGGGATTTCGGGGGCAGCGCCCCCGAAGCTAAGAATAGATGTAAAATTGCCTTGTAAAAGTATAGTAATTTCTAGTCAATCTGGGCCATTCATTAGGCGGAGATTTGACAGTAGAAGTTATGTTTAATTTAGGGTTTTTTTCCCTCACTATATATGAGGGAATTGTATTGCGTCTATGTAGATCTGTATTATGAGTGAGGAAGAGAGAGAAGATTGAGAGCAAAGAGGGTGTTACAATGGATCTGTTGTAGGTTGTATCTCTTCAGTTTGCTGGATAATATAAAAGGAAGGACTGGTAGTTTCTCCATGGACGTAGCCCAAACTGGGTGAACCACATATATCTATGTCTCTTTTGTTTTATGCATTTTCTATGTTTATATTTCTGCAATATTTTATGTGTTCCATTGCTCTGCAATATATATTTTTCAAACATTGACTAAAAAACTTTGATGATTTTCATTAAATTAATTATCCTAAAATTTTTCCATTTTTCTGTTTTTGTCGGATTTCTATTTTGATTGCTTCATTGAAAATTCACCTTTTCAATGGCCTGCCATTGATACTTTCTTCACCTCATTTGGTTATCTAGTTTGAAAATTTCACTCCTTTGAAATTATATCATTTTGTCGTCTGGGTTGAATTTATATACAAAATGTATAATATTTCAATTTTGCAACTTATTAAGTTCAATAGTCATTCATTGTAAATATTAACTCTTAGTTAATTTTACTATTTTTTTCATTTTTCTCTAACGATCCTACAAAATGACCCACCAAAATTATAGAATAGCTGAAAAATGTGTTTTGGAATCTCTGTAATTTACTCCAATTTATTATTTTAAAACAAATCCCCAAACCCAAAATCTCAAAATCGGAAAGTGGTTGTAGTTCAAGTTGTAGAATTTTTAATTCCACATGGGCCCCACTTTACATCACCTCTTTCATTCCAAAAACCCCAATTTAAAAATGCGATCAGAAATACGATGGGATCAAAAAAGTATGGTTCGATATTATGATATCTCATATCACAAAAAACTTTGTGTGTTCATTTAAAAATTCGCTATTTTGAAAATTATACAACGATTATCTTTATTTATCCTAAAGTTTTGATTTGACCTCCTTATGACTCCAGTTCCATCCTCGGCACTACGCCACCACCACCTCACTCGCCACTAACGTCCTTATTCCTCCTCCTTACCTTACACTCTTTATTCACCTACCTTATCCCTCTCCTCACTAACTCCTCTCCACCTCTCCATTAATACTTACAGCAAAAGCTGTTAATTATTTATTTGGTTGAATTTGTTAATTTGTTTTGGATTTTGATATAAATCGGTTAGTTATAATATAACTTGATTATAATGTAAATATAATTATATTATATTGTAATCAATTTTTAAATCATTTTTATATTAATCAAATTCATGTTTATAATTAATTTTATAATTAATTAAGATTAATAACATAATTATAATTACATTAGAATTAATTAATAAATAATTGTAATTTAATTTGGCATTAGAATTTAATTTAAAAATTCTATTTTTAGCCCAGGCAACAGAATTTCCCGAATTCTTGAAATTTTGATTCATTAACTTTGGAGGCTCATAAATTGAGTTTTACTTGGACAAATGAGGCCCAAGTCGACTCATTTGAGATATAAAATAATGGAAATTATTTCTAAAGTGGTTTCATTACCAGATTTATTCATTTAATGGGTCTAAAATTCAACAGAATATCAAGCTCTGATTTTTTTAAAACAAATCTAAATTTCTTAGTTTAATTTTCTGCATTCTCATTTGCTCACAACTTCTCCTGAGTGCAGATCCATTCATCTATGTTGTCATTGACAAATTACATCCTCACAGCCATCAATAGAAAGTTCAAATTTCCTTTTGATTTAATTATTTAATTATATATGATTGAAGATATTTTATTCGAGTCTTGGTATTTTGATTTGATTTTATATTTTAATTTAATTTAATTTGGATTTGTTTTTTGCGGGGAAATAGTTGAAGAGATGAGAAGAAGAAGATCTCAATCAATGAGAATGCTCCAACAAGAGAAGAATGGGATTTTGGGCAATGAAAATTGATGGAGCATAACTACTCTTCAACAAATTTCTTATTTGAGAATTCTTTTTGTAAATATTATAAATAGGAGGTTGTAAAATGTATTAGATACTTCTCTCCTCTGCAATTATGGAATTCCTAAAAACACTATTGTAATGAGGATTTAGAGTTGTAGGTGAGAGGAATCCTAGGGGGAAGAAGAATCTATATTACAATATTTTCATCTACTTGTGGAGAAACTCTTTTTATTGTGTACCACTATTGTAAGGATGAGGTCATTTATGCAAGAAAGTGATCAATTGAAGGCCTATAGGATTGGGCACTACTACCGTATTGTGAGGTTTTGTAATTCAATTTTCTTTTATTAATAAAGATTTGTTTCAGTGGTTTTCATATAGCACTACTGTTTGTTGAAATCATAAATGTAAATTCTTTCCCAATTTTTCAATTTACATTTATAGATGTATGAATTAATTCTTGGCTTCATGCACTATTGTTGAATTTTAATTTTTAATTCATTAAAAGCATAATTAGACTATTTTACAATCTTTATCCTAAATATAATTTGAAAACTGAAATATACATAGGAACAAATAGTGATAATCTTAGATCGGCAAGCTATCTTACTATTTAGGATCATAATTGTTTGCTTGCATACATGATGTCTTATTTGAACTAATCCAGTAATCCATCATGATCTTTTTGATTCTTATGCATATGATAAATAAGGAGTTGGATATATTTTCAATAAGCTCTTATGTAACTATTTACCAAGAGTTTGATTGTTAGTATTTATGTTAACAAGGAATCATATCTTGTGAGCTATCTCCTCGATCTAATTCCTTCATCTTATTTCTAATTCTTTAAAGTTTATTTTCCCTGTTAAGTTAATTGGTTCTTGATTGAAAGAAGGATTTATCGTTCCTTCAATCGAGATAGGTTAGATTAATTTCATCTTATATTAGTTATGGCATGTGTTATCATACCCTTTTGCATTTTGTAAATCCTCTTTTTAAGAGGAAAAACGTTAGAGTGGTTTAACTGTGTCCTTAAAAAAGTTGAAGTGTCATTCTCTTACCTAATCAACAAGAAGAATCGATTTGATCTCCGTACCTACTGGAAACTAAAGACACATCCTAAACTGATAGTAATAGGGAAAAGATAACTGGACCTAGTTAAACCAGTTGGAACCACCATTCCAAACGGAAAAGGAGCTGCTTTAAGATCCAGACTGTGTGGTCTCCCTTATATTGTTACAGGCACTAAATTTTGAGCCTTCAACATTTTTGGCACTAGAAGGAGGGTCTGATACTTGTTCTCCATTGGAGTCTTTGTATTCTAACATTTTATTTTTACTATAATGTCTCCTCTTAAACTTCCAATTTGGAGTTTTATTTCTGGATGAGCATTTGCCAATACTCCACCGAAATTGGTATATTCTTGTCTCGGGTAACGTTTAACGGTAATAGGAATACTTTTGCATTTAATCATGTTTTACAATTCATTCAAAAAATTTCAAATCCTACTTTTCATGATATTGATGAAGGCATTTTATGCAGGATTGTTACACTTACATTCTTGGAAAAAGTTAGAAGCTAGTGTCAATCGCTTCCAGTTGCCTCCATTCATAGTTGGGATCAATTTATTACAATGTTTCTTTGTTAATTTTATGGCTATGTCTACGAACATGTATGTGACGATTTTGAAGATTTAGGAAGGTTCTAAAATGTCTCTTTTATTGAATTTTCAATTCGATTTCGTTTAAATTACTTGAGATTTAAAAATTAAAGATAAACCTTCAAAAGAGGAATTATTAGATTGGTTTGAATATATTTACTCTCTTCCTCCCATTTATAATCTGTGTGGAATTATTACAAGCTTTGATCAATCCTCTTCAAATTTTATTAACATAATTGAATATTCCAACATAGAGGTGCATACCATTCATGACAAAGTGGCCTTAACCAGGTATGATAAATTATTAAATTTAGTCCACACCTCTTACGATATTAATGATAATCATGCTAATGAACCAGTGTTGCAAATCTTAGAAAATTTCACTAATCAACTGCAAGAGGGCACTAGCAATAATCTTGGAGAAATTGTTGTCTTAAAACTAGAAAATAAGATTATAAATCAACAAGTACAAATGGTAATTAAAGTTTTCAATAACGCTCAATTTGCTATAGAATTTCTGAATTCTTTCATGATGATAAAATTCAAAATTCAAGACAACAAAGCAACGTTCTTCAATAAAGCACAATTAGGCGAGTAAATGATCTTAAATCTGAAATTTGCAATGAATAAAATGCACAAGATTTCTCAAACAAAGACTTTTTTAAATTCATTGCTTCTGATTCTCATTTTTGCCCTTATCCTGATATTTTTGTTGAAAGCAATTTATTCCTTCTTTACAATAATATTATTCCCAAAAACATAGAGGTCGATATAAATGAATTTCCAAATATTTTTTATCAAGATACAAAATCAAGCATTGATCATTCTTTTTTTATTAATATTCCTTGTTTTGATACATTGGATGAGATCTAAGGCAATTCTCATGAATGTCACGAGGTCAGTTATGATAGTTACTTTGACATTAAGGATATTGATTTGTCTCCTTCTTAATTGGATCCTCATGATCAAAGTCGAATCACATGTGAAAATGAAGAACACTCTAACTCAGAAACTGTTTCGAATAGTTCTAATTTTCAAGCAATTAATCATACTCATGATTTCAACATTTAAGAAACCTTTTCAATTTATGATTTATATCACGATCAAGCTCTCATTCCTATCCATAGTCATAACCCTCTCTCTAATTCACAAATTGGTATTTGAAATCATTCTAATATCATTATTTTGGTCACTTCTTCTGAAGAGGAAATTGTTTTAAGTCAGTCCCAATTGTGCTGTAACAATAATTGTAACACTAGTGTAAACTACGATTTGAATTTATTGTGGTTCCTTCATTTATTTTGTTTCTTTTCAGATTTGTTTCATGTCTTCAATTTTCTTTTTTTAGATACTTTGTGCTATCATATTGTTCATCTCAGTATTAAACACTCAATTGATGCATTTCCTGAATGGGAATATGAGGTTTCAAATTACAATCATGAACGTCAAAAGTTATTTTTCCTCTAATTTCAATTGATTTTTATCTCTTCCCAATTGCTTCTTTCTTCTCAAAAGCAGTGCCAAGAAGAGAGTGCATTTTCACAATATGACCAACAATCTAATTCAATTAATAATCTTCCATTGTATCTAACAAGTTTCCATCCATTTTTCATTGACCCTTTTGAAAGTTATTTGGAGAATTTTCCTACAAAGAAGATTGTTAATAATTTAACACTTTCACATAACACTAATAAATTTATGCAGGCCATTCTATCTAAAATCTCATTTCCACAATCTGGCCTGCCATCTTCTCTTTTAAACCTCTCTCAACCATTAATGGAAATTCATCCAGATTTCTATGATCCAATTAAAATTCAACTGGAAATGACATTTCAAGAGAAGGTAATTGTAAATAAGTTTCTTTCTATAAATATGTTAGCAATAAATGTACATTTCGCTTTCAGATTTAGTTTTCTTAGTTTAATTATATTTGTATTTTTGTTACTAATGTTTGGCATGTACATACATGCAGGAAAAAAATGCTTGCATGGTTACATTGGAAGCAAGAAAATACCTAGTCATGTTTCCTTCATTAAGTTAGAAATAGGAATAGATTAATTTAGATTAAATTTCTTTTATGTTTGCATTTATTTCACTATTGCAGATTTTTAATAAGCAAGTAATGAATCTGAATTCTTCTAGGCATCCCCTTTCATTTTTGGAAAAGAGGCTTAGAAAAATTTAAAAGCTCTTGAATAATTAGATCATACATATTTGTGAGGCATTCAATTGTCTTGTTTTGCAAAAATTCATCACATTGATCATACATCAAGAAATTCCAAGAATTTGCTACAGCTAGACAATTTTTGATTCACAAGTATTTCTAAAAATAAGCTCATATTCACCACGCTTGTCCTCCAATGTAAATTTTAAGTGGATGAAATTTGAAAATTCATCACTTAGTATTTTATATTAAATAAGTAGATGATCTCGAACATATCCAAATTTTGAGAAATACATGGGAGAACTTGAAGATTCATGAGGTAAACCTACAATCAA
The DNA here is from genome assembly GCA_031772625.1 of Pinus tabuliformis. Taxonomy (NCBI): domain Eukaryota; kingdom Viridiplantae; phylum Streptophyta; class Pinopsida; order Pinales; family Pinaceae; genus Pinus; species Pinus tabuliformis. Next base: position 981,706,159 of record CM062818.1, on the reverse strand, counting down.
AATTCTTCTAGGTATGTCTTTATAGGTCCATCATTATCTGTTGTTAGTTTTTAAAGGTTATTTATTAATTTTTTTTGTTTCTTTTATAGGTCTTCATTGACTTAATTGTGGAGACCTAAAATAAGAAAGCAAGCAACCTTTTTTCAAATATGCAACATATTCAGGGAAGTATTATTTGTTGTTCATCAAAATTTGAGTATTCCTTAATTTTTATTTCATTCATTAAAACCCCGATAGGCCTTTAAAATAGTATCAAAAGTAAGGGCAGAAGTGTCCTCAGACGCACAATTTTATTAATCGGGAAAAGAAATTACATAATAATTTTGCAAGAGTTTACTAACACACTCCAATACACTTGCAATCAGGAGAATGAGCTATATATAAGTTTAATGTCCTAACTTATTCTAGTTATGGATCACTTATTGAATTAACAAGTGTCCATTTAAAATAAATGAAATTCTAACAAATCTACTAACTATATTCCTAAATTGGAGCCTAAGGTACAACACTATTCTAGATGTCATATCTTTTACACCAATATTCTATTTCTAAGTCTCTCCAATATTAATTAAATATTCTAAATTAAAAAATATTTTATCCTAACCTTGTGAATTATGAATTATGTATTTTGGATCATCTAACATTCCCCCCTATGATCCAAACATACATATGATACCAAGTTCATCTATAAACTTAGTAAATTTTATCCTGCCAAGTGGTTTTGTGAAAATATCGGAGACCTGATCTTCTGAAGGACAATAAACTCGCCTGATGACATCTTTAGCAATGAGTGATCTGATGTGATGATACTTGGTCTCCACATGATTTTTTTTATAGTGAGAAACTGGGTTCTTGGAAAGATTTATGGTTGACTGGCTGTTAATGAATAATGATGTAACTTCTTATTGAAGAATACCCAATTCCTGCAAAAGTTTGTGCAACCAAACAATTTCACATGTTTCTTCCCATGCTCACATGTATTCTGCTTCAGCTAAAGAAGTGGCCATTGTAGCTTGTTTCTTGCAACTCCAAGATACTATAGCTGACCCCATGTTCATTAAGTAACCCGAGGTTGACTCTCGATCATTAATACTTCCAGCAAAGTTTGCATTTGAAATTCCACCAAGTACAAAGTTTTTAGTCTTTTTGTAAATAAGACCAAAATCTTTTGTTCCTCGGATATATCGAAGAATCCTTGTGATGCAGAAAAGTGTTCCCTCTGTGGACAAAGGCAACCCCTCTAGCACTAGAGTGGGTCTAGTCACAGCAAGGACGAAACAACAATTAATTCCCTTAAATAGTCATCGTTGGAGGCCTACCTCAAACCGGTGGTTGATGAAGTTCCGTTGCGCCGCTCCAGCTTTCATTTCCTTCTCCTTAACGAGTGATCAACCTGAAACACCACAAAGAAACAATAGAGCACGTAACCAAGAAACAACAATGGTTTATTTACTCATAAAGTCAAGAAGTCATGAGCTATCAAGTAAATTACATACAAGACATAGGAAATCATCATTGATTGTATTAATAATAAATCAAGAGCAAAGCTTACAACCAAGTCTTAATGTCGCAAGCCTTCTCAAAAGATCCAACCAGTGTGTTTATTCAAGCATTCACTCTCAAAGATGGGTCTCCCAAATAGAAATATATCTCTCTTTCTCATTCACAAGATTTACACAAAGTTAAGGGCACTCCACACCTTCTTGCAAACTACAAAGCAATCCCACACTTGGCACACTCACACCAACTATCTATCAAACTCAAAAGTATTAGCAGCACTATACAACCAAAAGAACTAGCAGAAGATAGCAATGGTGAGTAATTTTATAGGAGAAGGTGTCTCCATGAAATGAGGGAGAGGGAGCTTATCCTCAGGGCAAGCAACACAAAAGATGGAACTACCATGCCAAAGGGAGAAGGGCGACCCAAACTGACCCAACAACCAGGTCCAGAGACATCCAGAAGGCCTACTATTTGAACGAATTCGCCCACTCTGGATCATCACTAGTTCATAACTAACATTTAGTGCCAACATCGCTAGTAGGAAATGTATTCAGTCAAACCATTGCTAAAGATAGCAAATAGCCTCGCGCCGGGGCATGAAATCCGACCATCATAGGGAATAGATGTACTGCTGCGACGGGTACGCAACTGGATTGTTTATGATAGAGGTTCGTCGCGTATATTAAGTGGATTCCCGTGACAAAGCAGAAAACTTAGGAAAAGTGGGTCAATTGGAAACATAAGAGAGCATTTGTTCAATATGAGCATGTTTTATTGACACAATAGAAGGACTGGGGTGAATTTAGTGACAAATTACTATGTAATAGATGCCCCCTAAAGTATGAAGCCCGAGAGAGTGGGAGGGGTGAAATTCTTTACAAAACTGTCTGAACTGGAACACCACCTAGAAGAACCTGCAGGTGCAAGTACAATTGATATCTCTGATAGGGAAATACATGTAGTCAAGCTATGGGCACAGCCATCCAAAAGACATATGAACTAGGTCTGTGGTATGGACGTAGCCATCCAGCTAGTAAGACCATGATAATGATAAAGGTATGGTCACAACCATCCATGAAGACTCAAGTATGGTCGCAGCCATCCATCAAAGAGTCATGTAATCATGAACCATTCCACGCAGCCTGAACATGTGTAATCTTAGTTCGGGGTCTTGAAACCCAACCGATCATAATACAAATTCTAGCATGCAAACAGATGTGCTGAAGTCGAGCATGATAGAAAGTCGCTTGATTACCAGTCAATGATGAAAACTGTTAACAAGCGGGAGAGAAACCACCAATAATGCCAATGGTTCTCAAGGTATTGTCTAGTACAATCCACGAAGTGTGAAGAATGAGTTGAAGTCAAACACTCGCAGAATCACCCAATCGATGACCAATGATGAAAGTCAATCGTCAGGCATGCAGAACTTGCCATTGAGGCATGCAAGCTCCAAGGTACCAAAGGGGATCTCTAGATCAGTCTCCTGGATAATGAGTTGACGCTGACAAGAGATGATTCATTGCAGGAGGGCCATAATGTTTCCCCCATCAATGACACGAGATAAGGAACAAGTGGTAGATGGTGAAACAAAATATCAGAGGAGGAGGTAAGGATGTGAACTGCAGAAGGATTATACTCTTGAACATGTCGGTGACACGACTCTGGAAGGTGGTAGCATTCAGATACCAAGGGATCAGAGGCTTGATGGAGACAGCATGGATCAGATGGAATAAGGCTAAATGGCAACCCAAAAACCTCGAAAGGCCAAAGGACGATGTATGGATATCCCAACCCGACAAGAAGTAAAAGTGTTGATGTTCAAGAGCGACTAGCTGCCACAGGTAACCAATGACATCTTCCAAATTTTCCCCCACCATTGCTGGTGAGTACCCCAATTATTTTTGAAAACAAGATTGAAAGGGATAGCATATGCTTGTAATATAAGTTCGACCTTCGGTCGAATCCAACCTAGTAATATTTTAAAGAGCCATAGGGAGGATAAGCTCGAGTCTCGTCATGATGACGAGTCCAATGTCATCAGGGTTTAACGAGTCCGACATAAGTAAAACTCGAAGTCTTTTTCATGTTTAGAGAGTTTGAAAAAGACACGGAAAAGAAAACTTCAGGGGGGTCCCTTTTCGTAGATTTGTGTCTCTCCAGCCTGAAAAAGTATAAAACAATACTTGAGAGAAATGCTTGACCATTACGATCAAGGAGTACTTTTTCATCATTAGTGACCTCGATCTGAAAGAGTAGAAAAGTGATCAAAGACACATCATCACGTAACCAATAATGGACCCGAAACAACAAAATCCCGGTAATCTTTTCGCATTTATATGCTCGGAAAAGAGCTTAAATTAGACCGCCTCTTATTTTGTTTAACGAGTCAAAAGGAATAACTCGGAAATCTTTTCATTTTTTAAGTCAGAAAAGAGCATTAAAGAAGACTTTATGGATCAAGTGCATATAAAGTATGACATAACCTCACCACTTGTAGCTCTACACAAAACACGTCAAATGTAAGACCCATTTGACATAAATAAATAATATATGCGAAAATACAATCAAAACCCAAAAACCCTAATTAAAAATGTGACATAAATGAAAAAATCCACACCCTAAAGTATAATGTTTTAATTTTTCCAAAAAATTACTATAAAAAGGGTGGGGTAATTCATTTTTTTTACCATTTACATTACACATTTTTACCTTTTGGCATTTGGAGCACCAACCTGAGTGAATTCCTTAAGCTATTTCTGGCACCATCCATCCACAGTTCATCCTGAAACCTTCACCAAGTAAGTACATTCTTCCTTGCACTGCATCTCAATAGTTTTTTTATGCAATTTAGTGTTAGGTAGGTGGGTTTAGGTGGATTTTCAAATCCGAGTCCACCTCTCGGTTGTCACGGAAAAGCCGCTCGGGTTCGCGATGACTGAGCATGGTTACACGCACCACCTCCGTGATCGTCACGAGAAAAGGATGAACTCTTGCAATGATCGCAGGAAAAATGAACTATTGTCTCTGCATCATCGCCACTGTTTGGAAAACAGCTGCAACCGTGACGTGAAGATGGTTTTTTGTATTATGGATTTAAATTTATGAAAATAGCTCTAATTCATTTTTCTTTTAATGTAGGGCAACATGGCATTTGTTTGGCAGGAAAAAACTCACGTTATCAATGATGAGCAAGCATTCAATGATGTTGGGTGCCGAAATACTTTACGTGCTCTTGGGTTACTAAAATTTTTTCTCACTCTGCATCTTCAGGATCAACTTGATTTGTTAGAGTTGCTAATTCGTGCTTGGAATCCAATAGATGGAAAGTTCATTATCCAGGGCAGAGACATTGAGTTCGATGCTATGAATATATATTTCCTAACCGGATTGTCCCGTCGTGGCAAGAGGCCAACTCTAGACGGCCAACGAACCGAGGGTGAATCACTAGACATGTTAATAGCATGAGTGTGCCCAAGGGAACGTAAATCAAACACTAGCGGGAAAGTGGCAATTCCCACGGTAGAAGACTTGGTTCTTTGCTCGGTTCTATTTATAGTGACGAGGACAACGGGCTCCCAAGCCCAACACGAGATAATAAAGACCCACCTCTGGTTGGCTCTTGATTGCCTCAACCCAACCATGTACAACTGGGCGGAAGCAGTGACAATCAACATGAAGAGACAGCTCACCAAATGTCATCACAGGGAGGCAAAGAAATTTGGTTACGGGTCGATCTTGATCCCACTCATGCTGGAGCGGATGTCGGCACTTTAGTTGCAAGACATGGACTTGGACAGACCTAGACCACAGGAGACCCGGATCACATGTTGGGCGCATGTCATGCCACGAGGGGGCAGCAGACGACCAATGTCATGGGGGGACACTATTCCGCGAGTGCCTGGATCGCCAGACGATCTTCGTTGAGGACTGGCCATATGATGGTATGGATTTTCATGGGACTCCAACATGTAGCTGCCCGTTGGTGAGCAGTGAGATGATGGAGGTAAAACACCTAATCACACTATTTTTGTATTTTTTCTTTGATGATATTTTTTAGATTTTTTTCCATGCATATGTCTTAATGACGTATTCTATGTTACTTGCATACGTGGGACTAGAGAGGCCTGTGGGACTAGCTCCAAAGGCACGAAGGGATCCACAGGCATCACAGAGCTAGCCTTGGTTCCCCCATCTGGCCGTTCAGTGGAGACAATGGCCCACAATCTTAAGGGCCTGACAGAGGGATCCCTGATTACAGGTGGATCGAGGAGGTCCCCATAGAGTACTAGATACATACAGTAGGGGTGATACCTAGGGTGCATAGACTCTTGAGGCGAGTCACATGAGCAGTGGTGTGCTACAGGGAGCATAACCCACCGCAGTAGATGCCTAGGTTTTATTTCCTGCTGATTTTTTGAGAGACATGTGTCTCGGATGTATGGAGAGCACAGACTCTATTTGGACATATACACTTATTTTTTGAGCGCCTCGGTGTGCCACATGAGATATATATATATATATATATGTATACATATTCTTATGGTTCTTTTATTGTGTTTTGAATGCTTCTATATGCTGTTTTGATTACATGTTGTGTAAATGTCTGTCTAATACATGATTTGCTAATGCATCAGTTAATGTGTTTAATCTTCTTGAAATGTGTTGATATGTAATAAAATCAAAATTTCTTTCCAAAAATTTAACACGTAAATACAACCTTAAAATCAGGTGATCTCTAATGGAATAACGCCCATTAAGCTGGTGGACAACAAGCTGAGAATCCAGATTCACAACCAATGTACGAATATCGAGGTTGATAGCCTTGGTCAATAATTCAATGACAGCACTATATTCAGTGACATTGTTTGTGGTGCAACCCAGATAAACACCTTGAAGGTCTACTCACTCACCGTGAGGATCGTAGATCACCCACACCATAGAAGAAAGGTTCCGGGTACTGCGGCAGGCACCATCAGCAAAACCAACGTAAGGTGTACCAGACATCTGCACAAGAAGCAAAAAGACACAATAAGCGGCAATTATGCCTACACGCCAAGTCAGACATGAAAACACACACACAACACACCTGCTGAAAACACACATATGTATAAATCAAATGCATGGGGTTCGTGCATAATATTTTTTCAGATAAAGCCCATTTCGGGGCTTATCTAAAGAGTTCCCTTCATAATCAATCAGCTCATAGGCCCCTTTTTTGCAAAACTTGTTTCACAATATAAGGCCCATGCCACATAGGCTCAAATTTTCTTGCCCCCAGCTTATCATTTGCTTGATCATAAAGCAGGACTAAATATACTTCAATGAAAGAACGAGGATGCATAGTATGATCGAAGTGAGTTTTCGCTCTCTTCTTCTATGCTTCAATGGCTAGAGAGGCTAGTTGACGAGTCTCGTCTAGCCACTCTAGATAGAGAAGACATTCTTCTATCAGAGTAGTGTTTGGGAGTAATTCGATGGCTAATTTAAGAGAAGGGATCTCACACTCAATCGGAAGGGTAGCCTCCAGACCGTAAACCAATTAGAATGGGGTGAACCTGGTGGCATCCTTCACAGAAGTTTGGTAGGCCCATAAGGCGAAGAACAACATCAAATGCCAGTTGGACTTGTGCATGCCGATGGTGTGTTGAAGCATCGTGACTAAAACTTTGTTGACAGCTTCCACTTGGCCATTGACCTGAGGATAGTATGGTGTTGAGCTATCATGCCACAAGCCCAGTTGGGTCATTAACTCAGTCATCATATGTTATGGAAATGTTTGTCGTGATCAGTGACAATAGCCTGAGGGACTCAGAATCGTGAAATGACATGATTGAATAAAAATTACGCCGCTATGTGACCGTCTTCGGATAGTGTAGGCATCGCCTTGGCCCATTTCGTGAAATAATCAACGGCAATGATGATATATCCATGCCCCTCAGCCGAGCGAGGGTTACAGGTCATATAATCAATGCCCCATTTGGAAAAAGGGCTGATGGTAACGACAGGGTGCAAAGGAGCAGGAGGCGTGCGCATCTTCCATTGGTAGGTTTGGCACCCATGACAAGAGCAGACGGTAAGAATGACATCCTTGAAGATAGAAGGCCAAAAATAACCATCATGGAGGATCTTTTGAGCAGTAGCATACCCAAACACATGACCACCACAGGCGCCAAAATGGTAGTCATTTAGAACTCGTTCAACTTCCTCGAATGTTAAGCATCAGCGGAGAATAGATTCGGCGCCAAGATGGTATAGGGTGTCCCAAATAATGCAATAAGGTTGAGAATGATGGCGAATCCGTCACCGAGTATCCTTAGACAAATCGGGACAAAAAAGAGGACGTCCAGAGATAGACAATAATATCCCCGTACCAAGGATCGAGGGTACTAATCAATAACAGAGTTTCATCCATAATATGGTCCTCTAACTGAGAGGGTGCGGTAACAGATGGTAGGGAGCAAAGCAACTCAGCGAAGACAAGGGACTTCTTAGACTTGGCCATAGTGAACTCCAAGTCGAACTCTTGAAAGATGAAAATCCACTTTAAGGGGGAGGGAGATTCAGGATGGCTTCAACTTTAAGGGGATCGAGACAGATACCCTCCCAGGAGACGATGAACCTGAGAAGTCTACCTGACCCGAAAAAGAAGACACACTTATGAAGATTAAGCTGGATACGATGGTGTCGACAGCAAAGAAAAATTTCACAAAGGTGGATTGGATGGTCCTAGCGCTTCACTGAATAAGCTGGAAGGTCATCCAGGTAAGGCTGCACAATGTGTTGAATATCATGAAATGCATAAGACATTGCGCCTTCGAAGGTGGCACCAGCATTTTTTAAACCGAAGGGGAGCTTTTTATAAGCGAAAGTGCCCCACGGACAGATAAAGGTGGTCTTGTGTTGATCTGCAAGTGAGATATTAATCTGGTTATAACAAAAAAAGCCATCCATGAATGAATATATCTCACTCCCGGCACACTCATCAATGAGCTGGTCAATGAAAGGTGTAGGGTAGTTACCTTTTGGACAGGCACGATTAATGTCACGATAATCAACACATGCCCTAATAGTGCCCTGTTTTTCAATCACAGGGACAATATTAGAAACCCAACCTATGAGTGGGATAGGGTAAATGAAGCCATCCTTAAGAAGTTTTTCAACTTCTTCTTTAATAGCTATAGCCTTTCGGCGGTGCACGAGGCATAGACGCTATCGAATAGTTTTGGCACCCAGATATGTAGGTATCTCATACACCACGATGCTAGGATCAATGCCGGGCATCTCTTCGTAAGACCAAGTGAACACATCACGAAATTCGCGAAAAAGATTAGTATAAAGTTGAATCTCCTCTGGAGTACAAGTTACTCCAACATGGATGTGCTCGACAATCCCAGGTTTAACAGAGATGTCGATTGGTTGAGTTTGCGTAATGTTCCCCATATTCCCTTCAAAAGACACTTGATGAATTTGGATGGGTGTTTGAAGGGGTTGGGAGGGGAGACAAGGAGCAAACCGCTCGAGACAAGTAAGCATTTCCCGATGGGTAGGGAGAAACGAGGAACGATGGTGATGATCAGACCAAGGGGGTTCCTCGAAAGACATGGTCCCAATAATCGCTTCATCAATAGGAAAAATTTCCTCCAAAGGGTCTGAAGAAGTAGCATCTCTAAGCCACGGGGATTGAGTGTACGAGCCGAGAGCTCTGCTCGAAGGAGCAGGTTCAGGGGATGGAGTCGATGCGGAAACAATTTTGACGTAGTTGAGCTCGGCAGGACTCAATGACATCTCATCGCCCCAAAATTATATCTGACCTGTAGGGGGAAGAATCCAATGATCAGAGAGAATAGAAATCATATTAATGGGAGCGATGTTGGGAGGTGGGAGTGAAAAAACACCCATAAGGGCAGGATCTTTAAAGAGTCCAACACCCACACTCTCACATGGAACGGAGGTATGCTCCACGAAAGGCACATTGCCATCGAAGGATGAGGAGGTGAAGAACGACAACTGGTTTACTGTGATGATCTTCCCCTGATGAGGAAAACAAATAACATGAAATAGAGATGAAGCCACGGCTCGCATGGCATATGTCTAGCTTCATCCTAAAAGGAGGTTGTAAGTTAAATTGGCATCAACAACTTCAACCCCCACTTCGAACATCTTCCCTTCTAGAGTAATAGGTAAACATTGGATTATACCATAAGGATGAGACTCTCTCCCATCAAAGGCTTCCAAGGTCGTAGGAGACTGGCTCAAAGTCAAAGAACCAATAGCCTTCCAATAAGCAACAGACATTATGCAAGTAGAAGCACCTTCATCAATGACGGTGAGATCAATAGTTTTAGAATTGATGATGACTTGAATAAGGAAGGAAATTTGGTGAGGCAGTCTCCATATATGAATGTCTAGGTCAAAAGTTATCAAATCTGAGTCAGCCAGGTCAATGCCACCGATAGCCGATAGCAAGGACTTCCTCTGAGAGGGGCAGCTCTTGAGGACTTCTAATGTGGACATAGCTGACGGAGCCTGGGCTAAGTCCTTAATGATTTTATAGTGCTGAGCAGCACAAGAATTAGGGTCATAACAAGAATTTTGGAGCACCCCTTTAGGAGGAGGTTGGATGACCGCTTTAGTGCTAGGTCGCTCAATATGGAGGGGACCAGAACTGGATGGAGGAGCACTAGAGGGGACCTCATTCTCCTTCCCAGTAGGCGGTGGAGATTCTCTTGCCTGAGTACTAATGTGGATGGGAATCGTCCCAACCATAAATGTTATAGACATTTTTGTGCCCTGCAACCACAAGAATGAAATTTCCATAAACCAAGGGCTCCTAAGTTCCTAAAAGTGTTGTTCTAACCCCTAAAGGAACAAGGTCAACAGATTACAGCTTCTCCCAGAAGTTCTCCATGAGAAACTGCTCAGAATTGGTCAAAACAAGATCATTACAGCTGCTCCACTGGCTAAGTGCGTTGCATCTCACCTAAATACACTGTGAGGGTGCGTTGCATTTCAAAAGTCCCTTCTGTGGGGTACGATGGGCGAGAAATGACAAATGGCAGTGTCATTCCGCGAGGTGGAGAGACAATGGAAGCTTCCAGAATCTTCTCCTGTGACACTTGCCTCACTGAATTCGACCAAGGATGAGTAAGATGCCTTCAGTCTCCAAGTGGGAGCAAGAACTATCAGAGAGAAGACATTAATCAAATCACAAGCTGACTCATCCCCCTTACAGATATCTATATATGGATCCCTCATCCCAGAGATCCAGAGGCTGGAATTTGGCATATTGTAAGGAATTGTTGTTGGTTTCTAGAGACAAACATCAGATTGTTGGGTGATCTAAGCTTTGTTTGAGGTGAAGAGGGGCTTCTTTGCTGGGAGGTTGATGCTGGGTCGGAAAAACTGGTTGTAACTCCTCCTGGATCTTTTCTTGTTTATCAATAAAAACTATTTGAGTTTTCCTCCATGCTTTTGTATCATTGATGCTTGTTACATTTGTATGGTCAATTTACATCTGATCCTAGATTGTTTATGAATATAGATCCATGTCTTTGTATAGTGCTATGCTTCTGTGATCTTACAGGTACTTTGTGAAGTTGGGCGTGCAAGGGAGCAGGTAGTTGAGGACTATCAAAGAAGAGAGGGATCGAATCGAAGGATTAGCGCAAGACAGAGGTTGGTCTTTCTGTTCCTCTCTATCTATAATTCATAAAGGAAAAACAAAAGTAGTTTTTCTCTGTTTGTTTCTAAGGCAGCTGTCACACCTTAGTGGGATAGAGCAGTTCTATATAGACACTTTTCCCTGTAACAAAATGGCGACTCCACTGGGGAACTAATTAGTTTGTTTGTTGATGATTCTTTGTTGTTTGTTTCATAAACTTACAAGTAGCATTCGAACTGCATTTGCCATAACAAATGCAAAGTAGATAACTGCTACTTCAATCCATCTACTGGATCTGTTTATGATTTAAACAACTGATTCACAAACTATCTGGTTGCCCTTGTGATAGCTCTTAGATCCTACTTAGATCTACCTCTGATTGTTGCATTACTGATTGCTTTTTACTCGGCCAAAAACCAAGAACTGAACTGCAAACTGTGACCCGGAACCCGAACAGAGTCTCGTTTCTGGCCCAGCGCAGGTATTGTTCAGAGATTCTAAATTTCAGTGCACTTCCCGAGTGGACAACCTGCGCTACATTTCAGATTCTCTGTGTTACAGGTGCGCTGATCAGACTAGCTCTGTGCAGCTGTGGCTTCTGTGCTTCATTCTTTCCAATTCTATTCCTGAATTTTGCTGCATGTGATCAGTGTATGTTTGTTTGAAACTCCTTTTCCTTATTGTTATTCCGCCTCCTTTGTGTTAGTGTCAATCTTTCCAGCCTTCCTACAGTGATCAAATGTGCTCTTACAAAGTGATTTTGAAGTGTCAAGGTCAAATTTTGTCATTTCAGTGAGTCTTCAAGCAAAATTTGGTCACTAGGCATTAGGCCTAGGGTTTGCCCAAATGTCAGTCCATGTCATCATTCAGCTGACCCTATCATCATTCATATGTTTTTCATCGTCATTTCAGTGTCTAATGGGTCATTTTACACCATGTTCATGCTTCAGTTGTGCCTAGGCAAGCTCATTTCCCTCTCCTAGGGTTTTGAAAGTCAATTTCTCTTGGATGGTCAAACCACCGGAAAAACTTGTTTCCTGATGTTCATACACCTTCCCCTATCCTTAAAGTACCTTATCAAACACTTCCCATCCCTTAGATCCGCCAAATTCCTCATTTTTGCGCAAACCCTAGTTTCTAGCTACAACCTGGCAATTTTCTAGGTTGGGCCTGTGTTTTGCCCTTTTGGACCCCTTCCCCTCACTCAATCACTGAGATTCCACTTTCCCCTGCTTCCTAACATCCCTCCCCACTCCCACAAATTTCCCCAAGAATTTAGAAGCCCTCTATCCCCTTCATTCTGCTTCATTTCGACAAAATTCCTTGTTTCACACATCGTGACAAGTTTCACTAAAATGATGGTTTTGAGCAATCAAAGATGAATTTTGCAAAACTGAGAGAGGTTTTTGTCCAAAACATGCCAAGGAAGAAAAACCTCCTTCACTTTTTGCACAGGTGTCATGGTTTGAGAGAAATGTCAAAAATACCGGCGAGAACGAAGGTGCTCCAAGGACGGTTGGCCAAAGCACAAAAACGAAGGAAAACGCCCAATACAGTCCAAATTTTGGCCAAAGCCTCTTTGACTGAGCATGGTACTTGATTGGGGTCTCCCAGCCCAGATTTCAAGAAATTTGGAGAAAATTTTGTCATTTGTGAATTTTTTGGGAAATTGACAGGTTTTGGCCTTTTAACGGGTAGCGCCCCGTGCGCTACCCTACATGGGGGAAACTCAGAACGGGGAAAACTCAGCATTTTTGGAATTTTCATGCAAAGTTACACCTACCTATGGATGGACTTCAGTTTTTATGGAGATTTGGGCCTCCAAAAGGTCAAAACACATGCAAATTTTGACTTTCTGCCCCTATTTTGAGTTGCAGAAAGCTGTCTTGGGAGAATTGAGTTTTGAGGGGTCAAATGAACTCCAAATTCACAAATTCCGATGGGGTTGGAAAATAGACTCGTAGACCTTTACAATGAGCTAGCTTGCACCTGATTTGGACACCGGAAAGGCCCTCAAACAGGCCTCTCAATGTGTGCTACCCGTCAGGCACATGTGTGCTACATGTCAGGGAATTTTGCCTATTTTGACCAGTTCGGCCAGAAAAACACTGTTTTCACTTGGTTTAATGTTTTGGGCATGTAAATGATGGATTTTTGTGTAATTTTCATGGCTCTATGATGCTTTTACTCTCCTTGATCACTTCTAGAAGATTCTTGAATGTAAATGGTAAAAATTTAATGCATGGATAGGTTTCCTAAGTTTTAGAGGCAAGTTGTTTTGACTGCCTAGGTTTTAGGGCTCAGTTTAGAATTGGTTGAAACAGCTCCTAGAAGGATGAGCTCGACCCCTAGAGGCAAGGGAAGAGGTTGGATTGCCTATATTATGTATTTTCTCAATCATTTTCAGGGTTGGAGAGGTTGGACTCTTGAGGGAGAAGCTCCTATTGTATATTTTACTTGTATCTCTGCAATTTGAGGAAAAGGAAGACCAGGGTTTTGCAGACATCATTGAGATTCTTGTGGACTATTGTGTTGATGGTGTGTTCTCTTATTGTAATTGTAAGTGTGTTTATGTGTTCCATCTCTTTCTTTACTGCATCTTATTAAACAAATGAAGTGATAAAGTTTGAATTCATGCTTGCCATGCTCAGCTTTCAAATTTGTTTAATGTTTATGTTTTCCACTGTCTATAGAGGATTCAAAGTCATTGTTTGCCCTCTTTAGCTTCTCTTTTTTCTTCTTTGATCATCCATCTCAGCTAAAGGCATCAGCACAAACTCCTACCTTGCCCCAAAGACCCACCTGCAAAAACTGAGCTTAATCCCCGCACCTTGAATCACACTCCCTCCAATTGCCACCAAAAACACCAAAAACTTTAAATCAACCCCCCTTATCAGTTTACTAGCCTAAGATCAGTGTTCCTAATTGGGTCAGCTCATCCTATTGAAAGATCTACCGAGTTTTACCGGAGAGAGCCTTCTCATACCCCGTAGGGCTAGCTACGAGGTGAAATGGTTTGATGTTGCCTTGAAGGTTTACCTTCCTCAGCCTAGGGTGAAATATCAAGCGCTAACACTTTGTACAAAAGAACTATAGATGTTTTTGTGTGTTTGTTGAGTCATTTACTGTTCTCCTTTGCAAAAGTAGCATAATCATACTGTCGTCCTTTGATTTGAATCTGTCACAAGTGTCGATTTCAATCGTAGGAAAGAGTTTGATTGCTGTTGATGGTTGATTATCCTGTTACTATTGCTTGTGGTCTGAATTTGTAATTTTCTAGTGTCGAGAACAAGTATTCAGTTCAAAATCGTAAAGTGTTGTGATCGTCTCCATTTTTTGATTTCGAAAAGAAACTTGTTTATATTTGTCGCTTGAAAAGAAATTCAGATTTGTGCATCAACTTTCTTTTTAGCATCCATATACTAACAAAGTCAAAAACAAATACATGCATGTGCATTTGCATATAGACAATCTGTTTGGCTTGATTTAGGAAAGTTCATTTAAAGTGTGCTCTTTTCTCTTTGTGAAAAAGTTATGTCTTTCTTTTCCCTAGTAGCTAGGATTTTCATTGCATAAAAGAGATAAAAGTTTGTTTATCATCTTTAGATTGCATTTTAGGAATTACATCTACATCTCGTGGTGAACCCAAAAGGCAAACTTCATAAGCAAGATCAACTTAAAATAAATTCAATGAATCTAACAATGCTTTGGAACATAACGTACAACATTTAGAGGTCTAGGCTAGAGACGTATTCTGGCATCGTAAAGCCTGGTAACTGTTGTTCTCACTGATGGTTGGGTGATTCCTCCACTTTGAGACGATAAGTGCCAGTATGGACTTGTGCTCCCACGTACCGTCGAGTATATTTTGGGAGACTCCTATAGGCTTAAATCCTTTATCCATAGGAAGCTGTGTCTACCGCCCTATCGATCGCAATGCACTGAACACAACATTCGGGAAGATTGACTGCCGTACCGTAAAACGCATTTTGCAGTTTTGTGATTGGTTTGGTACTCCCTCTACCTAGACTTCCAGAGTAGTCCCTTTCGTTCCTTTTCAAACTCTTTAACAGAAAAGGTCCATCTAAGCACTTGTCACTTCAGGCTCATTAAAAATCAAAGGAGACTAGAGTCATCTTTTGTTTTTTCTCGACTCTTAAAAACTGAAAAAAAAAAGTTGTGTCAAAGCGTCTAAAATTTATTTTAAATGGAATATTCATTACCCCTTCCCTACGTTGATCTTGGGTTGAGAAAATGAAGTCCACCGACCAAGGAATTCCCCTTGGAGGAAATCCTAGTCCCTTCTCCTCTTGGGGAGATGTTGGTGCACCCCATATGGTCACATTGTCACTTCCAAGACTGACAATTGGTTTGCCTGTATGGCTCTTCTCAACCTCTGTCGTTCAGAACACCACTATTCCTGAACAATCAAATCAGCAAATAGACGAGTCCAGAGTTACCCACCAACCTTCTACTTCCTCTAATTCTTCCTCTCCCCCTTCTTCTTCGCTTGATGGGGCTGGTAAAGCCAAAAGTCAAGTACCTAAGGAGAAGAAGGAAAAGAAGAAGAAAGAGAAGAAGAAGAAGGAGCCAAAAGCAAATGGGGGCAAACGAGTGTCGTCTAACGAAAATCCACACACTGCACCGACCAGGCCTAAATCGCCATGTGTCATTTGCAAGGGAGACCACTATCATAGAGATTGTCCTTGCATCCCTCAGATCTTAAGGGACTGGTCTCCCCATTTGCACAACCCGGTGTCGTCAACCTCTGATGATCATGTTGAAAACACACCGTCAACTAGTGAAAGTGAAGCTCCAGGACAAAAAGGAAAATATAGATTTCCTTGTAAACTATGCGAAGGAAATCACGCCGTCCACCATTGTCCCTTCTTAGACGAGGCTAAAAGAGTTTTGGATGATCGTCTGGTTTCACCGTTACGACTTCCTCCTGGATATAGAAAACTCTTACCGAGTCCATCACCAGTTGAAAATCTGGCTGGCCCACTCAGGTGGTCGGCTGAAGCATCTATCATTGAAGATAAACCATCTGAATCCATACCAGACGAAAGTCAAAAGGTCGAGGCAGCAGTTGACCTGGGCTTGCCTTCAGAGGTTCCATCTTCAGATGATACAGTCACCAAAGAGAACAAGGATGACACCATCCAAATTCTCTTCATAAGCACAGACTCCAATGAACATGGGGGAAATTTACCCGTTCCTTTACCGCAGGAAGGAAGTTCATCAGAGTCGTACCCGACCGTCTATTCGGTCCCACCTCCAAGCAACTTGGTTGTCTCCTTCGACTGGAATCAACTAGGCAGACCCCGTTTACCAGCTAGTATACCATTCTGAATTATTGTTCAAATATATAGAATGGTTATGGTTGGTACCATCATAGATGAGGGGACTTCTGTGAGTATCATTTCCTCAACTGCTTTGAAAGCGCTTGGTTCGCCATCGCTTTTGCCTGAGATGAGAAATCTGACAAGCTTTGATAAAGGAACCAGTAGACCATCAGGGATCCTTCCCAATGTGCCCATAACATTGAGAGGGAAAACTATTCACATGAACGTAATGGTAGTTCAAGGACCCCTGGATTACAATCTACTCCTTGGACGAGACTATATTTATTGCATGGGAGCAATTGTCTCCTCACTCTTTAGAGTAATGTGTTTTCCGCACGAAGGAAGAGTGGTCAAGCTCGTGGACCAGCTTTCATTTCCTGGATCATACAGAGCAAATAGTCATATACCATCCCTGAATGGTCTTTTCATGCAAGAAATGTCTCAATCCCCAGTCCGTCTACCCGATGAGTGCGAATTATTCGGGGGGACATGACTAAAACCCAAGGGGCATGCACCCTGGTCTACTTCGGCAGGAAAACTTTGAGTATAGGGTAGGTTTCCGCGAGAGAATATGACCTCCGTACTCCCGTCCGTGATTGGAAGAGGGAGTTGGACTGGAATAAGATCCTCTTGTCAAAGTTATGTGGGTTGGCGGGCATCGCCGCTCACCTTTGTTTATTTCGGTAGACATCACCGAAGAAATGTTTCGTTTACGCGCTAGATAGAACAATCTTTGGGTAACTTGAAAGAGGTATACCTTTCCTGATAAAACAAATGTTTTGTCAGCTCGAATAGAAGGTGACCTTGAAACTCTATTTTATACCTGGGGGCATGCAAGCCTTTTGGAGTGCAAGAAAAGAACGACTATTTATTTTTTTAAATTTATAGGTCCTCTAACCCTTTAAACTCGTAGGATTAGTCGTTTCCTAACTTGCATAAAGAAAGGATGTGGGGCAAATCTCTAAAATTTGTCATTTTATATGAGACATTCTTATCACACAACTGGATTAATCGAGCAGTTTTAGCACATAGTTCAAGCTCGTTAAAAAATAAACATAAGGCATGAGCAAATGTTTCCACCTGTGTTTAAGCTCGTTAAAAAATGAACTATTCCCCGGTAAATAACCATTGTGAATGTAGTACTTCAGCCATTAAAGACTTGGTCGTGTTTGCACCGTCACCTCCACTTTTTCATTGGCTGATCATTCACCTCCATTTGATTGTTTACCCATTTTGAGGAACAGCTGCGAAGAGTGATTTCACTAGCCATCCTTGTGACACTTCCGTGATTGGAAAATTCCAAACCTTACCTGGAATCAGCTGCTACCCATTTTATCACTCGTTCCTCAAAAGACGAGTCTCCTTTAAGCTCTTTTCAACTTACTCGTAAAATATGAAAAGATTGCCGAGCCATTGGCCTCTCCAGCTCGTTAAAGGGACAGGAAGTGCTATCCCTCCTCTAGATTTTAATCTTTTTGGACCTGAGGGATTATTACACAAAAAGATCGAGCGCTTGTTTTGTTCGGCTCGTTAAAAGTATCGAAAATTCATCCATTCTGTATTGTTTTATACGTTTTCGGACTTAAGGGATTAGATGACGAAAAAGGAATTTTGGAGTTACCTTTACGTTCCTTTTCAGACTCTCTAAAATTGAAAAGGACCAAGTTATCTTTGTTGTTAAACTCGTTAAAAAGATTAATAGCGACAAACTTGTCTATAGACGAGAACAAGTTTCACTATCGCTAGGCTCATTAAAACATAGCGATGGGTTTGCCCGATGGGAAAATTATAGAACAAGCATATGTTATCCTCCTCAAGCTTGACAAAAATAAAGAGGTACTGGTCAGCAATGGCTGGGGAAAATTGGGAAGAAAACTCAAAGAAACTTTATTGGTAGCAAGTCGCTCTTGAACATGACACTTCCACTCCGTGTCCAAGTCGGGTTGGGTTATTTCATTTACCGGTCACATCACCATGGTCACGCCATACCATCCACATTTGGGGTTAATGCTACCAATCCATCACATCAGTGTCACCGATATGTTTAAGAGAAGTCATTCAGTGAATTCACCTGTGTCTCACCCACTACCATACATTATACTCCATTCTTTCATGACCGCCACCCTGAACCTTATATCACCAGACCATTTTCACCTCCATTAAAATCATTTGCTCCGTTCCGTGTCATTGATGTGGGATTCATTAAGGCCCTCCTGTGATGGATCACTTCTTGTCAAAATTAGCTCATTATCCAAGAAGTTGATCTAGGAACACCCCATTCAGTACTTTGAAGCTTGCATGCCTCAATGGCAAGTTTCTCACTTCTGGCGAAAGGTTTACATCAATGGCCTTCGACCGAAAGATTTTGCGTGGTGTTCGACGCCAAGTCCTTTATTCACACCACGTGAATTGTACTGCAGTACCTTGAGGGTCATTATCATTATCGGTAATTCCTCTCGCGCTTGTTAACAGTTTACATCATTGACTGGTAATCAAGCGATGTCTTTCTGTGTTCGACTTCAGAACATTTCTCACATGGATCGACTTGTACTTCGAGTGAAGATGGGACGAGATTGAAGACCCCGGATCTAGTTTCATCCATCCGAGATACGATATATATTCAGGGAAATAAAGACATTAAATGTACATCATTGTTGCACAGATAATCATCCACTCAAAAGGATGATGGCTCTATCAGAATCATCAGTCTACACTCAGACGATTGTCTGTCCTATGTACATGAAAATGAATTTATAAAGCTGAGCATGGGAATGCCCACCTCAGCTAGATCATGAAAATAGTATGAAGATAATGTATTGTATTGTATCTTATTACAGGTCTCCTCCCAGCATTGAAAGAACTTCGGATCCTCATAATAAATCATTTCACCCGACACCAAAAGGTTAACGGCCTCATACTTTAGGGGGCAACTGTTATAGACATTTTTGTGCCCTGCAACCACAAGCATGAAATTTCCATAAACCAAGGGCTCCTAAATCCCTAAAAGTTTTGTTCTAACCCCTAAAGGAACAAGGTCAACATATTACAACTTCTCCCAGAAGTTCTCCATGAGAAACTGCTCAGAATTGGTCAAAACAGGATCATTGCAGCTGCTCCACTGGCTAGGTGCGTTGCATCTCACCTAAATACACTGTGAGGGTGCATTGCATTTCAAAAGTCCCTTCTGTGGGGTGCGATGGGTGAGAAATGACAAATGGCAGTGTCATTCCGCGAGGTGGAGAGACAAAGGAAGTTTCCAGAATCTTCTCCTGTGACACTTGCCTCACTGAATTCGACCAAGGATGAGTAAGAGGCCTTCAGTCTCCAAGTGGGAGCAAGAACTATCAGAGAGAAGACACTAATCAAATCACAAGCTGACTCATCCCCCTTACATCTATATATGGATCCCTCATCCTAGAGATCCGGAGGCTGGAATTTTGCATATTGTGAGGAATTGTTGTTGGTTTCTAGAGACAAACATCAGATTGTTGGGTGATCTAAGCTTTGTTTGAGGTGAAGAGGGGCTTCTTTTCTGGGAGGTTGATGCTGGGTCGGAACAACTGGTTGTAACTCCTCCTGGATCTTTTCTTGTTTATCAATAAAAACTATTTGAATTTTCCTCTATGCTTTTGTATCATTGATGCTTGTTACATTTGTATGGTCAATTTACATCTGATCCTAGATTGTTTATGAATATAGATCCATGTCTTTGTATAGTGCTATGCTTATGTGATCTTACAGGTACTTTGTGAAGTTGGGCGTGCAAGGGAGAAGGTAGTTGAGGACTATCAAAGAAGAGAGGGATCGAATCGAAGGATTAGCGCAAGACAGAGGTTGGTCTTTCTGTTCCTCTCTATCTATAATTCATAAAGGAAAAACAAAAGTAGTTTTTCTCTATTTGTTTCTAAGGCAGCTGTCACACCTTAGTGGGATAGAGCAGTTCTATATAGACACTTTTCCCTGTAACAATAAATACCTGAGAACCAAAGGGAGAAGAGGGTTGAGATGGATCAGCCACCATTTGAGTTTGCTGCGAGGGAAAAAGCTCTTTGAGCACGGTAGGAGTCCCAGGGGCACCTTTTAACAAACAACTAACTTCAGACTGCCTGGGGTAGTCTTTAGTATAGTGATGCTCGTCACAGATAAGGCAAGGATACTTAGGCTTGCGTTTGGCACCTTCCTCCGGTGGAGGTTTAGGGGAATCCTGTTTCAGTTGATCAGCATTATTCTTTCCTTTTCCCTTCTTTTTCCCTTTCGAAGCTTTGTCTGTCTTGTTGGACTGAACAACGTTAACCTCGAAAGTGTTACCAAAATTCGATACGACCTGAAAAGTGTTTTCATTTGAAGCGTTCTACTTTTGCTTCCCAGGGTTCATGGAAGATTTCTTAGAGGACGTATTGACAGAATCGATGAAGCCGTCAATAGATGGTGTTGACAAGGCTTTGGAAGTTTCGGGCCTCGAAGCATCACACAAATAATCATATAGTGTACCGGACTAGGAGTAAACCAAGTCAAGGTACTGAGCACATGCAATAGCTTGCTCTTTAGTTACACATGCCCCCATAGCAATGTCTCAGGCTATTGGACCAACAAATGAGGTTGTGAACCAGAAAATCAGAAGTTGATCGGAATCCAAAACTTAATCAAAAGGTGATGCCATCTCCATTCATGGATTTGATATGAGATATGCGTGGTCGTGGTCTGTTTTAAGGATGTCAGGAGATGTGTGCCCATTTCATATCAAATCGGCAACTGAAAATAAGTTTAAAATGCCATAGTCAACGAGTTAAAGTCCTGAAAAGATCCGCGAGCTAGCTCAATATACCATTTAGCAGCAGAGCCAGTGAGAGTCCATTGAAAAAGGTGGAGACAGATTGAATCATCAAGCCATGAGTTCGAAAAACACCATAGATTATAAGTCATGACATGGGCTTGCAAATCTTCTCCAACTTTACCATCAAACTTGGGAAAATCACCGGGAATTTTAGTTGGAATCGATGGCCAAAACAGATTATGAAGAATGGGATCATTTGTCAGTTTGGACACATCCAGTAATTTCAACGTTGCTAGAAAGGGTAACTGAGGGTTAAACGACATCTGAGGCCGCGGGTAGGAAGTAGCACCAAAGTTCCACCCAGTTGCTTGTTGTCCCCATTGATTTTGTCTGGACGGATTTGGCCCATAAGGGTTTCGTCCGTACGGATTTTTTCGATAGGGATTATAGCTAGAACTACACAGTTGACCTTGGATCTGACCCCCAGCATTCCATTGATTACCAACTTGGCCTGCAAGAGCAACATACGGTTGCTGGAAATTCTGGTAAGAATTCACCTGCAGCTGTTGATATTTTTGATATGGGGAAAATTGGGTTTGCCCTTGGGATTGCTGAAAACCATAAGGAGACTGGGCTCCAAACTAAGCCTGGGGGCCAAGCTGCATTTGATAAGAAGATTGGGATTGGGATCCAACTTGAATTTGAAGACCAGATTGGGTCTGGAGCCCAAACTGGGGCTGAAAACTGGGTGGAGCTTAAGAAGCAACGATCATTTGAGTGCCTGGTTGAGCAGGCCCAGACGGATGTCCTTGAGAAGATAGAGATTGAGCCATATGGCTAGAAGGTTTTCCCGGTTGAGGTTGAGGTTGGTCCATTTGCCCAGAAGTTTGTACTTGTTGGGAATTGGGTTGACCTTGCAGAATCAAAGGCTATCCAGACTGACCAAATGGTTGAGTAGGTTGGACAATTGGCTGGCCTTGTCGAATTTGAGGCTAACCAACTTGTCCAGAAGGGTGTCCTTGCTGGGTACCAGGTTGGCCTTGTTGAATGTAAGGTTGTCTTGGGTTACCAGAAGGTTACCCGAAGTATGTGAAAGAAGACCCACCGAAGGTCGAAGGCTATCCCAAAATGGGTTGTCCTTGTGGACTGACAGTTTACCCTGAATAAGGTTGCCCATAGTACGGTTGTCCATAAGACTGTTTCCTGTAAAATGGTTGACCTTTATAGGGTGGTCCTTGAATATTTGAAGACTGTGTCTGGCCACCACGGTAAGCTGTGGTACCCCAAGCAAAAGACAACGGAACCGAGACCTCAAAAAAAGGTTGAGATGTTGTGGTCTAGGGTGATAAATATGGGCTCATCGAGAATCATAATAATTAAACAGATTTTGAAGATCTGGATTCTGAGGAATTTGAGGATATTGATCATATGCCCCCCATGCTAGAATGGAACCAGAAGAATATGGGTCACTAAGGCTAGAGTCAAAAACCCTGGATATGGGTGCCAAAGGGCCACTATGTGAAGGAACTGTTGAAGGCCTGGCAACAATGGTCACAATTGGAGATGCAGTGATGGCACTAACAACGGGGGCTGAGTAATCCACACAAATAGTTGGAATAGTCGAGACAGATGTCACATTGTGAATCTGGGGAGTGAAAGACCCTGAAGTCGGAGTGACAGTATGAGACCACATGGAACTTGTAAGGGGAGACCTGGAACCTATGATATCAGCTAGGGCATTATAGTGTAAAGGTAGCATGATACCAATGGAGGTGACATGGAAGGTTGAAGTTTCCATCAGTATAGGAATTTCACCACTTGCCATAAAGGACTCTTCACTTGTGACGGGGTTCGTCTCATCCATGTCAGAAGAAGACATTGGGACTAAAACAATAGGAGGAGTAAGGGGAAAATCTTCTTCGGAAGGCTCCCAAATGGGGTTCCATTGAATATCATAAGACTCGTCTTCTGGAGCACGAGAGTTAAGTGGTTGGATAATCAGAATAACAGGAAGAGTATCACTAGCAACCGGTAGCTCAGGAGCGACAGAAGATGGGGATCCTTGGTCGCTTGGAACGGGAGATGGGATTGGTGATTATGCCAGGATGATTTAACTCAAAAGCCTTAGGGATAACTAATCGAGTAAGGAGAAATAACCCTACACAAAATAAAATGCAACAAGATCTAACAGGGTAATTGTCAACGTGGCTGAATAAATTTTAAGACACAGGAAAAAAACTTGACCTTTTCATCTTTAAAGAGTTGAGAAAAGAATGAAAACATGACTCTAGTCGCCTTCAGATATTTAATGAGCCTAAAGTGACAAGTGCTCAGATGGACCTTTTATTTTAAGGAGTATGAAAAGGAACGAAAGTGATTGCTCTGGAGAAACTAGGCAAAAGGTTTACCAAACATCCCATCAAACTGCATATACACCTTGGCGATCATATGAAAACAAGGAATTTCCATGCAGCAATCAATCTTCCCGAATGTTGTGTTCGGTGTGTTACGGTTTGCAAGGCAGCAGACATGGCTTCCTAGGGATATAGGATGATAACCTAGTGGGGTCTCCCAACATATACTCGATTCCGTACTAGACCGCTATTGAGTCACAGAAGGAGGAATCACCCAACCTTGAGTGAAAAAAATAGTGACTAGGTTTAACGACGTTGGAGCACATCTCTAGCCTAGACCTCTAGATAGTGTGCATTATGTTCCAATGCGTTGTTAAGTTCATTCAGTTCATTTTAGAGTTGATCTTAAATTATGTTTCATTTTTTAGGCCTTACCGTATGTATACAACAAAAACCTAGGATGCAGCTAGAATGAGTGAAACATCCTTTTACTTCAATGAACACCTACCTATAAGAGGGTAGAGAGATCATTCCCAAACCAAGAAAACCAAGATAAGCCAAGAGACACAATGCAAAAACACATCGACCCTACAGTCCACGAATACTACTGATGATGGATTTTATCATTTGCTTTCCAATATGCAAACTTGAAATGCAAATACAATTTCACTTTCGTATACTAAATGAATGCAATCTTTTGATTTTGATTGTTTTAAATTTAAAAGAAACAAACAAGCGAGAGTGAAAAAACCGATCGATCCAAACAATTGTGATCTATGTTTGGTAGTGAAAATAAATCGAATCAATACCAAAGATTGGTTCAATAATCGTCACTAAAAATCAACCAGAAACAAGCAATGGAGAATGCTCAAACAAACCGACAAGAATGTTGCAAATGAATCTTGGGCAAACCAGCAACCAAGCCAATTAATTCAAGAGATTCATTCAACAAAGCCAAAGAGAGAGTGCCTTAACCATAAACAGTCAAAAACAAGCTACTAAGAAAGAGAAAGAAAGCAAGGGATCAACAGGACTAGTGAATTTAGGAGGTAGAATTGAAAAAACAATTCTACAGGAATCGTCGCAGGCATTACAAAAGAAAGTAGGGATGATCAGCCACTAGCTGAAGCAATAGAGCATTGTTGTCATGGGAGTACACGTCTCTTCTGTGACGGGCTGATTTCAGTAGTCGTCGTGACTGTACAACGGGATTCAGCGACACACAGGACTTTGCAAAATAGTCAAGGTGACATCGGCGTGACTATTAAACTATTTTCAGTGACAATCTTGAAAACAATGACAAATGAACAAGAAACTCCCAAATAAAAACCAATCAATCCTTCAGACAATAGAGGAATTTCCCAGATGAACCCAGGTAACCTAAAAGACTGATAGTTTATCCCCAAAATTCAAGAGACACCAAATCAAAACCAAAACAAGAGCAAACAAAAGAAGAAACCTACAAAGGATTCCCCAGCGGAGTCACCAACTTGTGATGCAGGAAAGTGTTCCTTCTACAGACAGAGGCAACCCCTCTAGCCCTAGAGTGGGCCTAGTCACAACAAGGACAAAACAACAATTAGTTCCCTTAAATAGTCATCATTGGAGGCCTACCTCAAACCAGTGGTTGATGAAGTTCCGTTGTGCCACTCTAGCTTCCATTTCCTTCTCCTTAACGAGTGATCAACCTCAAACACCACAAAGAAACAACAGAGCATGTAACTGAGAAACAACAATGGTCTATTTACTCATAAAGTCAAGAAGTCATGAGTTATCAAGTAAATTACATACAAGACATAAAAAATCATCATTGATTGTATTAATAATAAATCAAGAGCAAAGCTTACAACCAAGTCTTGACGTCGCAAGCCTTCTCAAAAGGTCCAACCAATGTGTTTCTTCAAGAATTCACTCTCAAAGATGGGTCTCCCAAATAGAAATATATATCTCTCTCTCTCATTCAGAAGCTTTACACAAAGTTAAGGGCACTCCACACCTTCTTGAAAACTACAAAGCAATCCCACACTTGGCACACTCACACCAACTATCTATCAAACTCAAAAGCAGTAGCAGCACTGTACAACCAAAATAACTAGCAGATGATAGCAATGGTGAGTTGTTTTATAGGAGGAGTCTCCATGAAATGAGGGAGAGGGAGCTTATCCTCAGAGCAAGCAGTAAAAAAGACGGAACTACCATGCCAGAGGGAGAAGGGCGACCCAAACTAACCCAACAACCAGGTGCAGAGACATCTAAAAGGCCGACTGTTGGAACGAAGTTGCCCAATCTGGATCGTCGCTAGTTCATAACTAAGCTTTAGCATTGACATCGCTAGTAGGCAATGTATTCAGTCAAACTGTCGCTAAAGATAGCAAATAGCCTCATTTCGGGGCATGAAATCCAACCGTTGCGGGAAACAGATGTACTCCTGCGACGAGGGCGCCACTGGATTGTTTATGACAGAGGTCCGTCGCGTATATTAAGTGGATTCTCGCGACGAGGCAGAAAAATTAGGAAAAGTGGGTCAATTGGCAACATAAGAGAGCATTTGTTCAGTATGAGCATGTTTTATTGACATAGTAGAAGGACTGGGGTGAAGGCAGTGACAAATTACTGTGTAACAACCCTTTTGGCTACATTTGAGTTGTTGTCGCGTGGTTCCTGCATAAAGCGTGAAAGAATACTAACTGCATAAGATATATCCGATCGAGTGGTTGTCAGATAAATCAGGCTGCCAATCAATTATCTATAAGTAGTGCTATCCACCATGTCCCCCCCTTCAAATTTTGAAAATTTCAAGTTTTGAACCATGGGGGTAAGAATGGGCTTGCGATCCTGCATTCCAAATCACCGAAGAAATTCTGCTACATACTTACTCTGAGAAATGAAAATATGATGTGGAAGTTGGAATACTTCAACTCCGAGACAGTAGTGAAGTAGTCCCAAATTTGTCATCTTCAAAACCTATAGGTAACTCCTTCTTCACCTGTACAATATGATCATCGTTGTTTCCAGTAATGATCAAATCATCTACACACATGACAAGAATCACCAGATTTTTACCCTCTTGACGTACATACAAAGTATCATTAGATTCACTTCGTTGAAAGCCAACTTTTCGAAGGTAATCGTCCATTTTGGCATACGAAGCTCGTGGATCTTGTTTTAACTCATATGAAGCCTTGATCAATTGCAGACTTTATGTTCTTTCCCTTCAATTTCAAAACCTGGTGGTTTTGTCATATATACATCTTCCTGTAAATCTCCATTAAGGAAAGCACTTTTAACATCCATTTGATGAACTTTCCATCCTTGTTGAGTTTCTAATGCAAGTGTTAAGAGGATGGTGTTCCACTTAGCTGTAGGAGCAAATGTTTCCTCATAATAAATGCCTTCCTGCTACGCAAAACCCTTAGCAATAAGTCATTCTTTGTACTTGTCGATGTCTCCATTTTTCTTGTACTTAATTCTGTAAACCCATTTTCACCCAATGGGTTTGAAATTTTGAGGACAGTCAACAAGTTTCCAAGTTTTGTTGTCTTGGACTGACTTATATTCTTCAACCATAGCCTATTTTCATTCTTTATATTTTACTGCCTCTTTTTATGTGGAGGGTTCAGTAAAATCATTCGTGATCAAGGAAAAATTTCCTTCATTCCTAGTTGACCCCCTTGTTCCTATTTTATTTTTCTCATCAGGCCTTACATCTTTCAAAAGTTGAACAACCCATTTTGGCAATTGATGTTCACTTGTTTGAGATTCTAAAAAGTCACCATCATTATAAAGAGGATTAATGTAAACAGGCGTACATTGATCAACTACAAATTCTAGGGGCAAAGAATCACTTTCAGAAGAAATGATGGTACTAGGAGATTCTGATGAACTCCCAGAAGACCCAGATGGTGTTAGTGAAGTAGATGGAGTGGATGAATCATCTTCAAAGGAAGGAAAATCAAGTTCATACCAATTTTTTGAATTTGGTTGACTTTGAATGTTTCCTTTCCTTTTATCTCCTTTTGCTTTCAATTTTTGAAGAATATTTTGTATTTCTTCAACGCTCTTACTCTCAGTTTCATCAAAAAATACATCTTTGCTGACAATAAATATCCCATTTGATAGAATCATGTACCCTTTCTTCTCATCTGAATATCCAATCATTGTGCATTTCAAACTTCCTGAGTCAAGCTTAGTTTGTTTTTCTTTTGAAACTAAGGCATAACACACGGAACCAAAAACCCTAAGGTATTGAACTTTAGGTTTGAAACCAAACCATGCTTCATAAGTTGTGATTCCATCCAAGGAAGTAGTGGGAGACCTGTTCCTTAAGTAAGCAGTTGTATGGATTGCTTCTGCCCAATAAATAGGACTTCACTTTTTAAAAGTTAACATAGTTCTTTCCATTCCTAACGAAGTGTGGTTCATTCTTTCTACTACTCCATTTTGCTATGGAGTATAGACAATTGTAAGCTTCCATTTGATCCCATTGTCTTTGCAATAAATTTGGAATTCATTTGAAGAGAATTCTCCTCCATTGTCAATTATAAGAGTGCTAATATTTTCTTTGGCTTCATTTTCAACAAGTTGACAAAAAATTATAAACTTTTCAAATGCCTCTGACTTATGCTTCAAGAAGTAAACTCATGTCATTCTTCTTAAATCATCAATAAAGAGTAAGAAATATTTGCAACCTCCTATAGAAGCTTGCAAGGATCCATAAATGTCACTATGTACTAATGGCAAACACTTTTTTTCTTACCATGAACTTGTTGGGAAAGTCTCTCGACTTTGTTTTCCAGAAATGTAATCTTCACATATTGCATTTTATTTCTTGAAGGTATGAAGTCCCTTAACCATTCCTTGTTTCTGCAGTTGAGAGAGACTGTCAAAGTTTATATGTCCATATCTCACATGCCATAATCTGATAGGTGAAATGTTTTTTCTTACTACCTCTGCAAAGTCATAATTCCTTGGAACAACTATTCCTTTCATCCTTAACAGTTCTCCAAATTCATACCATGTCATCACTTTTTCATGCTCTATTTTATTGAATTAATTTTAACTAGGCCATCCTCCAAAACCACTTGATGTCTAGCTTGTCGAATCAAGACTAAAGAAAACAAATTCTTTTTAAATGTTGGTACATACCATAAATTTGAAATCAATATTTCTCCGATGTCAGTAAGATACACTTTAACGACAGCTTTTTGATAAGGAGTATGTTTTGTATCATCATCAAGAAAGATTGAACTAATGTAGCATGGTTGGAAGTTCCAAAAGAAGTCTCGTCGAAAAGTCATGTGTTGAGTTTCTCCTATATCTAAAATCCATGCATCTTCATAATCATTTTTAAGAAAAGTGGAAACTAATGTTGTTGATTCTGAGCTTTGAATTTATGTGAAGATATATTACGAACCATCATTATCTTGATTAGCGGAAAATTGAGTTGTGTTTTGATGGAACTTTAGAATTTTATCAACGTAAGTTCTACAATCTTCTGCAAAATGGCCCACTCTGTTACATCTTCTACAGATAATCTGATTCAAGTCTTTTCCTATTCCTTGACACTGCCCTCTACCTCTATGTTGACCTCTACTTTGAGTTTTCCCTTTGCCTTGACTTTGGCCTCTTGCTTGATTATTTCCCTTGTCTTGAAAGTTGCATCTGTTTTGAAAGTTCCCTATGCCTTGATGTTTTCCTCTTCCTTGAAAGTTTCCTCTGCTTTGGCTTCTTCCATGACCTTCTCCACTATGTGCTGCTAGATGTTGATTTAAATATCCTCTTCCTTTTCCTCTAGAATTGTTAGTTGATGATTTACTTTTTTTGGCCTCAGTGAAGAAGACATCTTCCCCTTATTTCTTCTTCCCAAAAGTTTTGTCGTGTTGAGACAACATCTCACTTAGCTCATCAAACTTTAATTTATCTAACTTTCTGGTCACTTGTAGAGTTTCCAAAAAATGCTTGTAAGAAGAAGGCAATCCAGCAATTAGAATCGTGTTCATGAAACTATCATCTATTGTTTGAAATCCATCTTTTACTATTTCTTTCTTAATATTTTTAACCCCGGAGATATACTCAAGGGAATCTCCTTCTTCAGTTATTTTTTGTTTAAGAAACTTAAGTTGTAGATCAACCTTTTTTTTATTCAAGTTGTGCATCAAATATATCTTTGAAAGTACAAAAAATAGACCATGCATCTGAGGCGTTTTTAATATGAATATACATCTCATCATTAACTGAAGACTCTATAAGAGCTAGTGCCTTCACATTTTTAACTTCCCATTTTGCAAGTGAAGTTACATCTGTGGGTTTATTAGGCTTAATGTATCCTTCACATATGTCTTGCCACAATTCATTATATATTGGAGTGCTTTCAATGAGATGTTTCCATGTCTTGTATGATTTACCCCTTCAATCTTATCACAATCATAGAACAGATTAATTAACTTTGAAATTGTAGTTTTAAAGCTTTGCATCAAAAAGAATAAAGCACGGGAAAAATATGAGCAACACATCACATGAAACATGCCATGCAAAAATGATCTATCAGAGCTTGGCCTTGACCCTCGTATAGTCATTGAAGGAGAAAAATGACTAAGCTTTGCACTTGGATCTAGTCAATTTCTCTTAAGAATTTACAATGAAAACTTTCAAAAGTTGACTGATTTACAATCCCCTTGCAAACGTTTGTGCAAAAAGTACTCTAAACCCCCCTCAAAGAAAAAATTGCTTTGAGTTACCGTATGACCATCCCAAACTTTCAAATTGCAAAATTACACCTTATCTCTCCAAATATTACAAAAACTACAAAAATAAAAGCCCCTTATTACTCCAAATATTACAAAAGACCCCTTTTCACTCCACAATGAAAAAACTTACACCTTATTACTCCACAAATATTACAAAATTCCTTATCACTCCCAATTTACAAATTCTACACAAAATAATCACTCCAATAAAAAATACCCCACTCACCTTATTACTCCATTACAACAAAATCAATTTCAATAATATTTATCTCTCCATTTTTAAAATAATAATTAAAAATTGCCATTACTTCTTATCTCTCCAAAACACTCCTCACTCTATTAATAAATTCTAATTATTTTAAACTCACATTAAAAATAATTTATGAAATTCCTTTAGAAAAGTGAGTTAACCTCATAGCCAATCTAGATTTTCGCTCCCCTTGCGTCGATAGATTTTTGGCTTGTCACAACTAGGGGAATCTTAAGCTTGATGTTCATATCCTTAGCAAAAACAATCCATAGTGGATTCTTATGTGTCACCCCATATCTCAAACTGCCAGCTGGTGAATTTGCGGCATCGTCCACCAGGGTGGTGACTGTGTAGATTTGTCCTGATTTTCCTCCTTTCACTGCACTTCTGAAGCCTAAGGTGAAATCTGCGAGCTCCTCTCGATCACGTTTCTAGTTTCCATTGTTCCAGTAGTTGTCAATGGGGTCCTTTCTAGCTGAAGAACACATGGAAGCTTTTCAAAGTAAACCAAGTGTTGACCAAATTCTTTGTTCTATGCATGGATTGATACATAGAGTGGCTACTACAACAGAAATGACGTTTTCTATAGCAAGTGAAAGCCTGCATAGATCCCTCACCAAGATGATCCGCTGGGCATTACCACTTTTGTCTTGTCGAAACACCATCCTGGAAACCATGTAGCCCTTGAGGGAACCATTACTGGAACTCATTTCATCTTAGACGTTTTCAAAATAGGCACCTGCGTGGATGTCAAAGATTGTACGCAGTGCTAAGGAGGATGGGCAACGTAAATTTTTAGGGGCTGAAGGATGCTGCAGAAAATTTAACCAAAAATCCTTCTAAGCCTTATTTAAATCCTCATCCCATGAGATTGTAGGCGGTGCAGGATTGTTTGAGTGAGAAATTTCTCACTCAAGATGATCGGGGAGCTAGAATTTCTAAACTAATGAATGGTGAAAGCCTATCAAAAGTCGACCAATTTAATGGCAGAATTTTGTGGTGCAGGAGAGGATGCAATTGGATGCATTAACCAGAGGGAGCACGATGCAGTATGGTGGATAATGCATTGCTAGATGGAAGTGTATAGATGAGGCCTGGGAACTAAGTAGAAATCGAAGGAGGTATTGTAGTGGGATTTTTAATCCTACTTAGGCAGAGCTTAAAAAGATCATTAAACCTAAAGAGATCAGTTGCACTATCGACTTGCCTCGCTTGATGAAACAAAACTTACAGGGAAATTTTGATAGTGAAGAATTTTTTATTTTATTTTTTATTTATCACAAAAAATTGATTTTCTGATTTAAAATTCTAAAATCAATAATAATAATCAAATTTCTTTTCCTTTTAAAAACAACTGGACAATTTCCATACCAATCATTTGTTGGTCAATTGAATGGAGTTTTCCAAGATCTTGTTGAGATGGAATATCCTCCTCACATCAGCTGCATTATTGTTGCTCTGATACCAAAATAATGGCAAAAGTGTCCTCAAACACACAATTTTGTTAATCAGGAAAAGAAATTACGTAATAATTTTGCAAGAGTTTACACACACACTCCAACACATTTGCAATTAGGAGAATGAGTTATATATAAGCTCAATGTCCTAACTTATTCTAGTTATGAATCACTTATTGAATTAACAAGTGTCCATTTACAATAAATGCAATTCTAGCAAATCTACTAACTATATTCCTAAATTGGAGCCTAAGATACAACACTATTCTAGATGTCATACCTTTTACAACAATATTCTATTTCTAAGCTTCTCCAATATTGATTAAATATTATAAATTAATAAATATTTTATCCTAACTTTGTGAATTATGAATTATGTATTTTGGATCATCTAACAAGAATATTCTTATCAAAGCATTCTAATATCATAATTCTTATCATTTGAAATCTCTGATAAAATTATTCCCCGATCTAATATCTCCGAAAATTCATAAAAGAGGTTTTTTGTTAAAATGTGAAATTGAGCTAAGAACTTCCAATATGAATATGATAATGAAATAACCTAACCCCACGCAATTTCCATTTCAAATATCATAACATTTCAATATGAACTTAAATTCGTTGATACTACGATATCTATACATCTATGATACTTCCTTTCTACTCATTCTCTAAAAATGACTTCGCTAATATTATGATATTCGTAAAACCCCTGGACCCAATATTAAATTTAAATTTAGATTTAAAATATATTGTGTCCTTTCATAAATCACAATTTTGGTTGGGGTATATGTTTAAAGGTTCTATTGTAGTGGCTACAACCGCCCTCTAAAATTTTGGTCTTCCCCAATTTCGGAGCCTCCCTTGAGAGTTTCACTTGATGACTACACACACACAAGTTCACTCTGTGAGCTCGTGTGAGTCCTCGCATCCGCCTTGCTTGTTCATTTCATTTGTGTTTCTGCGTGTTGGTGTCTAAGTCATGCTTGTGACCATGTTCTAGTTATGATCGAAGCCTTTGCTTCGTATGTGTTTGTTGTGTTTACTATGAAAGAATCTGTCACACTCACACACGAAGTCACGATCACTGTCACGCAAGCATTGTCTCGATCAATGAATGGTAAATCATGAGTGTCGTGCTTGTCACTTGCACCATCGATCAGTCATGTTGAACATGTGTGTCTGGATGGTTTGAGTCGTTTCATTGTCGAGTCATGTGAGTGTGTGTTTGCAGGATCACCTATGCATCTTTCGATTTTTCAAACACTTAGTCACTTTTTCTGAAGTCACAATGACCAGACTCCCCTCTGACAATTGGCCCATCACCCCACCATCGACTCGATTGACTATCAACCATAACAGCATAGAAGAACCAATCTAGTCTTTTCAAGTTGCATTGCCTACAAGCAGTTCAATCAACTTCCATGTTGACCACCCGGGCAGTTGGACCCGATAGTCACCCCGAGACTGACTCCCTTCAAACATTGCGCAGAGGCCACTCACCTCACTCACTCAACTGACTGAGGAAATTACGCAAATAGGTTAGATAGACACCAAGTTCCTGTCCCAGTGTCCTTTAGAAAATTGCACAATTTTCCGAGTCAGTCATCCGGACAATCAACCAGCTGCTCATCCAAGAAATTGATCAGTTTTCATGAGCAAGCCTTCCGTTGTCCAGCAGTCCACTCATCTCAGCAATTATGTAGAGATGATCAACAAGTTGATTTCCCAGCTTCAATGCAATTTCCCCACCAGTAGCTCCTAGCAGAAAACTGCTAGTTCCCTCCAGGAATTGTGCAGTTTCTACTGCTAGTGATTGAGTAGACAACTGCCAGTCCCTCTAGGAATTGTGCAGTTTTGGCTGGTAGTGACTCCATCAGCCAGCTACCATTTCCCTCTAAAAATTGCATAGTTTTTACTGCTAGTGACCCCAACAGCCAATTGCCAGTTCCCTCTCATAATTGCGTAGTATTGGCTACCAGTCGCTTGGGCAGATCCTCCCAAAAACTGTGCAATTTCTGCCTGCTGACCCTTCATGCAGCCCGACCCATTCCTTTGGAAAATATCACAAATTTGCCTGCCCATTGCCCACTTCCCGTTCATTTCGAAAAATGTGCAGAGCATGCCTTCCTTGCCTTCCTGCAACCCAGACCATCCCTCCCAAAATTTGTGCAATTTTTCCTCCCAGCTGAGCCAGACCTCGTAGGAATTCATTATTGACTTACATTGTCAGTCTCCATCACTCAGTGACTCTTTCGAAATTTTCATCAGCACTGCCTAGAGCCATCATCTCACTTCGCAACCTTGCAGCCTCTCCTAGTCACCTACATCCGAAATGATCATGTGCCATGGTAGATTAGGAGGTTTTGGATTTGATGTCATCTCCTCATGAGTGATTGCAGGTACAATTACACCAACAAACATGGCAAGATGACGAATGGGATGAATGAAGGGAGCACATGCAAAAGGACAGGTTCACCAATCGATGAACGAATGAAGCATGTGAAGCAGACGAACATGACGAACATGCACGTTCACGAATCGATGAGCCTGGAAAGCCTTCTAACATGCAAGCAAGGAACAACATGCTAAAGCTTCACCAACTGAACCAAGGAACATCGAAGAATCCGTGCACTTTGCCATGTGGAGGGGAAGCTATGATACACCATGAAGACATCCATCACCTGGCAGCATTGCAACTCGACATGCACTCCAGTAGCAACACGAATGTACTAGCACTGTCATGTCAAGTCATGTGGCCCACATCTCCACTATGGGCTATGTTTTCAATCAATGTGATGTAATGTGGAAGTCCAAGAGACCCACTTATTAAACAAAGAGTTGTGTAAGTCAAAAAGTCATGGAAGCCAAATGGTCATGAGGGTATTCAAATAGCCATAAGGGTCAATTTCACTCTTGGCTATAAATACCCCCTCATTTGTACATGAAAAGAACTTTTCGCCTCTTCTCCTCCCACATAGCCAAAAGAGTCTCTTTTCTTGAGGCGTCAGTAGTGGCTCCAATGCCACGCACTCGGGGTTAGTGATGTATGGTGTAACAATGTGTCTTGGAACTTTCACTTATTTCAGAAGCCCACTAAAATGTCGGCACATTTTCACACATGTGTTGTATCTATTGTAAGACGGATCTTTAACACTTGAAATGCATGTTTATTTAACCTATGTTATACATCTGAACTATTTCATTTGTTGTAATGCATAATATATTAATGGAAATGTGTTGTATGTGTTGTTAACATTGTCTCGCTTATGTAGACTGCTCTCCCAGACATTAGACAAACCTTTCACATGAAGCTTGCTATAACAACCATTGCACTTGTTCGGATTGATCCATTGAGTTTTGTACGTGTTACCTTACCTTGTATGTTGTGATTGTCGCATCTGAGTGGACTTCTCCTCCATAGGCCGTGCATGTTGTGTTTTGTTGTGTGTTCCTAGAGATGTTGGGACTGCTCCCAATCGACCTGGAACTCACTCTTACCCTCTCCCTCAACAGTGAAAGAAAAATTGACACAAGTGACACTTACATTCATAAGGCATGCGAACCTCACTTCTTGAATAGAAAGCAAACCACTCTCCTATGCTGACAAGAAAGAGTTGAGGTATATCTTTAAGATAGTGGCAACCGAGCCATCGTACTGGATGGGACTCCTACACCAAATGGTGTGAAGTTTAGTTCAGACTTCATACTGAGGAGATCCCCTGATGTTGGTGGGTCTAGCACCATCAAAATTTTGCTGCTAGAAGGAGGGCTAGATGACAAGCTAAGTCCTCACATCTGTTTAGAATCTCTACATATCTATCATAACTAACTACTGAGTTGATCTTCCGGAGTGTATGTCTTATGGAAATGATTTCATCATCTCGGAAAAGCTCTTCGATAACTTGTCTCATAAAACATTGATGGTGGAGGCTACGTAGCTTTGGTTAGGCATGTGGTCGGCGTTGTAGGCTCATGCGAAAGACATGGATTCTTTGAAGAATACATGAGCTGCGCATTGTTTGTCTACACACTTCAAGGGCACCCCATGCAATGGTGTGCCATGCTGCCAGAAAAATCCATTCATTCTCTTGCTCATCTGGTTGCAGAGATAGACCATGCTTTTAATCACTTTAACTGGAAAGCACTTGATCAAGAAATTTTGAAATTATGAAAAGCACCTATAAATCCATTGACCAGTTTTACACACGCTTTTGTAATATTTCATACCGATTCCCTGAAGATGAAATTGATTGGGAATTTATTTATGCAAGATTTGAGTATCTTCTTCAAATATTTTAACCTTGTTCAGCATGCTTTGGTGATGGAGCTACGCAATCACAGGCAGGCACAATCACTGTCACAAGTGACTAGCCGCCTTCACCTCATCAAATAGCTCCACCACCGTGGAGTGATGTTGGAGATCATGCACATGCCTCTGTTGAACTATCACACTCTCCCACCCAACCTGCTCTTGTGATTTGCACAGATTTGGCTTACAAGCCTATTGGTTGTCACATGGACTCTTTCCCTCGACCTTCATCCTTGTGTTCTATTGATCCTTCAGATTGTACGGTCTTCTGTTCTCCCATTCCGGACTCCTCACCTATTGTGAATGAGGATCAAGTTGTCAACAAAGTTGGTGTTATGCAGCCAACCTATGTCATCATTCATGATGAGTGTGTGTAGGAATCTAAATAAGAACTCACGGTGAAGGATGACTCCCTTTCAGCCACGCCTCATCCGCTTCATCCTGACATCCCTTGTGATTCTACCACTGCTGATATCCCCTATGAAAACCCATTTCTAGATGTATCTACTTCCTATCATTCACAGGACACCTCGGATTTCACTCTGTCATTACAGTGTAGAGAGGACACATATTCCTCACAAAATCCATTCAATCTATCATTTATCTTTCTTGAAAACACAAAGGGTGGACATCTTTTCTTCTCATCTACCCCTCTACCTGATTCATCAAATCATGAGGATGTCGACAAACATCTTGAATTTTCTGATCTTGGTTGTCATGATCTATCCACTTCCTCATTCGATCTTGAGGTTGATTCAACTATTGTTAATATGTCCAAGACACTGGTCTACGATGATCTATCTGTCAACGAAGTCGAAACCAAACAGACTGTAGAGGCACTTTAGCCCGAGCTGATGGTTATGTCAGGCCCTCGCTATCTTGAGGTTGGTTTCACTTCCGTTAAGGAAATTTTGAAACACTCAAGGCTCCTCATCACTTTCTAATTTTCATTGAAGATCAACTAAACACCCATATTTCACTTCTTCCACTCGAGCTACATGATCCCATCGCTCATCAGTTGGAGGAATCTTACACAGCAAGAACACATGCACAACATAAGTGGCCTACCTTTCTCACATTTGCTTGCACATCACAGTTAAGAGAATGCACACACTCAACATGTCCATGCAGTGTACCACAACACCATGGCTGATCCACAAAGTGCATTTCATGGGCATTCACTCATCTCTAGTTTGTGGTCACTTGTAAACTCAAAGTGTTTTTGCCTTAACTGTTATATCTTTCTTGTTTGTTGGTTCACATAGTTGTCTTGTTCACGAACCATGCCTTCACCAACATGTGTCAACCAATGTGCCGATGGCTGCATTGGAAGTATCACCTCACATGAGATGGCCCATACACAGTTAGCTTAGGAGTAGGAGTATTGTTTGCTTTTTTGCTTGTCTTTGCTTTTTGGTTTGCATGATTGTTTGCTTGCTGACTTGGTTGCTTTGCTTGCTTGTTGTTTTTTTCACTTTGTTTTTTTTGCTTACTATTTTTATTTAGGTTGTTTTGTATGCTTGGTATATTACTATTTTTTTTCTGGAAATAAGTGCTGCCAACTACTACGTTCTAGATTTTGAATAGGCTATGTGGTTGAAATTTGAGGAAAACTCGTGACACTGCAGCACTTGGCTAGTCTTGTGTCTTCCCTCTCTATGCTTGGTTGTAACCTTCGGCTGACGAAGTACTAATGAAAAATATGAGCCATCTACAAGGGAGGTTTCAGTCCAACCATGAACCTGTGTCCACACTGGGAAGCCCCATGCCTATACCCAGCCTTCTGCTCTATGTTTTTAAGCTCATCCAGCTAGTCGAAACAGAGAAGGGGAATATATAAATGAGAAAACCTATGTGAGAGGTATTACATGCTTCTCTGATGGAACAACCTCTTTTGCTCTCAATAAGTCGGGATCCATCTTCCACCCCAAAAATAAATAAGTGCCTATGCACAGTCCTCTTGAAAAATACAAAGGTGAAAGAAGAGAAAGGCTTCCTACGAGGAGAGGTGAAGCATGCAACTCCACCTGGGTACTGACCAGGCTCACTAGAATTGGAGAACTGTGTGTGTTCCTACATGACTCCATCAGGGTACTATCCAGTCCTACTGGCTACGGAGCAACACCAGAGATGAAAACTTATACTCTGAAAATCTTCAACTCGTGAGCTAAACTACCCTTCCCGTATTAGAAACAATAAGATCTAAGATGAGCTTTTGATTGTGTTTGACTAAGTTAGCAATGGTTGAACCATGTATATCCATGGGGTAAGTACGGAAGCCAAAGTAATAGAGAAGACCAAGGCCCTGTGTTATCAATGAACTGAAATAGAGAAGTTGGAGTTCTACCAATGTGTTGCCAAGTGTTGTAGTGGCTAAAACCACCCTCCAAAATTTTGGCCTACACCAATTTTAGAGCGTCCCTTGAAAGTTTCACTTGATGACTGCACACACGCAGGTTCACTCCATGATCTCGTGTGAGTCCTCACATCCGCCTTGATTTTTCATTTCATTCAATTTTCTACATGCTAGTGTCTAAGTCATGGTTGCGACCATGTTTGGGTTATTCTTGAAGTCTTCACTTCATATATGCTTGTCGTGTTCGCTATGAAAACATCTGTCGCACTCATACACAGAGTCATGTTCACTGTCGCACAAGCATCGTCTCGATCAATGAACAGTCAATCATGAGTGTCGTGCTTGTCACTTAAAGCATCGGTTAGTCATGTTGAACATGTGTGTCTGGATGGTTTGAGTCGTTTCATCATCGAGTCATTTGAGTGTGTGTTTGCATGATCACCTATGCATCTTTCGATCGTTCACAAACTTAGTCATTTTTGATGAATTCCTAACGACCAGACTCCCCTCTGACAATTGGACCATCACCCCGCCATCGACTTGATCGACTATCAACCAGAACAGCACAGAAGCACCAAGCTAGTCTTTTCAAGTTGCGCTGCCTGCAAGCAGCTCATTCAACTTCCATGTTGACCACCCAGACAATCAGACCTAGCAATCACCCTGGGACTGACTCCCTTCAAAAATTACATAGAGGCCACTCACCTCACTCGCTCAATTGACTAAGGAAATTGTGCAGACAGGATGGATAGACACCAAGGCATGTCCTTGTTTCCTTCATAAAATTGCGCAGGTTTTCGAGTCAGTCATTCGGACAGTTGACTGCCTACTCATCCAAGAAATTGCTCGGTTTTCATGAGCAGGCCTTCAATTGTCCAACAATATGCTCATATCAGTAATTACGCATAGATGATCAGCAGATCGACTTCCTATTTTTAGTGCAATTTCCCCGCCAGCATCTCTTAGCAGCAAACTGCCAATTCCCTCCAACAATTGCGCAATTTCTGCTACGAGTGATTGAGCAACATACTGCGAGTTCCCTCTAGGGATTATGCAGATTTGGATTCTATTGACCCCATAAGACAACTCCTATTTCCCTCTAGGAATTGCACATTTTTGGCTACCAGTGACCCCAAGAGCCATCTGCCAGTTCCCTCTGGTAATTGTGTAGTTTTGGCTGCCAGTCTCCCAAGCAGTTCCTCCAAAAAACTGCATAGTTTCTGCCTACTAACCCTTCATGTAGCTAGGCCCATTCCTCTATAAAATTACTCAAATATAGATGTCTAACCCTGCTTCCTATTCGT
Source organism: Pinus tabuliformis (assembly GCA_031772625.1). NCBI lineage: Eukaryota > Viridiplantae > Streptophyta > Pinopsida > Pinales > Pinaceae > Pinus > Pinus tabuliformis. Next base: position 981,666,094 of record CM062818.1, on the reverse strand, counting down.
TTCTAAAAATGTGCATATGATGCATGCCTTGCCTTCCTGCAGCCTAGACCGTCCCTCCCAAAATTTGCGCAATTTTGCCTCCCAGCCGAGGCAGACCTCGCAAGCAATCACTATTGACTCAAATTGCCCATCTCCATCACTCAGTGACTCTTGTGTAGTTTTCATCAATAGTGCCTGGAGCCATCATCCCACTTTGCAAACTTTCCACCTCTCCTGGTCACCTACAACTGAAATGATCATGTGCCATGGTAGACTAGGAAGTTTTGGATTTGCTGTTGTCTCGTCATGAGTGACTACACGTACAGGTACACCAACAAACATGGAAATATGATAAATGGGATGACTGAAGGGATCACATGCAGAAGGGTAGGTTCACCAATGAACGAATGAACGAAGCATGTGAAGTAGACGAGCGTGACGAACATGCACCTTCGCGAATAGATGAGCCTGTGAAGCCTTCCAGCATGCAAGCAAGGAAAAACATTCTAAAGTTTCATCAAGCAAACCAAGGACCTTTGAAGACCCTACACACTTGTTGGCTTGATGGGCCCTGACCCAGGTTCAGAGTTATTTAGCCAAACAAATCCCTACACTACTGGCCATTTCGGCATCAGCCCATGGAGCGCAGACTGAAGTCTCACCCGAAGCAATATGGGGGGATGCTAGAACCAAGTTTCCACACCCTTGAGATGTCTGAGGTGTTGATTTAGTCCAACTATGCTTATCTTCACATAGGTTACTTTACACACTATTCTAACCTTCAATACCCTCGCGGTCTGTTATAATCGCCTTTCGCGCAGCCCTTACAAGGGGTTGAGATGATTTCCTGCTGCTATGGTAGCGAACTATACTATTTCCCAAATCTACACCATGAATATTACTTATCTTCTTACAAATGTTAGTTAACTTCGCATAAACACATATTCTATCTTCTATTCACTTAATCAACACATTCATACATATCCGCACATCACATAAGCATTAAAAGTGCAATGTATTTTCAATGTAACAAATGCATGAAACATGAAATAAATACGCATAATGGATATGAAACTTCTCTTTATTAATGCTCCAAATGTTGCAGGCTTAACTCGCCCTGCACACTCAGCTACAGGGATCAACACACTCAGCTGCGGACTACTAGGCCTCTGCACACTCAGCTGCAAAGCACTCTCCTACTCTATGACCCAAACTAGACTTTACACTTTAGATATGGCTTAGCTCTTCATCCTTAGATCCATCATTATTGATTGATTTATTCATGTCTTAAATACTTAGAGCCTTGCTATATTTATATAATCCCATCATCCACAGACCACGGGTAGATCTCTATAGCTGACATTATAATAAAAAAATTGAGGGCAGGCAACGCTATGACTCTTTTACAAACTATGCGCTCTATGCCCACAAAATGCAGAGTCTTTACATCGGGGTTACAACTTTTGACCAAAATCTGGGCTCTAAGCCCCAAAACTTCCCTTGGGGGATCCCGGACCCAACAACCCCCCAACACAAACATCATGACTCGCCCTCAAGTCACTCTGTCAGTGCAGATATCTTTGTGCGAAAACCTCCCAATTCTACCTAGATCATTGCAAGATCGGCAACGCACTGAGCGGTTGCCTGTTGTACTTCATGGATGTGTTGTTTAGAGATAGTTGTAGCTGAAGTGCTTCCCTGAACTTGTTCTTATGTTCCTTGCATCTACGTGAGCTTTGCTTCAATAGAGGATGTAATGACATATGCCTCATCAATCCACGGCTGTAAGTGCACCTTCAAAAAAATTTCCTTACATCGGGCAGCATCCACCTACTCCTTGAGCTCTTTCTCCTGTTGCATCCTCTCGAACCTCTGTGTGAGGGAAACCATCTGCGCGGTTCATTTTACTTCATCATATTTATGTTGTAGCTTGCGCACCTCTATTTCTAGGTGTTGTATGTTTGGGTCCTCCTACAGAGTAGTGAGAATCTCGAATGACTCCTCAAACTACTTTGTGCAATCTTTCATTGCACCGTTGACCTCTGCTATTGTTGTTGTAATCGTGTTGGCATGTTGTTCCTTAACCTCTGGTGGAGTTGAAGGTTTCACCTTCAATTGCAGTTCACATATCTAAAGGTTCAGTTCAAGCTGAACCCTAGCCATCTCTTCCTTTGCCTTGCTCACCCCTGCTGTTAGTTTCCAAATGCACGCCTCCACTGATTCCTCTGCTTAGATGTCTAGCTTTGGACCATCTAGTAGGCTTCCTAGACCACTTGTAATAGCTATCAATTCTGTGCAACTAACTCGTCACACTGCAGGCTCAACTCTTCAATGTTGATGCACTACTTGCTCATGACCTCGAGCACATGGCCCTCCCTGGCTTGCAGTTCTGCAATAACTCCACCTTGAAAAACATAGAGTGTTTCCTGAGGGAGTGCAACCATAATTATACTAATTCCCTTCAGCTTGCTAACCATAGGCATAATGGCCTAATTTTCTATAACTAGTGCTCCCTTTGGTAGCACTATTGTGTTAGTCATCTGAGCACGCAGCCTCTCCTCGATCGCGGTCATGCCTAGTGCAAGGCTAGTTGACACTGTGCCAGCTTGTGGGGTGTGCACCTGCAACTCTTGTATCTACGCTCGGAGAGACCCCAACACCATTTGGCGTTCCTTTATGAACTATTGGAGGGTCTTCGTGGTGACATCCCTCACCATCTCCCCATTTTCATGCAGATCCCCCTCAGTGAGGGTGATTGGGTCGAAAGAAGTCTGGGAAGCCTTCCACTTTTTCTGTGGCCCTACCTACTCTCTTGGGTGCTGTTGTTTCAGCTGTGTGGATGCTGTCTCCGGGTTCGTGCCACCTTACTCTGTATCTATTTCTTGTTTGGGCGCAGGCCACTTCTATCCTTGGTGCTCTTCCTCTGCTTCCTTCTGTTGATCTTCCAACACCTTCATAGCATCCCTTGCCGCCTGGGCCTTAGTTATTGTTGCTTTGTTCCTATGCTTCTTTGCCAACTGCACCATCTGCAATTTCACCTCATCCTTTTTCCTCTACACGATGGACTTCTCTACTTCCACTATGGAGCTGGCTAGAGTGCGCCACTCCAGTGGCCACGACTCAAGGACCGCGAAGATGACATCGTCCACCACCAGATAAGGTAGCTCGCGCCATGCCTTCGTGGGGTCCTTCCACACCCTAATGTACATGTGGTGGAAATTTGCCTTGAACTCCACGAAGATCTACAGACTGTTATAGACCATGGGTGATAACCATGGCTTATGATTAATCCCCATTCTGATGTTCATCTCCATGAACGCCCAGAATATCTTACTATCCCTTATCCTCTATGCATCTCTAGTTTCCCACAATGAAGAGTACTTCGCTACCTCCAGAAGGTCCTACGGGATCGCTGGGAACTGGCTGTCGTCGGGAAATTTCCATGCCACCAGCACTATGCACAACAACAACCATGCATAATGAAAATTCTTTCCCTGCTCATGTGCCTCACGGTAGTTCTCAAGGAACTCTCTGCACAAGTAGTTCTCCCAGTTGAACTGGACCCCTTTTGTGCATTCCGCTGCAAGTGCCACCACTGGAGCAGGAACCTCATTCGCACAACACTTCTACATAACCTTCCCTGCCAATATCTATGTCGTGACTTTGACCACAGGGTTATTGATGTTGGAAAACGCGTACCCTCTCCTCTTCTTCTTCAGCTTGAACTTCTTCTTCATGGCCTCCGCAATGGCTAAATCATCACTTTTACCCTCCTAAATGTTCGTTGGGTCCTCCCCTTTTCAAGGGAGCCGGGTAATTTTGTGAATCAAGTGGTCTGTGATGGGGATGGGCTCCTCTAGCCATAAGAACCCATCATGCACCAAGCAGAGCAACTACCTGATGACAATAATGGTCACTGGGGTGCGATGGTAATGCAGTACCTAGAGCAGGTTTAACAATCTTGGCTTTTCTATAGCTTTTAGCCACTTATGCGGTTCCAACTCTATGACTCCAGTCGGCACATCTTTATTCTCGCACATCAGCTACGTGGTTGCCAAATGGGGGAACTTCTCATGGTCCACGAGATCCCAGTCTTAAAATTTTAGTACAGGCACTCGTCCTAAGTGCGCTCCTTCAAAGATAATGTCGTAAGGGGGAAGTGGAGTTTGCAGAGAGCTTTTTCTCTCATCTATGTCTTTTGGCACCTTTGCTTTACCCTTCCACGGAGGAACATATGCGGGCATCTTGGTAAGAGGGTCTAGTCAACCTCCATTTCTACATCCTCCTCCTCCTATACCAGGATTTCTTCAAATTCTTCCTCCTCATTGGCCTCCAAATTGATCGCCTTCCCCTTTTCTTCCATTGTAAGCTTAGTCCTTAACGTATTTCTTAGGGATACGCAGACTAGTACCATAGCATGCTTGTCTTTCTTGGGTATCAGCGTGCACAGTGATTTGGGGTTTCTGCGACTATCCTAACACTTTCTGGGACTTCTACTTCCATCATGTCCTATGCGGCTTCCTCAGTGGTCATTACACGATATCCATGGCTTCCTCAGGTGTTGTCATAGTGTTATTCCACAATTCTCTTAACGGCTCGAGTAAATTCTCAAACAACGAATTCACCTTCAGATGATCAAACAGATCTGGGTTCCTGAATGTCTGTGTGTGCAATAGCTTAGTCCTCAAATTGCCAAGTGTTCTTTGCTGTAAATCCCTTTGTAATTTATAATGCCTTTTGAATTTGAATTCGACCATTCCCCCCACATTCAATCCATTAATGTTCGATTGGTGGAAAATTTTCAAGAATCTAGCCCATAAAGCTCACCTTAAATGTCTGTCGCCCGCTCCATTTCGTCTCAAATCAATCATCACATCGTGAATAGTGACTGTAATGGTCACTATCCAACTAACCGTGTGGTAGCTCAACTACCCTCATGCTTTCGCGGACCCTGTGACACTTCGATACTACACGCAGACCTAACATCGCACAGCTCCTGGGCAGAGTAGTTTATAGTCTTATTCCTTCTTTCAGCTACCTAGAGCGCTAAGACTGTGCTTATGTCGGCTAGTCAAATGGCCAAGCGCCCTGTGTACACCTTTAAATGACTACCCTTGAATTTTCCTAGGAATATTTCTCCATTTAAATTTACCAACTGTACCGCGCCACCATCTGTGATCTCCTTAATAACATACGGTCCCAGCCAATGCATTATGAGATTCCCTCATAATTTATCTAACTTACTAGCATAAAAAAATACCAAATCGTTCAGCTTGAAGGTGCTCAAATTAATATGTCGATCATGCCAAGCCTTTTCACGCTGCTTTTGGACTTGCTGGTGAAATCCAGCCAAAAATCATTCCTCCTCGAGCTCCTCCAATTGCGCGAGCCTCTCCTCTAGGGCTCTGCGATCTGTCATACCTGTGATCACTGCTATGTGTAGACTAGGCATGATGTATTCTATAGGCATTACAGCTTCTACTCCATAGACAAGCCTAAAAGGTGTTCTTCCCATCAGTTTCTTGCATGTCGTCCTATAAGCCCATAATACTGCAGGTATGTGCAGGTCCCAATCACTTGGTTGTGCGTTGCGTACTTTGTTCAACACATGGCATACCTTGTTGAACGCTTCCACGCGGAGAACCTTCTGCATGATTTTTCTTTCTACATAATGTCTTCCCAACATTAAGAGCCATTTTGACATTGGTCCCCCCAACACATGCTTATTGATCATACATTTCAGTGTAGAGTTCATGTGCATCCACGTAGGTTGTTTTCCACATGCTTGCACCCACCTAGCCAGATGCATGTGCGGATCACCCCGTCCATTGTACTTGTCTATCAATCACACCCTAGGCTCACCAAATCATGTGCGCGTCATTCTCCTACATTCCCTCCAGTCGTCAAATATTCCTTTGCATGTACCCCACCACCTCGTGGGCGTAGCGCGCAGTACCCAATCCAAGGCCTGGAAGCATTGCTTTTCTAGCACCTCCCTTTAAAATTAATTCAATAAGGTATCTACCTCACTTAGACCATCGTAAGTAGGCAGGTCTCTTACTTATATCAATACATAGCGTAGCGACCTTGTCATCATATTACAATTCAGTGTAGTTACCTCATGTAATCGATTCTACCATCGCTCCATTTCCTCATCCGAATCCGAAGTACAGGAGCTTTCGTGCTCCCATGAAATTCGCCCATCTGCGATGGATTCACCTAGTCCTGGTTTCGCGTTCTTATCTTATAGATGCAGCCCAAATCATCATTGCTTTCATAGTCACGCACCGACTCCGTATAGCATGATCCTTCAGCAGGGTCCAAGGGTATAATTACGTGTAGTGAATTCTTTTCAAAAATCATTTTCTTCTTTTTTAGATTAATCACCCCGTTCATGCTAGTGGCCCAATTAATTCCTAAGAGTGCGAGGTAGGGATTGTTGCCATCAACAATCTCTATCACTTCAAAGTCTTCCAGCACGCTCGCTCCCTCAATATCCACGGTTATTCCCTGAAATTGCCCCATGGTATTATTTTATATTGGTTCGCCATTCTTAGCTGAATAGGAGACCACTATAGTGTAGGCCTCCCCATTCATTCTCATGTCTGCTTCGGCAGAACATTCGCATCTAATCTTAAATCCAGGATAATTTGATCCATCTCATCTTCTCCGATCTGTGTGGTTAGTCTAATTTATCTTCCCGTTTTTGACTTATTTTTTCCAATCTTCCTGACTACACGTGGTTCTCCTGGCGCAGTCCCAGTGCATATATTAATGAGTTCTTGTAACCCTTTCACTGCCTTACTATCGCATAGTAACTTCATACATGTTTCCAAGAATGTTGTGAGCATATATGGGTCCATCTCTGGCTTTGGTTTATCTTTGCTTCCGAAAGTGGAGGCATCAGCGAAGCTCTTCTTGTCTTCCATGAAAGTTTCCCAAGTGCGCTACAAATAAAACTCTGCTTCCTTTATTGGAGCTTTACGAACCCAAGTACTATCTTCTGGTTGTTTCCCTTTGTCATCTCCCATCATGATTCCACTTCAAAGCATAATGTTCACATTTGGATCTTCCTCCCGCAGCTCAGACCTCGTCATCTGCAGGTTCTGAGTTGGGGGAGGAGGTAGCGCTCCTTTGTCGTGTATCCTAGCTATTAGTATAGGACAATATTCTATCTCATGATCAAGCAATTTGAAATACAAACATGACGGGTGCGTTGGATTTGTGCAATTGCGGGCATAATTTCCTGGCCCTCCGCAATTGTAGCATATCAACTATCCACGACCTCTTCCAAGTCCTCCTCTGCCTCAGCCTCGTCCACGCCCCTGAAATCCCGTTCATGCCATTCCTATATTTTTATGAAGGGGTCATGTTTCAGCCTGAACTCTATAGGTGGGAGTTCTATCCACCATTAACTCATAGCTTCTACAAGTGCGCTCATTATGTCCTACTGACCTAGAAAAGTTGTAGAACAATTGTTGCGAATTTTGCATATACTTCTGTAACAAGTGACAATTCTCTATGGCATGTTTTCCTGCTATTTGACAAATCACGCACCACAAAACAAGTGTCACGCTAGATCCTACTTGTGCTTCTTCTCTTAAGGGCATCGGTCCTCCTCCTGCAAGGTAATTTGTGAAAACCAGGCAGTGGTCCTTGTCATGACCTTGACCCTTGCATTTTACATACCACACCTCTTCACGCACTTCTGGTTGAGCTGTCCTATCCTATTTTAGGCTCTGCATCTCAAGGCATAAATTCTTCAGCTACACGTGGATTTGTTGAACTCCTAAGTTAGGATCCTACATCGGGGTCTCATGTAGCCTCATAGCAATCTCTAAGGCCTCCGCCTGAGTTGTTATCTTCTACTGCAATAGCACACTTCTTAAATGTGGCATTAGCGAAGCTACAAACCACTCGTGATATTGTCCATTTGTCAGATTCATATTAGCCTCACAAATCATACATTTTAGCCTCTAATATAGCTCCCAAGGAGGCTCACCTGGTAGCATCATGATCTCTTTGAATCCAATGATCAATTGTGCTTCAGAATTCAGCCTGCTAAATTCTTTGTTTAGCGGTGCTTGGATATCCGCGATTCCCACATTTGGATATCATTGGAGTGCTTAATATACCAGGTCAACATGTAGTCCTACAACGTGCTAACCAGTGTCTCTTTCTTTATATTGTCATCTGTAACTCCTTACGCATCCCATACAACCCTTACCATGAACCAGAATCGGTCTGGATCCTCATTTCCCAAACCTTTGAACACAGGCAACTTCACTGTGTTTTCCATATTGAATCGTGGTGGTGGTGGAAGTGGTATGGGTGAAGATCAAGGTGATGGTGGTGAAGCTTGCAGCAGTGTGGGTGGAGGTGGAATTCACAAATTTCTTTGCCTTATCATATGGATCACACTTCACGATGAGACCTTCGTGAGCTCTTCCTCGTCCCCTTGCGGAGATGAAATCAAGGGGCTAGTTTCTGGTCCCTTACTTCCTTCGTTCTTGTAAGCTTTTCCACTTCATGTAGCCTCGAACATCAAGGTAACTGCATAACCCTCTTTTCGCACAATATCATTTTAATCCAATTGTTCAAAGACTTTATGTACTTACCTCGCGGTCTTTTGAGAAAGCATCGCTCTACCTTGTTGTAGCTAACTGAGGTGTCAACCACAAACTCAGTAATGAATCCTCCTATAATATGATTAAGCCAGTGATCAGCAGCGTGCACCATATTATCCTCTGATGCTTCCAATATTTGCACTAACTCTGGGGTCCACACAATAGGACTGTCAAGTTTCCACCTCCCTTGGCTATTTGCTAGCTTCACGATCCACTCGTATATCTCAATTGGGAAAGATGCAAATAAGATTTCATGGATCTCCGTGTATAGGTAGTAGTCTAACCACTCTTCTTTTGAGAGTCATGGGTTCCTGTTCTCCTACACTGCGAACTCGTGAATTCTTCTTTCCAACTAGCCTTCAACTTCGTTCTTAGTTGGATTCCAATGATACAACATCAAACAACTCTATGCAGATTTTGGTCCTAGAAATGGAACCATTTGTCGACTTGATGGGGCCTAACCCAGGTTCAGAGTTATTTAGCCAAAAAAATACTTAAACTACTGACCCTTTCGGCATCATCCCATCGAGTGCGGACTGAATTCTCACCTAAAGCACTATGGGGGGATGCCAGAACCAAGTTTCTGCACCCTTGAGGTGTATGAGGTGTCGATTTAGTCCAACTGTGCTTATCTCCACGCAGGTTACCCCGCACACTATTCTAACCTTCAATACCCTCGTGATCTATTATAATCACCTTTTACACAGCCCTATCTAGGGGCAGAGATGTTTTCACGCTGCTATGGTAGCAAACTGTACTATTTCCCCAATCTACACAACAAATCTTACTTATCTTCTTACAAATGTTAGTTAACTTCGTATAAACAAATATTCCATCTTATATTCACTTAATCAACACATTCATACATATTTTTGCATCACATACGCATTAAAAGTGCAATGCACAATCAATGTAACAGATGCATAAAACAGGAAATAAATATGCAGAATGGATATGAAACTTCTCTTTATTAATGCTCCGACTATTACATGCTTGACTCACCCTATACACTTAGCTGCAGGGTTTCACGCACTCAGCTACGAACTACTAGGCCTCTACGCACTCAACTGCAAAGACTTCTCCTACTCTACGACTCAAACTAGACTTTACACTTCAGATATGACTCAACTCTTCATCCTTCGATCCATCATTATTGATTGATCGATTATGTTCTTAACTACTTAGAGCCTCTCTCTATTTATACAATCCCATTTTCCATAGACGATGGGTAGATCTCTACAGCTGACATTATAATAACAAAATTGAGGGCGAACAACCCTATGACTCTTTAACAAACTACACGCTCCTCGCCTGCAAAATGTGGATTCTTTACATCAGGGTTACAACCTTTGACCAAAATTTGGGCTCTAAGCCCCAAAACTTCCCTTGGAGGATCCTACACCCAACAACACTTCGCCATGTGGAGGTGAAGCTATGATACACCATGAAGACATCCATCACCCAGCAACATTGTAGCTCGACATGCACTCCAGTAGCAGCACGAATGTACCAACACTGTCATGTCAAGTCATGTCGAGTCATGTCGCCCACATCTCCACTATGGGCTATGTTGTCAATCAATGTGATGTAACGTGGAATTCCAAGAGACCCACTTGTTGAACAAAGAGTCATGTAAGTCGAAAAGTCATGGAAGCCAAATGGTCATGAGGGTAGTTGAACAGCCACAAGGGTCAGTTTCAGCCTTGGCTATAAATACCCCCTCATTTGTACATGAAAAGGACATTTCACCTTAGCTCCTCCCACATAGCCAAAAGAGTCTGTAATCTTTTCTTTGAGAAGTAAGTAGTGGCTCCAATACCCCACACTCGGGGTTAGTGATTTATGGTGTAATGATGTGTCTTTTAACTTTCGCTTAATTCAGAAGCTTTCTAACAAGCCAACACATTTTCACTCATGTATTGTATCTGTTGTAAGATTGATCTTTAACACTTGTAATTCATGTTTCTTTAACCTATGTTCTACATATGAACTATTTCATTTGTTGTAATGCATAATCTATTAATGGAAATGTGTTGTATATGTTGTTAATGTTGTCTCGCCCGTGTAGACTGCTCTCCCGGACATCAGAGAAACCTTTCACATCAAGCTTGCAGTAACGACCATTGCACTCGTTCAGACTGATCCATTGAGTGTTGTACTTGTTACCTTACCTTGTATGTTGTGACTATTGCATCCATGTGGACCGTTCCTCCGAAAATCATGCATGTCCTTTCATGTTGTGTGTTCCTAGCAATGTTGGGACTGCTCCCAATCGACCTGGAACTCACTCTCACCCTCTCCCTCGAGAGTGAAAGAACCATTGACACAAGTGGCACTTACAATCACCAGACACACGAACCTCACTTCTCGAAGAAAAGGGAAACCATCTCCGGTGCTGACAAGCAAGAGTTGAGGCAATCTTTAAGATAATGGCAACCAGGTCATTGTACTAGATGGGATTCCTACACCAAAAAGTGTGAGGTCTAGTTGGGACTTCATACTGGGGAGATCCCATGATGTTGGCGGGTCTAACATTGTTAACAAGTTCTGATTTTTTGCATCTGATATGCAATTAAATTCACATAATAAAATCATCGGGTGTGTTCCTCATCGCAAATCTGCATATCAGCAACGTTACATCCCGTACTCAAAACTTTCGATCGCTTATCTCATATAAAATCCAAAGCCAGTCCCACCAATGAGCCATGTCATCTATTGCATTCCCTCTATCGCAATAATAATATCAGTGCTTCCTCTGATTAAGAGTTATGATCTTTGATATGACTATTCTCTGATATCTCAATCACTCCATCACAATTTCTCTTCGCATATGCTCATAAAGCAATGTTGTTATCACAACACTTATATTGCATCACGAAACTCAAATGAAGCCTTGCCTTAAGATCTTTCGATGCCATAAACTCTGATATATGCCTCTCTTCCATTGTCTTTTAACTATTATATAACGCTCAATTGCATATCAGAAAAGGTAAATCTCGCAGCTTGAAAATTATGCATGGAAAATAAACTTATGATGTGAAACATCTAATGAGGGGATGTCATGTATAAAATAATTTAAGGCACTCTTGGGAAACCACTATGGTAATGAGGCAATTGATAAGAAATTTGGAACATGGTTAAATCATCTTCGATTTCTCTTATATTTGAGTTTTGATGTATCACTCTATATTTAATATACAAAATTCAAGACCTCTCCATCTATACGTTTATAATACATTGTCTTTGATTTGGTCTTGATTTCGAAAAATTTATGAAAATCATGGAGTCAATATGAAACTTGTAATACTATGAGAACGATCCTCACTCCAATTCACAAAGAAGCATCCTTTCATTGTAATTTATGTGGATTTGTTTTATTTTCATATTCCTTGGACATAAAACATTGCATTATTCTAGTTTACTGCTCACTTTAGATTAGTTTTAATAAATAATGATTTTGGGTCAATAAAACTTCTTCATGCTTTTTATAATTAAAAGAAGAAGTTATCTTTTGTTGTAGAAAATGATACCTCTCAGGTAATATTAAATGCAATTCTCCAAAGATAAGTTTCGTGTTCCCACTTCATTTATTTTCATTTATTTGCTTTTTATTTCGGTGTTGTGTTTAATTTTGGTTGATCTTGAACTCCGCTTTTATAGGTCTTCATGAACCCTTCACACCTCTAACAGACCAGTTTTGAAGTCCATTCTCTTTTGTTTAGTTTGCTTTGAGATTCTTGAAAGAAGCAGTAATGATCCTCATCAAATCAGTTAAACTGGAGATTTTCTTAACCTTTAGTCTATTTCTTCAGTGTTACTTTTGTCAGAAAATAGCTAATATTATTTTATACAAATTTTACTTTGAAACAAGAAAGTTTGCAACAGACGAAGACTTCTCATTTAGCATGTTATCTACCATCACTGCTATTCACCCTCTACATATTGAGAGCCCCATTTCTTATAACTCTGCAAGATAAAAATAAAAAATAAAAACAAATCTCAACATGGGAAGGAATGTACATATGCTTATTTTCTTTTACTTCTTTTGTTGAGACATTTGTATAATTAACCTTGTTAGGGTTAGTTCTTTAAATTTGGATTTTTCTTTCAACATTCGTCTTCTTCATTTCTATTTTTGTTTACTGGTTTCCTTTCTTACTTTAGTTTAGGAATTATTTTCCTTTTTCTTTTAGTTTTGTTTTAATTTTGGTGACTCTATCATGATTTATGTGAAAGGCCTTTTTCCCTCACCTGAAAACAATTAGCATACATGGAAAATCTCTTAACTCTATCTATTTTAGTAAATTTCATTTATCATTAAAATCATATCTTTATGGAACCATAAAACCATCTTTCTTTAAATATTTTTCATGGAGGAACACACATCCTTACTAAGTGATATAGTTTATGTTTTCAAGGAAAGAACAGATTTGATTTTAACACAATGAATCTCTCACACCCATCCACCTTAGAGAGCCCCAGATTGATACTCACAAGGAAATAATTTGGAGTCACATTATGAAATTATTATGTCCATTAAACATAATTATTTGTTACCATCCCAGCTCTTTCACTCAAATACATCATAAACTAAAAGATTGCAAATGCGCTTATCAAAAAAGTGATTAAAAGAGGAAGTAAGGGAAATAAAAGTAAACTCGGCGGGGCTATGGATGCCCGTTGGTAGTGGGAATAGGCTCGTATGGAATAAAAGACAAATTTTCTAGGGTATTGTTCAAGCTCGTTGGTAGTGAAGCGATGTCAGATATCATTCATAAAATGGATATATGTTTTATCAAAAACTCGTATCTGTACCTTCTTATGTTTTTCATATGAGGTAGTTTTAAATTAAATTTTCCCAAATTTGGATTCAAGGCTTTTACTCAAATCTTCTTTGAATACTTATCTTTACAAACTCATATTACTTAATCTATTTACGTGGGACCTATGGAAATGTTTTACTATCACCTGATTTTGTCATTTCTATTATTTTTAACCTTTGGGTAAACTAAAGTTCATTATCTTTAACTAGAGATAACTGGTTCTTCCGAGTTTGTCACCATTGTTGTAGGGAAAACCGAACACCCCCATTAATTCAAATAATGGGGACCCTTTACATTAATTTTTGACTAAACACCTCTTATGATTTTAATTAAGTTAATTATCCTAAAAAATTTCCATTTTTCAATTTTCGTCGAATTGTTATTTTGATTGTTTCATTGAAAAAATTCACCTTTTCACTAGCATACCATTGATTCTTGCTTCGCCTCATTTGGCTATCCAATTTGCAAATGGCACTCCTTTGAAATTTGATCATTTTGTCGCCTGGGTTGAATTTACGTACAAATTGTATAATATTTCAATTTTGCAATTAATTAAGTTCAATAGTCATTCATTGTAAATATTAACTCTTAGTTAATTTTTGCTATTTTTTTCATTTTTCACTAGCAGTCCTGCAAAATGCCCGGCCAAATTATAGAACAGTTGAAAAACATATTTCAGGATCTGAGTAATGTACTCCAATTTATTATTTTAAAACAAATTGCCAAACCTAAAATCTCAAAATTTCAAAGTGGTTGTAGTTCAATTTGTAGAATTTTTAATTCCACGTGGGCCCCACTTTACATCACCTCTTTCCTTCCAAAACCCCAATTTAAAAATGCGATAAAAAATATGACGTAATCAAAACAACGTGATCCGATATTGTGATATCACATATTGCATATCACAAAAATCTGTGCATTTATTTAAAAATTCGCGATTTGTGATCCCTCGTTTTGAAAATTATACGGCGATTTTTTTCTTTATCCTAAGGTTTTGATTTGACCTCCTTATGACTCTAGCTCCATCCCGGGCCTAAGTCACCTCTACATCACTCTCCACTCACCTCCTTATTCCTCCTCCTTACCTTACACTCTCGATTCACCTACCTTATCCCTCTCCTCACTAACTCCTCTCCGCCACTCCATTTATACTTAGAACAAAGCACATTAATTATTTAATTGGTAGAATTTATTATTTTGTTGTGGATTTTGATTTGAAGTGGTTAGTTATAATATAGCTTAATTATAATGAAAGTATAATTATATTATATTGTAATTAATTTTAAATCATTTTTATATTAATTAAATTCATGTTTATAATTAATTAAGATTAAGAACATAATTATAATTACATTAGCATTAATTAATAAATAATTGTAATTTAATTTGTCATTAGAATTTAATTTAAAATTTCTATTTTTCGCCTAGGAAACAGAATTTCCAGAATTCTGACAGTTTTAACTCATTAACTTTGGAGACTCATAAATTGTGTTTTACATCAGAAAATTAGGCCAAGGATGGCTCATTGGATAGATAAAATCATGGAGATTATTTATGAAGTGGTTTTATAACTAGATTTGATCATTTAGTGGATTTAAAATTCAGTAGAAGTTCAAGCTCCGATTTTTTTAAAACAAATCTAAACTTTTGAGTTTAATTTTATGCATTCGCATTTGCTCACAACTTCTCCTGAGTGTAGATCCATTCATCTATGTTATACTTGACCAATTATATATTCACAGACATCAATAGAAAGATCAAATTTATTTTTTATTTAGTTATTTAATTATATTTTATTGAAGATATTTTATTCCATATTTGGCATTTTGATTTTATTTTGTATTTTAATTTAATTTGGATTTGTTTTTTGCAGGGAAATAGTTTAAGAGATGAGAAGAAGAAAATATCAATCAATGAAAATTCTCCAACAAGAGAAGAATGGGATTTTGGGCCAATGAAAATTGATGGAGCATAACTACTCCTCAACAACTTTCTTATTTGATAATTCTTTTTGTAAATATTATAAATATGAGATTGTAGAATGTATTAGAGCCTTCTCTACTCTGCAATTATGGAATTCCTAAAAGCACTATTGTAATGAGGATTTATAGTTGTAGGTGAGAGGAATCCTGGGGTAAGAAGACTCTGTATTGCAATGTTTTCATCTAGTTGTGGAGAAACTCTTTTTATTATGTACTATTGTTGTAAGAACGAGGCTATTTCTGCAAGCAGAGATCAATTGCACACCTATAGGATTGAGCACTACTGCCATATTGTAAGGTTTTGTAATTCAATTATATTTTATTAATAAATATTTGTTTCACTCATTTCCATATGGCACTACTATTTGTTGAAATCTTGAATGAAAATTCTTTATAGATTTTTAAATTTACATTTATAGATGTATGAATTAATTGTTGGCTTCATACACTATAGTTGAGTTTTAATTCTTAATCCATTTAAAAGTATGATTAGACTATTCTATAGACATGATCTTAAATGTAATTTGAAAACTGAAATATACATAGGAACAAATATTTATAATCTTAGATCAACAATCTATCTTAGGATTTAGGATCATAATTGTTTGCTTGCATACATGATGTCTTATTTGAACTAATTCAATAATCCACCATGAATCTTTTTGGTTCTTATGCATATGATAAATAAGGATTTGGATATATTTTCAATAGGATCTGATGTAACTATTTACTAAGTGTTTGATTGTTAGTCTTTATGTTAACAATGAATCATATCTTGTGAGCTATCTCCTTGATATAATTCCTTCATCTTAATTCCAATTCTTTAAAGCTTCTTTTCCCTGTTAGGTTAATTGGCTCTCAATTAATAGAAGGATTTATCTTTCCTTCAATCGAGATAGGTTAGATTAATTACATATTAGATTATATCTTGCATATATTATTATACCATTTTTCATTTTAGAAGTCCTCTTTCTAAGAGGCAAAACTTTAGAGTGGTTTAGTTGTGTCGTTAAAATAGCTTAAGTGTCACTCTCTTGCCTGATGTGCAAGAAGAATCGATCTGATGTCCCTACCTATTGGTAACTAAATAAACATCTTAAACCGATAGTAATAGGGAAAAGGTATATGGACCCAGTTGGAACCACCATTCCAAATGGAAAAGAAGCATCTTTAAGGTCTAGACCAGGTGGTCTCCCTTATATTGTTGCAGGCATATAATTTCGAGTCTTCAACATTTTGGTGCTAGAATGAGGGCCTGAAACTTGTTGTCCATTGGAGTATTTGTATTCTAAAATTTTATTTTTATTATAATGGCTCCTCTTAAAATTCCAATTTGGAGTTGTATTTATGGACGCACATCTGCCAATACTCTACCAGAAGTGGTAAGACTATTGTCTCAAATAAAGTTTAATGGTAACAGGAATAATTCTACATTTAATCATGCTTTACAATTCATTCAAAAAAATTCAACTCCTACTTTTCATGATATTGATGAACGCATTTTATGCAGTATTTTTACTCTTACATTCTTGGAAAAATCTAGAAGCTGGTGTCAATCACTTCCAATTGCCTCACTTCACAGTTGGGATCAATTTATTATAATGTTTCTTCGTAAATTTGATGGCTATGTCTATGAACAGGTATGTGACAATTTTGAAGATTTACGAAGGTTCGGAAATGAATCTTTGATTGATTTTTCAATTCAATTTCATTTAAATTGCTTGAGATTTAAAATTAAAGATAAATATTCGAAAGAGGAATTATTAGATTGGTTTGAATATATTTTCTCTCTTCCTCCCATTTATAATCCATGTGGAATTATTACAAGCCTTGATCAATCCTCTTCAACTTTTATTAACATAATTCAAGGTTCCAACTTGGAGGTGCATACCAATCATGATGAAGTGGCCTCATCCAGGTATGATAAATTCTTAAATTTAGTACACACCTCTTACGGTATTAATGATAATCATGTTAATGAACTAGTATCGTAAATCTTGGAAAATTTTGGTAATCAGCTACAAGAAGATACTAGCAATAATCTTGGAGAAACTGTTGTCTTAAAAAAAAAAATTAGATTATAAATGAGCAAGTACAAGCGTAATTAAAGTTTTCAATAACACCCAATCTACTGTACAAATTTCTAAATTATTTCATGATGATAAAATGCCAAATTCTGGATAGAAATGCAATATTCTTCAAGAAATAAAAATTAGGCAAGTAAATGATCTTAAATATGAAATTTGCAATGAAGAAAATGCACAAGAGTTCTCAACCAGAGACATTTTTAAATTCATTTTTTCTAATTCTTGTTTTTGCCTCTCTCCTGATATTTTTGCTAATAGAAATTTATTCCTTCTTTGGAATAATGTTATTCCCTAAAATAGAGAGGTTGATATAAATGAATTGCCAATTAGTTTTTATCAAGATAGAAAGTCAAACATTGATAGTTACTTTGAAATTAAGGATACTAAATTGTCTTCTTCTCAATTGAATATTCATGATCAAATTCGAATCACATGTGAAAATGGAAAACACTTTAACTCATAAATTGTTTCAAATAGTTCTCATTTTCAAACAATTAATCATACTCATGATTTCAACATTCAACAAACCATTCCAATTTATTATTTATATCACAATCAAGTTCTCATTCCTATCCATACTCATAACCCTCTCTCTAATTCACAAATTGGTATTGGAAATCAATCTAATATCATTATTTTGGTCAATTCTTGTGAATAGGAGATTGTTTTGAGTCAGTCCAAATTGTGTTGTAACAATAATTGTAACACTAGTGTAAACTACGATTTGATTTTTTATTGTGGTTCCTTCATTTAGTTTTTTTCTTTTCATATTTTTTTTTTCTGTCTTCAATTTTCGATTTTTAGATACTTTGTGCTGGAATATTGAGTAGCTCAGTATTGAACCCTCAATTAATGTGTTCCCTAAATGGGAATATGAGGTTTTAAATTACAATCATGAACATCAAAAGTTATTTTTCCTCCAATTTTAATTGATGTTTATCTCTTCCCAATTGCTTCTTTCTTCTCAAAAGTAGTGACAAGAAGAGAGTGAATTTTCACAATATGACCAGAAATCTAATTCAATTAATAATCTTCCATTGTGTCTAAAAAATTTCCATACATTTTTCATTGACCCATTTCAAAATTAATTGGAGAATTTTCCCACATGGAAGATTGTTAAAAATTTAACACTTGCACATAACACTAATAAATTTATGCAGGCCATTGTATCTAAAATCTCATTTCCAAAATATTGCCTATCATCTTCCCTTTTAACCCTCTCTCAACCATTAATGGAAATTCATCTAGATTTTTATTAGCCAATTGAAATTCAACTGGAAAGGACATTTCAAGAGAAAGTAATTGTAAATAATTTGTTTTATGTAAATATGTTAGCAATAAATGTACATTCCACTTTCAGATTTAGTTTTCTTCGTTTAATTATATTTAGATTGTTGTTACTACCGTTAGACGTGTACATACATGTAGGAAACAAAATTCTTGCATGGTTACATTGGGAGTATGAATATACCTAGTCATGTTTCCTTCATTAAGTTAGAAATAAGAATAGATTAATTAAGATTAAATTTTTTTTATGTTTGCATTTATTTCATTATTGCAAATTTTTAATAAGAAAGTAATGAATTCAGCTTCTCTTAGGCATTCCCTTTCATTTTTGGAAAAGTGGCTTAGAACATTTTAGAAGCTCTTGAATAATCAGATCATACATTATTTTGAAGCCCTTAATTGTCTTGTTTTGCAAAAGTTCATGATATTTATCATACATCAAGAAATTCCAAGAATTTGTTACATCTTGAGAACTTTTTATTCACAAGTATTTCTAAAAAGAAGCTCATATGTACCACTCTTGTCCTCCAATGTAAATTTGAAGTGGATGCAATTTGAAAATTCATCACTTAACGTTTTAGATTAAATAAGTAGATGATCTTGAACAGATGGAAATTTTGAAAAATACATGGGAGAACTTGAAGATTCATGAGGTAAAACTATAGTTAAAATTCTTCAAGGTATGTGTTTACAAGTTCATCGTCATCTATTTTTAGTTTTTCTTTTTTAAAGGTTATTTCTTATTTTTGTTTTGTTTCTTTTACAGGTCTTTATTGGCTTAATTTTGGAGACTTGAAATAAGAAACAACCAACCTTTTTTGAAATATGCAACATGTTTAGGGAACTAGTATTTGTTGTTCATCAGAATTTGAGTATTCCCTAATTTTTCTTTCATTCATTAAAACCCTTATAGGACTTTAAAACAGTATCAAAAGATTCTTATCAGAGCATTCTAATATCATAATTATTATCATTCGAAAGATCCGATAAAATTATTCCCCGATCTAATATCTCTAATAATTCATAAAAGAGGTTTTTTGTTAAAATGCGAAATTGATTTAAGCACTTTGATAAGAATATGGTAATGAAATAACCTGACCCCACATAATTTCCATTTTGAATAACAGAACATTTGAATATGAACTTAATTTCATTGATACTGCGATATTGTTGTAGCAGCTACAACAGCCTCCAAAATTTTGGCCTACATCCAATTTCAAAGCCTCCTTTGAGAGTTTTAATTGATATCTGCATGCACTCGGGTTCACCTGGTGAGTTCGTGTGAGTCATTGCACCCACCTTGCTTGATCATAAAAACAAATTGTGCATGTTGGTGTCAATCTTATGCTTGCGACCATGTTCTAGTCATACACAAGGTCTTCACTTCGTGTGTACATGTTGTGTTTTCTATGTGAATATTCGTCACACTCACACATGGAGTCATATACATTGTCTCACAAGCGTCGTCGCAGTCATCCAACGATCAATCACAAGCATCGTGCTTGTCGTTCACACCGTCAGTTAGTCATGTTGAGCATGTGTGTCTGGATGGCATGAGTCGTCTCGCTGTTAAGTCATGTAAGTGTGTGTTTGAAAGTAAGCATATGCACCATTTCACTTGCTCACACACTTAGTCGTTTTGTTGAAGTTCTAATGTTCAGATTCCCCTCTGACAGTCAGACTTTCACCCCACCATAGACTCAATCAAATGTCACCAAGAACATTGCAGAAGCACCAAGAAAGCCATTTCAAGCTACGTTGCCTACAAGCTAATCAATCAACCTTCCTACTGGTCAATCGGATAATTTGACCTGGTAGTCACATCAAGACTGATTCCCCTCAAAAATTACACAGAGGCTACAGACCATTCCAGCTCCTCTATTTGAGAAAATTACACAGATAGTCCAGACAAACACCCAATGTCCGTCCATGTCTCCCTCAAAAATTTTCATATTATTTCCATCCATCCCACCAGTCAGTCAGCCGGCTGCTCACCTGGAAAACTATGCAAATTTCATGAGCAAGCCCTCTACTGCCTAGTAGTCCACTTAGCTCAAAACTGTGCAGAGGTGATTAGCAGGCCAGCCTCCCAGCATCAGCACAGTTTTTCATGCAAGTAGCTCCCAGTAGATGACTTCCAATTCCCTCCAAGAATTGCGAAATTTTTTCTACCAAGCTCCCAATAGCTGACTGCCAGTTCCTTCTAGGAATTGCATAGTTTTTTCTTCCAGTGTCCCAGCAACCAGCTGCTAGTTCCCTCCAGGCATTGCATCGTTTTTGTTGCCAAGGTCCTAACAGCCAGCTGTCAGTTCCCTCCAGGAATTGTGCAGTTTTGGCTGCTAGGCTCCCACTACCTGCTCCTTCCAAAAATTATGCAGATTTTGTCTGCCCAACCTTCCCGCAGCCCAAACTGCTCCTCCCAAAATTTGCGCAATTTTTTCCTCCAACTATGCCAGACCCCTCGAACAATCACCGTCAATCCAAATTTCCCATCACCATGCCCCAATGACTTCTACACAATTTTCACCAGCAATGCCTGAAGCCTCCATTCCAACTCAAAGCTTGCAACCTTGTCTTCTTTCCTGGTCACCTACATATGAAACGATCATGCATCATGGTAGACTAGGAAGTTTATGGATTTCATGTCATCTCGTCATGAGTTCCTGTACGTACTGGTACAAAAACAAACATGGCACGATGACGGATGGGATGAACAAAGGTACTACATGCAGAAGGACATGTTTGCCAATGGAAAAAAAAATGATGCATGCAAAGAGAGGTTCTCGTAAACGGATGATCATGCAAATATGTGTTCACGGATAGACAGATGAGCAAAAATGCGAGGATGTGTTCGTGCACAAACAGATGGAAGAACATCCACTTTTCGTGAACAGACGAACCGGTCAAGCATGCCAACATACAACCAAGGAGACAAATGTAAATGCAACATAAAACGAACCCAATGACCATCGAAGATTCCACACACTTTGCCATGTGGAGGTGAAGCTGTGACACACCATGAGCACATCCATCACCCAACAACACTACATTTCGACATGCACACCAACAACAACATGAATGTACCATCACTATCATGTCGAATCTTTTCATGAGTCATGTCATCCACGTCTCTACTATGGGCCATACGTTCAATCAATGTAATGTAATGTGGACATCCAAGAGATCCACCTTTCATATGAAGAGTCATGTAAAGTTGAAAGGTCATGGAAGTCAAATAGTCATGAGGGAAGTTGAATAGCCACAAGGGTTAGTTTCAACCTTGGCTATAAATACCCCCTCATTTGTACATGCAAAGGACTTTTCACCTCGGCTCCTCGCACATAGCCTTGACAGTCTGTAATATTTTCTTTGAGGAGTAAGTAGTGGCTCCAACGCCCCACCCACGTGGTTAGTGATGTATGGTGTAACGATGTGTCTTGGAACTTTCGCTTAATTCAGAATCCTGCTAAGAGGTCTGTATGCTTTCACACATGTGTTGTAATTGTTGTAAGACTAATATTGAGTACTTGTAATGCATGTTCATTTAACCTGTTTTTAACACTTGAACTCATTCAATTGTTGTAATATCTATATGTGTGTGTGTGTGTGTGTGTGTGTGTGTGTGTTTGTTGTTAGCATTGTCCTTCCCATGTTGGTTACCTCCCCAGACATGAGACAGACCTTTCACGTAAACTTGTTATAACGACCGTCACACTCACATGAACTCCTCCACTATGTGTGTACATGTTATCTTTTCTTGTGTGTTGTGATTGTCTCATCTGTGTGCATTGCTCCTATGAAAGTTGTGTAGGTCTTGTTATGTTGTGTGTTCTTAACAGAGTTAGGACTTCCTCCCATTCAACTTGGGATTTACTCCCACCCTATCCTTCTGTGGTGAAAGAACCATTGACACGAGTAACACTAGCAATCACCAAGCACGTGAACCTCACTACTTGAAGACAAAGTAGGCCACTCTCATGTGTTGACAAGCAAGAGCTTAGGAAAATCTTTAAGATAATGCCAACTGAGCCATCATACCAGATGGGACTCCCACACTAAATGGTGTGAGGTATGGTTGGGACTTCATACAGAGGTGATCCCCTAAATGTTAGTGGGTCTAGAATCATCAACATTTCTGGTGCTAGAAGGAGGGCCTCTAGTTGTTTATGGTTGAACGTAGTCTCACACTCACTCGTCAACCATTTGGTCAAGGTAGTAACTCGCACTTCCTCTCACCTACGTGTGACTCTGCAGTAAGTTCCTTCTCACCTCCTAGGACTAAACATGAAATTCCATATAATCATCTTTGCTCCGTCTGTCCATTACCTACTAGCTCATGAAAGTATTCGGACTGATCCCAAGCATGCAGCATCTTCCATACACATCAAGGAAGCCAAAAACTACTCCCACATGGGTTGTTGTATCATCAATGGAAGAAGTAGTTCTTTCTACTCTTGAAGGTCTAGTATAATTTGTTGAAGATGGAGAGGAATCTCTGGTCTTATGATAGGGGGAAGGAGACACCCTCGTGATCTTGAGATTAGACTCTGGTACAAGAGGTGGAGGGGAAGGCAGCAAAGGAGGCAGAGGCAGAGATGAACCAACAGACTCAGAGTCTAAACCATTAGATTCTGAAGAAGAGGAGGAGGACGAAGAAGAAGAAGAGATGGCTAACCAAAATCTGGAATGGATGACTCAGGGACCATTGGCTCTCCCGGGTACTTTGTACAAGATTCTAGAGTGGGCAAAGAGAATGAAAATCAATTTCAACCATAACATCACAGTGAAGGTAGAATACCATTTTGATAATTTCAACTTGTAGCTGCAGACCCTTGAGGTACGATATGATGACGTAGCATGTATATTTTTTCCATGTACCTTGGATGGTCATGTAGCTACATGTTATCAAAGTGTTTTAGCCAACTCCATACAGAACTCAAATGCATTCAAATGCATGTTCCTTGAAAAAATTGTTGATGACAAGACCCCAACCATGTTACTCAAAGAATTCTAAAGCCCGAAGATGGAGGGGAAAGAAAAGTCAAAAGACTTCAATCAAGGTTTTGCATGCATATTGAACAAGTTTGCAGTGGACACCAAACCTCATAACTCCATCACTATTGATTACTACATTTCTACAATGTCAACCAGCATTGTGTAGTTCATCAAGCAAGTTGTGAAACCAACACTATTGGAAAACTGCAAAGAGGCTATTGTTATTGAGAAAGACCTGCACGTGATTTGAGTCATCAAATATGATGAACTAGCAAATGCCTCCAAATACATGAGCAGGAATTCCAAGGCAATGGCGAGAAAAGGTAGAGACAAGGAAATAAACAACATTGAAACCCTCACTCACCTCATTAAGAACCTGACAATAGAAGTGTCTGAGCTTAAACAACGGAAAACAGACACATCTGCAGGCAACCATCTGCCCAAGAAGAAACAAGGAATCATGTCATCAGGCAGCTACTAGTTCACTGCAAAAACTATGTAGAGCTCTTTGTTCTAGCTCAAACAGTGTGCAAACTCTGAATTTTGTTCATTCCATGAAGAACATCACCTAGAGAATTCTTGTTCAATACTGGAAGCGAGTCATAAGCTCTATATGCAGGAATACATTTGACACAGAAAACAATATGCAAGAATAGTTGAAAGACATGGATAACGACGAAGATGTTGCACCTGATGAAGCATCAAGTTCTCGGCATGTGGGGAACATGTATCACTGCTCGCAAGCAGCGCTCAAGGCGAACACTAAGAAATAACCCCCAAAGCAAAATGACCGTTACATTCCTAGGAGTAAAGGGGCTCCCCTTACTATTGGGTAAGTGCAAGAAAAGATGAGATTGTTGTTGAGAAAGGTTGATCCACCAACCTCTCAAAAGAAGAAAACACAAAGCAAGTCTGGGAAGATGGTGGCAGACAAGAGTACGTCCATGAGCAGCAAACTACAAAACACTATGCTAGAAAAAACAAACAACAGTCTTACCCTAGACACCTCAATGAGTCTAACACCTCTAGACTACAACATTGTGGATGACATGAAGAAAACTCAGACGAACATCAGTTTGTTTGAGCTAACCAAGATGTAGAGTCAACCAGACATCCTATGGTGTGCATTGGAATAGATAGCAATGGAAAACGCAGCCTCTACCCGCAAGGGAGCAAGCACACCTCTTGTATCACTTTCCACTATGATAAAAACACTCCAGATGGAACAAGAAAACTTAGATTTCCCTCCACTCCTACTCTCATTTAAATTTTTCAACTATAATTTTCACAACTGCTTGGTTGATTCTGGCCTAACAACCAACGTCATGCGGCTCTCCATTGCTAAAAAGATCAATGCACAATGGAGCAAGACATCCGCGAAAATCGTCCAACTTGATCGAATATTTGTACCAGCCATTTGTGAGCTTCAAGATGTGATCATCTAACTATCTCATGATAGTCGAGTCCACTAATGCATCAAAATTTTTGTTGTGGACATACCGAAAGCATATGGTTTACTACTTAGGAGAGACTAGTTCATCAAGCTGAATATATATTTCGCTACAGACTAGTCACACATTTGGCTTCCATATAAGGGAAAAGCAATAAAATCCAAGTGATATCTGAGAGGTATATAAGGCACAATATCGCTCCCATCAATGGTGAGAATGAACCATTGGCCTTCATAGAACTCATGTTTTGCAATTGCCTCCTGGAAACAACATTGGGGTGTTATCCTACATGGCCAACTCGAACCCCACCAGACACACAGTTCGGTCTCCTTCCTTTCCCAACTAATGGTAATGAAGTATGTACATTAGATTGTACCAATAGTAGTAGTAGAAGTAGCAACAGTAGTGGCAGTAGTACAAGTGTGTCGAACAGTCCATGTACAGACGAGTTGTGGACTATCTACTTCTATGGATCAAAGACACATGACAGCTTAGGAGCCTGGTGTGTCTTGATCAACCCAAACAATAGGAAGCATCTGGTTTCAAGACGCTTGGATTTCTAGTGCATGAACAACATTGTGAGTGTGAATCACTTGTGTTGGTCTTACAGAAAGCCATCAGCCTCAATGTGGTCACACTCAAAGTGTTAGGTGATTCAAAGATAGTGGTATGACATGTACATAACACCTTTCATTGTTTGTCACCGCATCTCAAAAGTTACCATCAATAGTTATGGCGAATGATCTCTAACTTCCAGGCATTTAACATCACTGTTGTACCACGTACGTGTAATGTAGCTACCAATGCTTTGGCAAACGCACCTTCTAGAATGTCACCAATTAGGGATACATTTACTATTGAAATTTTATACAAACCACCTATCTCAAATAACATAACTAACTTACGCATACTTAATGGTGATCAACAGATACTTAATTTCATGGCCAACACTGACATCTTCAAAGATGCAGCGATAGATGATGAGGAGCACGAGCGATTTCTACAAGCAGAAGCTAGTAACAGGAAATGCCATCTCATCACGAAGGGTGTGGCATCATTGGAGAAGCTTTATCACTTGCAAGAACATTTTCAAGGGCCAAGGAATAGCAAAACCCATAATTCCACCATGATGCACGAACTAGTCAACTTGGGAACATAACAAGATCTAAATTTCGTCAATCTCGGTACATGTTGCACATAGCAAGAGCGGAAAGCCTTTGTCCACCTATTGAAACAATACTGAGATGTGTTCGCGTGGATGTACGATGATCTAAATACTTATGACACATGGATACTCCAACACATCATTCCAATCAAAGAAGTGGTCAAGCCATACCAGCAAATGTTGAGGAAAGTACATCGTCGCTTTAACCCCTCATACAGAAAGCACTCACCAAGCTATTGGATGCATGGATCATATACAAAATTCATCATTCCACATGGGTTTCAAACCTTTTTCCTATATGCAAGAAGTCCAAAGAAATCTAGTTCTTTGTTTATTTCCAAAATGTGAACTGTGCCTCGGACAAAGACAACTACCCCATGTTGTCTATGGACCACATTCTGCAAACAATATCTGAGGAACAGATGTTTTCCCTACTCGATTGTTTTTTAGGATAAAATCAGGTTCTAGTAGCAGAAGCTGATAGAATTAAGACTACCTTTCGTACCAAGTGGGGTACATTCATATACATACGAATGTTGTTTGGGCTTGTGAATACAGGCGCAACCTTTCAGCGTGCTATGGACATCACTTTTTGTGAACTCATCGGATAGAGTGTAGTGGTATACCTTGATGATGTGATCGTGTTCTCAAGGAGACGTGAGGGACACATATGCCATCTGAAGAAAATATTTGAGTGGTGTTGGAAATAAGGGGTTTCCTTGAATCCCAGAAAGGGCGTATTCATAGTGTCCAAGGGGAAGCTTCTTGGACACATTGTTTCCAAAAGTGGGATCAAGATTGATCCGAACTGGATCCAGACTATAACACAGGTCCCTCACCCAGCCAATAAGAAATCCATGTAGTCCTTCTAGGGAAAGATAAACTTCCTCCAGAAGTTCATCTCGAATTATGCACAGATAGTCAAGCCCATGCAGGACATGACCAAGAAAGATGTAGTCTACAGCTGGGGCAAGAGGGAAAAGTATGCATTCACTCATATTAAGAAAGTTATTCTAGAAACGACTGCACTCTACAACCTAGACTTTAAGAAGGATTGTTGGGTTGTGTCATATTCTTTCCACGACTAACCCACATAGTGAACCAGAGGGTTAGAGGGAGGGTGAGGCCCCCCCTTCATTGCGCCAATTGCGTAGCGGGCGGGTGATAGGGGGGGCGGCAGCCCCCCTTGTCCAGGGGGTTTGAGGGGGGCGGGTAGCCCCCCTCTACGGGGTCCGGGGCAACGCCCCGGGAAAAAATTTTTTAGACCCTATATTAGGTTGGGCGAACCTACCTATGGTTTTCGGTCCTTGGTTTTGGACGCGATGGTTTCGGTCCATGGTATTGGATGCTTCGGCATGTATAAATATGTATTGTAACATTGAAAGGAATATAATGAAAAATCAAGCTGGTAGTCCCGGTTTTGGGATCCAGGGGAAAATCTCTGTGTATATGTGTTTTATGTGTTATGCTCTCGCGTTGTTTATTTTCTGTGTTTTAGAATTCATATGCAGGTAATTTCTGTATGGGGTTGAAACCTACAAGGATTTCCTGCTATACACCTTTGCCTCCAATAACTAGCTCGCTGCAGTACTCACTCAGAAGGAAAAGATGAACAATGAATGTCCCATCTCCTTCATGAGCACAAGCATGCAGGGACTAAAACTCAACTACCCCACTGTTGAAAAGCAATCATGTGTAGTTTACAAGGCGGTGAAACAATTAAGGCGCTACTTGCTAAAGAACCATTGCATAGTCTACGTCCCTCACCCAACAGACTGCACACTGCGTGTAAAGTAAGAACTGGGTGAACGATGTGTGAACTGGATGACATGCTCGCAAGAGTATGATCTTAAAATCAATCTAGTTCACATGATCAAAAGACATATGCTCTGTAGACTTGTAGTCAAAGTAGTACATGAACCGAAGGGTGAAGAAGAGCTTGTTGGCTGGGAGGATGAAGTTGAGATGTATGATATAGGGCGAGAGACACCCACTGAAGATGAAACCTCTTGGTACGTAGATGTGCACTAGTACCTTGAGCACGGCACTATACCCTCTCACTTTTCCATCAGACAAAAGAGGGAATTGTGCCTCAAAGCTTTAGCATATCATTTGGTGCATGGAGTGCTTTATAGGAATCACATCAATAGAGTTTTGCTTAGGTTCCGAAAGGCATATGAATCGAAGAAGGTATTACAAGATCTGCATGATGGACCCACTGTAGTTCACTTTTCAGGAAACACAACTGCACACAAAGTTGTGTGAGCTAGTTTCTATTGGACCACATTATTCAAGGATTCACACGCTTATGCCTGGAAGTACCCGATCTATTAGTGATGCACCGGCAGAGCTCGAAGGTCAACAGCCCCACTGCACCTTGTTGTAGTGACCAAACTGTTCCAACAATGGGGCCTAGACATCATTGGGGAGATTTTTCCACATTCGTCAAACAAGAAACACTACATTCTGACATTAACTGATTACTTCACGTGGTGGACAAAAGCAATTCTACTCAAGCAAGTGAATGACCAAGAGTTCATCAACTTCCTCTAACAGAACATCATCTCACACTTCGGCATTATGGTTTCACTCGTTTTTTATAATGCATCATACTTTTCATCTTTGAAACTTTATGATTTTTCATTACAAAATGGTATAGTACTGAAACACTCATCTAACTACTACCCGCAAGGAAACGGTCTCGTAGAATCCACGAACAAAAACCTTATCCACATAATCAAAAAGATTGCTTTCTCTAATCAACGCAACTAGAATTCTTCCCCAACGAATGCATTATGGGCTAACCTCGTAACACCCAAACCCTCTCTGAATGCCTCACCATACTTCCTAGTCTATGGTAAAGAAGCCATCCTTCCACCTAATACCTACTTACCTGCACTTCAATTATCCCAAGAATCCCAAGGAAAACCTTGTCAGCTAGTTCAGTGGAGGATGGATACACTCCACAAGCTTCAGGAATAAATGATGAAAGCAAAAGAAAATTTTACACTCCACCAAAACCATATCAAGAGATGGTTCGATAAAAAGTCTTGTGAAGTAGGAAAGTGCTCCCTCTGCGGACAGAGGCAACCCCTCTAGCCCTAGAGTGGGTCTAGTCACAATAAGGACAAAACAACAATTGATTCACTTAAATATTCATCATTAGAGACCTACCCCAAACTGGTGGTTGATGAAGTTCTATTGCACTGCTCCATCTTCTGTTTCCTTCTCCTTAATGAGCAATCAACCTGAAACACCACAAGAAAACAACATAGCACATAACCGAGAACCACAATGATCTATTTACTCATAAAGTCAAGAAGTCATGAGTTATCAAGTAAATTACATACAAGACATAGAAAAACATCATTGATTGTATTAATAATGAATCAAGAGCAAAACTTACAACCAAGTCTTGACGTTGCAAGACTTCTCAGAGGGTCCAGCCAATATGTTTCTTCAAGCATTAACTCTCAAGGATGGGTCTCCCAAATAACAATATCTCTCTCTCAGTCACAAGCTTTAATACAAGGTTAAGGGCACTCCACAGCCTCTTGAAAACTATTTCGCAATCCCACACTTGTCACACTCACACCAAAGCTATCTACCAAACTCAAATGCACTAGCAGCACTATACAACCCAAAATAACTATGAACTAAAAGAGCTAGCAACCATCAGATCATAGCAATGGTGAGTGATTTTATAGGAGAAGGAGTCTCCATGAAATGAGGGAGAGGGAGCTTATCCTCAAGGGAGGTTGCACAAGAGGCAGAACCACCATCCCAGAGGTGGAAAGGCGACCCAAACTGACCCAACAACCAGTTCTAGAAACGTCCAGAAGGCTAATTGTTTGAACTAATTCTGCAAATCTGGATCATTGCAGGTCATGAACTAGGGACTAGCGATGATGTCGCAACGATACAGTGCATGACAAAGAACTGTCGCGCATTTTAAGGGTTTACTAGCGACGATGCAGGAACTTAGTAAAAAAGGGTCAATCTTCAGCATTAGAGAGCATTTGCTTAATCTTCTTACATCAGTGGGAAGATATGAACATGTTTACTTGATACATGACACGGCAGGGGGACTGAGATGAAGACGGTGACAAACTATTATGTAACAGATGCCCCCTAAAGCATGAAGCCTGAGAGAGTGGGAGGGCTTAAATGCTTTACGAAACTGTCTGAACTAGAACACCACCTTGAAGAACCTGTAGGCGCAAGTACAACTGATATCTCTAATAGTGAAATACATGTAGTCTAGGCATGGGTGCAGCCATCCAAAAGACATATGAAACTTGGTCTGTGGTATGGACGCAGCCACCCAGCTGATAAGACCATGATGATGATAAAGGTATGGTCGCAGCCATCCGTGAAGACTCAGGTATGGTCGCAGCCATCCATCAAAGAGTCATGTACGTAATCACGGACCAATCCACACAACTTGAGCATATGTAATCTTAGTTCGGGGTCTCCAAACCCAACCAATCATAGTACAAATTCTAGCATACAAACAAATGTGCTCAGGTTGAGCATGATAGAAAGTCGCTTGATTATCGGTCAATGATGAAAATTGTTAACAAGCGCGAGAGAAACAACCAATAATGCTAATGGCTCTCAAGGTATTGTCCAGTACAATCCACCAAGTGCGAAGAATGAGTTAAAGTCGAACACTCGTGGAGTCGCCCAATCGAAGACCAATTATGAGAGTCTATCGTTAGGCACAAAGAACTTGTCATTGAGACATGCAAACTCCAAGGTACTGAAGGAGATCTCTAGATCAATCTCCTGGATAATAAGCTGATGTCGATAGGAGATGATCCATCGTAGCAGGTCCATAATGTTTCCCCCATCAATGACGCGAGATAAGGAACAAGTGGTAGATGGTGAAACAGAGCATAAGAGGAGGAGGTAAGGGTGTAAACTACAGAAGGATTATACTCTTGAACATATTGGTGACATGACTCTGGAATGTGGCAGCATTTTGGTACCAAGGGATTGGAGGCTTGATGGAAACAACATGGATCAGATGGAGTGAGGCAAAATGGCAACCCAGAAAACCCCAGAAGGCCAAATGATGATGTGTGGATATCCCAACCCGACGAGAGGCAAAAGTGTCGATGTTCAAGAGTGACTAGCCGTCGTAGGTAACCAATGATGATTCCCAAATTTTTCCCCACCACTACTAGCGAGTACCCAAATTATTTTTGGAAACAAGCTTGAAGGGGATAGCATATGCTTGTAATCTAAGTTCAACCTTTGGGCGAATCCAACCTAGTGATAGTTTAACGAGCCCTAGGGAGGAGAAGCTCGAGTCTCTTCATGGCGACGAGTCCAATGTCGTCAGGGTTTAACAAGTCTGACATAGGAAAAACTCAGAGTCTTTTTCATGTTTAGAGAGTTTGAAAAAGACACAGAAAAGAAAACTCCAGGGAGGTCGTTTTTCGTAAATTTGTGTCCCTCGTGCCCAAAAAAGTATAAAATAATACTCGAGAGGACCGCTTGAATATTATGATCAAGGAGTACTTTTCATAATTAGTGGCCCCGATCCAAAAAAGTAAAAAAGTGATCAAAGACACGACGTTTCATAACCAAAAACGAGCTTGAAACGACAAAAATCCGGCCATCTTTTCGCGTTTATACGGTCAGAAAAGAGCTGAAAGTGGACCACCTTTTTATTCCGTTTAACGAGTCAAAAAGGAAAAGTTGGCAATCTTTTTGTCTTTAAACAGTCGAAAAGGAGCTAAAAGTAGACCTCTTTTCATCTTTTACTTGGCAATATTTTCATCTTTTACAAGTCATAAAAGAGCTTAAAGGAGACTCGTCCTAGAGGAACGAGTGGTATAAAGGGTAGCAACTCGTTTCGACAATGGTGGAACTGCTCAAAACATGTAATGGTTAAGAGGTTGGCTAATAAAACCACTCATCATTGTGGTTCCTCGGGAAAGGAAAAACAACCACGTGAAAGAATATGATCGGCCAAAGAGATGGTGGCGATGGAATGAAACAACCAAGGCTCATCTAATAGAATTTAGCGGATAAAAATGGAAATCACGAGGTGTAAATTAGGTATGAGTTCATTTTTACGCAAGCTTGAACCATGGAGAACTCTGCTTGGATTCGGTTTCATGTTTACACAAGCTTGAAATGAAAAACTATGCTTGTTATGAGTTCACATGCCCCCAGCATAACGACACAAATCGAGGTACATGCCCCCCAAGCTTCATTGCATTCAACGAGGTGGATGGAATGAAGGTTCACTTTCGAGATCTTGGAAAGACTCGACTTGGATTTTACAAGCTCTTAAGCAAAGACTCGATTTGGAAAGGGAGTGGTTTCATTTTTTAATGAGGTTGACATGGTAAAAGAAGTACCCTCATAACCCTTGTTTCATTTTTTAACGAGGTTGACATAAGATCAAGAACTTTCCTCAAGACTCCTTATTTCATTTTTTAACGAGCTTGACACAAGACAAAGAACTGTGCTCCATGATCCTTGTTTCATTTTTTAACGAGGTTGAAACAAGATCAAACTATCCTCGGGCCCTTGTTTCATTTTTTAACGAGGTCGGCACAAGAAAAGAACTATCCTCAGGCCTCCTAATCATGGGTCATACGTAAACATGACTCCCAAGAGATCTTCACTGGATGGAAGAATCACGCTCTGGGAGGAACACACGTCATTAGAAACCAATGACAGATCAGGTTCCAATGTCCCTATTAAATGATGTACGAGACCATATGCATGATCATCAGCAGAGGTGGAGACGGAACAGGTAGCCACATAATGGACGTGTGGCTGGGAAGGCACTGCTTGTGAGCAAGAACCGAGAGGGGATGATAGCTGCGCAGAAGGCACCATGGGACTAAAGAATGATAATAGATCTATGGTCACCATTCTCCCATCATGTGGAAAAAAACCACACAAAAAAGTGAAGAGACAAGGGCCCCCATGGCATAAATATAGTCACGGCCAAGGAGAAGACTGAAATCTAAAGCACCTTGGACAAACATTACATCTATATAGATGGTTTTTCCCCCCAAAGTAACAGGAAACTTCGAAGGATCCCTAAAGGTTGACTGGTTCCTTCATCAAACACTAACAGATTCTACGTGACTGGCACAAGTTGTGGGGAGCCCAAAGCTTACCAAGTAGTGAAAGACATGAGGCTAACCGATGCACCCTCATCCAAGACAGTGCCCGGTACTACCTTATCATAGGCATGTATAGTAATCTAGAAAGGAACGTAGGATGGAAGGAAGAATGTAGTCAAATGACTCCAGTCGAAGGAAATGACTGAACTACTTGGTGTGGGTATCATATGATTGCCCCCATGCTCTATAGGAATCGAAGAAGAACCCTCTCAATTAGCGAGGATAGGAGGGTCACTCTCAGACTCTGGAGAACCTGATGAGACAAGAATAACATGGGTAGTATAATCATGATGCTCCTCTCGAACAGAGTGATCAACAGGTGGTGAACCCAAGTCAACACTCTCTCCGACCAATGGTTGGTCTGGAACGGGCTTCACATAGCCAGGTTTGGAAGGAGGAGGACGAACAAGAGAAGAATCTAAGTCAATCTCTTTGTCAATGGAGAGAGGGTCTAAAGAGATCCTCTGATAACCAAAGGGAAGTTGGGGTGAATAAGCTGTAAGACTTTCCAAAATGGTGGAAGCTTTATCCATGAGCGGATAAAGGTGAAGGGGATGGTTGCCTTCAAACGGTCTACAAGGAATCGAATCTTCACTTTCTTCTTACCGTTGCTAGTTGATAGGGTAGCATCATCATGAGCTTTATAGGATGATGAGGGATGAGCCAGATCGTAAGACCATACTTATAAGATCCTAGATATGCCAGGACAATCACAAAGAAGATGGTCACCCTTGCACAATTTACAAGTAAACTTAACCTTCTACAAAGGAACAAAAGGTTATATGACCTGAGAGGTACTCAAAGCAATAGTTGCACAGGTGGCCCCATGTTTATCAGACTTCTTCTTCTTCTTCTTCTTCTTCTTCTTAGTCTCCTAGTTACTAGATGTGAAACTTTCACTAGGTGAAGGAGGAGATGAAGGTGAAGAAACAAGAGAAGAAGGCACAGGCTCAACCTTGGAATCATTGTGTCGTGGTTTAGACGAAGGAGACGATGGAACAAAAGGCATGACACTCAAGACCACCGAGGTGGAAAACAACCAAATGGGCAAACTGATGGTTAACTCAGGCAAGGACAACATTGCCATGTATGGAGCACTAGCATTTCCAAAAGAAGCAAACAGACCAGGGTTCCCATCTGGGAGAAGACCTTGGCTGATAGACTCGGGCAATGTTACCAGCAAGAATGACCCTGAGAAACACTCGTACAAGAACTCGAACTATTACCAGGAACATTTTGTGGGCAATAAATTTTATGACACAGGAACAAAACTTGACCTTTTCATGTTTCAAGAGTCGAGAAAAGGATGAAAAGGTGACTCTATCTCTTTCGAGGTTTAATGAGCCTAAAAGGACAACTGCTCAGATGGACCTTTTCTTTTAAGGAGTTAAAAAGGAATGAAAGTGACTACTCTGGAGAACTAGGAGAAAGGTTAACCAGACAAATCGTAAAATTTCATATACACCTTGGTGATCAAATGAAAGAGAAATGACCAAGGACTTTCTGTACGGCAGTCAATCTTCCCGAATGTTGTGTTCGATGCGTTACAGTTCGTAAGGTGATAGACACGACTTCCTATGGATGTAAGATGATAACCTAGTGGGGTCTCCCGATATATACTCGACGGTACTGGGAACACAAATCTATGCTAGGCAACTATTGAGTCACAGAAGGAGGAATCACCCAACCTTAAGTGAAAGCAATAGTGACTAGGTTTAACGTCGCCGGATCACGTCTCTAGCCTAGACCTCTAAATAATGTGCGTTAATTTCCAATGTGTTGTTAAGTTCATTCAGTTCATTTTAAAGTTGATCTTGAATTAAGTTTCTATTTTTCAATCCCTACTGAATGTATATTAAAAACCCTAGGATGTAGCTAGAATGAGTAAAGCATCTTTCATTTCAATGAACACCTACTTAAAGGAGGGTAGAAAGTTCATCCCCAAACAAACACAAGCGAATGCAAACACTAAGAAACACAATGCATCAATACACTAATCTCATGATGCATCGATACTACTAATGAAAGATTTAGAGTTCTCTTTTCAATTTCTCAAACATGAAAATTTGAAATGCACATATACTTTCACTTTTGTATATCAAATGAATGCAATCCCTTAATTTTTTTTGTTTTGAATTTAAAGAGACAAACAAGCAAGTGTGAACTGATCGATCCAAACAATTGTGATCTATGCTTGGTAGTGAAGAAATCGAATCAACATAAAAAATTGGTTCAATAATCGACACTAAAAATCAACCATCAAGAAAACAAGCAGCGAAAAAGCCTCAAGAAAATCAATAAGACGGTTGTGGACGAACCTTGGACAGACATGTAACACAAAAAAATGGTTTTTCGACGAAACCTTTAAAGAGCTAGGTCACACGGTCTAAAAACACAAGACTCACTCAATGAAACCAAAGATATGGTACCTTAACCAAAAGCAATCAAAACAAGCTGATGGGAGAGAGGAAACAACAGGGGATAAACAAGACTGGATGATTCAGGAGGTAAAGTTGTAAAAACAACTTTACAGGAAACATCACGGGCATAACACCAACAACTAGGGATGATCAGCCACTAGCCATAGCAAAAGAGTGATGTCGTCGCGAGAGTACACGTATCTTCCACGATGGGCTGATTTCAGGAATCGTTGCGACTTTGCGATAGGATTCAGTGACACACAGAACTTTAAAATAGAGACAGGGAAATGTCAACGCGACTATTAAGCTTTTTTCAGTGATGAACTTAAAAATAATGAAAGATGAATGAAAACCCCCAAAAAAAGACCAGTCTATCCTTACAGATAATAAAGGGATTTCTTAGATTAACCCAGGTAACCCAAAAGACTGATGGTTTAACCCAAAAATTCAAAAGACACTAAATCAAAACCAAACAAAAGCAGAAAAGAGAGAAAACATACGAAGGACTCCCTAGCAGAGTCACCAACTCATGAAGT
Organism: Pinus tabuliformis; assembly: GCA_031772625.1. Taxonomy (NCBI): domain Eukaryota; kingdom Viridiplantae; phylum Streptophyta; class Pinopsida; order Pinales; family Pinaceae; genus Pinus; species Pinus tabuliformis. The sequence continues at coordinate 981,629,588 of CM062818.1, read as the reverse complement.
AGGAAAGTGTTCCCTCTGTGAACAGAGGCAACCCCTCTGGCCCTAGAGTGGGTCTAGTCACAATAAGGACAAAACAACAATTGATTCCCTTAAATAGTCATCATTGGAGGCCTACCTAAAACCAGTGGTTGATGGAGTTTTGTTGCGCTTCTCTAGCTTCTGTTTCCTTCTCATTAATCAAAAATCAACCTGAAACACCACAAAAAAAACAATAGAGCATGTAACCGAGAACCACAATGATCTATTTAGTCATAAAGTCAAGAAGTCATGAGCTATCAAGTATATTACATACAAGACATAGGAAAACATCATTGATTGTATTAATAATGAATCAAGAGCAAAACTTATAACCAAGTCTTGACGTCGCAAGCCTTCTCGGAGGGTCTAGCCAGTATGTTTCTTCAAGCATTCACTCTTAAGGAGGGGTCTCCCAAATAACAATATCTCTCTCTCACTCACAAGATTTAATACAAGGTTAAGGGCACTCCACAACCTCTTGCAAACTATTTAGCAATCCCACACTTGTCACACTCACACCAAAGCTATCTACCAAACTCAAATGCACTAGCAGCACTATACAACCCAAAAGAACTAGGAACTAAAAGAGCTAGCAACCATCAAATCATAGCAATGGTGAGTGATTTTATAAGAGGAGTCTCCATGAAATGAGGGAGAGGGAGCTTATCCTCAAGGGAGGTTGCACGAGAGGCGGAACCACCATCCCAGAGGTGTAAAGGTGACCCAAACTAACCCAACAACCAGTTCTAGAAATGTCCATAAGGCCGACTGTTTGAACTAATTCGCCAAATCTGGATCATCTCGAGTCATGAACTAGGGACTAGCGATGACATCGCAACGATACAGTGCATGACAGAGAACCGTCACGCATTTTAAGGGTTTACTAGTGACGATGCAGGAACTTAGTAAAAAAAGGGTCAATCTTCAGCATTAGAGAGCATTTGCTTAATCTTCTTACATCAGTGGGAAGATACGAACATGTTTACTTGATGCATGACATAGTAGAGGGACTGAGATGATGACAGTGACAAATTACTGTGTAACAAGTCTGCAGAGAAAGCTAACTTTGGTGTTGGTGACTTGGTCTTGAGATGGGATAAATCCCATGAAGACAAAGGCAAGCATACGAAGTTCCAATCCTTATGGATTGGTCATAAACATTCCATGAGAAGCTTCACCCACACACATACCGTCTACAATCACTTGATGGGAGTATTGACAACCTTCTTGTCAACGACCAAGATCTAAAGCATTACTCCTAGTAAGTCGGTCGCACCCCATGCCATGTACATAGTCTTCTTGCTACTTGTTGTTTTCATTTTATTTGTCTTGCTTACTATTTTTGTTTTCATTTGTTTGGTTTGCTTAATACCTTAATTTTTTGTTTTCATTTGTTTAGTTTTCTTAATACCTTATTATTTTTGTTTTCCGAAAATAAGTGTTTTCATTTTCTGAGTTTTGGATTTTGAATGAGTATGTTGCTTAGATATGAAGAGATTTGTGACACTATTGCACTTGGCCAGTCTTGTGTCTATCTTATCTGTGCTTGGTTATAACCTTTGGCCAATTAAGTCTTGTCAGAAAATACGAGTCATTTGTAAGGGAAGTTTTGGTCCAATCATGAACCTATGTCCACATCGGGAAGCCTCATGCCTATACTCAGCCTTCTGTTATGTGTGTTCAAGGTCGTCCAACTAGTAGAAACGAAGAAGGGGAAATATAAACGAGCAAACCTATGTCAAAGTTCTTACATGCTTCTCTAAAGGAACAACCTCTTCTATTCTCAATAAATCGGGATCCCTCTTCTACCCCAAAAATAAATAAGTGCTTATGCACAGTCCTCTTAAGAATACAAAGGTGAAAGAAGAGAAAGGCTTCCTGCGTAGAGAGGTGAAGCATGCAACTCCACCGAGGTACTGACCAAGATCATTGGCAGTGGAGCAATGTGTGTGTTCCTATGTGACTTTTCCGTGGTACCTTTCAGGCCTCCTAGCAGCAGAGAAACACCAGAGATGAAAACTTATACTATGAAAATCTTCAACTCACAAGCTAAACTACCATTAGTCCCCTAAATTGTACCCTTTTTTACCATCTTTCCGTCTTAAACCATAACCATTTACCCTTGTTTTACCTATCATTTATTCCCTCATCTTGCACTACTGCAAGAACGATGACACATTTCACATTTACTTTATATTTTACATTTTTAATTCAAATTTAGCATTTATTAATTATTATTATGTGATTTCTCACTTATAATTACTTTTGTAACTCATTGATATCTCCTACATTACTTAATAGTTAATGCTTACCTTGACTGTTGATTTTAAGTGCAGAACGGATCTCGCACTAGTACTAGCATCGCGATTATCATATCTCGCACCATTACTTGCAACGCGAATCTTGGCAGCAAATCCGGACCCCCCTTGATTGCTACCTATTTTTGCACTACCTTAGCCATAACCGCCGAACACATTTGAAGGCAGCCGAGTCCCAGCTATGACAGCAAGGCAATCTAGAGTAGCTGAGTTTGGATCTGGGAGAAGTGGATAGTTGAAGATAGCCATGACCTGTTTTGTTAAAACGCCTGATTTTGAAGGCCGCAAGCTTATTTTGTAAATAGTTATGTAATCTATTGTAACAAAATTCTGCGAACAACATGTAACGAGATGAATGATCCTCTCGGCCTTCGGTCGAGGATCTATATAAGAAGAAATGTAGATAGGACAAGTTAGTCAAGGAATGTTTAAGTAAGTGTATAGAACAGAGATAGAACCAGGAAGGCGGTAACAGGCTTATATTTTGTTATTGCCCAATCTGGGCTAGATTGTAATCATGTATGTATTTTCTTTATGATTTAATAAGAAGAGAGAGCTCTGCATTACTATTCTACATCGTATCTTTCATGTTTGAATGTTGATATATTGAGCAAGTGCTGAGAAGCATTTTTAATTAAAAGGGAAATGTGCTAGTTGGCTAGGGCCCAGCCAACCAAGCACATTCTCCCTCCTTTCTATTCCTTTTAATTTATGTTTTAAACTGGCAAGTGTGATTTACTTTACAGCCTTTGAATTCATGTTGAGTGAGAGTAGATCTGCCACATAAAGTAATTAAATTTCCTTTTCTTGCATCTGATTTCAATTGGTTTTCCCCGCCTAGTCTAAGCAGGAGAAATTACCTGCACCAGTGCACGTTGGTTTGCTATTCACTTTCTGAAAATCTGTTTGATTTAGTTTTCTGCCTGGTTTAAAGTAGAAGGACCATTCCTACACCAGTGCAAGATTTTGTGATGCAGTAATTCTTTCTAAGTTATTTCTAACAACTTTCTTGCTTTCACTGATATTTCATAACAGGATAGATTAAAAGGGTTGTTTCTTTCTTTCTGCAATTTGATAAACTTAGAAACAATCACCCTTTTATGCAATTTGGCTTTCTAAAACCTTCAATAGTTAAGCATTAATTTCAAGGATTAAAAAGCTAATGTGTAAGAAGCCCTGGTCTGGTACAAGAACTAGTTTCTTGTTGCTTGGACTGAGTTCTCTAGAATTGAGAAAGTCTAGACCCTACATGAAAGAAAAAACACTTTTAGTACATACATCATTTTACACCTTCTGCATAAATTTCTGTTCTTGAACTAGTGCAAGATAGATTCTTGCGAGAAGGAAATCTTTATATAAGCAGGTTTGAAGGGCCCATCGGTTGAAGACTACTAAAGTGTCTTTGCTTAACGAAACACACACTCAACAGTTAGTCAATAATCAGCTAGAGTTATTTCCCTTTTCTTCTAAATCTATTTTTCAAATGCATTTTCTTTTGTTCCAGTCTTAGATTATTTTTGGCGATTCAAGTTAACTTTTCCTCTATAGTTCGATTATGTAATCTTTCCTTTAAAGAAAGTAGGGATTGATATTGGAAACATCCATACCATCTCTGGCATTGCCTGTGCTTCATCTCTAAGTTTATGGATCCCCCAGGTTGACAATTTAAGTGTTGAGGAGTTTACTTAAGTGTAATTCTTGCACCCAACAACTACCCTTTCGAATCTCGAAACTTTGTGATCAAGATGGACTTTTGTTGTGTTTGACTGAGTTGGCAAAAGGAAAACCATGTATGTCCATGGGGTAAGTGGGGAAGCCGAAGTAACCCGCATAGTGATTAAATACTCCTCAAAAGACCAAGGCCCTATGTTTTCAATGAACCAAAACAAAGAAGCTGAAGTTCTACCAGTGTGTCACCAAGTGTTGTAGTGGTTGCAACACCCTCCAAAATTTTGGCCCGCATCCAATTTCAGATCCTCCTTTGAGAGTTTTACTTTATGTCTACACGCACTCGAGTTCACCTCATGAGCTCGTGTGAGTCTTCACACCCACATTTCTTGATCGTTTGACAGACAACTTGTGCATGTTGGTATCAATGTTATGCTTGCGACCATGTTCTAGTCATACACAAGGTCTTTGGTTCGTGTGTACGTGTTGTGTTCACTATGTAAAAATCTGTCGCACTCACACACGGATTCATATACACTATCGCACAAGTGTCGTCGTGGTCATCCAACGATCAATCACAAGTGTTGTGCTTCTCGCTCACACCGTCGGTCAGTCATGTTGAGCATGTGTGTCTGCATAGTTTGAGTCGTCTCGTCGTTAAGTCATGTAAGTGTGTATTTGCAAGTACCTGTATGAACCTTTTCACTCACTCACACACAGTCGTTTTGATGAAGTTCTCACAACTGGATTCCCCTCTAATAGTCAGAACTTCACCCCACCATCAACTCAATTGAGTATCACCCAAAACAGCGTAGAATCACCAAGAAAGCCATTTCAAGTTGCGTTGCCTGCAAGCTGATCAATCAACCTTCCTGCTAGTCAATCAGATAATTTGACGCGCCAGTGTTATAGACATTTTTGTGCCTTACAGCTATAAGCATGAAATGTCCATAATTTAAGGGATCCAAAGTCCCTAAACATGTTGTTCCTACCCCTAGAGGAACAAGGCTAACAAACCACAACAATTCACAGAAGTTCTCCACCAGAAACTGCTCAAAAACAAGTCAATTCAGGATCAATTCAGAGGCTCCACTAGCTGTCTGCGTTGAAATGCAAAGTCTGCACTGGCTACCTGCACTGCAACACAGGTAGAAGCACTACCAGGGTGCGCTGAACGAGAATTGACAAATGGAAAGTTCATTCGACGAGGTGTCAAGACCCTGGAAGCTTCCAGAATCTTCCTCAATGGCACTTGCCTCAGTGAATTCGACTAGTGATGAGTAAGAGGTTCTCAATCTCCAAGTGGAAGCAAGAACCTCCAAGTGGAAGCAAGAACTAACAGAGGGAGACGACACTGGTCAGATCTCAATCTTACTCATCCTCTCTCCAAACATCTATATATGGATCTCTCCTCCATGAGATCTAGAGGCTGGCATTTTGTTATTCCAAAGAATTGTTGTTGGTTTGAGATTGGAATCATTGGGTGCCTAATGCTTTGAGGGAAGGTGAAGATAGGAATTTCATTTGCTGGGAAGGAGATGTTGGATTGGAGCCCTCTGGGTTGTATCTCTTCCTGAACCTTGTTATTCATCAATAAAGCTATCTTGGTTTCTCCTATATACTGGTGTATCTTTGATGTATGATTGCATTAGTATGTTTAGTTTATTTCTAATCCTGAACTAGTTATGAATATGAATCTATGTCTTTGTGTAGTGTTCTCTTCTTGTGATCTTGTAGAAACCTCTTGAAGCTGGGTGAGCGAGAAGGCAAGTAGCTGGGAACTCCCAAAGAGGAGAGGAACTAGATCGAGGGACAAACGAAAGACACCGGTTAGTCCATCCATCTCTCTCCATTCTTAATTCATAAAGGAAGAATACTAGAATAGCTGTCTCTGTTTGTTGCTAAGGCACGGTCACACCTTAGGTGGATAGGATCGTCCTGCATAGGCATTTTTCCCCACAACAAATTGGCGACTCCGCTGGGGAGATCTGTTTAGTCATTTTATTTGTGTTTCCATCATTGTTTGTTTCATAGACTCAACAGCAACAATCGAACTGCATCTGCTATTCTCAGATGCAAAGTAGACAGCTGCTGCTTTGATCCAATCACTGGATTTGTCTATGATCTGAACAATGGATTCACAAATGATTTGATGATCCTTTGTGATAGATCTTAGCCCTTCCTCAAAGCATCCCTTTGATTGTACCTTTCTTGTTGCTTTGATTTGGCCTGAAACTGTAGATTAAATAGCAAACTGTGACCCAGAACCTAGTGAGAAACTCTCGTTTCTCCTTCAGTGCAGACCCTGTGAAGAGGTTCTGCATTTCAACGCAGGTCCCGTGAAGGCTACCTGCGCTGAATGTCAAAACCCCTGTGTTGAGGGTGCGTTGATCCAGTTAGGCCTTGTGCAGCTGGGGTTTTCTGCTCTGTTTTGCCTTGTTTTGATCTCTGATTTTTGCAGCCTGTAACCAGCATAGGTACCTGTCTGATAACTCCTTTTCTCTGCTTAAATTTTGCCTCCTTTTGTACAAAAATACTGTGAGTGTTTTTATGTCTTTGTGGCGTCATTTACAGTTTTCCTTTGCAAGAGTGAAATATTCATCCTGTAGCCCTTGATTCAGATCTGTTGATTGTGATCTTAGGAGAGATTTCATTGGCTATTTACAGTTGATTATACATTTACTTTTGCTTTTGGTTTGAGTTTGTCTCTTTTAAGTGTCGAAACAAGTATTCATTTCGGAAATCGTTAAGTGTTGTAATCTCTTCTACCCTCTCTGATTTCGGAAAAGTAAACTTGTTTGTATTTGTCATTTAAAAGCAAATTCAAAGTTGTACAAAAAAGCTTTCTTTGTAGGCATCAATACTAAGAAAGCGGAAAACAAACACCTGCATTGTGCATTTGCATCTTGATAGTTTGCATGTTTGATTTAGGAAAAGTGCATTAGGGTGTGCTGATTGCTCTTTGAGAAAAGATGGTGTCTTTCTTTTCCCTTTGTAGCTAGGATTTTCATAATTTGAAAAGATATAAAGCTTGCTTATCATCTTTAGACTGCATTTAGGAATTGTATCATACATCTCGTGGTGAACCTCAAAAGGCAAACTTCTAAAAAGATCAACCTAAAATAAATTGAATGAACTTAACAACGCTTTGCAACATAACGCACAACATAGAGGTCTAGGCTAGAGATGTGTTCCGGCGTCGTAAAGCCTGGTGACTGTCGATCTCGTTGATGGTGGGTGATTCCTCCTGAGGGACGATAGTGCCAGTACGGATTATGCTCCCACGTACCGTCGCGTATATATTGGGAGACCCCTATAGGCATAAAATCTTTATCCTTAGGAAGCCATGTCGGCCGCCCTACTGATCGCAATGCACTGAACACAGCATTCAGGAAGATCGACCGCCCGTACCCTAAAAAGTATTCTGCGGTTTTGCGAAAAGTTTGGCACACCCTCTACCTAGAACTCCAGAGCAGTTCCTTTTGGCCTTTTTCAGACTCTATAACGGAAAAAGTCCATCCGAGCATTTGTCACTTCGGGCTCGTTAAAACATCGAAGGAGACTAGAGTCATCTTTAGCTTTTTCTCGACTCTTTAAAATTGAAAAAGCAAGTTGTGTCTAAAGCGTCATTAAAATTTATTTTAAACGGAACAAATCACCCCTATTCCTGCATTGATCTTTAGGTTGAGAAAATGGAGCACACCAACCAAGGAATTCCCCTTGGTGGAAATCCTAGTCCCTTCTCCTCTTGGGGAGATGTTGGTGCGCCTCATATGGCCACATTGTCGCTTCCAGGACTGACAATTGGCCTGCCGGTCTGGCTCTTTTCAACCAATGTCATTCAGAACACCACTATTCCTGAACAGTAGAATCAACAGTTAGACCAGACCAGAGTTACCCACCAGCCTTCTACTTCATCTAATTCTCCCTTTCCTCCTTCCTCTTCGCTTGATGGAACTGGTAAAACAAAAAACCAAGTTCCTAAGGAGAAGAAGGAAAAGAAGAAGAAAGAGAAGAAGAAGAAGGAGCCAAAAGCGACTGGGGGCAAACAAGTGGCGTCTGACAAAAATCCACACACAGCACTGACTAGGTCTAAATCGCCATGTGTCATATGCAAGGGAGACCACTTCCACAGAGATTGTCCCTGCATCCCTCAGATACTAAGGGACTGGTCTCCCCGTTTGCACAATTCGGTGGCGTCAACCTCTGATAGCCATGTTGACAGCTCACCGTCAACTAGTGAAAGTGAAGTCACAGGACAGAGAGGGAAAGCTAGATTTCCCTGCAAACTGTGTGAAGGCGACCATGCCATCCACCGTTGTCCCTTCTTAGACGAGGCTAAAAGAGTTTTGGAAGATCGCCCGATTTTACGAGCGCAACTTCCTCCCGGATATCAAAAACTCCCGCCAAGTCCTTCACCAGTTGAGAACCCGGCTGGCCCGCTCAGGTGGTCAGCCAAAGCACCTATCATTGAGGATGAACCGTCTAAATCCATACCTGACGAAAGTCAAAAGGTTGAGGCGGCAGTTGACCCGGTTTTGCCTTCAGAGGCTCTATCTTCGAATGATACCATCACATAGGAGAATAAAGACGACACCGTCCAAATTCTCTTCATCAACACAGACTCCGATGAACAAGGGGGCAATTTGCCCATTCCTTTATCGCAGGAAGGATATTCGTCAGAGTCATACCTGGCCATCTATTCAGTCCCACCACCAAGCAACCTAGTTGTCTCGTTCGACTGGAACCAACTAGGCAGACCCCGTTTGCCAGCAAGCGTACCATTCAGAATTATCGTTCAAATATACAGAATTTTAATGGCTGGCACTATCATTGATGAGGGGGCATCTGTGAGTATCCTTTCCTCTATTGCTTGGAAAGCGCTTGGTTCACCAGCGCTTTTGCCTGAAATGAGAAATCTGACAGGCTTTGATAAAGGAACCAGTCGACCTTTAGGGATCCTTCCCAATGTGCCCATAACATTGAAAGGGAAGACCGTTCAAATGAACGTGATGGTCGTTCAAGGACCCTTGGATTATAACCTACTCCTTGGATGAGACTATATATATTGCATGGGAGCCATCGTCTCCTCACTCTTTAGAGTAATGTGTTTTCCGCATGAAGGAAGAGTGGTCAAGCTCGTGGACCAGCTTTCATTTCCCAGATCACGCATCGCAAATAGTCATATACCATCCCTAAATGGTCTCTTCACGCAAGAAGTGTCTCAACCCACGGTCTGTCCTCCTGATGAGAGCGAGTAATCTGGGAGGATATGACTCGAACCCAGGGGGCATGCGTCCTGGTCTGCTTCGACAGGAAAACTTTGGGTATAAGGTAGGTTTCCGCGGGAGAATATGACTAGTCTGTACCCCGTTCGTCTAGGAAGAGGGGTTATTCTAGAATAATATTCTTTTGTCAAAGTTATGTGAGTTGACGGGCATCGTCGCTCACCGTTGTCTATTTCGATAGACATCGCCAAGGAAGTGTTTTATTCGTGGCCGCGAATGGAGCAATCTTTGGGTAACCTTAAAGAGGTAGGCCTCTCCCGGTAAAACAAATGTTTTATTGGACTAAAGAAGGGGTAACCTTGAAATAGTACTTTATGCCTGGGGGCATGCAAACCTTTTGGAGTGCGAGCAAGGGGCGGCTATTTATTTTTTAAATTTTTAGGTCCTCCCTTTAAACCTGTAGGTCTAACCCTTTAAACTCGTAGGATTAGTCGTTTCCGAACTTGCATAACGAAAGGATCCAGAGCAAAGCTTTGTAAGATCTAAGCTCCATAAAAAATAGCATCTTCCATGAGACATTCTTATCATATGACTGGATTATTCGAGCAGTTTTAGCACACATTTCATGCTCGTTAAAAAATAAACGCAAGATCCGAGCAGTTTTAGCGCATAGTTCATGCTTGTTAAAAAATAAACATAAGATCGAGCAAATGTTTCCACCCGTGTTTAAGCTCGTTAAAAAATGAACTGTCCCGATAAATAACCACCGTGAATATAATATCATCAGCCATTAAAGCCTTGGTCGTGTTTGCACCGTCACCTCCACTTTTCCATTGGCCGATCATTCACCTCCATTTGATTGTTTACCCATTTTGAGGAACAGCTGCGAAGAGTGATTTCACTAGCCATCCTTGTGACACTGCCGTGATTGGAAAATTCCAACTCGTACCTGGAATCAGCTGCTAACCCGTTTCATCACTCGTTCCTCAAAAGACGAGTCTTCTTTAAGCTCTTTTCATCTGACTCGTAAAATATGAAAAGATTGCCGAGTTTTGGCCTTCCAGCTCGTTAAAGCGACCAGAAGAGCTATCCCTCCTCTAGATTTTAATCTTTTTGGACCTGAGGGATTATTGCACAAAAAGATCGAGCGCTTGTTTTGTTCGGCTCGTTAAAACTATCGAAAACTCATCCCTTCTGTATTGTTTTATACTTTTTCGGACTTAAGGGATTAGATGACGAAAAAGGACTTTTGGAGTTAACTTTATGTACCTTTTTAGACTCTCTAAAAATGAAAAGGACCGAGTTATCTTTGTCGTTAGACTCGTTAAAATCATTAAATAGCGACAAACTTGTCTTTAGACGAGAACGAGTTTCACTATCGCTACGCTCGTTAAAACATAGCAATGGGCTTGCCCGAAGGGCAAGTTATAGAACAAGCATATGTTATCCTCCTCAAGCTTGACAAAAATAAAGAGGTACTGGTCAGCAATGACTGGGGAAAAATTGGGAGAAACTCAAGAAAACTTTGATGGTAGCAAGTCGCTCTTGAACATGACACTTTTCCTCCGTACCACAATCGGGTTGGGTTGTTTCATTCACCGGTCACATCACCATGGTCTCGCCATACCATCCATATTTGGGGTAATGCTACCGATCCATCGCATAAGTGTCGCCATATGTTCAAGAGAAGTCGTTCAGAGAAGTCAACCGTGTCCCATCAACTGCCATACATTATCCTTCATCCTTTCATGACTGCCACCCTGAATCATATGTCATCAGATCGTTTTCACCTCCATCAAAATCATTTGCTCCATTCCGTGTCACTGATGTGGGATTCATTAAGGCCCTCCTTTGACGGATCGCTTCTTGTCGACATCAGCTCATTATCCAAGAAGTTGATCTAGGAACAACCCCTTCAGTACTTTGAAGCTTGCATACCTCAATGGCAAGTTTCTCACTTCCGGCGACAGGTATACATCAATGACCTTCGACCGAAAGATTTTGCGTGGTGTTCGACGCCAAGTCCTTTATTCATACCACGTGAATTGTACTGCAGTATCTTTAGGGTCATTATCATTATCGGTGATTCCTCTCGCGCTTGTTAACGGTTTACCTCATTGACCGGTAATCAAGCGATGTCTTTCCATGTTCGACTTCAGAACATTTCTCACATGGATCGACTTGTACTTAGAGTGAAGATTGAACGAGTTTGAAGACCCCGGATCTAGTTTCATCCATCTGGGCTGCGATATATATTCAGGAAAGATAAAGACATTGACATGTACATCATTGCAGCAGATAATCATCCTACCCAAAGGATGATAATTTCATCAAAATTATCAGTCTACCATCAGACAATTGTTTGTTCTATGTACAGAAAAATGAATTTATAAAGCTGAGCATGGGAATGCCCGCCTCAACTAGATCATGAAAGCAGTATGAAAAATAATGTATTGTATTGTATTGTATTACAGGTCTCCTCCCAGCAATGAATGAACTTCGGATCCTCCTGATAAAGCATTTCACCCGATAAATGACCTCATACTTTAGGGGGCAACTGTTATAGACATTTTTGTGCCTTACAGCTATAAGCATGAAATGTCCATAATTTAAGGGATCCAAAGTCCCTAAACATGTTGTTCCTACCCCTAGAGGAACAAGGCTAACAAACCACAACAATTCACAGAAGTTCTCCACCAGAAACTACTCAAAAACAAGTCAATTCAGGATCAATTCAGAGGCTCCACTAGCTGTCTGCACTGGCTACCTGCACTGCAACGCAGGTAGAAGCACTACCAAGGTGCGCTGAATGAGAATTGACAAATGGCAAGTTCATTCGACGAGGTGTCAAGACCCTGGAAGCTTCCAGAATCTTCCTCAATGACACTTGCCTCAGTGAATTCGACTAGTGATGAGTAAGAGGTTCTCAATCTCCAAGTGGAAGCAAGAACTGACAGAGGGAGAGGACACTGGTCAGATCTCAAGCTGACGCATCCTCTCTCCAAACATCTATATATGGATCTCTCCTCCATGAGATCTAGAGGCTGGAATTTTGTTATTGCAAAGAATTGTTGTTGGTTTGAGATTGGAATCATTGGGTGCCTAATGCTTTGAGGGAAGGTGAAGATAGGAATTTCATTTGTTGGGAAGGAGATGCTGGATTGGAGCCCTCTAGGTTGTATCTCTTCCTGAACCTTGTTATTCATCAATAAAGCTATCTTGGTTTCTCCTATATACTGGTGTATCTTTGATGTATGATTGCATTAGTATGTTTAGTTTATTTCCAATCCTGAACTAGTTATGAATATGAATCTATGTCTTTGTGTAGTGTTCTCTTCTTGTGATCTTGCAGAAACCTCTTGAAGCTGGGCGAGCGAGAAGGCAAGTAGCTGGGAACTCCCAAAGAGGAGAGGAACTAGATCGAGGGACAAACGGAAGACACCGGTTAGTCCATCCATCTCTCTCCATTCTTAATTCATAAAGGAAGAATACTAGAATAGTTGTCTCTGTTTGTTGCTAAGGCACTATCACACCTTAGGTGGATAGGATCGTCCTACATAGGCATTTTTCCCCACAACAGCCAGTCACCCCGGGACTTATTCCCCTCAAAACTTGCACAGAGGCTATAGAAGATACATGCTTTGCTGACTGAGGAAATTGTGTAGATAGGCTGGACAAACACCCAGTGCCTGTCCCTATCTCCCTCAGAAAATTATGCAGTTTTTCCATCCATCCCACTAGTCAGTCGACTGGCTTCTCACCTAGAAAACTACGCAGATTTCATGAGAAATCACTCTACTTCCCAGCAATCTGCTCAAATCAAAAACTATGAAGTGATGATCATAAGTCCAACCTCCTTGCATTAGCACAGTTTTTCCCACTAGCAACTCCCAGAAGGTGACTACCAGTTCCCTCCAGGAATTACACAGTTTTTGCTGCCAAGCTCCCAGCATCTAACTGCCAGTTTCCTCCAGGAATTGCACAGTTTTTTCTTCCAAGGTCCCAACTACCAGTTGCCTTTAGGAAGTGCACAATTTTGGCTGCAGGGTCCTGCTACCCACTCCTTCCAAAAGCTATGCAGATTTTGTCTACCCAACCCTCCCGCAACCCAGGATGCTCCTCCCAAAATTTGCATAATTTTGTCCTCCAGTTGAGCCAAACCCCACATAAAATCATTTTCGATCCGGATTTCTCATCACAATCCTCCAGTGACTTTTGCATAATTTTCTCCAGTAGTGCCTGAAGCCTCCATCCCGTCTCGAAGCTCACAACCTTGCCTTCTCTCCCTGTCACCTGCATCTAAAACAATCATGCATCATGGTAGACTAGGAGGTTTATGGATTGGATGTCATCTCATCATGAGTGACTGCAGATACAGGTGCACAAAAAAACATGGTGTGATGATGGATGGGATGAACAAAGGGAGTACATGCAGAAGGACATGTTTTCCAGTGGAAAAATAAATGACGCATGCAAATAGAGGTGCTCGCGAACGGACGATCATGCAAAGATGTGTTCGCAGAGGACGAATGAGAAAACATGCGAGGATGTGTTTGGCATGGATGGATGGAAGAACATGCACTTTTCACAAACAGATGAACCTGTTAAGCATGCCAACATACAAGCAAGGAGAAACGTGCAAATGAAACATCAAGTGAACCCAATGACCATTGAATACTACACGCACTTTTCCATGTGGAGGTGAAGGTATGGCACACCATGAGGACATCCATCACCCAGCAACACTGAAGCTCCACATGCACACCAGCAGCAGCATGAATGTACCAGCACTGTTATGTCGATTCTTGTGATGAGTCAAGTCGTCCACATCTCTATTGTGGGTCATACTGTCAATCAATGTAATGTAACGTGGAAGTCCAAGAGACCCACTTGTCATATGAAGAGTCATGTAAAGTTGAAAGGTTATGGAAGTCAAACAGTCATGAGGGAAGTGGAACAACCACAAGGGTTAGTTTCACCCTTGGCTATAAATACCCCCTCATTTGTACATGCAAAGGACTTTTCACCTCAGCTCCTCCCACATAGTCTTGAGAGTCTGTAATATTTTCTTTGAGGAGTAAGTAGTGGCTCCAACTCCCCACCCACGAGGTTAGCGATGTATGGTGTAACGATGTGTCTTGGAACTTTCGCTTCATTCAGAAGCTTGCTAACGTGTCATCATGTTTTCACACGTGTTGTATCTGTTGTAAGACTAATCTTGAACACTTGTAATGCATGTTTATTTAACCTGTGTTTTACACTTGAACTCATTCAATTGTTGTAATACATATATAGTAATGAAAATGTGTTATATGATATGTTAATGTTTTCATGCCCGATTACCTCCCCAGACATCAGATATACCTTTCACATAAACTTTCTATAATGACCGTCGCACTCGTGCGTACTCCTCCATTGTGTGTTGTACATGTTATCTTTCCTTGAGTGTTGTCACTGCCGCATATGTGTGGAATGCTCCTCCAAAATATGTGCACGTATTTTTGTGTTGTTTGATCTTAATAGAGTTGGGACTTCCTCCCATTTGACTTGGGACTCACTCCCACCCTCTCCCTTTGTGATGAAAGAACCATTGACACAAGTAACACTAATAATCAGCAAACACGTGAACCTCACTACTCGAAGACAAAGCAGACCACTCTCCTATGTTGAAAAGAAAGAGCTAAGGAAAATCTTTAAGATAATGGAAACCAAACCATCATACCTGATCCAGGTGGATATCTAGAAACCAGGGGCATGAAAAAGGCTCAAAATTCAAAATGGCAGAAAGTCGATTAACATGGAATCAGATCGAGTGCTAACCGTCTCGATTCCAACGGTGTGAACGACACTTCAATCCGAGTCTGTATGAAGAAGATAGGAGCATACAAAGTTGTGGGTTGAAATACCCATGCGGCAGGCTTAAGGAGGGCACAATTTGGCAAGAACCCGGCACCGGAATCCGGCCAGTTTTCTGGGAAAATTTGTGGGTCAGTTAATTTTTCTCGTAATGCATAAGGTTCTAGAAAATCCCCAAAGCAGCAGTGGTTACAAAATATTAATAAAAAATGGGGCGGGCGGCCATGACCCCGCCGCCCCCAAAAATACCACATAACAAATATTAAAAAATTAGTGGGATGGGCATCCATGACCCCGCGGCCCCCAATACCCATCGAAACCACGTATAAATTATGTGGGGTGGGTGGCCATGACCCCACCACCCCGGAACCTACACATAACTGTCGTGTATTAATGGTGGGAGGCACGGGTTGTCAACCCCACTACCCCTCCACCTCACCCATATATGCCAGTGCCAACGGAGTTGGGGGGGAGCGGGCCACCGACGCTAGTGGACCTGCCTCCCAAAAATATATGATGGCATTAACCATATGTTAAATGGGGAGGGGCGGGATTTGATCCCCTGACCCCTCCTCAACAACTTTCCAACTTTTCCATTACACCAAACTGTTTCGTTGGTTAATCCGCCCATCAAACTTATACTTAAACCTTTTTGGACAGTGCGCCATGGAGGAGGAGCGCACACGCAGTTCAAGTCAGACCAATTTTTTAGGTGGCGGAACCATGAACAGTGCAAAGAGGGGAGCAGAACCATGATCTGAGCAATTTCTCCAGGGGGGCAGATTTTCACTTTGTCAGATTTCGACAAATTTTATATGGTTTCAACATTTCTCGATGCCATGAACTCAATGGTGTTGTTTGCTTCTCCAACAAAGTTCTCAATTTTTTGGCCATTTTCCAGAATGGAGGTATAAGACTCCTTTTGTAAATGATGGTTGTTCTCTTCTTTCTCATGCCACTTAATGATTGAAGGCCTCCCTATTGATTCAGTAGGGCTTGGAGACATAATCCAAATTGGACGAACTACGTTATCAAGTCTCTTGTCTTCTTTCATGCTTTTATGTGTTTCTCATCTTCTCTCATGTGCACATTAAATTTCTATGTTTAAGATACAATTTATGCATGTAATTCTTTAATACATATATAATAATAAAAATCTTGGATCAAGTGGTATCAGAGCAGGTCTTTGTAGATGTGAATTTCATGTTTGTATGCTAATAAGAAATGAGCTCCAAAGAGACAAAGGGAAACTAAATTCTTTCGATACTGAAGCAGGGCATGCACATCAAAGGAGAAACATGGTAGATGAAGAGGCTCATTATGAAGAGGAGCTCAATTTCTTCAAAACCTTCTATACAATGGAAAAAAATGTCGGTCAGTAGCTTTCAAGGCTGGAGAAAGCAGAAGGGAACAAGGTAGAAGAACAAGGTTCAATGCATGGAAATGGTGAAGAAGAACCCCCTCATTCTCCTTCCACGACTGAAAGTTATTCTTCCTCTCATCACCATCATCATAGAAATTCAAGGGATGCATCTAAGAAACCTTTCTGTAAATTAGATGTCAAATTTGATCTTCCCATGTTTAACGGTGAAAGTAATATAGAAAAGCTTAGTAACTGGATTAGGCAGATTGAAATCTACTGCAAGATTCTACAGATCGAAGAGGACGAGGCACCACTCTCGTCTGGTGGGAGAGCAAATTGTGAAGTAGTAAGAGTGTGGGTAATCTTCTTTCCTCATGGCCTTGTTTCATTTCTACATTTAAGGAACAATTTTATCCCTTGGGTTATAAGCAAAAAGCCTTAATGGATTGGCAATACTTAAGGCGAGGCAGAGGTCAGGATGTTCAAAGCTTTACAGAGGAGTTTAGAAAATAAGCACTTCATTTGGGCATTGCACTTGACTCACCTGAAGTAGTAACTAAGTATATTGGATCATTACATAGTTACATTAGACACTCATTATTATTGTTTGAACCAACTACTATTGACATGGCCAGTGTAAAGGCCATTCATCTTGAGAACAGGGGCAAAAATGAAAGAGATGATCATTTCAAGAAACCACCTTTCAAACCTCTAAATGGAAAACCCAAAGTGAAAGGAAAGGGAAAGGAGAAGAGGATGGTATCAACCAAGAAAGATGAAGGAGAAAGGCCTTATTTCACTCACTGCAAAAAAGAAGGTCATGACGACAATAATTGTTGGAAATTATACCCGGAAAAGAGACCAAATAAGTATGGAGGAAAAGGCAAGCGGAAGACAATGGCAACTGTGCAGCAAGACCTTGGATCCGATTCCAGAGATGAAGCATTGATCACAGTAGCAAGAACAAAAGGTACTCTTACACCTCATGTTAATTCTGAATCACATGAAGGAACTAATTCAATAGATGAGTATTTTCCTAATGAACGAAATAGAATTGAGTTATTTCATATTAGAGTTGTCATAAATCATACAAAAGTAGAAACTCTATTTGATACCGATCCCAAGAAAATTTAATTTCAAAGTCCTTGGTAAAGAAGCTAGGCTTAGAAACCAAACCACATCCAAAACCTTACCCGCTTGGATGGATACATGATAAAGCAAAATTGAATGCAACTAAGCAATGCAAGGTTAAATTTGTGATCGCTTCTAAGTTAGTGGATGAGGTAGAACTTGATGTGATACCATTGGATATCTGTGGCATGGTGTTAGGGAGTCCATATCTATATGATAGAAAACCAATCTTCTTCTGTCATGAAAACAAATACCAAATCACAAAAGATGGGGTCGAATATATTTTAAGGGCTCATCAAACTAAAATCAATGCCAGCCTTGTAAGTGCAGGACAAATGAAGAGGTTGTGAATTCCATTAAGGGTTGCATGATTATGGTTGTAAGGGGGAAGGATGCAAAATTATCTGATGCTTTCCATGGTTGTGATCATGTGCATAAAAATAAATTATGTGAATTAAGCTCTAACTATGATGAGATGTTTCAGGAACCAAGGGGATTATCTCCGAAGAGGGAAATCCAACATGAGATCCATTTGCAGCATGACTCTCCTTTACCAAATATTGGCATGTATAGTCTTGAGCCCCGAAACCACACTTTTCCTACACATTTTCTTAAACTTTTTCCATCCACCTAGACCTCATAAGCTATCAACATCATTGCATATTGAGTTTAAAAGAGCACATAAAGTGGTTTTATAACTATGTCTTGTGTTTGCTGTTTGAACTAGTTTTTTTCTCATAAGATGCGGAATCTTGTCACTTTTTGCAGCCAGTTCAACTTTCCGCAGCCTTTTTGTTAAATTCTATATTGCAGGTGTCTTCAGGCAAATCCAGCCACATGGGCAAGTTGAAAATGACGTGGACATGGACCGAGTCCTATTGGCTCAGTCGAATTCATCAAAGAAGGCCGTGGTCAAAGGTGGTCAAGCGGTGGTCAAATGTAGGAGTCCTACAGCAACAGGACTTCATTTCCAAACACGTGAAGACTTGTGTGGCCGTTCCTAGATCTTTGGAGACATATCGACACCTGTGGACTGCTCCATAAGGCGAATCCAATAGCCACCCTCAATAGATTTAATCATCACGGAAGCCATGATGCTAGATCCATGGACATTGTCGTTCACGTGTCCTCTGTTAGCGCAGTTTTTAGGAAATCAGTTATGTAGCCTTCTGTTATAAATAATGCATTTCCATATGCATAATAGTTAGCCTTTGGAATGTATCATTGACTGTTAAAGAGCCCACTATGTTGAGACACTGTTTCATTGTTATGTCTGCGTTTTGAATATATGAGAAGACTCTGTTTATAAGCATAATTCGTGTTTGATAGCTGTTGCTCGAGGTTGTGCAGAGGGCCCCTACACACATCGAGGTTTTGTTTATTGCTGTATAGTTTCATGCTGTGTTTCCTTACGTTCATTATGCCATAGTTATTCATTTGTAATATTGCATTTCTTATGGTATTAACATTTTATTTTTGTCCATAATTTTACATGCTTTACACTGCTGTTAATGCTAATCAGTGTATTTGTTCCAGATTGCAGTAGGCAGCCCGGGCATTTGCATATAGTTTTCACAATGACTAATGACATGGAATCAGTCTTGTCTTTCTGCTAATTTATTTTTCTTCACTTTTAATTCCAGCATTGTTTTGTTTATTTCAAGATTGTTCATTGGCTTTATTAGTTAGATTAGATATTAAATTGCCCATGTCATTATCAGTTACAACCGAAAGCCATAGCGAGACTAATGGTGAGGGATTGAAGTATGAGGGTGTAATTTGAAATTAGTTTATTTTTCTGCAAATTAGATGTTAAATTACTCATATCATTATCAGTTACCACCGAAAGCCATAGCGACTAATGGTGAGGGATTGAAGTATGAGTGTGTAATTTGATATTAGTTTTATTTTCTGCAAATTAGATATCAGATTGCTCAAGTTGTTTATGATTACCTCCGAAAGCCATAGCGAGACTAATGGTGAGGGGTCAGAATATGAATTGATGTAATTTGATTTTAGCTCTACTTTACTTGCAATTTTTGGATTTCTTTGAGTACAGTAGCTTAATTCATTTCTCTTGTATTTAGACAGCAACAGGGATAATGGTTTCATGATCAATAGTTCACTGTTTGTTTGATTAGAATAGTGGCACATTTTTATTTTCTTTTAGAAATTAATTTCATCATTGCATGTTTTAAAACCATTTTGAAGTTTGAAGCTTTGGAAATCATTCTAAAGGACATCATTGCCTTGAACATTTATATCCATACTTGTCTTTTAGAATTTCCATCTCACATTAGAAAATCAACGAAGATAAACCCAAAAAAATAAATAAAAACCAAAAACAACAAAAAGTAAGAAATAGGTTATCTTGCACATATAGTGCGCCACACTTCAACAGTTTATGACTCCCGGATTGAAAATTAATATAGCAATTTAGGACACTCTAAATTGACCAAACATACAGGATGTCACCCATTGAGATGGAGGAGATCAAAAAATAGGTACGAGAACTATTGAACCAAGGGGTCATCAAATCAGGCACTTCTCCATGTGGCTCACCGATTGTCTTAGTGCTGAATAAATATGGCACATCGAGGATGTGCATGGATTACCGATCACTAAACAAAATCATGGTGAAAAATTGTTACCCTCTCCCATGCGTAGATGATTTATTAGATCACTTAAAGAATGTTATCTATTACACCAAATTGGATTTTTTTAGTGGTTATCACCAAGTCCGATTTACAGAGCAGGATGTGTGGGAAACCGCCTTCAAGACCAAATAGGGGTTGTTTGAATGGAAGGTAATGCCATTCAGAATTTGCAATACTCCAGCCACTTTCATGAGGGTCATGAATAATCTCTTTAGGCCTTTCATTGATGAATTTGTTCTTGTATATCTAGATGATATTCTTGTCTTTAGTAAAAGTTGGAATGAACATGTATGCCATGTGAAGAAAGTACTTGATGTATTGAAAATAGAAAAACTCTATGTAAAATTGTCAAAGTGTGAGTTTGGGAAAACCTATTCGGTTTACCTAGGTCATATTGTTGGTCATGGTCAGCTAAAAATGTATCCTTATAAAGTTTAAGCAATTGTAAATTGGCATAAGCCTACTAATGTAACCGAGGTTCACAGTTTTTTGGTTGTAGTACAGTATTGGAGGAGATTTATTGCCAATTTATTTATTATTGCAGCAACTTTACACACATTGACAAGTGTAAAGCAAGTCTTTCAATGGGGACAAAAGCAGCAGAAGTCCTTCGAAGCATTGAAATAAAAGATCAGCACCGCACCAGTCTTGGCCTTACCAGATCTCCAGCAGCCATTCAATATCGAGATAGACGCCAGTGGATATGCCATGGGAGTTGTACTGATACAGCAAAAGAAGCCGATAGGTTACCATTTAGAGAAGTTCTCTCAGGCTGTGATAAACTATCCCACTTATGGAAAGGATTTATATGCCTTGGTCCAGAGTGTGAAAAAGTGGAAACACTACCTAATTGGCAAGGAGACCATCATCCATACGGATCATCATCCCTTACAGTATCTTCGGTCCCAAACCAAGTTGCAGCAATCTCGTCATTTTAGGTGGATGGGTTTTCTTTATCAATTTTATCTACTAATAAAGTATAAGAAGGGCACTAGAAACAAAGTGCCTGATATGATATCTCACCCTCTTATTTCTACTTCTGTTATTTTGCATAATGCTTCACTATCTTTTGAATGTTATGGTAAACAATACCCTAATGATGATGACTTTAAGGATATTTATGCAAAACTAACCCATGGTTCACAGGTGGACAACTATCACTTGCAGGTGAAACTATTCTATCACCTTGGAAAATTGTGCATACCCACGGGGGAAAGGGTACATGTAATCTAGGAGGCCCACACCTCCCTTCTGTTTGGTCATTTTGGTGTTGAAAAAACTTTGTGTCATGTACACAGATTTTTTTTTTGGCCTCATATGAAGAAAATTGTGACTGGCTATGTAAAGGGATGTGTGATGTGTTCTATTTCAAAGCCCTCTAATAGAAAACTCGAGCTCTACACACCACTCCCTATTCTGAGTCGTCCATGGGAAAGTGTGTAGATGGATTGTGTAGGAGGTTTTCCCTTGTCTAGGAGAAGTCACAACTATTTTTATGTCGTCGTTGACCATTTTAGTAAGATGTGTTTTTTAATGCCTAGTAAAAAACATATCACTACAGAGCAAATTACTTATCTTTCTTTCAGCATGTTTGGGTCCATTTTGGGTTACCCACATCTATTGTGTCAGATCAGGACTCTCGCTTTCTCGGATATTTTTGGACCAACTTATGGAAGATGATGGACACCAAGTTGAAAAGAAGCATGACATTTCATCCACAAACTGATGGACAGACAGAGGTTGTCAACCACACTTTTTGCAAGGCTATTGTGGGAAACATCCTAAGTTGTGGATGAGCATCTTCCATATGTGCAACTGTTATGAAACCAGCTCAAGAAAAGATAGAAAAGATATATCAACGCCTTATAATTCAGCCTCTTCGAGGAGGCAACCTCGTCTACATTATATAGATGAACAATTCTTGGATGATTCAAATGACAAAACCTCCTTTCTATATATAGGAGTCTAAGGAGTCACAATATAATCTAGCCGACCTAACAATAATAATACAAAGCCACAAAAATAACAATAGAGGGATTCTATGGGGCACTGTAATAACAATATGGGGGCAATAGGGGCACAACAATATTAATAACGGGTATAATTACATTAGTAATGGGGTAATCACTAGTATTATAGGGACCCAACATGCCCCTCTCCTTCAAAAAAGTGTTGTCCTCAATGCTTGAGTAGTTCTGGATACTTTTGCATAAAATTCTCATCCTCCCATGTGGAAGCTTCAGCGGATAAGTTCTTCCACTTGATAAGATACTCTGAAATTGAATGATTTGGTAGCTGTTGAGTTCTTGTTTCTGTGACTGCTTCCGATTCCAATATAATTTATCCTTCCTCATCAAGTTCTGGCAATATTGTTTGAACTAGGAGCTTGTCGCCTATAACCTTCTTTAAACATGAAACATGGAAAACTGGGTGCAATCGAGAAGCTGCAGGAAGCTCCAATTGTATGCCATAGTACCAATATTTTGCAACACCTTGTACGGACCATAATACTTTGGTGATAATTTATTATCCTTCTTAGCTTGCTTGAGGGACATTTGCTTATATGGTTGTAGACGTAGGAATACCCAATCACCTACATCAAAACTTCTTTCACTACAATGTTGATCTGCTTGTTGTTTCATTCTATTCTGTGCCAACACGAGGTTATCCTTTAAGAGTTGGAGGACTTGTTGTTGATGTTCGATGTGATGTTCCACTGCCTGAACCTTAGAATTTTCTCTTAAATATGATGTGATGGATGGTGGTTGACACCCATAAAGTGCCATAAATGGGGTCATTCTTTTTGCTGTATGGAAGGAAGTGTTATACCACCATTCAGCCAGAGGCAACCATTTGACCCATTGTGTCTGTTTATAAGATACAAAGAAACGAAGATATCCTTCCAAAAATTTGTTTACTATCTCAGTTTTCCCATTAGATTGAGGATGATAAGATGAGCTATGAGCTAACTGAGTACCAAGACAAGAAAATAATTGTCCAAAAATTTCCAGTGAAAATGGGATCTCTATCACTTACAGTAATCTTTGGGTTTCCATGTAGCTTTTGAATTGTTTCCATAAATGCAGTAGAAACTGTACTGGCTCATGGATGTGATAATGCACAAAAGTGTGCATACTTGGTAAGTTTGTCAACTACCACCATGATGACACTCTTTCCCTCAGACTTGGGTAACCTATGCTAAAATCCATTGAAACCTCCTCCCAACGTTGGCTTGGAATGGATAAAGGTTGTAATAGACCCGGTGTCTTAATTGTTTCAACTTTATTTTGTTGGCAAACCAAACATTCAGCCACAAACTTTTGAATATATGATTTAAGGCCATCCCAAAAAAATTCCTTCTTAACCATGTGGTAAGTTTTTAAAAATCCTGAGTGCCCTCCTAAGGGAGAAGTGTGCAATTCCATAAGAATCTTTTGTTTTAGCTGGGAATTCTTACAGAGGTATAAGCGATCTTTGTACCATAACGAATCATTTTTCCAGCTAAATTTACCAGGCGTACTGGATTCTTGTTGTAACTTTCAAATAAGTGCCCACACTTCTTCGTCATTCTTCCATTCCTCCCTTGCTTCGTTTATCCAATCTGGTTGGATAATAGAAATGGCACACAACAATGCTTCCACATCCTCATCCTTTCTTGAGAGTGCATCTGCCACCACATTTTGCTTCCCTTTTTGGTAGATGATTTCAAAGTCATAACCCAACATCTTTTTGACCCACTTTTGTTGCTCTTCAAAGGATAATCTTTGTTGTAAAAAGTATTTAAGGCTATCATGATCCGTTTTTAACTTGAAGTGTCTACCTATTAGGTAGGGTTTCCATTTCTTAAGTGCATGGAGTATTGCCAACATTTCCTTCTCATAAATAGCTTTGCTTAAAAACTTTCTCTTGATTGGACGACTTTCAAAAGCAATGGGTCTTTAATCTTGCATTAGAACAGCAGTAATTCCATTTCCTGAAGCATCAAATTCCACAATAAAGGTTTTTGTGAAGTCTGGTGTAGCTAAGACCGGTGCTTGGCACATTTCCTCTTTAAGATGTTCGAAGGCCTTTGTTGCTTTCAGAGTCCATGAAAATGCATCTTTCTTCAATAATGTTGTTAGAGGTGCTGCTATTCTCCCATAATTCTTAACAAACTTGCGATAATACCCTGTCAACCCGAGAAATCCTCGCAGATGCTTTATGGATGTGGGGATTTTCCATTCCTTAATGGCTTTAATTTTGCTAGGGTCTACCTTAACTCCTTCATGAGATACAATATGACCCAAATATTCCACCTCCTGGACTCCAAAGAAACATTTGGATCTTTTTGCATATAATTGTTTCTCCTTCAATATTTGTAGCACCTTGTCAACATGTTCAACATGATCCTTCCAAGGCTTGCTGTAGATTAGTATATCATCAAAAAATACTAACACAAATTTTCTAAGGAATGGTTTGAAAATTGAATTCATCAAACCTTGAAATGTTGAAGGTGCATTGGTAAGGCCAAAAGGCATGACCAAAAATTCATAATGACCCTCATGAGTTCTAAATGTTGTTTTCAAAATGTCTTCATTCTTCATTCTGATTTGATGATATATTGAACGAAGATCCAACTTGGTGAAGTAAATTGATCCATGCAATTCATCCAGTAATTCATCAATGACAGGAATGGGGAACTTATATTTAATAGTGAGCTTGTTGAGCTCCCTATAATCCAGACACATGTGCCATGATCCATCCTTCTTGAGCACCAATACTACTGGAGCAGAGAAAGAACTTTGACTCGGTTGTTATACCAGCCTCTAGCATTTCTGCAACCAAATGTTCAATTTCACTCTTTTGGACATAGGGATATCTGTACGGCCTGATGTTTGGAGGAACACTTCCTAGAATTAGATGAATAGCATGATCATGATCACGCATAGGTAGGAGACCTTTGGGAGTCTCAAATACCTTGGAATGATTGTCCAGGACTTTTTGGAGATCTGGAGAAATAGATGATTCCGATGTGGAAACATCTCGCGAGCATAATTGTGCAATTACACCTCTTTGCTCCTTTTTTAGAAGCTTTGTCATACTATTAGAGCTGATTATCTTTCCTGGTTTCCCTGCAATACCCCTTAATTCAACTTCCTTTCCTTCCGTAGAAAATTTGATGAAAAGTTCTTGAAAATTAAAAGCTATTGTACCCAGGGATTGTAGCCATTGGACTCCTAGTACAACATCAGCACCTCCCATTGGAATGGAAAGCATTGGGCTAGTCAATACATATTCTCCCATGGATAGCTTGATATTATGGCACTTTCCAGAGCAATTTATTGTTCCTCCATTTGCAATCATCACTTGACACTCTGGTGCTAGATATAGGAAGAAATTCAATTCTTTTGCTACCTTACAATGAATAAAATTGTGGGTGCTTCCTGAATCAATCAACACTATTAACTTTTTCTTCTTGATTTGTCCTTCTATCTTGATGGTTTCAGGAGTGGTAATTCACGCCAATGCATTACAAGATATGGTCGGATTTATTTGTTCTTCATCTAGGCTTTGTTCCTGGAGTATATCCTCTTCTTTTGACCTTTCTTGCTCCTTTTCTTCTTCCTCTTCACAATCTATGTAGAATAATTTCTTCTCAGCACACTTATGACCTTTAGTCTATTTGCTATCACAACTGTAACAAAGCCCTTTTGCTCTTTTTTCTTCCAATTGTTGTGGTGTCAACCTTCTAGGTTGTGGAATACTAGGGGCAACAACACTTCCGTCTTTATAGTTGTGAGTGGTATGCTTCCTGGTTGCCATAATTTTGCTTTCCATTTTTCTTGCTAACCTGAATGCCTTCTCTAATGAATCAAGTTCCCAAAGGCGAACATCATGTTGGATATTATTCTTTAAAGACCCTATGAACACATCAATCCTATGCTCCTCTGGAATATCTTTTACCCTTATGTTCAATTTTTGGAACTCCTCAATGTGCTCCATTATTGAACCCTTTTGTTTGAGACTTATCAATTGGCTAAAAAAAGTGTTGCTTTTTGTATCCTCATAATGTGCTATCAATTCTTCCATAAAAATTGCCCAAGTGATAAATGGTTTATGAGAGCAAAGCCATTGATACCATACAAACTGATTTGGCTCCAAATATAAAGTTTCCATATGTACCTTTTGAGTGTTTTGCACATTATTGAGATCGAAGAATTGCTCCATCTGTAATATCCATGTGGCAGGATCCTTGCCATCAAACTTCCTCATATCGATTTTTGGAATATGGTGAGTCTTCGATCCAACATTAGCGTCTATGGAATCATGATTAACATTTCTTTTGTTCTCATCATGAGTTTCCTTTATTACCCTTTCACCCTTAGGGACCATTTCTTGTAGCAACTTATTCATATTTATCTTGAATTCGTCCATGTCTGTCTTCAAATCTATCTTCAAATCATCCATCTTAGCTTCCAGTTCAATCATCTTACTTCTACGCCTTTCTTTAAACAATTCATCTTAGCTTCTAAACCTTTCTTTAAACCATCCATCTTAGCTTCTACAACTTTCTTTAAACCATCCATCTTAGATTCTGTTCCTTTTTGTGCAAGGGACAGTTGTTGCACTTGGTCTTGTAATTTTGATATATCATGTTGCATTTCTTCCTCTTCTTCATGAGTCGTGCTAGAGCTTTCAGGTTCCTTACTAGGTGTTTGCATTTTTTTTCTTCGGGGCATCAGTTACCAATAATAATGCTCTACTATGCCCTTTGAATTCCTTTAAAATAAATTTTCAAACCAGGCTTAAGCAAAAATTTAAGAAAATCTACACACCTTTTTTCACTTTGTAGGAGCTTGATATTTCCTCTGATGTATCTCTGTACTTTCCAATCATCTAGTTCTAAATTTCTAAGTTGTAGTAGCCCTCTGTGTCCTCTTTTCAATGCCATAAGTCTGACCCAAATTGGATTCTCCAAGGAAGAGTTATGTGAAATCTCCCACAATGACTTTCTTATAGACTAGTTCACTAGAGAGGACTTGTATGACGTGCCACGAGTCACTGTTTCGACCTTTGGATATGAAACATGCATACAAGAAACTATAGTCCATCCTCTTTCTGCACCTTCTTACAAAATTTCAATCCGATCCCCAGAGATAAAGTTATGACGATTTTCCCCAGGTCACCTGTTTTGAATGTAATTCAGGAGTCTGCAAAAATACCAACTTCCTCAGATCATATCTCCGCAAATATCATGCGAAAAGCTCTAAAAGTTGGACCCAAGGTTCAGCGTGATTTCTTCTCAAATGGGTTTTTTTTTACGACTTCTGAAAAGTCACAGAAAAAAAAGTTATAGCGAAAATGCCACAATGACTTGTTTGGAGCAGCGAAACCTTAGAATCCAAAGCTCTGATACCAAATGTTATGAAACCAGCTCAAGAAAAGATAGAAAAGATAGATCAACACTTTATAATTCAGCCTCTTCAAGGGGGAAACCTCCTTTACATTACATAAATGAACAATTCTTGGATGATTCAAATGACAAAACCTCCTTTCTATATATAGGAGTCTAAGGAGTCACAATATAATCCAGCCGACCTAACAATAATAATATAAAGCCACAAAAATAACAATAGAGGGATTCTATGGGGCACAGTAATAATAATATGGGGGCAATAGGGGCGCAACAATATTAATAAGGGGTATAACTACAATAGTAATGGGGTAATTACTAGTATTATTGGGACCCAACAGCAACATTCCTACAATCGAGCAGTGCACTCATCTATGCATCGTTCACCATCTGAGACATGCTTTGGTTACCTACCCAAAGATCCTTTTGATATGTTCTTTGGAAGGAAAGATGAATCTAGTGGACATGATGACAGGGACAAAGCATAGCAGTTCATTCAGTAGGTCCAGTTGATTCACCAAGGAATACAGGAGTTGTTGGAGAAAAGTCAAGCTTGGTACAAGGCTCGACATGACAAACACCAAGTCGACCATCAATTTCAAGTGGGCCAACAAAATGTGGTTCCATATCATCAAGGAAGAGATGAAGGAAGAAGGGAAGAAGTTGAAACCAATCCGATACGTTCCATTCACCATCTTGGAGAATATTGGAAAGAATGCCTTCCGTCTCGATTTGCCGACATATATGCAAATGTACTCCATAGTGAATGTGGAAAACCAAAAGTTGTACGAGCCACCATTGATTATTGACACCGAAGAGGTGGGAACAATTCCTATAGTTGATTACTTGTCACTAGAGTATCTTGATGAGTTACCTAAAGATATCATCCTTGAAAGAAGAACCAAGACTTCACGAGGGGGAGATGTGGAATACCTTTGAGTTGGTTTCAAAGGAATGCACCCTAGCAAGGAAAAATGGCTAGAAAAAGAAAGAGTGAGGGAACAATTCCCTCACTTGCCAATTGACTGATAAATCTTTTGGTGGTCCAAAAGCTCCTCAATGGGGAGGATTGATCCAGGTGGATCTCTAGACACTAGGGGCATGAAAAAGGCTCAAAATTCAGAGTGTCAGAGAGTCGACTAACTTGGCATCAGATCGAAGTGCTCACCGTCTCGATTCGAACGGCGCGAATGACACTCCAATCCGAGTCTGTATGAAGAAGATAGGAGCAATCAAAGTTGTGGGTTGACTTACCCATGTGGCAGGCTTAAGGAGGGTGCAATTTGGCAAGAATTTGACACTGGAATCTGGCTATTTTTCTAGGCAAATTTGTGGGTCTGTTAATTTGTCTCCTAATGGCTAAGGTTCTAGAAAATCCCCAAAGATGTGGTGGATACAAAATACTAATAAAAAAATGGGGCGAGCGACCATGACCCCACCACCCCTAGAACTACCACATCACCCCCGGAACTACCACATAACAAATATTAAAAAATTAGTGCGGCGGGCGGCCATGACCCCGATTCCCTTGGTACCCACCAAAGCCACGTATAAATTAAGTGGCGTGGGTGGCCATGACCCTGCCACCCCGAAACATACACATAACTGCCATCTAATAATGGTGGGGGGCGTGGGCTGTCAACCCCGTTGCCCCTCCGCCTCACCCATATATGATAGTGCCAGCGGAGTTGGGGGGAGCAGGCCACCAGGACTGGCAGACCCGTCTCCCAAAAATATATTATGGCATTAACCATATGTTAAACGGGGAGGAGCGGGATTTGATCCCCCGACCCCTACTTCCCAACTTTTCCATTGCACCAAATTGTTTCGTTGGTTAATCCGCCCATCAAACTTATACTTAAACCTTTTTAAACAATGCACCATGGAGGAGGACCGTGCACACAGTTTGAGGAAAACCAATTTTTCAGGTGGAGGAACCATGAGCAGTGCATAGAGGGGGGCGGAACCCTGATCTGAGCAATTTCTCTAGAGGCGCAGATTTTCACTTTGTCAGATTTCGACAAATTTTATATTGTTTCCACATTTCTCAATGCCTTGAACTCAATGGTGTTATTCATTTCTCCAACAGAGTTTTCCATTTTTTGGCCACTTTCCAGAATGGAGGTATAAGACTCCTTTTATAAATTATGATTGTTCTCTTCTTTCTCATGCCACTTAATGAATGGAGGCCTCCCCATTGATGGAGTAGGGCCCGAAGATGTAGTCCAAATTAGACGAACTCCATTATCAAGTCTCTTGTCTTCTTTCATGCTTTTATGTGTTTCTCCTCTTCTCTCATGTGCACATTAAATTTCTATGTTTAAGCTACAATTTATGCATGTAATTCTTCAATACATCTATAAGCAAAAGATCTTGGATCAATACTAGATGGGATTCCCACACCAAACGATGTGAGGTCTAGTTGGGACTTCATACCGGGGTGATCCCCTAAATTTTGGCGGGTCCAACACCATCAACAAATATCTTTGCATCTATGATACTTCCTTTCTACTCATTCTCTGAAAATGACTTCGCTAATATTACGATATTCGTAAAACCCCCAAACCCAATATCACATTTAAATCCAGTTTTAAAAGATATCTCATTCTTTCATAAATCACAATTTTCGTTTGGGCATATGTTTAAAGGTTTCAATGTCTCAGATCCGATATGAACTTAAATTCACAGAATAAAATCATCGGGTTCATTCCTCATCGCAAATCGGCATATCAACAATGTTACATCCCATACTCAAAACTTTCGATCGTCGATCTCATATAAAATCCAAAGACAGTCCCACCATCGATCCATGTCATCTATCGCATTCTCGTTATCGCAATAATAATATGAGTGTTTCCTTTTATTAATAGCGTTGATCTCTGATATGACTATTATCCGATATCGCAATCACTCCATCGTAGTTTCCCATCACATATGCTCATATATAAACCTTTCTATCACAACACTTATATTGCATAACGAAACTCAAATGAATCCTTGCCTTAAGATCTTCCAATGCGATAAACTCTTATATATGCCTCTCTGCCATTGTCTTTTAACTATTATATAAAACTCAATCGCATATTGGTAGAGTTAAATCTCGTAGCTTGAAAATTATGCATGGAAAATAAACTTGCAATGTGAAACATCCGTTGAGGCGTTATCCTGTATAAAAGAATTTAAGGCACTCTTGTGCAACCACTATGGTAATGAAGAAATTGATAATAAATTTGGAACATGGTTAAATCATTTTCAATTTCTCTTATATTTGAGTTTTGATATATCACTCTATACTTAATATACGAAATTCAAGACCTCTCCATGTACACATTTGTATTACATTGTCTTGGAATTGGTCTTGATTTCGAACAATTTATGAAAATCATGGAGTCGATATGAAACTAGTAATATTATAAGAACAATCCTCACTCCGATTCACAAAGAAGCATCCCTTCATTCTCATTTTTGTGGAATTTTTTCTTTTCAGATTCCTTGGACATAAAACATTGCATTATTCTAGTTTACTACTCGTTTTAGATTCAACTTAACAAATAATGATTTTGGGTCAATAAAACTTCTTCGTGCTTTTAATTCTAATTAAAGGAAGAAGTTATATTTTGTTGGAGAAGATGATAGATCTCATGTAATATTAAATGCAATTCTCCAATGATAAGTTCCATGTGCCAACTTTCATTTCTTTTCATTTATTTACTTATGATTTCAGTTTGGTGTTTAATTTTTGTTGATCTTGAACTATGTTTTTACAGATCTTCATGAACCTTTTGCACCTCTACCAGATCAGTTTTCAAGTTCATTCTATTTTGTTAAGTTTGATTTGATATTCTTGAAATAAGTAGTAATAATCCTCATCAAATCAGTTGAACTAGGGTGTCTCTAAAACTTTAGTCTGTTTCTTGAGCATTACGTTTGTCAGAAAATGGTTGAGATGCTTTTA
Source organism: Pinus tabuliformis (assembly GCA_031772625.1). Lineage (NCBI taxonomy): Eukaryota > Viridiplantae > Streptophyta > Pinopsida > Pinales > Pinaceae > Pinus > Pinus tabuliformis. The sequence goes on along the minus strand of CM062818.1, from coordinate 981,598,001 downwards.
TACATATTTTACTTTGAAACAAGAAAGTTTGCAGTAGACAAAGTCTTCTCATTTAGCATGTTATCTACCATCACTGTTATTCACCCTCTACATATTGAGAGCCTCATTTCTTATAACTCTGCAAGATAATAAAAAAAAATAAAAATAAAAAAATAAAAAATAAAAAAGTTAATCTCAACATAGGAAGGACCGTACATATGCTTATTTTCTTTCACTTCTCTTGTTGAGACATTTGTATAATTAATCTTGTTAGGGTTGGTTCTTTAAATTTGGAATTTTCTTTCATCTTTCGCCTTCTTCATTTTTATTTTTATTTACTGATTTTTTTTTACTTTAGTTTAGGAATTATTTTCCTTTTATTTTTGGTTTTGTTTTGATTTTGGTGACTCTATCATGATTTATGTGAAAGATCTTTTTCCCTCACCCAACAGCAATTAACATACATGGGAAATCTCTTAACTCTATCTATTTTAGTAAATTTCATTTATCATTAAAGGCATATGTTTATGGAACCATAAAACCATCTTCCTTTAAATATTTTTCATAGAGGAACACACATCCTTACTAAGTGATATAGTTTACTTTTTCAAGGAGATAAATTATTTGAGTTTAACACAATGAATCTCTCCCACCCCTCCACTTTACAGAGCCTCAGATTGATAGTTACAAGGAAAAAATTTGGAGTCACATTATGAAATTATTATGTCCATTAAACATAAGTATTTTTTACCATCCCACCTCTTTCACTCAAATACATCATAAAATAAAATCTTGCAAATGCGCTTATCAAAAAAGTGATTAAAAGAGGAAGCATGGGAAATACAAGTAAACTCGTCGGGGCTATGAATGCTCACTGGCAGTGACACTAGGATTGTATCGCATAAAAGACAACTTTGTGATGGTACTGTTCAGGCTCATTGGCAGTGAAGCGATGTCAGAGACCATTCATAAAATGGATATATTCTTTATCAAAAGCTCATATTTGTAACTTCTTCTATTTTTCATATGAGGTAGTTTTAAAATAAATTTTCTGAAATCCGGATTCATGAATTTTACTCGAATCTTCTTTGAGTATTTATATTTACAAGAAAATATTACTTAATATATTTATGTGGGACCTATGGATATGTTTCACTGCTAAACGATTTCGTGATTTCCATTATTTTTAACCTTTGGGTAAATTAAAGTTCGTTATCTTTAACCAAAGATAACTACTTCTTCCCAGTGTGTCATCATTGCTGTAGGGAAAACCCAACACCCCCCATTACATAAAATAATGGGGAACCTTTACATTAATTTTTGACAAAGCACATTTTATGATATTCATTAAGTTAATTATCTTAAAATTTTTCCATTTTTCCATTTTCGTCAGATTTCTATTTTGAATGTTTCATTGAAAATTCACCTTTTCACTAGCTTACCATTGATACTTGTTTCATCTCATTTATTTATCTGATTTTCAAATAACACTCCTTTGATTGATCATTTTGTCGCATCGGTTGAATTTACATACAAAATGTATAATATTTCAATTTTGCAACTAATTAAGTTCAATAGTCATTCATTGTAAATATTAACTCTTAGTTAATTTTTACAATTTTTTTCATTTTTCACTAACGGTCCTACAAAATGACCCAACCCAATTATAGAACTATTGAAAAACATGTTTTGGGATCCCAACAATTTACTCCAATTTATTATTTTAAAACAAATTACCAAAATTGAAATCTCAAAATTTCAAAGTAATTGTAATTCAATTTAGAGAATTTTTAATTCCACGTAGACCCCACTTTACATGAAAGCTATTTTTCTTTATCCTAAGGTTTTGATTTGACCTACTTATGACTCCAGCTCCATCCCCGAGCCTATGTCACCTCGACCTCACTCTCCACTAACCTCCTTATTCCTCCTCCTTACCCTACACTCTCCATTCACCTACCTTATCCCTTTCCTCACTAACGCCTTTCCACCACTCCATTAATACTTACATCAAAGCACATTAATTATTTATTTGGTAGAATTTATTAATTTGTTTTGGATTTTTATATTAGGTAGTTAGTTATAATATAACTTAATTATAATGTAAATATAATTATATTATGTCGTAATTAATTTTTAAATCATTTTTTATATTAATTAAATTCATGTTTAGAATTAATTAAGATTAATAACATACTTATAATTATGTTACCATTAATTAATAAATAATTGTAATTTAATTTGGTATTAGAATTTAATTTAAAAATTCCATTTTTAGCCGAAGCAACAAAATTTCTAGAATTCTGGCAGTTTTGACTCATTAACTTTGGAGGTTCATAAATTGAGTTTTACATGGCCAAATGAGGCCAAGGATGGCTCATTGGATAGATAAAATCACAGAGATTATTTATGAAGTAGATTCATTACTACATTTAATCATTTGATGGCTCTAAAATTAAGCAGAAAATCAAGCTCTAATTGTTTTTAAACAAATCTAAATCTCTAAGTTTAATTTTCTACATTCTCATTTGCTCACAACTTCTCCTGAGTGTAGATCCATTCATCTGTATTATCCTTGACCAATTATATCCTCACAGGAATCAATAGAAAGCTCTGATTTCCTTTCCATTTAATTATCTAATTATATTTTATTGAATATATTTTATTCCAGATATGGTATTTTGATTTGATTTTGTATTTTAATTTAATTTGGATTTGTCTTTTGTAGGGAAATAGTTGAAAAGATGAGAAGAAGAAAATATCAATCAATGAAAATTCTCTGGCAAGAGAAGAATGGGATTTTGAGCCAATGAAAATTGATGGATCATAACTACTCTTCAACAACTTTTTTATTTGATAATTCATTTTGTAAATATTATAAATAAGAGATTGTAGAATGTATTAGAGGCTTCTCTGCTCTACAATTCTAGAATTCCTAAAAGAACTATTGTAATAAGGATTTAAGGTTGTAGGTGAGAGGAATCCTCGGGAAGAAGACTCTATATTGCAATGTTTTCATTTGTTTGTGGAGAAACTCTTTATTATGTACTATAGTTGTAAGGACGAGGTCATTTCTGCAAACAGAGATCAATTGCAAGCCTATAGGATTGAGCACTACTATCATAATGTGAGGTTTTGTAATTCAATTTTCTTTTATTAATAATGATCTGTTTCACTAATTTTCATATAGCACTACTGTTTGTTGAAATCATAAATGCAATTTTTTTCTCAATCTTTCAATTTACATTTATAGATGTATGAATTAGTTGTTGGCTTCATGCACTATTGTTGAGTTTTAGTTCTTAATTTATTTAAAAGTTTGATTGGACTATTCTACAAACTTGATCTTAAATGTAATTTGAAAACCAAAATATACATATGAACAAATAGTCATGATCTTAGATCGCAACAAGCTATCTTACGATTTAGGATCATAATTGTTTGTTTGCATACATGATATCTTATTTGAACTAATTCAGTAATCCATCATGAATCTTTTTGGTTCTTATGCATATGATAAATAAGGAATTGGATATATTTTCAATAGGCTCTTATGTAACTATTCACAAAGTGTTTGATTGTTAGTATTTCTATTAACACGAAATCATATCTTATGAGTTATCTCCTTGATCTAATTCCTTCATCTTAATTCCAAATCTTTAAAGGTTATTTTCCCTGTTAAGTTAATTGGCTCTCGATTGAGTGAAGGATTTTTCTTTCCTTCAATCAAGATAGGTTAGGTTAATTTCATCTTAGATTAAATCTCGCATGTGTTATCATACCAATTTTCATTTTAGAAGTCCTCTTTTTAAGAGGAAAAACTTTAGAGTGGTTTAGTTGTGTCGTTAAAAGAGCTTAAGGGTCATTCTCTTGCCTGATCAGCAAGAAAAAACGATCTGATGTCCCTACCTATTGGTAACTAAAGGCACATCTTAAACTAATAGAAGTAGGGAAAAGGTAACTGAACCTAATTAAACCAGTTGGAACCACCATTCCAAACTGAAAAGGAGCTGCTTTAAAGTCCGGACCAAGTGGTTTTTCTTTTATTTTTGCAAGCAAATAATTTCGAGCCTTCAACCCTTTTGGTGCTAGAAGGAGGGCCTGAAACTTGTTGTCTATTGGAGTCTTTGTATTCTAACATTTTATTTTTATTACAATGACTCCTCTTAAACTTCCAATTTTGAGTTGTATTTCTGGACGTGCATCTTCCAATACTCCACCAAAAGTGGTAAGACTGTTTCCTGAGGTAAAGTTTAACAGTAAAAATAATACTTCTGCATTTAATCGTGCTTTGCACTTCATTCAAAAAAATTCAAATCCTACTTTTCATGATATTGATGAAGGCATTTTATGAAGGATTTTTACTCTTACATTCTTGGAAAAATCCAGAAGTTGGTGTCAATCACTTCCAGTTTCCTCAATTCACAGCTGGCATCAATTTATTACAATGTTTCTTCGTAAATTTGATGGCTATGTCTATGAACAGGTATGTGATGATTTTGAAGATTTACGAAAGTTCAAAAATAAATATTTTATTGATTTTTCAATTCAATTTCGTTTAAATTACTTGGGATTTAAAAGATAAACCTTGTAAAGGGAACTTGTTATAATGGTTTGAATATATTTAATCTCTTCATCCCATTTATAATCCATGTGGAATTATTACAGGCTTTCATCAATCCTCTTCAAAATTTATTAACATAATTGAAGATTCCAACATAGAGGTGCATATCAATCATGATGAATTGGACTCAGCCATGTATGATAAATTTTTAAATTTAGTACACACCTCTTACGGTATTAATGATAAGCATGTTAATGAACCAGTATCACAAAGCTTGGAAAATTTCACTAATCAATCGCAAGAAGATAATAGCAATAATATTGGAGAAACCATTTTCTTAAAATCAAAAAATCATTATAATTCAGAAAATCAAATTATAAATCAGCAAGTACAAGTGGTAATTAAAGTTTTAAATAACACCCAATCTGTTGTACAAATTTCTAAATTTTTTCATGATGATAAAATGCCAAATTCAAGATAGAAAAACAACGTTCTTCAAGAAAACACAATTAGACAAGTAAATGATCTTAAATATGAAATTTGCAATGAAGAAAATGCACAAGAGTTCTCAAACAAAGACATTTTTAAATTCATTGCTTCTTATTCTCATTTTCACCTCTATCCTCATATTTTTGCTAATAGAAATTTATTCCTTCTTTACTATAATGTTATTCCCGAAAACAGAAAGGTTGATATAAATGAACTGCTAATTATTTTTTATTAAGATAGAAAATCAAACATTGATCCAATGAAAATTGATGGATCATTCTTCTGGCATTAATATTCCTTCTTGATTTGATACATTGGATGAGATCTAAGGGAATTTTAATGAATTTCGCGAGGTCATTTATGATAGTTACTTTGACATTAAGGATACTGATTTGTCTTCTTCTCAATTGAATCCTCATGATCAAAGTCGAATCACATGTGAAAATGAAGAACACTCTAACTCAAAATTGTTTCAAATAGTTCTCGTTTTCAAACAATTAATCATACTCATGGTTTCAGCATTCAAGAAACCGTTCCAATTTATGATTGATATCACAATCAAGCTCTCATTCCTACTCATAGTCATAACCCTCTCTCTAATTCACAAATTGGTATTGGAAATCATTCTAATATCATTATTTTGGCTAATTCTTGTGAAGAGGAAATTGAGGAAATTGTTTTAAGTCAATCCCAATTGAGTTGTAACAATAATTGTAACACTAGTGTAAACTATGATTTGATTTAATTGTGGTTCCTTCATTTATTTTGTTTCTTTTAAGATTTGTTTTATGTCTTCAATTTTCGATTTTTAGATACTTTTTTTTGGCATATTGAGCAACTCAGTATTGAACAATCAATTGAGGCATTGCATGAATGGGAATATGAGGTTTCAAATTGCAATCATGAACATCAAAAGCTATTTTTCCTCCAATTTCAATTGATGTTTATCTCTTCCCAATTGCTTCTTTCTTCTCAAAAGCAGTGCCAAGAAGAGAGTTCATTTTCACAACATGACCAACGATCTAATTCAATTAATAATATTCCATTGTATATAACTGATTTCCATCCATTTTTCATTGACCCATTTCAAAAATATTTGGAGAATTTTCCTACATATAATATTTTTAATAGTTTAACACTTGCACATAACACTAATAAATTTATGGAGACCATTGTATCTAAAAGCTCATTTCCACAATTTGACCTATCATCTTCCCTTTTAAACCACTCTCAATCATTAATGGAAATTCATCCAGATTTCCATTATCCAATTGAAATTCAACTGGAAAGGACATTTCAAGATAAGGTAATTGTAAATAAGTTGCTTTCTATAAATATGTTAGCAATAAGTATACATTTCGATTTCAGAATTAGTTTTTTTAGTTTAATTATATTTGTATTTTTGTTACTAATGTTTGACGTGTACATATATGTAGGAAACAAAATGTCAGCATGGTTACATTGGAAGTTTGAATATACCTTGTCATGTTTCCTTCATTAAGTTAGAAATAGGAATAGATTAATTTAGATTAAATTTCTTTTATGTTTGCATTTATTTCATTATTGCATATATTTAATAAGCAAGTAATGAATTTGGCTTCTTCTGGGCATCCCATTTCATTTTTGAAAAAGTGACTTAGAATATTTTAGAGGCTCTTGAATAATCAGATCATACATATTTGTGAAGCCCTTAATTGTCTTTTTTTGCAAATATTCATCACATTGATCATACATCAACAAATTCCAAGAATTTGTTATAGCTTGACAAATTTTTATTCACAAGTATTTCTAAAAGAAGTTCATATCCACCACTCTTGTCCTCCGATGTATATTTAAAGTGGATGCAATTTGAAATTTCATCACTTAGCGTTTTAGATTAAATAAGTAGATGATCTTGAACATATCCAAATTTTGAGAAATACATGGGAGAACTTGAAGATTCATGAGGTAAACCTAGAATCAAAATTCTTTCAGGTATGTGTTTACAGGTTCATTGTCATCTATTGTTACTTTTACTTTTTTTAAAGGTTATTTCTTATTTTTGTTTTGTTTCTTTTACAGGTCTTCATTAACTTAACTATGGAGATATGAAATAAGCAACCAAGCAACTCTTTTCAAATATGCAACATGTTCAGGGAGGTATTATTTATTGTTCATCAGAATTTGAGTATTCTTTAATTTTTCTTTGATTCATTAAAACCCTGATAGGCCTTTAAAACAATATCAGAAGACTCTTATTGGAGGATTCTAATATCATAATTATTATCATTCGAAAGCTCTAATAAAATTATTCCCCAATCTAATATTTATTATAATTGATCAAAGGGTGTTTTTGTTAAAAGGTGAAATTGAGCTAAGCACTTCTTTATGAATACGATAATGAAATAACCTGACTCCACACAATCGCCTTTTCAAATATCGAACATTTCAATATGAACTTCATTTTCCCAATACTACGATATCTATACATTTGTGATATTCCCTTCCTGCTCATTCTCCGAAATTGGCTTCGCTAATATTACGATATCCATAGCACCCCTGGACCCGATATGACATTTAAATCTAGTTTTAAAAGATATTGCGCCTGTTCATAAATCGCAATTTTGGATGGGGCATACATTTAAAGATTCTGATGTCTCGGATCCAATATGAAATTAAATTCACATAATAAAACTATCGGGTCTGCTCATCATCGCACATCGGTGTATCAACAATGTTACATCCCGTACTCGAAACTTCTGATCGTCGATCTCATATAAAATCTAAATCCAGTCCCACCAATGAGCCATGTAATCTATCACATTCCCATTATCTCAAGAATAATAATGGTGTTTCCTTTTATTAACAAATATGATCTTTGATACGACTATTTTCTAATATTGCAATTGCTCCATCACAATTTCCCATCGCATATGCTCATATAGTAACCTTGCTATCAAAACACTTATATCGCATTGTGAAACTCAAATGAAGCCTTGCCTTAAGATCCTTTGATGCGATAAACTTTGATATATGCCTCTCTGCCATTGTATTTTAACTATTATATAACACTCAATCACATATTGGCAAAGGTAAATCTCGTAGCTTGAAAATTATGCATGGCAAATAAACTTGTGATGTGAAACATCCGATGAGGCGTTGTCCTGTATAAAAGAATTTAAGGCACTCTTGGGCAACCACTATGGTAATGAAGCAATTGATAAGAAATTTGGAACATGGTTAAATCATTTTTTATTTCTCTTATATTTGAATTTTGAAATATCACTCTATATTCAATATATGAATTTCAAGACCTCTCCATCTACGCATATGTATTACATTGTCTTGGATTTGATCTTGATTCTGAAAAATTTATGAAACTCATGGAGTCAATATGAAACTTGTAATATTATGAGAAAAATATTCACTACAATTCATAAAGAATCATCCTTTCATTCTCATTTCTATGGATTTGCTTTATTTTTAGATTCCTTGGACATAAAACATTTCATTATTTTAGTTTACTACTCATTTTAGATTAGATTTAATAAATAATGATTTTGGGTCAATAATAATTATGTTATTAATTAATATTAATTACATAATTATAATCACATAATTATAATTAGTCAATAAATAATTTTAATTTAATTTATCATTAGAATTTAATTTAAAAATTCCATTTTTAGCCCACGCAATAGAACTTCCAAAATTCTAGCAGTTTTGACGGATTTACTTTGGAGGCTCATAAATTGAGTTTTACTTTGCCAAATGAGGCCCGGGATGGCTCATTGGATAGATAAAATAATGGAGATTATTTCTGAAGTGGTTTCATTACTAGATTTGAAAATTTAATAGGTCTAAAATGTACCATAAGATCAAGCTCCGATTTTTTAAAACAAATCTAAATTTTTCAGTTTAAATTTTTGTGTTCTCATTTGCTCACATCTTCTCTTGAATGCAAATTCATTCATTTATGTTCTCCTTGAAAAATTATATCCTCACCGATATCAATAGAAAACTCATATTTCCTTTTCATTTAATTATTTAATTACATTTAATTGAAGATATTTTATTCCGGATTTTTTATTTTGATTTGATTTTGTATTTTAATTTAATTTAATTTGGATTTGTTTTTTTGTAGGGAAATAGTTGAAGAGATGAGAAAAATAAAATATCGATCAATGAGAATGCTCCAAAAAGAGAAGAATGGGATTTTGGGCCAATGAAAATTGATGGAGCATAACCACTCTTCAACAAATTTCTTATTTGAGAATTATTTTTGTAAATATTATAAATAAGAGATTGTAGAATGTATTAGAGGCTTCTCTCCTCTACAATTATGGAATTCCTAAAGGAACTATTGTAATGAGGGTTTATAGTTGTAGGTGAGAGGAATCTTGGGGGAAGAAGACTATATTGTAGTGTTTTCATCTGTTTGTGGAGAAACTCTTTTTATTAATAATGTACTACTGTTGTAAGGAGGAGGTCATTTCTGCAAGTATATATCAATTGTATGCCTATAGGATTGGGAACTACTACCATACTCTAAGGTTCTGTAATTCACTTTTTTTTTATTAATAAATATTTTTTTCAATGATTTTCATATAACACTATTGTTTGTTGAAATCATGAATGCAAATTCTTTCTCAAATTTTCAATTTACATTTATAGATTTATGAATTAATTATTGGCTTCATGCACTATGTTGAGTTTTAATTCTTAATTCATTTAAAAGTATCGTTAGACTATTCTATAGATTTGATATTAAATGTAATTTGAAAACTAAATTATACATAGGAGCAAATAGTTATAATCTTATAACGACAAGCTATCTTACGATTTAGGATTATAATTGTTTGCTTGCATACATGATGTCTTATTTAAACTAATTCAGTAATCCATCATGAATCTTTTTTGTTCTTATGCATATGATAAATAAGGAATTGGATATATTTTCAATAGTCTCTTATGTAACTATTTACTAATTGTTTGATTGTTAGTATTTTTGTTAACAACGAATCAAATCTTGTGAGCTATCTCTTTCATCTTAATTCCAAATCTTTAAAGTGTATTTTCCATGTTAATTTAATTGGCTCTTGATTGAGAGAATGATTTCTATTTCCTTCAGTCGAGATATATTAGATTAATTTCATCTTAGATTATATCTTGCATGTGTTATCTTACCATTTTTCATTTTAGAAGTCATTTTTTTAAGAGGCAAAACTTTACACTAGTTTACTTGTGCTGTTAAAATAGCTTAAGGGTTATTATCTTGCTTGTTCAGCAAGAACAATCGATCTGATGTCCCTACCTATTGGTAACTAAATACACAACTTAAATTGATAGAAATAGGGAAAAGGTAACTGGACCTAGTTAAACCAGTTGGAACCACCATTCCAAATGGAAAAGGAGCTCCTTTAAGGTCCGGATTAGGTGGTATCCCTTATATTTTTAGAGGCACACAATTTTGAGCCTTCAACAAGCCCCAAAATAAATAAGTTTCAATGCACAGTTCTCTTCAAATAAATAAACAAAGGTGAAAAAAGAGAAAGGCTTCTTGCACAGAGAGGTGAAGCAGGAAATTATGTAGGGGTATTATCCAAGCTCGCTGGTAGTGGAGCAATGTTTGTGTTCCTACGTGACTTTATCAAGGTAATGTTTAGGCCTACTAGCAGTGGAGCAACACCAGAGATAAAAAAATTATACTCTTAAAATCTTAAGCTCGCAAGCTACACTACCCTTCCCAACTTGAAACATTGTGATTATGTTGAATCTTATGTTGTGTTCGAACAATAAGATATATAGGGTACCATGTCTAATCATGGGGTAAGTGGAAAAGGCCTAGGTAATCTTCAATATGAATCAATAATCCCTAAATAAACAAGGCCCTGCATGGAAGGAGTTAACCAAAATAGAGAAGTTGGATTCTACCAATGTGTTTTCAAGTATTGTAGCGGTTGCAACACCCTCCAAAATTGCCTACACTTGAATTTTGGAGCCTATTGCAGATCCTATAATCAATCGTTCCTTAGTCACTTATTGGTTAGTTGATGATTTCAGCCCCCATTTTCGGATATCAAGTGTCATTAATGACTTTATATTTATATAGTAAGTGTCGTCTTCAGGTGTGGGAGTTATCTCTTTTCAGGAAAAGGGGAGTTTTGGTTTCCATCAAGGGGAGATGTTTGTGAAAATGATTTTTTCTTATCATATAAAAATGTTTCACAATAATTTCTAATTATTCACACACCATTACATAAGTGTCGCCATTATCCTCACAAAAGTCCATCAATGAGGCCTCACTTGTCATAAGTTTCCTCAAAAGTTGTTGCATTAAGCAAAGTATGCTTTCATATGTTCTCGATGGTCTATTTTTTATCACCAAATATCCAAATGTGTGGTCACAGTCAATTTCTATCACTTTTCACATCAGTTCCATTGATCCCACACTTAGCCAAATTCCAGAGGATTCCTAGCAACCTAGCCTCATCCAAATTTCCTAAACTACGCACTTCGCATCTGCAACCCTCAATCCTTTTCCTTTCTTATTGGAAATGTGAAATGTGCAAAAACCCCAGCCTCTCTTGGCCTCCAAAACTACATAGATGCTTCCTCCAGTGTCATTCCCTCAGCCAAAGCTCACTGCCTACAGAAACTGCACAGTTCTATCTCCCAAGCCTCTCAACTACCCAGTCCCCCCTTCCTCCTGAAACTGCAGAGTTTTTCCTCCCATGGCCCCATCCCACAACAACTACTACGTGCTTGAACTACAAAATTATGTCCCTTAATTGACACTGCGCAATTTTTTCCCTCAGTGGGCACTGCGCAAATGTTTCCTTAGTGAGGATTGTGCAAAAATTTCCCTCAATCTAGCTTGAGCTTCGCACTGTGTATTATCAATGATCAAGCTTGACCCTTGGTTGTTTAAACCGCACAAGTACATAGTCGTTGGGCCTTCTCCTCTGACCTATCACTCAATCCCAACCCATTCATGAATCCAAGTGCTCCATCTTAGGCTAGGTTTTTTCATACTGATGTCATCTCACCATGAGTGAGTTGTATATGTAGATACTCACTTATACTACAGAAATATGATGATGAAGGAGATGAATAAGGATTACACACTAGATGAAACTTAAGAATTTGAGGAGAAAAGATATTCATAATATAAGAAGACTAAGGAACGTTGGGGTATGATAGAAGGTTAGAGATCAGGACCACATGAAGACTCCATCTAATTCACAACCCTTTGGAGGGTAGGTATGAAAAACAAAGCACATCTTTCATGAAGCTGAAATGCACCTCTTAGTGTAGCATGAAGGACAACTTATCATTTTCATATCATTATGTCTTCAATGACATAAATGGTTGCAACATTGAAAGTTAATCCATGTGTTTTTTCTAAGTGTTTCACTCCCTTTCGCAAGATAGGCAACATGTCATATTTTTCATGATGGTTGTCGCAATTTATGCATAAGCTCATTCAGGTGGTTCCAAGGGTCATATTTGTGTTTATGATTTTTCCTAACTATGTAAACACTCATTTCACTCAATTACAAATTTTTTATCGTTGTCACACAAGTGTCGTCACAGTCATCATAAAGTCAATCTTAGGTGTTGCACTTGTTGTAGTTGGTCATGAAGTGGTCACACACAAGTAAAATTGTTGTTCATGTACCATGGTTGATCAACGTTGTTGAGTCATCAAGTTATCTAAGTGTTAGGACAAATTCTAAACTCCATCACTTCACTTGTCATCTTTACTGGTCCAACACTTAGCCTTTTCCGAAGAAGCTCCACGACCCTTCAACTTGACTTCACCCAGCCTACCTGGATTATGAATTTTGCAGTTCTAGCCAACAGGCTATGCCCTTGACCCTTGGATTTTTGGAATGCATAGTTCTTATCCTCTAGGACTTTAGCACTACGCAATTCCTGAAACCAAGAACAGTCTTCCCTTCCATAACTGCACAGAATTCAGTCAACCTTCCTCTCCATAATTGTGCAGAAAGATTTCACAGTGGCCCCTCCTTTATCCAAACTCATTATCTCTAAAAAATGTGCAAATATTATCCCTTATCCTAGCATGAACTATGCATTACATTGTCCTCGGCCTCCAGCCACAGCCCTAACTGTTGGGATTGCACAATCTGCGATCACTGAGCCTCTCTCTCTAACCTACAACTCAATTTCGATTCAATATTTGAAGCTAAATGCACCATCTTAGGCTAGGAGTTTTTCGGGTTGATGAAATCTCTTCATGAGTGAATTGTAGATATAGGGACCTCGCGAGATTATGAAGAACAATATTGTAACACCCTCCTCCCACATCCACCCAAGTAACCATTCCAACTAGGGTAAACATGAGATGAGAGGCTACTATGATCAGATTTGACCTCATATGTGACCTTAAGGAAATGGAATCGATGGAACATCACACATAGTCATCCAACATCATCGACAGAACGCTTAGGAGACAAGTCAGCCACTCATACGGTCTATCCTTGGGTCCCACTATTGTTCTGGATCTCTTAGGCCATAGTTTCTCTCATGCTATGGGCAAGGGGGTGACCAACAACCCAAATTCGCTCTCACAAGCTTGCCTGCTAGCAACCCTAGGATTTAAGCCAATTTTTCAGGCCTAGAGCTCTGGTCACTTCTCAGAATGGAGTGATAGCTTAGAATCAGTAAAAATACAAGGAAACAATGATGCAAAAGCAATAAACTGAACAAGACCATAACCAAACCCCTACTAGTCATGACAATCATTTTGTCAAACACATCATCAACATGTAACCTACAGGTGTAAACAACAGAATTACGTGTAGGGATCTCATACTTATCTGAGAATCACTATGAACCATTGTTCTCTCATGTCAATTTTTGCACTATCTCTGTTAGGTCATAGACACATTATCTATTCATGTACAAGTAGAAACATGATGATCCATACATAGATGATGTCATAAAATATACATATAATTAGCATAATAGTAACAGAAATACCATAAAGATATCAGCCATCAAAATACATATATACATCACTGCATTTACGCATGAAAATCAAGGGAATTAATTTTTCATTAATGAATGCAATGAACCAACTGGAGATGGGACTACCAAGTTCCACCTGACCATAGATTGGTTGAGCCAAGTCTCTCTTCAACCAATCACCCCCATGCCATATTTCAATCATGAATTTGGGACTCATATAACATGCCAAAAACACAAATCAACATGGATACCACTACAGTTCTGCACCTACACCATGAGGAATTTTAATGCCTCATAGTCTCTCAGGCTTTACCATCATCAATAATCCAATCCAAGGATCACTAGGCCCTATACTGAGACATACTCTCCAAGTTTTACCATGCATCACATCCCAGAACCACTAGGCCCAATGGAGAGAAAGTACACCTCTTGGCTTTACTATATATCTCGTCATTCACCGACAAAGATTCCTAGGCCCACCGATGCACACAATATAGCTTTACCGCAACCCACAGTCCAGTTTAGGGGTTACTAGGCCAATGCCTTTGTGATCCTCGGTTTGGTTCAGGGACTACTCAGACCCTGTGTTTTTCAATGTGGATATCCACCCCACTCAGCTTCAAATCGAATCCGGCCATCCCACATAAACCAAATGAGATAACCCATCTCATCAAAGCTATCAGGAAATGAAGAGGCTAGGCTGAAACTATTGTTACACCTAGAAAAACCCATGCCATGGTAGAAAAGAAACACATGAAATCTCATGCATGCCAAATATATAAAGGAAAATACACATGTAACTTTGTACCTACAATGAAGACTGTTGTAGCTTCTTGATCTTTCCTTTCCCTGCTTGATCTTTGCTTCCTCTTGCCTTCTTCGCCTTTCTTACTGCATTGCCAAAGAGCTCCAAGAAACTATAAGTGTCCAAAAGTGAGAGAGAGAGACAGAGAATAATGAGAAAGCTCTAAAACTCAGTTGACAAAAGGTTAGCAGCTGATCCTCATAAGCCTTTTTATGGATGAGGCCTCTATTTTCTTCATTTTCCATTATTTCCCTTTATTTTCCTCCTCACATGCAACCTGTGACCTTCCACTTTCCTTTTCTCCAAATTTCCACTATTTTCATTAATAATTGTGCCAAAAATACCATTTTTCCTTTCCAAAGCCTTATCCATTGCCTTTTCCAATTTCCTTAACCATAAAAAACCAAATGAACACCCCCTAGGATGTCTTGCCCAACATTTAGCCTGAAATAAGTGTCCCATCGACTGTGGTTATTGTAATTAACTTTTATTACATGTAATTTTAACGAGGGTTGTTATAGAACCCTCCCCCTTTGGGGGCATCATCCTCGGTGTTCAATCACACATATACCCCACGAACCTGTTGGAAGAAGACATAATGCTCTTGGAGCTTTATAATACAACTCGATGCAGTATTGATAATGGAATATCTGCTCAAAACAAAACATCATGACAACATGATAACATACCGCATGGAGGGGATTTATAACACAACTCATTATGGTATTTACAATGATCATCATGTTGAGTACCAACCCACATGACATCATAACATCATGATAACATAACCACATGATAGCATAGTAACATGACAACTTAATCATAATGACATCACACCCATACTGCATAGTGGAGCTTTATAACATAGCTCGTGGCGGTATTTACATCCATATACACGTGTACATATGGTAACATTACCAAAATATATACCAAAAACATATACCAAAGCATATATCAAAACATATACTAAACACCATATCTAAGCATATATAAAAACATCATATAGTATATGCCAAACCATCATAAATCATATATCAACCCCCATAAAGCATATACCAAACCACCATATCGAAGCTACTTTGGCTTAACCAGTAAAAGAGGAAGAATACATATCCCGCATTTGACATGCCATATCCCATGTAGTTTTAGCGGGCCCAAAGTGCTTCCATTTCACTTTAACTTGCTCGATTCCTCGGTTCTAGAGCATGAGCACCTTTTTTTGTAATATACACTGAGGCTCTGACTAGAATTCTATGTCTGGTTCCACTTGCAATACAGACTAGTCAATCATATGATCAGTATCCTTAACATACTTCTTAAGCAAAGACACATGGAAAACATCATGGAATTTCATTGTTGGAGGTAGTGCAAGCTGATAGGCTACTAGCCTAATCCTTTCAGTGATACTAAAGGGTCCACAAAACCATGGTTATAACTTGGAACATGATCCAATCCACAAGGAGCTCTTCTTCGATTTGATCTGCATGTACACATGTTCCCCAACCTGGAACTCCTTGAAAACATGTTCCTATCTACATAACTCTTATGCCTATCTTGTGCTACCTTTAGATTCTTCTTAATCACCTACATCTCTTATTACATGTTTTCCAACATATTTGGTCCAATCAATACCCTACTAATTGGATCACTCCAACTAATGGGAGTGTTACAACTCCGCCCATACAATGCCTCAAAATAACTCATTCTCAACGACTCATGGTTGTTGTATGCGAACTCTATCAAAGGGAGATACTCTTCCCACTTCTTTTGTTGATTCATCACATACATCCTCAACATGTCCTCCAATATCCTACTGACCTTTTATGTTTTTCCATCTATCTGAGGATGATAAGTTGTACTAAAGGCCAACTCTATGCCCAAACCTGCAAATAACTCCTTCCAAAACTTGGAAGTGAACTTCACATCCCTTTCTGACACAATATTCTTCAGAACACCATGCAGTCTAACCACATCTCTAATGAATACCTATGCCACATCACTTTTTGAGAACGTAGACTTCACCGGAATGAAGTGTAAAACCTTTGTTAACCTGTCCATAATGACCATGATGGAATCATGTTGTTTTACTATCCTCGGAAACCCTGTGATGAAATCCATGGAAATAACCTCCCATTTCCATTTAGCAATCACAATCGACTATAGCAGTCCACCTGGATGTTTACACTCTTCTTTCACTCGCTAGCAGTCGAAACACCTAACCAAAAGCTCTGTTACATCCCTCTTCAAATTCAGTGAATAGTAAAATATCTTCACTATTGTTAGTGTCTTTTTATAACCTGGGTGACCTGAATAAGGTTTTGAATGAAACTCACTAAAGATCACCTTCTTGAGCTCACTGTTATCCGATACATATATTTTGTCTTGGAACCTTACCAATCCATCCAGTGTAAGACAATAATCCATACCCTGTGCACCTATTTTTGTACCTGTTCTTGTACTTGTGCATGTACATGTACATGTACCACTACATGTACTTGCACTTGCAGTTGTACCTATAATATCACATGTACCTATACTAACACCCTGCTGCAACCTATGCACAATCCCCATATACTTGATATCATGTTGACCTACCTACAAGATCCTATCTTGTAATTCCATCCCATAGGATCTCATAGTTGCCAAGTGATGTACCTGTATCCGCCTACTAAGAGCATCTACCGTCGTGTTATCTTTATCTTTGATTTACCTGATCTCTTAATAAATCTCACTTGTTGGGGCCAACCATATAGCTTGCTTGCCATTTAGATTCAGTTGATCAAACAAATATCGCAACCCAATATGATCACTCATAAGTACAAACCTCCTTCTAAAAATATAGTGTCTCCACATCTTCAATGCATGTATGATCGCAGCTCAATATTATGTGTTTGGTAGTTTTTCTTTTGCTTTTTAGTTTCTGGGACTCATAGCATACCACCTGTTATCTCAAAATCAGACCCTGATAGGCTGCTGGTCAGGTTGATTCTAAGTAACTATTTCAAACCTACTTTAGGCTGAGGCTTAGCCTCCTCAACCTGAGAGGGCTCTCTCTGGGTGTAATAATTTTGATTAAGATAAGATGGCTAACTCTTGTAGAACAACTATGACAAATATGAATGCTGGAAACATATTAAACAACTATCCATTGGGCCTATGGAGTCAACAACACCTCAACATAATAGTGAACTCAATCTTACATAGAAGTCAGGGCACTCAGCATTTAAATATTCAGAACATAATTCATATAGGACCACAGTTTATAAATGCATACAGGAAATTAGAGCACATTCAGTGAGTTCTGAGTGATTATACATCTATACCACTGTAAACAAAACTAAGGAAAGGACAATATCACACATTCTGAATATAAGAAATCCTTCATGAATCTTGAGAAGTAAAATCAAAATTATATTACTGAAATGAGTCTTTACATAAGCCAAATACAAGCTGTGTCATAAAATTTTCCAACCCTGATTACATTGCTGTTTCAGCTATATATAGAGTTTTTATTCTAACTGATCGAGATTCCTCCTCCAGCATGAGGGGAATTCGAAAACTACTTCTAATGACACCTATCAACATTTAACTAACTAATAAATACAATCAAGTGCTGACTGGAGTTTTTTTAGAGTTCTAATTCCACTATGACTCTAACTCCATATTACATGCATGATGGCTTCTCCTCGTTCTTTGACACCTGGTCCTCTTTCAGTTTGGCTGAGCTGGATGTTTAATGCTCCATGTTGACCCTGAATGCTGAATCTTTTTAACTGCTCAGAAATATTAGGAGACTACCCTTGCTTCTCGGCTTCAGTTTTCCCTATTATATTCGAATGCACAAAAGTATGTCCTTTAGGCTTTAATTACCCAAAATGTGGAAGGCTTCCACGTTTTTGATGTGCGGTAAGCTTTGTCCATGAACCTGTGTGCAAGCCAAAGTTTCTTGCAGGCAACCCGTTTGATATATCTTGAACGGTGATAAAGGGGCTTTACACCAAAAATTTAAAATTGGATTTGACTCTTCAACCTTTTTAAGCACCCACTTGTCTTTACCTGACTGACTGTTGACAGCTCCAGATGATGTCTTGCATACCCTTTAGACGTTTTCCTTTCAAAATTCCCGCTTATGATTCAAACTGCTTGAATTGCGTAAAAATCATCACCTACAGCAGTTTCGTAGCGCGCTACGAAACTGCTGAGTTTTTTTAAAACAACTTGCTTTTGACCCGAGACCTTTATTAGCCGAGTATTTGATTGCCAAAAACTCCCCTAAACTTTCCACATGCCGAACAGGAATTTATATTTCCTCAGAAAGATAAGATTAAGCAAATTTGTCAAAATTTTGGAAACAAAACCTTACTTAAAATGAAATCTTTATTTAGCAGGTAGCTGGCTTAGATGTGCCTTCAGGTCTTCAATTTGTTTCCTCATAGCCTTATTCCCAGCTCTCAATTTCATATTGATCCTTCTTATGTATTTGGCTTCTTTGATTGTTGGTACTGTCCATGTGTGAAATTGTGAATGGCCATCAACCACTGAATTCAGCTGAGCTTCTACAGCTCCATTTCCTTCCCATAGGGTTTTATAATATTTTGCATGTATGGCTACATGTTTTCTAGCAGCTTTCCTCAATTTAGCAATTTCATACTTAGCTGATTCCAATTGTCTCTGTATGGCTGCTATATTATCTTCTTGAGATGCAATTATTGTTTTGCCCGTGTCTTTTTGTATCTCTTCCCCTGTTTCCTCTGTTCTTGGCAGTGCTTCCTGTACCTGCTGGAATCTCCTTGTCATAGGTCTTCTTGGTTTAAAAACGAACTCTTCAGCTGGCTCATCAAATCTAAGCCTTTTTGAGGCCTTGGATTTCTTGGTGCTTTCTTGTTCTGACTGCATCAATTCGACTTGAACTGGTATAGATTGCTCAAATTCAATAGCCTGCAATAAATCATTTAAACTCGCCTTGGACACTGGACTTTCTTCAACTGCTATAGCTTTACATTTTTCCTTCATTATTTGACTTCTTGTTCTTACCCTTGAGACTGTTTCAGATGTGCTTGTTTCAGGTACAGTCTTTTTACCCTGAGCCTTTTCCTTAGTTGATTGCTGAGCTTGATCTTGGATGATGAGTGGCTTCAGTGGCTTCACTGGTTTTCTTACTTGTGATCTTACTTGTGACTTTGTAACTCTTTTAGCTCTTGCTTCTGTTTGAAGCTCAGCTATTGTAAAATCCCTGGCAAGTTGGGGAGTGAGGCCAGTCTGGCTTTTGAAACCAGCCATAAAAATGAATGAATTCCAATCCCTGTCTATCTTTTGAAGCCCATCTAAAACCAGTAATTTGATCAAACCATGATGAAACAAAGAGGTTTCAGAATCCTCTTTCCTCAGCTGTACCTTATCACACATCTTACTCAAACTACGGAAAAGATAAAACGGTAAGTCTATGGAGACCTTCCCGGTGAAATGAAAAAGTAGTTTGAAACGGTAAGAATAAACCTTGTTATACCTTCCTTCACAAGTCAAATATTTCTGTATGCAGGTGAGTAAGAGAGCATAATGTTCTTTGACATAATTCCTGGGCACTCCCCTACTTAAATCTTCATTTACATAATCATCCTTAAAAAACTCCTTGCAAGGATTCATGTCAAATTTGAAATTTTTGAACCATTCCTCTTGTCCTCTTGGGATCTCTGTCACAGCAGATATCACTTCTGGAGAAACCTACACTTCTAACATAGCTACCTTTGAATTCAAACCCGTGAAGTTAAGTGCAAATTCCTTTGCTACCTGTGCATGTCCTCCTTGTAACTTTTTGCAAAAGTTCCAGCACCCAGCCTTTTTAAACGCTTTCTTCACCTCTTCATTTCTCAGCGTTATATCCAGGCCTTCAGGCTCAGTCCTTAGAGGTTTTCCGGATCTATGCTCCTTTTTCTCCATTGATTCTTCCCAATCCTCGCAAGCAATAACTACCAGCTCCGGTTGGAATTGTATTTCAGCTTCTCTCTGAATTCAGCCTCGCTTGATTATCAACCTCGCTTGAATTATCAGCCTCTTCCGTTTAAAACCTTTCAAGATATAATCTTGCAGATTTTGTCATTCATGCAGGACTTACGGCCATCATTATGGTTTATGCACAGTAAAATTTCTTGGGAATAATAACTTGTGCATATCAACAGATCTAGTGGTGGTGATAGTGGCAATGAGTGGTAAAGAGAGGTACATGAGCTGACATGAGAGGACATGGCCTATGACTCACCTAACGGATTTGATATTTCGGGAAATATTCGCTGTGAAAAGTACGAATCCATGATTTCGCAGCGCGGTCAGTTTAAATTTTGATGATGCGCTGCGAAATTGCCTAATAATGAAACGCTGCGAAACTGTCTAGTTATGATTGCGCTGCGAAACTGCCTAATCATGATTGCGCTACGAAATCATGAAAAGGCACGGTGACTCATATAGGACAAGAGGTGACTATAGAACAATGATGGGTAGAGGGCAACCAATGGGAGTTGAGAACAAATTGAGTTAAAAACTCTTTTAAAAACTCCAAATCCTACGGGAATAAAATTAAAAATGAAAATTTGAAATTAAACTAACACAGACCTTTGTCATCGGGCTAGGATAGAAAATTACATGTATCAATTTTTAGTTCTAAGTGATAACACCACCTATCCATCCTGCATAAGGAATCCACCAAGTCCTCTCATGCAAGCATCTGTGCATACTACAAACTCTTTGTTTGGATCTGCAATCAATAGCACTAATGCATGTGTCAACAACTACTTAAGCTACTCAAATCTAGTCTCACACTCCTCTATCCATTCGAACTTATTACCTTTCATTTGCAATGATGTGATAGGATAAGAAATCTACAAGAAGTTCCAGATGAACCACCTATAATAGCCTACCAGACCCATGAAATATATCACCTCATCCACACTCTTAGGAGCTACCCACTCCATGATGGCCCTTATCTTCTTTGGATCTACTGTAATTCCCTCCTTGGATACAACATGTCCCAAGTAGCGTACCTCACTCTGAAAGAAACTACACTTGCTTAGCTTAGCATACAACTAATTCTCCCTCAACAACCTCAGCGTTGCTACTAAATGATCGGCATGCTCTTCCTCATTTTTAAAATATACCAGTATACCATCAATGAACACAATAACAAACTTATCCAAATATGGGCGCAACACATTATTCATCAAACGCGTGAATGTAGCTAGAGAATTAGTTAAGCCAAATGGAACAACAAAAAACTCATAATTCCCATACTTGGTTCTAAACACAATCTTCTAAATGTCCTCCTCTTTGATGCGTAACTGATAGTATCCTGGTCTCAAATCAATCTTTGAGAACATTGCTGCTCCCTTCAATTGATCGACCAAGTCATCAATCCTCGACAAAGGTAACCTGTTATTGATAGTAACTTTGTTCAACTGCCTGTATTCAATGCATAATATGGGAGTACTGTATTTCTTCTTCACAAATAATACCGGTGTACCCCAAGGTGATACACTTGGCATAATGTATCCCTTATCCAACATTTCCTTTAATTGCAACTTTAATTCAACCAACTTAGGTTCTCTCATCCTGTAAGGTTCTTTCGATGTTGGAGTTGCCCCTAGCACTAACTCAATAGAAAATTCTACCTCCCTGTGAGGTGGAAACTCTGTAATCTCCTCGGGAAATACATCCTAAAACTATTGCAATATTGGGTACCTTCTCAACACATCTGAATTCTCAACGTCCTTACCCTTATCACTAAAAACGTTTACTGCAAATATCTTGCACCCCTTCTTGCGGCTACACTTTTCTTGCATAGTTTCCACCATCCTAATTGATGTGGCTTTCTTCTTACCCTGCAAGACTCTTGGTTCCCCATTTTCATCAACACACTCAATGGATTTTTCATAGCAATCTACCTTTTTTCTATGAATATACAACCAATCCATGCCCAACAACATATTGTATGATCCCAATAGTAACACATTTAGATGTGTTGCAGTAGGAATACCATTCAAATCAAATGTCCAAGATCTTACCCAATGATGAACTCACTTCTTTGTACCCATAGCCAACTGTAGTGACCAAGACTCTGCATGAAATTCCTTCCTCAAACCACACTTATCCACCAAATCAAGACTAGCATATCTATAGTTATATCCAGGATCAATCAAAATAGAAAATACTTTACCACAAATATTACCTTCCATCTTAATGATAGATGCCTGGTGTTCTACCTACTTGTTGTCCATTGTTGCATAGGTTCGTGGAATACTCTAACCAACATCCCCAACAGTTTGTGCCTCCTATGCATTGTATGTCTTAGGCCTTCCACCCTGATGATGTGGAAAATCTCTCCTAAGGTGTTCCTCACCACATGTCCAACACTCCAACCGATTAGTGCCCTTACCTCTATGTTGTTGTTGTTGTTGTGACCCATGTCCCTGTCTAGCTACATTAAATCTCTTTTGTGGTGCCACATTTTCTTTCCTATCTACATTTTGAGGCCTTGTCCTCTTAGGCTTCCATTTACCTCTACCTTTTTATTTTCCCTTTCATCCATGCTAAGATTCATTCTTACATTTTGACTGTTCATAGCAATGCTTCAATTTCCCAATAACTTCCTCAAGTGACCAAGGCTCATCATACTCAATCTGATCTCTAAATTCTAATAGCAAACCACTGAAAAATCTCTGAACTTTAGCCTTCTCATCAGTAATATATGGTAAATACCTCAATAGCTCCAGAAACTTGGTCATGTACTCCTCATCTGTCATTGATCCCATGTTTAGCTCATAGAATTATTTTGCCTTACTGTCGTAGTACCTCTCTAATGAGTACTTCTTATTGAAAAGCCTCTTAAACTCCAGCCAACTCAAGTCATCTAGCCTGATTCTCTAACCTACTTAACAACTTCCCACCAGATGTCTGTTTTACCTTTCAAACTAAAGATAGCTATTATGCCCTTCATGTTATTTGTGTACTCATGCAACTCAAAGAATTTGTTCATCCCAAGTATTCAAGCCTCTACATCTTCTGTATTTTTCACATCTCCATCAAAATTAGGTGGCTTTCCTTTCTTGAATTGATCTAGAAAGTATCCCCTATCATTCCTCCTATAAGGATGATAGCGATGACGATCATGATTTCTATCAGAACCAGAACTAGAATAGTACCGTACTCATCGCCCCTCTTATCCAGAGTGTCCAACAACCTGCCATCTCTCACTGTATTAGATCTATATGACCTGTGTCTACCATGAGACCTACTACCATATGCCCCATTAGTTCCATCCTCGTCTCCATGGCTGATCCGAAGAAACCCATGCCACCTCAATTTTGACAAACTCTAAAGAAATATAGCATTAACGTCTACTTGTTTCTCTTGTGCCTATATGATCCGGTCATTATCTGCCTTACAACTCCTTATCTCTTCCTTTAAGCTTATCAGTGTAACTAGCGAATCGAAATGGTTCCCAACACCATACTACTCTTAAGATTCATAGGAAGAGTCTTTGTAATCAACCATCTTGCTAACCATTTGATATTTCTTCCTGCAATGCATAATATGTTAGATAAACCAAATCACAATAAATTGATGTACCTTAGTATAGCTCGAGGAGGATACCTTGTGTGCAAGATCACCAAATCAGTGTGATACATGTATAACATAATCATAACATGATATATACATTTGAAAATAATGTATTAACATATAAACATCACTCTAATTAGTTTCCAGTCATCAACACAAGGCCATATTAACAATGCATGTTATGACCTCACGCATGACAACAAATGTTACTCCATTGTACACATTGCCACACGCAACCAACAACATGCATAAGAAATGAAAAATCAACTACACATACACATAAATGCGTGTAGTCGGGCATAAGCAATCCATTCTTGTAATCAACCTACATGATTGATACATGTAATCAAAAAATTCAAGAATGTAACCTGACATACAAGGATGTAAGTAGGTGACATAAAATCAACATGTAAGTGACATGTAACCATATGCAACCAGTTACATAATCATGACAAATACATTTTGAAAAATCAATATTAAATTCTCCATATCAACCATATTACAACAATAATCAATCATCAACCCAATGCAACAAGCACGTGAAATGTAAGTGTAAGAGACACACATGAAACTGACATGCATGCATGACCGACACACACCACCCATCCAGTCCGAGAGTTGAATCATGCTCTGATACCACTTTGTAACACCCTCCTCCCATATCTACCCAAGTAACATGCCAACCAAGGTAAACATGAGACGAGAGGCTACTATGATTAGATTCAACCTCCTATGTGACCTTAAGGAAGTGGAATCGATGAAACATCACACACAGTGATCCAACATCATCAACGGAACCCTCAGGAGACAAGTCAATCACTCAAATAGTTTTTCCGTAAGTCCCACTAATGTTTTGGATCTCTTAGTCCATAGTCACTCTCACCTTATGGGAAAGGGAGAGACCAACAACCCACATTTTCTCTCACAGGCTTGCTTGCCAGTGACCAGAGACCAAAGTTGTCAATTTTGTGCCAATGACCCCAGGATTTAAGCCACTTTTTCAAGCTCAGAGTCTGGGCCACTACCCATAATGGAGTGATAGCTTATAATCAGTAAAAATACAAGGAAAAAATTATGCAAAAGAAATAAACTGAACAAGACCATAACTAGACCCCTACTAGTCATGACAGGCATTTCGTCAAACGCATCATCAACATGTAACCTACATGTGTAAACAACAAAATTAAGTGTAGGGATCTCATACTTATCCAAGAATCGCTATGAGACATTGTTCCCTCATGTCAATTGTTGCACTATCATCTATTAGGTCATAGACACATTATCCATTCATGCACGTGTAAAAACATGTTGAGAGCCATACATAGATATTTATGATAACCAGCATAACAAGAACAGAAATATCATAGCCATCAAAATCTATATATACATCTATGCATTTATACATGAAAATAAAGGGAATGAATTTCTCATTAATGAATGCAATGAACCAACTGGATATGGGACACCAAGTTCCACCCAACCATAGATTGGTTGAGCCAAGTATCTCTTTAGCCAATCACCTCTATTTCATCTTCCAAGCATGAATGTGGGACTCACAGAACACACATTTGAGTGCCTACACCGTGAGATATTTGAGTGCCTCCTTCTCTCTCAAGATTTTAGTGAATCCACAGTCTGATCCATGGATCACTAGGCCCTACACCAAGACATACTCTCCAAGATTTACTGTCCATCCCATCCCGGAACACTAGGCCCAACGGAGAGAAAATCCACCTCTTGACCTTACCATATTGTTATAGACATATTTGGGCACATCAACCCCAAACTTATATGTCGATGTATTAGGGCTCATCAACCCCTAAAAGAGTTGTTGCATACCCTAAAGGAACATAGTCATCTGATTACATCATTCCCCAAAAGTTCCATCTAAGAAGCCATCCAGAAATTGCCTAAATTGAACCATACTGACTGCTACACACAGCAAAGTGTGATGCATACTGAGTGGTACACTACCAGGGTTTGATGCATACTATTTAGGCCTTCTATAGGGTGCGATGGGCGAGGATGGACAAATGTCCAAGACAATTTGCTAGGTGTTTGCTCATGGAATCTTCTAGAAACTTCTCCTGTGCCACTTGCCTCTCTGAATTCGCCCAAAGATGAGTAAGGGATCTAAGAGATCTCCAAATGGAACCAATTGTAACAAGTGGAATGACACTAATCAAACCCCATGGATGACTCACACCCTTGCACACATCTATAAATGGATCCCTCATCTAAGATATCAAGAGGGCTAGAAATTGTGAATTGCAAGGAAGTGCTGATAGTTTGTAATTGAGGAAAGAGCATTGTATTGTTGGTGTGATCTTGCTATTTCATGAGGTGAAGAGGGATTGAAGCTGAGAGGATGATGCTGGATCAGAAAACTAGGTTATAATTCTCCTTTCTATTAATAAAGCTCTTCAAGTTTTCTTACATATGATTGTGCAATTGTGAAGGTTATCATTTGTGAATGTTATCATTTGTTCATTATATATCTGATTCTGTAATGTTTATGTTGTAATAGATCACGATGCTTTGACAATTCTTTGTTGTTGTACTTGTGCAGGTACTCTCCAAGCATGTTAAGTATGGGGAGGAGTTGCAAGCTCTGTCAAAAGGGAGAGAGATCAAACAAGGGATTAAGCAGAAGTTCCAGGTTGGTTCCATTATCTTTCTCTTATCTGTTTCACATAGAAGAAATCATTGAATTGCTTTAAACTATTGTTTCTAGGGTAGCTGCCAAACCTAGAGGGCTAGAATTCTATAGGAATACTAGTTTTCTCATAAACAAATTGGCGACTCTGCTAGGGAAAGAACAGATGTTTGTTTGTTGTTATTGTTTGTTTTATAAACTATAGACAGAGTCTAAATTTAGCCAGGTAGCTTTCAAACTGCTCTTGCTCTGCAATTGCATAGTAGATGAATGTTGCTTTATTCAATCTCTGGTTTAGTTTATGAATTAAACATTTGCTTACAAGCACATCTAGATTCCCTTTCGGTATCTCAGTAACCTCTCAAGACATTCCTTCATACTTTGCTCTTTACTGTTCATCAAAACTCAGCTTAACTCATTGAAAACAGCTGCACATCTAAGCCAAAACCCATTTCAGTTACGCTCCCTGGACCATCGCACTGTCTTCCACTATAACCCAGTATGAATTACACCTCCCGAGTGTATTAAGTGTGATGCATCTCCATTTCTGTGAAGCTCAGGTGTGATGACTGACTAAACTCTTTTTCCATTATAGGAATTTAGGGTTTTTGACCTTGTTTTCAGTTTTGTTTAGTTGTTTTGCTGTAAATGAACATTCCCTCTTTACTAAAACTTACTTGCATCACATAGATCAGCCTCCATTAGATTAGGATTAGTGAGTGTTTTTGTGTATTTGTTCATCATTTACAATCCTTTGTTGAAAATTTGTTTAAATCGATTTGTCGTTTTGGTACAAAAAGTGTCATAATTATCGTTTTGTGTCGAAAAGAGAGGTGTCCTGAATTCTTCCTTCCCTTGATAGTCGATTCAACTTTTCTTCATGTATTTAATTTGATTTGTTCATATTCGAAGTGTCAAAAGCATTTTTTATTCAAAACTGAAAAGTGTCGTTGAGTCTTCCTTTCTCTTTTGAAGAATAAATTTTCGAAAATGTCGCTTTGAGTGAAGTATTTCAGATCTTTGCTGCATTTAGTTTTCCTTTTTGGCATTTTTCACATTAAGGAGAACGAAAACAAATATATGCATTTGCATTTAGCATTCTTTTGTTTGTATTCGAAAATATGATTTACGGAAATGTACTAGTGTGTGCTCTTTGCTCTTTGTTTAAAAGAATTGTTATTTTCTATCCCTAGTAGCTAGGATTTTCATTGCTAAAAATAAACAATGATTGTTTATCATTATAGATTGCATTTTAGGAATTTCAAATCATCATCATGTGGTGAACCATTGAAAGTAAAACTCTAAACAAGATCAACTTTAAATTAAATTTCAATGAATTTAACAACGCTTTGGAACTTAACGCAACATATCTAGAGTTCTAGGCTAGAGACGTGTTCCAGTGTCGTTAAAACTAGTGGCTATCGTTTTCATTGAAGGTTGGGTGATTCCTCCTCCTTGATACGACAAGTGCTAGCACAGACTTGTGCTCCCCGTATCGTTGCATATATATTTGGAGACCACTATAGGCTTATATCCTTTATCCATAGGAAGCTGAGTCTGCCACCTTACTGATCGCAATGCACTGAACACAACATTCAAGAAGATTGACTATCGTACATAAGTCCTTGGTAGTTTCTCTTTAATTTATCACTAGGGTGTATATTGGTGTTTTTGAAATTGGTTTGGTAATCCCTCTGTCTAGATTTTCTAGAGTCGTCACTTTTTTTCCTTTTCGACTCTTTAAAAGAAAAGGTCCATCTGAGCACTTGTCCTTTCAGGCTCATTAAAAAACGAAAGAGACTAGAGCCATCTTTAGCTTTTTCTCGACTCTTAAAAAATGAAAAAGAAAAATTGTGTCAAAGCATCTTTAAAATTAATTGAATTCAAAATAACATTATTTTCCCCTTAATTTTGAGTTGATCAAGTAATCTGTAATCTTGGAAGAAAGTCAATCAAAACCCCGTCGTTCGCGGAGACTAGCGAGTCAACCATCTTTGCCTCTGGAAGCGAAGCCAATCCAAGCAAAGCGGTCTCGTTTAACTGAGTCCAATTCATCTAGTTTATTTGAAACTTTCATTTCAACATCGTCAGAGACTCCAGTTACTCCAATTATTTCTGGTACATCTGCCTTTAGAGAAGAAGTTCTGCAGTTACAAGAGGACATTAGAACTAATCCTAGTGTAATGGTACACACTTCTATACCTGAAACGACTCCATCTAGAGTCGATCCAGAACCCATTTCAGTTCAAAGCGAGGCTACATTTGAACCAGTAGTTGTTCAAGAACCCCCTTTTGAGACTAAAGTTCATTTACCTAAACATCTGGACGTTGAGTTTCAGAATTCAGAAGGTGTCATCCCTCTAGTATCTGTCACTGTAGAAACTATACCTTCTTTAGCTCTAGAAATATTTTACGGACCTGATGGTCTACCTCTTCCACCTGGTCTGATTACTATAGAAGAGATAGTAGAGGATCCCCCATCTAGTACACCGTTACATTTTGGAACTAGGATTCATTTGTGTCGTTCTACTCCTGAGTTTAGTTCTTTTAATCCTCCTTCATCGCAACTTCCTGTCAAATCGCTTGGAGATATTTTGGATAGACTAAACATGTTTGAGCAACCATTAACATCTAGGAATGTGTCATCTAATGAAACTATAGTGGAACCTTCTACTGTTATTCCTACAATGTTTTCTGGTCCACCTGAGTCATATTTATACGATGCACCATATGTTCTAGCTGGTTATCAATCCCTAGCTGGAGTCCACTTAGGGTCAGCTTCAGCACCATGGTCTTCTCCTATTTATTCATAAGGAGTCCCATCTGGTATTTCTTATGTAGAAACTCAGCAATTTGATCTTGCATGCCAGTATCAATTTAGGCAAACCAGTCTTCAAAGACAAATATATCCTTTAAACACTGGACTGCTGCCATATGGAGGGAAATATGCCTTTTCATTGTTTCCTCCCGGGGAAAAACCATATGAGAGTTTCCAACAAAATTCAAGTCAAACTAGAATTACATCTAGTGGTTGGATACCAATACTGCCAGAACAACCAAGGGTTGTATATCCAATGCAACCGATCCAACCTGTGTTGAATATTCCCACTACACTTGCTATTATGACTGTGTCGCAAGCACAAGCACAGCCTATTGTGTCTCAACCTCAACCTGCTCCTTCTTCCTCGCAACCTCAAGTTTCGAGGCAGAAGGCTCAAGTCTCTCAGGTTGTGATGCAACAGCCACTTGTCTCTATGGCTCAACCACAACCTCAGGTTAGTGTTTCTTTATCTGGAACGACTCAGGCATAGACGGATATGGTCAATCCGCAACTTGGTCAATTCTCCAGTATTGGGAAACAGCAAATGGTCCAACAACCATGGCTAGCACAATACCAACAACCACAATTCCAGCAAACCCAACCTCAGTTTGGACTTGGTTTACAAGCTCAGACTGGATTTGGTCAATATCAAGCCTACCGAGGACCTAAGCAACAAGGCTTTGTAGGTTATGTACAGCCACATTTTCAAAGCAGTTATCAACAACCATACTATACTGGTTATGTCCAACAACCTTATCCAGCACCAAATATATTATGTTGGTATGCAAAGACCTATCAGCTTAGGCGATTCCATCTTATCCTAGGTCTGCTCCACCTAACCTGAATCAGCAGTTACCTTTTGTAGCAAGTCTAGAATTACCAGATTTGAATCAGCTGACAAATGATCCAATTGCATACACCCCTTGATGACCAACGATTCCTCATAAAATCCCCTTTGATATTCCTAAGTTCAATGGAAATCTAGGTGAAGATCCATCGAATCACGTAATGACTTTTCATTTGTGGTGCTCATCTAACACCCTGAATGATTATTCTATTAGACTTCGGCTTTTCAGAGAACACTCACTAGTTCAGCAACGAAATGGTATATTGAATTTCCTAGAGCTTCATTTAATAACTTCAGCATCCTTGCCACTACTTTTCTAACCCACTTTTAGTTACCCATCAGGTACAAAATAGGAACAGAACAACTTACCAATTTTAAATAGACCACGTCCACTCACATATTTGATCATATTCATGAGTGGCAGCATCATCGTCGAATGGTAAAGATGTATGTTCCTGATCAGCTTTTAGCTGAGTGGTTTATTAAGTCCCTATTGCCATCTATCACTGAGGACGTGGCAAAAGGAGGAGTTGTCACTGAAGAGCAAGTCATTGCTCATGCCCAATATTTAGACTTGATCTATACTCAGTCTGGTACACTCTACAACAAAATTCTTAACGCTCCTAGACTATCTTTTTCCATTCCACCTCTTCCTAAATCGAATAGGGACTCTCATGTCGGTGAGGGTGTGATCGGTGCCTCAAGCACACAAACTGCAAGAGGTCCATATGGTCAAGATCTTGTTGTTTCTATTCAGAATGCAAATGACAAACCTCTTGCCTCAAAGAGTAATGCCGTGTCATCTGACAAAGGCAAAAATACAAAGAAACCAGGGGGCAAGAAGAAAGGGAAAAATAATAAGAAGAAACAGGAGAATTCTACTCCTGAAAAATCATTTGAGAACCCTACTAGGGCAAAGAAACCTCCTCGTTTTCCATGTTTGATCTGTAATGAGGAGCATTATATGAGAGATTGTCCACATCGATCTGAGGTTTCAAAACTTTTGAAGGCTTCAAATACCTCAGTGGTGTTAACTGATCCGTTTCCAAACCCAGAAACTAATCTGGTTGCGATCGATAATGCTTCCACATCCCAAGTTCTTATGCTATCCATCGCAAACAAGGAAAATGATGTTTTGATATCGAAAAGGAATAAAGATTATGGGAATCCATCATTGTCAAACAACCATGCTAATGATCAACCTAGTGGTTCGACAATGACTTCGCCAAAATTTGTTCCACCCATTATTCCTTAATTAACTATAAAGCCGTCAAAGGGAATCATACATAAATCAAAATTTAATCCTCATGCTCGAGATGCTCATAATTATACTATAGTGGAGTATCTGGCTCAATCTCCATCTGCTATGTCAACACTTGAGGTATTGCAAAATTATCCCTCCCAAAAGCAACCTTTGTTATCAGCAATAGGTGGGATCAGTCCAACATATTCCAATCTTGTGGCCTTTAATCATAAAGGATATACCCCTCAATTACCGGCCCAACTCACTTTCCTTATATAGGTGAAAGCCCTCAATAAAAATGTTCATCAAACCATCATTGATGAGGGGGCATCTACCTATTTTATGTCAATGAGTTTCTGGAAAACCCTTGGTTCACCACCCTTGTCACGATCACCAACAACATTAAAAGCATTCGATGGAAGAACATACACTCCATATGGGATTTTAAGTAACTTGGAAGTTGAACTAGGGGACAAGACAATAGAGATTGGAGTCAAGGTCATTGATTGAAACCTTGATTACCATATCTTACTGGGAAGGCCGTGAATTTTTGCTATGGTTGCTGTTGTGCCTACATATTTTAGAAAGATTGCATTTCCCTTCTAAGGTGGAATCGCAATTGTTGACCAACTAGCCTTTTTTGTGAACAATTCACAAGCTATTCGAAGCATTCAATTGATCCATGGAAGTTCACAATCGCCTCAAAATGTTGGAGTAGGTTTCCTAAAAGACCCTTCCTTAATGGGTACTTTTGCCCTCCCGCCTCCATCTGGTTTTGCGTAAGTGGCCACAGTGGAAACCTATCATATGATCTCTTCTACATCATCTGAGCTTAAGAAGATCTCCAACCATTTTGATAGTGAGTATCATCACGAGATGTTGCCACCAAGCCCCATCAAATCTTTGTAGTAATTAATTTTTTGGGCTTGGGCGACAAACCCGAATGAGCACTCAACGAGTGTTTGGGTAGATAGGTATTTAGAATATGATACCTCTTCTGATCCTTGGTCTCGCATACATTCTACAGACGAAGGAATCATCCAATCAATGATGATAGGAGAGACGTCGTGGGAATATTACCACCATCGTTCCCACCTTCGAGATGACAATGAAGATTATTCAAACGACCTCAATCATCCTTCAATTTTTTATTTTTTATTAAATTCTGTAAATACAGTAGATTTCAAGCGAAATCTGTCCAACATTGAAGAAACTATCACCATTAATATTTCAACCAAACCTAATATTATAGAGAATATTCACGTTGGAAAATCTTGTTCTCCATCAGAACTAGAAATTTACTGCACTCTTTTTCGTGAATTCAGAGATGTCTTTGCATGGTCATATGAAGAAATGCCAGGCATTGACTCGAGAATTGTTGAACATGAAATCAAGATGTATCCAGATGTCAAACTAGCACGACAATGGCTTTGACCTATTCATCCAAAGAATGCTGATGCCATTAAAGTAGAGGTTGAAAAACTTTTGTGTGCTAGCTTCATTTACCCTGTTCCTCTCACTGATTGGGTATCGAATATTGCTCCCGTAATGAAAAAACAAGGAATGATTAGAGTGTGCATCGATTATAGGGATGTAAATCAAGCATGTCCAAAGGACAACTATCCTACACCTTTTACTGCCCAGATAATTGATGAATGTGCCAGATGAGAAATCTTTTCATTCATGGATGGATTTTCCGGATATAATCAAATCAATATGGGGCACATTCGCATATCGTAAATTACCTTTCGGTTTGAAAAATGCAAGGGGAACATTTCAAATAGAAATGAATTACACCTTCCATGACATCAAACACATCATTCAACTGTATCTCGACGATCTGCCTGCTCATTCGCGAAAACGGACTGATCATCCGCAGCATTTGAGAGCCATATTTTTACGTTGCCGACACTACAAGATATGACTCAATCCACACAAATGTGTGTTTTCTGTTGGTTCTAGTTGATTGCTTGGTTTCTTAGTTTCTAAGGATGGAATTTGACTCGACCCATTTAAGGTTCAGGCAATCCTTGACATGCCCCCACCTTCAAATTTTCTTCAGACTCAGAGACTCCAAGGGAAAGCTAACTTTCTAAGGAGGTTCATTCCACATTATGCTGAACTCACTAAAGGTTATACACATCTTTTGAAGAAAGGGGTACCCTCCCATTGGGATCAGGTTGCGCAAGCTTCCTTTGATGCTTTAAAAGATTCCCTGATAAAGGCTTCATTAATGTATGCTCCTGACTATCAAAAAGACTTCAACCTGTATCTTGTCACTGCATATACAACCATCGCCATGGTTTTAGTGCAAGAGATAATAGAATTGAACATCCTATATATTATTTAATTCATAATCTTAATGACACAGAAAGAAAGTACTCTTATTTTGAAAATTTGGCTTTAACAGTCGTTCAAGCAGTACAGAGATTTCAACACTATGTACTCTTTCGCAAAACTACCATTGTGTCAGATTGCAACCCTATGACATACATTTTGTCACGTCAATTGCTGGGGGGAAAATATTCCAAATGGATAGCCATTTTGCATGAGTTTGATCTAGAATTCACCAAATCCAAATCAAAGAAGTCTCTCATCTTTGTAGAGTCACTTTGTGACCTTCCCTCGTCATCCAATGATTTAA
This sequence comes from Pinus tabuliformis, assembly GCA_031772625.1. Lineage (NCBI taxonomy): Eukaryota > Viridiplantae > Streptophyta > Pinopsida > Pinales > Pinaceae > Pinus > Pinus tabuliformis. The sequence continues at coordinate 981,563,371 of CM062818.1, read as the reverse complement.
CATCAAAAGCATCAATTGTGGATGAGACTCTATTTCTGATATCGTCAACTGATCCATGGTATGGGGATATACTAGTCTATCTCCAGACCAAAACTTTTAGGCCTAACACCTCTCGCTCTGAACAGAAATGTACTCGATACCAAGCCAAAGACTGTCTGATCATTGGTGATACACTTTACCATTGTGGTGTCAATGCGGTTTTGCGAACGTGCCTCATGCATGAGGAGGCCGAAAAAGTTTTGAATGATTGTCATTTAGGTGCTTGTTGGGGGCATCTATCTGGTTATGCTACTACATATTACGATCTAGTTACTTCTGGCCCACCATATTCAAAGATTGCATAATTGCAGTCAGAAGTTTCCATGCTTATCAGATTTTTTATCGCAAAACCAGATTACCACCTGCACCACTCCATCCGGTCGTTGTTGTTGGCCCATTCGGTAAATGAGGAATTTATTTCATGACATGTAACCCCACCTCGATTGGGGAGCATGGGTATATTATAGTCATTGTCGACTATTTTACAAAATGGGCCAAGGCGATGCCTATATTGAACAACAGCGGCGAAACAACTGCTCTTTTGTTTTTTAATCATGTAGTTTATAGATTTTGTGTACCACAGGATATAGTCACAGATCATGGGTCACATTTTCGCAATCACATGATGATCAAATTAACTTCCAAATTAGGACTGTCTCATGATAGTTCTATTCCATATTATCCGCAGGCTAACGGACAAGTTGAGGGAATCAACAAAGTCCTTAAGCACATGCTGCAGAGAATGATTGGAGTCCATAAACGGAATTGGAATTTAATCTTGTACTTAGCTCTATGGGCATATAGGACTTCGGTGAGAAATGTGATCGGATTTACACCCTTTCAGTTGGTGTATGGTCTGGAAGCAATCGTACCAATTCAGTGCGAAATATCATCCCTCAAGCTTGCAACTGATCTACTCCCTGAAACTTCTGAAGAAGAGTCTCATTTCTTGGAATTAATCCATCTAGATAAAACCCATTTTGATGCCACATTGGCTAACGAAGCACATAATAAACGCATCAAGGTGCAATATGACAAAAATGTCAAGCCTCGAGTCTTCTCAGAAGGTGACCTAGTCTTGCTTTATGATCAAGACTCTAACAAATTAGGAGCAGGTAAATTTGAACCATTATGGATGGGCCCTTACATTGTTAAATGAGTATTGACAAAAGGATCCTACGAGCTAGTCGATTATGATGGGATTCCACTGTCGCAACCCCGAAACGAGTTGTATCTTAAACGTTACTATGCTTGATTAAGTGTAGTACACTCATAGTACATATGATTTTATTGCATTTTTGAGTGTTTTCTTTTAGAGTTGTGATTTTGGTTAGGTAATCCACTTCGCATTTGTTGTAGATGTCAGAATTTTTGGAACCATTCAATGGGTACGCTGGCGAAGCTAGTCGTAGTATGCAGAACCTATCTTCTGCGGCCTGGGTCATCTTCGCTCCAAGCAGCAAGTTAGTGATTTTCAGGGGGATATGTATTGGTCGATCAACGAACAACATCACTAAGTATAGCGCATTGATTGAACTTCTCTCTGATGTTATTTCACATGGCATACGCCAACTCATTGTTAGGCTAGATTCACATCATTCTACAGCTTACTGGCATTTACTCCATTCAGAACCCAGCTATCTATCGCATGTTCCTAAGAGTTAGGATTTCGGAAAGACATTTTGATTCCATTCAATGTCAACACATTTCCAGAAACTTAAACACATTGACTGATTCGTTAGCAAACTATGTGTTAAATAGACATTTGCAGCATTTGTAAAGAAAGCATTTCACATCAACATTTGCATTAGGATTTCATCACTTAGCCAAAATAAAAATCCAAAAATCAAAAGTAGATAGTTGTATATAGTTTTTACAAAATGTTTTGTGTCCAAGAAAAAATTGGTCATCTAACCAAGAAACTCAAAATGAATGTAGAAAAACATCCTAGTCTAGTGATGTTGGTGCTAACATGTCACCGCCTATGTTATCATGTGCAGGAGCCTAGTCCAATGACTCAATACACCAGTAGTATGGTGCTGTAACCTCAAAGGTAACTCATCGGCCTTGACATCTTGGATTCTGAGAATGAGGCCCTCGATCTGATCCTGCAGCACTGCCAAGGTCTCCAATATGTCCAAATCCCAAAGGATGGCTCTCCCTACAGCCTCTCCTGCTGGAGCATCATTTGCCGCTCGTGGGCATGCCATTGGTCGCACTGGTCCAATATATGTACACACATATGAGTTTATTTAGTCTTGGTAACATCAAAAAACACATAAACATTATAAAACTGAAAAAACAAATATGTGGTCAAATCATTTTACCTATAGCATTGCACTGCTCACCAGCTGGTAATGCCAAATTCGAATCGCCTCGGAAATCCATCCTGACATATGGATACTCCACAAATACCATCTCTTGGCAGTTGAACCACTCAGAAAAGGCATTTGAGAAGGAGATTTGTGACTGGCCGGCATTTCTAGCCATAAGGTCCACCCATCTCTGCATTCGTGGTTCCCTCCGTGCTGGCAATTCCAGTGAAAGTTTTTGAGGTTGCATCAGTGGAATTCTTTTCAAAGAAAAAGTAGTCAATATGGATCCATAAGCAAAGTTCTTTGTTCTTCCACTCTTTACTTTGGATAGTTGTTCTTTTATGACAGGAAGTATCACCTCACACCAATTGAACACCTTCGGTTCCAGGCATTCTAGGGCATACTGTATGTAAGATCTGTTTGCTAAATGTAAGACCGCGCTGCCAGCCAATCTAGCAAAGGTAAATAAAATGGTCCTCAATGGTCAATCAGTAACATCTTGGATATTAATCTTACCATCTCTACTAGGTTGAGATCCATCCCTGCAAAACTGACAAATGTAATATTTCACAGATTCGCCCCCACGAGCAAATCTTGATAGTGAAAGAGGGGCACCACACCTCGATAAACCTGCCAGAAAGTAAATATCCTTGATCAAGAAAGGAATAGATTTACCTCTGATCTGGAATACATCATCAATATGATCCCAAGCATTAAGAAAATACTGCAACAAATTGATCTGTTGCCTCATGCTAGATATGCGGAAAAACTTCAGTAAGCCACAGTTTCTTAATGCATCCACTGTGCCATGGTCATGTAAAGCAATCATATCCTCCTCTTTGTGTTCTCGTTCACACCATATGACAACCATCTTGATCCAAAAAACATCTGAAATGCAAATAATAGATCAATTAGGATCCAATTTTGAGCAAAAACAAGTAAACATTTGATGAAAAAACATTGTATAAAGTTGCCTTTCTATGCCCATCGTACCCTACCTTTGAGCAAGGTGAGATGCATACTGACTGGCCTGTTGGCAGCTTAGTATGCATCGCACCTTTCGATACAAGCTAGGTGCGATGATTGGGGAAGGAAATCTTTAAACCCTAGGGGCCCAAAAAAGTGGAAAAACTAGCTCAGAATCAAGAAAAGATGGAATGAAAATGAAAATCTCAAGGATAGCTCCTACCTAGTCCTGACGGTGTGAAAAATGGTCCACAAGATCTTCTGAAATCAACTGGTGAAATTTGAGGGGGAAAACCGCTCCAGAGCTCCAAAATCCCAAATTTGAAATGAAATGATGAAAGTGAAATGTTGAATGACTGATGAAAGAATCGGATGTGTTAAACAGTGAATTGAACATCTTTGAAATTCAAGCATAGTTTTGTCATTTCGAGCTTGTGTAAAAATGAAACCGAATCCAAGCATAGTTTATCGTTTCGATCTTGTGTAAAAATGAAACTGAATCCAAGCATAGTTTTTCGTTTCAAGCTTGTGTAAACATGAAACTGAATCCAAGCATAGTTCCCCATGGTTCAAGCTTGTCAAAAAATGAACCCATTTAAACTAATTAACCATTGTGATTTCCATTTTATCAGCCTTCTGAACCTTGGTTGTGTACATCCCATCACCACCATCCCTTTGGCTGGTCATACACTCTCACATGGTTGTTTTACCCTTTTTGAGGAACAGTTGCAATGAGTGGTCTTATTAGCTAGCCTCTTCATAGAAATCAACATGTTTTGAGAAGTTCCAAATTCACCGGAACTAATTGCTACCCTAGACATCACTCGTTCCTCAAAATAGAGTCCTCTTTAAACCATTTTTAGAATTGTTAAACATGAAAAGATCGTCGATTTCTTGTCTTTTTTAGCTCGTAAAGTGATTGGAAAAGTCATCCCTCCTGTATTGTTTTATCCTTTTTCGGACTTCAGGGATTATTTTACAAAAAAGAACTTATGTAGTTTTCTTTTCGTCCCTTTTCAAACTCTCTAAATGTGAAAAGGACCGAGTGATATTTGTCATTAAACTCGTTAAAACAATAGCGACAAACTTGTCCATCTAGACGAGACTGAGTTACACTGTCACTAGACTCGTTAAAACATTAAGAGCGACAGGTTTGCCCGAAGGGAAAATTATAGAACAAGCATATGTTATCATCCTCAAGCTTGACAAAAATAAAGAGGTAGTAGTCAACAATGACTGAGGAAAAAGGGAAAAAACTTGAAGAACTTATGGTAGCAAGTCGCTCTTGAACATGACACTTTCACCTCATAACCATTATTGAGTTGGGTTGGGTTATTCTGTTCACCGGTCATCTCACCATTGCTCTTTCATACCATCCATATTTTGGGGTTAATGCTACCAATTCATCTCAGTGTCACCGACATGTTCAAGAGAAGTCATTCAGTCGAGAGTTCACCATCCAGTTAATGTCTCATCCACTGCAATACCTCCAACCTTCATTTTTTCATGACCGCCATTCCTGAACCTTGTGTCGTCAGTCCATTTTCACCTACAAAAATTATTTGCTTCGTTTTGTGTCGTAGACGTGGGATACATTAAGGCCCTCCTACGACGAGTCACTTTTTGTCGACATCAACTCATTATCTAAGAAGTTGACTTAGAAACAACCCTTTCAGTGCTTTGAAGCTTGCATACATCAATGGCAAGTTTCTCAATTCCAACGACAGGTTGACATCAATGGCCTTCGACTGAAATATTTTGCGTGGTGTTCAACATCGGATCATATATTCACGCCACATGAATTGTGCTATAGTACCTTGAGGGTCATTATCATTATCGGTGATTCCTCTTGTGTCTGTTAACAGCTTACATCATTGGCTAGTAATCAGGCGATGTCTTTCCATGTTCGATTTCAGAACATCTCTTCACATGGATTGACTTGTACATTGAGCGAATATTGAATGAGTTTGAAGACCCTGGATCTAGTTTCATCCATCTGGGCTGCGATATATTTAGGGATATAAATACATCAAATGTGCAAAGGCTCTACACAGATGGTCATCCTAACCATGGATGATGACTCTATATCTAAAGAATCACTAGTCTATATCTGCATATGACTATCTAATCTATGTACATGAAATGCATTTATAAAGCTGAGCATGGGAATGCCTACCTCAGCTGGATCATGAAAATTATATTATGATGATGTATTGTATTGTAACTTATGCAGGTCACCTTCCAGTTCGAAACTTCAGATCCTCATGATAAAGCATTTCACCTGACATCAATATTTATGACTTCATACTTTAGGGGGCAACTGTTATAGACATATTTTGGCACATAAACCCCAAACTTATATGTTGATGTATTAGGGCTCATCATCCCCTAAAAGAGTTGTTTCATACCCTAAAGGAACATAGTCATCTAATTACATCATTCCCCAAAAGTTCCATCTGAGAAACCATCCAGAAATCGCCTAAATTGAACCATACTGATTGCTACACTGGAAAAGTGTGATGCATACTGAGTGGTACACTACTAGGGTGCGATGCATACTATTTTAGCCTTCTATAGGGTGTGATGGGTGAGGATGGAAAAATGTCTGAGACATATTGCTAGGAGTTTGCTCATGGAATCTTCTAGAAACTTCTCCTGTGCCACTTGCCCCTCTGAATTCACCCAAAGATGAGTAAGGGATATAATAAATCTCCAAATGGAACCAATTGTAACAAGTGGAATGACACTAATCAAACCCCATGGATGACTCACACCCTTGCACACATCTATAAATGGGTCCCTCATCTAAGAGATCAAGAGGGCTGGAATATTGTGAATTGCAAGGAAGTGTTGATAGTTTGTAATTGAGGAAAGAGCATTGTATTGTTGGTGTGATATTGCTATTTCATAAGGTGAAGAGGGATTGAAGCTGGGAGGATGATGCTGGACCAAACAACTAGGTTTTAATTCTCCTTTCTATTAATAAAGCTCTTCAAGTTTTCTTCCATATGATTGTGCAATTGTGAAGGTTATCATTTGTGAATGTTATCATTTGTTCATTATATATCTCATTCTGTAATGTTTATGTTGTAATAGATCAAGATGCTTTGATGGTTCTTTGTTGTTGTACTTGTGAAGGTACTCCCCAAGCGTGTTAAGTATGGGGAGGAGTTGCAAGCTCTATCAAAGGGGAGAGAGATCAAGCAAGGGATTAAGAGGAAGTTTCAGGTTGGTTCCATTATCTTTCTCTTATCTGTTGCACATAGAAGAAATCGTTGAATTGCTTTAAACTGTTGTTTCTAGGGTAGCTGCCAAACCTAGAGGGCTAGCATTATATAGGAATATTAGTTTTCCCAGAAACACATATATCCCTCCATTCACAGGCAAGGATTCCTATGCCCATAGAGGCACACAATCTATCTTTACCGCAACCGATAGTCTGGCTCAGGGGTTACTAGCCCAGTGGGTTCGTGATCCTTAGTCCAGTTCAGGGACCACTCAGACCATGTGCTTGTCAATTTAGAGATATACCCCACTAAACTTTGAATCCAATCTGTCCATCCCACATAAACCGAATGAGAGAACCCATCTCACCAAACTTATTAGGAAATGGAAAGGCTAGACTGAAAATATTGTCACACTTGGAAAAACCCATGCCATCGTAAAAAAGAAACACATGAAATCCCATGCATGTGAAATATAGCAATGAAAATACACATGCAAGTTGACACCTGCAATGAATCCTATTGTACCTGCTTGATCCTACCTTTCCCTTATTGATCTTTGCTTCCTCTTGCCTTCTTTTCCTTTCTTGCTCCAATGCCAAAGTTCTCCAAGAAACTCTAAGTGTCCAAGAGTGAGAGAGAGGCAATAATGAGAGAGCTCCAAAACTCAACTGAAAAAAGGTTACTAACTGATCTTCAGAAGCCTTTTTATGGATGAGGCCTCTAATTTCTTCATTTTCCATTATTTTCCTTCATTTTTCTCCTTACATGCAACCTATGACCTTCACCCTTCCTTTTCTCCTAATTTCCATTATTTTCATAAATAATTGTGCCAAAAATGCCATTTTTCCTTTCTAAATCCTTAGCCATTTCCTTTACCAATTTCCTTAGCCATAAATAACCAAATGAACACCCCCTAGGATGTCTTGCCCAACATTTAGCTTGGAATAAGTGTCCCATGACCAGGGTTGTTACAAAGATGAAGGTGGAAGACATGCATAGGAAATTCTTGTAGTTGAGTATGCAAGTTGATCCATCAAGGCAAAGAAAAGGGACACCAACTTGTGAACACAACCGAATACTTGAGATCATTGAATATTCTTGTCACCAAACCATGATGAGGCACAAAACAATAGTATGCTCAAGAATACATCCCTCATAGCAGCAGTAGTGGCCTAACACTGCCACAACATCTAAGAAGTTTACATCAGTAGTTCCATGTCATGTCTTGTCATGAGAATTCATATTCCACATCATCATTGTGGACCATGTAAATTATATTCAAATGTATTGTAAAGTGGAATTCTAAAGGACACACATGAATATGGAGAGTCATGCAAGTTCAAAAGTCATAGGAAGTTGAACAGTCATGTGGGTAGTCAAATATTACAAAGGGGGAGCATCACCCCTTGGTTATACATACCCCCTCATTGTATGCATAAAGGAATTTTCACCTTGGCTCCTCCCGCAAGGCATTAGAGAGATCAACTAGCTCTTTGAGGAGCAAGGAATGGCTCCAATATCTGACTACTGGGGCTAGTGATGTACATTGTCAACATGTGTCTTGGAACTTTTGCTTAATAACATAAGCCTTTTAAGGCCAACACATTCTTCTGTGAATGTTTGTAAGGCTATTATGTGGAAATTTGTATTTCATTTTTTCTTTCACATGTACTAAGATAGCTGAACTATTTGGTTATTTTAGTGCTTATCTTATTGATAATGTGTTGTAATGGTTTTTATTGTTGTCCCATCCTTGTGGACTATTCCGCGGGATACTAGACAAATATTTCCTTTTTTGTTGGTTGTAATGACCGTCGCACCCACTGTGGACTATTTCACTTGATGTTAGATGGAGCCTTTTGGTTCATGTGTGTCTCTTCCTAGGTGGTACTATTACCTCTCACTTAGACACTCACTTTTATCTCCCCTTTGTAGTAGAATAACCTTGACATAGCTACAATTGCACACTCACCAGGCACACCTCCTTTACTTTTTGAAGACACCATTGCATCACTCTCCTGTGCTGACAACTAAAGCCAAGGCAAATCTTTAACAATTTGGAAACCGAGCCTTTATACCAGATGGGAGTCCTACACCAAATGATGTGAGGTCTAATTGGGACTTCATATCGGGGAGATCCCCTTAGTTGACGAATTTACAACACCATCAACAGTTATATAGAGAGGTCAGATTTATTAACACGGTTTGTAAAGGAAATCAAGCCATCAATCATCCAATTTATGCTATTGATCAAGATTTTAGATGCTTTACTTTAGTTGATAATGATCTTTCAAATTCTCATATTAGCATTTAAGAAGTTGTTAATACCCCTCCAATTTTAAATACTAATATTTGGGAAATGTACTTTGATGCAGCATTTTCCAAAAATGGAGCTGGGGTTGGAATTGTACTCATTTCTCCTAATAAGAAAAACATAACTCAATCCTTTAAATTAGACTTTGATGTTACAAACAGTTTGGCAAAATATGAAGCCTTACTTTTAGGATTGGGGTTAGCTAAAAGCCTAAAGGTTCAAATTTAACTATATTTGGTGATTCAAAGTTAATTGTAAAACAAAATATAAACATTTGTCCAACCAAGCAACCTAGGCTTAGATATTACAAGAATGAAGTTTAGGATTGTGTAGAAAATTATTTTCAACCCTTTAATATCACATCAATCCCAAGAGAGAAAAATATCCATGTTGATGCCTTGGTAATTTCTTCCAGTGCTTTTAAAATTCTTCATCCTATGCAATTAAATTACTAAATTGAAGTAAAATATAGGCCCTCCATTCTTGATAACCTTAAGCACTGGAAAGTATTCGAGGATGATGAACACTTAAAAACCTTCTTATAAGCAATATATGAATTTTCAGCTTTGCATATCAAAGAACAACAAATTGATGAAATTAAATCAAATGAAGACAATCAGAACTTGAAGTTAAAACAAAAAATAGCATATCACAATATCATTCAATTATCTAATAATTACATTGCAAAATGATTAGTTCCCCTTGGAAAAAAACTGTGATCATAATAATGTCTCGAAAACCTCATTATTAAATTCACAACAAGAGGATGTTCAGAATTGTAATATTGGAACTTCTAAAGAAATTAGAAATGTTAAAATTTCATCATCATTGCCTCAGGAAATTAAAGAAAAATATGTCAATATTTTCAAACATTATAAAGACGTATTTGCATGGTTATATGAAGAATTGAAAACATTTGACACGGCTATTATTGAACATAAAATTCCTCTCAAACCAGAAGCTAACCTTTTCAGCAAAAGTTAAGAAGAATAAATTTAGTCTTGCTTCTAATTATTGAAAAAGAAATTAAAAGTCTATTGGATGCAAAAATAATTGTTCCCTTAAGATATTTCGAATGGATAGCTAACCTAGTACCTGTCAGGACGAAAAATGGTGAAATATGATTGTGTGTCGACTTTAGAAATCTAAACAAATTGTATTTAAAAGATAATTATCCATTACCAAATATGGATCAATTACTTCAAAAAGTCTCAGGTTCAAATAGAATTTCAATGTTAGATGGCTTCTCTAGATATAATCAAATTCTGGTTAGTCTAGAATATAGAGAAAAAAAAGCATTTACAACTCCTTGGGGTACATTTATGTATGTTAGAATGTCATTTGGTCTAATAAATATTGGAGAAACATTTCAAAGAGAAATGGATCTTGAATTTGTTGGTAAGATAAATAAATTCATTGTCATTTATCTTGATTATTTAACTATGAGAAACATTTGAAGCACTTGAGGAAAGTTTTTGAAATATGTAGGAACTATAGGATTTCACTTAATCCCAAAAAATAATTGTTTGCAATGAAAGAAGGGAATCTATTGGGACACATAATCGCAAAGGAAGGACTTTTTGTTGATCCAAAAAGGATCTCAGCAATTGAGGTAATTAGTTTACCAAGAAATAAAAAGGAAAATCAAGCATTTTTAGGAAAAATAATTTTCTTGAGAAGATTTATACCTAATTATGCTGAGATAGTCAAAGATATTACTAATATGCTTAAAAAAGATCATGAAGTCAAATGGAGAGTACATGCTAGATATTGTTTTTCATAGATCAAGAAGGTTATTTCAAATGCCCCAGTACTAGCTAGTCCATACTACTCAAAACACTTTAGTATCTTTTCCTTTGCCTCTGAAACTACCTTAATTGTTGTTTTACTACAAAAAAATGATGATGGATATGAACATCCCATTGCATTTTTCAGAAAATTAATGGGAGATGTTGAGTTGAGATATGACATCATAGAGAAGCAATCATATTCCCTTTTCCAGGCCCTAAAATCATTCAAGATTTATGTATTACATTATGCTATCATTTCTTATGTCCAAAACCATGTAATAAAAATAGTTTGACGCAGTCTGGTATAGATGGAAAAAGGGAAAGATGGATTGCAAAGATACTTGAATTTGATATAGACATTAAACCTACCAAATTAGTAAAAGAATGAGGTTTAGCTAAACTTTTTGTTCAATCAATTTGTAAGATTCTTGGTATCAATACCATTTTGCAAAGTTCAAGTGAGAAGAATCCACAAGAACGTTCTTAAAACTGAAGTGAGAAGAATCCACCAGAACCTTCTTCGAGTTCAGATCATGTTCCTCTTCCTTTACACATTGATGAAAAATTCCTACTTTCATATTGGTATAAAGACATAGTGAATTTTCTTTGAGATTTAAAGTACCCTCCTGAATTTACAAGGAATCAATCTAGATCTCGTAGACTTAAAGCCATGAAATATTGTATCATAAATGCCAATTTGTATTGGAAGGATCCTCTCAATATCCTTTTATTATGTCTAACTGAAAGTGAAATAGATGGAGTTATTGAATAGTTTCATGAAGGCATTTGTGGAGGACATTATGCTTGGAAGACAATTGTATACAAGATTCTGAGAGTAGGCTTCTATTGACCTAAAGTATTTCCATGGGTTGGAGCTAAAGTAAGAAGTTGTATTCCATGTCAAATATTTGTTGGAAAGCAAAGGTTAGCAGCACTACCCCTTGTTCCAGTGTTAATTGAAGCACCCTTTTTACAATGGTGATTAGATTACATAGGTGAAATAATTACGGCTTCAAGCAACCAACACAGATGGATTTTAATTGCTACAAACTACTTCACCAAATGGGTAGAAGGAATTCTTGTCAATAATGCAATAGATATAGTAGTTATTAAATTCATTGAAGAGAACATATTGTCTAAATTTCTTTGTCCACAACAAATATTTATAGATAATGCACAAGATTTCAGTAGTATTAAAATGATAGAGTTTTATCAAAAGTAACAAATTTCATTACATCATTCTACACCTTATTACCCTCAAGGTAATGGATTAACATAATCATCAAATAAAAGTTTGGTTAAGGTCATTAAGAAAGTATTGGTAGATCATAAAAGGAGTTGGGATAGTCATCTCAAATATGCAGTTTGGGAAAACAGAGTATCACCTAAAATATCTACTAGCAAGTCCCCTTTTCAACTTGTCTATGGAACTGAAGCAATTTTCCCCACACAACTAGCATTTCCAGTCATGAAATTTCTGCAGGAATCATATGAGGAAGTTGATGATTTTTCAAGGAGAATCAATCAGATCATTGAGTTAAATCAAGACAGAGATGAAGTTCAATTCAAAATTAGTCAATATCATAATAAAATATAAAATGTATTTGATAGAAAGGATAGAGAAAGAGACTTCAGATGAGGTGATTTAGTTTTAAGATGGGATACCAGAAGAGAGGAAAGAGCCAAGCATGGAAAATTTGACAATTTGTGGTTGGGACCATTCAACATTGCAAAAGTGAAGGGTAATAATACTTTTATTTTCCAAAACCTGAAAGGACAATATTATTCATTACCAATCAATAGGAAATACATCAAACATTACATTCAGTATTAAAATGCTGGCAGCCATAGCTCATTGTGAATTTCCAGTTTTCTTTTAAGTTTCACTCTCAAGTGTGATTTTCACACCAAAGACTCCATAGCCCGAGGAGAAGGAACATGGATCTACAATTTCTCTACATCTTGCAAGGGCAAGTAGTCCTCAGATGGAGCCAATGTTGTAACTTATTTTTATCATGTTATTTTTCCATTTTCCTTTTATGTTGAAAAAATAAAAGGAAAAAGAATATATATATATATATGAAAAGAGAAATAAAAATAAAAAAATACAAATCAAAGAAAAATGGGATTAATATATTAATATATATATATATATATATATATATATATATATATATATATATATATATATATATATATATATAAGGTCCCAAAGTATAGGCGTGCTTGTTTAAATGTCACGAGATTTTACATTTGTATTATTGTTTAAATCCTTATTGTGTTAATTAATCAATGATTAATTAATATATTGTAAATAAAGTTAAGTGATTTGACATGTTTTGTCTTCTTTTGATAAATCCCAAGAAAGAATCAATGGCGTAGATCACCCCTACTCGGATCAATGGCCGAGGATGAAATTTGGACCCGCCCCCTCGCATTATCGACGTTTAAAAAAAGGGGGGGTGGTTTGGAAAGAATTTTTGAAAATTCCGCTCGAGGCTATGTGTCCTCTCCACATCCATTTCGGACCCCCCCCCCCCCCCACCCCTCTCAAAAACCAAAAAAATCCTACCCCTCCTCGCGAAAATCACTCTCTCATCTGCTACACTCCTGCCGCTTCTTTCGAACCTCCACTCATGCATCATCATTTTTCATTCCCTCATTCATTCACATCATATTACCATTACATTAATAAATTCCCCCGCCAACAGCTAATTAACCATTATAAATAGTAAATCCTTCCTTCCAATGTCTAGTGTAGTAACTAGACACAGTAAAATGGTTTATTCCTTCAAAACGCTTATAAAAAATTATATTGTCCTTCACATTCCTTTTCTTCTATCCTCTTGTAGAAACACATGTACTATTGGATTTTATCAGCTAGCAACTATTTTCTACACTAGCAATCATCAATTCATAATTCATAATTCAGCATGTTGTCATCCAAGGGAAAGTCCAAATTACTTGTTGAAATCCCAATGTTTCCCCCTGTAGTGAATTTAGACGAATTTCCCCTGGTTGAGAAGCAATATAAATCTCTAAAACCCAGTGTGAGTTCGATCTTTATGAACTCCACAACTGGGAAAATCAGAAGTTTTTAGATGCCAACGATGAATTGAACATATGGGACTCTTTACTACCCCAATTCATCTTTCCCCATACCCACTTCTTCCCTGAATTTGTTACTTGGTGTCATTTAAGGTATCTCCCCAGTCAGACGGTCATAATTGCTCAAAACAATGAATTTTTATTTACCATTACTCCTCAGTTGATATGTCAAATTCTCCAGGTCAATCCTATAGCCCCTCCACACCACTTGTCTATAGATTCTCTCATGGAGATTTACCAAAAACTTAAATTTTCGCAACGATCCAAAATCTTTGAATCATTTTTACCTAAGAATTATGAGTTACCAAGAACTAATCCACCCTACTCTTCTTCAATATTCCCAAAAATTTCTAGGCATGTCATTTCCATGGTTTCATGTCTATTAGGTTACCCTAGTGATCAATGGGTTGATGAGGTAATTCTAAAAATTTTATCAGTATTTTCAGCAGGTGATAAACCATCACTTATTTTCAACTAAAATAAATTTCTGGAAAACAACATTCATGATCAATTTTTGAAATTTTCTATTGAAGGTGCTTTTAAGCATCAATCAGACCTTGTGTATTTATTTATATTTTATTAAGAAGATAGATTAAAGTTTCCACTATATAAATTAGATGCATAGGAGAATACTCAGTATGTTATTCATTGGACTTCATTGGTAAGAAAGAACACATAGGAGTATTCTTTCGGTGATTATGCAAATCAGTTTTTACATACGACATTTTGTCTTCTCAATAGTGATATTACACCTAGAATTTCACTTGAAATCAAAAGAATCCTTCACCTCACTAAGAAAACTAAAATTGGAGGCTAGTACCTCTATCATAATTAAACAAAAATTAGGATCTATGGATGTGAGCTTCCTCCCTATAGGTTTCCAATATTTGTACCAATAAGGATTTTTGCATTGGAATACATTAGAAAAATGATGAACATGGATGATATACATTTTGTATCCAGCAAGAAGAAATATAAATTTAAATTAAAAGGACATATTAGCCCTTTTTATTATCAACATCAGAACAGCAACAAAGGAGGAAAATCTTCTCTTCAAAAAATTGATGTTCAAATTGAGCTTCACCCGGTCATATGATCCCTTGGGGATTATTTCAAAGCTAATAGCTGAATAGAATACTAAACCTTATGCACATACACCTAGGCCAAAAATAGAAAAGTATGAAAACCAACCGGAGTGGCAGGAGCACACATTGCAGGAGGAAGAGGAACAAATTGATATTCAAACTTCACAAACTCTAGTTCCTCAAGAGAAATAGACTAAGAGGCCAAGAGAAAGTTTGTCTCCTGCAGTTCCAAAAATTCAAGAGACAAACTTCACAGTTTTTAAGAGAAGAAATAAGACCAATACTCATGAAGATTCATTTCAAGGATAAAGTTCATAGGAGAAGGCAACAACGGTATTAACAAATTCTCATACGTCTACCTTTCCAAGGATTGAGGATATCACCACAGATTCTCCTATATCATTTGTTTTTTAGGGTACAGAACAACGGAACATTTTTTTATGTACAAAGAGATTAAAAGAAAGAATGAAGCACTGAAGGCCACCACATATTCCAAATTCTAGAAATAGACTTCTACTACCTAGCATAGACTTATGTTTGCACTTGATACTGAAAAGGGACAATTTCAGCTAGCTTTCTTGGAAACTAAACTTCTAGTCCCTAGAGGTGCAGAAGATTATAAGACATCAATTGTTTCTTTTGGCACCAAACAGATTGATGTCATTGATCATATTGACCTGCATAAGCAAGCTGGACAAATGATATATTCTACTTTGAATATTTTAGTTATGGAAACCTCCAAACTTAAAGCTTCATTTAATAACATTCATTCATAATTAAAGATGGAGAAAATGTCATCCTTGGCCAAAGATACCAGAATTAAGTCATTGGAAGATTTGGTAATAAAATTAGGATATGATCCTAATGATGTTAAAGCAGCTGAAGAAATGATCAAGAACAAAAATGTTGATATTCAAGCATTAAGGAAACAACTAAAGCTTCCTACTACAAAACATCCATAGGCAAAAGAAGTTGGTCAATTGGAGATAGAAAAAGAGAATATGTTCAAAATGATAATTGAAAAAAATCTCCAAATATAGAAAATGGAAGCCAAAATTAAGACACTGTTAAAGGAAAAATAACAACAACTTGATGTTTCATATGTCGTTCCCATAGTAACAACATCTACTGTAGGTACTTCAATGGTTGAGACATGTAGAGTAGCAATTATTACAATGGATACACAGTCCAGTGATGGAGCAGAAGACTTATCAAGGGCAATGGGAGATCTGACATTGAAAGATCAGGATATTGAGAAATTAAAGACAAAACTTCAGAAGCTTCAAGAACAAAAGTTTAGAACTGATAATGCATACTTGGTCGAGATACAAAAGATCTATAAGCTAACTCAGCAAATAGCAACTTATGAAAATGAATCTACAATTTCTCAGACGATTTATTAGGCCAAATAAAATATTTGGCTTAATATTAACGAATCAATTACCAAATTATGGACTTCAATTAAGATTATTTTTTAACAAGAAGATTTGTTATAGAGATTGAAGGAAATAGTGGCATAAGTAAAGGAACACCTTGACCAAAAACCAGGAGATGCTACAAGAATAATCAAGGTTCTAAACTCCAAGACAAAAGAAAAGCTTGAAGAATATGGTATTGAAGACAAAAATGAAGTTGTCTTGGAGGTTAGAAGGGTACATACTAAAAGAAATTTAATGCTACACCTGGAGAATAAATGTCACAGTCTATAAGTCCAGATTAAAAAGTTTCACATAAAATTTAATTCATTACATGTAAAATCACTTCTAGATCTGTAGGGTATAGGTGATAAACTAATTCCACTAGAAGAATATCAATAGATATTGCATGGTATAGAAATAGATAAAGCTAAATTTTCTAAAATCAAAGGAACCATCACAGAAAAGGCTTTCATTGAAGGTCTTAGTTATGATTTATTAATTCAGCATGAGATCAAGAATTTGTTCATAACTAAGCCTACCTTTTAGAAATACACTGAAGTGGATGAATCATATAGAAAATTATTAAAATTTTGTATTCCTAATGAAAAAATATGGGACAAATTACGTGAACTCATCGAATGAGAGACAACAGATTTTCAGCAGCAGAATACCAACTTTTTAGGGACAAAGAACATATTTCTAGGAACACGAAATAGAACAACAGCTTTATATCTTTAGTCACTAGCAACAATCCTCGAATTATGTGCAAGATATCAAATCAATTCAAATTTCCTTTTTTCTAGTTCTATTTTTGTAATAAATCCAAATAAGTTTGGATGAGATATTTTGTAATAAATTTTGATTCAAAGTCCATATATTTTGAATGAAATTAGATAAGTACTTTGTAATTCGAAGAAAAAAGGGTTGAAGCCTTGTGATAAGACATTGAGCATGATTGTAATTCTTTGAAGTGTTTCTGAGATTAACAGAAGGTTTCTTGACTCATTTTGAAGCAGCTTGTGTGTTCCAATGAGTTTTCTAGTTTCTTATGATGTTTCCATCTTTTTTTATTTCTACACATGTTTAAAGTTAATAGGAAATTTGGGTAATATAAGATTGAATATTAATCTTTTTGAAATCCCCTGCGAAGTTATAATCAATTAAAGAGATTAATTAACTGAAACTATATGTTTCATTTAATTCCTCTACATAATTTAATTGTTGGTTCCTATTATATTTAAATATGCTTTGTTTGGTTATAAAAGGATTTTACATGAATCATCTATGTATGGCAAGTTAAATACTCTATTTGAATGTTTAAGGAATCATATATATCATCTTAAAGTTCTACCTTTCATAAACATTTAAAAGCTTAATTTTGTTAAAGATGAAGAATCAACCCTTTTATAATATCAAAACGAATTAGGATTTGCATCTATTTAATAGTTTAAGTCATTAGCCATCCAAACCCAAATTAAAACAACATTTTAGATGCTTTGACATAGTTCCTTAGCCTAGAACTATCTACAAAGGACAACAATATCCCTTAAGATAGATCACTTATCATGAATGTGAGAATATCATTAACGAGTCCTCCCATAGTAGTAGTGGGTAGTTCAAGCCATGTCGATCCTTGTGAGGAAGAGGCTAATGAGGAATTTCAAGTGGCTACAGGAGGATCTGCCAATAGACATCAATGGGGAACCTCAAGGCAGTAATATTATGCTTTGGAATGGAATGTCATAATTTTTGGGTATAACAATAATTTTAGAAAATTCCTTGTTTTTATAAAATTTTATCGTTCATTCCTACCTAGAACTCCCAGATAATTAATAGGATCCTTTGATTACATTGACGTTGTTTTTAAATATGAATTTGGAGGTTTTTCTTGGATGTTTTATGTTGAGTTTATTTTTTTTTCCAGGCCTAAGGATACTCCTTGGGATGGAAGTGAGTCATCCAATAACCTAATCTACAAAGGGTTTTTCTATTAAGGATTAAGTTGTGAGTTCTGGTTAAATTTTGAAAATTTGTCTGTTTCCTGGGCAATTTAAAACTTCCTTTCTCTGGTTTTAGCATATTTTAGATCAAATAATGTTGAGGTTTTACTAATTCTGCAAGTGATTATGTTTACATTTGTGGAGGTCATTTAATTTCTCTCTATTGTTTTATTCCATCATAAATCAATATATGGAATAGAACTTCATTTTCAAAGTCGGTGTTAATTGTGGTTCTATTTTGTGAATTGTTAAAAGAGGTTTATCAAATATGTCTCGTCGATAGATATTTCTAATTGTTTATTTTCCTAAATATGCCTTCATCGTCTCATTTATTTTCATGTTGGGTTCTCAAATATGATTTCATTTATTTTTTCATTAGCCTTATGCACAATTTTCCACCATTTTCCTATGATATTCTTTCCATGTTAAACATATGCCAAGCTTCCCTAATGAGCTTGGCATACACTTTGAACTTTTTCAAATTCAAAGCTCTCCCAAAAACATTACCCTAAGAACTACCCTAGTACTAGGCCTAATATACCTCGATTAATAATTCTTCTAGAGTTCATATATAAACTTGTTTCTTCCATGAAATTCCAAACTTTGAGAAACCTCATCAAAAATAAATATAACAAAACAGATCATATAATTTGTATTCCAGGTCATATTTTCAATGTGTAGACCATTTTTAAAAGGCAAACACTCATATTCTAACTTGTACTATATACAGTGCACAGATACCAACAAGATCCAAAAATAGATTTCCTTTTACATTCATACCATGTGCTATTATTATCACATTTAGTATACTTGAAATAAAAGGTAACAAAAAATGATTGTAGAACTAACATTCTTATCTCCACAAGCATATTATTTGTTTAAGTTTTGTAGCCTTGAAATTTTTTGTAACACATCCTCCCATATCTACCCACTTTAACTAGCCTGCCTGAGGAAAACATGATCTGAGAGCTACTATGACATGACTCAACCTCCTATATAAACTTAAGGAAATGGAGTCGACAAAAGAAGACCTTAATGACCTTCCTCAGAAGCTATGGGACCCACAAGAGCTAAAACACCCCTCCAGATGTCCAAACCCATGAGTCGGATTACTTTTCCCCTAATAAAACTCTCAGTCACATGCACAAGCCTGCATCCATCTAACTATAGGTCTCCATTTTCTCTGATAAGTTTGCAAGGGAGAGACTATAGTCTCTTTCAACTAGTTCTATGCATGCTACCATGAGATTTGAGCCACCTTTTCAGGGCTAGTCTCCATACCACTTCCCAGAACTTGATGAGACTTTCCAAGAAAATAAATGACACAAGGAAAAAGCCTCTAACACAAAACTTATTTAAGAACTTGACCTAACCAAGCATTCCCATGACATAAAATCTGTCAAACACATGGTGAATATGAGAACTACATATCATGAATGCATATCTGAACATAGATATATGAAACTTATCTAAAGTTTACCAAGAAGGACTAATGCCCTCTCACAATAACTGCAATAATATGAATTAGGTCATGCATTCATTAACTATTCATTTATCAATGAAACATGATAATGGTCATAACTTGAATCTATTATAGAACCATGCTTATAAACAACATATAAGCATATAGTCAACAATAATAGAACAACCATTAAAGCCACATAATAACAAGTACATCTATTTATAAATACAAGAGGAGCTTAGCTCTTATTAACCATATGAAAAATCCAACCAAGTCAGGGACTTCCACATACCACCTGGCATAGATTGGGTTGACCCAAATATTTCTTTCAGTCAATCACCCCCATGTCAGATTCCAAACATGAATGTGGGATCTCATGATATAAGCCAATCCATAAACAACCAAGGGAATCTAGAGGTTAAACCACATCCACCCTCACACTACTGTGATCTCACCTAATCCGGTCTTGAGATCACATAACCATACCGAGATTGGATGCCTCCAAATTCCTTCGAGGAACTTTCCTGTCTCCACCCACTTGTTGAGTGCTTCCCAGAGAAATCCATCTCCACCATCAACCCTTGGTATTTTCTTGAGACCACCTCACCCGGATCCAAAACCTTCTGTAAATCCAAAGCTTAACCCAAAATGATTCCCATCACAACACAATATTCCGTAAATGGAAAGGAAAGGCTAAAACCCTTGTTGAAAACCAGAAATACCCATGTCAATGACAACAAATGAACCAAACACACACATGCATATACCATGCATGCCAAAACCATCCATAAAATCATACATGAAACCTATTACCTGCAATTATTATCATTGAAGCCACTTGATCCAACTTTTCCTTCCTTGATCTTTGCTTTCCTTTGTTTTCCTTGTCCTTTCTTTGCTTTGCTTGCTTTCCTTCTCCTCTTGGTGCTCTTCTCCTCTCTTAGACTAATTCCAAAACTCAACTGAAAAATGGCCCCAAATTGATGCTTTGATGTCTTTTTATTATTGATGCCTCTAATTTCTTAATTTTCCATTATTTTTCCTTCAATTTTCCTCACATGTTGTTGGGATGGGGTCCCCGGGGGTAGAATTGAATAAACTAGTCTTTTTTTGTAAAGAATTTTTCAAAAGATATAAAGTCTCCACGAAATGTGGATGTGAAGCGTGCATATAGATAGAATCAAAGGGGATTTAGCCCCTTCTTTTTTGTCGATTTTGAAGACTCACCCATGAGTCGGGGGCCATGATATTGGATTAGTAAAGCTATAAATAGTTGAGTCTTAGCGATTCTTAGAGACAACTGGAAATAGAGATTGGTATATGTGAAGAGTTTTTGTTCTCTTGAGCAAGAGATAAGGCAGGAAGGCTCTGCTTCCTGCGCTTAGACAGAGAAAGGGAGGCTCCTGCAGCTGTGTGTGCAGTAGGCCTGGGTAGAGTCTGCAGCTGAGTGCGTGAAACCCTATAGCTGTGTGCATAGGGTAGAGAGTCTGTAACTAGTGGAGTGAAAGATCAATAAAGACAGTTTTTTGAAGAATTATTGTGTATTTCCATTGCATCTGTTTATGTTATATGTTGTCGATTAATGATATGTTTTATGAGATAATGATCGAATGCTACGTTAATTCACTAGATTTGTCTTAATGATGTATGAAATGAATTCTTAGCCACTTCCGTGAAGTTACAGGCTATTTCTCCTATGTTTTTTAACGAATTATGTAGATTTGTGCGAACTCTCACCTAGGGTTTCTTGTTAATACGTGAAAGTAGGTAAGTCGATTTTTTAAGGTCCACAAAGACTAAACATGGACCTTCACGCAGGTCTAAAGGTAGCTTTAACTTAGTTACAATAACAAGCCCTAAAATTCTATCGATCTGTGCGGAGGTAGCTCTAAGGCACTCGAAGACATCACACTAGTCTCTGGATGTAGAAACTTGGTTCTTGCATCCCCCAATACTGCTTCGGGTGAGACTGCAGCCTTCACTATGCGGGTTGTTGTTGAAAGGGACAACAATGTAGGGTTTTTTTGGTTGGCACCACTAACTCTAAACCTGGGTCAGGGCCCCCTAAGCCAAAAAGTAGTTCAGTTTCCGGGACCGAGATCTTCTTAAAAGAGATGTGCGATGTCACGTCATTGGAATTTGACTAAGAAAGAAATTGAAAAGTAGTTAGATCGGAAGATTCATGAGTTTACAGCTCAAGAAAATAGGAATTTGCACCTGTCGAAGGAGGATTGGTTGAATAGTTATATGTATACAGAGGTACACAAAATTTTATTTAGCACCTTTCCAATTGAATTATATGAGTGGTTAGCTAAATCGGAAGACAAACAAGGAAGGTGGAAGCTCAACGGTCCTATAGTGTGGATTCAAGAATTGGTGCGAAGATTAGAGGCATTTGATAACAAGATCATGCAAGTTGTCGATCACTGGCTTGATCAAGTTCTGAGAGGATTTGTTACTGAATTTACAGCAGACACATCAGTTAGCTATAGCGAAGCAGGGAAGAAATTATTCAAAGGACTGTGAGGTAAGTACATCAGGTCATTGAATACATGGATTAAGATATTGTTGCGTGAAAAGCGGTTAATGACATTACCTTGATGTTTAGAGCTACGCAAAGTGGAAGATTCTTTATAAATCGTAAAGAATCAAGACTAGAGTATAGCCCATTGATTGGACCTCCTTCAAGTGATGACGAAGGGGCAGTGCAGACTATGCCATGAAGTGTTGTTCAACTAATAACTCAGGGTATTCCTAGAACACATCATCCATCCACTCCACCTCCTCCCCCACCTCCACCACATACACCTTTCACCCTCACATCCACCTCCACCGCCACCATTCAACATGGCGAACACAATGAAGATGTTGATCTTCAAGGGCATAGGAAGTGAAGATCCAGAGCAGTTCCAGTTTGTTGTGAACATTGTATGGACAACATATAAAATATCTGATGATAATATAAATAAGGCACAATTGGTTACCGCCTTGAAAGATCATGAACTAACTTGGTACACTAAGTATTGTGCTGACAATCCTCATGCATCTCTAGCAGAAACTCAGATAGATTTGAACAAAGAGTTTAGTAAGCCTAAATATGAGGTGCAGTCAGTAATTGAATTTAAGGAGATCCTGATGAAGTTTGAGACACCTTGGCACTTTGATCAGAGGTTGAAGTGCCAGATCAGATAGGATAACATGCAAATCTCAGATAGCTAGCATCGCAACTGGTTTATCGCGTCACTTTTGCCCCATTCAAGAATTGCTTAGTCACAGAAGAAGATAGCAACGTAGGCAGAAGCCTTGGAAATCATGATGAGGTTGCACACATCACCTATTTAGGATATGAACCTAGGGTTACAATAGATCAACTCAAATTTAGCAAGCGTACACCTAGAATAATAGAGTTTGATGAAAGAAAAGGAGACTAAGCCAGAAGTGCACACAGAGGTTTGGTGCTTGAAGTGAAAGTGCCATGGACATGATAAAGATCATTGTCTAGTATACAAGAACTATCTTATAGGGGGAGGGCTAGCCCCTGTGAAGCCAAAAGCCCTAGTTGGGCCAAGCATAGGAGTTGTGCTATGGTGCGCCATTTTTCAAGTCATTGGGCAACATGTGATGGATAACTACCACTTGCTTCAAAAGTTCGTTCAGGCACCTTAGCAATTGTTTTGTAATTTTTGTGAATATCTCAGAGAGTACCCAAGTTATGTACAGTAGAGTACCCAGACATCTCCACACCTTTAAAAACAGGACAAGTAAACATCGGCACTAAAGAAGAACCGAAGTTCGCAAAGATTGGAGACTTTTGGGACGACACTACAGTAGACAAAGTTGTTGAATTACTTCATGAATACCAAGATCTCTTCCCCACTAAGTTTTTGGATTTAAAGGGCATAATTGGTGATTTTGGCATTATGAGGATCACATCGAAGCCAAACACGAAGCCTATTAAACAAAGTCCTTATCGCCTTAATCCAAAGTATAAGGAAAAGGTTCGCCAAGAGCTAGATAAAATGTTGGAGGCATGCATTATAAAACCTGTTGAAGAGTCTAATTGGGTGAGCCCGATGGTAGTCCAAGATAAGGAACTAAAGGGCGAAATAAAGATCTAAATATATCTATGGAAGCTTAATGATGCTTGTGTTCATGATCCATTTCTGACGTCGTTTACAGATGAAGTGTTAGACAATGTCGGAGGGTAGGAGGCCTACTCCTTTACTGACGGGTTTTCTAGGTATAATCAAATCAAGATCAATCCAGAAGATAGAAGAAAAACAACCTTCAGTGACAATGGAGTGGGCTTGCTTTCAATACACTATTATGCCTTTGGGTTTAAAGAATGCGCCTGAAATATTTTCCCGCATAGTCATAGCAGTGTTCAAAGAATTCATCCATAAGTTTCTGTAAGTATACTTTGATGACTGGACTGTGCTTGGCGTGGTCAAATGCCATGTAGAAAGTTTGTGCCTAATGTTGGATACATGTCGAAGACACAAAATTGCGCTGAATTTGAAAAAATGTATATTATGTGTTCCTTTTGGGATCTTGCTGGGTCATGTAGTTTGTAAGTAAGGATTGATGGTGGACCCTGCAAAGATTGTTGTTATTGTGAACTTGGAAGCCCCTAGGAATGTCAAGCAGTTGCGCGCGATGCTGGGACACATGAGATACTATAGAAAATTCATTAAAGCTTATGCTCAAATTATTGTGCCCATGGAAAAATTGTTAAAGAGGGATGCAACATTATGTTGGGATGAAGAATGTCAGCGCAACTTGGATGTGTTAAAGGAGAAGATGGTAATTGTGCCAATCTTGGTATTTCCTGACTGGAAAAAGGAGTTTCATGTACATGTGGATGCTTCTTGCATTGCGCTTGGTGCAATACTAACACATACAGGCGAAGGAGAACTAACCATCCCATAGCCTTCACATGTAGGAAGTTATCCAAGGCTGAGAAAAATTATTGAACAACAGAGCGCGAAGGGTTGGCCATGGTCTATGCACTGCAAAACTTTAGGCACTATCTATTAGGCGAACATTTCAAGATGTATACAGATCATTCTGCCTTAAAATACCAGGTCAACAAGCTTGTGTTAGGGGGAAATATTTGCAGGTGGTTGTTATTATTTCAAGAGTACGATTTTGAATTAATTGTGAATTCGGGGAAGTTGAATGTTGGACCTGACCATCTGTCGAGAATTTAAACAGCCGTAAAACCCAATGATTTGGAGGAAGTGTTTCCCAATGCGTAGCTCTTTGCAGTACATGTAGCCAATGACCATTTTATGACATTATTCACTTCTTAATTACAGGGATGGCACTTGGAGAATCTAAAAATCAGCAAAAGAAAGAATTAGTGGTTCACGTGGGTTGCGAAGGAGTTCACTGCTAAAGAGTGGGTTGAGCAACACACACAAGATACAGAAGCAAGTAACAAATTAGCCTTGCAGCGCACTGATGAGCAGGAATTGTCTGCACATGGTGGCGATGTGGGTGAAGAAGTGTCCACACCATTTAAATTCCAAAAGCGGACCAAAGAGGCAACCATAAGTCCGCAAAAGAAATGGAAGTTAGATAAGCAATCACAGGTGGACCACCTCGTGCTAACAGAGGGCGATTTAGATCAGATCAGTGACAAGGTCCATGATACAACATTTGAACTATGGACACACTTCGAATAGTAGTATATCTAGACACTAGATAGTGTCTAGAAGGATCTACGCAAGTTGTAGATACAGGGCAGCTGGATCTAGGCAAGCGGGGGGCAAGCGAGCGCAGTGCAAGCGAGCGAGCACAGTGCAAGCAAGACAGACGCAAGCAAGCGTGAGCATTCTAGAAGTGGAATGGACCATGGACTTAATGGTCATTCCCTTACCAGAAGGATCCTTGCAAATAGATAACCAAGATGATCGCACCACGCTCGAAAAATCACGGATCTTGGAATCAATGTGGTCACATTGCCGCTCTTGGCCCTCCAAGCATTGCATATGGGAGTCTCACATGAGTTGTAGATTAGGGATCAGTGCACCCTTGTGGTCCTTAGTGAATGAAAAGTCAAAAATATACAGATGTATGAGGAGAAGACACTGGCGCTGAAGGAGAAAGAGGAGAGGCAAGCACGAAGCACACACCTAGAGACAGTAAATAAGTAGGCCTGTCAGAAAGTTCTAGAATTGCATATCCTAGGCGATGCATAGGCCGAAACAAAAATCAAAAAGTTAGCTTTTGTGGTGTGTGATGCAAAATATGAGGTTGGGCAAGTCACTTTTGAATTCCAGATGCAGATATCCAAACTCAAGCTCAATCTTCAACCAACCACACCGCCAGAAGTTCAGGAACAAAGAGGCGCGGTTATAAAAGAATCCATAGGTCAACTAGATGTCGCAATTTAGGGTTGCGACCAGCCCTTCGCTCAGGCAACGGTCCTATGGGATACACTGTAGGAAGATCCAACGATGCAATAGTTGAACATAGATATCAGGGAAGTACAACAACAATATGATGAGATCAGTACGACAGCACGGATGTTGGCGCCAATCCAGCGCTTCATGTGCTTATAGGAAGGTAAGGAAAAATTGATGCAAATCTAGGAGTTGCAGAAAAAGGAGTCCTTTCCCAAATCTGGGCTTGATCCTTGGATAGTAGAAGCATTCCATCTTTCATATAACATTCATGAGAATCTGAAGGCCATGTAGCAAACCCAAAGGACTATGCAACTTGCAGTAGAAGGGCCAACCACTGAGAAATTGGTCCAGGAAGTACAACAAGCAATAGAATAGAGTACCATGGAGCTTCAGGCATTGACTAACTCATTTAGCGAACTCCGCCCAAAAGTAGAACAAACAGCTGATTGAATCGAGGGCAAGTCACAATCTTTGTGTTGGGGGTCTGTTGGGATGGAGTCCCTAGGGGTAGAATTGACTAAACTAATCATTTTTTGTAAAGAATTTTGTAAAACATGTAAAGTCTCCACGAAATGTGGATGTAGAGCGCGCAAATAGATAGAATCAAAGGGTCTTTAGCCCTTGATTTTGGTCAGTTTTGAAGACTCACCCATGATTCAGGGGTCATGGTATTGTATTCGAAAAGCTATAAATAAATGATTCTTAGCGAGTCTTAGAGATAACTTTGGATAGATATTGGTGTACATTGAAGCGTTTTTGTGTCTTGAGCAAGAGCTAAGGCAGGAAGGTTCTGCTTCTTGCGCTTAGACAAAGAAAGGAAGTCTCATGCATTTGAGTGCACAGGAGGCCTAAGTAGAGTCTGCGGTTGAGTGCACAGACCCTTGCAGCTGTGTGCGTAGGGTAGAGAGTCTGTAACCTATAAGTGAAAGATAAATAAAGATAGCTTTTTGAAGAATCACTGTGTATTTCCATTGCATTTTTTTTATTTTGTATGTTGCCGATTAATGATATGTTTTATGAAATAATGATTGAATGCTACCTGAATTCACTGAATCTATCTTAGTAATGCATGAAATTAATGCTCAACCACTTCCGTGAAGTTACAGGCTATTTCTCTTATGTTTTCTAACAAATTAAGTAGATCTACGTGAACTCTGATTTAGGGTTGCTTGTTGATGCATGAAAGTAGGTAAGTCGATTATTTAAGGTCCACAAAGACTAATCATGGACCTTCACGAATGTCTGAAGGAAACTTTAACTTACTTACAATAATGATCCCTAGAAGTCTATTGATATGCACGGAGGTAGCTCTAAGGCGCTAGAATACATCACATTAGTCTTTGGATGCAAAAACTTGGTTCTTCCATCCCTCAATACTGCTTCGGGTGAGATTGCAGTCTGCACTACGCGGGTTTTTTCCTAAAGGGCCAGCAGTGTAGGGCTTTCTTGGTTGGTGCAACTAAATTTGAACCTGGGTCAAGGCCACCTAAGCCAACACATGCAAATATGTGACTCTTCACCTTCCTTTTCTCCTATTTTCCATTATATTCATAAATAAAATGTCAATTAATGTATCTTTTCCTTTTAATGCCTTTGTCAGTTTCCCCTAGCCATAATAAACCAAATGAACACCTGCTAGGATGGTTTTCCTAACATTCAGCTTGGAATACTTGTCACATGACCTTGGTCTTTTTTTTCCTTTATTAACATAATTACATGAACTTTTAACCCAGTGTTGTTACCGACCCCTCCCTCTTGCGGGAACACCATCCTCGGTGTTCAATGACACCTATAACCAGCAAAACCAGTAAAAACCCAAAACATACTACCCATGGAGCTTTATAACCCAACTCGTTGTAGTATTTACAATGAACAACCACATATACTTATACAACTTTTATTCAACCAACAAATAGCCATATTTTTTATGGAGCTTTATGAACCAAGCTCAATACAGTATTTACAACAATATACACATATATACATATGCACTTTTTCTTTAACCAGTAAATAAAAGGATATGATGTTATCATTTGCAACAAGGGAGCCTAGAGGCTCACACCTCCACCCTCAAATTAGTTACAGTATTCACCTCCTTCCCAGGAAGTCCAAAATCCACTTTCAAAACCAAAGTCTGCATCCAATGTCCAATGCTATGATCCTTGCTCTACCAGTTCCCTTAGTGAATAATTACCAACTCATTGTTCTAGGGAATGCTCCCAATGTGCATTTCATTCCATATGTAAATGCTAATGACCAAAAAAAATCCATCCCCCAACCTTCCCTTCTCTGCTACACAGTCCCTCGGGAAATTTGGTCATCCCCTTTCGTAAAGTCACTCACCTTCCAAGTTCCCTGACATCCCCTATCTTAGAAAATCCATCCCTTGGCAAGGTTTCCTCACATTAGAATTTGCATAAACCAAGGCATATCCCTACCTCAAAACCATCATATTGGTCATAGTATGCTCATGGAAATCAATGTTGAAAATTCAACAAGATGATGGAGCTTAGTGGAAAGGAGTCGCCTTCACTAAGTGGGCCCACAGGCTATTTTTGGCACAAAGTCTATTTTTAGAATATGTCTATTTTTAGACATATGGATCATGTTCTATGAGTTGTAGGATGTTGTTTATGGATGATTGGTCATGTTGGGAAAAATAGATGGACTTATATTTCTGGTTCACAGCGGAGTGATCAGAGTCTATTTTTAGACTGCCAGGCTAAAAATAGAAACAGTCAAATATTATTAGCCCTTAGTAATATTTGGACTCTAAACATTATATTATTCTCTTGGAGCACTTCAGTTTGAGCTACGGATGTGGCACATGTAGCTGATAGAAGGAATCACGTGGTTTCTTAAGTGTTAGTTGAGCTATTGCATGGAGGACTCCAGTTAGAACTCATGCATGTGAGTTCTGTGGAGTTGGATGTGGAGTTGATGGAGTTGTGTTCAATTTGACTTAGTTGAACTAGTTGTATTTAGTCTAACTAAAGAATACACTAGTGATGAGTTGCGTGAATTTATCGATAATTAATTCACTAATTATTAATTCATAAAGCAACTAAAGAATACATCAGTCAACTCAGTGCATGGATAGTTCAACAGAGACAGGTGTTAGAGGTAAGTGAAAGGGTGAGTTGTGACTATCAGTTGTGCATGAGATTTTCCACATGCATGGATTGAGTTATGCTAATGAGGATTGCATAGTGTGGGCCAATATCAAGGCAATTGTAGCTTGGGCTCAAGTGATTTCTCTTGCAGGTTGCGCAGTGGAGGCAGGCATAGCAGTGGACAAGATTGGAACCTGTGACTTGTTCGGATCTGAGCTAGTTTTGTGTGTAACAGGTGGACATAGTACTGAGTACTTGTGAGGAGTATTGTACTATGTATTGTTACATGTTCTCAATCATTATAATATACAGATAGTGTGGGGTTTTCAGCTGTATGCTTTCCCCGGGTTACATACTGTGTTAATGTGTGCATGTGATTGATGTTTCATTGTTTTTTATGCTGCTAAATTGATGATCAATGTAGAGGAGGTTATGTATTATGCATGTATTCCACAATAGTGTATAATCGGGATAATCTCTGTGAATAAGTGTTTATTATTCAAATCTACATGGTATCGGAGCTGTTGATCATCAAATCTACTATTCAGAAAGTGTTTACAATTTATTTCTTCAGGCAGAGTCTGTAATCGGGCCAGGTAGCCTCTGGATTCATCCTTCTTTTGGAAGGTGAGATATCTGGTGAATGCCCATACAGTCAATCTCTGTACGAGAAATACTTTGTTCTCACAAATTTTAGATTAGAAGCAGTTGAGTTTTGAGCTGGTGGAATGGCGCTCAAGGATAAACTCAGAAACATCTAAGTGAGAGAATGGAGACAGTATGCCCCGGTATCTCACGAAGTTCACCCAATGCCGGGATGAGCAGGGAAGTGTGGGGCTGACTGTTGATGATGAGGACTTGGTGAGCTTGGCTCTCCTTGGTCTTCCAAAGAGTTGGCATTCTTATCAGGACTATGTCAATGGTCGGGAGAAATTGCCAGGATGGGAGAGACTTTGGTCGGATCTTGTGCAAGAGGAGATCAGGCAGAATACCAGAGACGGATCTTCATCAAAGGCATTTGATGAAGAAAATTGCGCTTTGGCTGCCAAAGCAAAGAAGGGGAAGGAGAAGGTTTCTCTTTCCGAATCCAGTTCTTCCAATGATGGGAAGAAGGTTGACAAATCGAAAGTGTGATGCTTTTGTTGTCATGAGGTGGGCCATTTTGCTTCAAATTGTCCATGTAGGAAATCCAATAAGGGATCTGGGGAAGGATCTGAAGGTGAGGCACTTGCTTCAAAATTTGAGTTGGATTTCACACTCTTCGCATGCATGGTTTCATCCATGGTCGGAAGTGGTTGGTTTCTTGACAGTGGAGCTTATTTCCACATGACCGGTAACAAAATTTTGTTTAGTACTTTGGAGGAGAAAGATCTCCAGATACTCATAGCGATGGGTAATGGTGAGAAGTATAGTGTCTCAGGTGTAGGCACGGTTATTTTTCAGAGGGAGCATGGAGCTCGCCTTACCTTTACCGATGTTAAGTATATACCGGAACTGAAGAGAAACTTGGTGTCGATCGCAATGCTGGAAGACAGACGTTGTGATGTAGTCTTCAGTAAGGGAAAGGTTTTCCTTAGACACATCATCACTAGACAGGTGAAGCAGATTAGTTCACGGGTCAAGAACCTGTATGCTCTTGAGGTTCAAGATGCATGCAAAGCCTTGATAAGTGAGGCAACTGATGGAGACTTGGTGGTTGAGAGGGAGCGTATATTACCTCTCAACATGTAGAGCCAGAAGAAGTCTCAGACGATTGTGGAGGAGCCACGATTGGTGCAGCAGCTTCAGGAGGTTGTGGAGCAGCCACAACAGGGGAAGCTAAGTGGAGATCAAGTAGAGACATATACTCATGCAAAGACCTCCAGTAGGGGGAAACTTCGAGCCAGGTGGGCTGAGGGATCACATGCAGCCATACCTCCAGGTAGGAGGTGGGGTGATGTGGATTGATCATCCCAAGGAGGAGGGGTGGGATCCTTGAGGTACCCAACCTCTTGGATGAGACCTTACTACGGGAGCCCCAATGTGGAGTAGCAGGAACTGACTGATTGGGTAGAGATAGATGCGGATGGAGCGGCAGAGAGAGCCACAGTGTAGGGAACCCTAGGACAAGCATAGCTAGCAGGCTGTAGCAATGCGAGAGGCACAAGTGTTTTGCATAGTGCTAGGTGGCACAGAGAAGTGTGCAATGGTGCGAGATGCATGGAGATGTTGCAGTAGTGCAAATGTTAGAGAGGGAGCACTTGTCAGCAGCAGGTAGAGCTTCAGCATCAGAGTATGTTCCTAGCCCAACAGAGTGGTCAATTGGGAGTGTTTTTTGTTCCAAGTGTTGTTGGAGCAAGTGGACCGAGAAAATGTGTTGCATGCAGAATACCGCCGAGGCAGGATAGGGGTTGCACATAATCCATATCTTGTTGAGAGGGAGTGTTGAAAATGCACCAAGATGATGGAGCTTAGTGGAAAGGAGTCGCCTTCACTAAGTGGGCCCACAGGCTATTTTTGGCGCAAAGCCTATTTTTAGACTATGTCTATTTTTAGACATATGGATCATGGTCTATGAGTTGCAGGATGTTGTTTATGGATGATTGGTCATGTTGGGAAAAATAGATGGACTTCTATTTCTAGTTCACAGTGGAGTGATCAGAGTCTACTTTTAGACTGCCTGGCTAAAAATAGAAACAGTCAAATATTATTAGCCCTTAGTAATATTTGGACTCTAAACATTATCTTATTCTCTTGGAGCACTTCAGTTCGAGCTACGGATGTGGCACATTTTTATAGACATTTTTGGGCACTGCAACCCCAATCATAAATGTCCATAAACCAAGGGCTCTTAAGTCCCTAAAAGTTTTGTTCCAACCTCTAAAATAACAAGGTCAACTGATTACATCTTCTCCCAGAAGTTCTCCATGAAAAACTGCTCAGAACTAGTCAAAACTGGACCATCTCACCTGCTCCATGGTCAAAGTGCGCTGCATCCCACCTAAATACACATGGGAGGTGCGATGCATCTTGAAAAGACCTTCTATGTGGTGCGATGGGCGAGAGTGGACAAATTGCAGGGTCAATCTGCAAGGTGGAGGATCATGGAATCTTCTAGAAACTTCTCCTCTGACACTTGCCTCTCTGCATTCGCTCAAGGATGAGTAAGAGATCATCAATCTCCAATTGGAATCCAGAACTATCAGAGAGAGGACACTAATCAAATATCAAAAGCTGACTCACCCCCCTTGCAAACATCTATATATGGATCCCTCATCCCAGAGATCTAGAGGCTGGAATTTTGTATCTTGTAAGGCAATGCTGCTGGTTTCTTGGTGAAACATCATAGTGTTGGGTGATCTAAGCTTTTCATGAGGTGAAGAAGGGCTTTCTTGCTGAGAGGATGATGCTGGGTCAGAACAATTGGTTGTAATCCTCTTTGCTATTCTTGATTATCAATAAAGCTATTCAAGTTTTCCTCCACATTATTGTGTGATTGATGATATATGCATTTTTGTGGTCAATATATATATCTGGTCCTATTTTTTTATGATAATATATCTATGTTCTTGGATAGTGTTATGCTGCTTTGACTCTACAGGCGCTCTTCGAAGCTGGTTAGACGAGGAAGCTAGTGGCAAAGATCTATCAGAAGGGAGAGGAATCAAACAAGGAACCAAGCGCAAGACAGAGGTTGGTCTCCTTTATTCCCCTCTTATCTATTTCTCATAAAGGAAAATGAAAGTGGTTTTAGTTTGTTTGTTTCTAAGGTAGCTACCAGCCTTAGTGGGACTAGCAGCTCTGCATAGACACTAGATTTCCCGATAACACACATGTAGCTGACAGAAGGAATCACGTGGTTTCTTATGTGTTAGTTGAGCTATTGCATGGAGGACTTCAGTTAGAACTCATGCATGTGAGTTCTGTGGAGTTGGATGTGGAGTTGATGGAGTTGTGTTCAGTTTGACTTAGTTGAACTAGTTGTAATTAGTCTAACTAAAGAATACACTAGTGATGAGTTGTGTGAATTTATTGATAATTAATTCGCTAATTATTAACTCATAAAGCAACTAAAGAATACATCAGTTAACTCAGTGCATGGACAGTTCAACAGAGACAGGTGTTAGAGGTAAGTGAAAGGGTAAGTTGTGACTATCAGTTGTGCATGAGATTTTTCACATGCATGGATTGAGTTATGCCAATGAGGATTGCACAGTGTGGGCCAATATCAAGGCAATTGTAGCTTGCGCTCACGTGATTTCTCTTGTAGATTGCGCAGTGGAGGCAGGCAAAGCAATGGAGGAGATTTGAACCTATGACTTGTTCGGATCTGAGCTAGTTTTGTGTGTAACAGGTGGAGATAGTACTAAGTACTTGTGAGGAGTATTGTACTATGTATTGTTACATGTTCTCAATCATTATAATATACAGATAGTGTGGGTTTTTCAGCTGTATGCTTTCCCCGGGTTACATACTGTGTTAATGTGTGCATACAATGGATGTTTCATTATTTTTGATGCTGCTAAATTGATGATCAACATAGAGGAGGTTATGTATTATGCATGTATTCCGCAATAGTGTATAATTGGGATAATCTCTATGAATAAGTGTTTATTATTCAAAATTTCTATAATCAATGGACACTATTGGGTAGTAGTGGCCCATAATGGCTGTGCTCTTGAATACTTTACCAGCATACTGCTACCTGTTCCAATTCCTTTTGTTGTTGCTGCTAATTCTTATAGTCGGTTTCAACCACCCAACTCGGCATTTTCCATGATTTCGTGTATCAAGCACATAGTTTCCACTAGACTAAAATGAATTGAAATAAATTCAAATCATACCTCATTGGTAGCTCGTCAATAAGTTACACTTGCAATTCTGTTTACTTCCTATCACAACAAGTCAAACTAACTCTTTGATCAAAACATCATGTAGAAACATATCACATCCAATTAGCTCAAACTCAATCATCATAAATAAAAATCAAATATCACAAGCAACCATCATAAATCAGAGTCATATATCACATAGATGGTTAAAACTGAAATAAAATACGGATACTTCTCTTTCCAATGGTTCGTTTTCTTTTGTGTTTGTTCTTTTTCCTTTCTGTACACACACTGAATCGGTTGCCAAACCCAACAAGCACCCAATGCCTTTTCTTTAAGCAACAAGGGAATTCAAAGACTAAACCACCTCCTCCCTCAATATCAGCAACAAGGGTATCCCGAAACTAAATTGCCTCAACCCTCAATAACAAAAAGGGTATCCTGAGACTAAACTGCCTCAACCCTCAATATCAACTACAAAGGCATCCAGAGACTAAACCACCTCAACCCTCAATAGCAACAAGGGTATCCTGAGACTAAATTGCCTCAACCCTTAATAGAAAAAGCAAGGCCCAAACAGTCCCATACATGTCTGTCCCATCACACTGTACGACAACATACACATATACAGTGTACCAAAACACATATACCTACACCTAGTGTAGAACACCACATATACACCCACATCCGATATATAACACCATGCATACACCCACACCCGATGTATAACACAACACATACAACTACACCCAGTGTACAACACAACACATATATGTACACATAATACAATACAACGAATATACATGTCACAAGGCAATGATTACACAATGCGCATAACACAACATGTACGACATGCACACAGTACCACATGTTCAGAACACACCATGTACGAAACGCACACAATACCACCTATACACAACACCACTTGCAAAATGTGTACACAACACCACCTGCACAATGTGTACACAAAAACACATGTACACAATACCACCTACACAACATGTACACAACATCACATGTACACAGCACCACCTACACAACATGTACACAACACCAGATGTACACAGCAACACCTGCATAGCGTGTACACAACACCACACACACACATCACCATATGTACAACACATACATAGTGTCGCACACACACAACACCTCATGTGCAAAATGTACATAGCACCACACGTACATAGCATTGCATGTACAACATGTACTCAGCACCATTTATACACAACATTATATGTGCAACGTGTACACCACACCACATGTACACACCATTGCTTATGCAACATGTACACAACACCATATGTACACAGTACCACATATGCAACATGCACACAACACCGCATGTAGAGCATGCACAGAGTACCACATGTACATAGCACCACATATCCAACATGCACAAAACACCATATGTACACAACACCACACACACAACATGTGCACAACACCATCTATACACAACAATGCATAAACAACATGTACATAACACCATATATACACAACATCACATGTACGCAACATCATAGGTACAACATGTACAACATATACACAACAATAGTACCACACATCCAGATATTACACTGTCTCTTCCAAACAACCTTGCTTCCAATGTCTCTCCATCATTTATGCTTATCCCAGCATACCACATATCACACTGCTCTCATTATGTTGATTTTTCCCCTAACATTTTTTTTCCATAACATAAACATAGGCATAGTACAAACACATAATATCAAATCATATTCACATAATACTAACCTCATAGATATTTCAAGGCTACTCTTCCCACTTGATACCAGGAACCTTCTCATGCCATTCACCTGCATAAGCAATCATTCCTCTATAAGAATGACCCCTGACAACCTGTCAAACAATGAAATACATACATACATGTATACATATATATTCATCAACATAATCATGATCACAACATAATTACCATATAACATAAGGTCAAGGTTAAGAGGACTCCCTTTATCTATGCACAAGATTGAGAACAATAGTTCCCAAAATAACCAAGGCATATGATTCCTCAATCCATTCACCTTACCTTTTGTGGTGACCTTTCTCATGACTATCTTGCCACTATCCATTTACACCATTGGACCCAACCAATCAAACTAATTTTCATATACTTACCTTCAGTTGCCCTTATACATGCACCAAGTTTCATCTAGGTATCGCATTACCTGTTGAGTTTCTTTCATCTCTTCCCGATCTCCATTAAATTCCTCTTTCCCCAACCAATTACCAAGACCGTCAAACATAAAATGAAATAACGAGAAAACAAAAAAGAAGAAAATCATGAAAACCAATAACAATATGACACCACAAGCAAAGTGGCATGGCCATGCACCAGAAATAAACAAAACTGCAAATCAAGCACAAACAAATCACAAAGCACCGAAAGAAAAAAACTTTCAACATAAACCATGGCTCAACCCCATGGGTTCCCAATTCTTCCAAGGGAAATCTCAACCCGAGCCCTCTTCAATATTTCATGGTAGTCTCTTTTACCATGCAATCCCCTGCATCATACTCCCATAAACACACAATTATCAATGCATAAATAAATGCAATAACATACTAGTCACCTTATCTTGTTGTACCCAACACGCTAACCTATAACTAAACACATACACGTATCATCTCTCAAGGCACTCTAATTCCTTGATGAATCCTTCCATAACTAGAAACCAATTGTTATACCTATCAAATACATGTTCATGAATCTAGCACATATCCACATGATGTCAAACATAATCAAGGTTAAGAAGACTTCATGCATGCATGCAAAATACTCATTCATTTTGAATTGTGGTTTCCAAACATAGCCAAAGGAATTCTCACCTAATTCTTTTCTTTTACCTTTTCCTTGCTGCAATTGAGTCTTACCATGCGTTATCACATCACCCATTTGTTAGTTATATAAACAAATCAACTATTATCTTGTCATGCTAATACCAAGCATGATTCCCTGCAACTGTTAACACATGTTAGTCACATGTTCCAAATATCGTGACATCATATATACTAATTTTAAATCAACCTTTACCAATACTAACAACCATGTTATAATCAACTAAAAATTATTAATAATAATACTAAAACTAGCACCACCTAGCACTCAAGTACATATAAGTTGTCTCAACACATATTGTGTTAGTGCAACCACCTCAAAATAAGATCATTCCTTCAAGAAATATCATAGACACATACTCATATCATGCAATAAATCAAACATTCAAAAAATCTATAAACATACCATGTCAGATAAGCCAAATAGACGACATAATCAAACTCATACCTCAATGTATCTTAAGGGATGCCATCACATTTGCACAAGTCAATCCATATTAATACGAAAAAATATCACAAATATATCAACTCATACCTAACTATAATAACCATAACCATATGCACATGGTGATATGTATTAGCACGCTACATAGAATATCAAGATCTTAAATGAAATAATCATAATCATCATTCATATGACCGCAATGCATATAACAACAAGTTACTATCATTCATGATTATCTAACACATGTGCATATGACCACACTGATTAACTAGCATATATCATGTATATATAACCATAACAACAATAGATGATAGGCATGCACATAGCCACAAAGCATATAAAAACCATTAACCAGCATACATGCATACCCAACATACAAACTTGCATGACGATCTTCTCTTACCCCAAGGTCCAGTGTTGCAACCATGCTTTGATGATTTGCATCTCCTACTCTATTCAACCAACATATCAGCATCATACATGATAAAATAAACTATGACACTGGATACATACATGACAACCATAGTCACTACCATGCATGCACTCGAACGACATGCATGCATAACAATCACATTCCCCCCATCGATTCCAAGTGTTGATCCATGCTCTGATACCAATCTGTAACACCTCCATCCATATCTACCCACTTTAACAGGCCTTCCCGAGTTAAACATGATCTAATGGCTACCATGACATGACTCAACCTCATATATAACCTTAAGAAAATGGAGTCGATAAAACAAGACCTTACTGACCTTCCTCTGGAGCTACAAGACCCACAGGAGCTAAAACACCCATCCAGGTGCCCAAACCCTGAGTCAGATTTCTTTTTCACTAACAAAATTCCTAGTTGCATGCACAAGCCTACATATGTGCAATTTTATGCCTCCACTTGCTCCCATAAGCCTGCAAGGGAGATACGACAGTCTCTTTCAGCTTGTTTTGTGCCTGCTACCACGAGATTTGAGCCACTTTTTTAGGGCTAGTCTCTATACCACTGCCTAGAACTTGATGAGACTTTCCAAGACAATAAATGACACAAGGATAAAATCTCTAACACAAAACTTAGTCAATAAATTGACCTAACCAAGCCTAACCATGATAGACATTTCTTCAAACACATGGTGAACATGAGATCTATAGGCCATGAATTCATATTTGAACATAAATATCTAAAACTTATCTAAGGTTTACCAAGAAGGACTAATGCCCTCTCACAATAGCTACAATAATACTAATTAGTTCATGCATTCATTAAACATTCATTTATCAATCAAACATGATAAGGTCCATAACTTGAATATATTATAGAACCATGCTAATAATCATCATATAACCAAGTAATCAACAATAATAGAACAACCATTAAATCCACATAATAACAAGTACATATACTCATAAAGACAAGAGTAAATTAGCTCTTATTAGCCATATGCAAAAGCCAATCAAGTTAGGGACTTCCACGTACCACCCAACTATAGATTGGGCTGAACCAAATCTTTCTTTCATCCAATCACCCTCATGCCATATTCCAAGCATGAATGTGGGATCGCATGGAAAAACCCAATCCATAAACAACCAAGGAAATCTAGAGGTTAAACCACCTCCACCCTCACACTATCGTGACCTCACCTAAACTGGTACCGAGATCACAAAACTAAATCGAGATTGTATGCCTAATAATCCCTTCACCATCCCTTGAGGAATTTTCATGTCTCCACCCAGCTATTGAGGGCTTCCCTAAGAAAACCACTCCACCCCCAACCCTTGGGATTTTCCTGAGACACCTCACTCAGATCCAAAACCTTTTGGA
This sequence comes from Pinus tabuliformis, assembly GCA_031772625.1. Lineage (NCBI taxonomy): Eukaryota > Viridiplantae > Streptophyta > Pinopsida > Pinales > Pinaceae > Pinus > Pinus tabuliformis. The sequence continues at coordinate 981,524,196 of CM062818.1, read as the reverse complement.
AATCCAAATCTCAACCCATAATGAATCCCATCACACCACGGCTATCCATAAATCGCAAGGAAAATATAAAACAATTGTCGAAACCCGACAAAACCGATGCCAATCACAACAAACGAACCAAATACACACATGTATATACCATGCATGCATAAACTAGCCAGGAAATCATACATGCAACCTTTTACCTACAAGTATTCCTACTGAAGCCACTTGATCCAACTTTTACTTGATATTTACTTTCATTTAATTTCCTTGTCCTTTCTTTGCTTTCCTTTTGCTTCCTTTGCTTGCTTTCTTTCCTTCTCCTCTCTCAAAATAATTCCAAAAATCTACTAAAAAAGGCATCAAGTTGATGCTCTGATGTCTTTTTATTATTGATGCCTCTAATTTCTTATTTTCCCTTCAATTTTTCTCTCATGCAAATTTGTGACTCTTCACCTTCATTTTCTCCTATTTTCCATTATTTTCATAAATAAACTGCCAATTAATGCCTCTTTTCCCTTTTAATTCCTTTTCCAATTTCCCTTAGCCATAATAAACCAAATGAACACCCGATAGAATTTTTTCCCAACATTCAACTTAGAATACATGTCCCATGACCTTGGTCTTGTTTTTTTCCTTTATTAACTTTATTACAAGAACTTTTAACCCATGGTTGTTACATTTTTATTGATAAATATTTCAAAACCAATATATTTGTTGTCGAACCTCACACCCTTATGCATAAAATATTAGGTCCCAAGTGTTTGTGGTGCAATATGTTCCAAAGCTTGAAGTGTTGGAGGACATGCGAGCCTTTTTTATTCTCTGAGGCAGTGGGTTCAGGGTCTTCGTCCTTCAATCTTGAGCTTGAGTTGAAGCTTGAACATTTTCTTGTACCTATAACATGCTCCACAACCACCATATGTACAAGATATTCAAACATCATTTCCTATGTTACCATATGGTCCTTCAAAACATGATGATCATTGAGGACCTATGATTATATGTCAGTGGGTTCAGGATCTTTATTGTTGCAGTTCTTAGATAAAGCTTGAACATGGTTTTTTAACATCTATCATTCTACTTGGTAGCTTATCCATCATACCTTACATTTCCATCAAGTCCTTGATATACCATCCCGAGTATATGCACAGAACCAAGGATGTGGAGGCAGATTTATTCTATAACTTACTGATCAACAGTACTTTAAGGTTAAGATGGGGCTTGGACATGGGACAAATATCTTTGTAGAACTTATCAAATTTCACCATTTGCTGCACTTCTCACTTGGGCATGATTGCATGGATCTTAACATATAGGGAGACTCAAAAATCATTGTAAATTGGTTCAATAATATTACTATTTGTCATGCACACACTCTCAGAAATATTCGGGATGAAGTGAACATGTTCAAAGCTCAGTTTAATTCTATTTCTTGTCAACACATTTATAGGGAACATAACTGTAGTGTTGACGAGCTTTCCAAGGAGGCCACGCTACTTCCTCGAGGAGAGTGGATGATACAGGAACAAAGGGGTACAAATGAGTACCGATACTATCACAGGCCATATATTGATCAGACATATCACAGGGCAAAGAGTCCCTAATTTTTGAGTGTTTTTTTGTTGATCATGCACAGACTATACATATGTATATATTTGTTTCAATATGTTTTTTTGTTTTATCTCCAGACCTTATAGAAAGGACATCGCCCTGCATGGTGAATGTTAATATTGTAGATAGCAGCTATGTTATATAATTTATTAGACTCAAAACTAAACACCCTGCGTGGTGAAGACTGATATATGCATCTTTTCTGACAAAACTGAGCACCATTTTTTATTATGGCTCATAGAGATGGCAAAGGGCCAATGAAGCATATGCTGAAACACATCTACTACATGTAATTTTTCAAATATAATGAAAGATTACAATTTTTCCAGTGGAAAAAAAAGTAATGATGTTGTCCACTAAATTATTCTTCTTGGATATAGGACATTGTATACACAATTAAAGAAACTTTGAAATTTTATTTAAAAAAATAAAATTAAATAGCAAATAGTTGGAGAAATGGTTAAAGCAAGTGTGAATATTTCAAGCTAGTGAGCTTTTCTAGTATGTTGGTTGTCAATTCTAGGTCAAAAAAATCCATATGAATACAATATTTGAATCCCCTAAAAGATCTTCTCCTAGTTAGACCTATATGGGAAAAACCTAAATCATGTTCAGAATACTCAACCACCATCCACAAATTGTCAGGAAATAATATCACAAGCAATTTCGTGCACAAATAAATGATTTTGACTAAATCATGATTCTCTATTATCAAGAGTGTTTCCTAAAATTTCAAAATTCCATAGAATAAGTTTTTAAAGAAAGTTTAAAATAAGTTATACACTATAGTCAAACTGTGAGAGATAAACAATACATGTGTAAACAATACTATAAAAACTACTCCTCTTGTATTGTTTGTACTATAAACAATACATGTGTAATAAGGATATAGAACATAAGTTTCCAAAACCTAATAACAATGACAGTGAGGGTATATTTCTAGAGAAAAAATCCAATTGAAAAGTTGTACAGAGTGAGGATATTGGAGGAAAAATGATTAGTAAATACTCCAAAGTCAATTGAATGGAATAACTACCTTCAAAGGCTTACATTCAATGGCACCTAGGGGAATAATGGAAACAAATTACATAAATAATTTTCCATTTAGAAGAAGAACATGAATATTATGGAAGTATATTGTTGTATGATTCCTATGAGGAACTTAGGAGGACATAAATTTTTATTTTCTAGTCATTCATTCCATTTGGTTGCTCGTGTTTCAAAATTTACATTTAATATTGTTGTAGAGAGGACTTCTTAATGATATTTATATATTATTTATAGGTTATCTATAGTTGAATATACCTTTATTTTTTTATCATTAGAATTACCTATCAATTTCTTGTAAAATGATGGAAATATGTTTCAATCATGGAAACTATCGCTTGACAATCATGGAAAATATTACATAGCTAACCATTTCTACTGTACCATTATATTCAAGGAAGCATAATAAGAGCCATGAGAAAAAAATTCATTACACACGCATTTAAGTAATTTCAAACCACACCAATAATAAAGTAGAGACTATTTTTGAAGAAAATCGAGGGTTCAAAAAATGCTTCTAATAAAATTGGGAGGCAATAAAACATTTTTTGTATGCAACTAATGTTAGTCAAAGTTTAAATTGAAAAGTACACCAACTAAAATTTACCTTTTAAACTTCCACACAAAATATCAAACAACATAACAATTCAATTCCAAAATCCTTCTTTGAAATCAAGAGCATATAACCTCAATAATCAAAGAGTTGGGACGCTTAAAATTCAGAACTAAAAAAAGGATGAAAAAATATTGTTTGGATAAAACATCCTAGAAGCAAAACGTAATGTTATTGGCTTATTTGGATAGTTCTGCATGGACTAAAGAGTCAACTTAAACATACCTACAAAAAGCCCAACATTAGATATGAAAAAACATAGAAACACTCTGTCGAAAGTTTTGATGGCAGTATTTCACTTTATCACATAAAACATGCTCCAACTCAATACACCATATTTTCAAATACTATTACTTCATCTAAGATTCAATTCAATGTACCTTAATTCAAGTTGATATAGATAACTAATCTAGAAAAAACCCAAACTACCAAAACTGCCAAAATATCAAGTTGTTCAACGTTACTAAACACCAACATATCAAGTAAAGAAATTTCAACTTGGATAAACATTAAAATATAGGAAATCTTCTAGGGCCTTGTTTGACAGGCAGTCAGTGTGTACAAGTTAATATTTCAAACTACTCAAATCAAACAAACAAAATCAGTTACTAAACATTGTAAACTCTCTTGGGAGTTATTTTCATGAGCATTGAAATATTTCTTAAACCATATCAGGCGCTAGCATTAAATTTTTTATAGGTTTAATATATTTCCTGCTATGTGCTGGCCTAAAATAATGATTATTTTATTTGGGGCCACTATGCATAGGGAGATGAAATTAACCTAGTAATATAAAATTCTCTTGAAATTGTCTTTATAATTATCTCTTTAAGCATACATTGACTTATGCGTAAACAACCCAAAACTTATTTAAGATGACATGACATAATTAGAACAATTTACTCTTGCAAAATAGATTGGTTTTACAAAGCCATTTTTTACTAATGTGTAGTGAAAAACGTTCAAGCAATTCTAGTTGGGTAAGTGAATTTGAATGGCCATCACTCATGTTATTTTCTATTTTCTTAGCTCATTTTAGGGGTTTTGAAGTGGAAATAATTGATATATTTGAAACATATTACATGAAATCTTGGAACATCTCTTAGGAGGGTTACACAAAAAGTCTTGCCAAAAGTTTCTTTTGGTAGTATTTTATCCTATTTTCCTTAATCATTGCTTGAAGCAAGTGGTTTAGATTTCAATGTTTTGAACACCTCTGCCTATTTCTTAGACTCTTCTTATTATGACTAGTTTGAAGTTGAAGCATCAAATCTTGTAAATTATCACCCATCGTTAAAACTAACATGTGGAATTAGCATAGTCAAAGGTAGAATTAAGTATCAATAAAAAACAAAAACACTAGTTATCATTACCTAAATGTACTAGACTGAGATGCATTAGGAATCAATTTTGCACTCCCACATGGTATCTATATTGTACCACACGTGTTAGTCATGTTGACTTGAATCTGTGGTAATTTATTGAACATTGATAAAATTACCCCATATTACCTTGGCTACTAGCTTGAATATCCTTTTTATTATCCAACGTTCCATCTGATGGGTGGTGTTGAAACCTCTAATTGTTGTAATAGATGGTAATGGAATAAAAAACACAAACCAACTCTCTGGCAAGCATTTGGCTTCAATGCTGGAGAAAATAGGGAAGCCACTTGAGCCATCTCAAGTCAATAGCTCAAGTGGCTCCCCTTCTTAGTAGGATGGATATTTTCACAATTTATTGACATTATCCTCAATCTTTTCTAATTTAAAATGTGCATCCAAATTTTCCACCTATCCATTTTGGGTGTGCATATTAGTTTTTGTGGTAGAAAAATATTAAATAATAATAGAAGTGATGCTCCGCTACTGCTTTGATCACCATGAAGCTTAAAGTTTTCAATGTTTGAAGAGGTCAAAACACAAGTAAACTAGGAACTCAGTTGGAAATCTAGAGGTTAAGAAGACATGAGGACTAAAATAGGTAGTGGATAATAAAAATTTGTCAAAGAACGCAATCCGTAGAAAAAGAAGCAAGCAAGGAAGTACATATCTGGGCAACAAGAAAGAAGGAAACAATTCGATTATAAGGCAACTAAAAAAATCCATGTTCAAGCATTCTTATCATGTCAATGTTTTCTAGTCCAGAGGAGTCTAGGTGATTGGTAATTGAGAGTATCCTCAAAGAAGTTAAGAAATGATAAACCAAGGGGAGTATCATCCTAGTTCTATCCCAAGAATGCTCATAACAGTTGCACCAAAAGAAACATTTTGAATGACACAATATATTCAGATTAGCCAGTGAATAATTTGACGGTAATGTAGAATGATGGATAAGCTAAATAGTAGCATAATGGAAGTTAAGAAACAATTTCATGATTTTGTTGAGGCCTGCAAAAGCAAGAAGAAAAGATAGTACCATCCTAGTTCTCTCCCCAAGTATGTTCATTACACTTGCACCAGAAGAAACATTTTTAAGGATATGAACACCGTCAAAGAAAGCCCAGGGAGTATTTTTATCTATGGGTGTAGGGGCATGCGGTCTCCCAGGCCGAGGTCTGGTGGGCTCGGGAAATTCGTGGAAGGCAGATATAATCTAGGCCAAGATATGTGTCCATCTAGTTGCTCTGTCATAAAAAATAATCGAGTTTCAAGCCAACCAGATATGCCAGCATATAAGTAGGGGGAGGCATAACTGCTTTGTACCTCAATGCAAATTGTACCAATTTTCCCAGGCTCGGCAAATATTTTCACCCTCCCATTTACCAGACAATTGGATCAAGGAGGAGACAATCTACCAGAGATTTCCCTGAATTTCACATTGAAGAAATAAGTGTTCTGTCGATTCAGATGATTGTTTGCATAAGACACACCAGTGAGGGCCATGGAATGCACAATGTGATAGTGATTCCCCCGTGGGCACCTTATTTCTGAGAACACACCAAAAGAAAAGTTTTGTTCTCCAGGGAGAACTAAGCTTCCAGATGCTCTTCCACCACTCAGGTGTCTGTTCAGGTTGTTTGTGCGATATGAGACCGAGATAACTAGCCTTTGGGGTATATATTCCATTCTCTACTAGGAACCAAACAAGTTCATCAGGTCCCTCCTTAATCCTGATGTGATATTCACTCAGAGCATTTATATAATCTTGCCACTCTTGGTGCTATTAAGGAGGAATGTCAAGTTGTTGGGCAGATTTCCATCCTTGTGAGAAAATGGTGGTGTTCGTATGATCAACTATGTGTGCAAAGACCTTTATATCTTGTAAATTGAGGAGCTGAATGAGATCTCTCGGTAGCTGGAATCTTCATCCCCCCCAGTCTAGGGATCTAGTCCTATTCGAGCTTTTGATCCATCATTTATTCTCTAGACTAGATTGTTCCAAATGATTGGAAGGGAGTGCAAAAGAGCCTTCCAAACTGATGATATTCTTGTTCTTGGCCAGCTAGGCATGCGAACCCAATCCATGATTGGGAGAGGCCAAATGTACTTGTAATAGGAGACAGAGGTCCAAAGATTCTACCCAGTCAATAATATCCAACCCATTTTTGCAGCCAAGGCTTGTGCAAATAGAGCTAGCTCTTTTAGGCCCCAACCTCCCCATTTTTTGGGCAGAGCAATCTTGGGCCAACTGACCCAAGCAAAAATATTTTTATCTTGTTGACCATTCCAAAGGTATCTGCTACATATCTATTGAAGACGGGCAAGGATATTCCTGGGGATCCATGCCAAAGCCATCCAGAAAACAGGAGTGGCCTCCAGTACAAATTTAATGAGCACTAGTCTACCTGCTTTGGATAAGTATCTATGACACCAATTAGAGAGCTTTTTTTCAAACGTGGTAACCAGCCAGACCTAGTCTACTATTTTTTGGCTAAGGGGTTTGATCCAAAATCCCAGGTATTTGAAGCCACGATCAAGGGGGAGGATACAATAAGCAAAGTGGTGCTAACTGAGTAGTTCAACATCATTACTATTTTGTAAGTAATTCTTTCAATTGTGCATGCAGTGGCAGTTTCCTAGATCCAAGGAGAATTATTTAGTGCAAAACATCATTACTATTTTATAAGTAATTTATTGTATTTTTTTAGCTAGAATAGTATGATAAATAGCACCTCAAATTTAAGTTAATGCATAACATGTCAAACCTTTATGATTATCTAATATGGTTTAACACACCCACACATGTGTGTGCATGTGTTATATAGTGATGTTAGTAGATGGAGATAGGGATATAGGTATATAGAGAGATAGAGCTAGTTGTGGTATAGTTGTGTATAGCTAGAGAGAAGGGAGAATGGGGATAGAGATATATGGAAATAGAGTGAGTATAAGTAGTATTAGCAGTATGAGTATAAGCGGTATAAGGGGTATGAGTATGAGTATGATGGATGGTATGGATGGGTACTTATGTTATCAGTTAAGAGAGAGTATGGTTCTATCTTTCATAAGCTAAGATAGGTTGGGTGGTATTGGTCTGTCTAATAGAATTCATTCATTGGAGATAGGTTAGATGGGATTATAGATATGTGGGATTGGGGTTGTTGTAGTTCCAATAGAGAGTAGCTTAGAGTAATCCTTGGAGTAGCCAGATCTCATGTCTGATCTGTTTGTAGTAAACCTCTTTGTTGTTGTCTTTACTGAGGTAGATGAGATCTTTTATCTAAGTAATCCCATACAAATCCCTATGATGTTTCTGATACAAGTGGGTCCAGTGGGAGGGAAGTAGTGTATATCAATCCTTCTTCAATGCTTCTATTATATACATAATTATTCTTTAGCAGTTTCTTCCCTCATTGACCAACTTGCTTGTCTTGATGGACCCTCAAACAAAAAGTTAGCCGGTAAATTCAATCCTTCTTCAATGCAACTAGTATATATGTAATTATGGCTTTCTAAATGATATACATAATAACACCATCTCATAATTGATCAACTAATTGATTTATTTGTTCTTCCCTTCCCTGTGATAAGTGAGGCTTGGAGGACTTGGGCTTGGGTCCCTTCCCTAGTGGGCTAGCAAAAGGATTAAGTCGAAAGGTTTCTAAGCTTCTGTTGGACTTGGTGGTGAAGTTTCAAGGTTATAGCCTTATGGTGATAGGTTCCAGGTTCAAGGTCCAGTCATTAGTGTACTTGGCATGGTTGGTGATGAAGAAAGAAGTTTGAAGGTGACATGAAAAGCTAAGACTCTTGGCTCAAGACTTTTGTAGATAGGTGACATGCTTCTTTCTGTTGAATGACTTAATGGGTTCAAGGTTCCTAGTTACAAGGTCGAGGTTTAAAGTCAAAAGGATTCATTTTGTGGGACTTGTTGATTCTGGTGATGAAGGCATAAATCAAGTTAAGGCATAAGTTTGAAGGCTACTATGAAAAGGGTAAATACATCATCTGTTGGACTTGGTGATGGAGGAAGAAGAAAGGGCTAAAAGTTCATGGTTACAGGCATCTACTGAGAGGTGCCTAGTTCAATACTGGTTCAATCAAGGCTTCTTTGTACTTGGTTAGGCTAAAGTTGTCTAAAGGGCTTCTGGCATAGGTTGGGGTTGGTGAGTTTGTTGATGAAGGCTCTTCACTAAAGGGTAAAGGTTCCAAGGTTCAAGTCTTATCTCTGTGGAACTGGATTTTGTGGGACTGACTCTTGTTGGAAAAAGGTTAGAAGCATATGTTGGACCTGTTGGACTTGTTGGACTTGCTAGACTTGATAAGCTAAATGTGAGAGGAAGAAGGGTAATGGCATATGGTTCCTCCTGTTTAAGGTATTCTGGCTTAAGGTTCAAGGCAAAAGGGTGAAGGTGAGATAAAGGCTTTGTGATCTAGGCTTAAGGTTGCTCCTGTTGGACTTGATGAGGTTGAAGGTTCATTTTTATAGGCTTATTCTTTCCTTCTATTAACCTACCTATTGTACTTGGCTAAAGGTTTTATGAGGTTCAAGGAAAAAGGATAAAGGTTCAACACCATATTATCAACCAATGATTTTTTTATTAGTTTTTTCACCTTCATCGTTATTGCGATAATGGTCTAATCGTCGCAACACATTTTTTTAAATTGGTGGGGTTATCGATCTTGCGACAAATTTCCCATAGCCTAAACGTCACAACTATGGCATGTACGTTGCAACATATTTTGTAAAATTAGTTGGGTTGTTGGTCTTGCGATGGGATTTCCTACGGCCTCAACTTCACAAATATGACATGTTCGTCTCAACACACTTCATAACTTTAGTGTGTTCGACGGTCTTGTAGTTAATATCCCACATCCCAAACTTCTCAACTATGCCATGTGCAACGCACCATATTTAGTAAAATTAGTGGGGTTGTCGCTCTTGTGATGAAATTTCCCATGGCCTCAATGTCGCAACTACAGCATGTTCATCATAAGGTACTTTGTAAAATTAGTGGTATCACTAATATTGTGACAATATTTCCCACAACCTGAATGTCGCAACTACGACATGGTCATCAAAACATACATTGAATAATTAATGGTGTCGTTGGTCGTGTGATGGGAGTTCTTGTGGCCTAAACGTCACAACTACCAACATGGTCATCACCACATACATTGTAGAATCAGTGGGATTGTCGGTCTTTTGACGACCTTTCCCATGCCTAAATGTCGCAAGACCATTACAGATAGGATGTTTAGTGGTCAGAATTAAGACATGTCTTGCGACGACCTTTCCAACACCTAAAGGTCGCATCTATGCCAAGTTTTCGTTGGTCTTCCGACACTAATTTCGACGGCACAAAGAGGTTGTCTTTCCATTGGACTTGTGATGCAATTACCGTCAAAATTCTTACAATTAAGGATATGTCAAAAAAATTACTGTAAAATGTACGATGTTTCACGAAATCTATTTTTGTCATTATAGCTACGAATGATCATCGCAAGAAAGACAAAGAGCCATCAAAAATTGATTCAATATTTTGTAGTGATGCGCTGTAGTCGTGGGTTCATGCCCCACTGTGGGTGTCACGCCCCTACACCTGCGGTAGTCTTCCAACCGCTTGTAGCGAGGTGCGGCACCACCGAACGCTTTCTTTTTAACAATACTAACGTTCGTGGACTACGCCTACTCCAACATTAACATACTTAGTTTGTGTTTCGCAACCAAGTAAAAGCATTATCCTTTATACTTTAATGAAGCCCATACTCATTCATTATCCATATGCAATTAACCGAGAACAACAATTGCAAACAAGTATAAAGGAGGGGCAACTCCCGAAAAGTCTACCCAACAATATATTATAACAGTTTCTTCAATAATACATCATCAAGTATACTTGGCAAAACTCCAAGTCTGTACTTAGAATAATTACAAAACAGGCTTAAACTGCCTTTACAACATCCATGCCAACCTTACACGGTAGGAGGGTGCTCACCCAAGACACCTGGAACTCCCCCTTAAGTCTTGCACGATTCTGCACTTATTCCGCACCTTGAACACACCTTGTCCACCCTACGACTGACTCACGGTAATCTGGAGCACACCTCACAAGTGGAGCGCATGAGATATGTGCACTCCTCTTTATTTCTGTGCACTTCCTTTACCCCTGCGTCCTTTGCGTAGAAGATGATGCGAAGTTCGTTGGTGATTATGAATTCCAAGCTCCATATACTTATATCCATTCCAACGTGACTTTCATGGGGTGTGCAGCCCCATGGATGACCCCCACAAAGCGCCCATAATACATGTGTACATGTCTTATTACATGTCGGTTCCATGTTTCTTTAACATCGCATATAAAGGTGTTCCTGTCCATACTTAGTCGCATGAGTATCCTTTGTTTCGTCGCACTTATTGTTGCAACCTTGTCACACTTCTACCGCAGCTCGTCGCACAATCATTTGTCGCGCGCCCGTCATGCGCCCATCGTGTGCCCGTGCCCGGTGCCCGTCGCACAATCACCTGGAGGCCTTACATTCTCCTCCACCTGAAATCGTTGTCGTCCTCGACAACATATCATCCCGGTAGCCATCCACCAAGATCATCACTCAACTGTGATGTGAACTCATCTTCGCAAGGCAAACATCCTTGCAACATATGTAGAGACTCTTCTCCACTATGTCCCGGCTTAATGACCAACTGCCACCAAGCTCACCATACCAAGGTATGTCATCTCGATCCATATGTCATCATGTGAACCTCTGTCATGATACTCCAGCATAATGCCAACACATTTCTGTACACTTCGCGACCCCATGTCTGAACCAGTTGGGTAGCTAATCCAACCATCATGCCCAATCCATGAGAGTGAACATCCTCATGTCATCATCAGTTGTTCCTCAAACATCTGCCACATCCTTGACTCATCAAGAATCTATTTCCACAATCCATGCTCAGGTCCATGGAACTCCATCCATCTCATCTGCAACATGTCATCATCAATCATACCTGCTCCATATGCTTGAGGGCTCACTGCCATGAGCAGCTAACAATGAGCCCATCTTCTTACTCATCTAAGAAGATGTAGAGGGAGTAGAGCCTGAAGGCTCTCCCTCACTAATCAACTCGATCCACCTATCAGGATCCTCAATCTCCATCCTTTGTAGATAAGCAACCCGGTCTTCCTTCTGGACTTCCGGCCTCACATATACCTCATCATCATCATCCTCCACCAACTCTAGCCTTCTTGTCAAATCCAAGATGCTTTTTGAGAGTGATCTAATGACCAATGACTGCTCCACAAGCTTTGCCTCAACAGTGGACAACCGCTTGTTCACCTTCTCCTTATCCTCCATTTGCATCGCTCCCACTTTACAATCAGGCCTTGTTGCACCAACGGTAGGCACACCGATGGGCACATCTTCCCTTCCATCATAAATGTAGAGCTTCTTCAAATGTGGTATAATCATAGCATCGAATTGTTTCATAAACTCCATCCCTAATATAGCTTCGTAGTCATCAATCCGCACTATAGTGAAGTCCACCTTTCCGGTCCATTCACCAAGTGTAGTGTCCACTTTCTCAGCTATACCAAGAATGTCCATAGGAGGAGAATTCACTGTCTTCATTTGTGCCTTTGCCGGTACAAACTTCAGCCCAATTCTTCTCGCAGTATCTTCTCCCATGAAGTTGTGAGAAGCCCCACTATCCACCATAGTGAGTACACTAGTACCTCCAACCTTCATTCAAACATACTCTAACTTGTTTCTTTCTGGGTCTCTCTTAGAGACTACTTCTGTAGTAGCAGAAGAACCAAGTATCTGCATCATCCCCACAGAAGCATCATCATTCTTTTCCTCGGATTGTGCCACAGCAGCCACCTTCGGTTTAGAGGGACAATTCTTCACCATGTGTGGTCCTGCACATATCCAACACTTCAAAGGCTTCTTTGTCTTCGAACCATCATCTGCTTTCGAAGCACCATCATCCTTCTTCTCTTTTGGCTTTTCGGACTTCTTCTTCTTATCATCAGAAGTCTCATCAAAGTGATCCACCAACCTATCAACCGCAGCAAAAGCTTATTCAAGTGTTCTAATCTTCTGCCTCCTTACCTCATTGCGTGCCCAAGGCTTCAATCCCATAATGAAGTTGAACACCTTGTCTTTCTCCGCCATGTCAGGGAGTTCCAAAGCTGCACTTGAATACTCTCACTGATATTCTTGTAGGCTTCCGGTTTGCTTTATGTATTTGATCTTTGTCCTTGCTTCCCATGTATCGTCTTGAGGACTAAAGTGGGTCTGCAAAGCCTTCTTCAAGTCACTCCACGAAGTGATGTCATCAACACTGCCATTGACAATTTGATCCACCCTCCTTCGCCACCACATCTTAGCATCCTTTGTTAGGAATTGAGTAGCCACCTTGACTTGTGTTTCACCATCAACCAAGTTCAACCGGTCCAAGTACTGCTCCATGTCCCACAAGAAGTTGCCAAGAGTTTTTTCCTTCCTTGTACCATCATAAGACTTCGGTTCTTTGACCTTCATATGAGGCACTCCTCCACCTGAGTTATGCCCCACGGCCTTCTTCACAACCGCAAGCTCATTCTTTGTATCTTCAAGAGTCTTCTTCAAGTTCACGATCTCTGCAAGTCCTTGATCCCTTGATTCCTCAACCTCTTTGACCCTTAGTTCAAGTTGTGCACACCTAAGATCAGTGTACTCATACTGTGTCTTGAGCTCATCGTTCTGTGTTCGGAGTTCATCGAGTTCTTCTTTCAAAGAAATCTCCATACTCTCTATCTTTTCCAACACCTTTTCAATGAACCCAATAGTAGTATCCTTCTCATCATGACTAGACCCAGCCTGAGACCCAGCTGCCATTTCGACCAGCTTCTTCTTCCTTTGTGATCTAGTCTCGACCATTCAACAATTCCACCGAGTATCCTGCAACCTAAACCAACCCTTGTTCCACTTCGTGTGAAACGGCTTCCTTCACCTGCAAGTACCCTTATCACTGCCACGAGCAACCTTTGCTCACCAGCTCCGACCGAGCTCTAATACCAACTGTCACGCCCCTACACCTGCGGTAGTCTTCCAACCGCTTGTAGCGAGGTGCGGCACCACCGAACGCTTTCTTTTTAACAATACTAACGTTCGTGGACTACGCCTACTCCAACATTAACATACTTAGTTTGTGTTTCGCAACCAAGTAAAAGCATTATCCTTTATACTTTAATGAAGCCCATACTCATTCATTATCCATATGCAATTAACCGAGAACAACAATTGCAAACAAGTATAAAGGGAGGGGCAACTCCCGAAAAGTCTGCCCAACAATATATTATAACAGTTTCTTCAATAATACATCATCAAGTATACTTGGCAAAACTCCAAGTCTATACTTAGAATAATTGCAATACAGGCTTAAACTGCCTTTACAACATCCATACCAACCTTACACGGTAGGAGGGTTCTCACCCGAGACACTTGGAACTCCCCCTTAAGTCTTGCACGATTCTGCAGTTATTCCGCACCTTGAATACACCTTGTCCACCGTACGACTGACTCACAGTAATCTGGAGCACACCTCACAAGTGGAGCGCATGAGATATGCGCACTCCTCTTTATTTCTGCGCACTTCTTTTACCCTTGCGTCCTTTGCGTAGAAGATGATGCGAAGTTCGTTGGTGATTATGAACTCCAAGCTCCATATACTTATATCCATTCCAACATGACTTTCATGGGGTGTGCAGCCCCATGGCCGACCCCCACAAAGCCCCCATAATACATGCGTACATGTCTTATTAGATGTCGGTTCCATGTTTCTTTAACATCGCATATAAAGGTGTTCCTGTCCATACTTAGTCGCATGAGTGTCCTTTGTTTCGTCGCACTTATTGTTGCAACCTTGTCGCACTTCTACCGCAGCTCGTCGCACAATCATTTGTCGCGCGCCCGTCGTGTGCCCGTGCCCGGTGCCCGTCGCACAATCACCCGGAGGCCTTACAGTGGGTGTCTAAGTTCTAGTGAAGTTGAAGTTGGTGCATACTCTCTCAAAATCAAACTTGTTAACTAGACCTAAGGGGTCTTAGAATTTACCAAAGGGAGTTGGTTCCCTTGATCAAAATTAAGATAATTTAGGAAATATTTATAGTTCTCATGTAATTGTAATTAGTTCTAGGAGAGAATCTAGGTATTTCTTTTAGTTTTTTATGAGTTAGCATTTCATTTCCACGTAATATTTTTATTTGGGCTATTGTTAAGAGGTTAGGATATTACTTGAGTTTAGGTGAGATTTTCCCCAAAAAAATAGAGGACTTGATTCCACCATGAATTGATTCCTTTATGAAATTGTATAAAATATCATTATACAGGGTAGGGTATGAGAGAGTAGGAGTGTGAGTAGGAGTGAGAAATCAAAGAAAGGATGTAGGACCTAGAAATGTCCGAGAGAGTAAAGAGAGGGTCCAATTAATTTTACAATTATGCCATATTTGTAAATTTGGTGTGAATGAAAATTGTATAAATATATGTATCTAATCTATGTGTTTTGATTTGATATGTATATTCCCTTTAGATGATGAGTCCATAAAATAGTGGAAACACTTTAATCCTCGCAAGTGAAGCCGATTTGAGGAACTGAACTAGTAAAGGATCCATTGTTGTTGATTTATCAATGATTGGGTGAGGAGAACAAATCTCTATTGTGAGTGATAAAGTGTTGTAGTTGTACGTGAATACCCTATATAATGAGACGAATCCGAGTTGAGTGCGTGAATGATGGGTCCTAAAGAGTCTCTCATATGTAAGCCTTTGTAAACAAGGGAATTTGGGGTTCAACCCTTATTAGTGTTGAATATGTCTTCTATAAATAGTGGTGAAATTTGAGTTCAGCCTTACGAGAGTCGAAAACAATTAATGAAAGTCCCGTCAGTTAGCGGGATGTCAGATTCTGGAGGCGAGGTTCTTGGTCTCTGGACCTTCGGGTGGTGGAGAAATAAATTGTGTGATAAAATGTTTATCATCATAATTCGATACCACATTCATCTATGGGAATAGGCCCAAGGGATGTGAATATTCCCATTTGCTTCTTCGTCCACTGTTGAAACCACTAAGCACTCCACTGCCGAAACTGTTGAGTGCTTTATCGCTGAGACTATTGTGCAATATGTTAACTAACCACCTCGACCTCGACCTCGACCTCGATAGATAGAAATATTGGCATTAACGACCTCGACCTCGATAGAAATATTGGCATTAACGACCTCGACCTCGACCTCGACCTCGACCTCGATAGAAATATTGGCATTAACGACCTCGACCTCGACCTCGACCTCGACCTCGATAGAAATATTGGCATTAACGACCTCGACCTCGACCTCGATAGATAGAAATAGAGCATTGCCATTAAGTGTTGTGAAGACATGCCAGAGCTGATTTTAATGAAGTAGAGCTTCCATATTAAAGAATGTCGGCTTCGTTTTGGATGAGTTTCTATAGAAAGAAGTAAGGGTGATTTGGTGCTACTCATCCTTAGCACCTTTAGTTTGTGTTTATGGTCACCGCATTGGAACATATGTAACAAACACAGGTATTTAGGTGGAGTTAAGCCGGCATATAAAGTCTTGTGTATCTTGCGAGAAGTGCACATTATTGGAGCTGTTGGTAATGTCTCCTTTGGGGAGTTATGGGGAGCCTTAACAATGTTGTGCATGGATACAAATCGATCTGCCTTTATGATTTTAAGCGATTAGAAAATGATCTCACACAATAAAGTGTATAAGGATAATTTTAAAGATTATTTTGAAGAATAAAAATAATATTAAAAATAGTATTATTTTTAAATTTAAAGATAAGTTGTGGGATGATAAAGAGTTAGAGGGAAAAAGGAAACTAAGGTATTATAAGAAGGTGATCAACCCCAATCTCAAAAACTAGAATTATCTTAATGTTTTGACTAGTGTTAAGAATAAAATGAACATTGCTGAGATAAGAACTAATTCTCATGAGCTTCAAAGTGAAACTGGGTGTTGGTTAATTCCCAAAACACCTTGGGATGAAAGAGTTTGTCACCTTTCTGATACTAAGAGGGTTGAAGATGAAAATCATTTTCTCTTGGATTTCCCCGCTCTTACTCACATCTGTTCTAATTTTCAAAATATTTGCCATACTATCAACCTTTTGGACTTGTTAAGTAAGCAAAATTATGGTGATCTAGGAATGCTTCTCCCCCTTCTTTTCGATCATAGAAATACAATGTTAATGAATCTCAAGTAATATCTTATGGATCACAAAAGTCTTAGATCTAACAATATCTTACTTTCTTAAGGTCCAAGATACCATATTGCTCTTAGTGGGTATTAATCACCATCATCATCATCAACATAAAGAATGAGCAGGGTTTGATCTAGAGTATGAATTGGCTATTAGGATTGGGTTGAAAAGGATGCAGTGTGTGTCACAAGTGAAGCTAAGTAGACACAATGGTGCTCATGTGCCATAAAATTGAGTGAAACCCATCAAGCCCAATGCTTAGTAAAACAAAAAAAGAAGAAGGAAGTTTCATTGCATAATAGTAACATGAGAAACACTTTGATGTTGAGTCCGGAGCATTTAGTATAGAGAATTTGCAGGTAATAGGTCATAGTAGGCACTGGTACACATTCAATAGAGAGCATGTTCAAGGAACTTGTACACATAAGCCTACAAGGAGGTGTTATATTTGCAAGTGTAAGGGTTTTTGATGAGGGAGAAAGCACAATGAAATGTGTGTAGGAGGAGTAGACTACGATGGATTCAAAAGGGGGAAGGAGGGAGGTGGAATGAAGAGGGGACAAGAGCGTATAAGAAGTGATAGGTGGTGAGAAGAAATGGCAGGTGGGATGTTACTTGAATCGTGGCAGTTCCAAACTTTAGATATGTATGACAGTTTCAAACTTTAAATAAAAAGTGTACGAGTTCCCTTTAATGCTTCTAATAAAATATTAAATAATTTTAAAGTAATGCTAACTCCAAACTAACATTGAGCTGAAATTTGAATCTTATTGTCTTAATTTTTAATAAGAATCGTGAAAATCATTGTCTTTTACTTACGACAAAAAGTCAAAATTGAAACTTTGGATTAAAATTATTAAATTGGATATTTATATGAAAGCATTGGTTAAAACATTCAATACAATGGTTGGTCAATCAAAATTAATGTAAAGTCAAAACCAATTGATCGTTATCATCCCTGCACTTTCAAAAGCAGGGCCTAACAAAATTAACTTACAACAAACCTATTTAAATAAAAAAAAGATTGCGAGATATTATATTAAAAATATATAATACATGGACATCACCATCCAACATAAAGCCATGAAAACCATGTTTTATTTCTTTCATTATCTCTCAACTGGATAAAAAACTCTCATCATAAAATTGCCCCCCGCAACCTTTTAGAACTTTGAAAAAATCCCCACATCTAGGAAATTATAGTGCATTGTGTTCTCATTAATAAAATGTTATATATTGTAATTTTTCAAAGGCATTTTCCTTCAAAAACATGTATGTTACGGGAAGAAGATGGTCTAGTGAGATAATTATGTATATAAGAATGTGTGAATTTTGTTCAAGGAATACCAATAATCTCATTTTATGAAGTAATTAAGTAATTTTAATTAAAAATTAATTGTTTTATTAATTAAAAGTTAATATGCAATTATAAATTTAAAATAAAATAATTATTTTTTATCGTCTATAATGAGGGGAAATGATGTAGTGTTTATAAATTAATGTAATATTTAACTATCAATTTAATTTGAGAGAAATGTTGTAGTTTCCATAAAAATAAGCAATAAATTAAAAATTAATAATAATAAAATATAATATTAATTTAATCAAAAATAATAATAAGAAGTAAAAATAATAAAAATGTTGAAAAATGTAACAAGAAATTCTCAATTTGATTTTGCCTTGATTAAATTGAGAAAAATCGAATTTCCATATCAGGAAACAATTTGGATGCAGTTAACTTGTGTGATGTGGTTTGTCTCACCCAGTTTAATTAGTAAATTCAAGTTGGAGTAAGAGTTTAGTTAAGCATGTGTGATTGCTAATTTGTAGCAAGGTCAGTTATTTCAAGTTGTTTTCAATTAAATTAGTTCCACTTGTTGGAGGAACTAGTGAAGGTCAGTTGTGTAGTGAGACTTTAGTCTAACTCAATGATCATCTAGTTAACTCGTCAATCAGCCAAAAATAGCTAGTGCGTGTAGAGAATTTGAGGTCCCTCGCTGTGGTGGAGATTCCAAGGCAGTGTAGCATCAGTTGTAGACTAATCTTGAGTGTACAAGTGTTGCATGCAGTTAGATGATCAACCTTGGGAATTGCCCAAACAATTTGAGGAGTTTTCTAAATAATAGGGGCCTAAATTCTCAAGGAAATAGGAGCTCAAGCAGAGGCAAAATTTGACAAAGTCTCGGTCAGAGCTTCTCGGTGAGAAGAGAGATAGGTTATTCACTTGCGGGTTGTGCTCAATTGAGCAAAGAAATTGCAATAAATCTCTATTCATCAGATTAATGCAAGTAGACATCAGGGTTTTTAGTAGATTGCTTTCCCCTGGAAAAATATTGTGTTCATGTTTGTTATTTCTCATTGCATGTTTGTGATTGATGTTCTAAATTGTGAATTGAATTCTACAGAGCAGTAGAGTACGTTTGTGTCTTGTGATTTTGATTAAAATTTCATGAAAAGTTATAAATCTACACTATAATTTCTACAAAAGTAATAAATTAGTTCAATTCAATTTATTATATTGTAATGTTGTTTTTATTAATAAAATTACAAGCAATTTTCCATTGAAAAAAATCATAATATACATATCACATCAAAATAAATTTAGATAATAATAATTTATACTCATAACCATAAGATTTCAAAACTCATAATTCATAAAAATATAAAAACTTAATAAATTTAATTAATAAATACATAGTTAAAAATAAAAAATATTTCTCAATATAAAAAATGTAAAATAATATATATATATATGATTCATGCTTACCTATTATATTTCAAGAGCTTCATAATTAATTAATAAATATATAAAATTTCAGTATTTATAATTAACATTTTTTAAAGTTGTATTTATATATATCACTAATGTTGTGAATATCACATTCAAAAATTAAATTAAATTATTATTAAATATGTTAAAGAAAAATGTTGGACACACACACACACATGTATAATTAAGATTGTATTACTTTAAAATTTCAACATACATTAGATAAACATATCATTATTCATACAAAACTCAGTCTCAATCCGTCACTACAGAAACTAGATTTGTTGATCGTTAACTAAAGTTCAAGTAATGTCAAGTAAAAACATTTGATACTTAGAAAACTACTAAAACTATTATATGTTGGACTATAAAAAGAAATAAAACAGTTTCCAAAAGCCATAACATGATATCAAGAGTCTGAAGAGGTAGTTAGAGCTAAGTCTTGTGCACTAGTACTAGTTGGAGAAGGAGGTTTTACGTCATATTGAAGGTGGTTTTCTAGATGAGCTAGATGGGCATCCAAACTAGCAAGATAGGATTGTTAATATCATTGCACCTGCTTTGATTTTTTTCAAAGAGGAGATGATATCATTATGGTCTTCATGTTTTTCATTCAAGGCCCTGCCCAAAAGCGTTTTCATCTCCCACTGGAGAGTAATAAAGTTTAGGTATTGGCTCCATATTTATTTGGTGTGACAAGGGTCGGGAACCCAATTAGCCACCCCCTCTTGAATTTCTTAATATGAATAAGATTTTCAATCACTAATTGTGAGGAATTCAAGTTAACAAAAATTTTCACGAATTTCATGGGGTGTCGCAGAATGGAAGATGGTTGCAGTTTCCTTGGCAAGGGCCTGGATGTAAGGACTACCCTAAGGGCCTCTACCCCTAGGACCCTAGTGGCTTTACATTTGCTACTAGGGCATAATGCACCAGAAAATAAATATCTTGGCTAGATACCTTAACCACAACAACTTAGGATTTAGAGGAATAAGACTAAGAAAACTCCTAAGACAAAAAAACTAAGGGTGTTTATGAAACCAAGGAGGGTAACGATAATGTACAAAGAAGAGAAAATAAAAGGATTTGAAGTTGGATTTTTTTTTAAAGGGCCTAGAACACGCCATGAGACACTGAGATTCTAGCTACGACCCGACCCAGTTGAACTCAAAACCAAGCAAATAAGCATCCACAAGCGAGAAACAAAACCAGAGAATAAGATTAATGAACCAGAGGGATAAACAATACCCTAAAATTTCCTACCCATCAAACCTATACTGGTGAAGTAGTGTGCTTTGAAGGAATGTGGATGTCACGAGCCCTTACAGTTGCTAGCTCAGTTGTATCCAATGAAGTCTCTGAATTTTAAATCTCTTTATGTTGAAGGCTTGATTCCTAACCATTGCTCTATTTCCAAAGTCCGCTTCGTGAACCTCTGGACCCAGAGACCAATATATATTGTAAGTGTTCATAGGTTAATTGTAGTCCATCATAAAATCCCAACAACCATGTCACCTTAAAAGCTCGAGGATTGTGACATGACTTTGATAATTTTCCATTGCACACAAACCTTCCTCTATGAGATTCCCGGAGGAATTATCCCACTTGGGGTGAGGGAAAGGTTCAGGCATACTAGAAAATAAAAGGAGTAATATCTCCCCTCGTAGAACAATCAAATGAAAGGGTTGGTTATGCCACCCCCACTCTTAAATGTTGTATGAGGCGGCAAGGTAGCCATGCCCCCCCCCCACCCTTAAATTATTTGGGAGGTGGCAGGGTGGTGAGTCCCCCCAACCTCCAAAGTCTCATCGACCAACACCTTGATTGGGGAAGAACCATATATATTATTAATTTTTTAATAAAAATAAAAATATTTCTATATATTAGAAATGTGATATCTTTTTTCTTTCGGGAATCAACATATTCTATTAATTCATAAACAAGTTACATCGTGGGGATCTTAATTTGAAAACACCATCAATATCATTACTACCAAACTTGTTGATCAGGTGGTAATGGAAAAAATACATTGATTATAACAAAACAAAAACTTAAGGACCATAAACAGATTTGCTAGAGTAACCAAAAAATCCCAAGGATAAAAATACAATCCACATACTCTTCAATTAGCTATATTACCTAGAGCCAATTCGTCAAGAGCATCACCATGTTGTGGACACAAGACTTCATGTATGTGTGCTTCCTTATGAGCCATCCTATCTTCAAAATGGTCCAGTGTCTCTTGTCTCCTCATCTCTCCTCAACGAAGAGAGACAGACCGATCCATCATATGCCACTAATTGTGTTGGAGGTCATTCATAAAATAAATGACCTCGTTGCAATCATCATGACAATCACAGACCAACTGTTCCACCAAAGTTGTAACTTGGTGTATCTAGATTTCTAAAGAATTAAAGGATGGATGTTCTAGGTGGCTCCAGAGACACACAGGACAAAGAAGGCTTATGGAAGTGTTATCACTCAGGTTGTCCTTCTGGTCAGCTCAAAAGGATACGGCCGAGGTAACCATAGTCCAATCTTTGGACTGCAGGTTCTAGCCCACCTGCAATCAGAGAGGGCTCTCTCTTTCTGATTTAGCTTTGTTGATAAGGTTTTTAGGCTAGTTATTGAGTTCAAGGGGTTTTGTTTTGATTTTTTGGTGGGAAGGATGATGCTTT
The DNA here is from genome assembly GCA_031772625.1 of Pinus tabuliformis. Taxonomy (NCBI): domain Eukaryota; kingdom Viridiplantae; phylum Streptophyta; class Pinopsida; order Pinales; family Pinaceae; genus Pinus; species Pinus tabuliformis. The sequence continues at coordinate 981,501,837 of CM062818.1, read as the reverse complement.
CAGGTAAAGGGGCAGGGATAGCATGAAAGTTTTAGAACCATTGGGCGTGGAGTCAAGGAGTAGGACTGTTGGTGCGTTTTCTTGGTCACAAGAGGTAATTATGGAGCAAGATAGCTGCATATTCAAGTTAAAAGAGATGGATTAAAGGCTAAGGAATGAGGGGCAATTAAGAATCTCTCATTCAGGTTAGCAGAAGGAAGATAAACGAGCCCTATCTAGGAGAAGCTAAGAATTCCTAGATAACAGTCATTCATATGTGAAGTAGATCAAACATGAGCCATAACAGAATTCATATTTATTCCTAAATCAAGAGGAAAACATTAAGAAGCCATAGAAACTGAGCATAGAGTGCAGCTAAGCAAATTCTAAACCAATCCTTTGTTCTGTGACTTGAGCATATGTGAAATTGAAATAACAGAGGTAGGGAACACTTATTGATTCATATTGCAGCACAAGAATTCCACATTCAATTCTTCAAACCATTAGACACAGAGCAGACAGTCATTTCTCCAAAGCTTTTTAGTAATCTTTGATTAGGTAAAACATCTCAGATCTCCAGTGCGAGTCTCTAATGAATATTATCAACCAACCAACCCCTTAAACAGTGAATTAGGGTTGTTTATATAAGCAAAATATCTACCCTAATCAGATCTCAGACAAATCTGTTGTAATAAATGTTTTAAACCTAACATGTCTGAAATAAATGCTGGAAAATATCCTCGAGCTGCGCTAGGTGAAGCTGTAACAAAAAGGAATTAATGCGTTGTCTTTATGGCTCTGTGCTGATCACTTAGCCATAACTATGCTTTGGGTTTTGATCCACCGATCTCATGTGGCTTTAAATGCTTTAATCACTGATCTGAAAGCTTTAAATGGCTTATCGTCGTTTCGTTGACTTTGCTGGGGGGCTCTTTAATGTTTTCCTGCTTGGAGCCGCTAACATATCTTCACTGATACACTTTTCCGCTTCCTGATACTCTTTGGCACTGAACCTGGCCTCTTTAATGTCTTCTGAGTGCTTTAGACTGTCTCATCGACCTTTCATGGTAGTTGTTCGGCCCTCTGTTTCTTTAAAAATTGTGTTTGCCCCTTTCTGAATGCTTCGCGAAGAAATTCTAGTCATTTTGCGCCTTTCAGGCTTGCTGGAGGCCGAGTCACGAAGGGGCTTTCCATTTTGGCCTATTTCCTGTAGCCATGCGCGATTAGCGCTAGAGAAACTACCTCAAATTTTGATTTCGGGCTTCCTAGGCTGCGATTTGCGCCTTTCATGCTTTTTGATGGTGACGTCAGCATGACGTTAGCGGTGGGTCCTAGTACGACGGTGACATGGCAGGATGACGTCAGCAGTACGGTGGATGATGTGGCAGTGACATGGTGGCAGGGACGTGGCAGGATGATTTGGTGGTACAGTGGCAGGATGATTTGGCGGTACGGTGGCATGAGGCACACGCAGTTTGATGACGTGGCAGGATGACGTCACTCGGCGAAGGCGGTATCTGGTTTCATGGCGCACCGCCTTCCGCATAGGTGGTATTGGAGGAGGGGACTCTGCCACAGCCGAAAGGGTGACGCGTGGCGGGAGTACGACGGGAAAACTGCCGATCTCCCGGGCGTTAACCCTCGGCGGCTTCAGAGATGACAAGACCCACCCACCGTTGATCTACGGCGCACCAGATCTAACGGTCGGCGGAACAGATGAGGCAGCGGAGGGATAAAGGACGGGGCCCGTGGTGCATTTGAATAATTTATTAAATGGTGGGGGGGTTTAAACATTAGAAGAGTGGGTTTACGGGGTTATAAGCGGGCGGGGTAGATATTTACATGTAAAACTTTAGGATAAGGGCAGAATATGGGTGTTGTAGGGTTTGGGTTAAGGGGGAATGGTTGTTAGCATGACCAGGTGTCAGGCTAACTCCAGTTAGGACACGGATGGGTTAGTAGGAGCCCCAGATCAACTACTACCTCCCGGACTTAGAAAAATATGGCTATAGTGCCAAGGGGGGGATTATTTAATATTTTTGGGATTTTATATATTTTTGCATAGTAGGGGATAGGAAAATGATTTAGGGAGCTAAATAATAGATTTAGTAGTTAATATGGAGATGAAAAAAAGCGCTAAGTATGTGGATCTTAGGCTATCAAGGGGGGAAAAGTGACTCATAGAGGAAGAATGGAAATCCTTGAGTGAAGCAGATCTTCACCCAGGCAAATGATATGGAAAATAATGAAACTAAGAGGAATCAAGCAGATCTTGACCTCTTTAGGAAATTAGTGAGTGATTTGGGGAATAAGAAGAAAGGAGAGTTAGCCATGCCTCGCTTGAGCTCTTCCAAATGAAAAATGCCTTGTGCCTATGATCTGAAGTACAATATCACTTTGAAACACAAAATTGACCACAATTCAACATTCTGCAACCTCAAAACTACCTACCCAACCTACTTACCTAACATTTTTTCTTCTTTTTGGTTTGGGTGCACTTAGACTTGCAGACCCTGCTTTACAATTTTTCTTTTGAGTGCCCTCCTATCTAAATCTATCCTTATTTCTGCCAAGGGCCTGGATTAAGCAGTTGGGCTCCTTTGTTTCTCTACCTATCTACAAATCTGCCAAGATTAAGCTGTTTGGAGAAATATTCATTCTCTATATTCTAAAGCAAGAAATTGAAACCTAGGGAAGCCAAGATTAGGCTGTTTGGACTTCCCTTAGCAGAACATTCTTCAAAAATGGTTAAGTCATCAAAATTGGAATATAGCTGTGGCATTTAGACTGGCACACTTTCATGGCCCCTTCTTTGGCCTCTTTAGAAAATATGGAGCATTGCAGCATGCAAAGTATGACATATTTGGCATGTAAAAATGTCAATCATGAAAGATGAACACCTGTTGCAACAGGAGGCTAACAGTGGCTCCACTTGGGGATGGCTTTTCCTTGTGAAAAGCCAAGAACAGCAGGTCAGACTGCCTTGATTTTCTATTGTTGTTGTGGATTGAAAAAACTTCTTTACGCTGGCTGCTAAAGTGTGAAACTTGGAAATATAAACAGCCCTCTACTCAACTGCATTGTCATAAAAAGTGAAGCACTGCCTGCTTTCTTCTGCATGCTTGGTATTATATACAATGTCGCTCGAGCATTGCCTTTGCAATAGATCCAAAACATGGATCAAAACTGATGCATTTCCTTAGCCTCTGATCTGGAAACAGTTGTTGATGTGAAACTAAAAAAATTGCTCCTCTCTTATTGATACTGTTTGACTGAAGACTGCAAGCCGCAAACAGTTTCTTTTTACCATGAATTTCTGTGATATGATAGTGCTATTCTTGTTGTTTTGCTAAGATTAATGCCGAGACAGAGCTTTTAAAAAATGGAATACTGGCATTGGTTATGTCTTCACAAACTTTGATGCTGCTCCTCTAACACTCAGACTGCCTATACAAAAAATAAAAACAAAGTGCTGATATACACAAATATTGATGTACAAAGAGATATATACAGAGCTGCATTGTATCCCTTAAAAAGGATCATGGTATTGTTTTAACATTCGGCCATTTACAGGGCCTTCTTCAGCAGTGCTGCCCTCTACGGATTTGAGAAAATATGTGTTATCTCCCTGAACAGCAGAAATAACGAATGGCCCTTTCCATAAAAAATCAAATTTTGCATGTTTTCCCTTGTCTTCTCTTCGTGAATCCCACCTTAGAACTTTGTTGCCAACACAGAAATCTTCCGCCTTAGCTCTTTTCTCAAACATCTTTTTGAGCTTCTCTTGCAAAATCTGGGCTTTGTCATAAACTTGCTCTCTGGTTTGCTGAAGATGAATGGTCTGATTGATTCTTCGTTGAATGTCATTTGGTTCAGCCTGAATCTCCTGCAACAGTTTGATAGTAGGGATGCCCAAGGATGAAGGAAATTTGGCCTCCATGCCATATACTAGCTCATAAGGGCTCATCCCAATGGATTTATTTGTTGAAAGTTTGTCTGCCCATAGGGCATTTATGAGTTTTCTATGCCAGTTCTTCTTGTTTTCTTCTAGCACTTTCTTTATGATACTAATCAGGCTCTTATTAGATGACTCAGCCAAGCCATTACCTTGGGGGTAATAGGCTGTGGAATGCCCCAAGGTGATGTGAAATTTATGGCAAAAATTGATCATTTTTTTGGATTTAAAAGCAGCGGTGTTGTCAGTAATGATCTTCTCAGGGCAGCCAAATCTAGAAAGGATATTGCACTCAAGGAACTGGATAATGATGGAGTCATTGGCCTGTCTGCATGGGATGGCTTCAACCCACTTGGTGAAATAGTTGGTAGCTGTTAGAATCCACTTGTGCTGGCCTGAGGAGGAGGGATGGATTTCTCCAATGAAGTACCCCATTGTTGAAAAGGCTTTTCAGTTGAGATGGGTTTAAGGGGCAGGGGCAACAACTTTCTTTTGCCCTCAAAGATTTGGCATTTATGACATGAAATGGAAAATTTCCTTACATCTGCAAAAAGAGAGGGCCAATAGAAACCAACCCTTCAAATTTTATCAGCATTGGACTTCCAATATAGATGTCCTCCACAGTCACCTGCATGGAATTCTTTCATGACATTGTTAGTTTCATTCATGGTTAAACAATTAAGCAATATACCTTCACGATTTTTCCAAAATAATGCACCATCTATGACACAAAACTTTGAAGCTTTCATTCTTAAAAATATTTTCTTAGTTCTGGACAATCCTGGGGGAGAAAACAGGTTTAACAATACAAAGCATATATCAGCATACCATGGGGATTGCAAAAAGGTTTCACTGATCTGTGGAGTCGCCAGCTCCTGTTCATTGTCCAATTGGTTAATGTCTAAGGCTTGAAAGTTCGTTTCGGACATCAGTTTGGCTAAACCTTGTCCCTTTATCAGTTTGGTTGGTTTTATTTCTATGTCATACTCAAGGATGTTTGCAATCCATTTGCCTCTTTTGCCCTCTAATCCCTCTTGGGTTAATATGTCTTTTACAACAGCGTTTGGTACATAAGCAATCACATGTGAATATAAAATGTAGACTCGGAAATCTTTGATTGCTTTGACCAGGGCATAGGCCTGCTTCTCCATGATTGGGTACTTCAGAGGGGCATCTCTTAAGGCTCGGCTAAAAAATGCAATTGGCTTTTCAGCTCCCTGGTCATCCTTTTGCAAAAGGACAGCGGCTATGGAGTGCTCCGATGCAAATGAAAATATGATGAAATCTTTGTCAAATTGTGGACTAGTGAGGATAGGGGCTTGGGTTAAGGCAGTTTTGATACTCTCAAAGGCTTGCTTGGTCTCAAGAGACCATTTTACCTTAGCATCCTTTTTTAACATGTTACTTAACAGTCTTATTAGCTCGGCTAGATTTGGAATAAATCTCCTCAAGAAGTTGATTTTTCCAAGGAATGCTTGCAACTCTTTTATGTTTCTTGGATATGGGACTTGGAGGATGGCTTGGATTCTTTCAGGATCAATTCTAATCCCGTCCTTTGATATGATATGGCCAAGAAGTTTGCCTTCTTCAAGGCCGAAGAGAGACTTCTTGGGGTTCAAGGAAATGCCATATTTCCTACATGTCATGAATATTTGCCTCAAATGTTTTAGGTGCTCTTGATCAGATTTAGAGAAAGGGGTTAAGTCATCAAGGTAGACAACTAGGAAATCATGTATTTCCTTGGCGAATGCAATATCCATTGCCCTTTGAAAGGTAGCACCGTCGTTTTTAAGTCTGAAAGGCATCTTCACATACTTAAATGTTCCCCACGGTGTGGTAAAGGTTGTCTTGTCTTGGTCATCCGGGTGAACTAGTATTTGATTAAAACCTGAAATGCCATCTAGCAAAGAGATTCTATATGACCCCACTACTCTTTGTAGGATATGATCCATTTTTGGCAAGGGGTAGTGGTCTTTTAGGGAGACTTGGTTTAAATTTCTTAGGTCTACACATAGCCTAATCTCACCTGTCTTTTTTCTTGTGGGAACAAGATTGGATACCCATTCAGAAAATCTGATGGGTGCTATGATACCTGCTTCAAACATTCTTTTCACTTCTTTTTCAATCAAAGGGAGAAGCATAGGATTGATTCTCCTCAGTATTTGTTTGAAGGGCTTTTGGTTTGGTTTTAAGGGAATGGTGTGTTGGATTACTGAGGTGTCATAGGACTTCAAGTCCTCATAACTCCAAGCAAATACATCTTGGAATTCTTTGAACAAATCAACATATTTGGGCTTCTGATCGGGTGGAAAATTTTTGGATAATTTGATCATTTTGGGCTTCTCTGTTGTCCCGATGTTATGTTCTTCTATAGAAGTGTTTAAGGGCTGCATTTTTGGCTTCTTGGGAACATCATTTGCATCAAACATATCTTCTAATAGAGTGAGGCCAGCAGGGAGAAAGTCATCCTTTAGATCAACGATCTTGGCCTCTGTTTCGGCTATTTCCTCCAAATGCATTTGTCTCAGCTCTTCTATATTGGTTTTGTCAAAAGCAGTTGGGTTTAACATTTGTTTGGCTGTTACAGCAGTTACAACCTGTTGATTTTCATTCGTTTGCTGTTGCTCATCTGTCATGGCATCCATGTCAATGTTAATATTTGAAAACTCATGCTCAAGAGTGAGGAAGTTGTTAATCTGGGCATCATTTCCGAACACTTGCCAATCTTTAACATTATTTGGGATAGCAGACCTATGTTTTACCTCAGCAGTAAAATGGTGATTTGGCTCAAAAGGAATCTTGCATGTACTAGCAAAAGTAGCTAGGCTGTGTGCACGAATGTTATGCTCTCTTGAAATCTTGGCAAGCTTGGATTCAGTAAATGCATTGAGTATATTAGTGGCAGCAGTCCTATAGGCCCTCATTCTATTGTCATTGGTAACAAAGTTACCTTTCATTTGTTGTATGATTAAATCAGAGTCACCTAGGATGGACACCTTTGCAGCTCCTAGAGCTTTGAGCAGTTTAAGGCCTAAAAGGAGAGCCTCATACTCTGCCATGTTGTTGGTGCATTTAAAGTTCAGTCTGTAGGCACGGCCTTCTGCATGATTGTTATGTGTATTGTGAATCCAGACACCTGCCCCTACTCCTAACTTGTTAACAGAGCCATCAAACTCTAAATACCATGTGATTTCTTGCTTGTGGTTAATATCAAGAGTTTCAGTCATTCTTGCAGTGGACAGATTTGAATTTTCTGTTTGGGGAGGTTCTTCCTGTAAGTTGGTTGCCTTTATTGTGTTGACAGTTTTATCAGTATGGGCAACCGTTTCTTTATTGACGTGGGTGTTCAGTTCTAAAGCCAACGGCTTGTCATCAATGGGAGGACTTGTTTCATCATTAAATAAAATAAAAGAATCCATGTCAGAATGGATTGAGTAAATGGGAAAATTTTCAGGCTTGCTCTCACTAGTTACCACATATTTCATCAGTGTTTCTCTATACAATCTCTTTGGTTGCCCAAAGACAGATATAGTGGCGTAAGAGAGATCTAATTGGAGGGATCCTTGGATTTTTTCTCCCCAAGATCTTGAAAATAACATGCCATACTTTGGTGGAATATCAGCAACCACCATATCCATGAGGATTGTCTTGTTAGGAAATTGGACTAAGGAGACACACAGGTCTTTGATGAGGCCTAAACACTTGACTTGACTTGAGTCAAAGGAGAATAGATCTTTGTAGGGTCTTGTAACATCAAGGTTCAGTTTTTCCATTACAGCTTTGGGCATAAGGTTGTGTGAGGCGCCTAAGTCAAACATGGCATTGTGTAAGACTTTGTCATGTATGTGAAAACTAACATAAAAAGGTAGAACAGATCCATATGTTGATTTTCCATTAACTTCTGGACCGAACAGTAGTTCAGGTTGATCATCAAGAACATTGACATCATCCTTGACTTCTGGCATTTGAAGTGACCTTTGAATTTGTTGCCTATACGCATCATGTTTGGCAAGTTCAGATAAGGGGATGGATATCTTCAGTTTACCTATTTCTACCTCTAAGTCAAATGATTTTTCAGATTGGGTCTTAGTATTTTGAGAGGCAAGCTTCCCTTTTTCCATTGGAGTATCAGCAATTTGGTCTTGTTTATCAGTGTTATGGGAAGTGACTGCTTGTGGTTTTTCAGTTTTAGGAAGGCTTTTTGGAACGCTGTTCGAATTTTCTTTTGAGGAAAAGGGTGGCAGAGGCTGATCATTAGAAGGCTGCATTTCTGTTATGTCCTCTACAGTCACTTGATGCGGGTTTGGGACAGGTATATCTGTTGTTTCTGTTATGACAGCCTTGCCTTTAATCTTGTTGGGCTGTTTGGCATCCTTTGGTTTACCAGGTTCAGGAATGTCAATGGTCCTAGCTCTCAGCTTATATTGTTTGTGGACCTCATACACAGCAGTATCATAGCCTTGTTTAAAATCAAAAGATTCACCAGACTTAGTCTGAAATTGATTCAAGTCATGCTCATCTTGGTCTTGTTGAGTTAGGAAAATTTGTTGCTCAGCCCTCGAATCCACCAAGTTCATGTGAGTGTCCTCTGGGGGCTCACTAGATGTAGATGCTTCCGCATAATTTTCATGAAAAGGGGATCTTATATCATGGTCTGGGCTAGACCTACCAGCATTTGTGTTTGAGTTTTCCTAAAATTTGGGTTCCTTATGGTATTGGACTGTTGTCCTTCCCATGATGACTTCCTCTCAACACTTTCTACTCTGTCTCCCAGCCTTTGCATGCCATTGATAATAGCATCAAGTTTCTGATCTAAGGCTGAGGGTTCTTCTTTGAAGGTGGTTCTTCTCTCCATTCTAGCTCTGTTTCTTTTAGCAATTAGGTTGGCCTCTACGCTAACAGCAACATTTTTCATGTCTGCAAGGGTTTGAGGGGCTCTTCCTTTTAACTGGTAGGCCATATCTGGGTTGAATCCATCAGGGAATTTATACAAGGCAAGGTCAGGTGGAGGTCTTAAGTTCTGTGGTATTGCATTATAAACATTATTAAATCTTGCACAATAATCCAAGACGGACTCCTGAGGGCCTCCTTTTATTGTATCGTATTCAGCTAGTATGTGCAAGGGGTCTTTCTTTTTCTCCCATCTGTTGATAAAGGATTGATAAAGCTCATCCGGATTGTTTATGGAATTTGCAGCAAGTGCTCTGAACCAAGTCCTGACATCACCTGTCAGACTTTGGACGAAAATTTTCATCCTCACACTATCATCATCTATCTCGTAGTTCTCAAAATAGTCTTGCATTTTCTTTGTATGCTGAAGGGTTGTGCAAGTACCAGTTCCATCAAAATATGTGATTTTAGTTTGATAATCCTGAGGCATAGCCCCAGGGTTTGCAGGTAATTGCAGGGGTGCATATCTATTAGCCATGTTTACAAGGATAAGTGGAACAACTGGGACAACAGGGACAGCGGGAACAGTTGTAACAACAGTGGTGGTAGTGGTAGTATGTGCAGTGAATGGAGGTGCGGAAGGAGTGCTTTGAGAGGTGGATGATGAACAAGGGGAAACAGGGGTTGAATGGAATAAAACTTTGACAGGGGTTGGAACACTGCTTGGGTGAACTGCTTCAGGACTATTATCAACAAAGTCTTCTCTTTGTTCTTGTTTCTTAAGGATCTTTGGGATTAAGTTCGGATTTTCAAAAGCAGCTGGGGGATTTGGGTCTGGATTTGTCCTTGTATAACGAGAATTCTTTTTGGGAGCTAGATTCTGAATTTGTTTTGGTATTTTCTGTTAATGTTTTTTAGAATTAGCAAGGAAATGATCAAATTTTTGGGACAGCTATCTGCAGTTTAAAACTAGCATGAAGATTGACTGAAGCAGCATTTATTTACTCCTGTAAATGCAAAGCAAGAACAGTTTCAAAGGCTTCCTGGCCGACATTCAGACTTCATCTGTAGTTTTAAGGAATAAACAGCACTTGAACAACTGATTTTTGTTCTCATGGAGTTTTCCAACTTGATTTGTGAAATTAATTGAGGATGTTCCCTAGTCGAGTCGCCATTATGTTATCACTCAGGTTGTCCTTCTGGTCAGCTCAAAAGGATACGGCCGAGGTAACCACAGACCAATCTTTGGACGGCAGGTTCTAGCCCACCTACAATCAGAAAGAGAGAGCCTCTCTGATTGCAGGTGGGCTAGAACCTGCAGTCCAAAGATTGGTCTGTGGTTACCTTGGCCATATCCTTTTGAGCTGACCAGAAGGACAACTTGAGTGATAACAGGAAGCTCAAAAATCAAAGTGATCAGAATTCTTTCAAACTAGGACCAGGCCGTAGATCTTTTCGTCCTGATCACAGTGGTATGAACGGTTCGTTAATCCAAGCTCGTATGAGGGAGAACGAGCCAGTCAAAGTTTTGGTCAAAGTTGGACTCTGCACCAGGTTTAAGTGTCCTACAATTTGATTGACCCCGGGGCATGAAACCTTGCTCCCGAAAGTGGGCGAATTTGTTGGATCGTTAATTTGTCTAATATTCCCTATATTAAAAAAATTTGAAAAATATGAAAAATATGTATATATATATATATATATATATATATATATATATATATATATATATATATGAGGTGGCAGGCCACCACCCCTACCACCCCCAAACTATATTACAAATTTCAAAATGATTAAAGGGCCGACAGTATATGACCCCCACCAGCCCAATTGCACCATATAACAAAAAATGTTTAAAATCGATCGGTGGCCATGACCTTACCGGACCCCCCGGTCAACCGCAACACATAAACCATATTACATATGGGGTGGGCGGGCCACCTCTGGTGGACCCGGCCCATGCCCCCAACCCACCATAGCATGTATGCAAAGGAGTTAATGCGGGGTCAGCGAGGATTGAACCCGCCCGGCCCACGTGGGTCAGCCCCCACCGGGTGGCCCCATGTACCAATCAACATTAAATATACGCCCCCCATTTAACACAACAAATCATTTTCCCAACCAACATATCCGAGGAGGTTAATGGGCAGGTCGCCCAATGTGGACTCGACCCCCAAAAAACTATATATATGCGGTTTTTAAAAAAACAGATGTGTTAGTATGGAGGGGTCAAGGTTTGACCGCTCGACCTCCTCCTTATAACTCGGCATTCTTTACCAAACCACCAGTGATCCTCCTTGGGACATCTTCCCACGAAATAATATTTAAACTCATTTTGTTAGTGCACCCAAGGGGAGGAGAGAGTTTTTTTCGAGACAGAGTATTTTTATTAATTTTCAGGCGGAACCATGAGCCCATAGAAGAGGCAGTTGGAACCATGACTGAGCCAATTTCCAGGAGGGTGAGATTTTGCCATTGTCTAAATTGGACAGCTTTTATGATAAATCTTACACCTCTCAGCAACACGAACCTGATGGCATAGTCAGAATTTCGATCTGAGAAGAAGATTTACAGATGACCCGGAGGAGGGAATCTTTGAGGAATCTAGGGGGAATCTAAAAGATTCCTTAAGCTCTAGATTCTCACTTTGACAAAATTCAGAAATTTGACAGTCGATTTTACCCTATTCAATGCCAAAAATCTGATGTTGCAATCAGATTTTCCATTTGATCATTTCAATTTTCGGCCACTTTTCAAAGTGGAGTGCAGGTGTGAGTGTTCCATGTGCGAGCAATCATTTCCATGAGATTCGACGCCGTGGGATTGATGGTACATCCAACTTCAGCAATTTGACATCCTTTTCTTCAGATAGCCCCAGGATGTGAGGTATATGTAGTGTATTCATGTACTTCTTTTCGCTATGAGATGCATTGTGCTGCACAAATCCATGTTTGATGTTTTATGTGGGATCTTGTTGTCTTACTCATTTCATGATTCTTGCTTGATGCGATGCGGAATCATATGTGGGATGCACTTGTTGTCATGATTCGTCACGTTTTGTTTAAGATCCCTTTATCGTCGTGTTGATGGGATACTCATGTTGTCTTCATGTATGTCTGAATTGAGATCCCTTTGATGCCATGTTGGCGGGATGCTCATTATTGTCATATGTGAAATTATGTCATACTAATTGGTGGGCTCCAGTATTGTAGCAATAATGCTACAACTCCTGGAGCTTCCTGTCTCTTAATTTTATCAACCCGGTAGTTCGTACAAACTTGGAAGCGACGGTGTTGTATGCACAAGTACTAGCTCTTGTCGCAGCTGTCACTTGGTCAGCTGGCACAAGTCCGCTAGGGCTCAAGCCAAATTCTATATGCTCACAGAAGAAGCTTTATGAAAGATGGATGAAAGCTAACTCAAAGGAGACTAGTCTAACTGCAGAAAGAAACTGAAAACCAACAAAGCATGAAAACCCTAGTAAACCCTAATTTGACTAGGCTAGACCCTAACTATGCAAAACTGTGAATGAAACTACTACCACTAATGCCATTACTTGCAGTGAACTGAAATACATGCATCTAAGCTACTTGCATCTGAAAAGACATGTTTTTGTATTTTTTCGTTAAGTGGTTGGATTTATTGAGATGATGCTTTTGATTAGGGTTTGGTTGTGCAGGAGCGGTTGGAATGGAAGGAAAGCATGAGCAAGGTTAGGATGGCTAGGGGAGGTCCCAGAGGGTCTCTAGCATCAGTCCCTAGAAGTCTACCACGTTCGAATGCTCAGCAACCGAGTTTGTAGGCTTCTACAGGAAGTCTGCAGGGGATCCTACAGGAAACTCAGAGATTTCTACAGGAAGTCTGTGCAATTCTACAGGATGTTTGGCCGTGGAGGTTTTGGGAGATGGTGAAGTGTTGGAGTGGTGTGGGAGGATAGGTGAGATGGAGATGGAGCTGGTGATGGCTCAGGAGCAGAGAAGTCAGATGGAGGAAGAGTGCATGCAGTGGTTTGATGGCTTGGAAGGATGGGATCAACGAAAGGTTAAGTAAATGAAGCTAAGTGATTAATGGATGAGTTGGAGGGTAAATGAGCTGGACAGAGGCTGAGTAGATGGATTGAGGAGAGATCAAGAAGAAGAAGAAGGAAGTGGAATGATAAGGAGCAGCGTAAATGAAACAAATGACTTATGCACCAAAACGAGAATTCATTAACCTATGATAACTATGATATAAAATCAATGAACAACAATGTAAATTGTGAAGGAAACTCGTGCATGGAAGTGAAATGAAGAAGTAATGCTTAAGATCAGAGTGCATGGATGGATCTATGATTAAGGTAACTATGTTGCAGCTTGCATGAACGTAAGAAGACTGCGTTTTTTGTGTGGTTGGGACAGACTACACCCCAATCTCCAAACAGAGATGGCAGTGAGGTCCTTTCAACCTTTTCTTGTAATTCTGATGAATGCCAAACTTCCTATTCTAATCTAGACTACTGAAAGCACTTGATCCAATAAACTATCCTACTAAAACACAACGAGAAATTCGAATCAGCAAACTGTATTTTTCAGTGCATGTAAAGAAAATGAAATGAAATGCTGAAAGGAAAGACAAGTAACAGTACAAGGAAGAGGAGGTCTATTGCTCTCAGGTTGGGCCCTAACCTGAGAGCTATAGCTCCCTTAAAAGCTTAGAATTAGATCCAAATCTGCTTGCCTTTATTCATGATCAAAAAGTCTAACATCTTGCCAAAACTGGCTTACGAAAAGACTAATTGGCTAACCGAATTGACTAACTAGCTACTATCTACTGGCTAACCCAAATGAGGCCCCAAGCCTTCTTATTTATACAATTTGAGGACCCAACAGTCCTCCTAAAAGTTAGGGACTTGGCTGCCCAAGACTTGGAGTTAACAACAGTCCTACTTGACTTGCTTGGCTGCCCTTGTGCTGATTGATTCGGTGGCCCTTGAACTCAGAGCTGATGGTGGAGAATTCGAGGTAAGGGCCCATAAATGAGGGGGACACCTTCCTACAAATCCTCTAGCTTGTTCTCCCACGAATTTGGCTGCCAAGTGCTCATTAAGACCTTCCATTTTGTCTCCAAGTTGACCAAAAAGGCTACACAAAGCACCCATTAGACTTGTTGGCATAATGACTAACCAAATTCACTCTATTAACATAAAAATAATCAAAAACATGCAATAAACAAATGAGAATGGTGGACTAAGCCAAATTAGGAGGTTGAATGAGCCCAAATAATTGTACATTTTTGGGGCTCATCATCACCCCCCTACTGAAAGTGTTGCTCATCCTCTGAGCAACCAATCTCTCCTTGTCTTTGATGGCCCTGGTGGCTTCCTTGGCTAGCATCTCGGCCGATTTCTCCTTTGGCTTCCCTCTTTTCAAACTTTCCTGTAGAAACTGTTCGCTGGCTTCCTGTAGAAACAGTCCTCTGTCTTCCTGTAGAAACAGTCTCTGTCTTCCTGTAGAAACAGTCTTCACTGTTTGGGTCTGCGCGGCTGAGGGTGCCTTCTTCTTGAACTGTGCTACTAGGCATGGTGAGAATACCCGGGTGACAGTGCACATTTTTCATCATCATTCATCACTGCTTCATTGAGATCTTGATCTTGCCATGAATGTTGTTATGCCCATACTTCCAGCGCTGAGACTGAGGTTGTCCTCATTATTGCACCATTATTACATCATCATTGAGATCCTCACTGTTGCTTCTTTATCATATCCATGAAGTCTACCTGAAGGTTAGATCTCCATGTGTGTCTAAATTGTGATTGCAACCGTGGAATTCAGATACCCATTGAGAGATATCAATTTACCTTTTCAGATCTGCAGCTAGGATATCTGTTGCCTGTTCAAACAGCATTAGAATACACATCTGATAAGTGGAAACATTAAGTTCACACACAGCTCAGATTTTTGTGGGCAGGTTACAACATGCACCTAGCTGTGTTGGCCATGAACCTGTTGTGAGAACTTGCACGACCAAAGTAGGCTCTTCGCTGATTTCATTGGATCCTTCCGACGGTTATCATCGACAAACAAAGAAATATATTCTGGTGACATTGTATTCAAATTCATAAAGAATTCAAATGATGAATTCAAAGCATTTTGGAAAGTTTTATCATTGCTAAATGCCATGCTAATAATGTTGTCATACTTATCAAGAAGGTGTTGCACAAAGCCAACTGAATCTTTCAGCGTTTTCCTTCCGCAGAGCTATTCTCTGCCTTTCCTGTAGACGACATCCTGTAGAAACGCCTGTAGAGCGTGACAGGTGAGATTTTTTTTATGAAACGACAGAAATCTAAGGAATCAGGTAGAAATCTTGTAGAGCATCATTGGTTAATTGATCTGGAAGTGGTAGACATGCGCTTCAGTTGACTGCAGTTAAACAGAGGGTGGTGAGAGTCAGCCAAGCATCATTTAATTTCAACGTGATTTTTGGTGAGGGAGTGAAGTGGCCAAGTACACGTTGGCCCCATGCAACTGTTGTCTCCACTGCAGTGTTTAACTAGTTGTTCTCTGCTGTTAATCTCATCCATCAAGCACGCTGAAGTCTAACTGTCCATCACTACCCGTTTTCAATTTCCTTCCTGAGATGGCTGAGCGCACGTGTCTCATTCACCCACCAAGTGTTGTTGAACTGGATGAGGGTGGCCAGTTAGCTGGCCACCAATTTGTCTAAATCCAACCATCTCATTGTTCACGCAGTTCTCGAATTACATTCATGCAACAGAGGAATTAGTTTAGTCACGTACCTGCAAGTCGACTGGCTGCTGTGAAGCTTTTTGCTGCTGCATGCTTGGATTCCTTGGTTGCATGAGGGCATGGCTGATGATTTTTGATTGCTTTTCCTTGTGCAGGTGTCCTCTGGCCGGATCTGAGCTGCATGCAATCGTTTCCACGTTCAACTCTGCCCGTTCAAGCTGCTGCTGCTGCATGGTCACAAAACCAGAACTTCTTTTTGCCATTTCTCCCAAACGGTAGATCGGTTTGATCTGAAACTCGGTGAGCATGTACCTACCATCATTATGCATCTCCCATAGAAAATTCGTGATCAATGGATGCACGGATTTCGAGAAAAATGGAAAATGGCTGAAGATTTCAGAGGTCGATTTCTCGGAAACCGTGCATCAGAATCGGCTGAAACTTCTTGGGTAGGTTACTATCACCCATGTGCATCTCCCCATGAAACTTTTTTTGAAACGGATGCACGGTTATGGAGAAAATGCAAAAATGGCTGATGGTGATGGAGGCTGATTTCTTGGAAACCGTGCACCAGAATTGCATGAAACTGCTCAGGCATGTTGTCATCAACCTTGTACAATTCCCCATAAAACGGTTTGTCAAATGGATGCATGGTTTTCAAGTTATGGCAAAAACAAATTCTGCTCTATGTGTTTTTGCTTCAAGACACTTTGCATTTTGGTTGCATGGTATGACAAAATGAATTTTGGCTGTGATGCAGGTATGGAGATGATGGAGGAGGAGTTGGAAGATTGCATGAGGACTTCTGAACCCTTGAGGAAGCTACCATGTTCGCCAAACCACTTTTTGAAATGCATGCCTAGTTTCCCACAATTTCTACAGGAAGTTCCTGTAGAAGCACAATGAGAAGCACAAGGAGGTGGAAAAATGATGGATGAAGGCAAGGGATGGACACACAAGTGCTTGTAGGCCTAATCAACAGATTCCCACCATCAGATTCACTTTTGAAATTGGATTTGGCTCGTCCAAAGGTTCTACAGGATGTTTCCTGTAGAAATACAGAGCTTCCTGTAGAAGGCACAAGAAAGAGTCCTTTGACCTTGATTTGAGTGCTCCTCCTGTCATGAAACGTCCTTCTTTAACCTGCAATGTCATTGCTGCAACATGAACTTATTCAATGGAGATAAGCTTTATTTTTCTTTTTCTTTTTTCTCTTTTTTTTTTTTTTTTGAAAAAAAACAACTAGGGCGCCTCATGGAGGTTTTCACCCTAATTGCCTGCCTTGGGCGCCTCCAAGGGAGGTTTTCACCCAAAGATCTTATTCTCTTTTCTCTTTTTTTTCCAACCCATTGACCGCCTCATGGAGGTTTTCAATCAATGAGCCAATCTAAGGCGCCTCCGAGGAGGTTTTCACCTTAGATTTCTATTTTCCTCTTTTTTCATTTTTTTTTCTTTTTCTTTTTTCTCTTTTTTCTTTTTTCTTTTTTTTTTTCTACCCTACCCTACTTGAAAAACAAAATCATTTTCAAGTATAAGAATACTTCCAATGGAGCCATGTGCACATCGAAATTAGAGACAAAATGATGTGAAGGCTCGAAATGCATGCTCTGATAGGTATCCGGATCTCAGAGACCAAATGATCTGGCTTTGAAGGGATCAAACATAACTGAGGAAGAAAGTACCGCTGCAACTTAGCGACCTTCTGAAACCATATCTCAATATAGATTTGATATCCTTGGTCGTCTTGCTGATCTGGATCATGTTTCATGTCACCTTCTAACATGACTTCCTCGTCTTCCTCTTTTTGCTGATCTTTCTCTTGAATACATGGAAGATTTGATGGTAACCATGAAGGAACTCTCTCGATCTCTGATTCTGATCTCTTCTCTTCATCAAGTGCAATCAATGGTTCTTTGATCTCCTCTTTTGAATCTTCTTTTGCTGGATGTGATCCTTCAATGCTTTCAAGATGATCTCTTTTTTGCAACACTCTTCCTGAGCTTTGGTGAACATCATTGAGCTCAAAAGGAGTCATTTGCACATGTTGTGCCTCAGCTTTGCATTTGGGTTGAGCTACTCCATTGTATGGCTTTGGAAATGGTGGTATGGGTAGCTGAGTGGAAGTGTGAAATTGAGATGGAGATGGATGGCATTGTGGTTGGGTAGGCATTTGGGGTTGCCTTGGTGGAGGAGGAGGCGATGGTTGTGGATAAGCAGGTGGTGGAGGAAAATGAGCGGGATGAGAGTTGTACTGGGGCCTCCACTCCTGATAAGGTGCATTCCACTGAAGCTGTGGCTGAGCATAAGAGTGAAATGAATGAGCAACTGGTTGGGCATAATATGGATCTGTGAAGGAACAAGGAGGATATGACCAAGGAGGAGGTGTAGACCAGGAAGATGAGCAGGGGGACCCCAAGAAGGCATGAAAGTGGCTTGATAGGGGTCATAATAGGTCTCGGGTGTCCCTTGCAGTTCTTGTTGGTAAGATCTAGGTCCATATGGCCTCCTTTGGTTCATATAGTAGAGTGATTCAGTGGCTCCTTCGGCTCTTTGATATGCAGCTTTGATTCTGGGTAAGGAAGGGCACTGATCTGTAGGAGGGTATTCTTCACAAACAAAACACACTTCTATGGAGTACAATGGACATTCATTCCTAGGATGCTTTTTAAGGCACCTAGGACAAAAAATGACCAAAGCCATCTTGGCTTCCTCTTGCTTCTTTTGGATCCGCAAGGTATCCAGTTGCATGGCAAGAAACTGCCTCATATCACTCTTGAAATCTTTGATCTGATTTTCAAATTCATCTTTGGACAAGATGTTGCTCCCAACATCTCTGCTTGTAGCCATTTGCTCCAGAGGAATGTTTTCTTCTTCTTCTCCCCTAGAGGTTCTTCAAATATGTCTTGATGTCCACCCAGGGGTTCTTCAATCATAGCCATCGAAGAAGAGAGAAGGCTGTGTGAAGCAGTGGGGGTGTTTTGCAATCATTTTTCTAACTTATCTCTACTCCTACAAGGCATGAAATGAAATATTTTTGCTTGATTTTTGCTTTTTTTTTTCTACTTCTACTTGCAAAACTGAAATAAATTGAAATGCAACTAACTATCTCGCTAAAATGAACATGCGGAATTGAAATGAAAGCAGGAAAAGACTAATATATTTTGCTCAAATGAAATTGCAGGAATGAAATGCTAGTCTACGCTTGCGGAATTGAAATGCTAATCTACGCTTGCAGAAATGAAATTGTGGAATTGAAATGCTAATCTACGAAAGCAAGAAATGCTAATCTACTTTTGCATAAATGAAATTGCATAATGGAAATGAAATAAACTACTTAGCAGAAGGTTGTAGTAGAAAATAGAAGAATAGCAACAATCACCAATACTCTGCCGCTTCCCCGGCAACGGCGCCAAAAAGATGGTGGGCTCCAGTATTGTAGCAATAATGCTACAACTCCTGGAGCTTCCTGTCTCTTAATTTTATCAACCCGGTAGTTCGTACAAACTTGGAAGCGACGGTGCTGTATGCACAAGTACTAGCTCTTGTCGCAGCTGTCACTTGGTCAGCTGGCACAAGTCCGCTAGGGCTCAAGCCAACTTCTATATGCTCACAGAAGAAGCTTTATGAATGATGGACGAAAGCTAACTCAAAGGAGACTAGTCTAACTGCAGAAAGAAACTGAAAACCAACAAAGCATGAAAACCCTAGTAAACCCTAATTTGACTAGGCTAGACCCTAACTATGCAAAACTGTGAATGAAACTACTACCACTAATGCCATTACTTGCAGTGAACTGAAATACATGCATCTAAGCTACTTGCATCTGAAAAGACATGTTTTTGTATTTTTTCGTTAAGTGGTTGGATTTATTGAGATGATGCTTTTGATTAGGGTTTGGTTGTGCAGGAGCGGTTGGAATGGAAGGAAAGCATGGGCAAGGTCAGGATGGCTAGGGGAGGTCCCGGAGGGTCTCTAGCATCAGTCCGTAGAAGTCTACCACATTCGGATGCTCAGCAACCGAGTTTGTAGGCTTCTACAGGAAGTCTGCAGGGGATCCTACAGGAAACTCAGAGATTTCTACAGGAAGTCTGTGCAATTCTACAGGATGTTTGGCCGTGGAGGTTTTGGGAGATGGTGAAGTGTTGGAGTGGTGTGGGAGGATAGGTGAGATGGAGATGGAGCTGGTGATGGCTCAGGAGCAGAGAAGTCAGATGGAGGAAGAGTGCATGCAGTGGTTTGATGGCTTGGAAGGATGGGATCAACGAAAGGTTAAGTAAATGAAGCTAAGTGATTAATGGATGAGTTGGAGGGTAAATGAGCTGGACAGAGGCCGAGTAGATGGATTGAGGAGAGATCAAGAAGAAGAAGAAGGAAGTGGAATGATAAGGAGCAGCGTAAATGAAACAAATGACTTATGCACCAAAACGAGAATTCATTAACCTATTATAACTGTGATATAAAATCAATGAACAGCAATGTAAATTGTGAAGGAAACTCGTGCATGGAAGTGAAATGAAGAAGTAATGCTTAAGATCAGAGTGCATGGATGGATCTATGATTAAGGTAACTATGTTGCAACTTGCATGAACGTAAGAAGACTGCGTTTTTTGTGTGGTTGGGACAGACTACACCCCAATCTCCAAACAGATATGGCAGTGAGGTCCTTTCAACCTTTTCTTGTAATTCTGATGAATGCCAAACTTCCTATTCTAATCTAGACAACTGAAAGCACTTGATCCAATAAACTATCCTACTAAAACACAATGAGAAATTCGAATCAGCAAACTGTATTTTTCAGTGCATCTAAAGAAAACGAAATGAAATGCTGAAAGGAAAGACAAGTAACAGTACAAGGAAGAGGAGGTCTATTGCTCTCAGGTTGGGCCCTAACCTGAGAGCTATAGCTCCCTTAAAAGCTCAGAATTAGATCCAAATCTGCTTGCCTTTATTCATGATCAAAAAGTCTAACATCATGCCAAAACTGGCTTACAAAAAGACTAATTGACTAACTAGCTACTATCTACTGGCTAACCCAAATGAGGCCCCAAGCCTTCTTATTTATACAATTTGAGGACCCAACAGTCCTCCTAAAAGTTAGGGACTTGGCTGCCCAAGACTTGGAGTTAACAGCAGTCCTACTTGACTTGCTTGGCTGCCCTTGTGCTGATTGATTTGGTGGCCCTTGAACTCCGAGCTGATGGTGGAGAATTCGAGGTAAGGGCCCATAAATGAGGGGGACACCTTCCTACAAATCCTCTAGCTTGTTCTCCCACGAATTTGGCTGCCAAGTGCTCATTAAGACCTTCCATTTTGTCTCCAAGTTGACCAAAAAGGCTACACAAAGCACCCATTAGACTTGTTGGCATAATGACTAACCAAATTCACTCTATTAACATAAAAATAATCAAAAACATGCAATAAACAAATGAGAATGGTGGACTAAGCCAAATTAGGAGGTTGAATGAGCCCAAATAATTGTACATTTTTGGGGCTCATCACTAATAGGAGTCCTTTTTTTAATGAGAGTTCCTACAGCGGAACATCCCTTGGAGCCACTCCTGCATGAGGGCATATTCCTTGTATGATAGAGAAAACACATGCATGTACATCATCACTCTTTGCAACACTTAATGTAGCGGCCTACACCATCTTGAAACCGGGCCCGGAGATGTAGTCCCTCTTGGATGAACTCCGTTATCAACATCCTGTGTTATATGTTGCTGATGATTGTCATGCTCCTTCTTATTTACAACATGCATATTTGTTCCTTTATTTTATTTTAAATGCAATTATAATCACAT
Organism: Pinus tabuliformis; assembly: GCA_031772625.1. Taxonomy (NCBI): domain Eukaryota; kingdom Viridiplantae; phylum Streptophyta; class Pinopsida; order Pinales; family Pinaceae; genus Pinus; species Pinus tabuliformis. The sequence goes on along the minus strand of CM062818.1, from coordinate 981,480,484 downwards.
CATGAAAGCAAAATATCTTGGTTAAATCTAGGATTTGAGTAAACTTGGATCAAGTTTGGTGTCAGAGTGGTCTTTGTGTGGATGAGAATTGCAATTGTGAACAATGGAACAGTGACAGAGGATGAAAAAGAGATGTATGAGACGATGCTCAAAATATCCCAATGGGTGGAAATAACTTATGAAGCTCTAGAAAAGGAGACAGAGGAAAAAGAGCGATTGCAGCTTCAGTTGCGAGCCACAAAATAGGCCCTAGAATAATTGAAGAAAAACAAATAGAATATTCAAACGGAGAACATTGAATTGAAGATGCGTCTACAAGAAGAGAAAGAGGAGAAACATAGTTTGCTACAATAACTACAAGATAAGGACGAGGCCTTGGAAGAGCTACAGCGTGACCCATGTGAGGTAAAAGTAGTTCTTTGTCTTCATGTATGTTTCCTGATGATGATTTCGCTGTTTTTGAAAATCATACCACGGGAATTGGCTCCAAACTGTTGAAGAAAATGGGGTATGAAGTTAAATTCTTGGGCATTAATGGCCAAGGCATTGTCAACCCCATCAAAGTAGAAGAATTACCCCTTCAAGCAGGACTTGGGTATGTAAGAAAGGAATTTGGGGAATGCGCCGAGACAGCTAGAAAACCACCAACAATAGATGATGAGAAGCCCTCATCAGTTTTTTCCAAGTCGACAGAGGAGGTAAAAGATGTTGATTTCCTTTCAGTTTCGTCTTCACATAGTATGATTTCTGTTAGAGATTTGGAGATCCCAATTACAGGGACAAACATGAGGCTTCTTACCAAAATCAGGTACGAGGAGGAAAAAGAACTTGGTGTTAATAACCAAGGCATAACTCAACCGTTGGAGGTTGTGCAGAGATCTTAATTTGCAAGCTTGAGATACACCAAGAAAGAATGTTCGAAGGTGTTAGATTCTTCCAAGACATTGTTGAAATAATCGAGGAAAGAGAATTATGGGAAAACATCCCCATCATCCCATGGAAATTTCCATTGTAGGGAAAGAGCTGAGGCAAGCTCTCATCACCATAGTGACATCAGAGACGGCAACGAAAGGTATAACCAGTTTCAATATTTGAATGTTCAATCAATTATAATCAAGTTGTTAATGATGGACGTAAAACATGGCATCGAAAAACATGTACCTTTTGTGGATTACATAACCATACATTTTCTAAGTGTTGGAAAAGAATAGCAGCACACAAAAGGAGGAGGCATGAAAGACCCTCTCAAAAGCAGGTAAAGAAAAATGTTAAGCAAATCTGGAGGAAGAATACCTATTGCATTCATTGCGACAGAAGTGGCCATCAAAGAGCCACTTGTTGGAGGCTCCATCCAAAGCAACGCCTTAAAGACAAAGTGTTCATGCATGAACCAAATGAAACAGTTGTTTGACAAGCAAAATCACCATAAGGGGATGACCCATTCACATTGATAAGTGAAAAATGGTTTCTAGATATGTTAGCTTGTCATGGTCATGTTTTTGTAAATCATTTGTTGCATTTTAAAATGTAAAAGTGATGATGTGTTTTCCACCACTTGCTAAGAAACAATGATGTTTGGTCATATTTTGTGATGCATTTTAAACTGTGAAAGTGATGTCATGTTTCCATAACTTGTCAAAGAAACAATACTGTTTGGCCTTATTTTGTAAATCATGTGTTGCAGTGATATGAGTTTTCCATCACTTGTTGAAGCAACAATGATATGTTGGCCTTGTTTTCGTAGCTGGGGTATTGTTTCCATTTTATGTAAACTTGACCGTCGAGTATGTGTTATAAACTCGTGGCAAGTGTGGGATGCTTGGGTCATTAGTTGGTCATGAAAGTCAAGCATGTAATTTGCAAAAAAACAACGTACTACATCTTGCAGAGGTTGCAAGTGTCGGCTCATCACTTAAGGCTCTGAAGAACAAATGTGAAGGATATGGAAGCAAGACCTTTTCAAGGATGCTTGTGATGCAGACAAGGTACAAAGAAGTTGAAAATTAATTTTCATGCTTTTGGAGGACCATAATATCCTTAGTGGAAAGGATTGATCCACTGGCTCTAGAGACACACACAGGACAAAGAGGGCTTATGGAAGCTCAAAAATAAAAGTGATCAGAATGCTTTCGAACTAGGACCAGAGTGTATATCTTGTCGTCCTGATCACAGCAGTGTGAACAGTTTGTCAATACGAGCTCATATGAGGGAGAACAAGCCAGTCAAAGTTGATTGTGGGCCAGGTTTAAATGTCTTACAATTTGACCAACCCCAGGGCATGAAACCTAGCTCCCGAAAGCGGGCGGTTGGATCGTGAATTTGTCTAATATCCCCTATATTAGACAAATTTGAAAAATATGTTTTATAAAATAAAAATATAAATATAAGTGAGGTGGTGGGACACCATCCCTGCAACCCCCAAACTATATTACAAATTTCAAAATTTTTAAAGGGTCGACTAGCCCTGACCCCCATTGGCCCAACAGCACCATATAACAAAAAATGTTTAAAATGGGCAGGCAGCCATAACCCCACTGGACCCTCCGGTCAACCGCAACACATAAACCATATTACATATGGGGTGGGCGGGCCACCTCTAGTGGACCCGGCCCACACCCCCAAACCACCATAGCATGTATGCAAAGGATTTAATGCAAGGCTAGCAGGGATTAAACCCACTTAACTCACGTGGGCTGGCCCCCACAAGGTGGCCCCATGCATTAACCAACATTAAATTTACACGCCCCATTTAACACAACAAAGCATCTGCGCAACCAACATATCCGGGGAGGTTAAGGGGTGGGCCGCCCAATGCATACCCAACCCCCATATATCTATATATATATATATATATATATATATATATATATATATATATATATATATATATATATATATATATATATATATATATATATATATATATATATATATATATATATGCGATTTTTAGAAAAATAGATGTGTGTTAATATGGAGGGGTCGGGGTTTGACCAGCTGACCTCCTGCTTATAACTCGGTATTCTTTACCAATCTGCCAACAGTCCTCCTTGGGACATCCGCCCACGAAATAATATTTAAACTCATTTTGTCAGTGCGCCCAAGGGGAGGAGAGTGTGTTTTTCGAGACAGAGTTTTTTTTATTAATTTGCAGGTGGAATCATGAGCCTAGAGAAGAGGCAGGCGAAACCATGACTAAGCCAATTTCCAAGAGGGTGAGATTTTGCCATTGTCCAAATTGGACAAATTTTATGTCAATATGACACCTCTCAGCGAAACGAACCTGATGGCACAGTCAGAATTTTGATCTGAGCGGCATATTTTCATATGACTCGAAGGAGGGAATCTTTGAGGAATCTAGGGGGAATCTAAAAGATTCCTTAAGCCCCAGATTCTCACTTTGTCAAAATTCAGAAATTTGACAGATGATTTTACCCTATTTGATGCCACAAATCTGATGGTGCAATTAGATTTTCCATTTGATCATATCATTTTTAGCCACTTTTCAAAGTGGAGTGCAGTTGTTAGTATTCCATGTGCGAGCAGTCATTTCCATGAGATTCAATGCCGCAAGATTAATGGTATAGCCAGCTTCAACAATTTGATATTATTTTCTTCAAATGGCCCCAGGATGTGAGGTATATGCAGTGCGTTCATGTAATTCTTTTATCTATGAGATGCATTGTGTTGCACAAATCCCTATTTGATGTTTGATGTGGGATCTTGTTTTCTTACTTGTTTCATGATTCCTACTTGATGTGACACGGAATCATCTGTGCAATGTACTTTTTGTCATGACTTGTCATGTTTTGTTTGATATCCCTTTGTCACCATGTTGATGGGATGATCATGTTGTCACCATGTATGTCTGAATTGAAATCCTTTTGATGCCATGTTGGCGGGATTCTCATTATTTTCATATGTGAAATTATGTCATACTAATAGGAGTCCTTTTTTGAATGAGTGTTCCTACAGCGGAACATCTCTTGAAGCCACTCCTGCGTGAGGGAATATTCCTTGTATGATAGAGAAAACACATGCATGTACATCATCACTCTTTCCAACACTTAATGCAACAGCCTACACCATCTTGACACCAGGCCCAGAGACGTAGTCCCTCCTGGATGAACTCTGTTATCAACATCCTGTGTTATATGTTGTTGATGATTTTCATGTTCCTTCTTCTTTACAACATGCATATCTGATCCTTTATGCTATTTTAAATGAAATTATAATTACATCATGAAAGCAAAATATCTTGGTTAAATCCGGGAGTTGAGTAAACTCGGACCAGTGGAGGTAGATCCACTCATCTAGGTGAGTTGGCAAGTTCTTATTCTACCTCTTACCCATCATCTTGTTTCTCCACTTGGTGTGATACATGTTGGCCATGAGGACTAATGCCTCACCTTTGTTGGAGATTGTAACTAGATTCGGTCTTCATAATAAATTTTTAAATCATGGCATTGTATATTTTATATAAAAGAGAAAAATAAGTTTTATTTATTCAAGCATGAAATTCATGCTCAAATTCTAGATCAAAGCATGTTCTTCATTCTTTTAGAGCTTGTTGAGTTAAAGAAGAATTTTTGTCATGTTTTATAGTCCCATTTGGGCTTGTTGTAAAAAAGAAAATTATTGTTTTTGAGTCTAGTAAGTCAATTTTTCCTCTAAGACCAAGTTGGCCCTACCAAAGAGAAGATAGCCAAAAGGAAGTCTATTCAACCCCTCAAGAAGACTAAAAAAAGAAGGGACTTTGACTCATTTGGCACACAATCAAAAAAAATTTGATCTGCAATAGAAGAAGAAGGAAAATAAGAGCAAGGAAAAGAAGGCAAGGAGAAACACCAAGCGAAGGAAGAATGTTGAGAATCTAATCTAATTTTGTCGACACATGTGAAATTATAGGGTTTCTGGGCTAATCGGAGGGTCAAGAATTGCAAGTTCATGTTGAAGATCTGAAGTGGATGTCAAAACTTGTTTGAAGTAGACTTTGAAAAGGTTTGATCTTCATTAACCTTGGTGGAATTCATCTTGTTTGAATGAGATCTTGTTGGAGGGTTCACTTGGTACATGGGAGGAATCATGGCTTTGGTCTTTGGGTCTTGGAAGCCTCATTTTGATTTGATTATATAAGAAGAGAAATATTATTTCTGGGCTTTTACCCTGTGGAGGGGTTTTTCCCTGGCTTGGAGCATATATATTGTGTACTTTGTCTCTTTGTAATCTTCATTATTTTTGGTAATTGCTTGATGAAGAAGAAATAAAAAGTAATAAAATTCCAACTAATATCACAAGTAATTATCAATTAGGGAAAGTCAAATATAATCTACAAATTCTTTGATCTTCCAACATGGTATCATAGCTAAGGTGAAGGAAGGAGATTGAAGATCACATCTTAGTTGGCCCCTTTGTTGAAGATATAGAAGTTTTCAACTACTCTTTCTTCTCAATGGAAAGATTTATGAAGAAAGGTTTCAAGTTTCTTGGAAGCCTACTTATAACCATCAAAGAATACATCCTTAGAAACATCTCCAAGCTAGCAAAATAAGTGATGGATGGAAGTTTCTTCTCCGCTCTATCAAGTGCCTTCGAAGATGATAATGTATGGGTGATTGATAATGGAGATTCCAGACATATGGCAGACAAATGCAGTCAGATCTAGAGTTTGCCAAAAGGAACTTCTTCTTATTTAGTAGAACTTGGAGACAAGAAGAGTTATCCTATGAAAAGAATTGGATCTAGTTCGTTGGAGCTAGAGACCAATGGAAGCATTCATCTGAAAAATATACTTTATGTTCCAGGTTTGAAGAAAAAATTACTTTCTATTTCTTGCCTAAAAGATAAAGGTGATAGGATTTCTTTTGTTGATGGCAAAGTCTTGGTTTGGGGAAAGGGCTCTAGTATTGAACAAGATAAGATAATTGGGATTCATGAGGGGACATTATATATAATTCTTACACCTCTCCCTCAAGCCCTAGTACACATAGATGTTATCCCTTCTGATTTATGGCATAGAAGGTATGGAAACCTTCACTATATATTTTTTCCATCTCTAAATCAAATGGTCACTAGCTTACCTGAAATTGAACGAAGAACATGAAGGAATCTGTAAGGGATGTGCTATAGAAAAGAAAGTGAAGAAACCATTCGCAAGAAGTGATACAAGATCTAAGGAAATTTTATATCTCATACATTCTTATGTGTGTGTACCTATGGAAATAAAATATCTTAGAGGACACAAATACTTTGTGAAATTCATTGATGACTACTCTAGGAAAACATGGAAATATCTTCTCAAGAAAAAATATGAGGTATTTGAGAAGTTTCAACAATTGAAGAATGAAGTATAAAATGACAGAAAGGAATATAAAGACCCTAATTTATGATGATGGTGGAGAGTATACCTCCAAGGAGGTTAGATCATTTTGCAAGGAATTAGGAATAAAGAGGGAGCTAATTGTTCCCTACAACCCTGAACAAAATGGTGTGGTTGAAAGGAAGAGCAAAACAATTGAAGAATGTGTTAGATCCATGCTTCATGCTCAAGTTCACCCTCAATTATTATGTGTAGAAGAATTTTTAATAGTTGTATACTTTCAAAATCAAAGCCCTCATAAAATTCTCAACAATATGACTCCAGAGGAAGGAAAGAAGCCTAGTGTGAATCATCTTTGAATATTTGGATGTCCAGTTTACATTCACATTCCAAGATACAAGAGGAATAAATTGGATCCTACAAGTACAAAATGAATATTTGTTAGTTATAGTGCTTCGTCAAAAGCATACATAATATACATTAAAGAGGATCATCATATTGAAGTAAGTAGGGATGTCATATTTGAGGAAAATGTGCCTTACTAGAAATCCAAAGAGATTCTAGTGGATTCTGAGGAAGAAGAGGTACCCATTTTTTAGGAAATCTTAAAGTTCAAGATCCTCCACCTATTCCTAAAGCTGTCGAAGGACCTAGTGAACATGTGCACCATGTTGTTATTCTAGAAACTCGTAAGAGACCTGCTTGGTTCAGGACAACTCTACAAGAGGGTGAGGGACATGCAACAGCTAAGGGAAACTTTAGAGAAAGTAAAAGACCGAAAAGGTAATCGAGTTATGCAGCCTATATGAGTATGCTCATTGAAGATGAACCCTCCTCCTATGAAGATGTAGCTGAACACAAGAATGGAGAAATGTAATGCACGAAGAGTACCAATCAATTATGAAGAACGATGTCTCGGAAATTGTTCCTAGACCAAGTGAGAAATTTTTTTTTCACTTCCAAGTGGATATATAAGATAAACCTTGTAGTGGATGGGAGCATTGATGAGTATAAATCAAGATTTGTGGCAAGAATATTTTCACAAAAGGAAGTTATCGGTTATGAAGAAACCTTTTCACCTACAACAAGATATACCACTATTAGATCGCTTGTTTCTTTGGATGTCACTATGGGATGGTAAATTCATCAAATAGATGTTAAAACAACTTTTCTAAATGGGACCATTGATGAAGAGATTTATATTGAGAAACCTAAATGATTTCAATTCCGTGAGAGAGAGACACATGTCTTCATATTGAATAAGGCTCTATATGGCTTGAAACAAGCACCTAGAGCATGGTATGCTAGAGTGGATGCATACCTATTGAGACTTGGTTTTGTCAAGTGTTCTTCATATCCAAACCTCTACATCAAAGTGGTCAAGGATGAACCTGTGATCATACTTTTATATGTGGATGACTTACTTATCACGAGTGTGGAAAATAAGATAAAATAATGCAAGAGAAAGTTGGGAGCCAAATTTGACATGAAGGATCTTGGTATTATGCATTACTATCTGGGACTAGAAGTTTGGAGAAAACCAGGTGAGATATATCTTGGTCAAGGAAAGTATGTGATCAAGATACTACATAAATTTGGCATGATTAATAGCAATCCAATGAAAACTCGTATGATTAATAATCTAAAGAAGTTAAGGAGTTCAAATTCTAGTCTGGTGGATCCTACATGATACTGACAGTTGATTGGATCCTTAATGTATCTTGTGAATACTAGACCTAAAATTTGTTTTGTAGTAAATTTACTCAGTCAATTTCAAATGGAACCAAGGCATGACCATTGGATAGTATCCAAACACATCCTTTGATGTCTTCTTGGGACAATGCATCACTGCCTTACATATGCTGGTAATGAGATAGATGGTAGAAGCACTACTAGTGGATGTTTCAGTTTGGGATCTTCCATGATTTCATGGATGAGTAAGAAGAAATATACTATTGTGTTGAATAGTGTTGAAGTTAAGTACATTGCTACAAGTGTAATTTGCAGAGAGGTTGTTTGGCTTAGATATTTTCTATTATATCTATTTGAAGGACCATTGAGCCCTACTATTATACATTGTGACAACCAAAGTTGCATAAGGTTGATTGAGGACCCAGTGTCTCATTCAAGGACAAAGCATATCAATAATAAGTATCACTATGTCAAAATCTTGGTACATGATGGGGTTGTGAAGCTACATTATATCTTTACAGATGAATATGTGGTTTATATTATGACAAAGGGACTTCCAAACAAGAAGCTTGAGTACATAATAATCAAGCTTGGTTTGGTGTATATATCCTCCCTAATTGAGAGGGAGTGATGATGGACATTATATTATCTTATTCATGTGCCATGCATTAGGCTAGAACTAATAACCATACATCTAAGTGAAGGCCATGAAAAGAGAATGGGGTTCAATGGATTAGATAAGCATATAAGATTAATCTTTCTTGAGGATTGGAAATCCAAGAGAGAAATAGTCTCATTGATCGATACTCTTTGAGGATGAGGTAGGGCATCCAAGATAAGAGCATTCGAAGAGGACCAATGTTCTTTGATGATAGATAGTCCAACATAAGAATAATTCATAAAAGGACACATGTTTTGAACATTTGAATGGCGTATGTGGCTTAGAGGTAGCGTGGTGTCTCACGTAAGGCCTCCCAACATTATGCTCTAAAATAAGCAGATCTTGTCAAAAATAAAGGCCTTGCTAATGATGAAAATATTGGTTATGACATTGATGCTTCAAAGATGTCTTATCAATCTGACTCTTCTTATGATAATACTTAAATTTGAGAATCCTTGTACCTCATGATGGGAATATGAATACCTCCCGAGTTAATAGGGAGTGTTGGAGAATGTAACTAGATTTGGCCTTATGATGAATTTTGTAATCATGGCATTGTATATTTTATATAAAAGAGAAAATTAATTTTTATTTATTCAAGCATGGGTTTCATGCTCAAATTCTAGGTCAAAGCATGTGCTTCATGCTTCTAGGGCTTGTTGAGTCAAAGAAGAATTTTTGTCATGTATTATAGTCCCATTTGGACTTGTTGTAAAAAAAAAAAATTATTATTTTAAATTCTAGTAAGTCGATTTGTCCTCCAATACCAAGTCAACCCTCCAAAGAGAAATTGGCCCAAAGGAAGCATATTCAACCCCTTAAGAAGACTATAAAAAGAAGGGAAAATGAATCATTTGGGACACAATGACAACAAGTTCGACCTACAATAGAAGAAGAAGGAAAATAAGAGAAAAGGACAGAAGACAAGGAGAAAGACCAAGTGAAGGAAGAAGCCGACAATCTGATCTAATTCTATCCACATGTGTGAAAGTATAGGGTTTCTTGGATAATTGCATACCGAAGTTGTAGACCTGAAGTAGAGGTCGAAACTTGTTTGAAGCAGAATTTGAAAAAGTTTGATCTTCGTTAACCTTGATATACTTCAAAAGTATATCAAGGTTAACGATATACTTTTGAAGTCTATCAAGGTTAATGAAGATCGTTAACCTTTATAGACCTCATCTTGTTTGAAGGAGATCTTGTTGGAGGGTTGACTTGGTACTTGGGAGGAATATTGGCTTTGGTTTTTGTGTCTTGGAGGTCTCATTTTCATTTGATCCTATAAGAAGATAAGTATTATTTCTAGGGTTTACCCCTATGGAGGGTTTTTTCCCTAGTTTGGAGCCTATATCTTGTGTGCTTTATCTCTTTTTCATCTTCATTTTTTTTGTAATCGATTGATGAAGAAGAAATAAAAAGCAATAAAAGTCTAATTAATATCACAAGTAATTATCAGGTAAGGAAAGTAAACTATAATCTACAGTCTTTGATCTTCTAACATTTAGGTCCATCCTCATTGGTGTTTCATGATTCTCCAACTGGCCTCCACACATATCCCACAAGAAAATTTCAACCCAAAGACCTGACTATTAGGAGGGATGAACTTCCAAGAATCCCAAAACACCTCACCAGCTAAAATGCCAACTCTACAAGCATACGGGTAGACTTCAAAATTCCCATTGATGCAAAGACGATGATTGTTCATTCACCAGATTGAGTCAAACCAACGACCCCTCTCTACACTACCATCCCACCACCCAAGACACCACAAACCTGGACTCCTACAGGCACCCCTATCCAACAAGAGAATCCCAAACCCCACCCTAGAAAATGGAGTGTTGTAAGATAAAACCCTCCATCACACAAACCTTCCAAAGGTAAAGACAAATAGAGAGAAAGGGAATGAGCCATAATTGGGTAACCACCAAACTCTATGACCACCTTAGCCAACCCCCAAAACACACCAAACACCACAACGAAGACCCCACTAGACAAATTTTGAACTAAAATGCAAATTAAACAAGAAAATTATACCTGGTCTAAAGATAAAAGGAAACATTAAAAGATAAACATGATGGTAGCTTGGCTAGCTAGGTGACACACTTTCTCCAACTCTAGAAATTATCCCACAAAGAAAACCTATAAAAAAGCTGTGAAAGGTTAACCCGATAATGCAATATAAATCAAAGCAGAATACTATAACCTACTTCTACTATCAATTTGTGTAAGCTTAAAGATTGAGTTGAACAATATAACCAGAAGAAGAAGAATCAATGGCACAATACACATGAAAACATTTTGGGGAAAGTCTCAGATAAAAACCCCACACTATTGTATTATCATACATGGTGGAAATACATAGGAATTATACAAAGCATTAGCTCCCACAACTAGCCAGCTCTCAATACAATCCTCATAGATGCTCATAGGCAATCTTGGCTTCTCTCCAGCCTTCCTCTCTTCCCTCCAAGCTCCTATTTCCTTTTGTTTTTCCTTGTGGATGATTAGACTATTACCAAGTGGAAAAACCAGCCTTCAAAACGTGCAAATCCTCAAGGATGAATCCTTGACTACATGCATCATTTTTCTCCATGAGAAAACACATGCAATTGATAGTACACTGTCCTTGAACATTAATCTCAATTGGGTCTTTCTTAGAATAGACATGCATGAGTTTCTGATGAGGGAACCTTCAGTTAACTGGAGTAGCACTAGTTGAGTGCATTAGTGAATCAACTGACTGTTAACTCAATATTAGTTCCTCAAACAATTTGGAACTAATTTAACTGGACTTAACTCAGTAAACTGAGTTAACTAATTACAACTCAAATATAACTCAATCTTATCTCCTTAATTTAAGGGATAACTCTTGCATGACTTCAGAAAGACTTCTAACTTGAATTTATCCAACTAATTAATTTAAAATAAATTAATTAATTATTTCTAAGTAGATGTTTAGACTAAATTCGATTTTAATTCACAATTTAATTCAAGGACTAATTAAATTGGAACATTCTTATTGCCACATTTCAACACTCCCTCTCAACAAGAAAAGGATTATCTGCCACGCCGATCCTATCTCTATGGAACTTGAATTTACACTTTGACAATGCCTTTGTCAAAATGTCAGCATCTTGCTCCTCTGTCGAAATATACTACAACAACATGATCCTCTCGACTTGTGAAAAGCCACAGGCAATAAAACTTGCCTTATGCTTCTCCACACTGCCATCAGTAGCTTGATTTACCTTGTAAATCCAACGGGAAAAACAAATGACTTGTTCTCTGGTCTCATAACCATGTCCCAAACATTGTTACAAACTGTGGAGTCATACTCCTCCACCATAGTGTCAACCCAAATTGGATACTACACTACTTCCTCAAAGGAAGATAGTTCAGTCTCAAGATATTCCCCAGCAAGGGCCATGTATCCAGTGTACCTCTCAGGTGACCTCCTCTGTCTGCGCTGAGAATATGGTGCTCCCACATTCTCTATCACATCCTCCAACAATCTGTCATCCTCTCTTGTGCACTTCCATCCATCTCTAGAAGACTCTGCTTGAGTGGATGTCTCCACTCCTGGAACCTCTACATGCGGCTGCTCCACATCAGTTTGAGGCTCCTCCTCCTTAGGAACCAACAATTCCTCCATAGCCTGTAGTTGGAGCTCCCTATCAAGGGAAACTCGCATGGCCTTCTTCTCATCAAAGTTGAGATCTCTGCGAACCATTGTCCTCCGACTGGTAGGAAATTACACCCAATAGTTGTGAGGTGTATCAATGTACCCCACAAATATCCCCAACTCTATTGTTGGCTCAAGTTTCTTTCGTGCATCCTTTCTCACATGGTAGTATACCGATGAGCCAAAGATCCTGAAGTACCCACATCTGGTCTCTTATCAGAGAAATCTTCCTCTGGTGTCTTCATCCCAAGTATGCGATGTGGGCTTCTATTCCACAAATAGACCATTGTGTTGCATGCTTCAGCCCACGAGTGAAGTGGTAGGCCTTGGTCATGCAACATTGCCTGTGATACCGCTACAATAGTTTTGTTCTTCCTCTCAGCCACCCCATTCTGTTGTGGGTTATGAGGTGCCGTAAACTCTCGTTTAATTCCTTCCACTACACAGAAGTCCTTAAACTCTTGAGAGACATATTCTCCACCATTGTCGCTTCTCAAGGCCTTGATCTTCTTCCCTGACTCTTTCTCGACCAAAGCTTTGAACTCACAAAAATTTGTGAAAGTTTGGTCCTTCTTCTGCATGAAATAAATCCAACATTTACGAGAATAGTCATCAATGAAAATCACCTAATACCTTTGCTTTTTTGTGGATGTCATTGAGAATGGTCCACACAAATCAGTATGAACTCGCTCTAAGATAAACTTTTCTCGACTGTCTCGATCATGAAAGGAAGACTTGGTGTACTTTCCCAAGGTACAACCTTTGCATGTGTCAACTTGCTCAAGTTTACCTTTGGGAAGTCCTGTAGATATCTACTGCATTATCTTCAAAGCCCCATGATGCAAATGGCTCAATCGCCTATGCCACAACTAGCCAATGTCTTGGCTTTGCACCAATTCTGCTTTCGTACTCAATGATGCACAATCATCTACCTCTAGTTTATAAAGATTCTTGACCCGAATCCCTATCCTCTTGGTCTGACCCGTGGCTATGTGTCTTAGGAATGCCTTTCCTTTACTGAAGACAACATTGTAGCCTTTGTCCTCCAACATCGCAACCGATACCAAGCTCTTCTTCAATCCAAGCACATACATCACATCTATCAAGGTGAGAGGAGCTCCATGCTCCCTCTGTAAAGAAATCATGCCCACTTATAAAACACTATACCTTCTATCATCACCCATCTCTATGCGCATCTTGAGGTATTTGTCCTCCAAGGCACTGAATAAATTTTTATCACCGGTCATTGTTGGGTGTGGAGCTTGATTATCTTCTGTATTCAAAGGTTTGAGCTGGATGTATACCCCAGGAAGACTGTACACCCCTCCATGAGGGGGGGGTGCGTGGGGGACTTTTCCCCCCCACGAGGGTCCGAGGGAGCTAATCCCCCCCGGCTGGGGGGTCCGGGGACCAGCGGTCCCCCGGCAGGGGTTCGGCGATAGCGCCCCTGAAGCTAAAAATAGATGTAAAATTGCCTTATAAAAGTCTAGTAATTTCTAGTCAATCTGGGTTGTTCATTAGGCAAATGATCTGACGGTAGAAGTTATGTTTAATTTAGGGTTTTTTTCCCTAGAAGGAAACCCCTCACTATATATGAGGGAATTGTATTGCGTCTATGTATATATGTATTCTGAGTGAGGAAGAGAGACGATATTGAGAGAAAAGAGGTTGTTACAGTGGATCTGCTGTAGGTTGTATCTCTTCAGTTTGGTGGATAATATAAAAGGAAGGACTAGTTGTTTCTCTGTGGACATAGCCCAAACTGGGTGAACCACGTATATCTGTGTCTCTCTTGTTTTATGTGTCTTCTATGTTTATATTTCTACAATATTTTATGTGTTCCATTGCTCCGTAATATATAATTTTCTAACAGTCATGCGGAATGAGGCTGCACTGTAAAGATACCAAACACAACCCATCATCGGTGACACCATGCATGCGATGAGGGTAAAGTCCATTTCGAACTGAGAGGCTAATGCCTCACCTTCCGATCCTTCCAAGGGTCCCTTCTTCGACTTCTTTGATGGGTAATTAGCCACATAATGTCCCATCTTGTGACAATTAAAGCATCTCACTTTAGACATGTCACCCTTCTTCCCTCCATGAGAAGAATTCGATTTGAAATGGGAAGCTTTCCCCTTCCCTTTCCTTGCCTTACATGCTAAGGCCAAATTTTCTTCATCATCATTCTTGGATGAAGAACCATCTGGTGTGATCCTCCTGATCTCCTCCTACATAAGATCCGACCACAGCCATTCCCAATCCGGTTGTTTCTCCTTTCCATTCACAGAGTCCTGGTAGCTATTCCAACTCTTTGGAAGGCCAAGGATAGCGAGGCTCATCATATCATCATCGGCAGTAGTTATTCCCACACTGCCAAGCTCATCTCTGCAGGTGGTGAAAAATAGTATTTCCCTTCTCCAGCTTGATTCTTCGAAGCTTATCCTTGAGCACCAATTTCCTCTGGTCGCTACTGTTCCGGTAGAGGTCCTTCAATGTCTTTCACATTGAAAATGGAGTATCCTTCCCATGGAGACTCGAGATAATATGATCTCAAACTCCCTCAAGGATGATCCATCTTGCCTTCGCCACCCACTTCTTCAACTCAGCCAACTCTTGTGCATTAGTTGAAGTTGGCTTTGAGATTTCTTGATTAATGAATTCCTTCGATCCATTGTCTTCTAATACACCCTCCATTATATCTTTCCATGCTATGTAATTTGAGCTACCTTCCAAGGCATATTCGAGTCTCAAGCCATAGAACACCATTGGCCAACCTTGAAGTATGATATGAATTCGATTTGCACCTACAACTCCGAACTTCAAACTTCAAATTCTCTTCTTAGTATACTGTTCACAGCTCTGATACCATGTAGAAAATATGTGATAGGTTAACCCGATAATGTAATATAAATCAATGCATAAAACTATAACCTACTTCTACTATCAATTTGCGGAAGCTTTAATATCAATTTGAACAATATAACCAGAAGAAGAAGAATCAATGGCACAATACACATGAAAATAATTTGGGGAAAGTCTCAGATAAAAAACCCACACTATTGTATTATCATACATGGTGGAAATAAATAGGAATTATACAAAGCCTTAGCTCTCACAGCTAGCCATCTCTCAGTACAATCCTCACAG
The DNA here is from genome assembly GCA_031772625.1 of Pinus tabuliformis. Classification (NCBI taxonomy): domain Eukaryota; kingdom Viridiplantae; phylum Streptophyta; class Pinopsida; order Pinales; family Pinaceae; genus Pinus; species Pinus tabuliformis. Next base: position 981,464,980 of record CM062818.1, on the reverse strand, counting down.
ATGCTCACAGGAAATCTTGGCTTCTCTCCAGCATTCCTCTCTGCCCTTGAAGCTCCTATTTCCTTGTGTTGTTCCTTGTGGATGATTAGCCTATTACCAAGTGGAAAAACCAGCCTTCAAAACTACACAAATCCTCAAGGATGAATCCTTGACTACATGCATGAGTTTTCTCCATGAGAAAACACATGAAACTGATAGTACATTATCCTTGAATGTTAATCTCAACTGGGTCTTTCTCAGAATAGACATGCATGAGTTTCTGATGAGGGAAGCTTCAGTTAATTGGAGTAGCACTAGTTGAGTGCATTAATGCATCAACTCACTGTTAACTCACTATTAGTTCCTCAAACAGTTTGGAACTAATTTAACTAGACTTAACTCAGTAAACTAAGTTAACTAATTACAACTCAAATATAACTCAATCTTATCTCCTTAATTTAAGGGATAACTCTAGCATGACTTCATAAAGACTTCCAACTTAAATTTCTGCAACTAATTAATTTAAAATAAATTAATTAATTAATTCCAAGTAGTTGTTAAGACTAGATTCGATTTTAATTCACAATTTAATTCAAGGAAAAATTAAATTGGAATATTCTTGTTGCCATATTTCAACAAAACCACCCAAAGCGAGCCAGGGTCCTATATGATTATGCATAAAACCACCCGCTTGACAAAATTAACAACAATTACCCCTAAGTAACTACTCGACTTTGAACTCGCGGAATGAAGGGTAGGGTATGGTTGTGAAAGATATCCACCATGCACTCTAAGGAATAAATCCCCTATGATATCTCACGGCCAATTCCTTTAAACCAACCATCACGACCCAAAACTAACCAAGCAACACAAATAACCTACACTATTTCTCGAAACTTCTTATCTTTCTCGCTAGCAGTGGATTCTCCAACACACATCCACATTTAGTTTCCTCATGGGAGGGGAGTAAATTCCACCTCTTGAAACCTTGTCCCTTTGCTCATCACCCCCATGAGGAAATTAGAAATGTGAATTTTATATAAATATAAATAATATTATTAAAAACTAGCATAGATTTATCTTAACTCCAGATCTACTAAGCACCTAGAGGAATCAAATCACTTGAGGTGCAAACATTTTTTCAAGATTTGCATTGAAAAAGAGGTTTGAATCTTGATATTTTTACTTTTCTTGATGCTTAGTACATTCAGAGTTAAGATGGATCTATGCTAGTAATAATATATTATTAATTGAAATATTGTTTGGTTCTTGATTTGAAATGTTTATATATATATATATATATAAATTTTCAATTGGTTTCAAAATATATATGTTTTAAAAAAATTAAGATTTATTTTAAATTTGGATTTATTTAAGATAAATATATTTTAAATATTATTATAATTTTTTAATCATTTAAAATTTTTAAAATTAATTTTTTATAATTCTATATTATTAAATTTTATATTTATTTTTATCTGTAATTGAATATTTGTGATTTTTTTTTGGCATACATCTTGTAACATATCTTTGGGAACTCATTATATTTAATGAATATTTGCACTGATTTTCCTAGCATATATCATGCAAGAAATCTCTGAGTGAACAAATTTTATCTGTGGTGAATATTTGAGAGGCATGAACATTTATTTAGTCAGGTATATATTATCGATCTACAACATTACACTGACAAGAACTCTGCAACAATATACCTACAAGAACTTTGCAACAAAAGTACTCAACCGCTCATAATCTAGGTGCATAATCTAGGTGCACAAGTTTTAATTATGAGCACTTCATGTAGAAATTCCTTGTAGATTCAAACTGCAGATTGTAATATGCTAAAACAATTAACTTGAATATACTCTACTCATCAGCGGAAATAATAATTGATCGATGAAATCACGAAGCAGAAAAAAGGAAGAGTTCAATCACACATAACACAATAACTTTCTGTGGAAAGCCACAGCTAAAAACCCCTACTATATGTATATTGCATTAATAAGAAAATATTTGAATATTATAATTATTTGCTCAAGCCTGAGCAACCCATACACTATCTCACTACCAACCTGTGCACAACCTTCTCTTGGCACACCTTTCTCTCACAAGCTCCACGCACAAGTACGTGCTTCATATTACTTGGTCTCACCAACTTGTGTTCACCAAAACAATGATTAAACTTGTGCCTTCATTCCTCCTTTTAAAGGAAATTCGCATGGCTAAAATTAATGAGTTTTATAAGGATGATTTGTTTTTAGAGTTCTTCCGATTGCATGCACTATCTGTTTAATTTAGATGATTTTATAACTGATATTACATTATCCATGAACTCCAATCTCAACTGGATCTTTCTCTGACCTGACATGCATGAGTTAATTATGAGTGAATATTCAGTTTACTGGTTGAGCAATGTTGTCTACACCCCATTACAATAGGTTACACCCCGCTACAGGATCTCCCACTAATTCTTCCATCAATTGGAACTAGTTTAACTGAATCTAACTCAATTAAGTTGAATTAAATAATTACAACTCAAAAGAGCTCAACCTGGGCCCCTAAAATTTAGGAACCACTCTACATGACTCTAGATATACTCCCAACCTGAATTAAATAAGCCAACTAAGTCAAATTAACTTAGTTAGCTATTACAAGTTTCTATAAGAGTTATAACTACAATTTAATTCCTAATTTAATTCAAGGACAACATTAAATTAGGATTTTCTTGATGTTATTTTTAATACTTGTTTCTATTTTCAACACTCCCTCTCAACAAGAAAGAAATTCAACTCTATCATGATTCACTACCTTTGGAATTTTCTTCATGCAACACTTGTCATTGTTGTTGTTGCTACTGCAACATCTGCAACCCAAAAAAAGAATTCAAGCAAAATAAACTAAACCAACTGTGTCTGCAACTGTCTACTGGGAAAAATTTTGTTGTTGCTGACTCTACTACTAAGCCTCCTACTCTGCTCTCAATTATTCTTTTCACTCCTTAGTATCTTGCTGACACTAATCCTCCTGCTACTGAATATTGTGGGCCCTCGTAGCAAGGTAATGATCGATGAGACAAAAAAAAACACTTCAATGGATCCTGCCCAATTTCTAAAACTCATGGACTAAGGTTTCATATCGCCCCACCTCACACTTATAGGTATGGCTACATGTGCTCCTTATGCCCACTTGGCTCAAAATTTCCCCTTACTAGAGGTCTTTGATTGAGTGGATGTCTCCACTCAGTCTCCTCTCTGCTTCTCCAATTGTGGCTTCTCCACAACTTGTTGAGGCTACTTCCGCGGCTTCATGTTGAGAGGTAATTCATGCTCCCTCTCAACCACCAATTCTCTAACCTTTGCCTTACTCCTCAAGGCTTTGCATGCATCTTGTACCTCAAGTGCATACAACTTCTTGACTTGCACGTCAGTCTGCTTCACCTGTCTCATGGTTATGTGCATAAGGAAAACCTTTCCTTTGCTAAATATCATATTGTAGTGACGGTCTTCCAATACCGCGAGGGAAACAAGATTCTTCTTTAGTCCTCAAACATACATCACATCTGTGAGTCTGAGAGGGGAGCCAAAATCCCTTTCAAAATTAATTGTACTGATGTCGGTCACGCTATACCGCCCATCATCTCCAAACTCTATGTTCTTATTGAGGTCTTTCTCCTCCAAGTCACCAAAGAGATCTCTATTCATCGTCATATGGAATGAGGCACCATTGTTGAGATACCACATGCTTCCCATTACAGTGCTTACCATGCATGTAATGAGAGTAAAATCAAGTTTGAATTTTGAAGCTATAGCTTCACCTTTTGCTGCTACTTCAAGCTCCTTCTTTCTTTCTTTCTTCTATGGGAATTTTGTGGCATAGTGCCCAAAATCATGACAGTGAAAACACTTGATGTTAAACAAGTCCTTATTCTTGCCACCCTCCTTACGTTGGGACTTCTTTCCCTTGGCTTTATTTTCTTGGCTAACGAATGAAAAATTCTCTTCAACTTATTTGGATGAGGTCCCATCTCTAGTGTTCCATAGAATCTCTTCTTGCACCAATTCAGACCATAATCGCTCCCACTCTGGTAGCTTCTCCCTCCCATTAACTGAATCCTGGTAGTTGTGCCAGGTCTTGGGAAGTCCTAGAAGTGCTAGGCTCATCAAATCATCTTCAACAACTGTAACACCGACACTTCCAAGATCAACCCGAAATTGGGTGAACTTGGTCAAGTACTTTGATATTATATCACCCTTCTCCATCTTAATATTTCTAAACTTATCCTTCAGTGAAAGCTTCCTGTAGTCACTGTTGTTTTGAAACAGGTTCGTCAAGGCCTTCCACATTGCAAATGGAGTTTCCTTACCATGGAGGTTCAAGACAATATGATCTCAAACTCCTTCTAAGATAATCCTTCTCCCCTTCGCCACACACTTTCTCCACTCTGCGAGATCGTGAGCATCAGTTGTTAAAGGCTTAGGAATATCGTTGTCTATGAATTCCTTAAGCCCATTGTCTTCCAACATTTCCTCCATCTTGTCCTTCCAAGCAATATAGTTCTAACTTCCCTCAAAGGCATATTTGAGCCTCAATCCGTAGAACGACATCCTGTTGGCTCTGAAGTATGATGTTGCAAATTCAATTTCTCCTACAAAATAAAGACTCATATTCTCCTTGTTTGCTCAAAAGAGTCATCAGGGAGAAGACCCTGGGTTTGGGCAAAGGAGGCCAACAGTGGTCCATTGTAGTCTAGGACAGCGCCGACATTTTCACCTTACCCCAAAGGGCAAGGAGTCTCACCTAAGGCACACCGCGACCAAAAGGGAGAAGGGTTCAACATGGGGTCAAGGGAGTATCAATCAGGCGCGTTCAATCACATACACATATATCCATTATACATAAAACATAGATAACAACATCCTTGATACAATCTATGAATTAACGTCTACATGCAACTGATAGGCTATTCAAAATTCTAATAGACACACTAGGAACGAGGCCCAAATACATCTGAAGTCATAACAAACATTGGATATGTCTTAGATTAAACTTAACATGAAATATTACATTATGATCTAGCATTCGCCATAAACATTACATAAATTACCCATCTCAGTCCCTCGGGTTCGGATTGGTTTTGCGACTAAGTCCCTCAGATCCCAGCACTTTGTCATTCAGCCTCTGCAACTGTGTATCCCTTCACCTACTCTCAGCTTCAACCGACTCCTTCTTCCACTAGTTAGTCCAACAACAACCTTTTTCCTCTCTGGTATTAACCTTTTTTGTCCTTCTCTGCTACCTCAATTGCCAGTTCTTGCTCGGTTGTTCTCTCTATTAGCTGCTTCTATGCCTTCCCACCTCCTCAGATGCCTTTGCTTTTCGCTGCCACCTTGCCACCACTCCTCCGCAACTGTTCATTCCACCACCCAACCGTTGCTGCCATTTGTTTCTTTCCTGCACTTCAGTCAGTAAAAACTAGTCAAAACCTTTCAAAATTAAATGAAGGGACCAACAGGCCCCTACCACAATTTCTTGACTCGTCCCCGAGTTAAGTCATTTCAGCCTCTATCAATCCTATTGTTACTTCCATGTGATCTACAAGTGGTGGTTACCTTACTACCGACGTTGCCTCTATTGTTTGTTGTACCGGCACTTCTATTGCTTAAATCGTTGCTTGCAGAGTGGGTGCCTCTTCTGCCTCAATCCTAGCTTGCGGTGCGGCATCTGTTCCCACAACCCCTTCTTTCCCTTATGGATCCCTCATTCCAAATGAAGGCTCCAACTCTGGGACTAAGGTTGTTTTCTGCTGCTTGAACTCAGTGTATCTTTGAAGGGCCAAGTCTGAGTTAGCGAGAATTGCATCAACGCCTTGAGTGAACGCCTCGGCTGATTGTGATTTTAGGTTTTTTGGTCACTGGCTTTGCAGGTCGTTCCATTGCTGGGCGTTGGAGTTGCATGCCTCCTTCAAGCGTAGAGCTTGCATTCGAAAAGGGGGTCGCATATCTTTGATTATCTGTTTGTCTTTGCTAACTCCTCCTCAATGCTGTCAACCTGGGCCTGCAGGATGTCGATTTTCTCATTGATCTGCTATAGTTGGGTATGGTCTGTACAATCCCTTGTGCTAGTGAATAGTGACTGAATTTGTTCTCTTAGTGGGTAAACCAGGTGGTTCTTTAGTGCTATACTTCCTAACTAGTCGTGGACCTTGTCCATTAGGGCATATCCGTCGATGAGGGCCTCAACCAAGGCTTTCCTCTTCACTTCCAATTCCCTGACCTTTCCCTCGACCATCCGTGCATAAATTTCCATTGGATCTAGTAGTTCGGACCTTATTGTCTCTAGCTTCTGCCTCATCTTAGCATTGGTGGCTTCCAAGCGCATGCACACCGTTTCTATGTGATCACAGCAGCCGACCAACGTGCAAGCAGCCATGTCCCTTGGAATTCTTTTGTGATTTGAAATTCTAGAGTCCCCTGCATCCTCCTGTGATTTAAGTATCCGACTCTGACACGACATCCCCTGATTGATGAGGCTTTAACAACTAATTACTCTGGTGAACTTTCCATGTATTCTAGCTATATCCTACCGCCATCAACCGACTTGGACGTGACAAATATGACGTGGCCTAGAAAGTACAGAGTGGGCTACATGGCATCTTCATTTTGTCATGATGGGCTTATTTATTATATATTCTATGCTTAAGGGGAAAGATTTTGTGACCCTATCTTGACAGTTGCCCTATTAATTACTTAATCAGGAAATAACTACTGGTATGGTGGATGGGACGGGTACTTGTGTGGTCATCAATTCTAGAAATGGTTCAGACCTACGTGTATTCTACTAATTAGGATGACATGTGTGGCCACTCTTTGTTGACTAGGCCTACCAACATGACCACTAATGCTACCCCCCCCCGACCACAAATGGGTTGTGGCATACTGAGTTTTGCCGCAACCTTATTATCTCGAAATTTTTTTTTTTTTTTTTTAATTTTTTTTTGCGAAAGAGCTTCAGGTGCGCACTATTCACCCATCCGTGCAATAGGACTTGATCTAGTTGTGCAAGCCTGACCGTGTCTGATTCTCTTATTTCTGCAACTATGAATGGGCTTAACCAGTGCATCTGCAGTTTCCTTGGGAACTTCTGGAACTTGCTATCATAAAGGAGCACCTGGTCTCCGACTTCAAACGACTTCTACCTGATGTGCCTATCATGCCAAGCCTTTTGTCTTTGTTCCTCAAATGATTGATGGAACTCTGTCAGGAACCGGGTTTCATCGTGTTCCATTAGCTGGATTAGCTTGTCTCACAAGGCAATGTTATCCGTCATTCCCATATCTTCTAAGATGATCATGCTGGGTAGTATAAATTTTGCTGGTACCACCTCTTCTCTGTCATACACAACATGAAAATGGAGTTTGCTTGTGCAGTATTTTTACTATTGTCCTATATGCCCATAGATTCGCTGGAATTCTTTCGTCCCAGTCGTCCCAATATGCAGATACGATTTTGTTAGCCCTTTCTCTAGTATTTTGTTAAATTCTTCTACTCCACTATTGGCTTGCAGATGATATGGACTACTCTTATTATGTTGAACCATAAAAGTTGTTAGCAGAGTCTCAATGGTTTCATTCAGAAAGTGGGTTCCCTGGTCACTTGTGAGGCTCCTTGGGCATCCGAACCTTGAAATAATATTTTCAAAAATGAACCTTGCTGTTGTTTCTGCTGTGCAATCTTTCACTGGTGCAGCCTCTACCCATCTTGTGAGGTATTTTGTCGTTGTAATTATGTATTGGGCTTGTGAGTGCTTTACTGGTGGAGAGATTGGTCCAATGAAGTCTACTGCCCACTTATCAAAGATTTGCACTGTATGGACCAGTTGTAGTGGTAGCTCATTGATCTAGGTGGACATCTAGACACTAGTGGCACGGAAAAGGCTCAAAATTCAAAGTGGTGTAAAGTTGATTAACTTTATATCAGATCGAAGTGCTCGTCACCTTGATTCCAACAGTGTGAACGACACTCCAATCTGAATCCAGCTGAGGAAGATAGAGTCAATCAAAGTTTCGGTTGACTTTTGCTGACTGGGCAGGCTTAATGGAGATACAATTCGGAAGTTTTCCGGCGGATGGAATCCGGCCAACCTTAGCTGGATTCTGGGTGAAATTGTTGCCCCATTAAAATGTCTCCTTCACTCCAGATTCTGAATTTTCAAAATGGGCCATATTGTTATACAAAACAAAAATTATTTAAAAAAAAGGGGGTGGCGGGCCATCAACCCCACCACCCCAATCCTTATCACAATTATTATTGAGGTGTGGACCACTACCCTTGGCCACTCCCACCATACTTGGCCATTACCATTGGGGACCCGTGATTTAGGTGGGCCATTACCATTGCACATGGGGAGGTGGGCCGACCCTTGGGGCACGGACCCAACCACACAACCGCCCACATAAATAAGTATGGCGCAGTCAACAGGTGAGGTGGGTTGCTGGCCCAAGGAGGGCCTAGCTTGACCTCCCTTTTTAAAAATAGGTTCTAATGTATAAAATGGGAGGGGGCAGGGTTTGACCACCCGACCCCCTCCACAAAAATCGGATCACTAACAACTCCACCCAACGAAGATTTTGCAAACTCCGCCCACCTTTTTTTATATTTAAACTCAGTCATCAGTGCACCCAGGCAAAGGAGGAGCATGCATGTAGTTCGAGGTAGGTTCATTTGCAGGTGGAGGAACCATGAGGAGTGCAGAGGGAGGGGTGAAACCATGATCTAAGCAATTTCTCCAAGGGGGTATATTTTCACTTTGTCATATTTCGACAAATTTTATATGGTTTCAGCATTTCTCGACGCCATGAATGCAATGGTGTTGTCTGTTTATCCAACAAAGTTCTGCATTTTTCAGCCATTTTTCAGTATGGAGGTATAAGACTCTGTTTTGTAAATGATGATTCTGCTCTTCTTTCTCATGCCACTTAATGAATGAATGCCTCCCCATTGATTGAGTACGGCCCAGAGACGTAGTCCAAATTGGACGAACTTCATTATCAAGTCTCTTGTCTTCTTTCATGCTTTTATGTGTTTCTCCTCTTCTCTCATGTGCACATTAAATTTCTATGTTTAAGCTACAATTTATGCATGTAATTCTTTAATACATCTATAAGCAAAAGATCTTGGATCAAGTGGTATCAAAGAAGGTGTTTGTAGATGTGAATTGAATGTGTGTATGCTAACAAGAAACAAGCTTCGAAGAGGCGAAGGGAAACTAAAGTCTTTCGATCTCGAAGCGGAGCGTGCACATCGAAGGAGAAACATGGTAGATGAAGAGGCTCGTTATGAAGAGGAGTTAAATTTCCGCAAAACCTTCTATACAATGGAAGAAAATGTCGGTTAGTTGCTTTCAAGGCTGGAGAAAGTAGAAGGGAAAAAGGTAGAAGAACAAGGTTCAGTGCATGGAAATGGTGAAGAAGAACCCCCGCCTTCTCCTTCCACGAGTGAAATTTCTTATTCCTCTCATCACCATCATCATAAAAATTCAAGGGATGCATCTAGGAAACCTTTCTTTAAATTAGATGTCAAATTTGGCCTTCCCATGTTTAACGATGAAAGTGATGCAGAAAATCTTAATAACTAGATTAGGCGTATTGAAATCTACTACAGGATTCAGCAGATCGAAGAGGACGAGGCAAATATTCAGTTGGCCTCTCTTCGGCTGAGTAACATCACTCTTGTCTGGTGGGAGAGCAAATTACGAAACAGTAATAGTGTGGGTAATATTCTTTCCTCATGGCCTAGTTTCATTTCTACATTAAAGGAACAATTTTATTCTTTGGGTTATAAGAAAAAAGCCTTAATGGATTGGCAATACTTAAGGCAAGGCAGAGGTCAAGATGTTCAAAGCTTTATAGAGGAGTTTAGAAAACAAGCACTTAATTTTGGCATTGCACTTGACTCACCTGAAGTAGTAACTAAGTATATTGGATCATTACATAGTTACCTTAGACATTCATTATTATTGTTTGAACCAACTACTATTGACTCGGCCAGTGTAAAGGTGATCCATCTTGAGAACAAGGGCAAGAATGAAAGAGATGATCATTTCAAGAAACCACCTTTCAAACCTCCCAATGGAAAACCCAAAGTGAAAGGAAAAGGAAAGGAGAAGAGGATGACATCAACCAAGAAAGATGAAGGAGAAATGCCTTATTGCACTCACTGCAAAAAGGAAGGTCATGACGAAGATCATTATTGGAAACTGTACCCGGAAAAAAGACCAAAAAAGTATGGAGGAAAAAGCAAGTAGAAGACAGTGGCAACTATGCAGTAAGACCTTGGATCCGATTTCGGAGATGAAGCATTGGTCATAGCAATAGGAATAAAAGGTACTCGTACACCTCATGTTAATTCTGAATCACATGAAGGCACTAGTTCAATGGATGAGTCTCTTCCTAATGAACGTAAGAGAATTGAGCTATTTCATATTAGAGTTGTCATAAATCATAAAAAATTGGAAACTCTATTTGATACCGAATCCCAAACAAACTTAATTTTAGAGTCCTTGGTAAAGAAGCCAGACTTAGAAACCAAACCACATACAAAACCGTACACACTTGGATGGATACATGATAAAGCAAAATTGAATGTAACTAAGCAGTTCAAGGTTAAATTTGTGATCGCTTCTAAGCTAGTGGATGAGGTAGAACTTGATGTAATACCATTGGATATCTGTGGCATGGTGTTAGGAAGTCCATATTTATATGATAGAAAGGTAATCTTCTTCCGTCATGAAAACAAATACCAAATTACAAAATATGAGGTAGAATATATTGTAAGGGCTCAACAAACTAAAATCAATGCCAACCTTGTAAGTGCAGGGAAAATGAATAGATTCATGAATTCCAGTACAGGTTGCATGCTTATGGTTGTAAGGGGGAAAGATATAGAATTATCTGATGCTTTCCAGGGTTGTGATCATGTGCATAAAAATGAATTATATGAATTAATTTCTAACTATGATGAGATGTTTCAGGAACCAAGGGGATTGTCCCTGAAGAGGGAAATCCAATATGAGATCCATTTGAAACATGACGCTCCTTTACCAAATATTAGCATGTATAGGATGTCAACCATAGAGATGGAGGAGATCAAAAAGCAGGTGGGGGAACTATTGAACCAAGGGGTCATCAGACCGAGCACTTCTCCATGCGGCTCGCTAATTGTCTTAGTGCTGAAGAAAGATGGCACATGGAGGATGTGCATAGATTACTGAGCACTATACAAAATCACGGTGAAAAATTGTTACCCTCTTCCATGCTTAGATGATTTATTAGATAAATTAAAGAATGCTATACATTTCACCAAATTGGATTTGCGTACTAGTTATCAGCAGGTCCGAATTGCAAAGCAAGATGTGTGGAAAACCACCTTCAAGACCAAATAGGGGTTGTTCGAATGGATGGTGATGCCATTCGGACTGTGCAACGCTCCAACCACTTTCATGAGGGTCATGAATGATCTCTTTAGGCCTTTAATTGGTGAATTTTTTCTTGTATATCTAGATGATATTATTGTCTTTAGTAAAAGTTGGAATGAACATGTATGCCATGTGAAGAAAGTGCTTGATGTATTGAAAAAATAAAAACTCTATGTAAAATTGTCAAAGTGTGAGTTTGGGAAAACCTCTTTGGTTTACCTAGGTCATATTGTTGGTCATGGTCAGCTAAAAATTGATCCTTCTAAATTTGAAGCAATTGTAAATTGGCCTAAGCCTACTAGTGTAACCGAGGTTCGCAGCTTTTTGGGTGCAGTACAGTATTGGAGGAGATTTATTTCCAATTTCTCTATTATTGCAGCACCTTTACACACATTGACAAGTGTAAAGAAAGTCTTTCAATGGGGAGGAAAGCAGTAGAAGTCCTTTGAAACATTGAAAGAAAAGATCAGCACCACACCAGTCTTGGCCTTACCAGATCTCCAACAGCCATTTGAGATCGAGACAGATGCTAGCGGATATTCCATGGGAGTTGTATTGATGCAGCAAAAGAAACCGATATGTTACCATTCAGAGAAGTTCTCTCAAGCTATGATAAACTATCCCACTTATGAAAAGGAGTTATATACCTTGGTCCAGAGTGTAAAAAAGTGGAAACATTACTTGATCGGCAAGGAGACCATCATCCATACGGATCATCAGTCCTTGCAATATCTTCAGTCACAAACCAAGTGGCATCAATCTCGTCATTTCAGGTGGATGGGTTTTCTTCAGCAATTTCATCTGGTAATAAAGTATAAGAAGGGCACTAGCAACAAAGTGGCTAATATGCTATCATGCCCTCCTATTTTTGCTTCTATTATTTTGCATAATGTTTCATCATCTTTTGAAAGTTAAGCTGAACAATATGTTAACGATGATGACTTTAAGGAGATTTATGCAAAACTAACCCATGGTTCACAGGTGGACAACTATCACTTGCAGGGGAAACTATTGTATCACCTTAGTAAATTGTGCATACCCATAGGGGAAAGGGTACATGTAATCCAGGAGGCCCACACCTCCCTTGTGTCTGGTCATTTTGGTGTTGAAAAAAATTTGTGTTATGTACAAATATTTTGTTTTTGGCCTCATATGAAGAACATTGTGACTCGTTCTGAAAAGGGATGTGTGATGTGTTTTGTTTCAAAGTCCTCTAATAGAAAACTTGGGCTCCACACACCACTCCCTATTCCGAGTCGTCCATGGGAAAGTGTGTCGATGGATTTTGTAGGAGGTTTTCCTTTGTCTAGGAAAAGTCACGACTATTTTTATGTCATCGTTGACCATTTTAGTAAGATGTGTATTATAATAACTTGTAAAAAGAAGATCACTGCAGAGCAAACTGTTTATCTTTTCTTTTAGCATGTTTGGGTCCATTTTGGGTTTCCCACATTGATTGTGTCAGATCGGGACTCTCGCTTTCTCGGAGAGTTTTGGACTAGCTTGTGGAAGATGATGGACACCAAGTTGAAAAGAAGCACGACTTTTCATCCACATACTGACAGACAGACAGAGGTTGTCAACCGCACCATGGTACACTTGTTGCCAGGCTATTTTGGGAAACATCCTAAGTTGTGGGATGAGCATCTTCCGTATGTGCGGCATTCCTACAATCAAGCAGTGCACTCATCTACGCATCATTCACCATTTGAGACATGTTTTCGCTACCTGCCAAAATATCCTTTTGATATGGTCTTTGGAAGGGAAGATGACTCCAGTGGATGAGATGACAGGGACAAAGCATAGCAGTTCATTAGCAGATCCATTTGATTCACCAAGCAGTACAGGAGTAGTTGGAGAAAATTCAAGCCCGATACAAGGTTCGACATGACAAACACCAAGTCGACCATCAATTTCAAGTGGGAAACAAAGTGTGGTTCCATATCAACAAGGACAGGATGAAGGGAGAAGGCAAGAAGTTGCGACCAATCTGGTATGGTCCATTCACCATCTTGCAGAAGATTGGAAACAATGCCTTTCGTATCGATTTTCCGACATATATGCAAATATACTCCATAGTGAATGTGGAAAACTTAAAGTTGTATGAGCCACCATTGATTATGGACACCGAAGAGGTGGGCACAGTTCCTACAGTTTATGACTTTTCACTAGAGTATCTCGATGAGTTACCTGAAGATATCATCCTTGACAAAAGAACTAAGACTTCATGGTGGGGAAATTTGGAATACCTTCGAGTTTTTTCAAAGGGATGCACCCTAGCAAGGCAAAATGGTTGGAAAAAGAAAGAGTGAGGGACCAATTCCCTCACTTTCCAATTGACTGATAAAGCTTTTGGTGATCCAAAAGCTCCTCAATGGGGAGGATTGATCCAAGTGGATCTCTGGAAACCAGTGGCATGGAAAAAGCTAAAAATTCAAAGTGGTGGAAAATCGATTAACTTGACATCAGATCGAAGTGCTCGTCACCCTAATTCCAACTGTGTGAACGGCACTCCAATCTGAGTCCGGATGAGGAAAATAGAGGTAGCCAAAGTTTCGGTTGACTTTTGCTGACGGGGCAGACTTAATGGAGACACAATTTGGAAGTTTTCTAGTGGATGGAATTCGGCCAACCCTAGCTGTATTCTGGGCGAAATTGTCACCTCGTTAAAATGTCTCCTTCAATCCAGATTCTGAATTTTCAAAATGGGCCATATTGTTATACAAAAAAAAAAATATTTTAAAAAAGGGGGTGCCGGGCCATCAACCCCCCCACCCCAATCCTTATCACATGTATTATGGAGGGGCAGCCCACTACCCCCAGCCACTCCCACCATACTTGGCCATTACTATTGGGGACCCGTGATTTTAGGCGGGCCATTACCACTGCACACGTGGAGGTGGGCCGGCCCTTGGGGCACGGACCCAACCACACAACTGCCCACATAAATAAGTATGGTGTAGTTGACAGGTGAGGTGGGCAGGCCGTCCATGGTGGGCCCAGCTCGACCTCCCTTTTTAAAAATAGGTTTCATTGTATAAAATGGGAGGGGGCGGGGTTTTACCACCCAACCCCCTCCACACCATTCAAATCACTAACCACTCCTCCCAATGGAGATTTTGTAAACTCCGCCCACCTTTTTTTATATTTAAAATCAGTCATCAATGTGCCCAGGAAGAGGAGGAGTTCACACGCAGTTCAAGGCAAGTTCATTTGTAGGTGGTGGAACCATGAGTAGTGTAGAGAGAGGGGTGGAACCATGATCTAAGCAATTTCTCCAGGGGGCCATATTTTCACTTTGACAGATTTCGACAAGTTTTATATCGTTTCACCATTTCTCGATGCCACGAACGCAATGGTGTTGTCCGTTTCTCCAACAGAGTTCTGCATTTTTCGGCAATTTTTCAGTATGGAGGTATAAGACTCCTTTTTGTAAATGATGATTGTAATCTTCTTTCTCATGCCACTTAATGAATGAAGGCCTCTCCATTGATCGAGCAGGGTCCAAAGATGTAGTCCAAATTGGATGAACTCCGTTATCAAGTCCCTTGTCTTCTTTCATGCTTTTATGTGTTTCTCCTCTTCTCTCATGTGCACATTAAATTTCTATGTTTAAGCTACAAGTTATGCATGTAATTCTTTAATACATCTATAAGAAAAAGATCTTGGATCACTCATTGCATCGTGAAGGCTTACCGACCCTTTGAAAGACATCACACTCCTTGGCAAATGCTTTAGAATCCTTATGGATAGTGGGCCACCATAATCCTTCATGAAGTATCTTTATTGCGGTGGCCTTGCCTCCTACTTGGCCTCCCGCAATCCCTGCATGGCACTCCCATAGGACGTCCTTTCTTTCATGCTGCAAGACATAGCGCTTGAGTATTTCGTCCAAGCCCATTTTGTAGAGGTGTCCCATAATAAGCTGGTAATCTGCTGCTCTGACCACCAAGTGTCGTCTCTATACTGTTATGTATCCCTCTGGGCAATGACCTATTGTTAGCAATGCAGTGATCTCTTCTAGGTGGTTGGGAATCACCTCTATCCTGAATAAGTCGGTATCGGTCAACCGATCGTCTATTGCTTCTTCATTCTCCCCTGTATCCAGGCATGACAAGTGATCTAATCCTACATTCAATCTGTCATGCTTAACAACCACTTCAAACATGAATTCCTAGAACAGTAAAAGCAACCTGTATATTCTTCCTTCTAGAACTGGCTTGTTTACTAAGTATTTCAGCGTGGAATGGTTTGTAGTAACTAGTGTATGAAATTTTGGAGAGAGTAGACCATTGCTAAAGCTTCCCATTCAGTTGTTGTGTAGTTCCTTTCCACTGTAAGGAGATTTCTACTAGCGTAGTGTATTGGGTGGTCCATCCTTTTCTCCCCTGGTTGCACTAAGACCACTCCTAGCGCTATTCTAGATGCATCAATATGTACGTGGAACATTTTCTTCCAGTCTAGGTACACCAATATGGGGGCGCTCACTAATCTTTCCTTCAGTTTATTCAGAACTGCTTGACAATCCGCAGTCCAGATGAATTCTTCCATCTTCTTTAGCAATTTTTCCATTGGGGTTGTTATGGATGTGTGGTTCCTGATGAATTGTCTGTAGTACCCTGTGTGACCCAGAGTTTCCCTTAGTTGTTTCACATTGCGTGGTGGTTCCATGTGGACAATTGCTGCAACCTTGGTGAGGTCTACACAGACTCCATCCTTGCAGACGATATGGCCCAGTAGAGTTCCAAAGGGAACTGCGAAAATGCATTTTTTTAGATTTAAGGAAATCTGCAACTGTCTGCACCTCTCGAACATCACTCTTAATAAGTTGATATGCTTTTTCAATAGGTTGTATATTGTTTAGTCATCCACGTAAACTTCTAGGAACTTATGAATATAATCTCGGAATGCAACTATGAAAATCCTCGAGAAGACTGTTGGTGCATTCTTTAATCCGAATGACATCACATTGTATGCATACGACCCCCAGTCAGTCGTGAAAGTTATTTTCCTTTTGTCCTCTTCAGCTATTCAGACCTGGTGGTAACTTGAGAACCCATCTGTGAACGAGTATGCTTCATTCCCTGCAACATTGTCTAGGACTTTGTCGCCGAATGGCATGGGGAACGGGTCATGCACGCATGCATTATTCAGGCTTCTATAATCAACACATACTCTAATTTCAGTTGCACCCTTCTTATTCTGAATAACTATGGGGCTTATCCAGTCAGCTTCATCTACCAGAAATATGATTCCTGCATCCAACATTTTGTCAATTTCCCTTTTAACTTTCTCTTGTACCCTTGGGTTCAGTCGGTATGATCTGTGCTTTACTGGCTAGGCGTTTGGTTTCAAAATAATTTTCATTTCTCCCAGGTTACCTTTTATCCCCTTGAGTTCTACCACTGATGCTCGAAACAGGTCCTGATATTCCTACAAGAAATCAAAAATTTCTTTGGTGGTCTATTTGTCCCAATAATCTCCCACCGATGCTATTTTAGGTTTATCTTCCATCCCCACATTCTATTTTCCAAGCTTCACTAGGAGGAGATTGGCACCTTCTATCGAAGGGCTCTCCTGAATACCTCTTTCCCCTTCTGTTTATCCAAAGACTAGGTGTCTAAGCCCCTCCAATCCGTCCTCCTCTAGTTCTGCACCTATTTTGTCACAGGTCACAAATCCTGACGATTCCATATCATACAAGCATTTTAGAAAGTTCCCCTCATGCCCCCCTTCAACTAACATCCGTGGGGTGAACAGGACCCCTTTTATTGCCTAGAGTAAGCCTGTCATTTGTGCCTCATTACCCATGAATGAAAAATTTCTGACAAATTGTTCCTCCAAGGTACCCCAACTAGTTGTCTATCGTCATAGCTCCTCCTAGATATACCAAGCCCGGGGGACAGTGCCGAGGGTATGTATAAATGCGTGTACCCATCATTTTCTTGGTAGTCCCTGGCTCTCCTAGCTGGTAATGCAGTCTTTGATGTGCTTCTCGGGACTTGAATGCCCCGTGTATTTCCCTTCATCCTATGGTCAATCTACCTCTTGGCCAAACCTCTCCTTCATTTCTTGCTTAGCGCTCCTCCAATCTTTTAATACTTTGCAATGTGCCTTCCACCATCTTGCTAGTGTTTTAAGCCCAATGTCAAGAAAGGGAATCCTTTGATCTTCTGCTATTTCCATAGTACTTCGGGTAGTTGTCCACTCCCATGTCTCCCCGATTTACTTGGCTTATCATTGCGCATCGTTGAGTGGTCAGTTCGTATCCACCCTATTGTCATGCATCCCATGCATCTTCTAAACCAGTCTCCAAGCTTTGAATGCTTCTCTAGCTAACTGATCCTTCGGCCGTAGGATTTATGTAGTCCTCCCTTTTCCCTATTATGAGCATATATAGCTAGTCTAACATCCTTGGTTCATCCTTGTCATTTGCTGGCTCTGTAAACCTAGGTCCTTGGTAGGGGTCTAATGGTTGGATCACTCTTAACCCATCTACTTGAAAAATCATCAGCTCCTTCTCCAAATCTATGAAATCGTAGTTTTCATATGCCCAGTCAATCCCCAGGAGTGTTGGATACGGGTCTCTATCCCCCATAATGTCAATTACTTCGAACTTGGTGTGCGTTTTCACCCCTGCTACATCAACCTCTACATTTTCCAATCTCCCGATGGGCAGTATTCGGTACTAATTTGCCATTCTTAATTGGATTGGCGAGTACTTTAGCTGTGGCTTCTTCATTTCCTCCCAAGTCTTCCTGGGTAGGATGTTTAGATATGACCCTGAGTCTAGCATGGTGTCCCTTATCTGGAATCTTACCACTTGTGCAATGATTCGGAACTACTTTCCACTCCTTTTCTTATTCTGCTTCACTCTCCTTGAAGCTTTCTCCAGCAAGGTTGCACATGGTTGTCCCACTCCCTCTCCCTCCATGGATATCACGGCGTTTAAGCTTTTCCGCAATTCCTTCAGCATGGCCTCATCCTCAACAATTTTCAAGAACACTTTAAACCACTCCCCAATTGGTTGGGTGTGATTGGACACGTGGACTTGCGGTCTTTAATTGTCTCTATCTTCAGTCATTCTCTCAAACAATTTGGTTGCTTCCTCATAGTACTGTCTTTGGCGCTCAGGCTGATATGCCTTATGTGGTGACGCTGCTTTGACAATCAAAGGGGGGGTCCTCTACCTAGCGGTCCTCCCTTGTCTTCTTCCCTCCTCGGGTGACTATATTGATATTGGTCGCGGGGAGGCCATCAACGTTCCGAGGTTCAACATTCACCAGGTTGTCCCCCCGCTACCTAGTTCTCTCTTCCCACTTCGCAATGAGCTCTAGGTAGTCCTTCGTTGCATGGGTGTTAATTCTGCACTGTGAACACCAGGGTCTCCTTAGGAGTGGGAATTCTTTGGTAACATGTCCTTCCTGGTCACAGTTGTAATACTGTAAGGGCCCTCTTCCTCCCGTTCTTCCTTCGCGTCCATTTCCTCCTCGCCCTCCTTGACTTGCTCATTGACCCTAAACGTGGATATGTCTAATGTTTCTGTTAGAGTGTCCAGCGCTCAGCACTGATAGGTGTGATGAGTTGTCGATGCGTAGAGCTCATAGTAGTATTATTAAGGACATTAGAGTATTTTTGCAAAATTGGGCACATCCGCGGCAGGTGTCCATATGCCCTACAGATCTTGTATAAGTCTTGGTTATTCCTTCCTAGGAAAGGTCCTTGCGCTCCAACTGCCATAACCCCTATGGTGGGAGGGGCCCCTGACGACTCCGCCACCCCCCCGGGTGATTAACTCCCTGCAACCATGGGAATTCTGTCACAACATGCCCCTCCACCAGGAAGTGGGTGCACCAAACATTGGGCCTGGCTAGTCATACCGGGTGGAGATCCCTCAGCTTCTCGATCAAGTTCGTGATCTTGCTCTACAAGCCTGTGATTACCAGATCTTGTAGACTTGTGCCTCCCTGGTATTCATGGGGGTATCCCCCCATAGCTTTTCTCTGGGATGCTTTCTCCAACGCATCCTACAGGGTTCCTATATTTTGTAGTGTCAACGATGTTCTGGTCAAAGGCAAGAGTGCCTTGATAAAGCAGACCTGCTGATGATTTGGGTCCAGGGTGTAACTCAACTTGATGATGGCATCCTTAAATCTTTACATGAGCTCCCAATCCATCTCACCCTCCCTCTGCTTAATCTCCCATAGCTCTGATAACCCCTACTGGTCTGTTTGCAGTACCTTGAATTCCTGCATGAATCCCCTCTTAATATCATCTATTGTGGGATTCTGGTTCTGATCTGCCCACTTTATGAACCAGCGTAGAGCCCTTTCCCTTAGTGTGGTCTAGAATTCCACCACCCAGACGTTATCCAGAGTCTGACGAGCCCTCCAGATGGCTTTGCAGAGGTACCAGTGTTGTTCCACATCCTTGTTTTCTCTTCCTGCAAATTCCGGATATCTAGTAAACGACCCCACCATACTGCTCAGAGTATGGGCTAACAACACAAAACCTTTGCTTCCCAGCTATTGGGATCCCTATAGTCCTAAGTTACTACTATAGTTGGTTCTTGCGTTACTTCCAAAATTGAAATCGGCCATGTATCTCTTGTGCACTATATACTAGCGTTGCCTTGGCTAAGCTAATGACAAATGCCTCCGGTTTGTGATAAGGTACTAGGGGAAGGTTGGGAAAATGCCACTTATGTCTCAAGGTTGGTGCTATTGAATTTGGACGGTTGCTTCTTCCTCATCGAAAAACCTCCTCATCACATTGCCCACATTGTATTCATCTCTTTCCTCATGCCGATATGGTTTCTGATCTTGCAATTCCCCTTCCGCAACCTATAAGGAAGGTCCTCCGTCAGTTCCTTATTGCGATTCTACTTCCGCAACCTGTAGGGAAGGTCCTCCATCAGTTCCTTGTTGCGATCCTCCTATCACAACCTACAGGGCACGTCCTTCTTCATTCCCCCAGTTCCGACATCCCTCTTTCCCACACTCGTGTTGCCTAGCATTATCTTCTCCTTCCTCTTCAACTCGGGGTTTTCCCATCACCGCTCCTACTTGGTGGGGCCCCCTCCTTCTCTTCCCTAGATCCTGAGCCGCTCTTGCCTTCCACTTGTCCGCTAGTAGTGCCCTTCTCTGTGCTCTAACATCCCTAGCTTTTCTCAATCCTTCCACATCCATCCCCTCAGCAGCATCCCTATCCCTCAGTAGGGTGTTGACATAGATTGTCATTGATTTGAATATGGAAATATTTGAGGAACTAGAGGGAGGAAACAGAGCCATCGGAGAAGCAAATAGAGCTATCAGAGAAAAAAAACTGAAAGGAGCAAACAAAGCCATCGGAGGAGCAAAACAGAGCTATCGGAGGCATATCAGTAGTAGGCGGAAGAGTTAAAGGAGGCAGAAAACTCATATATGCATGCAAATACACTATCGGAGGCAGAAAACTCATATATGTATGAAAATACACTATCGGAGGCATAAAACTCATATATGTATTCAAATACACTATCGGAGGCAGACTTTACATGAATATCATATACCTGCGATAGGTTGCGGACCCGTTGCAACATTATACAATGGTTTAATGTTATATCACATCCACCCATCTTAATAATACAAAGGGGTGTCACCCCTGAAAGCACCGATTGCGATATATTTCGCAGACCCGATGGTCTGATTATAACATGGATCAATGCTATATCGCATCCATAGGAGAATCGGTCGTCGACCATTGGCGATGTCATGGGCTCGACATATAAAGGACCTCCAGAATCCACTATTGCCAATTGTGATTACATAGCTAGACCCGATGGGTTTTATAAAGCCGACTGTATAAGTTTTGAGTTCCGCGCATAAAGGGATTTTCAATGTATTGGCGAGCTTTGGTGTAAGAACTGAAATACAAAGGAAAAGCCCCAAAGCAATAAAGACCGGACTCGAAAGGTTTTTAGAAGTGGTCCTATAATACATAATTTCTGTAAGCAGGATTTCGGGCAGGCCTTAGTCAGTAAACAGTTTTGGGCTGGCTCTTCCCGATCCCATACAATGGGTGACATGTGGTTGGCGGAGGAAAGAGAGAAACCACTTTCATCGGACAAGTAACCTCCGTACTTCTAGGCCACCCGAAAATGAATATCGACCGCTGGATTGAGGATCCCACAGATGGATGGTGGGCTCGTAATAGCAACCAAAGGTGGACCCGAAGCAGTTATAGATACGGATGTAGAGTCCCTTGAAGTCCGCCCTTAAGCGTTTTCGTCAATATTTTCATATATTTCCTGTCTATTTAAATAATTACATTGCGCAGGGTTTAAAGGCCAAAAATGCATAAATAAAGGTTCTAATAGTTTAGTAGGCCTGAATAAAGCCAATTGTGATTGCGATGGTGATGTGGCAGGTGGGGGCCTCCTTGTTGGTACAATCTCACCATTGAAATCTCTTCATAAACAATAAATTCCGTTGTTTGCACATTATTAACAAAAAAAAAGGCCTCTGTTACAGTTTTTAAAACGCAAACAATCTTCTCTGAGTATTTCTGTTTCTCACTAATTGAATCAGCGTGTCCCTAAAGTGTTGGTGTACATGAAGAGACAGAGGAAGCCGAAAAGCCGAGAAGCCGAAGGGTAATCCAGCACAAAGGAAACTGAAAATCCAAAGTGATGAAGAAGAGGAAAGCCAAAGGACAAGCCAGCGCAGTGGAAGCTGAAGCGAGCATTGAAGAAGCTGAAGATCTAGTGGAAAGTGGAAACAAACAGTCAAAGGCATCAGGAATACATAAAACAAGAAAAACAAGGAAAGGATTGTACGAGCCTATAATCAGAGTGAGAGGAATCTGAAGTTTAGGTGGAGGCAGGAGAGGTAAAAGAAGCAAGAGAAGAGGAGTGAAGCAAAAGCTTAGTAGGCTTGGGAGCAGAGAACTACAGCAAAGCAGTTTATACCAGGTCAGGGTTGGAGCCTTAGAACTAAAAGGATTGGAATCCTTGGGACTTGGTGCTCCTAAGTGCAGAACTATTTCTTTGGCAAAGCAGAGTTGGTGCTCTGGAGGTTGGAGCCTCACAAAAGTCCAACTTGGTGCTTGGCAACTTATTGCAAACATTTTTATATTGTATCTATTTCATTGCATTGTTTATCTTAATAAAATCATTTATTCCAGCTATCTATTTATGTGTTCCATATATAAATGTTTTGGTGATAAAAAGAACAATTAAAAAGAAATACTGATTCACCCCCCCCCCCCATATTTCCAACAATTGGTATCAGAGCGGGCTTCTTCATATTAGCCTAACAACTTGAAGAAGGATTCGTAGTCATGATGAGAAATTGAGAAGCGTCAAGGAAACCTCCTTTGTTCGACGGCACCAATTTTGGTTTCTAGAAAAAGAGAATGACCTACTACTTAATGTCCCTTGGACCTGAAGTCTGGCATTTCATTCTAAATTAGCACCCAATTCCTCCCGCTCTTCCAACAGATCAAGATGAGAGGAAAGCCTGCATTGCAAATGCAAAAGCCTTGAACTCCATCACTAGTGGAATCACGATTCTAAGTTTACAAAAGTCATGAATTATAACTTTGCCAAAGAAATGTGGGATAAGCTAATTGGCTTATACATTGGGGACTCAAATTTCAAGAAGGAAAAGCTTCAAACTCATAGAAGGTAATTTGAAAGTCTAAAAATGGAAGATGAAGAAGATATTGCATCATACTTTCTCTAAGTAGCTGAAGTGGTCAACTCTCTTAAAGGATTGGATGAAAATATTGAAGAAAGTACCATTGTTCAAAAGGTCTTAAGATCTCTTCCAAACAGATTTGACTCCAAAATAAGCACCATAGAAGAATCAAAGGATCTAGATACTCTCAAGATGGATGAACTCCATGGAATCCTCACTGCCTTTGAGATGAGAAAAGGTGGCCCAAGCTCCGAAGATGCAGCATTCAAGGCTTCAAAATCAAAGAAGGGGAAAGAAAGTAATAACTGTAGTGATGACTCCGATGTGGAATCTGAATTGGCACAATTTGTACGAAAGCTTAAGAAAGGATCTAAGATAAAGGTAAGTACCCTCTTATCTACTTCAAATGTGGAAAAATAGGTCATTATGCTGCAAAATGTCCTCATAAACATGATAGTGATGATGAAGGAAATTCTAAAAGAATGGTATACAAAAAGAAAGGGATCAATAAGAAGAACTTCTTCTCTAAGCAAGATGAGTCTGATGAGGATGAATTTGTAGTCATCAAAAAGAAATCAGATGAGGAAAGTGACCATGATGAAAACCAAGAAACATTATTCATGGCATTCACAAATTATGATGACTTAGGGCTAGAAGGAAATGCAGATGAACTATTAATAAGTGTCATTGAAGAAAATGAGAAATTACAGAATAAAATCATTTCTCTCAAGGTAGAAAACAAGGAAACAAGAAGAAGAGAAGATCTCTTGGAAACAAAGCTAAAAGAAAAAGAAGAGACTTGCGAAGAACGTGAAGTCAAAATAGTATCTCTGAGGAAGGAATTGGAGCAAGTGAAAAAGGGTTGGAAAAGCTCTCAAATACTTGAAACTATCCTAAAAAGTCAAAAACCTCAACATGACAAGTTTGGAATAGGTTTTGAAGGAGAATCATCAAGCACTAAGAATAGTGTGAAAAGCTATGCCGATGCACTTTCCAACAACCCAAAAGAAGAAACAGTATGTCATCAATGTAGGTTTTAACCCTGTACAGAAATTACCTGCATACGAATTCTAAAACATAGAAAATAAAAAATGCGAGAGCATAACACATAAATCACATATACACAGAGATTTTCCCCTGGATCCCAAAACCGGGACTACCAACTTGATTTTTCATTATATTCCTTTCAATGTTACAATACATATTTATACATGCCGAAGCATCCAATACCATGGACCGAAAACCATCGCGTCCAAAACCATGGACCGAAAACCATAGGTAGGTTCGCCCAACCTAATATAGGGTCCAAAAAATTCCCGGGGCACTGCCCCGGACCCCGTAGAGGGGGGCTACCCGCCCCCCTCAAACCCCCCGGACAGGGGGGGTTGTCGCCCCTCCGCTGCGTAATCGGCACAACGAATGGGGGGCTCCACCCCCGGTTCACTACGTGGGTTAGTCGTGGAAAGAATATAACACAACCCAACAATCTCCCACTTGTTGTTTTCTTTCCACAAGGGGCCATAGGAGAGCTTAGTCATTTTTCCAGCCCTGAAATGCCCATTGTTTCTCTACACCAAGAGAACTTCTTAGAGCTCACAGATTTTGTCAATGCATCTACAGTATTCTTCAAAGTGTCCACCTTTACCAGCAACACCTTTTTGTCTTCTATCATATCCCTCACAAAGTGATACTGAACATCAATGTGCTTTGTCTTAGAATGATAAGCAGGGTTCTTTGCCAAGAAAATTGCACTTTGGCTGTCACAGTCTATTCTTATAGCTCCCTGTACTAACCCCATACTTGAACACAATCTCTGCAACCAAACTGCTTCCTTTCTTGCATTAGTGGCTGCCATGTATTCTGCCTCTGTAGTTGATAGTGCCACTACAGATTGTTTCTTACTCATCCAACTGATTGCACCTCCAAATAGGTTAAACAAATACCCACTTGTAGATCTTCTCTGATCCAGATCTCCAGCCCAGTCTGCATCAACAAAGCCACAAATATCCAAAACTCTATTCAATCCTGGTCTTCCTTGGTAGCACAAACCATAATCACTAGTGCCACGCAAATACCTGAAAACCCGCTTCACTGTTGTCCAGTGCTCCTTCCCTGGTTTTGACATAAACCTGCTCAATACTCCCACTACATGTGCAATGTCTGGTCTAGTACAGACCATTGCATACATCAGGCTACCGACTGCACTCGCATATGGAACATGGGACATGTCCTCTTCCTCTTCTTGTGTCTTGGGACACTGTTCAGCAGATAACCTCACACCTATAGGAATAGTAACCTTCACCGGTTTACTATCCTACACATTAAACCTCTGCAGTATTGTCTTGACATACTTCCTCTGGTTTAACCAGAGCTTCCTCTTTGCCCGATCTCTTTTAATTTCCATGCCAAAAATATAGTTAGCAGCACCAAGATCTTTCATGTCGAATTTGGAGGATAATTGGGTCTTCAAATCCTAGATAATTTCTTTTTCATTTCCAACCAGCAACATATCATCCACATACAAGACTAGATAAATAACACGGTCACCAATTAATTTAAAATATACACAGTGATCTGCTTTGCTTCTGGTGAAGCCAAGTCCCCGTATAAATGTATCAAATTTTTGATACCACATCCTTGGTGACTGTTTTAACCCATACAGAGACTTCTTTAACTTGCATACCAGTTCTTTCTTACCCTTCACCGCAAAGCCTTCAGGTTGCTTCATGTAGATTTCCTCTTCCAAATCCCCGTGAAGAAATGTTGTCTTCACATCCATCTGTTCTACCTCAAAATCAAAAGCAGTAGCAACAGATAAAAGTAATCTAATAGAAGTTACCTTGGCAACAGGAGAAAAAATATCACCAAAATCAATTCCCGGCACTTGGGAATATCCTTTTGCTATCAACCGAGCTTTGTATTTCTCCACCTTCCCTTCTGCATTTGTCTTCTTTTAAACACCCATTTTCTACCAATGGGTTTCCTTCCAGCCGGCAACTCTACCAGATCCCAAGCCTCATTTTTGTGCAAAGATGTCATTTCATCAACCATGGCCTCTTTCCAGAGTTTTCCATCCTCTGAATCCACTGCTTCCTTCACAGTTCTGGGATCATCATCAGTAACAGACAAAGCAAAATTTGAACAGAAAGCAGATGGACTATACCTTTCTGGCTGCCTTCTTTCTCGAATTTATCTTCTCAGAGCTGGAGTTTGTGGCTCTTCATCTTCTAATTCATCCTCTGTTGTAGAGTCTGATTCTTCCTCCTTTAGCTCAAACTCTATCTTCTCAGGTTCCTTTGGTTGGACTTCATGTTTAATAACATCTTTTACCTCTCTGAACACCACATCTCGGCTGTACACAACCTTCTGTGTGACTGGGTTCCAAAGCTTATAACATTTTAAACCATCCTTATACCCAATAAAGATGCACTTTTCAGATTTACTATCCAACTTGGTTTGTTTCTCCTTTGGAACATGTACATATGCATCACATCCAAATACCCTCAGATGTAAAAGAGAGGGTTTCTTACCAGTCCATACTTCTTGTGGAGTCTTATCCTCCAATGCTGATGAAGGTGACCTGTTGACCAAGTAACATGTAGTATCCACCGCCTCTACCAAAAATTCTTGTCCTAACCCGGCACCACTGAGCATGCTTCTTGCCCTTTCCATCAACGTCTTGTTCATTCTTTCTGCGACTCCATTTTGTTGAGGTGTATATGGATAGTCTTCTGTCGTGCTATACCGCACTTCTTACAGAATTCTTCAAATTCCTTGCTGCAAAACTCTCCACCATTATCTGTCCTCAGCACCTGTATCTTCTTCTCTGTCTGATTTTCCACTAAAGCCTTAAATTCTTTAAACCTATCAAAGACTTCAGATTTCTTCTTAAGGAAATATATCCATGTACTCTTTGAGAAGTCATCTATAAATGATACATAGTACACAGGCTTACCCAGTGATGGAACTTTCACAGGTCCAAACACATCACTGTGCACAAGCTCTAATATTTGTTTCGCCCTCTTAGCATTAGAGGGGAAACTCACCCGATTCTTCTTCCCATATACACAATTTTCACAGAAATCAAAATCCAGAGACATATTACTCATACCTTCTACCATACCTTTACCATGAAGTATTCAAAGGCCCTTCTCTCCAATATGTCCAAGCCTTTGATTCCACAGCATGGTCTTCTCTCCAGAGACCACTAGATTTTCAGCTCCACTTTCAGGAACCACAGAACTGTTGCACCCATCAACAACAGTGCTACCTTGCAGCTTGTACAAAGTTCCAGTCCGAACTCCCCGCATCAATACCAGTGCTCCCCGAACCATCTTGCAGGTATCCTTCTCGAACACTGTTTTTACACCTACATCATCCAACTTGCTTACAGAAATCAGATTTCTGGCCAATGCAGGAATATGCAGAACACCTGGAAGTGTTCTAACCCTTCCACCTTGCAAATTCATCTTTACTTTTCCACGACCAATGATTTTGGCCTTCCTATCATCTCCTAAGAAGAAATCACCACCATCGTATTTCTCATACTCACAAAACCACTCTCTATGGGGAGTGAAGTGAAAGGATGCACCTGAGTCAATCAACCATGCCTCATGATCTACATGTGTACTTGAAGAAGCCAAGTACACATCCCCACCTTCATCTGAGGTGGTTTTCGCCTCTGCAGAAGGAGCATCATCAAATCCCTTTCCTTTATCAAGAGCTTTAGATTTACAGTCCCTTTTGAAGTGCCCTTCCTTTCCGCATTTCCAGCACACCACCTTTATAGGTTTCCCTGGAGATTTAGATTTCCCTCTAGATTTAGATCTCCCACTCGATGACTTATTTTTGTTTCTATTCTGGGACCGTCCTCATACAGACAAGGCATCACCATTCTGGCTCTCCATATTTTTCCATCTCATCTCCTCCGTCAGCAAGGCTGAGACTATTTCATCAAACTACAAAGTAGTTGCATTGCTACCTATTGCAATAACCAGACTATCCCACGAATCTAGTAGAGAACAAAACAAATTGATGCACTTATCTTCATCTGAAATTTTAATATCAACAGACGCTAACTGACTTAACACAGTATTAAATGCGTTCAGATGCTCTGTCACCGAGTCTCCATCTTTCATCCTCAGGTTATACAGCTTTTTCCGCAGGAACAGTTTATTCACCAGAGACTTAGATTGGTACAAATTCCCTAACTTGTCCCACAAAGCCTTCGCCATAGCTTCCCCTGATACATTCAGAAATAATGAATCTGAGACACACAATCGTATTGCGCTCTTTACCTTCCGATCCAGCTTCTTCCATTCTTCATCGGTCACTCCCGTTGGTTTGGTACCTGGATCTACCGCAATCCACTGATCTTTATCCACCAACAAATCCTCCATCTTGAGTTTCCACAACTCAAAACTCTGACCATTGAACTTCTCGATCTCTATCTTTCCGCTGCTCACCATCTTCTTTCACCACCAGAATCGATCTCGCAGATCTCCCACTGAACAGGGTCTACCACATGCCCAAGCGAAACCCCTCAGCAACAAAGGCGTCCTCTTGAAGCCAAAATAGCTATGATACCAAATGTAGGTTTTAACCCTATACAGAAATTACCTGCATACGAATTCTAAAACACATAAAATAAACAATGCGAGAGCATGACACATAAATCACATATACACAGAGATTTTCCCCTGGATCCCAAAACCAGGACTACCAGCTTGATTTTTCATTATATTCCTTTCAATGTTACAATACATAATTTATACATGTCAAAGCATCCAATACCATGGACCGAAAACCATCGCGTCCAAAACCATGGACCGAAAACCATAGGTAGGTTCGCCCAACCTAATATAGGGTCCAAAAAAAAATTCCCATGACGTTGCCCCGGACCCCGTAGAGGGGGGCTACCCGCCCCCCTCAAACCCCCCGGACAGGGGGGGCTGCCGCCCCCCCTGTGACCCCCCCACTACGCAATCGGCGCAACGAAGGGGGGGCTCTGCCCCCCCTCTAACCCCCCAGTTCACTACGTGGGTTATTCGTGGAAAGAATATAACACAACCCAACAATCAAAGGCGCATCCCAGATCCAAAGAATGAAGAGAGAATAACTCCAAAGAAGAATGTGAATTTGAATCATGGATATTACAGTAGATAAAAACTAGCGTTCCATCAAAGGCCCATCCCAAATCCAAAGAATGAAGCGGGAGTAAATCCAAGGAAGGAAGTTGACTCAAATCATGGCTACTACAACAGGTACAAAACTATCTTTCTTGGACATTGCTTTCATTGTAAGAACTTTGGTCATCAAGCTAGACATTGCATGGCTCACAAGAGTGAAACACCAAAGCTAAAGGGTCAAATAATCAAACCACATGGCCCCAGAAGGCAGGGACAAATCAAAACCTTCAATTCGTTTGATCCCTTGACAAAAGTTGACCTGATTTGCTCATTATGCTACAATAATGGACACTATGAACAAAATTTCCCACTCAAAAGAGGAAAAGCAAGTAGTGAGAATCCCAACATGGATAAATGTGGCTTGGCTCTATATGCTCAAAATAATGAAAATCATTGGCTTTTGGATAGTGGGTGCTCCGAACACATGACAGGGGACAAAAGGAAGTTTGTCTCATTGAGTGAAAAGGAAAGAAATGTATCTTTTAGAAGTGGATCTGTCAAAATTGTTGGAAAGGGAACTATTACTCTTATCAATGGAAAAGGAAAAGCACAAAGTGCTCTACTAGTAAACGGGCTCAAACACAACCTCCTGAGTGTTAGCCAGATCTGTGATCAAGGACATAATGTTGTCTTAGCACCAAAGACTGTGAAATAAGGAACTCTTCCTTAGGGGAACTTGTGGCAAAATGGGTTAGAACTCCAAACAAAATTTACGTTTTGAACAAGATTCAAGAATATAAATCCTACTTAAGTCAAACAGATGAAATTTGGTTGTGGCACAAGCGACTTGGACATACAAGCTTCGAGAACTTGATCAATATCAGCAAGATTAAAGTTGTACGAGACATCCCAAAGTTATTCAAACCAAATCAAGGAGTATGTGGTCCATGTCAACATGGAAAGCAAACCAGAACCAGCCACAAGACCAAGGAGTTCTCTACATCAAAGCCTTTGGAGATCATCCATGCTGATTTATGTGGACCAACTAGAAATCAAGCACTTCAAGGAGAAAGGTACTTTGTTTTATTTGTTGATTACTATACTAGAATGATGTGGATATATTTTGTAAAATATAAATCTAAATCATTTGAGTGTTTTAAGAATCTTAAAGCTCTTGTAGAAAATGAAAAGGACTCAAATATTAAGTGCCTCAGAACAGATAAAGGGGGATAATTCACATCAAAATAATTTAATGAATTCTGTAAAATACATGGAATTAAAAGAGAATTCTCTGTTGCCAAAACACCCCTGCAAAATGGGGTAGTTGAAAGAAGAAACCGAACAGTTCAAGAAATGGCAAGAACAATGCTATTATCGGCAGATTTGCAGCCAAAATTCTGGAGAGAAGCAGTTGGGACAGTTGTCTATACCTTGAATTGAACTCAATTAAGATCAAATTATGAAAAAACTCCTTATGAACTATGGAAAGCAAGACCTGCTTCAGCAAAGTACTTCAAGATCTTTGTAAGCAAGTGCTTCATAAAAATCAATGATGGCTCACCAAGAAAGTTTGATTCTTGGGTAGATGAAGGGATCTTCCTTGGATACTCTACACGAAGCAAAGCCTACAAGTGCTACAATAATCGACTAAGGAAAATAGTGGAAAGCATTGATGTAAAGATTGATGAAGACCTTCTAGAAGAAGAAATTCAAGAACACGAACTTGATCCTTTCATTGAAGAAGAGGAACCAAAAAATGAAGAAATAGATTAGGAAGAAGAAGAAGTGGAAAAAGAACCACCTCATACCCCTTCAAAGATGAAGTTTCTCTAGAAATATCATCCAGAAGAGCAAATTATTGGCAATAGAGATGAAGGGATGCAAACCCGAAGAAGGATGATAAATACACCTAAGAAACACGATATTTCTCTTCTATCCATGATAGAACCAGAAACATATACTCAAGCAAGTAAGGATCCTCATTGGGTAAAAGCCATGGAAGAAGAAATGTCCCAAATTGAGAATAATGAGATATGGGAGTTGGTACCTCATCCAAAGGACAAAAACATTATAGGAACCAAGTGGGTATTCAAAAACAAAATGAATGAAGAGGGACAAACCATCAAAAACAATGCAAGGCTTGTTTACAAAAGCTATTCACAGATTGAAGGAATTGATTTTGAAGAAAAATTTGCACCAGTAGCTCATATGGAAGCTATCAGGATGTTCTTGGCATTTGCTTGCTCAAAAGGATTCAAAATATATCAAATGGATGTAAATCAGCATTTCTGAATGGGGAACTCAAGGAAGAAGTCTACATGGAGCAACTAGAAGGGTTTGATCTAACAGAAGGAAAAGACGTAGTCTGTAAGCTGAAAAAGCCATTATATGGGTTGAAAAAAGCTCCCAAACCTTGGTATGCAAGATTGGATTATTGTCTACAACAACAAGGCTTCAAGAAGGGAGTGGCAGGAAGTAATCTATACATAAAGATAGATGAAGGTAAGTTACTAGTCACACTTGTTTATGTTGATGATATGATTTTTGCTAGCAATAATGATAAGATGAGACATGATTTTTCTCAAAACATGTCAAAAGAGTTTGAGATGTCAATGATAGGAGAGTTATCTCACTTCCTTGGACTACAAGTATCTCAAACAAGAGTAGGATTGTTTATATATCAAGCCAAATATCTTAAATACATGCTTAAAAAGGTATAGAATGGAAGACTGTGCACCCATGAGCACACCTATGACCACAAATTGCAAATTGATCAAAAATGATGACTCCCCTCCAGTAGATGCAACTCATTACAGGTCAATAATTGGAGCCCTTCTGTACTTAACTACTACGAGAACCGACATAATGCATGCAGTAGGAATGGTGGGAAGATTTCAATCTAGTCCTAAACAATCCCATTTGTTAGCTGTAAAAAGAATTCTCAGATATCTGAAAGGAACTCCTAATTTCAATCTTTGGTACCCTAAGAGATCAACACTGACTGTAACTGCATACATCAATGTTGATTGGGCTGGAAGTGTAGATGATCGAAAAAGTACTAGTGGAAATGCATTCTTCCTGGGAGACTATTTAGTATCCTAGCTCAGCAAAAAACAGACATTTATATCATTATCCACAGTCGAAGCTGAGTATATAGCTGTAGAAGACTATTGTACTCAAATACTATGGATGAAGGAAGCTCTAAAAGATGTCAACATAGGTACAGAACAACCAATTACCATCTATTGTGATAACACAAATGCTATCAGTCTCAACAAAAATCCAATGATGCACTCAAAGACCAAACATATACCAATCAAGTATCATTTCCTTCGTGAACAAGTAGTTGAAAAACATTATCTTGGAATATATCAATACTAAGGAGCAGATAGCTAATATTTTCACAAAACCTCTTCCTCAAGAAGCATTTGAACATCTTCGTCAGAAGATGGGGGTTAGCTCTTGAGCATCACTCAAGTTCATCCATAAAGATGGTGCAGGACAGGGGGAGCAGTTCTACAGGGGGAGCAGTTCGACAGGGGGAGTGTGTATGCATTCCTTTTCCATTGATGTCAAAGGGGGAGAGAAGAAGAATATTTCCATCAATAACAAAGGGGGAGATTGTTGACATAGAATGGCATTGATGTCAATATGGCAATATTCGAGGAGCCAGAGGGATCAAACAGAGCCATCAAAGGAGAAAACAAAGCTATCGAAGAAGCAAAACAGAAAGGAGAAAACAAAGCCATCAGAGGAGCAAAACAGAGCTATCGGAGGCATATCAGGAGTATCGGGAGCAATGGAACCCAAAGAAGGACTATCGGAAGAGTTAAAGGAGGCAGAAAACTCATATATGCATGCAAATACACTGTTGGAGGCAGAAAACTCATATATGTATGCAAATACACTATCGGAGGTAGAAAACTCATATATGTATGCAAATACACTATCGGAGGTTGAAAACACAAAAACTTGGGTATATGAAATATACACTATTAGAGGCAGAAAACTCATATATGTATGCAAATACACTAGCGGAGGCAGAAAACTCATATATGTATGCAAATACACTATCGGAGGCTGAAAAAACAAAAATATAGGTATATGAAATATAAACTATTGGAGGCGGAGTTTACATGAATATCATATAGCTGCGATAGGTTGCAGACCCACTGCAACATTATACAATGGTTTAATGTTATATCGCATCCGCCCATCGCAATAATACAAAGGGGTGTCACCCCTGAAAGCACCAATTATGATATATGTCACGGACCCGATGGTCTGATTGTAACATGGCTCAATGCTATATTACATCCATAGGAGAATCGATCGTGGGCCATCGACGATGTCATGGGATCGACATATAAAGGACCTCCAGAAGCCACTACTACCGATTGCGATTACACATCCGAACCCGATGGGTTTTATAAATCTAACTATATAAGTTTTAAGTTTCGTGCATAAAGGGACTTTTAGTGTATTGGTAGGTTTCAATGTAAAAACCGAAATACAATGGAAAAGCCTCGAAGCGATAAAGACCGGACCCGAAATGTTTTTAGAAGCAGCCCTATAATACTTGAGTTTCATAAGCAAGATTTCGAGCAAGCCTTAGGCAGTAAATGGTTTTGGGCTGGCTCCACCCGATCCCATACAATGGGTGATGCGTGGTTGGCGAAGGAGAGAGAGAAACCACTTTCATCGGGCAGGTAACCTTCGTACTTCTGGGCCACCTGAAAATGAATATCGACCGCTAGATTAAGGATCTTGCATATCAATGGTGGGCTCGCTATAGCGACCAAAGGCGGACCTGAAGCAGTTATAGATGTGGATGTAGAGTCCCTTGAAGTCCGCCCTTAAGTGTTTTCGTAGGGATTTTCATATATTTCCTTTGTATTTAAATAATTGCATTACACGGGGTTTGAAGGCCAAAAATGCATAAATAAAGGTTCTGATAGTTTAGTAGGCCTGAACAGAGCCAATTGCGATTGCGATGGTGATGTGGTAGGTGGGGGCCTCCTTGTTGGTATAGTCTCACCATTGAAATCTCTCTGTAAACAATAAAGTCCGTTGTTTTCACATTGTTAATAAAAAAAAGGGCCTCCGTTACAGTTTTTAAAATGCAAATAGTCTTCTCTGAGTATTTTCGGTTCTCACTAATTGAATCAACATGTCTCTGAAGTGTTGGTGAACACGAAGAGACAGAGGAAGTCAGAAAGCCGGGAAGCCAAAGGGTAAGCCAACATAGAGGAAACCAAAAATCCAAAGCAATGAAGAAGAGGGAAGCCAAAGGACAAGCCAGCACAAAGGAAGTTGAAGCGAGAGTTGAAGAAGCCGAAGAACCAGTGGAAAGTGGAAACGAATAGTCAGGCTTTAGGAATACATAAAACAGGAAAAACAAGGAAAGGATTGTGCGAGTGTATAATCAGAGTGAGAGGAAGCCAAAGTTCAGGTAGAGGCAGGAGAGGCAGGAGAAGTAGGAGAACAAGAGTGAAGCAAAAGCTTAGTAGGCTTGGGAGCAAAGAACTACAGCAAAATAGTTTATACCAGGTTAGGGTTGGAGCCCACGGGGTTGGAGCCTCAGAACTGAAAGGATTGGAATCCTTGGGAGTTGGTGCTCCTGAGTGTAGAACTATTGCTTTGGCAAAACATAGTTGGTGCTCTGGAGATTGGAGCCTCACAAAAGTCCAAGTTGGTGCTTGGCAACTGATTACAAACATTTTTATATTGTATCTATTTTATTGCACTGTTTGTGTTAATAAAAGCATTTATTCCATCTATCTATTTTTGTGTTCCATATATAAATTTTTTGGTGATAAAAAGAACAATTAAAAATAAATACTAATTCACCCTCCCCCCTTAATATTTCCAACATGGGCAGCATCTCCCCCTCTAATTCCTTCCCCCAGTACTGGGGTTTTACACTTCCATCCTGGTAGTGGGTAAAGGCAACAATCCTTCCTCTACCATAAACATCTTAATCCACATCAAGACTTATCTTATCAACTCCCCTCTCAGTCCAGAGCTGAACACAGCTTCCGCCTTTGAGAAAGACTGGTAGCTCTCTGTAGCAAACTCAACCACATACCCTTCCACCGTAGTCTTCACCCAAAAATCAACTGCTCTAGTTTGATTATTATCCAACTGTTGTAGTAGTGCGATATCATATGTAGTCCAACTATGGTGAACTATCGCCGAACCACCTGACTGACTCTGTCTCTTCAGCTCCCTCAAACAATTGTATATGTCCTCAGGGAACTTTCACTAGAAAATTTCATATTGGTCATTGATGCCATCGACGTATAAAATCCCTTCACTTACCTTACTGATTGGTTGATTCCTGCAGGCAGCTTTCTCTGCCACAAATTGATCTACTTTATGCTTCCACCAATCTCTGATTTCTCTTTTAAATACCCTTGACACCATATTCTAAACTAGTTCTCGCAACTTCAGGTCCCAGCAATGGAACCATTTGTTGGCTCGAAAGAGTCATCAGGGGGAAGACCTTGGGTTTAGGCACAAGAGGCCAACAATGGTCTGTTTTAGTCTAGGATAGCACCGACATTTTCACCTTACCCCAAAGGGCAAGGAGTCTCACCCGAGGCGCGTCGCGACCAAAAGGGAGAAGGGTTCAGCATGGGGTCGAGGGAGTATCAATCGGGTGCATTCGATCACATACACATATATCCATTATATGTAAAACAGAGATAACAACATCCTTGAGACAATCTATGAATTAACGTCTACATGCAACTAATAGGCTATTCAAAATTTTAATAGACACACTAGGCACGAGGCCCAAATACATCAGAAGTCGTAACCAGCATCGGCTATGTCTTATATTAAACTTAACATGAAAGATTACATTATGATCCAGCATTCGCCATAAACATTACATAAAGTACTCGGCTCAGTCCCTCGGGTTTGAATTGGTTCCGCGACTAAGTCCCTCGGATCCCAACACTCTATCATTCAGCCTCTATAACTATGTATCCCTTCACCTGCTCTCGTCTTTAACCGACTCCTTCTGCTAGCTAGTCCAACAAGAACCTTTTTCCTCTGTGGTCTTCCCATTTTATGTCCTTCTCTACTGCCTGGACTGCCAGTTCTTGCTCGGCTGTTCTCTCCGTTGGCTGCTTCTGCGCCTTCACGCCTCCTCGACTACCTTTGCTTTCCGCTACCACCTTGCCACCACTCCTTCGCAATTGTTCATTCCACCACCCAACCATTGTTGCCATCTGTTTCTTTCTTGCCCTTCGGTTAGTCAAAACTGGTCAAAACCTTTCAAAATTAAATGAAGGCCCCAACACTCCTCTTCTATAGTGATTTTATCTCTCATGCAATGTAGACATTCCTTGTATATTCAAACTGCATATTGTAATATGCTAAAACAATTTACTTGAATCTACTCTAGTCATCAACGAAAACAATAATTGATCAATGAAATCATGAAGCAGAAAAAAGGAAGAGTTAAATCACACATAACATAATAATTTTCTAGGGAGAGCCAAAGCTAAAAACCCCCGCTATGTGTATATTGCATTAATCAAAAAATATGAGAAGATTAAAATGCTTTGCTCAAGCCCGAGCAACCTCTGCACTATCTCTATCTATCTCACTACCAACCTGTGCATAAGCTTCTCTTGGCACACCTTTCTCTAACAAGATCCACACACAAGCTTGTGCTTCCTATTGCTTGGTCTCACCAATTCATGCTCACCAAAGCGATGATTAAACTTGTGCCTTCATTCTTCCTTTTAAAGGAAATTCAAATGGCTAAAATTAGTGATTTTTCTAATTAAGGAATGATTTATTTTAGGCATTCCTCTGATTGCATGTACCATCTGTTTATTTTAGATGATTTTACAAATGATAGTACATTGTCCCTGAACTTTAATCTCAATTGGGTCTTTCTCTAATCTGACATGCATGAGTTAATTATGGGTGAATCTTCAGTTTACTGGTTGAGCAGCATTGGTTATGTTGATAAATCTAGGGCATTAGCATTAGGTGATTTCTCTTTGATTAGTAACTTCTTGTGAATGTTTTTTACTTCCTTAGATTATGATATTCTTCTTCTTAGAATATTAGTGTTCTTCTTCATCAAACAGTAACCAAT
Source organism: Pinus tabuliformis (assembly GCA_031772625.1). Taxonomy (NCBI): domain Eukaryota; kingdom Viridiplantae; phylum Streptophyta; class Pinopsida; order Pinales; family Pinaceae; genus Pinus; species Pinus tabuliformis. Next base: position 981,427,604 of record CM062818.1, on the reverse strand, counting down.
GCATGAACATAAATAGACAAGAGAAACAACATGTAATTTATGAGCTAGGGCCAAAACCTCTCACTCTTTGAAAGGAAAACCCGCACAAATTCTTCTTATAGAGATTCCAATTGGTGAATACCTAGACCAATACTCTTGACCTATTAGCCACTCTAAGACCAAGATAGTAGTTCTCTTCTCTTTTCTCCTTCAACCTTCTTAACACTTAGATCATCTTCTTCAACAAGTTGTAGATGCACTGGAGATGGCACCAAGACATGACAATGTAGTGTCACCACGTGACCACTATAGCAGCATTAAAATACTATGATAGATCCTAGAACAATAGCTTCTTCATAGAAACACACAGTGGTCTTCTTATTTGTAACCTTAAGACCATTATCTTATGAGGCATAACTTTTGTTGAGCCCTAGGAGGACCCTTGCTGCTCCTCCATCGATTAACTAAGTTCCTTCTTTACATCCTATTGTTTCTTCCTTTTGTTGTGACTATGATCCAAACCTTATTGTAGGTATGAGCCTTACTTACTATTATTAACCTTAAAAAAACTCAATGTCCCTCCCTTACCCATTCGAAGATCTCAGAAATATCACTGAACTGTTGATTATGCTTTTCACCAAAACATTAGAGGAATCTGAACTTTTTTGCCTTTCTAATGTGAAGATCATGCCCACCTATTTATAGTGGTTTTTCTATCCTATTAATTCGACATGAACCATGTGAATTGATGTGTCTTCATAAGGTAATCCAACATGATCTTTACTTTGTTTGGAGGCTGACTTCAAGAGAGGTGGAATGTGCTTGCCTTTGGAGGTCTTCTAGACACTTTAATAGACTCATAAATTTGACACATGCTCAAGAAGAGCTCTTCATACATGACATTAATTATTTTGACTCTAATGATAAATCATAAGGCTCTCAATGGGAGCCACTAACAAATAAAATCACCTTCTCATGAAACCCATGAAGCAAGCCTTACAATAATAATTTTATCTACTTATTTATATCATTTACAAAACTCACAATTACATGTCATTATGAAGACCGAACCTAGTTATATTATACAACACTCATTCTTAACTAGGGAGATATTCAAAATGGTACTTGGTCATTCTTAATCTGAAGAATTTCTCATAAGAAGAATTGGATTGGTAACCCATTCGTTTAGTATCATATAAACCAACATTGTTACATTGCAAGGCCTTGACTAACAACTATATCTCTCCACAATATTTGAGCTCAATGTCGGCGAGACCAATGATTTATAGACACTTTCATCATTGTCTCTCTCTCGAAACATATCCTACCTAGGTACTCAATATATGTTCCATGAGGACTATTCTTATATTGGACTCCCCAAACCTCAAAGAATATCAGTCCTCCATGAGTACTCTTCTATTGGATGTCCTATCTCATCCTCAAAGAGTATCAGATGAAAAATGATTACCCAATCCTCTCATTCTGTCTTTCCAGGTGAAGACCAGAAGGACGTGTCTATCTCTCCCTCTCAATTAGGGAGGACATATCTATACCATTTAAGGATTTTACTCATTCCTACACAAGGAATGTACCTAACCTCCCTCTTGGCTTAGGAATTTCCAAGTTTCTTCCAAGTAAGAAAATTTCCAAGCTCCCTCTCAAAATAGGGACCTTTAGTAGCTCCTTAGGTGGAGATGATGGGACAACCAGCTACTTGAAGAACTCCTTTTTTCGATATCATGAATTTCTTCTCTGTTGTGGAGTCTTCATCTTTTGGGGACTTCTTCATAGGGCACAGACTATCCATCACTTTCATCAATCATGTCATCATTTTTTTCATTGAAAATTGATCCATCTGTCTCCATTTAGCATTGCTTCATGTTATGCTACCTTCATCAGGTTTTCTTTTCTGGAAGGTTCTTGCATCCTTCTACATGGTTCTTCATGGAATACATTCATACTTCTTCTCTTTGGTAGCCCTGCATAAGCCCATCCAGATATTTGTTCAAAAATAATAAATGAACACTTAAATCAAAATTACCTTTATGATGGTCTTTCATTGTGACATCTTCTTGTAGGTATCAACATCCTGCATACATGTTGACACACCTCCCAAAGATATCCATTTTCAAGGGTCTCCATCTTTTTCAAACTTCCATCAAAGTCTTCATATCTTTCAAGAGATATTAGTCAAATATTCTGGTCTTTCGGATGTTGATTGCCTTTACCATGGTTGCATATCTCACGATTTCTTCCTTCCTTTCTTCACACAATTCATTCCCAAGAGTTTCTATTCATAGTTCATCAATTGTAGTCAAAATTCATACTTCATATGAGAACATATTATGTTGATTTCATCTAGTGTGGCTCGTGCCTTCCGACAACCTTTCATAGGAGGAGATTCCTTTCCTTTGATCATACTTCTCAAAATAAAGTAGTAATCCAAGTTACCTGCAACCATACAACATGACTTTATAAAATCAATTACAAGCATACATACCTCATTTACCTTTAGGTCCTCTAGGCTTCTTTCAAAAACTTCCTTGATTGAAAATGTCTTCAACCCCTTTATCTTCTTCATCTCTTATGTCATCATACCATCATCCCATGAATTCCATGAGTTGGAGTTCCTGATGAAACACTTGCTTCCTCTCTGGATCGATGAATCATCCAATGAATATTCCTTCAAAGAATATTGAGGATCTTGCATATCCCTATCTAATAGGTGTTTCCTTTTTTCCTTAATGTATGATGACCCTTGTCCTAGATCACTTCTTCCTTTCCTTAATTATCCAATGAGGTTCCCAAGAGCTATATCCTTCATAGTTGATTATCAGAAATCCTTCATGTTTCCTATGGTGATGTCACGAGCTCTTACTTCTAATGCTTCTCCTCTTCCTTGGACTTCCTTCTTTCAGCTTCCTCCACTTCTTTGGTGAAATGGAATTCTTTTCTATTCTTCTTGTTATTTCCCTTAAACTTAGGACAATATTTCCTGTAGTGCTCATAGCATTGAATCTTAGCTATGTTCTTCTTTCCTTTCAACAAATGTCTAAATACTTTTTCCCTCAACCTGTATTCTTCTATCTTTCCAAGAAACCACAAGTTGTTGAATGGGATAACCTTCTTATCCACATAGACATTGTTACCTTCTTCATTAGTTAGTGTATTTAGAACAATGAGGATTATCTCTCCCAGATATTACAATTGAGATCTTATGAAGATAATCCATTATCCTTTGATACCTTCAATTTGTGTTGATCAGATGTAAGTGATGTGACCTGGTTTATCGCATCTTCAAAGAATAACTCTACTAGCCTATCATATATATCTCTTTGATGTCTCCAATACTACTATATGAGGGGACCTTTCATAAGGATCCCTTTCCATGTATTCATAGGAGACCTTTCCATTGATATTTTCAATGACTTTACTTTCTTCAAGGAATATGTCTGTCCTCCTTTTTAATGCAAGGAATTTCGATGACCCAGCCAGCTTATATATCTCCTTGCAAAACAAATTCATTTTACAAATTTTTATTATAGAATGAGAGATACTTACTTGACAAGTGAAGATGAAATATTCACTTGATCACTTTGATGGTGGATGAATAAGATGTATCAGTGCTTATTTTCGATGATCTTCTTCCAAATGAAAATCCCTTCTTCAATAAAGGACATTTCTCCTTCAATGCCTTTAGATCTAGCTTCCTTTATTAATGGTGATTTATGAGGATGTTTTGATGCTCCCTCAAATAATATTCTTCAAGGATAATTAGGGGATCCTTGCTTCAATGAGATGGAACTTGCCTTATATCTTTTGAAGATGATGACAATGCCTTCTAGCCTTCAAGATACTTTGACTTCTTTGATGGTGAATGAGTTCAGATGATTAATGCTTCTACGATTTCGATTTTCTCTAAGATGATGTGATCTTAGTCCTTGAATTCCTACTCTTGGATGTGTATACTTTGGGCTACCTTGTATTTTATATATCTTTCACTTGATGAGGGTCTTTGTGCTGTTTTAATGATGACCTGGAGGATTCAAAAATTTTGCCTGTGTAGATTGCTTCTTCGATCTAGTGTTTGATTCTTCAATGTAAATCTTGAACTTTCTCTTCGATACCCTTCAAATTTCTTTGATTCCTTTCTTAGAAACTCGATCCTTGAGTGTCTCTATGATTGCATGCCCTTTTCTTGACTTTGACACCTTAGCATTGATACCATGTTGAGAAATCTAGTGCATGAGCATTAGGTGATTTCTCTTTGATTAGTAACTAATTTTGAATGCTTTTTAATCCTATATTAGTATTGAAATATGGAAACAAGAATATTCCAATTTAATTTATCCTTGAATTAAATTGTGAATTAAAATCGAATTTAGTCTTAACAGCTACTTGGAAATAATTAATTTATTTATTTTAAATTAATTAGTTGGGAAAATTCAAGTTAGAAGTCTTTCTGAAGTCATGCAAGAGTTATCCCTTAAATTAAGGAGATAAGATTGAGTTATATTTGAGTTGTAATTAGTTAACTTAGTTTACTGAGTTAAGTCCAGTTAAATTAGTTCCAAACTATTTGGTGAAGTGAGTTAACAGTCAGTTGATGCATTAATGCACTCAACTAGTGCTACTCCAATTAACTGAAGATTACCTCATCAGAAACTCATGCATGTCTATTCTGAGAAAGACCCAATTGATATTAATGTTCAAGGATAGTGTACTATCAGTTACATGTTTTTTCTCATGGAGAAAACTCATGCATGCAGTCAAGGATTCCTCCTTGAGAATTGTACAGTTTTGAAGGCTAGTTTTTCCACTTGGTAATAGGCTAATCATCCACAAGGAACAATGCAAGGAAAGAGGAGCTTGGAGGGCTGAGAGGAAGGCTGGAGAGAAGCCAAGATTGCCTGTGAGCATCTATGAGGACTGTACTGAGAGCTGGCTAGTTGTGAGAGCTAAGGCTTTATATAATTCCTATGTATTTCCACCATGTATGATAATACAATAGTGTGGGGTTTTTATTTGAGACTTTCCCCAAAGTATTTTCATTTGTATTGTGCTATTGATTCTTATTCTTCTAGTTATATTGTTCAACTCGATATTTAAGCTTCCGCAAATTGATAGTAGAAGTAGGTTATAGTATTCTTCTTTGATTTATATTACATTATCGAGTTAACCTATCATAGATTTTCTACATGGTATCGAAGCTATGAACAGTAAACTAAGAAGAGATTTCGAAGTTTGAAGTTTGGGGTTGTAGGTGAAAATCGAATTCATATCATACTTCAAGGTTGGCCAATGGCGTTCTATGGCTTGAGACTCAAGTGTGCCTTGGAAGGTAGCTTGAATTACATAGCATGGAAAGATAGAATGGAGGTTGTATTAGAAGAAAATGGCTTAAAGGAATTCATTGATCAAGAAATCCCAAAGCCTGCTTCAACTAATGCACAAGAGTTGACTAAGTGGAAGAAGTGTGTGGCAAAGGCGAGACAGGTCATCCTTGAGGGAGTTCGAGACCATATTGTCTCAAGTCTCCATGGAAAGGATACTCCATTTTCAATGTGGAAGACATTGAAGGACCTCTACCATAACAGTAGTGACCAGAGGAAATTGGCGCTCAAGGATAAGCTTCGAAGAATCAAGATGGAGAAGGGTGATATTATTTCCACATATCTGAACAAGCTCACCACCTACAGAGATGAGCTTGGCAGTGTGGGAATAACTACTGTCGATGATGATATGGTGAGCTTCGCTCTCCTTGGCCTTCCAAAGAGTTGGATTAGCTACCAGGACTCTGTGAATGGAAGGAAGAAACTGCCGGATTGGGAATGACTGTGGTTGGATCTTATGCAGGAGGAGATCAGAAGGAGCACACGAGATGGTTCTTCATCCAAGAATGATGATGAAGAAAATCTGGCCTTAGCAAGTAAGGCAAGGAAAGGGAAGGGGAAGGCTTCCCATTTCAAATTGAATTCTTCTTATGGAGGGAAGAAGGGTGACATGTCTAAAGTAAAATGCTTTAATTGTCACAAGATGGGACATTATGTGACTAATTTCCTATCGAAGAAGTCCAAGAATGGATCCTCGAAAGGATCGAAAGGTGAGGCATTAGCCTCTCAGTTCGAAATGGACTTTACCCTCATCGCATGCATGGTGTCATCGATGATGGGTTGTGTTTGGTATCTTGACAGTGGAGCCTCATTCCACATGACCGGTGATAAAAATTTATTCAGTGCCTTAGAGGAGAAATACCTCAAGATGCGCATAGAGATGGGTGATGACGAAAGGTATAGTGTTTCAGCAGTGGGCACAGTTGCTTTTGAGAGGGAACATGGAGCTCCTCTCACCTTGACAAATGTGATGTATGTGCCTGGACTGAAGAAGAACTTGGTATCAGTCGTGATGTTGGAGGAAAAAGGCTACGATGTTGTCTTCAGTAAAGTAAAGGCATTCCTAAGACACATAGCCACGGGTCAAACCAAGAGGATATGGATTCGGATGAAGAATCTCTATAAACTAGAGGTAGATGATTGTTCAGCATTGAGTATGAAAGTAGAATTAGTGCAAAGCCAAGACATTGGCGAGTTGTGGCACAGGCGGTTGGGCCATTTGCATCATGGAGCTTTGAAGATAATGCAACAGATATCTACAGGACTTCCCAAAGCTAAACTTGAGAAAGTCGACACATGCAAAGGTTGTACCTTGGGAAAGTACACCAAGTCTTCCTTTCATGATCGACACAGCTGAACAGAGGCTATCTTAGAGTGAGTTCATACAGAATTGTGTGGACCATTCTCGACACCATCCACAGTGAAGCAAAGGTATTATGTGATTTTCATTGATGACTATTCACGTAAATGTTGGATTTATTTCATGCAAAAGAAGGATCAAACTTTCACAAAGTTTTGTGAGTTCAAAGATTTGGTCAAGAAAGAGTCAGGGAGGAAGATCAAGGCCTTAATAAGCAACAATGGTGGAGAATATGTCTCTCAATAGTTTAAGGACTTCTGTGCAGTAGAAGGAATTAAACGAGAGTTGATAACACCTCATAACCCACAGCAGAATGGGGTGGCCAAGAGGAAGAACAAAACTATTGTAGGGGAAGCATAGGAAATGTTGCATGACCAAGGCCTACCACTTCAATTATGGGTTGAGGCATGCAACACAGTGGTCTATTTGCACAATAGAAGCCCGCATCGCATACTTGGGATGAAGACACCAGAAGAAGCTTTCTCCGGTAAGAGACCAGATGTGGGTCACTTTAGGATCTTTGGCTCATCGGTATATTTCCATGTGACAAAGGATGCATGGAAGAAGCTTGAGCCGACAGCAGAGTTGGGGATATTTGTGGGGTACACTGATACACCTCACAACTATCGGGTGTACTTACCTACCAGTCGAAGGACAATGGTTCACAAAGATATCAAGTTTGATGAGCAGAAGGCCATGTAAGTCTTCCTTGAGAGGGAGCTCCAACAACAAGCTGTGGAGGAACTGTTGGTTCCTAAGGAGGAGGAGCATCAGACTAATGCAGAGCAGCTACATGCAGAGGTTCTAGGAGTGGAGACATCCACTCAAGCATAGTCTTCCAGAGATGGAAAAAAACACACAAGAGAAGCTGACAGATTGTTGGAGGATGCGAGAGAGAATGTGGGAGAACCATCTTCTCAGCGTAGATAGAGGAGGTCACCTAAGAGTTACACTGGATACATGGCCCTTGATGGGGAAAGTGTTGAGACTGAGCCATCTTTGTTTGAGGAAGCAGTGCAGCAACCGATTTGGGTTGATGTTGTGGTGGAGGAGTATGAATCCATAGTTTGTAACAGTGTTTGGGACATGGTTCTGAGACCGGAGAACAAGTCAATTGTGAGTTCCCAGTTGCTTTACAAGGTAAATAAAACTGTTGATGGTAGTGTGGAGAAGCATAAGGCAAGATTTTTTGTCCGTGGATTTTCACAGGTCGAGGGGATTAACTATGATGACACTTTTGCTCCTATCGCAAGGTACTCATCTATCAGATTTATGTTGGCACTATTAGCAAAGAGGGGTTGGAATATCCATCAGATGGATGTGAAGACTGTATTCCTCAATGGACAGATTGAGGAAGAGGTGTACATAGAGTAGCTGGAAGGTTTTGAGACCTTCGATCATGAGTCGCATGTGTGCTGACTCAAGAGAGCATTGTACGGGTTGAAGCAAGCACCTTGTGCTTCGTACACCAAGATAAACAACTACTTCACCGAGTTGGGCTTCACAAAGAGTGAAGCGGATGCAAACCTGTACCACATCGTGGTGAAGGGTAAGTTGTTGATCATTGTACTTTATGTTGATGATCTCATATTGACTAGTGATGATCAGTTGATCGTGTCTTGCAAGGAGGACCTTGCAAGAAAATTCTAAATGAAAGACATGGGTCTCATGCATTACTTCCTTGGCATGGAAGTGTTGAAGAAGGATGGGGAGTTGTTTGTGTCTCAGGTCAAGTATGCAAACGAGATACTCGGGAGATTCCACATGGAGAAGTGCAAGCCCATGCAGACTCCTCTAGCAGGTAACTAGAGGAAGGAGGTTTCTACTTCAAAAGAAGTCGTAGAGGCTACTGTGTACGGGCAGCTTGTGGGTTCACTAATGTACTTAATGACCACACGACCAAATTTGTGCTATGCAGTGAACCAGCTAAGTCAAGCAATGGTTCAGCCTACCAAGATGTTTTGGAAGGTGCCAAAGCATGTATTGAGATACCTCAGAGGCACATCTCAGTATGGATTATGGTACAGAGTGACAAAGGGAGTGAAGCTATAGGGCTTCACTGATGCAGATTGGGTAGGGATTCCATCAGATCGGAAGAGCACATCAGGAGGGATTTTCAACCTTGGGTAAGCGGTAGTTTCTTGGTACAGCAGGAAACCGAGGTCGGTTGCACTCAGCTCAGTAGAGGTAGAATACATGGTTGCAATTCAGGCAGCATGTGAGGCCATCTGGATGCAAAAAATCCTAGTTGGTTTGTTTGATCAGAGGATGGATCCAACTGTGATCTATTGTGATAATCATAGTTGTATCAAACTCTCTGAGAATCCAATATTTCATGATAGGTCCAAGCATATCGATATCCAGTATCATCATCTGAGAGACTGTGTAGCAAGGAGGATCAATGTTGCTACAATATATTTCGATAGAGGAGCAAGATGTTGACATTTTGACAAAGGCATTGTTAAAGTGTAAATTCGAGTTCCATAGAGACAGGATTGGGGTGGCAGATAATCCCTTTCTTGTTAAGAGGGAGTGTTGAAATATGGCAACAATAATATTCCAATTTAATTTGTCCTTGAATTAAATTGTGAATTAAAATCGAATTTAGTCTTAACAGCTACTTGGAAATAATTAATTTATTTATTTTAAATTAATTAGTTGGAGCAATTCAAGTTAGAAATTTTTCTGAAGTCATGCAAGAGCTATCCTTTAAATTAAGGAGATAAGATTGAGTTATATTTGAGTTTTTATTAGTTAACTCAGTTTACTAAGTTAAGTCTAGTTAAATTAGTTCCAAAGTGTTTGAGGAACTAATAGTGAGTTAACAGTCAGTTGATGCATTAATGCACTCAACTAGTGCTACTCCATTTAACTGAAGATTCCCTCATCAGAAACTCATGCATGTCTATTCTGAGAAAGACCCAGTTGAGATTAATGTTCAAGGACAATGTACTATCAGTTGCATGTGTTTTCTCATGGAGAAAACTCATGCATGCAGTCAAGGATTCATCCCTGAGGATTGGGCAGTTTTGAAGGTTGGTTTTTCCACTTGGTAATAGGCTAATCATCCACAAGGAACAGCGCAAGGAAATAGGAGCTTGGAGGGTAGAGAGGAAGGCTAGAGAGAAGCCAAGATTTACTGTGAGAATCTATGAGGATTATACTGAGAGATGGCTAGCTGTGAGAGCTAAGGCTTTGCATAATTCCTATGTATTTCCACCATGTATGATAATACAATAGTGTGGGGTTTTTATCTGAGACTTTCTCCAAAGTATTTTGATGTGTATTGTGCCATTGGTTCTTCTTCTTTTGGTTATATTGTTCAACTCGATCTTTAAGCTTCCGCAAATTGATAGTAGAAGTAGGTTATAGTATTCTGCTTTGATTTATATTGCATTATCGAGTTAACCTATCACATATTTTCTACAATTAGGATCCTCTTCTTCTTAGATTATTAGTGATCTTCTTAATCAAATAGTAACCAATGCATGAAAATAGATAGACAAGAGACACAACATGTAGGCTATGAGCCAAGGCTAAATCCTCTCACTCTTTGAGAGGAAAAACCACACAAATTCTTCTTATAGAGATTCTAATTGATGAATACCAAGACTAAGGCCCTTGAACTATTAGTCACTCCAAGACAAAGACACTAGTTCTTTGCTCTTTTCTCCTTCTTGACTTCTCTTCTCTTTCGACCTTCTTAACATTGAGTTCATCTTCTTCAATGAGTTGTAGATGCACTAGAGATGGCAACGAGACATGACAATGTAGTGTCACCAAAATGTGACCACTATAGTAGAACCAAAATACTATGATATATCCCATAACAATGGCTTCTTCATAGCACGACACAGTGGTCTTCTTCTGTTGTAACCTCGAGACCCTTATCTTATGAGACAAAACTTTTATTGAGCCCTAGGAGGGCCCTTATTGCTCCTTCATCAATTAACTGAGTTCTTCTTTGCATTAAACTATTTCTTCCTTTCATTGTGACTATGATCTAAATATTAGAGTAGATATTAACCTTACTTACTATTATTAACCATAAACACAAACTCATTGTCCCTCCCTTACACATCTAAAGTGTTATGTTCCTATACCAATAGGTGTCATAATACATGATTGACTTATTTGTCTCTGAAATATGTACATACCTTTGCTTCTGCAAATGTTTTCCATATTTGTAAAAAATCAAAAAAAAAAATTAAAAAATGTAAAGATGGTATGTCCTAAAAAGAAAGATCAAAGGACGAAAAAAGAAATAAAGAAAAGTTCAAAAAATATGAAAAATATGAACCCCAAAGAAAGAAAGACCATGAAAGTGTGCAAACCCAAATGCCACTACTATTTTACTTTCTATACAATAATTATTGTGTGTAAAGTGTTGTTATGCCACAATCCATGGTAACCAAACAGTTTAATCTTGGTTATTTCGTGTTTTCAATTTCATGCTTAGAGATAGAGAATAAAATCTAACTAAACTATTTAATCTTGGCAGATAAGTAGATAGGTAGAGTAAATAAAGGAGCTCAATAGTTTAATCTGAGCCCTTGGATGTAATAAGGATAGACTTAGATAGATTTCCATTGTAAAAGAAAAGAAAATTTTCATAAGGGTTTGCCAGTTTAAGTACACCCTAATAAAGAGTAGAAAAAAATGTAGGATGTGTAAGAAGGTAAGTAGATGAATGGTTGCAAAATGGTGTAGGATGGATGATTATTTGAAGCTCATATCATTTACTTTCATCACCATATTAATTTGAAAGTATGGATAACAGAGACATTTACAAAGTCAAGTTATTAATTTCCTCATTTTCTTTTAGCCCTAATATCACTAATTTCCCACAAATAACAATCAAGGCACCAAAAACCTTAAACCAAAGGGGCTCAGAGCATTTCTCTGACTTTTGAGGGACCGAACCCTCGGCCCAACGATTTACAGGTTCCAAGTGCTAAATCATCAACATTCACTCCTCCATAATTCATCCATTTCATCTAAAAAATCCCTTTTCCTAAGGTAAAATCATTATTTGCCTAGGGAAAGTAATTAACCTCATATAAAACCCCTTTTTTCCCACAAAAAACCCACGGCATGCATATAAGCCTAAGTTATGAATGTTTAAATGCAGAAATATAATATTTTTCGAAACATTTTACTTAATGTATTCTCATTTCCACATCTATTTTCATATTAACATAATTTACTATAGTTAGCTCCCACAAAATACACCCCATCCCATATATTTATTAAAATCCCATTCGTTAAATATCCTTCCCTAGTTTGAAATATAAAATAAAAGAATAATTTGATAGATTGATTAATCAATAGATTAATTAATCTATCCATGATCAAACTAAGCCATATAACCTCCCCATTGCATTAAAAGGAATTAATTAATCAACCTGTGATTAATTAATAACCTTCCTCCAATCGCATCACCCCCGACATAATTAACCTCCAATCTGTAGTTACTACCCCGTTGGGCCCCTCCATTAAATCTCGATCAAGTCCCTTCCCCGACCACCGTATGATCTAACACCTTCAGATCTAACAGCCGACGCTCATATCGGGCAGACACCGATGTCGAACTTTACCCGCCCGATACGAGCGGTTTCACTATTGCCCCGCCGCTATGTGTCACCTGATGAATGGCATCAAGCGGACCTCTCCCAAAACCACTACACCCTCATAAGTGGTGCGATAAAATCCACTTACTACCCCCGCTTACCACCTTCGCTAAATGACAAAATGTCCCATCCGTTAACTGGCGCCAACTATCATTTTCATTATACCTACCAAAACATTGACTTTTCCAAATAAAAACAAAAATACTCATTATTTTGTCCTACCGAGAAAAGAAACTTTTGTTCTCCATGCGTATTCAGAGTACGTTCGAATCGTCACCTTGCTTCCAACCGTCAAATTTCAAAAGCTGCTAAATTCCAGATTGCCATTGCAGACTCGTGCATTTCATGCAAGTAGTGCACCAGAGCCATTTGTCCCTTCATGCAACCTCAACCAGGTATTTACCCATATTACTGAGAAAGCCCTATTTTCATATTTAACCTGGAATAAAGTGTTGTGAAAATCAAGTAAATTTAGTGATAGCAAGTCTTTCTACAGTCTAGAATCTCTCTGAAACGACCCCATTCTTCACAAATTCCCGGAAATTCCCTACCCGCGTCCTTGAATCCACAAGAACTAAGGATGGAAGTTCCAGTTGCCTCAGAATCGGGGAGAGTGATACTGCTACATGTCAGGAGATCAAATTTTAATGTCCGGAGGATGGAGGTACTGTGAGTGATTGTGTTGAAGTCGGAGTTTAGAGGGAAGGTGTAAGGAAAAGATTTGAGTCAAGGAGGTGTTGAATTCTTCATCTTAGAAAAGATAAAGGTTGGAAGGTGGGCAGGCCGAACGCTGTTGGCCCATCTTTAGGATGCAAATATCAAGGTTCAAGGAGAGCCAAAGGCTCAAGGTTCAAGGAGAGCCAAAGGCTTAAGGGTCAAGGATGGGGCCCCATCAAGGCTGGTCGATGGCTCAAGGTTGGCAGAAGGCTCAAGGCTCAAGGCTGGCCGAAGGCTCACTCACTGAGCTGAAGGCTCAATCACTTGCCCTTCGGGCAAGACCGCTGAATTACTATAGAACTTGCCCAAAGGGCAAGTGATTGAGCCTTCGACCAGCCTTGAGCCTTGAGCCTTCGGCCAACCTTGAGCCATCGGCCAGCCTTGATGGGGCCCCATCCTTGACCCTTGAGCCTTTGCCTCTCCTTGAACCTTGAGCCTTTGGCTCTCCTTGAACCTTGATATTTACATCCTAAATATGGGCCAACAGCCTTCGGCCTGCCCACCTTCCAACCTTTATCTTTTCTAAGATGAAGAATCCAGCACCTCCTTGACTCAAATCTTTTCCTTACAGCTTCCCTCTAAACTCCAACTTCAGCACAATCACTCACAATACCTCCATCCTCCGGACATTAAAATTTGATCTCCTGACATGTAGCAGTATCACTCTCCCTGATTCTGACACCTTAAACCTTCTCTCCTTGACTTAACACAAAAAGAGCATTGGGTGGGTACACCAATTTTATCACAGTTATCCCATATATCGGGTGTGACTTCCTGCCCTCCCTGATTCTGACACCTTAAACCTTCTCTCCTTGACTTAACACAAAAAGAGCGTTGGGTGGGTACACCAATTTTATCACAGTTATCCCATATATTGGGTGTGACTTCCTGCTCTCCCTGATTCTGACACCTTAAACCTTCTCTCCTTGACTTAACACAAAAAGAGCGTTGGGTGGGTACACCAATTTTATCATAGTTATCCCATATATTGGGTGTGACTTCCTGCTCTCCAGGATGGACGCTGTCCATCAAGGCGTAGGATACCCAACAGATTCACAGATGACGTTAGGGAGCCAAGGTTAATGCTCTGCTTGCCTAAATGGGAGTTTTACCACACGGAGGTTACAACCGTGTGGACCTGAGGGGCAGACATGACTCTCAACCTCACTGCTGCATTAGAGGCTGTCCATCATTTGGTTAGGGAGCAAGGCAGCTTACTGGAGCAATAGGTTACCACTGGCTGTAGTGGGCCTACAGGGCTACCAGGCATGACCTCCCAGCCTCCTAGTGTTGGTAGTGGTTGTCCCTTTGTCGATCATCTATTTATCCATCCTGCCTATCTATCTGGCCTACCATCCTGTGCCACTGACTTGTCTAGCTCTATGTTGGTATCTGACTTGTTGTTTGTCTAGTTTTATTTTGGTGTCTGACTTTATGTTGGTTGTCTTGCCTTCATTTTCTAGATTTGGCTAAGGCACAAAGCCCTGTTTGGCTAACCCGGGCACCTAGCCCACTGTATTCATGATGAGCTAGGGTAGAGAACCCTAATTAATGATAGCCCCACATCGACTCAGTGCCTTAGTGATTCCATGACAAGGCATATGGGTGTTAAGGCCCTTTTTAAAGGTGTCACGTACTATTATTTGCACCCAATGGCTTACGGCCGAGTGTTGCTTCAAGCTCAATATTGCCTGCACGGAGTGAGCTGCATACGAGTATGGTCAATTTCATTCCTGAGATGGCGTCAAACCCAGGAACACCATGCCTTGTTGGTGTCTTTTTCTAGCTCTATATTGGTATCTGACTTCCTTGTTGGTTGCTTCCTTGTTGGTCTCTTACTTTCTTGTTGTTTTCTTACTTACATATATTCTAAAGGGTGGGTTACACCCTATGTAACTCCCCACAGAGATTTAGACCATCTTCGCCTGACCGACAAGGATTTCCAGATAAAGCACCTCACCTTTGATGAAACCCCTTTGAAATTGCATTGCAGATATAGAGATAATTACTTAAACCATGCAGACAATATAGGTCTCTGGGAGTCAAACCTGCCCAAATATCAATTCCCAAGTGTTCACGTCTTTCCTGAAATTATTCATTACTGCCATGCAAATTATGACCCCGTTTTGAAAGTTGTAATGTCCTCAGACCAGAAAGTCCTTTTCACCATTACAGATGAGTCCATAAATGAGATGCTACAGTTACAGCCAGTTCAAGACCTCACCTCCCTGTCCATCCCCGATTTGCTTGAAATGTTCACCAAAATATCTAGTTCCAGATGTACTCAAATCCTCCAAACCTTCATTCCTGCAAAAATACATGCCAAAGGATCCCCCTCCTTACATGGCATCCTTCTTTTCTAACCTAGGCAGAGACATCACAACAATGGTATCATGCATTCTGGGTTCCAATGCTAATGAGTATATAGATGAAACTATTTTTGCTGGTATGTCTATATTTACCCCCGGTCAACCTCCTGCAGTCAAGTTTGAATATGCCAAATTAATAGCAGATAAAATGCATGATCAGTTTATGAGACTCGAAAATGAGAGGGTCTTCAAGTATTCATCGGTCCTGTATCACTTGTTTCTTTATTACCAAACTCATAGGTTTCCCTTCTCTGTACAAAAACTTGATACCAGAGGGAATCCTAGATCTGTCATTTTCTAGACTTCTCTTTTCCACAGGTCTTTTGATTCTCCCTATTCATATATAGATTTTATTGACCAATTTGTGCATCCAGTGACTACAACGTTGATAGGTAATCCCCTTCCCAGAATTAGTGCAGATATTAAGAGGGTTCTCTAGCTGTTCAAACAATACAAAGTTGGGTATTGGTATTTATACCAAAACCATACCGAAATCAAGATTTATGGGTGTGAGTTGCCTCCATATAAATTACCTAGATATCTTCCCATTCGATTATTTGCTCTAGAGTACTATAGGAAAATGATTAATTCTGATGAAATTCACTTTTTCAAGACCAGAAAGAAGGCCCAGCTGAGGATAAAGGATCATCTAGGCCCATTTATTTGCAATAACAGAGAAGCCGAAAAGGTAGTGGATGAGATCCTTGAGAGATTGAAATTAAAAAAGAGTTTCATCTGGCCCTATGATCCTCATGGATTAACTTGTGATAGGAGACAAAAACATAATCTATCACCATATATCCACCATAGGGTCCCAGAGATTGAACAATATGCACACCAATCAGAATGGGTGGAAGGCACACTGATAGGTCAAGATAGCACACAATCTGAAGGTGAAAATGTAATGGTGGAATTAGAAAGAAGATTTGATGAGGATTCATTTGTATAGGTGTTTAGAGAAACTTCATCCACAAAGCAGTCATGGGAACCCATCACACAGCCATCAGAGCAACAAGGAACCTCAGAAAGAGCAGAATATTTGACAGAACAACAAGAAGAATCTGAGCAGCCCGAAATCTAAGAGGAGCTGGTTCAACCTCAGCAAAACATGGGCAATCCTCCTGTGTTGCAGACTCCTCTCAATGAGGAAAGAAATCTCAAAAGAGATAGAGAAGAGGCCACTCCTTCTTATAGGCCTATTAATCAAACTTTTGCTAAAAGGAAAAGGTTGAATCCCTATTTAGAAGAAGAATATACTGAGGAGACCACAGGTAACGTAGTGGCAGGAAAGACTGATAGTGTGCAGACTATCCCAGCAGGTGGTACACCATCCACCTCCCATATACAAGCATCAGAAAGACAACAAAGCACAGAAGTGTCTTCTTTCATAGCTTTCTCTAAATAGAGCTTAGACATTAAAGGGAAATACAAAGAAATCAAAGTAAGGAATGAGAAATTAAAAGCTCAAACCTATGCTCATTACCTCAAAATGGCTCCAACTAATCACACCAGGCTTATGACAGGCTTTGACATAAAAGAGGGAAAAATGAAAATGAGTTTCCTGAAACCAACTGTACAGTAGCCGAAGTCAATGGCTGATTATTTGAAAACTGATTTGAAGTTTTGGCCAAGGATATCTATCTGATTGACCAAATAGAACTACACAAGCAGACTGGTGAGATGGTCTATTCTAGATTGACTAGTAAAGCCATCACAGCACACCAATTACAAAATTCTTTGCACGACACAACAATACATCTGCAACTGGAAAAAGCATCCTCTCAAGCTAAAGATATCAAAATAAAAACCTTAGAAGCCTCGGTGATAGAGCTGGGACATAATCCTAAGGATGTGAAAGCAGTTGAGTGATTGATCAAAAAGAAAAATGATGATATAGCTGCATTGAAGAAGCAGCTTAAGATCCCTCCTCTCCATCATCCTAAAACTGCAGAGATCATATAGAATCAAAAGGAAGAAGTACTTATGGACTTAGTCCTTAAGTTAAATGAACAGCCAAAGGAAACTGAGAAAGAACTAGAGAATGCAATATAGTCTAGGCAGAGTGATCTGGCCACCGCTCCTCTAACTGCCATACCCACAGTTTCTACAGCAATGCCCTCCACTTTGGCAGCATATTTGGCACCAATACTTCCACCAGTAACAGCACTACCAGTGGCAGAAGCTATTCCAATTACAGGTACATCAACCAGTGTAGGGACAACAGCAGAAAAAATAGATGAAGTGATGAGAGCCATGGAATAGATGAGTATCCAGGCTACAGAATTAAAAAAGCTCAAAGAAAAAATATCAAGTATGGAAACAGACTGTGAATTGGCACAAATTCAAAACAAAGAAGAACAAAAGAATGGAGGAGAGAATCAGAGTCTTGGAAAAGGAGTTAACACTAGAAAAGCCATTGGGAGATATGAGGAATACATTGTGGGCCAATATCATTGATTCCATCAATGATATTTGGCCTTCTATCCAAATAATTTTTTAACAGACAGAGCTAGTCAAGATAGTTTTGGAAGCTATACAGAAGATCAAAGAAAAATTAGGAGATAAGCCTAAAGAGGAAAATCAGTTAATTGATTTCCTGAATAGCAGGAATTGGTACCAACTGGATGCATTAGAGATTGAAGATAGAACAGCCACCATCCTTGAAATTAAGAAAGTTCTTACTAAGAGGAACTTGATGCTCAACTTGGAGAAAAGTTGTCAAAGTATTCAAGCAGATATAGATGACTTCATGTTGAAGTATGGCATCCTAAGAGAGAAAGGTCTTCCAAGCCCACTGGTCATAAATGACAAGTTGATGACACATGATAACTACATCGAGAGAATAAACAAATAGGCTAGAAGCTAAGCCATCTCTTCAACAATAAAATCACTACCTACAGGAAAGGTGCTTTATGATGGCTTGGAAAACCTATTTTACATAGAACATGAGGTGAAACACCTTTTCACCAGCAGGCCCAATTTTGTTAAGTATACGCAAGCTGATGAAGTGTATAGGAAAATTATCAAAATGAAAATACTGAATGATGAATGGTTGACCAGTATGATTGATATACTATAAAGTTACTATAGTAATTCTATGGTGTAAAAATATTTACTATGGTAAAATTCTGGTAAATATAGGTAAAGAGTATCAGCACAGGTAAAGAGTATCAGTAGGTGAAGATAAGAGTGAAGTCCAACACAGAATTACCAAGATAACTGCATGAGACAAATTCGAGTTCCACCATCCATCACATTCACAAATAGAGGGACAGCCAACAATCTATTTTCCATCTGTCTCTACCTTCTTGGGGAAAATAACTTTTGTTTCCTATAATAAATCTCGTATAGTTATGAGATATTTTGTAATATTTTTTGTATAAATACTTCAGAAATTGAAGTAATTAGGGTGGATTAAAAATCATTTCTGTAGACTTTTGTTTTGAGCTAAAGGAGCTATTGTAATCAAGGCTGGACTGGTTTACTGGATTGAATAAAGCTGAGGACATTTCACTCGATTCATGTGCACTGTGGGAAATAAATAAGTATCGTTTATCTAAGTTTGAACATTGTTTTCCTTCATGTTATGAAATATCATATGCGTTTTCGTATAAATTCTTAAAAGCAAACAAGGAAAAATACTATCAGAATTAGCTTAAATGCTCTCTGTTTTAACTGTTTGCTCATTTAATGTTTTCTACGAAATTGCTTGAGTTTGGGAATTCTTAGTTGCTCCCTTATTTCTGTAATTCATTCCCTTTATTGGCCCTTGGTATACGATTCTTAATTTCTCTTTATATTTTCCAATCCTCCCTTCTTCAACATGATCCCTGCTAAGGATTCTCCATTGCCCTTGGCCCTGGTTTAGTTCTCCATCCATTGAAACCTTCAGATTTGTCCTTGCTATGCTATCTTTCCTTGTGAAATCTTACCTCAGTGATTAATTAAATCTTTATAAACCTTTCCTACTCGACTCCATAGCCCAATGGCCTGAATATCTGCTCTGCCCATCTGTTTCCTTTAATTCCACCAAACAAACCATAGCAAATCCCTTGAACATTAATAACTAGCCTAACACTACATCACAACAATAATAAATCATAAAGAGAGAGCCCTCTCTAAGTATAGATTGGCTAGGATCTGTACTTAAAAGATTGGTTTGTAGTTACCTTGGATCCTTTCCTTCATTTGAATAACTTCTAAGGAAAATCTCAGTGATAACATAGTGGTGACCATTCCGGGGAAGAACAAATCCTCACTTAAAACAAACCTTTGAGAAACCTAGAAGTTTGATTTAAATCATCTTGAAGGATTGTTGGAAGTTATCATGAAAATTCATAAAAGAAAAAGAATTTAAAAAACTTGAAATATGGCTTGAGGAAGAACTCATTACACCAGGGCTAACCCTGACCCAAATCCTCCCCTTGTGTTTGAAAATCCAAACCTGATCCCAAGAATCATTAGAAGACAAGAGAGTTCAGTCAACCCTAGACATTTGTTCAGATCAAATTCCTACCCTATTGAGTGGCTATTCTTAGAAGACCTCCCTTTTGACGAACATTTCGAACTTTCTTTGTTTAGAACCACATCTGATAGTGAACTATTGGACCTAGTCCAAGGTCCAGAATTCCTCAGAGAACTTGAAACCCAACGAGCCAATTTGTCAATTGATCAATATCTACAGAACTCCACTCAGTCATCCCTTACCACCGATAGAACCCCTAAACTTTCTTAAACAACGTCACTTTCTGTTATTTCATCATTATTCCCTCACTTTTCTGAAGTCCACTCCACCCCTCCATTCATCCATTCACTTCCTCTCCACCCAGTCATCACCCAACATCCCACCACTACCTCTAGTTCTTCCTTCACAACCCAAACACCTCCTATTACCCCAACTCCTGTTCACACTACTACCCAGCCTAGAATCATGGCCAATAGATATGACCCCCTTGTGATGCCTGCCCCCCAAGGTAAAATGCCACAAGACTATCAGAGTAAAATTTTTATCTTTGATGGCACTAGAACATACACAGCCTTGCAGCACAATAGGAAAATGAAAGACTACTTTGAAATTTATGAGATTGACGTGGTTGATGTCCAAATGAGAATTTTTGTTCACAGTCTAGCTAGAGAAGTGAGAACATGGTTTAGATCCCTGAAATTTATGAGATTGACGTGGTTGATGTCCAAATGAGAATTTTTGTTCACAGTCTAGCTAAAGAAGTGAGAACATGGTTGACCCCTCATAGCATAGATAGTTTGAGAGTCCTTTACCAGCAATTCTTGAATAGGTGGGAAAAGAAGAGGATCCCCTTCAAATTTTATTTGAATATGAAAATCTTAAAAGGGATCCCCATGAAACTGTTCAAGACTATTGTACCAGGTTTAATACTGTGTATAATGCAATTCCAGTTGACCTTAGACCTCCACC
This sequence comes from Pinus tabuliformis, assembly GCA_031772625.1. NCBI lineage: Eukaryota > Viridiplantae > Streptophyta > Pinopsida > Pinales > Pinaceae > Pinus > Pinus tabuliformis. The sequence continues at coordinate 981,406,722 of CM062818.1, read as the reverse complement.
TGGTTTAGCCCTAATCAAATTTTTGGATGGATTTGATTCAGATATGGCTTTTCAATTAAGAGAAAGAAATCCCCCCACTCTGGAAGAAATGCAGAGCGTAGCAGTAAGTGTTGAAGCTAACCTACTTGCCAAAAGAGCTAGAGCTAGGAGTGAGAGAAGGATACCCTTGAAAGAGGAAACTACACCCTGTGAACAAGAAATTAATGCTTTAGCTAAATGGATGGAAAGGCTATTAGACAGAGTTGAAATTATTGAAAGGAAACCTCACTAGGATAACCAATAGGCTAATCCAAGGAGAAATCCTAATTTTAGGAAAAACCAAACCAGAATACTGGAAAGAATATTCCTGACTAGGATATCAAACCACCTTTCCAAGGAAATTATGCAGAGAGCTCACACTTAGAAGACCCTAAAGAAGACACTCAGATAAACTTTATGGGTTTAGACGATGATGAAAATATTTTCCTAACTCAGGATGACCAAGAGTCACACGTGCTCCAATAGTTCCAAACCCAAACAGGGGAATCATTTGATTTCAAACAAGGGTATGACTCTATTATTTTTGAAGTATATAAACAGTACAACTTAAGAAGCAGAAGGAATACCGATGTCCCATAACAAAACAAGAAAACAATTCCTAGTCAGCCCAAGAAAGGAAAAGCCTCAAATCAGAATCCTCAAGTAACAAAAACCTTACAAATCCTTTCTAGACCACATCAACATCCTCTTGACCCCACCATTGAAGATGTAACATATAACTAGCCTTCTAACGAGAACCCTTCTACTTCAGTTCCCCTCAAAGGAACAGTGGAACAACCTCCAGAAGATCCAATTGAAAGTACTTCTAATAATGAAAAAGAAAAACAAACTACCCACAGTTCTGGTTCTAAAATTCCAAATGTTCAAACAGATAAATCTTCTTTGCCTTTCAATTTGGGAGCAGAGGTGGCCAAGCTCAAAATTTCAGCACCTTTGACAGAATTGGTAAAACATGAAATGTACATATCTCAAATTAGTAAATCTTTGAACTATGTTGAAAACGAAGATTCTGTGAATCTCTTTGATGACCAACCTGAGTTACTTTTCAGACCAGATGTCAATGGAAAGCCAGTTGAAGGAGGGATACCACCCTTCTACATCAGCCTCAACATCCACGACAAAATCCTACACAATGCCATGCTAGACTCTGGAGCCTCACACAATCTTATGCCTAAGTCAGTAATGGAAAAGCTTAACCTGGATATCATTAGACCTTATAAAGACCTATTCTCCCTTGATTCAAGCCAGATTAAATGTTTGGGACTTATAAAATAATTGTGTGTCTCCCTAGTTCAATACCCTACCAAAACCATACTCATGGATATTGGTGTTGCTGATATACCACCCAAGTACGGTATGCTGTTGTCTAGATCCTGGGGTGCCTAACTCCAGGGGTCTCTGCAATTAGATATGTCTTACGCTACCATTTCAATCTTTGGACATCCCAAGAAATTATATAGAGAAACTTTGATGAAGTATGTAGTGAGTCGTCAAGAGAGGCCTCAGAACTTCCCTATATATTCAGTACATTTAGACATGGATTCTTTTATTATTTATAATTTTGAAATTAATAAAGAAGATACTCCAAGTGATATAACAGCAAAACCAAAATAAATTGTAAAAAAAAATTAAAATGTCCAAATTCATGAGATATCTGATAACAAAGAAAATTCGATGCCCTTGTTAAGAAAGATTCCACCACCCCAGATGAAAATTATGAACACGAAATATTATGGCATCTGGAATTTGATGGCTCAGTAAACAAGCTAGGTGCAGGAGCAGGTGTATGGATTTATAACTTAGAGAATGATCATGCAGAAGGTCATGCGTATAGGTTAAATTTTAAATGCACAAACAATATGGCAGAATATGAAGCACTCTTGTTAGGTCTTAAACTAGTCAAAGGATTAGGAGTTATAAGGGTGTTGATTATGGGAGATTCTAAATTGATAGTTAAACAAATTAATGGTGCTTATTTAACTAGAGATCCTAGATTAGGATTTTACAGAGGAACAGTTGTAGAAATCCTTAACACTTTTTTGGAAACCAAGCTTGCTACTATCCCCAGAAAACATAACATGCAAGCTCACAGTCTGGCTATGTTTGCTAGTACCTGTAAGTTGCCTTTCCAGCCCAACCATCAGTATACTACTGAGGTTAGGCACAGACCAGCTATTCCTGACAACTTAAAGAACTAGCAAGTTTTTGAAAATGATAAACAGATTAACAATATCTTAACTTTAGATAATGAATTTGTAAATACCAACATAGATACTGACATAACAGTAGATCTTAATTGCTATAATCAAGTAGAAATAAATGAACTAGAAGTAGATTAAATAAAAGATAGACTTTATCCTACAGAATTCACAAAAATAGATATTCGAGATTTAAAACAAATGGAAACTGATGAAATAATTGTTGATGAAACTGAAGTCATAAACATTAAAGACAATTTCTTACCCAAAGGATTAACTGCTTTGGAGGACTTATTCGACTCAAATGATATTCCTAAAAAGCCTAAAATGGAAACTTTGAAAATAGACATTGAGGAATGTAACATAGGATCTGAAGAGAATCCCAAGATTATAAAACTATCTAAATCAATGCCTCCCAATGAAAAACTGAAATATGTGGAACTTATGAAGGAATTCCAAGATGTTTTTGCCTGGAGTTATGAGGATTTAAAGTCCTATGATACCAGCATTATACAACACACTATCCCTTTAAAAGAAGATCAGAAGCCCTTTAGGTAGAAGCTTAGAAGAATTAACCCTATTTTACTACCGTCTATTGAAAAGGAAATCAAACGAATGTATGAAGCAGGAATTATTGCGCCCAATAGGTTTTCAAATTGGGTATCTAATCTTATCCCTACAAGGAAGAAAATAGGAGAAATAAGACTGTGTGTTGACCTAAGGAATTTAAACAAAGTTTCGCTCCAAGACAACTATCCCCTACCTAAAATAGATCACATCTTGCAAAGGGTAGTAGGTTACACAAGGATCTCATTGTTAGATGGTTTCTCTGGTTACAACCAAATCCTAGTCCATCCTAATAATCAAGAAAAAACTACATTTGCAACCCCATGGGGTACCTTTATGTACGTTAAAATGCCTTTCGAATTGAAAAATGCAGGGGCCACCTTCCAAAGGGCAATGGATATTGCTTTTGCCAAAGAAATCCATGATTTCCTTGTTATATACCTTGATGATATCACAATTTTTTCCAAATCAAATCAACAGCATTTGGATCCTCTTAGGCAAGTCTTTATTAAGTTCGGGAAATATGGCATTTCACTTAATCCTAAAAAGTCTTTATTTGGTTTGGAAGAAGGCAAACTATTGGGCCACATTATCTCCAAGGATGTAATCCGGATTGATCCAACTAGGATTGAAGCTATTTTGCAAATACCTCACCCCAGGAACATTAAAGAACTTCAGGCATTTTTAAGAAAAATAAATTTCTTAAGAAGATTCATCTCAAACCTAGTTGAACTGATTGGACTATTAAAAAACATGTTGAGGAAAGATTCAGTTATTAAATGGATGGTAGAGGCTAAAAAATCATTCGAAGACATAAAACTATCCATGACTCAAACACCAGTCCTTATAAGTCCAATGTTTGACAAAGAATTTATCATTTTTTCTTTTGCATCTAAACATAATATTGTTGCAATTTTACTACAGAAGAACGATCATGGATTCGAACAACCAATAGTCTTCTTTAGTAAAGCCCTAAGAGATGCATCCTTGAAGTATAACATAATGGAAAAACAGAATTTTTCTTTGATACAAGCCATCAAAGATTTCAAAGTCTATATCTTGTATTCTCACATTGTAGCTTATGTTCCTAATGTTGTATTCAAAGACATTTTAACACAAAATGGAGTTGATGGAAAAAGAGGTAAATGGATAGCTACCATATTAGAGTATGACATAGAGATTAAACCTACAAAATTAATCAAAGGCCAAGGGATGGCTAAACTTATGGCTGAAACCAATTGTCAAGCCTTAGGCATAAATTTTATAGCAAAACTAGACAACGAAGAGGAGATGGCAACTCCACAGATCACCCAAGCCTTTTTGGACTCACCCTGATATGCTGACATAATATACGTTCTACAAAAATTACAAGCTCCTCCAAGGTTGTCTAGAACTAAAAGTAGGTTCTTGAAAATGAAATCTTTGAAATTCTACATGATGGATAATACTTTATTTTGGAAAAATCACGAAGGCATTCTGTTAAATTTCTTATTAAAGGAAGAATCTGACAAAGTACTCCGAGAATTTCATGCAGGTGATTGCGGAGGGCACCTCTACTAGAAGACGATAGCTGATAAAATCCTAAGAGCAAGATTCTACTAGCCAACCTTGTTTTTTGATGTAAAAACATTTGTAACGTCCTGCCACAAGTGTCAAATCTTTGAAGGAAAAATAAAGCTTCTGCCTTTACCTTTGAAACCCATTTCTACCGAGAAACCATTTCAACAATGGGGTCTAGACTTCATTGGCGAAATTCACCCCCCTTCTTCTACTCAGCATAGAGGGATACTGACTGCGACATATTATTTTACAAAGTGGATAGAAACCATTTCCTCCGGACAAGCCATTGATACTGTCATCATAGGTTTTCTAGAGGCCAATATTCTGTCTAGATTTGGTTGTCTAGAAAAAATTATCATAGACAATGTTGCAGCATTTAAATCAAAAAGGATGATTGATTTCCTCTATAAATACCACATAACCCTCGGTCACTCTACAGCCTACTATCCCCAAGGAAATGGACTTGTAGAATCCTCCAATAAAAGCTTTATGAATATAATTAAAAAAATTGTTGGAAGACAATAAGAAAACATGGAACAAAAAACTGATCAATGCTTTGTCAGCAAACAGGCTTACAACTAAGAAATCTATTGGGACCAGTCCCTACCAGTTAGTCTATGGGATGGAAGTTGTCTTCCCTTCATCATTAGGAATTCCAGTAATGAAACTACTTCAGGAATCTCAAGTTGAGCCAAATGATATTCAGATGAGAATCAATCAGACCATTCATTTGTAGCAAACTAGAGAAGAAGTATACATCAGAGCCCAAATATTGCAGGAAAAGCTTAAGTTTTTTATAAAAGGACCAAAGCAGAAAACTTCTATCTTGGTGATAAATTTTTGAAGTGGGAATACAGAAGAGAAGACAAAGGGAAACATGGGAAGCTTTACTTCCTGTGGAAAGGTCCATACATTATATATGCCTTTAGAGGGAATAATTCTTATTTTCTCAAAGAGTTAAATTATGCAGAGATAGAAGGAGGACCAGTCAATGGTTGAATGTTGAAACACTACATCGATCCAAGCTAGTAATTCTACTCACTTCAGTTGTACATAATATATCCTTGAAAATATTTAAGTATCGATTGGATGGTTAAGTTTTGGACTTAAAGCCTGAGGATAAGGCCCTAAGCTTCAAGATTATCACTGTCATAGATATCAATAAAATAGCAGAATCAAAGGAAATTGCAGAGTGAAAACACAGTCTCTCAGAAGGCCATTGGTCTACATTTCTTGACTTTCCACTAGGGAAAGCAATCCCCAAGTGGAGCCACTGTTATGTTCCTATACCAATAGGTGTCATAATTTATGATTGACTTAGTTTGTCTCTGAAATATGTACATACCTTGCTTCTGCAAATTTTTTCCATATTTTTAAAAAATCAAAAAATGTAAAGAGGGTATGTCCTAAAAAGAAAGATCAAAGGACGAAAAAAGAAATAAAGAAAAGGTCAAAAAATATGAAAAATATGAACCCCAAAGAAAGAAAGACCATGAAAGTGTTCAAGCCCAAATGCCACTACTATTTTACTTTCTGTACAATAATGATTGTGTAGCTAGGGATGGAATTCACCTCTGCTGATACTGGTGCAGCGTTGGATGCTTGGGAATACTATGGGGGAACATTTCATAAATAGGCCTACGCATTAAGGGAGCATAGCGGGCAGTTCAAAGAAAGTATAATGAAAGAAATACGTGATCATCTTATAATACAATACATAATGGTGTACGATGAACTTGATTGACTCCCCGATGATAGAAAATGATGCAATGATCGAGTTATTGACATGCTCTGATTTATCTGCTCCTCCCCTGTGACAAAGTGTTGTTATGCCACAATCCATGGTAACCAAACAGTTTAATCTTGGTTATTCCATGTTTTCAATTTCATACTTAGAGATAGAGAATAAAATCTGACCAAACTGTTTAATCTTGGCAGATAAGTAGATAGGTGGAGTAAATAAAGGAGCTCAACAGTTTAATCTGAGCCCTTGGATGTAATAAGGATAGACTTAGATAGCTTTCCATTGTAAAAGAAAAGAAAAGTTTCATAAGGGTTTTCCAGTTTAAGTGCACCCTAATAAAGAGTAGAAAAAATGGTAGGATGTGTAAGAGGGTAAGTAGATGAATGGTTGTAGAATGGTGTAGGATGGATGATTACTTGAAGCTCATATCATTTAATTTCATCACCATATTACTTTGAAAGTATGGATAATAGAGACATTTACAAAGTCAAGTTATTAATTTTCTCATTTTCGTTTACCCCTAATATCACTAATTTCCCACAAATAACAATCAAGGCACCAAAAACCTTAAACCAAAGGGGCTCAGAGCATTCCTCTGACTTTTGGAGGGACCAAACCCTCGGCCCAACAATTTACAGGTTCCAAGTGCCAAATCATCAACATTCACTCGTCCATAATTCATCCATTTCATCTAAAAAATCCCTTTTCCTAAGGTAAAATCATTATTTGCCTAGGGAAAGTAATTAACCTCATATAAAACCCCTTTTTTCCCACAAAAAACCCACAGCATGCATATAAGCCTAAGTTATGATGTTTAAAAGCGGAAATATAACATTTTTCGAAACATTTTACTTAGTGTATTCTCATTTCCACATCTATTTTCATATTAACATAATTTACTATAGTTAGCTCCCACAAAATACACCCCATCCCATATATTTATTAAAATCCCATATGTTAAATATCCCGCCCTGGTTTGAAATATAAACCATAAATAAAAGAATAATTCGATAGATTGATTAATCGATATATTAATTAATCTATCCACAATCAAACTAAGCCATATAACCTTCCCGCTGCATTAAAAGGAATTAATTAATCAAACTATGATTAATTAGGTACCTTCCTCTAATCGCATCACCCCCGATGTAATTAACCTCCCTAATCCACAGTTACTACCCCATTGGGCCCCTCCATTAAATCTCGATCAAGTCCCTTCCTCGACCACTGTATGATCTGACACCTTCAGATCTAACGGTCGACGCTCATATCGGACAGACCCCAATGCCGAACTTTACCCGCCCGATATGAGCGGTTTCACTATTCCCCCGCCACTACGTGTCACCCGATGAATGCATCAGGCGGACCTCTCCCAATACCACTACACTTTCATAAGCGGTGCAATAGAATCCACTTACTGCGCCCACTTACCACCTTCGCTAAACGACAAAATGTCCCATCCGTTAACTGGCACCAACTATCATTTTCATCATACCCACCAAAACGTTGACTTTGCCAAATAAACACAAAAATACTCATTATTTTGTCCTACCGAGAAAAGAAACTTTTGTTCTCCATGCATATTCAAAGTACGTTTGAGCCATCACCCTGCTTCCAACTGTCAACTTTCAGAAGCTGCTGAATTCCAAATTGCCATTGCAGACTCGTGCATTTCATGCAAATAGTGCACCAAAGCCATTTCTCCCTTCATGCAACCTCAACCAGGTATTTACCTGTTTTAATGAGAAAGCCCTATTTTCATATTTAACCTGGACTAAATTGTTGTGAAAATCAAGTAAATTTAGTGATCGCATGTCTTTCTACAGTCTAGAATCTCTCTGAAATGACCCCATTCTTCACAAATTCCCGGAAATTCCCTACCCGCGTCCTTGAATACACAAGAACCAAGGATGGAGGTTCTAGTTTCCTTGGATTCCAGGCCAATTACCACTCCCCATTGAGATTTAGACCATCTTCCCCTGGCTGACAAGGATTTCCAGATAAAGGACCTCACCTTTGATGAAACCCCTTTGAAATTGCATTGCAGATACAAAGATATTTACTTAAACCATGTAGACAAGATGGGTCTCTAGGAGTCAAACCTACCCAAATATCAATTCCCAAGTGTTCACGTATTTGCTGAAATTACTCATTACTGCCATGCAAATTATGACCCCGTTTTGAAAGTTGTAATGTCCTCAGACCAAAAAATCCTTTTCACCATTAGAGCTGAGTCCATAAACGAGATGCTACAGTTACAGCTAGGTCAAGACCTCATCCCCCTGTCCATCCCCGATTTGCTTGAAAGGTTCACCAAACTATCTAGTTCCAGATGTACTCAAATCCTCTAGACCTTCATTCCTAAAGAACAATTCATGCTAAACGATCCCCCTCCTTACATGTCAGCCTTATTTTCTGACCTAGGTAGAGATAGCACAACAATGCTATCATGCATTCTGGGTTCCACCACTAATGAGTATATAGATGAAACTATTTTTGCCGGTATGTCTATATTTACCCCCGATCAACCTCCTACCGTCATGTTTGATTACGCCAAATTCATAGCAGATAAAATGCATGATCAGTTAATGAGACTCGAAAATGAGAGGGTGTTCAAGTATTCATCAGTCCTGTAACACTTGTTTCTTTATTACCAAACTCATAGGTTTCCCTTCTCTATACAAAAACTTGATACCAGAGGGAATCCTAGATCTGTCATTTTCTAGACTTCTCTTTTCCACAAGTCTTTTGATTCTCCCTATTCATATATAGATTTTATTGAACAATTTTTGCATCCAGTGACTACAACATTGATAGGCAATCCCCCTCCCAGAATTAGTGCAGATATTAAGAGGGTTCTCTAGCTGTCCAAACAATACAAAGTTAGGGATTGGTATTTATACCAAAACCATACCGAAATCAAGATTTATGGGTGTGAGCTACCTCCATATAAATTACCAAGATATCTTCCCAATCAATTATTTTCTCTAGAGTACTACAGGCAAATGATTAATTCTGATGAAATTCACTTTGTGACGACCAAGAAGAAGGCCCAGTTGAGGATAAAGGATTATCTAGGCCCATTTCGAATCTGGAAAGGTAGCAGATGAGATCCTTGAGAGATTGAAATTAAAAAAAAGTTTCATCTGGCCGTATGATCCTCGCGGATTCATTTGTGACAGAAGACAGAAACATAAGCTATCACCATATATCCACCATAGGATCCCAGAGATTGAACAATATGCCAACCAATCAGAATGGGTGGAAGGCACACTGATAGATCAATATAGCACACAAGTTGAAGTTGAAAATGTAATGGTGGACTTAGAAAGAAGATTTGATGAGGATTCATTTGTATAGGTGTTTGGAGAAACTTCATCCAGAAAGCAGTCACAGGAGCCTAGCACATAGCCATCAGAGCAACAAGGAACCTCAGAAAGAGCAGAAGATTCAGAACAACAAGAAGAATATGAGCAGCCTGAAATCTCAGAGGAGCTAGCTCAACCTCAACAAAACATGGGCAATCCTCCTGTGTTGCAGACTCCTCTGAATGAGGAAATAAATCTCAAAATAAATAGAGAACAGGCCACTCCATCCAGTAAGCCTATTGATCAAACTTTTTCTGAAAGGCAAAGGTTGAATTCTTATTCAGAAGAAGAATATACTGAGGAGACCACAAGTAACGCAGTGGCAGGAAAGATTGATAGTATGCAGACTATCCCAGTAGTTGGTACACCATCCAACTCCCATATACAAGCATTGGAAAGACAACAAAGCACAGAAGTTTCTTCTTTCAAAGCTTTCTCTGAACAGAGCTTAGACATTAAAGGGAAATATAAAGAAATCAAAGAAAGGAATGAGAAATTAAAATCTCAAACCTATGCTCATTACCTCAAAATGGCTCCAACTAATCAGACCAGGCTTATGTCAGGCTTTGACATAAAAGAGGGAAAAATGCAAATGAGTTTCCTGAAACCAACTGTACAGCAGCTGAAGTCAATGGCTGATTATTTGACAACTGATTTTGAAGTTTTGGCCAAGGATATCCATCCGATTGACCAAATAGAACTACACAAGCAGACAGGTGATATGGTCTATTCTAGATTGACTAGTAAAGCCATCATAGCACACCAATTGCAAAATTCTTTGCACAACACAACAGCACATCTGCAACTGGAAAAAGCCTCCTCTTAGGCTAAATACATCAGAATAAAAACCTTAGAAGACTTGGTGATAAAGCTAAGACATGATCCTAAGCATTTCAAAGCAGCTGAGCGATTGATCAAAAAGAAAAATGATGATATAGTTGCATTGAAGAAATAGCTTAAGATCCCTCCTCTCCATCATCCTCAAACTACAGAGATCATAGAGAAGCAAAATGAAGAAGAACTTATGGACTTAGTCCTTAATTTAAATGAACAGCTAAAGGAAACTGAGAAAGAACTGGAGAATGCAATACAGTCTAGGCAGAGTGAGCTGGCCACTGCTCCTCCAACTATCATACCCACAATTTCTACAGTAGTACCCTCCACTCTGGCAGCATCTTTGGCACCAATACTTCCACCAGTAACAACACTACCAGTGGCAGAAGCTATTCCAGCTACAGGTACATCAACCAATGCAGGGACAACAACAGAAAAAATAAATTAAGTGATCAAATCCATGGAACAGATGAGTATCCAGGCTACAGAATTAAAAAAGATCAAAGAAAAAATATCAAGTATGGAAACAGACTATGAACTGGCTCAAATTCAAAACAAAGAAGAAGAAAGGAAGAAAAAAAGTATGGAGGAGAGAATCAGAGTCCTGGAAAAGGACTTAACACTAGAAGAGCCACTGGGAGATATGAGGAATATATTGTGGGCAAATATCATTGATTCCATCAATGATATTTGGCCTTCTATCCAAATAATTTTTTAACAAATAGAGCTAGTCAAGATAACTATGGAAGCTATACAGAATACCAAAGAAGAATTAGGAGATAAACCTGAAGATGCAAATCAGTTAATTGATTTCCTGAACAGCAGGAACATGTACCAACTGGATGCATTAGATATTTAAGATAGAACAACCACCATCCTTGAAATTAAGAAATTTCTTACTAAGAGGAACTTGATGCTCAACTTGGAGAAAAGGTGTCAAAGTATTCAAGCAGATATAAATGACTTCATGTTGAAGTATGGTATCCTGAGAGAGAAGGTCTTCCAAGCCCATTGGTCATAAATGACAAGTTGATGACACATGATAACTACATTGAGAGACTAAACAAACAGGTCAGAAGCCAAGCTAGCTCTTCAGCAGTAAAAGCACTACCTATAGGAAAGGTGCTTTATGATGGCTTGGAAAACCTATTTTACATAGAACATGAGGTGAAACACCTTTTCACCAGTAGGCCCAATTTTGTTAAGTATACAAAAGCTGGTGAAGTGTACAGGAAAATGATCAGAATGAAAATACCGAATGATGAATGGTGGACCAGTATGACCGATATACTATAAAGTTACTATAGTAAATCTATGGTGTAAAAATATTTACTATGGTAAAATTCTAGTAAATATAGGTAAAGAGTATCAACACAGATAAAGAGTATCAGTAGGTGAAGATAAGAGTGAAGTCCAACACATAATTACCAAGATAATTGCATGAGACAAATTCGAGTTCCAGCATCCAGCACATTCACAAATAGAGGGACAACCAACAATCTATTTTCCATCTGTCTCTACCTTCTTGGGGAAAATGACTTTTGTTTTCTATAATAAATCTCGTATAGTTATGAGATATTTTCTAATATTTTTTGTATAAATACTTCAGAAATTGAAGTAATTAGGGTGGATTAAAAGTCATTTCTGTGGACTTTTGTTTTGAGCTAAAGGAGCTACTGTAATCAAGGCTAGATTGGTTTACTAGATTGAATAAAGCTGAGGACATTTCACTCGATTCATTTGCACTGTGGGAAATAAATAAGAATCATTTATCTAAGTTTGAATATTGTTTTCCTTCATGTTATGAAATATCATATGTGTTTTCGTATAAATTCTTAAAAGCAAACAAGGAAAAATACAATCAGAATTAGCTTAAATGCTCTATGTTTTAATTGTTTACTCATTTAATGTTTTCTACGAAATTTCTTAAGTTTGGGAATTCTTAGTTGCTCCCTTATCTTTGTAATTCATTCCCTTTATTGGCCATTGGTATACGATTCTTAATTTCCCTTGCTATTTGCCAATCCTCCCTTCTTCATCTTGATCCCTGCTAAGGATTCTTTATTACCCTTCGCCCTGGTTGAGTTCTCCATCCATTGAAACCTTCAGATTTGTCCCTGCTATGCTATATTGCCTTGTGAACTCTTACCTCAGTGATTAATTAAATCTTGATAAACCTTTCCTACTTGACTCCATAGCCCAATGGCCTGAATATCTGCTTTTCCCATCTGTTTCCTTTAATTCCACCAAACAAACCACAAGAAATCCCTTGAACATTAATAACTAGCCTAACATTACATCACAACAACAATAAATCATCAAGAGAGAGCCCTCTCTGAGTATAGATTGGCTAGGATCTGTACTTAAAATATTGGTTTATAGTTACCTTGGATCCTTTGCTTCTGTTGAATAACTTCTAAGGAAAATCTGAGTGATAACATAGTGGCGACCATCCTAGAGAAGAACAAATCCTCACTTAAAATAAACCTTTGAGAAACCTAGAAGTTTGATTTAAAGCATCTTAAAGGATTGTTAGAAGTTATCGTGAAAATTCATAAAAGAAAAAGCATTTAAAAAACATGAAATATGGCTTCAGGAAGAACTCATTACACGAGGGCTAATCGTGACCCAAATCCTCCCCTTGTGTTTGAAAATCCAAACCTGATCCCAAGAATCATTAGAAGACAAGAGAGTTCACTCAACCCTAGACCTTTATTGAGATCACATTCCTGCCCTGTTGAGTGGCTGTTCTTGGAAGACCTCCCTTTTGACGAACATTTTGAACTTTCTCTGTTTAGAACCACATCTGATAGTGAACTATTGGACCTAGTCCAAGATCCAGAATTCCTCAGAGAACTTGAAACCCAATGAGCCAATTTGTCAATTGATCAATATCTGCAGAACTCCACTCAATCATCCCTTACCACCGATAGAACCCCTAAACTTTCTGAAACAACGTCACTTTCTGCTAGTTCATCATTATTCCCTCACTTTTCTGAAGTCCACTCCACCCCTCCATTCATCCCTTCACTTCCTCTCCAGCCAGTCATCACCCAACATCCCACCACTACCTCTAGTTCTTCCTTCACAACCCAAACATCTCCTGTTACCCCAACTCCCATTCACACTACTACCCAACCTAGAGTCATGTCCAATAGATATGCCCCCCTCGTGATGCCTGCCCCCAAAGGTGTAATGCCACAGGACTATCAGAGTAAAATTATTACCTTTGATGGCACTGGAACATACACAGCCCTACAGCACACTAGGAAAATGACAGACTACTTTGAAATTTATGAGATTGACGTGGTTGATGTCCAAATGAGAATTTTAGTTCAAAGTCTAGCTAGATAAGTGAGAACATGGTTTAGATCCTTGACCCCTCAAAGCATAGATAGTCTGAGAGTCCTTTACGAACAATGCTTGAATAGGTGGGAAAAGAAGAAGGATCCCCTTCAAATTTTATCCGAATATGAAAATCTTAAAAGGGGTCCCCATGAAACTGTTCAGGACTATTGTACCAGATTTAATACTATGTATAATTCCATTCCACATGACCTTATACCTCCACCTGGTTTAGCCCTGATCAAAATTCCGGATGGATTTGATTCAGATATGGCTTTTAAATTAAGAGAAAGAAATCCCCCCCACTCTGGAAGAAATGCAGAGCGTAGCAGTAAGTGTTGAAGCTAACCTGCTTGCTAAAAGATCTAGAGCTAGGAGTGAGAAGGATGCCCTTGAAAGAGGAAACTACACTGTTAACAGGAAAAGTGTCTACTCAGAACGCCCCTATCCCACTAAGGTGTGACAGTACCTTAGAAACAAACAGAGAAAACTATTTTCGTATTCTTCTTTATGAACTATAAACGAAGAGGAATAGGATGAACCAACCTGTGTCTTGCGCTAGTCCTTTGATCCAATCTCTCTCCTCTTTGACAGCTTCCAGCTACCTGCTCCCTTACTTGCCCAGCTTCACCAAGTTCCTGCAAGATCACAGAAGAAGAAAACTACACAAAGACATGGATTTATATTCATAAATAGCTTAGGATAAGATTTAAGCTAAACATGCAAATATAACAAAACATCATTGATACACAAGCATGTAGGAAAAACTCAAATAGTTTTATTGATATAACAAGAAGGTCCAGGAGGAGTTACAACCGATGATTCCTGATCCAGCATCAACCCCCCAGCAAAGGAATCCCCTCTTCACCTCCAGCAAAGCATAAATCACCCAATACACTGATCTCTATCTCAAAACCAACAGCAATTCTCTGCAATGTACAAAATTCCAGCCTCTGGATATCTGGGATGAGGGATCCATATATATATGTATGCAAAGAGGATGAGTCAGCTTATGATTTGACTAGTGGCTTCTCTCTGTCAGTTCTTGCTTCCACTTGGAGACTGAGAGCCTCTTACTCATCCTTGGTCGAACTCAGTGAGGCAAGTGTCATTGCGGAAGATTCTGGAAGCTTCCATTGTCTGTCCACCTCACGGAATGACACTGCCATTTGTCATTTCCCGCTCAGCGCACCCTGGTAGTGCTTTTAGGTGCGTTGCAACGCACCTAGCTAGTGTACTTGGGTGCTATGCAACGCAACTAGCTAGTGGAGCAGCTGAAATGATCCTGATTTGACTGATTCTGAGCAGTTTCTGGTGGAGAACTTCTGGGAGAAGCTGTAATTGGTTGACCTTGTTCCTCTAGGGGTAGGAACAACACTTTTAGGGACTTAGGATCCCTTGGTTTATGGACATTTCATGTTTAGAGCTGTAAGGCACAAAAATGTCTATAACAGTTGCCCCCTAAAGTATGAGGCCGTTTATCGGGTGAAATGCTTTATTAGGAGGATCCGAAGTTCTTTCAATGCTGGGAGGAGACCTGTAATAAGATACAATACAATACATTATCTTCATACTGTTTTCATGATCTAGATGAGGCGGGCATTCCCATGCTCAGATTTATAAATTCATTTTTATGTACACAGGATAGATAATCGTCTGATGGTAGACTGATGATTCTGATGAAGTCATCATCCTTTTGGTAGGATGATTATCTGTGCTGCAATGCTGTACATGTCAATGTATTTATTTTTCCTGAATATATATCGCAGCCCGGATGGATGAAACTAGATCTGGGGTCTTCAATCTCGTCCGATCTTCACTCGAAGTACAAGTCGATCCATGTGAAAAATGTTTTGAAGTCGAACATGGAAAGACATCGCTTGATTACCAGTCGATGATGTAAACTGTTAACAAGCGCAAGAGGAATCACCGATAATGATGATGACCCTCAAGGTACTGTAGTACAATTCACGTGGTGTGAATAAAGGACTTGGCATCGAACACCACGCAAAATCTTTCGGTCGAAGGTCATTGATGTATACCTGTCGCCGGAAGTGAGAAACTTGCCATTGAGGCATGCAAGCTTCAAAGTACTGAATGGGGTGTTCCTAGATCAACTTCTTGGATAATGAGCTGATGTCGACAAGAAGTGATCCGTCAAAGGAGGGCCTTGATGAATCCCACATCAATGACATGGAACGGAGCAAATGATTTTGATGGAGGTGAAAATGATCTGATGATATATGGTTCAGGATGGCGGTCATGAAAGAATGAAGTGTAATGTATGGTAGTGGATGGGACACGGATGACTTCTCTTGAACATGTCGGCGACACTTATGTGATGGATTGGTAGCATTTACCCCAAATGTGAATGGTATGGCGTGACCATGGTGATGTGACCGGTGAATGAAACAACCCAACCCGACTTAGGCACGGAGTGGAAGTGTCATGTTCAAGAGCGACTTGCTACCAATAAAGATTCTTTGAGTTTCTTCCCAATTTTTCCCCAGTCATTGCTGACCAGTACCTCTTTATTTTTGTCAAGCTTGAGGAGGATAACATATGCTTGTTCTATAATTTTCCCTTCGGGCAAACCCATCGCTATGTTTTAACGATCCTAGTGATAGTGAAACTCGTTCTCGTCTAAAGACAAGTTTGTCGCTATTAATCTTTTTAACGAGTTTAACGACAAAGATAACTCGGTCCTTTTCATCTTTAGAGAGACTGAAAAGGTACGTAAAGGTAACTCCAATATTCCTTTTTCGTCATCTAATCCCTTAAGTCCGAAAAAGTATAAAACAATACAGAAGGGATGAATTTTCGATAGTTTTAACGAGCCGAACAAAACAAGCGCTCGATCTTTTTGTGCAATAATCCCTCAGGTCCAAAAAGATTAAAATCTAGAGGAGGGATAGCACTTCCGGTCGCTTTAACGAGCTGGAAGGCCAAAACTCGGTAATCTTTTCATATTTTACGAGTCAGTTTAAAAGATCTTAAAGAAGACTCGTCTTTTGAGGAACGAGTGATAAAATGGGTAGCAGCTGATTCCAGGTAAGGTTTGAAATTTTCCAATCACGGCAGTGTCACAAGGATGGCTAGTGAAATCACTCTTCACAGCTGTTCCTCAAAATGGGTAAACAATCAAATGGAGGTGAATGATCGGCCAATGGAAAAGTGGAGGTGACGGTGCAAACACGACCAAGGCTTTAATGGCTGAAATGCTTCATTCACGGTGGTTATTTACCGGGGAATAGTTCATTTTTTAATGAGCTTAAACGCGGGTGGAAACATTTGCTCATGTCTTATGTTTATTTTTTAACGAGCTTGAACTATGTGCTAAAACTGCTCGATTAAGTTTGCATGCCCCCAGCATAATAACGCAAATCGAGGTGCATGCCCCCCCCAAGCTTCATTGCATTCCACTCGGTGGTTGGAATGAAGGTTTACCTTTGAGATTTGAAAAGGGGATTTGTTTCATTTTTTAATGAGGTTGACATAGTAAAAGAACTATCCTCGTGACTCCTTGTTTCATTTTTTAACGAGGTTGACACGAGATAAGAACCGTCCTCGGAGTCCAAATCCATTAGATATAGAAGGTTTCATATTCCACTGTGGCCACTTCCGCCAGATTATTCGGAGGCGGGAGGGAAAAAGTACCCATTAAGGCAGTGTCTTTTAGGAGACCTACTCCGATATTTTGGAGCGAATGATTACTTCCATGGATCATTGGAATGCTTCCAGTAACTTGAGAACCTATTGTGCTCTACAACAACCCCCCATTTCATATCAGTTTTATGTATAAATATTAACATATGAAATGGGTCCCTTTAAAGTTTAATTGGTATCAATACTTTTATTGTTCAAAAAAGGTCCGATAATCAAATGAACTCATTTTATAAAACCCTTTTTTGAAAAACTTGTTATCACTGAAAATTTTGTTGCCAAAAATTTTTAGCCTAGTTTAAGGACAGGGTGTTGTCGCAACGCATGAATCCTCTTTTAGCAGTTTTGCAGCGCAACATGCTTCAAGAGATTTCGTAGCGCGTAATTCATATTTTGCACTGGCTGCGCTACGAAATTGGGGATTTGTTCGATATCATAAGAAGGACAGATGGAGGCAAAGTGTTCACTGCCATTTTCTCTGCTATAGTCGGTGACATGAGTTTAGGGAAATCATTCTCCAATATTGGTGCATTTGGCAAGAGGAAAGTTGCTGCATACAAGTTGATGGAGATTATTAAACAACAGCCTACAATCATTCATGGTGTTTCAGAAGGAAATAAGCTAACAGTAATCCAGGGCAACATGGACTTCCAAGATGTTACATTCAGTTACCCTTGTCGGCCAGATGTAATGTTTTTCCGAGATTTCTCTCCAAATCCCAGCTGGAAAGACTATTGCAATAGTGGGGGGTAGCGGTTCTGGGAAGAGCACTGTTGTGGCCCTCATAAAACATTTTTATGATCCCAAAACTTTGCAGCTAAAGTGGTTTCGCCAGCAAATTGGGCTCGTAAAACAAGAACCTGCATAGTTGGCTACAACACTCAGGTTGGAGAACGAGGGGTTTAGCTATCTGGCGGACAAAAACAACAAATGGAACTTATCAAATAAACAATACCGAAGCTCAGGTTCTTTCAGTTTGTCTTTTTCTCCCAAGTTCTGATGATAGTTTAGTTTAAATGCGTGCATGGTTTGGTGTTGTTTTTCCATCGACTAAGGAAGGATTTAGGCGCTTTGGGAACGAATGCGTTATGGACACCAGCAAAGTAAATCAACCGAAGCTCTTTGTCAAACAATGCGACAGCAATCCCATTGTTCTTCAGGACTCAGCTTTGGAATTTTAGGGACTATCTTGAAAAGCTCGGCGCCAAATTACCGGATTCTACATACGGCAAGGGTGAATCGGCAAAGAAGATCGGAGCTAAAGATAGTTTTGTGGATGAGAGCGATGATGACATGCCAGAACTTGAAGAACAGTTTGGCCTTTCACGCACTGCCCGGAAAGTGCCCGAGGAAACTGCCAGTGATGAGGAGATAGTTGAATCTAACGTGGATTCACTGTAGGCTCCAATGCTGATTGCTCAAGCCCTTGTCCAGGGTTTGGCAATTTTTATGAAGGAAAGGATTCTGATAGACCACGGTCCAAATCTGGTCATGTTGATGTTAATAGAGGATACGTTTTCTGAAAGGGTGGACTTTCATTCTAAGCGTGGTAATGTTACTCGATGCCACCGAATTCAGTTGTCATTCATAAACCTATTGTAAAACCAAGCAACCGTGCAAAATTTCTCTGGTATGCAGAACTTTTTAGGCCTAAACATGAACGGGAACATCAGTCAGCAAGTTCTAGGAGAGGGAATGAATAGGCATGCATTTCCTGGGTTTTATCTGAATGAGCATCCACAACATGTGATAACTGCAACATTCAATACCTTACCTGGTACATCTGGCATGCGTGGTAGACCACATAAAAGGGGCAGAACAGTACATGGAATGGACATGGTGAAGCTAAACACATAACATTTTTTATATATGGAGCACTCTTGGTAAACTAGAAAGTGATTGAACCTGCAATATCAAGCAGAAACTCGACATTTGACACCATGGATTTATTTTGTAACCTTGACTCATGAGCGCATGCATATTGTGGGTTTTCTTGCATAACTAGTGTGTCTTCGCATTCAAAGAAATGGGAACATTTCTAGTGAAATTGTTGCATCCATGCAGCTGGAAGTGTAAAGATGGAAAAGCTCAAACTGTGATGACTGCAGAAAGGAAAAGTATTAAAGGGTGAATGAGATGATTTAAATATTTGCCTGTTTATTCAGACTCACTGGATAGTTTTGCTTTCAAAATTATGGTCACTGGTTATCTGCAGTTGTATCAGTGATTTTATCTGCTTCTTGGGATGCAAGTTCCTGTAAAGGGAAACATTCTCGTTGACAGATATTGACAAGGCAGCCATTGGATTCAATCAGTCATTCATAGGATTGAATATGTCAATTCTGTTATTTGCATGGGGCTGAAAGGAAATTTGGACAGAATAGTCATTGCTTTCCGAATGAGCTTGCTTTACATTTCATATCTTTGCCCGTGGTTCCATGGTTATTTGACTTCGAAGAGAAGAAACTGATTATCAGGCCCTTGCTATTCAGAATGCCTTGCACATAATCTAGAAGGCCTTGGAGGGGCCCGCTACATGTTCCTGACTCACAAGCATCTCCACAGCATGATATGGCAGGTATTACAGTGAGGATGGTCACTGGTGACGATATTAACACAGCAAAAGAAATTGCAGTGGAATGTGGCATTTTAACAGATGATGGTGTTGAAGCAGAAGATCATAAAACTTCTGAGGCAGTTATCTCTTGTTCAGGGATAAAAACCCAAGACAATGAACTTTGTTGTAGCCTCTTATGTCAGGCAGCTATTGAAATTCCAAGGATTCTTAATCTTTCAGGCAGTGAACACTTTAGTGGACCTTATGGGGAGGGTTTTATTTTCATTGTCAATGATTGGCACACATCTCTTCTTCCTTGTTACTTGAAGACAGTAAAATTTTAGGTTGAAGACTGTGTTTTTTAAATTACACAGCAGTTTCGTAGCGCGCTACGAAACTGCTGTAGCTGCATGTTTCAGTTGAGCCAATCAATTATGATTGACAAATCAGCGAATCTTTCTGAAAGGTGTTGTCTTCACACATGGAAAAATGGCCAGCACATCGAAGACGTGGCAGCCTGTGCTATTTTGAGTAATCAAAGATAAAAGGCACGCTTCTTTGGATTCGAATATGGTAAAGCGCATCAAAGACCGACAAACAGGGGCCTATGTTTCAGGGTAACAGAAATGTCATTAAAGACAAACATGGAGCATTAAAGGTTCATCACAGCCAAACTAAAAGAAGCCATTTGTCAGAGAATGAACCTATTCTCTCATTTTTCTCGTAGGAGCACCAGTTTGATTGTAATAAATGCTATTTCCAGCATGATGTAGAAGTAGAGTTTTAATTGTTCTAGGAGTCTAGCGCTGTCAATTAATAGTCAGCTGTAATTAATAGTTAGTTAAAAGTTAGTAGGTGTCATCATAGGCAATCATCGAGCTCCCCTCATGTTGGAGGAGGAAGCTCCAAGTAGTTAGAGTCATGTTTCTATATATGACTGAATGATCTATGTAACAGGGGTTGGAGATTTATACAAAAAACAGAGTTTTTATATTGACTGATGTAAAAGACTTTTGACAGTAATAGAAAGATTACTTTTTCTTCTCAAGATTCATCTTGTGTTTAAATGCTCAGAATATATATGGTTGTGTCTCTTCCTTTCTGTTTTACAGCTCCATAGATGTGCAATCACTCTGAATTCACCTAGTGCTCAGATTTCCTGTGTATGTTTATGAGTTGAGGTTCCTTTGAGAAATGTTTTGAGTGTTTAGACATTATATGCCTTGACTTCCATGAATGAGTAGTTGGTAATTTACTGCAAAGGTGTTTGACTCCATGAGCCCAATGGAAGAAGTCTTATTTTGTTGTTCCAACCAGCTTATTTTCATGTACTGTTTGAAGAGTTAGCCATCTTTTCTTGTTATTAATTCATATCAAAAATCTGTGAGAGAGCCCTCTCTGACTAAGGAGGCTAAGCCTTAGTCTAAAGCCTGGTTTGAAATAGTTGCATGAGATCTTGCTAAGTAGCAGCCCTTAGTACACGATTTTGTGATAACATTTTGGTGCGTCTGCCGGGAGTCTGAAGATTATTCTTTCCCGAAATTATGAAGCTGAACTTCTGAAGGTAGCAGGAGCTCAGAGAAGGTTTTTGAGGCTGCAAATCTACCTTGGCGACTCCATTGTTAAAGGATTCAAAAGTCATACATTCATGGTGATTCCACTGGAGGTATGAAGGACCCAAAAGCTACCATTCTTAGTTCAAGGTATGCATGCATAGATTTTTCAGGAATTCATGGTTTCCCAAATCATTTTCCCAAGGATGCATATTTTCTAAGGAATGGTCCCAAATTTAATGGAGAAGATTTGAGTTTAACTCTGAAGCATATCTCAGATTTCTGTCATTTTGTTGAGCTTCTTAGAGTTAAACATGAGGATGTTTGCATTATGTTATTCTATGATTCACTTCAAGGGAAATGTAAACATTGGGTTGAAAGCTTTCCTATCAAATTCATTAAGTCATTTCAAGACTTATGGCTTATGTTTTTGGAGGAATGGATAGATAGGTCAGAGGAGGTGGCAAACTCTCCCTCAGTTGAAGGTTTCAAACAATGGAATGATGATCATAGTAAAGAAGAAACAAATGAATCTTTTTCTTTGTCCTTGTCCTCATATCTAAAATCCTTTGACTGCAAGGCAGAGGATAGGATGAGATTTTTGGATGAATTTGTTGAGGACCTTGAAAAAGAAATTGAAGGTTTAGAAGGTCAAATTCAGGCATATAGTTTCCATAATCATGATCATTATTTTCAGCAGCTTTCCATAGCAGAACGCAAGGAGACAATGTTGGTTCCTTTCTCTTTCACGATTGAGGAACTGAACACTGTTGTTGAAGATCAGTTTGCACAGCCGGAAAGTTACAAGAAAAATCAAGCTGATCATGTATTCTGGGATCCTATAGCTGATTACATGGAAGAGTTTTACTCTCCAGTGTTTCAGTTTTCCTATAAAGATCAGAGACAATTTCAGTGGCAGCGGTCATCACACTATCATATTGGCTCTGAACTCCGATGCAGTCAGAGACAATTTCAGTGGCAGTGGTCATCACACTATCATATTGGCTCTGAACTCCGATGCAGTCAAAGAAATCAAATATCAGATGAGACAAATGATTGGCTGCATTGGAAATTTCATATTGATTGAGCTGAGGGAAGTTTGAATTGTTAGGGTAGGTAGGTAGGAAAATGCAAATAAGCTCAAAGTCAACTGAGCATTTTTCAGTAGATGTAGCTTTCTTTCTCCTACAGTCATGCTTGTCAAGCAAATTTCTGTTTGTCATAAATGGATAAGGCACTGGACCTGCGAGTTCTTAGTGTACCACAAGGGCACACTATCCCAAGTGGAGCCACTGTTATCACTGAAAATTTTGTTGCCAAAAATTTTTAGCCTAGTTTAAGGACAGGGTGTTGTCGCAGCGCATGAATCCTCTTTTAGCAGTTTCGCAGCGCAACATGCTTCAAGAGATTTCGTAGCACGTAATTCATATTTTGCACTGGCTGCGCTACGAAATTGGGGATTTGTTCGATATCATAAGAAGGACAGATGGAGGCAAAGTGTTCACTGCCATTTTCTCTGCTATAGTCGGTGACATGAGTTTAGGGAAATCATTCTCCAATATTGGTGCATTTGGCAAGAGGAAAGTTGCTGCATACAAGTTGATGGAGATTATTAAACAACAGCCTACAATCATTCATGGTGTTTCAGAAGGAAATAAGCTAACAGTAATCCAGGGCAACATGGACTTCCAAGATGTTACATTCAGTTACCCTTGTCGGCCAGATGTAATGTTTTTCCGAGATTTCTCTCCAAATCCCAGCTGGAAAGACTATTGCAATAGTGGGGGGTAGCGGTTCTGGGAAGAGCACTGTTGTGGCCCTCATAGAACATTTTTATGATCCCAAAACTTTGCAGCTAAAGTGGTTTCGCCAGCAAATTGGGCTCGTAAAACAAGAACCTGCATAGTTGGCTACAACACTCAGGTTGGAGAACGAGGGGTTCAGCTATCTAGCGGACAAAAACAACAAATGGCACTTATCAAATAAACAATACCGAAGCTCAGGTTCTTTCAGTTTGTCTTTTTCTCCCAAGTTCTGATGATAGTTTAGTTTAAATGCGTGCATGGTTTGGTGTTGTTTTTACATCGACTAAGGAAGGATTTAGGCGCTTTGGGAACGAATGCGTTATGGACACCAGCAAAGTAAATCAACCGAAGCTCTTTGTCAAACAATGCGACAACAATCCCGTTGTTCTTCAGGACTCAGCGTTGGAATTTTAGGGACTATCTTGAAAATCTCGGCGCCAAATTACCGGATTCTACATACGGCAAGGGTGAATCGGCAAAGAAGATCGGAGCTAAAGATAGTTTTGTGGATGAGAGCGATGATGACATGCCAGAACTTGAAGAACAGTTTTGCCTTTCACGCACTGCCCGGAAAGTGCCCGAGGAAACTGCCAGTGATGAGGAGATAGTTGAATCTAACGTGGATTCACTGTAGGCTCCGATGGTGATTGCTCAGGCCCTTGTCCAGGGTTTGGCAATTTTTATGAAGGAAAGGATTCTGATAGACCACGGTCCAAATCTGGTCATGTTGATGTTAATAGAGGATACGTTTTCTGAAAGGGTGGACTTTCATTCTAAGCGTGGTAATGTTACTCGATGCCACCGAATTCAGTTGTCATTCATAAACCTATTGCAAAACCAAGCAGCCGTGCAAAATTTCTCTGGTATGCAGAACTTTTTAGGCCTAAACATGAACGGGAACATCAGTCAGCAAGTTCTAGGAGAGGGAATGAATAGGCATGCATTTCCTGGGTTTTATCTGAATGAGCATCCACAACATGTGATAACTGCAACATTCAATACCTTACCTGGTACATCTGGCATGCGTGGTAGACCACATAAAAGGGGCAGAACAGTACATGGAATGGACATGGTGAAGCTAAACACATAACATTTTTTATATATGGAGCACTCTTGGTAAACTAGAAAGTGATTGAACCTGCAATCTCAAGCAGAAACTCGACATTTGACACCATGGATTTATTTTGTAACCTTGACTCATGAGCGCATGCATATTGTGGGTTTTCTTGCATAACTAGTGTGTCTTCGCATTCAAAGAAATGGGAACATTTCTAGTGAAATTGTTGCATCCATGCAGCTGGAAGTGTAAAGATGGAAAAGCTCAAACTGTGATGACTGCAGAAAGGAAAAGTATTAAAGGGTGAATGAGATGATTTAAATATTTGCCTGTTTATTCAGACTCACTGGATAGTTTTGCTTTCAAAATTATGGTCACTGGTTATCTGCAGTTGTATCAGTGATTTTATCTGCTTCTTGGGATGCAAGTTCCTGTAAAGGGAAACATTCTCATTGACAGATATTGACAAGGCAGCCATTGGATTCAATCAGTCATTCATAGGATTGAATATGTCAATTCTGTTATTTGCATGGGGCTGAAAGGAAATTTGGACAGAATAGTCATTGCTTTCTGAATGAGCTTGCTTTACATTTCATATCTTTGCCCGTGGTTCCATGGTTATTTGACTTCGAAGAGAAGAAACTGATTATCAAGCCCTTGTTATTCAGAATGCCTTGCACATAATCTAGAAGGCCTTGGAGGGGCCCGCTACATGTTCCTGACTCACAAGCATCTCCACAGCATGATATGGCAGGTATTACAGTGAGGATGGTCACTGGTGACGATATTAACACAGCAAAAGCAATTGCAGTGGAATGTGGCATTTTAACAGATGATGGTGTTGAAGCAGAAGATCATAAAACTTCTGAGGCAGTTATCTCTTGTTCAGGGATAAAAACCCAAGACAATGAACTTTGTTGTAGCCTCTTATGTCAGGCAGCTATTGAAATTCCAAGGATTCTTAATCTTTCAGGCAGTGAACACTTTAGTGGACCTTATGGGGAGGGTTTTATTTTCATTGTCAATGATTGGCACACATCTCTTCTTCCTTGTTACTTGAAGACAGTAAAATTTTAGGTTGAAGACTGTGTTTTTTAAATTACACAGCAGTTTCGTAGCGCGCTACGAAATTGCTGTAGCTGCATGTTTCAGTTGAGCCAAGCAATTATGATTGACAAATCAGCAAATCTTTCTGAAAGGTGTTGTCTTCACACATGGAAAAATGGCCAGCACATCGAAGACGTGGCAGCCTGTGCTATTTTGAGTAATCAAAGATAAAAGGCACGCTTCTTTGGATTCGAATATGGTAAAGTGCATCAAAGACCGACAAACAGGGGCCTATGTTTCAGGGTAACAGAAATGTCATTAAAGACAAACATGGAGCATTAAAGGTTCATCACAGCCAAACTAAAAGAAGCCATTTGTCAGAGAATGAACCTGTTCTCTCATTTTTCTCGTAGGAGCACCAGTTTGATTGTAATAAATGCTATTTCCAGCATGATGTAGAAGTAGAGTTTTAATTGTTCTAGGAGTCTAGCGCTGTCAATTAATAGTCAGCTGTAATTAATAGTTAGTTAAAAGTTAGTAGGTGTCATCATAGGCAATCATCGAGCTCCCCTCATGTTGGAGGAGGAAGCTCCAAGTAGTTAGAGTCATGTTTCTATATATGACTGAATGATCTATGTAACAGGGGTTGGAGATTTATACAAAAAACAGAGTTTTTATATTGACTGATGTAAAAGACTTTTGACAGTAATAGAAAGATTACTTTTTCTTCTCAAGATTCATCTTGTGTTTAAATGCTCAGAATATATATGGTTGTGTCTCTTCCTTTCTGTTTTACAGCTCCATAGATGTGCAATCACTCTGAATTCACCTAGTGCTCAGATTTCCTGTGTATGTTTATGAGTTGAGGTTCCTTTGAGAAATGTTTTGAGTGTTTAGACATTATATGCCTTGACTTCCATGAATGAGTAGTTGGTAATTTACTGCAAAGGTGTTTGACTCCATGAGCCCAATGGAAGAAGTCTTATTTTGTTGTTCCAACCAGCTTATTTTCATGTACTGTTTGAAGAGTTAGCCATCTTTTCTTGTTATTAATTCATATCAAAAATCTGTGAGAGAGCCCTCTCTGACTAAGGAGGCTAAGCCTTAGTCTAAAGCCTGGTTTGAAATAGTTGCATGAGATCTTGCTAAGTAGCAGCCCTTAGTACACGATTTTGTGATAACAAAACCCATTTAAAGAAATAAGGCAAATCTTTGTCATTGCGATAAAGCGATCGCAAGATCGCATATCGCAATGACATAAGAAATACAAATAAATGGCACATTGATTTCTGCCGATGCGATATCGCAATCGGCGATCGGCAATACTTCACGCACATTTTAAAAGCGCCCCATGCCATTAACCCCGATGCGATGCGAAATCGGCGATCGGATATTGGCGGTAATCTTTACTTAAGTCTTAATATGCTCAAAGCTTTTCCCCCGATGCGATGCAGTCGGCAATCGGCAATCGGCAATATCCAATGCACATCATTAAGGCGCACAGGTCATACCCCGATGCGATCCGATATCACTATCGGCGATCGGCGATACACTATATGTGCACTTTATAATCCTCATCCCCCCGACGCGATGCGATAAAGCGCAGTTTTCAATAAAAAGCCGTTAAGTGATGGGATATCACAATTCATTCATATTTAAAGCTTGATCGGTTAAGCAGTCATTTACCTGCACTCAACTGCCAAAACGCCCACTGCACGCTTAAGTGAATCATTCAGCCGAATAACGATATAATGGGCATTTAAGGGATGACAAGTTTTAAACGGCCAATGAATGAGATCATAATTCTTAAAATCTTTCCATGGATTGTGTCCGCGCCCATTTTTAAAGGCTAATCCCTTATTACGCACCTATGCTTATGTTCTCATCACTTGCAAGTTTTCATTGCTATCTTTGTATTACGCACATTTGTCTCTCTGTGCAGAATCTATCCGAAATAGAAAACTCAAACAAAATGGGGAAGAAATCAAAAAAAACCGCAGGCGCCTCCAACACATCAGCAATAGGTCAAGCTCTTGTGGACAAGAAGAAGGGCTTAATTTCTGATACTACGTGTACGGGTCTCACCAGAGTCACTTGGCAAGGCACTTACAATTTGATTGAAGCCGAACAACTAGAAAAGACAGTAATAGAAGCTACTGCGGATCCTACTCGCAAGTCTGATTGTACTCTCAAAGATTTAGTCGACTCTTTCTTTCACAGAATAGCGGCTAGGGAGCAAATTCTCCCATACACAGATGTAGTGCGGTGGGCGATTCAAGAAATCCCAATTTTGGACAGAACTTTCAACACTATAGATGGGAGAATCTTCGGATCGTTCAGGCCGGATGATCTAAGACAAATGTATCATTTGCCCGAGCCGGAGAAGATATATAATAAAGCATTCCTGGAGAAGTTTGCAAATGAAAATGAAGTTGAATCCGAACCCATCCGGGATTGGAGACAAAATCCAGCCAAACACAAGCACGAATCTTCGGGTAAGTACTCAGTCGACTCTCTGGCTTCTCCTTATTGCTATGCGGGGATAATGATGTGTAGATTATGGGGATTGCATGACTCTGCTAATTTTACCATAGAGATGGTTCCTCTAATGGAGGCAGTTGTAAACGGTATAATTATGGATTGGGCCACCATCCTTTCCGACAAATTAGCACATGCTGTGCGTGACTTTAGACATCAGACTATCGTCACAGAAAGGAAAATTCCCCCATTTTATTACAGTGCATATATCTTAGATACACTATGTTTCAATTCTGAATTCCCCGTGCTCGGCTGGAGGTGGACGCTACAAGATCCCACGGCCATCCACATATACCATCAGAAACTATGGAAGTCCTCTTACAAGCACCATCTGTACCAAGTCTGCAATGGCTTTATGGTGCCTATTCACTATTCTATTTTTGACAAACCCATTCCCAAGATTTCATATCAAGCTTCGTTTGATATAACAGCGGTAGCAAGTTGGTTTGGGGAGGAGAGATTTACCTACATAAGAGTTTTCAGCAGCCAAGCCAACCCACATGTTCTCCCTCTGTATATACCAGATAATCTGCTAGCAAGAGAAATCGCCTATCAGATTACGGCTGAGAGTGTTACACAAACTCTCAAGAAAGAAAAGAAGAGGGGCTGGCCCTCTTTTCCCTTCAGGTGTGGTGTCTATACTCTGCATGATCTCAAACATGCAGAAAAGGAAGCCACAAAGCTTCAATCTTTAACTCTGGCGACTATCCCAAACAGGCCATATGATCCAAAGAAAGTTGCCTACAATGCATTAGAACAGGCCAAATTGACAAAATTTGAGCACAAAGAAGATATATTTGACGAACTATTCGTTTCAGTCGAAACAATAGGTCAGGCTAAAGAACTCGCTCAAATGAAATATAATGATGAAGGGCTGACTGAGTTCAATAAGCTTAGAGAACAGAGGTTGCAAACTCTGCCTCTAGATTTACTAGCAACAACCCCGGCGACATCATCAAGCGGGCCTGTTCGGCAACAATCAAAAGAACCTCCGGTAGTAACAAAGGATCATAAAAAGGAACAGGAGGAAAGGCAGAGAAAAGAAAAAGAAGAACGGCAGAAGAGAGCACACGAGGAGAAACAGAGGAAAGAGCAAGAGGAACAACAGAGAAAAGAGCAAGAGGAAAGGCAAAAGAAAGAACAAGAGGAACAGCTGAAGAAAGAGCAAGAAAAAGAACGGGAAGAGTCCCAAACCGAAAAGGAGAAACAGACCACCACCGATGTCAATGTGGACACTACCATAGACCCCAAACTATTCCAGGAATGGCAGCAGTTTCATTCCATCATCAGTGGATTGGAATGTTCAAAAGATGGGGACACTTCCAAGACAAATGACACACAGGACATCACTTCACCTCAGGTTCTAAGTGGAACCAGCGGCCCACCCATTTCTAAGGATGTTGAGATAATTCCAAAGGACCCCTCTGATCAAATCATTCTCCAGGTAGAAGATATTCCTCCCCTGGATGTTTTCTACAGCCCGAGGCATAGAGCAGTTGTAAAGCGATCAAGGAAAAGACGAAGGACTGATCAACCTTCTATCTTTCCAAAGCAAACAGTCACGGGTAATGTAGTATGGAAGGAGGAATTGGACCCCTCCGATGACCTAACAAAGCTGTCACAGTATGCAGGAGCCTATTCCGCAGCAACAATCGACAAGGCATCGGAGGTAAGTCTTCTACTGAAGACTAAGGACCAAGAAATTTTTGCACTACAGGCAGAATTGGCCGAAACAAAGCAAAAGGCAGCGCAAGCAGAGGAGCAGTTGTTGGCACAACAGCAAATGAATGATCAATTAACCCAGCAATTGCAGGAAGAAAGGCAAAGGATTGACCAAAATGCAATCCAGAAACAAAAGGAATTGTCGAAGGCATTGGCACAATTGAGAGCAGGAAATGAGCAAATGATGAAAACGAAAGATGAGCAAATCGCTCAATTATCATCGCAGCTTGAAATAATCAAGGGCGCTCCACAAGTGGATGAGTTCAGAAAGGAAGCATCACTAATAAAAAATGTATTGATATCACAAATTAGGCTCCTTTGTCAACAACTCACTGAGGCAGAGCCATTGTGTGAATTAACTACATCCATTAATCAGCAGGTAGAGAAGGCCAGGAATGAGTTAGACCAGGCCGAAGAGATCATAAGTGGATATCTTGACTGGCAAGATTCTGATCAAGGGAGAGAAGCAAATTTGCCCAAGATTTCAGAAACATATAAAGACATACTTTTCACAGAATGGCACACTCAGGTGATGAAAGCAGAAAGGGCAGCTTCAAGGTGTAAATCAACCTCCAGCAACCTAGTTGATCTGGTTAACAACACTCTCTACTTAGCGAATATGATCTCCCAATGTACGCCAGGAAAGATAACAACAACAAACATGTTGGAGCAAACGTGTTATCCTGACTTGGAGGAAAAGGGGAGATTAATCGCTGGGGTTAACAGTTTGACCTTCGATGCATATTGGCTTTTCCTGATTAAGTCGCACACACAGAGAGCCGCCCTTAAATGTTTAACAGATGCAATCGGGTGTATAATTCCCGACATTCAGGATGCCACC
The DNA here is from genome assembly GCA_031772625.1 of Pinus tabuliformis. Lineage (NCBI taxonomy): Eukaryota > Viridiplantae > Streptophyta > Pinopsida > Pinales > Pinaceae > Pinus > Pinus tabuliformis. The sequence continues at coordinate 981,376,284 of CM062818.1, read as the reverse complement.
TATGCTGCCGAGCTCAGTTCGCTTCTCAACAAACCGCCTGAAGTAGAGCCAATGCTTGCGACAAGTCAGCTCAGGTTTAAAGGCAAGCAGCCTACCTGATGAATCATACCGCCGATTGCCAGATTTCTCTGGGAAATAGGATCAATATTTATTGATGCCAATTATGTAGGATTTCTGTTTATTAGATATTTAGATTAGTTTAGTATTTATAGACCCTTTCGTTGTTTTGGAAAGGGTCGTAAAGTTTTGTAACAGACTTAAAAGACTGAAGTTTGCACTATTGTGCTTCAGTCAATATTCTTTTATGAAACTGGGCCAATTGTTCTTAATTTAACAAGGAAGCTTCTCTATGCAATTGTGCACTATTGTCGTTGTTGAGGATGTTTTTGCGTTGAAGGAAGAACTACAAATAGCGATTGATATTTGGGAGTGTCAAGCAGCTCATATGGTATTTCTATCTATGTCTGAATTCATTCCTTTTATATGAATTGTTATGTGATTATTCTTGCTATTGTTGATTATATGCATGCGCTGTAACAGCAGATCTTTATTCATTCCACTATTGGATTTTTTACGATTTGCCTTTTCTTTTAATCATGCATGTGACAATGATATAAATGATAAAGTGTGGTAATATCGCCTTAATCGCTTTGCTTAACTATTTAGGCATAGCAATCATGAACAGAATAACATCCATGTCTGTCAAATAGAGTTATCTATATGCCCGTTTATAGATACGGATCATCAAGCGCTGCACTTTAAAACTCAATAAGTCCCCGGGGTAGATCATAGTTATTATATTCTTGTCAATAGTTTTAGTTATTCGCTCATCGCTAGCGTAGTTTATAATCATCCATCCATCCCGTTTATCTATTTCTGGGAAACTGGTCCCATTATCCCCAGTCGGAGCCACTATTCCAAACGGAAAAGGAGTTGTACTAAGGTCCGGACCGGGTGGTTATCCCCGATGTTGTTGCAGCGATTTTCGAGGCATCAATAGAACCATTGGGGAGGAAGTTTTGTTGATCGACGATTGTAATCCCTCCTTGAAAGGGAAATGCAATCTTTCTAAAATAGGTCGACACAACAGCTGCCATGGCATATATCCATGGTATCCTAGTAGGATGTTGTAATCAAGATTCCCATCTATGACTTCAACATCTATTTCTATTGTTTTTCCCCCTAGTTCAACTTTCAAGTTATTTAGGATACCATATGGGGTATATGTCCTTCCGTCGAATGCTTTTAACGTCGTCGCAGATCGTGACAAGGTTGGAGATCCTAAAGTTTTCCAGCAACTCATCGACATAATACATGTAGATGCCCCCTCATCAATAATTGTTCGATGAACAGTTTTGTTGAGGGCTTTCACTTGAACAAGGAAAGCTAGTTGAGCCGGTAACTGAGGATCGTATCCTTTGTGGTCGAAGGATACAAGATTGGAATCCTTAGGATCGATCCCACCAATGGCTGATAACAAAGCCTGCCTTTGGGATGGGCAATTTTGTAGTACTTCAAGAGTCGACATAGCGGATGGCGATTGGGCCAAATCTTCCACTATGTTATAATGCTGTGCCGCTCTAGCGTGGGGATTAAATGTCGACTTGTGTACTACTCCCTTCGGTGGTTTTATTGTTAATTCAGGAATGATAGGTGGTACAACTTCTGTCGAAGTTGTTGTCGAACTACTTGGTTGATCTTTATCCTTGTCGTTCGACAGCTGCGGATTCCCGTAATCTTTGTTCCTTGTCGAAATCAAAGCATCATTCTGCTGTTTCGAAATCGACAACATTAGCACTTGAGACGGGGAAGCATTTCCACTCTCAACCAGATTTGCTCCTGGATTTGGAAACGGATCTGTTAACACAGCTGAGGTTTTTGAACTTTTAAAGAATTTCTTAAGCTCAGCTTTGTATGGACAATCTCTCGTCCAATGATCCTCATCGCATATATGACACCCCGCAGGGGGTTTCCTATTTCCAGGAGGGTTTGAAGAAGATTTTTCAGGTGATGATTCATCCTGTTTCTTCTTCTTCCCTTTGCCTTTCTTCTTGCTTCCTGGTTGTTTGGTTTCTTTGCCCTTATCTGTCGACACGGCATTTACTTCCGAAGCAAGAAGTTCGTCTTTTGCATTTTGATCTGAAATCTTACGGGCCTTCTTAGATGTAGCCTTTATCGATTTCGTGTCTGTTGTGCCAATCACGCCATCGCCAGCGTGAGAGTCATTGTTCGATTTAGGAGGAGGAGGAATTGAGAATTCCGGTCTAGGGGCGTCAGGTATTTTGTTGTAGAGCGTGCCAGACTGAGTATAGATCAAGTCCAGATATTGCGCACGAGCGATAACTTGCTCTTCCGTTATGACTCCCCCTTTTGCCACATCTTCCGTAATGGAAGGTAGTAATGACTTGATAAACCATTCAGCTAATAGCTGATCGGGAACGTACGTTTTTACCATCCTACGATGACATCGCCACTCATGTATATGATCAGATATGTGAGTGGCCGTTGTCTGTTTGAAGTTGGTAAGGAGTTCTGTTCCCGTTTCGTACCTTATCGGTAATTGAAAATGGGTTAAAAAGGTTGTGGCTAAGGTATTGAAGTTGTCGAACGAAACTCTAGGCAATTCAATGTACCATTTTGCCGCTGGACCCGTTAACGTCCTCTGAAAGAGGCGAAGTCTTATCGAATCATCATTTAGGGTGTTTGATGAACACCATAGATGAAATGTCATCACGTGATTCGATAGATCTTCACTCGGATTTCCATTAAATTTAGGAATATCTGATGGAAGTTTATGTGGAATCACTGGCCACCAAGGGGTGTAAGCAATTGGATCGTTTGTTAACTGGTTTAAATCAGGTAACTCTAAAGTTGCCACGAATGGTAACTGTTGATTCAGGTTAGGTGAAGCATACCCAGGGTAAGATGGGATTGCCTGAGCAGTTGGTCTTTGCATGCCAGCATAATGCATTTGATGCTGGTATGACTGATAAGGCTGGTGGACATGACCATTGTAAAATGGTTGGTTTTGACCGTTTTGAATGTACGGCTGTCCACTGTTCGCAAAGATTTGCTGCTCAGAACCTTGGTATACTTGTTGGAATTGTGGTTGTTGGTATTGCACCAGCCATGGTTGAGAAGCCATGTGTTGTTGCACTATACTAACCGTTGGACCAAGGTGTGGGGTAATTGTACCCGTCTGGACCTGTGTCGCCCCACCAGTTGGCGATTGTGGTTGAGTCACAGGGTCAAGGGGTTGTTTCATTACAACCTGAAAAATCTGAGGTTGGCATACAACAGGCAGCGTTTGAACTTGTGACACTGTCACAATAGCTGGCGTAGTCGAGATATTCGACATAGGTACACATTGTTGCATCGAATACAAAACCCTTGGTTGTTGAGGTAGTATAGGCACCCAACCACTTGAGGTAATTCCAGTATAACCTGAATATTGCTGTGAACTCCCGTATGGATATCCTCCCGGAGGGGATAATGAAAGGGCATATTGCCCCCCCATACGGTGGTAATCCAGAACTCAAGGGGATTGTTTGCCCTTGGGGACCATACTGCCCAAATTGACCTCCAAATGGATCAATTTATTGAGACTCAACACAAGAGTTTCCGGATATTATCCCGGATGAACAACCAGGAACGGACCAGACTGTCGAAATAGCCCCTGAGTGGGCTCCTTCTAGCGGTTGAGAGCTAGTTGGGACAGATGGTATGCCGGCGAACATTGTCGGAGTGACGGCAGGGAGTTCTGCTGTCGCTGTGTCAGATGACACAGTCCTAGATGTTGACGGTTGTTCAGACATTTGGAGTCTATCCAAAAGATTACCTAGCGATTCTACAGGAACTTCCACTGGTGATAGACTAACTTCTGATGAAGAAGGATATAGAGTGATCCCGACTCCAAAGTGCGTTGGAGTACTTGTTTGAGGATCTTCTACAATTTCTTCAATTGCAACCAGACCAGGTGGAAGGGGAAGACCGTCAGGTCCGTAAAATATTTCTGGTGCCGAAGAATGGGTGGAATCGACAGCGACAGATGTTTGAAGAGCAAGACTCTACGAACCGGTTGTAGATGGAACTGGTTCGGTAACACAAGTGTTTGCTCTCAGACTAGGATCAGTATCACTGTCCCTCTGTGGCTGTTGAACTTCTTCTGTAGAGGCAGGGTTTCCAGAAATGTTTGGAGTAACCGGAATCTCGGATGTTGTTGGAACACTTGTTCTAACTTTAATAGGAGATTTCGAACCAGTTAAACGAGTTCGCTTTGTCCGTACTGGTTTCAATTCTGGAGACAAAGACGGTTGACTCGTAAGCCTCCGCGAACGACGGGGTTTCAATTGACTTTCTTCCACGATTATGGATTACTCGATCAACTAAAATAAAAATGGGAATTATGTTTCCGAATTAAATGAATTTTAGACGCTTTTGACACAACTTGTTTTTTCAGTTTTAAAGAGTCGAGAAAAAACAAAAGATGACTCTAGTCTCCTTCGATTTTTAATGAGCCTGAAGTGACAAGTGCTCAGATGGACCTTTTCCGTTAAGGAGTCTTAAAAGGAACGAAAGGGACTGCTCTAGAGCTCTAGGTAGAGGGAGTACCAAACCAATCGCAAAACTGCAGAATACTTTTTACGGTACGGTAGTCAATCTTCCCGAATGCTGTGTTCGGTGCATTGCGATCAGTAGGGCAGCCGACACGGCTTCCTATGGATAAAAGGTTTTAAGCCTATAGGGGTCTCCCAATATATACTCGACGGTACGTGGGAGCACAAGTCCGTACTGGCACTTATCGTCTCAAAGTGGAGGAATCACCCAACCATCAGTGAGGACAACAGTTACCAGGCTTTACGACGCCGGAATACGTCTCTAGCCTAGACCTCTAAATGTTGTGCGTTAAGTTCCAAAGCGTTGTTAGATTCATTCAATTTATTTTAAGTTGATATTTCTTAGAAGTTTGCCTTTTTGGGATCGCCACAAGATGTAGATGTAATTCCTAAAATGCAATCTAAAGATGATAAGCAAGCGTTTATCTCTTTTCAGCAATGAAAATCCTAGCTACAAGGGGTAAAGAAAGACACAATCTTTTCTCAAAGAGCAAAGAGCACACTGTAAATGCACTTTTCCTAAATCAAGCCAAACAGACTATCAATATGCAAATGCACATATGCATGTATTTGTTTTCACTTTCTTAATATTGATGCCTAAAAAGAAAGTTGATGTACAAATCTGAATTTGCTTTCAAGTGACAAACACAAACAAGCTTCTTTTTGAAATCAAAAGGTAGAGAAGATTACGACACTTTATGATTTTGAAATAAACACTCGTTTCGACACTAGAAAGTGACAAATTCAAACCAAAGGCAAAAGTAAAAGCATAATTGACTGTCAACAGCAAATAAACTTTCTCCTAAGATCAAAATCGACACTTACGACAGATCTAAATCCAAGGACGACAGTATGACTATTCTACTCTTTCAATGGAAAACTGTAAATGATGTAACAAACACACAAAGAACATCTACATTCTTTTTGTACAAAGGAGGCGGAATTAAGGCAAAGAAAAGGGGTTTTTAAACAAACACACACTGATCACAGGCTGCAAAATCAGAGACAAAACTGAAAAAATGAAGCAAAGAACCTCAGCTGCACAAGGCTAGGCTGATCAGCGCACCTGTTACACAGAGAAACTGGATTGCAGCGCAGGTAGCCCTCTCGGGAACTGCGTTGAAATGCAGAATCTCTTCACAGAGCCTGCGCTGGGGCAGAAACGAGAATTCTATCTGGGTTCTGGGTCACGGTTTGCAGTTTAATATATGGATTTTGGCCAAGTAAAAGCAATCAGTAATGCACAATCAGAGGGTGGATTTAAAGGAGGTCTAAGAGCTATCACAAAGGGTAATCAAATCATTTGTGAATCAGCTGTTCAAATCATAAACAAATCCAGTGAATGGATTGAAGTAGCAGGTGTCTACTTTGCATTTGATAATGGAAAATGCAGTTCGATTGCTACTTCTGTGTTTATGAAACAAACAACAAGAGAAACACAAACAAACTAACTAGACACGATCCCTAGTGGAGTCGCCATTTTGTTAACGGGAAAAGTGTCTACTCAGAACGCCCCTATCCCACTAAGGTGTGACAGTACCTTAGAAACAAACAGAGAAAACTATTTTCATATTCTTCTTTATGAACTATAAACGAAGAGGAATAGGATGAACCAACCTGTGTCTTGTGCTAGTCCTTTGATCCAATCTCTCTCCTCTTTGACAGCTTCCAGCTACCTGCTCCCTTATTTGCCCAGCTTCACCAAGTTCCTGCAAGATCACAGAAGAAGAAAACTACACAAATACATGGATTTATATTCATAAATAGCTTAGGATCAGATTTAAGCTAAACATGGAAATATAACAAAACATCATTGATACAAAAGCATGTAGGAGAAACTCAAATAGTTTTATTGATATAACAAGAAGGTCTAGGAGGAGTTACAACCAATGATTCCTGATCCAGCATCAACCCCCCAGCAAAGGAATCCCCTCTTCACCTCCAACAAAGCATAAATCACCCAATACACTGATCTCTATCTCAAAACCAACAGCAATTCTCTACAATGTACAAAATTCCAGCCTCTGTATCTCTGGGATGAGGGATCCATATATATATGTATGCAAAGAGGATGAGTCAGCTTATGATTTGACTAGTGGCTTCTCTCTGTCAGTTATTGCTTCCACTTGGAGACTGAGAGCCTCTTACTCATCCTTGGTTGAACTCAGTGAGGCAAGTGTCATTGCGGAAGATTCTGGAAGCTTCCATTGTCTGTCCACCTCGCGGAATGACACTGCCATTTGTCATTTCCCACTCAGCGCACCCTGGTATTGCTTTTAGGTGCGTTGCAACGCACCTAGCTAGTGTACTTGGGTGCTATGCAACGCAGCTAGCTAGTGGAGCAGCTAAAATGATCCTGATTTGACTGATTCTGAGCAGTTTCTGGTGGAGAACTTCTGGGAGAAGCTGTAATTGGTTGACCTTGTTCCTCTAGGGGTAGGAACAACACTTTTAGGGAATTAGGATCCCTTGGTTTATGGACATTTCATGTTTAGAGCTGTAAGGCACAAAAATGTCTATAACATACACCCTTTTAACAAAAAATCGATGCTTTAGCCAAAGGGATGGAAAGACTATTAGACAGAGTTGAAATTATTGGAAGGAAACCTCACTAGGATAACCAACAGGCTAATCCAGGGAGTTATCCTAATTTTAGGAAAAAACAGAACTAGAATACCAAAAAGAATATTCCTAACCAGAATATCAGACCACCTTTCCAAGAAAATTATGCAGAGAGCTCACACTTAGAATACCCTAAAGAATACACTCAGATAAACTTGATGGGTTTAGACGATGATGAAAATATTTTCCTAACTCAGGATGACCAAGAGTCACATATGCTCCAATAGTTCCAAACCCAAACATGGGAATCATTTGATTTCAAAGAAGCAAAAGGAATACTGATGTCCCAGAACAAAACAAGAAAACAATTCCTAGTCAACCCAAGAAAGGAAAAGCCTCAAATCAGAATCCTCAAGCAACAAAAACCTTACAAATCCTTTCTAGACCACATCAAAATCGTCCTGACCCCACCATCGAAGATGTAACAGATAACCAGCCTTTTAACGAGCACCCTACCACTTCAGTTCCCCTCAAAGGAACAGTGGAATAACCTCCAGAAGATCCAATTGAAAGTACTTCTAATAATGAAAAATAAAAACACACTGCCCACAGTTCTGGTTCTAAAATTCCAAATGTTCAAACAGATAAATCTCCTCTGCCTTTCAATTTGGGAGCAGAGGTGGCCAAGCTCAAAATTTTAGTACCTTTGACAGAATTGGTAAAACATGAAATGTACATATCTCAAATTAGTAAATCTTTGAACTATGTTGAAAATCAAGATTCTGTGAATCTCTTTGATGACCAACTTGAGTTACTTTTCATATCAGATGTCAATGGAAAACCAGTTGAAGGAGGGATACCACCCTTCTACTTCGGCCTTAACATCCACGACAAAATCCTACACGATACCATGCTAGACTCTGGAGCCTCACACAATCTTATGCCTAAGTCGGTAATGGAAAATCTTAACCTGGATATCACCAGACCTTATAAATACCTATTCTCCTTTGATTCAAGCCAGGTTAAATGCTTGGGACTTATAAAAGATTTGTGTGTCTCCCTAGTTCAGTACCCTGCCAAAACCATACTCATGGATATTGTTGTTGCTGATATACCACCCAAGTATGGTATGTTGTTGTCTAGATCCTAGGGTGCCAAACTCCAGGGGTCTTTGTAATTAGATATGTCTTATGCTACCATTTCAATATTTGGACATCCCAAGAAATTATATAGAGAAACTTTGATGAAGTATGTAGTGAGTTGTCAAGAGAGGCCTCCAAATTTCCCTATATATTCAGTACATTCAGACATGGATTTTTTTATTCTTCATAATGCTGAAAGTAATCAAGAAGATACTCCAAGTGATATAACAGCAGAACCAAAAGAAATTGTAAAAGAAAATTCAAATGTCCAAATTCATGAGATATCTAATGACAAAGAAAATTTGGATGCCCTAGTTAAGAAAGATTCCACCACCCCATATGAAAATTATAAACACAAAATCTTATGGCATCTGGAATTTGATGGTTCAGTGAAAAATCTAGGTGCAGAATCAGGTGTATGGATTTATAACTTAGAGAATGATCATGCAGAAGGTCATGCCTATAGGTTAAATTTTAAATGCACAAACAATATGGCAGAATATGAAGCACTCATGTTAGGTCTTAAACTGGTCAAAGGATTGGGGGCTATAAGGGTATCAATTATGGGAGATTATGAATTGATAGTTAAACAAATTAATGGTGCTTATTTAACTAGAGATCCTAGATTAGGATGTTACAGAGGAAGAGTTGTAGAAATCCTTAACACTTTTTTGGAAACCAAGCTTGCTACTATCCCCAGAAAACATGACATGCAAGCTCATAGTCTGGCTATGTTTGCCAGTACCTGTAAGTTGCCTTTCCAGCCCAACCATTAGTATACTGCTGAGGTTAGGCATAGACCAGCTATTCCTGACAACTTAAAGAATTGGCAAGTTTTTGAAAATGATAAACAGATTAACAATTTCTTAACTTTAGATAATGAATTTGTAAATACCAACATAGATACTGACATAGCAGTAGATCTTAATTGCTCTAATGAAGTAGAAATAAATGAACTAGAAGAAGATCAAATAAAAGATAGACTTTATCCTACAGAATTCACAAAAACAGATATTTGAGATTTAAAACAAATGGAAATCGATGAAATAATTGATGATGAAACTGAAGTCATAAACCTTAAAGACAATTTCTTACCCAAAGGATTAACTCCTTTGGAGGACTTATTCGACTCAAATGATATTCCTAAAAATCCTAAAATGGAACCTTTGAAAACAGACATTGAGGAATGTAACATAGGATCTGAAGAGAATCCCAAGCTTATAAAACTGTCTAAATCATTGCCTCCCAATGAAAAATTGAAATATGTGGAACTTATGAAGGAATTCCAGGATGTTTTTTCCTGGAGTTATGAGGATTTGAAATCCTATGATACCAACATTATACAACACATTAACCCTGTTTTACTACCGTCTATTGAAAAGGAAATCAAACGAATGTATGAAGCAAGAATTATTGCACCCATTATGTTTTTAGATTGGGTATCTAATCTTGTCCCCACAAGGAAGAAAATAGGAGAAATAAGACTGTGTGTTGACCTAAGGAATTTAAACAAAGTTTCACTCAAAGACAACTATCCCCTACCTAAAATGGATCACATCTTGCAAAGGGTAGTAAGTTACACAAGGATCTCATTGTTAGTTGGTTTCTCTGGTTACAACCAAATCCTAGTCCATCCTAATGATCAATCAAAAGCTGCATTCACAACCCCATGGGGTACCTTTATGTATGTTAAAATTCCTTTCGGATTGAAAAATGCAGAGGCCACCTTCCAAAGGGAAATGGATATTGCTTTTGCTAAAGAAATCCATGATTTCCTAGTTATATACCTTGATGATATCACAGTGTTTTCCAAATCAGATCAACAACATTTGGATCATCTTAGGCAAGTCTTTATTAAGTGCAGGAAATATGGCATTTCATTGAATCCTAAAAAGCTTTTATTTGGTTTGGAACAAGGCAAACTATTGGGCCACATTATCTCCAAGGATGGAATCCAGATTGATCCAACCAAGATTGAAGCTATTTTGCAAATACCTCACCCTAGGAACATTAAAGAACTTCAGGCATTTTTAGGAAAAATAAATTTCTTAAGAAGATTCGTCTCAAACCTAGCTAAATTGATTAGACTATTAAATAACATGCTGAGGAAAGATTCAGCTATTAAATGGACAGTAGAGGCTAAAAAATCATTTGAAGACATAAAACTAGCCTTGACTCAAACACCAGTCCTTATAACCCCAATGTTTGACAGAGAATTTATCATTTTTTCTTTTGAATATGAACATAGTATTGCTGTAGTTTTACTACAGAAGAACGATCAGGGATTCGAACAACCAATAGCCTTCTTTAGTAAAGCCCTAAGAGATGCACCCTAGAAGTATAACATAATGGAAAAACAGGCTTTTGATTTGATACAAGCCATCAAAGATTTCAGAGTCTATATCTTGTATTCTCACATTGTAGCTTATGTTCCTAATGTTGTAGTCAAAGACATTTTAACATAGAATGGAGTTGATGGAAAAAGAGGTAAATGGATAGCTACCATATTAGAGTATGACATAGAGATTAAACCTACAAAGTTAATCAAAGGCCAAGGGTTGGCTAAACTTATGGCTGAAACCAATTTTCAAGCCCTAGGCATAAATTTTATAGTAGAACTGGACAACGAAGAGGAGATGGCGACTCCACAGATCAGCTAAGCCTTTTTAGAATCACCCTGGTATGCTGACATAATATATGTTCTACAAAATTTACAAGCTCCTCCAGGGTTGTCCAAAACTAAAAGTAGGTTCTGGAAAATGAAATCTTTGAAATTCTGCATAACGGATAATATTTTATTTTGGAAAAATCATGAAGGCATTTTATTAAATTGCTTAGTAAAGGAAGAATCTGACACAGTACTCAGAGAATTTCATGCAGGTGATTGCGAAGGGCACCTCTACTGGAAGACGATACCTGCTAAATCCTAAGAGCAGGATTCTACTGGCCAACCTTGTTTTCTGATGTAAAAATTTTTGTAACATCCTGCCACATGTGTCAAATCTTTGAAGGAAAAAAAAGCTTCTGCCTTTACCTTTGAAACCCATTTCTACCAAGAAACCATTTCAACAATGGGGTCTAGACTTCATTGGTGAAATTCACCCCCCTTCTTCTGCTCAACATAGATGGATACTGACTGCCATATATTATTTTACAAATTGGATAGAAGCCATTCCCTCCAGACAAGCCACTGATACTGTCATCATAGGTTTTCTAGAGGCTAATATTCTGTCTAGATTTGGCTATCTAGACAAAATTATCACATACAATGTTGCACAAGGAAAATTTTAAGAACCCCCCCTAAATTTACATGTATAATAAATGGGCGAATCTCCATGGTATATAGGAAAAATGGAAGGCGATTTTATCAATAATATGATATGTATATATAATTTTTTGGCGAATCTCTCACTAGGCATGGCGGATATTTTACTCAATTATAAAATCTTGTGTTTATTGAATACACAAATGAAATCATTGAATTTCTTTAAAATATATTTTGAAATCAAAATTACCCAAATTACATATCGATAACCTAGTGGGTGTAGGATAAAATTCCCCGTGCCATTCACAGAAAGCATGAGAAAAAACCTAATACTATATATAAAACCAAGAAAAATTCGAATTCATCACTTCTAGGGACCTCGTAACCACCCTGCCAATACACAAGTATGTTCCTATTTGTAATTAGAAAAATTACCCAAATTACAATCTGTTTACTCCAGCATATGTTGGAAAGTCATAGAAGGATGACTAGTGCAATCAATCCATTCCTTTTGACCCTAGATTTGTTTTAGTTTAAAACAGAAGTATACAAATATACTTCTCCAATGTCTATGCTTTAACCATTCACCTTAAGATGTTTTTACAATATAATTTACTAAGTCTATTTAATATCTTCATTATCATAAAAACCAACCCATATCCATCTTAACTCCACATCTACCACTCTTAGGGGGATGAAATCTATTTATCCCTCTAAGCACTTGGTAGACCCAGAATTAAGATGGATCTAAGATGATAGAATTTCCCCTTTAAATATTCTATGCTCACATGAATACCATGGTATTACCATGGGTCAATACCATGGGTTATCATAAACCTGGAGCTTAAAAATTACTATTAGTAATTTATAAAAATTAATAAAATTAATAGTTGATTTTTATTTTATTTTTTATTTTAACCAAGCTAAAATGTTTAACATACATTAAATTACAACATCCATTTTTACTCTTGATCGGATCAAATATTTTTTCACTCTATGCTAGTTTGCATATCACGATATTTGATACCTCTCGGGGGTTAGGAGATCCAGAATAAAGATGGATATATGTTGGTTTAATTCCCCCATTTAAATAGGCTACATTCCAGGTGAATACCATGGGTCAATACCATGTGCCATTTTGGTGAATACCATGGGTCAATACCATGTGCCATTTTTATTTTTATTAATACTAATATTAGGGTTAATAATGTTTTTTTGCATGGTATTAATAACAATCTAGTCCATGGTGTTTGTCCCATAGTATTTTGCCCATAGGTTTCACCTAAATATAACACATTTTTTGAGTGTTCATAAATATAAGGTGACTTATGGAGTAAATATAAAAAAATGTTTTATTTTTTTACCATACCTCTCGTTTATTTATATTTTTATTAATTTACCATACCTCTTTTACAAATATGGTATTTGGCCCATAGGATTCACTTAAATAAAACCTCTTTCTTAAGCCTTCATAAATAGAACGAGGGTTATGGACTAAATATAAAAAGAGGTTTTATTTATTTACCATGCGTCTAGTTTATTTATATTTTTATTTATTTACCATACCTTTTGAGTAAGTATAAAAAGACGTTTTATTTATTTACCATACCTCCACTTTACTTATATTTTTATTTGTTTAGACCCTTGCATGTATATAAGGTGACTTATGGAGTAAATATAAAAAATATTTTATGTATATACCATACCTCTCATTTATTTATATTTTTATTAATTTACCATACCTATTTTATAAATATGGTATTTGGGACTTTGTCCCATAGGATTCACTTAAATAAAACCTATTCTTGAAAATGGGCGAATGGATTCACTTAAATAAAACCTATTCTTGAAAATGGGCGAATGGAAGGTTGTAAATCCCAATTTCAAGGGCTAAATTCACCTTTTTTACCCTCTCCCTTAAAATAAGGTGGGCTATTTGAGGTGATTTGTAAAAAATGTACTATGATACAAAATATTCGCCCACTAAAAATTTAAAACCCCTTAATTTCGCCAAAGGGCGAACATTCACCCCTAAAATTTTCTATGATGTTGCAGCATTTAAATCAAAAAGGATGATTGATTTCTTCCATAAATACCATATAACCCTCGGTCACTCTACACCCTACTATCCCCAAGGAAATGGAGTTGCAGAATCCTCCAATAAAAGCTTAATGAATATAATTAAAAAATTGTTGGAAGACAATAAGAAAACATGGAACAAAAAATTGATCAATGCTTTATGGGCAGACAGGCTTACAACTAAGAAATCTATTGGGACCAGTCCCTATCAGTTAGTCTATGGGATGGAAGCTATTTTCCCTTCATCATTAGGAATTCCAGTAATGAAACTACTCCAGGAATCTCAAGTTGAGCCAAATGATATTCAAAGGAGAATCAATCAGACCATTCATTTGCAGCAAACCAGAGAAGAAGTATACATCAGAGCCCAAATATTGTAGGAAAAACTTAAGAAAGTTTTTGATAAAAGGACCAAAGCAGAAGACTTCTATCTTGGTGATAAAGTTTTGAAGTGGGACACTAGAAGAGAAGGCAAAGGGAAACATGGGAAGTTTGACTTCCTGTGGAAAGGTCCATACATTATATATGCCTTTAGAGGGAATAATTCTTATTTTATCAAAGAGTTAAATAATGCAAAGATAGAAGGAGGACCAGTCAATGGTCGAATGTTGAAACACTACATCGATCAAAGCTACTAATTCTACTCACTTCAGTTGTACATAATATATCCTTCAAAATGTTTAAGTATCGATTGGATGGTTAAGTTTTGGAGTTAAAGCCCGAGGAGATGCCCTAAGCTTTAAGATTATCATTGTCATAGATATCAATAAAATAGTAGAATCAAAGGAAATTGCAGAGTGAAAACACAGTCTCTCAGAAGGTCATTGGTCTACATTTCTTGACTTTCCACCAGGGAAAGAAATCCCCAAGTGGAGCCACTGTTATGTTCCTATACCAATAGGTGTCATAATTTATGATTGACTTAGTTTGTCTCTGAAATATGTACATACCTTTGCTTCTACAAATGTTTTCCATATTTGTAAAAAAAAAAAATTAAAAAATGTAAAGAGGGTATGTCCTAAAAGAAAGATCAAAGGACGAAAAAAGAAATAAAGAAAAGGTCAAAAAAGATGAAAAATATGAACCCCAAAGAAAGAAAGACCATGAAAGTGTGCAAGCCAAAATGCCACTACTATTTTACTTTCTGTACAATAATGATTGTGTGCAAAGTGTTGTTATGCCACAATCCATGGTAACCAAATAGTTTAATCTTGGTTATTCCATGTTTTCAATTTCATGCTTAGAGATAGAGAATAAAATCTGACCAAACTGTTTAATCTTGGCAGATAAGTAGATAGGTAGAGTAAATAAAGGAGCTCAACAGTTTAATCTGAGCCCTTGGATGTAATAAGGATAGACTTAGATAGATTTCCATTGAAAAATAAAATAAAAGTTTCATAAGGGTTTGCCAGTTTAAGTGCACCCTAATAAAGAGTAGAAAAAAAGGTAGGATGTGTAAGAGGGTAAGTAGATGAATGGTTGCAGAATGGTGTAGGATGGATGATTATTTGAAGCTCATATCATTTACTTTCATCATCATATTACTTTGAAAGTATGGATAACAGAGACATTTACAAAGTCAAGTTATTAATTTCCTCATTTTCTTTTACCCCTAATATCACTAATTTCCCACAAATAACAATCAAGGCACCAAAAACCTTAAACCAAAGGGGCTTAGAGCATTTCTTTGACTTTTGGAGGGACTCGACCCTCGGCCTAATGATTTACAGGTTCCAAGTGCTAAATCATCAACATTCACTCCATAATTCATCTATTTCATCTAAAAAATCCCTTTTCCTAAGGTAAAATCATTATTTGCCTAAGGAAAGTAATTAACCTCATATAAAACCCCTTTTTTCCCACAAAAAACCCACAGCATGCATCTAAGCCTAAGTTATGAATGTTTAAATATGGAAATATAATATTTTTCGAAACATTTTACTTAGTGTATTCTCATTTCCACATCTATTTTCATATCAACATAATTTACTATAGTTAGCTCCCACAAAATACACCTCATCCCATATATTTATTAAAATCCCATATGTTAAATATCTCGCCTTGGTTTGAAATATAAACCATAAATAAAAGAATAATTTGATAGATTGATTAATCGATAGATTAATTAATCTATCCACGCTCAAACTAAGCCATATAACCTCCCGCTGAATTAAAAGGAATTAATTAATCAACCTTTGATTAATTAAGAACCTTCCTCCAATCGCATCACCCCCGACGTAATTAACCTCCCTAATCCACAGTTACTACCCCGTCAGGCCCCTCCATTAAATCCTGATCAAGTCCCTTCCCCGACCACTGTATAATCTGACACCTTCAGATCTAACGGCCGACGGTCATATCGGGCAAACCCCGATGCCAAACTTTACCCGCCCAATACGAGTAGTTTCACTATTTCCCCGCAGCTACGTGTCACCCGATGAATGTCATCGGATGGACCTCTCCCAATACCACTACACCCTCATAAGTGGTGTGATAGAATCCACTTACTGCCCTTGCGTACCATCTTCGCTAAATGACAAAATGTCCCATCCGTTAACTAGCACCAACTGTCATTTTCATCATACCCACCAAAACATTGACTTTGCCAAATAAAAACAAAAATACTCATTATTTTGTCCTACCGAGAAAAGATACTTATGTTCTCCATGCATATTCATAGTACGTTCGAGCTGTCACCCTACTTCCAACTGTCAACTTTCAGAAGCTGCTGAATTCCAGATTGCCATTGCAGACCCGTGCATTTCATGCAAATAGTGCACCAGAGCCATTTCTCCCTTCATGCAACCTCAACCAAGTATTTACCCATTTTATTGAGAAATCCCTATTTCATATTTAACCTGGATTAAATTGATGTGAAAATCAAGTAAATTTAGTGATAGCAAGTCTTTCTACAGTCTAGAATCTCTCTGAAACGACCCCATTCTTCACAAATTCCCGGAAATTCCCTACCTGCGTCCTTGAATCCACAAGAACCAAGGATGGAGGTTCTAGTTGCCTTGGATGTCAGGCCAATTACCACTCCCCACATAGATTTAGACCATCTTCCCCTGGCTGACAAGGATTTCCAGATAAAGGACCTCACCTTTGATGAAACCCCTTTGAAATTGAATTGCAGATACAGAGATAATTACTTAAACCATGCAAACAAGATAGGTCTCTGGGAGTCAAACCTACCCAAATATCAATTCCCAAGTTTTCACGTCTTTCCTGAAATTATTCATTACTTCCATGCAAATTATGACCCCTTTTTGAAAGTTGTAATGTCCTCGGACCAGAAAATCCTTTTCACCATTACAGCTAAGTCCATAAACAAAATGCTACAGTTACAGCTAGGTCAAGACCTCACCCCCCTGTCCATCCTCGATTTTCTTGAAAGGTTCACCAAACTATCTAGTTCCAGATGTACTCAAATCCTCTAGACCTTCATTCCTGAATAAAAATACATGTCAAAGGATCCCCCTCCTTACATGTCAGCCTTCTTTTTTGACCTAAGTAGAGACATCACAACAATGCAATCATGCATTCTGGGTTCCACCACTAATGAGTATATAGATGAAACTATTTTTGCCAGTATATCTATATTTACCCCCGGTCAACCTCTTTCAGTCAAGTTTGATTATGCCAAATTCATAGCAGATAAAATGCATGATCAGTTAATGAGACTCGAAAATGAGAGGGTGTTCAAGTATTCATCGGTCCTGTATCACTTGTTTCTTTATTACCAAACTGATAGGTTTCCCTTCTCTGTACACAAACTTGATACCAGAGGGAATCCTAGATCTGTCATTTTCTAGAATTCTCTTTTCCACAGGTCTTTTGATTCTCCCTATTCATATATAGATTTTATTGACCAATTTGTGCATCCAGTGACTACAAGGTTGATAAGAAATCCCCCTCCTAGAATTAGTGCAGATATTAAGAGGGTTCTCCAGCTGTCCAAACAATACAAAGTTTGGGATTGGTATTTATACCAAAACCATATCGAAATCAGGATTTATGGCTGTGAGCTGCCTCCATATAAATTACCTAGATATCTTTCCATTTGATTATTTGCTCTGGAGTACTACAGGAAAATGATTAATTCTGATGAAATTCACTTTGTCAAGACCAAGAAGAAGGCCCAGTTGAGGATAAAGGATCATCTACGCCCATTTATTTACAATAACAAAGAAGCCGAAAAGGTAGCAGATGAGATCCTTGAGAGATAGAAATTAAAAAAGAGTTTCATCTGGCCCTATGATCCTCACGAATTCATTTGTGACAGAAGGCAGAAACATAAGCTATCACCATATATCCACCATAGGATCCCAAAGATTGAACAATGTGCCAACCAATCAGAATGGGTGGAAGGCACACTGATAGATCAAGATAGCACACAAGTTGAAGTTGAAAATGTAATGGTGGACTTAGAAAGAAGATTTGATGAGGATTCATTTGTACAAGTGTTTAGAGAAACTTCATCCAAAAAGCAGTCACAGGAACCCAGCACACAACCATCATAGCAACAAGGAACCTCAGAAAGAGCATAGGATTCAGAACAACAAGAAGAATCTAAGCAACCTGAAATCTCAGAAGAGCTGGATCAACCTTAGCAAAACATGGGCAATCCTCCTATGTTGCAGACTCCTCTCAATGAGGAAAGAAATCTCAAAATAGATAGAGAAGAGGCCACTCCTTCCAGTAGGCCTATTGATCAAACTTTTGCTAAAAGGCAAAGGTTGAATCCCTATTCAGAAGAAGAATATACTGAGGAAACCACAGGTAACACAGTGGTAGGAAAGAACGACAGTGTGGAAACTAGCCCAGCAGGTGGTACACCATCCACCTCCCATATACAAGCATTGGAAAGACAACAAAGCACAGAAGTGTCTTCTTTTGGAGATTTCTCTGAATAGAGCTTAGACATTAAAGGGAAATACAAAGAAATCAAAGCAAGGAATGAGAAATTAAAAGCTCAAACCTATGCTCATTACCTAACAATGGCTCCAACTAATCAGACCAAGCTTATGTCAGCCTTTGACATAAAAGAGGGAAAAATGCAAATGAGTTTCGTGAAACCAAGTGTACAGCAGCCGAAGTCAATGGTTGATTATTTGAAAACAGATTTTGAAGTGTTTTCCAAGGATATCCATCTGATTGACCAAATAGAACTACACAAGTAGACTGGTGAGATGGTCTATTCTACATTGACTAGTAAAGCCATCACAACACACCAATTATAAAATTCTTTGCACAACACAACAACACATCTGCAACTGGAAAAAGCCTCCTCTTAGGCTAAAGACATCAGAATAAAAACCTTAGAAGACTTGGTGATAGAGCTGGGACATGATCCTAAGGATGTCAAAGCAGCTGAGTGATTGATCAAAAAGAAAAATGATGATATAGCTGCATTGAAGAAGCAGCTTAAGATCCCTCCTCTCCATCATCCTCAAACTGCAGAGATCATAGAGAAGCAAAAGGAAGAAGAACTTATGGACTTAGTCCTTAAGTTAAATGAATAGCTAAAGGAAATTGAGAAAGAACTAGAGAACGCAATACAGTCTAGGCAGAGTGAGCTGGCCACCGCTCCTCCAACTGTCATACCCACAGTTTCTACAGAAATACCCTCCTCTCTGGCAGCATCTTTGGCACCAATACTTCCACCAGTAACAACACTACCAGTGGCAGAAGCTATTCCAACTACAAGTACATCAACTAGTGCAGGGACAACAACAAAAAAAACAGATGAAGTGATCAAAGCCATGGAACAAATGAGTATCCAGGCTACAGAATTAAAATAGCTCAAAGAAAAAATATCAAGTATGGAAACAGACTATGAACTGGCACAAATTCAAAACAAAGAAGAAGAAAGGAAGAACAAAAGAATGGAGGAGAGAATCATAGTCCTGGAAAAGGACTAGACACTAGAAAAGCCACTGGGAGATATGAGGAATATATTGTGGGCCAATATCATTGATTCCATCAATGATATTTGGCCTTCTATCTAGATAATTTTTGAACAGACAGAGCTAGTCAAGATAGTTGTGGAAGCTATATAGAAGACCAAAGAAGAATTAGGAGATAAGCCTGAAGAGGCAAATCAGTTAATTGATTTCATGAACAGCAGGAACAGGTACCAACTGGATGCATTAGAGATTGAAGATAGAACAATCACCATCCTTGAAATTAAGAAAGTTCTTACTAAGAGGAACTTGATGCTCAACTTGGAGAAAAGGTGTCAAAGTATTCAAGCAGATATAGATGACTTCATGTTGAAGTATGGAATCCTAATAGAGAAAGGTCTTCCAAACCCACTAGTCATAAATGACAAGTTGATGACACATGATGACTACATCGAGAGACTAAACAAGCAAGCCAGAAGCCAAGCCAACTCTTCAGCAGTAAAATCACTACCTACAGGAAAGGTGCTTTATGATGGCTTGGAAAACCTATTTTACATAGAACATGAGGTGAAACACCTTTTCACCAACAGGCCCAATTTTGTTAAGTATACAGAAGCTGATGAAGTGTACAAGAAAATGATCAGAATGAAAATGCCGAATGATGAATGGTGGACCAGTACGATTGATATACTATAAAGTTACTATAGTAAATCTATGGTGTAAAAATATTTACTACGGTAAAAATTTGGTAAATACAGGTAAAGAGTATCAGTAGGTGAAGATAAGAGTGAAGTCCAGCACAGAATTACCAAGACAACTGCATGAGACAAATTTGAGTTCCAACATCCATCACATTCACAAATAGAGGGACAGCCAACAATCTGTTTTCCATCTGTCTCTATATTCTTGGGGAAAATGACTTTTGTTTCCTATAATAAATCTTGTATAGTTATGAGATATTTTGTAATATTTTTTGTATAAATACTTCATAAATTGAAGTAATTAGGGTGGATTAAAAAGCATTTCTGTAGACTTTTGTTTTGAGCAAAAGGAGCTACTGTAATCAAGGTTGGACTGGTTTATTGGATTGAATAAAGCTGAGGACATTTCACTTTATTCATGTGCACCGTGGGAAACAAATAATTATCATTTCTCTAAGTTTGAATATTGTTTTCCCTCATGTTATGAGATATCATATGTGTTTTCATATAAATTCTTAAAATCAAACAAGGAAAAATTCTATCAGAATTAGCTTAAATTAGCTTAAATGCTCTCTGTTTTAACTCTTTTCTCATTTAATGTTTTCTATGAAATTGCTTAAGTTTGGGAATTCTTAGTTGCTCCCTTATTTCTGTAATCCATTCCCTTTATTGGCCCTTGGTATAGGATTCTTAATTGCCCTTGCTATTTTCCAATCCTCCCTTCTTCAGCTTGATCCTTGCTAAGGATTCTTCATTGCCCTTGGCCCTGGTTTAGTTCTCCATCTATTGAAACCTTTAGATTTGTCCTTGCTATGCTATCTTTCCTTGTGAACTCTTACCTTAGTGATTAATTAAATCCTAATAAACCTTTCCTACTCGACTCCATAGCCCCATGGCCTGAATATCTACTCTGCCCATCTGTTTCCTTTAATTCCACCAAACAAACCACAACAAATCCCTTGAACATTAATAACTAGCCTAACATTACATCACAACAACGAAAATTCATAAAAAGAGAGCCCTCTCTAAGTATAGATTGGCTAGGATCTGTACCTAAAAGATTGGTTTGTAGTTACCTTGGATCCTTTCCTTCTTTTGAATAACTTCCAAGGAAAATCTGAGTGATAACAGGAAGATCTGAGAAATATCACTAAACTGTTGACTGTGTTTTTCACCAAAACTTCAGAGGACTCCGAACTTTTGTACCTTGCTAATGCGAAGATCCTACCCACCTATTTATAGTGGTTTTTCCATCCTATTAAGCTGACATGAACCATGTGAACCAATGTGTCTTGATAAGGTAATCTAATATGATCTTTACTTCATTTGGGGGCTGACTTCAAGAGGGGAGGATTGTGCTTATCTTTAATAGACTCATATATATTTGAAACATGCTCAAGAAGAGTTCTTCATACATGACATTAATTTTTTTGACTCTAATGATAAATCCTGGGGCTCTCAATGGGAGCCACTAACAAATAAAATCTCTTACTCATCAAACCTATGAAGCAAGCCTTACAATAATAATTTTATTTACTTCTTTACATCATTTACGAAAGTCACAATTACATGTCATTATGAAGACTGAACCTAGTTACATTTTACAATAGGTTACACCCCACTGTTAGATCTTCCACTAATTCCTCCATCAGTTAGAACTAGTTTACTGAATCTAAATCAGTTAAACTGAATTTAAATCAATTAAAATGAATTAAATAATTACAACTCAGAAGAAATCAACATGGGCAGGAACCACTCCACATGACTCTAGATAGACTCCTAACTCAAATTAACTAAGCCAACTAAGTCAAGTTGACTTAGTTAACTATTACAAGTTGCTATAAGAATTAGAATTACAATTTAATTCAAGGACAAAATTAAATTAGGATTTTCTTGATGTTATTTTTAACATTTCTTTTTTGCTATTTTCAACACATCACCACATATACTAAAACTTCAACCTAGTAATGGGAAGTTGAGAAAAGTCACCATAGAATGCATTTATAATAATATTCCTTCATTGGGGAAAAATATAGAAGAAAAGAAGCAGAACGTAAAATAGAATTAGCTGCAATGTTTGATGAAAAATTCAAAACATTAGAGAATAAAAATTAGGGTTTAAAACTCAATTGAAAAAATGGAGGATAATCTACAAGAAATGGAAAACAAAAAACAACCAATAGTTGAAACAAATTTCATCTTGAGAGACAAAATTAAAGAGTTAAAAGAAAAACTAGATAACGATTTGGCCCTAGGCAATGTAGAAAATAAATTAGAAATCAAACTCGTCAAGGAGGAAATGAACAATCTAATTGAGTTGAATCATGAGCATAATAAAAAAGCCTTGAATCTTATAATTTTTAGTATAAAATACCAAAAAGATGAGAACACATTGGAAATATTTAAAGATCTAAAAAAGAAGTCATAGATTGAAACAAATTATATCATATTAACAAGAAGGTTGAGAAAGATACTTTAGCATAAGGATAGACTGGTTTATGTTAGGGTAAGCTATAGTGACCATAGATTTGGCATACTTAGTAAATCTCCAAGCTTAAAAGAGACAAGAATATTTATAAATTAGGACCTTATTCTAGTAGACTAGGTCAAATTAAGGAAGAAGGTTCAAAAGGTAAAGGAAGCCAAAAAACAAGGCAAATGGGAAATCAATAGAAATAGAGAAGTTATTATTAACAAATAAGACAAAAGATGAGAGTAAAAAAAAGGAATTGGAACACTCCTGATCCTTTTTTGTAACTGTCATGGTTGTTAGGGATGTAAAAGTTCTATGTTAAGTTGGATTTCGAGTGAAATTGATATTATTTTTCAAGTCAAAACTTGGGAGCTTAATGAGTATAAGGTCCCTCACAAAGATGAATTCATTTTTTGATCAACGTGGAACAAGAAATCCTCTCGCAGAGAGATCAAAGGAATAGTTTCTTATACAAAAAATAATGTTTCTCCTCACACTTGGCTTCGTAAGATAGACCCTCTCTGATTGAAATCATTGAAATTAATGTGAAGAGGATTTCATCCAAATTTGATATTTCGTGCCTATAAACTCTACCTTTTAGAAGAAAAACAATCTAGATTAAAGTTCTCTTTATAATACCTTGGAATAAGATATTCACAATCTAAGGAATGAAGGTAATATCCTCTTCTCAGGAGACTTTAATGTGAGAACTTCTACTAACCAAGCTATTCTTCTAAGTAATGGTTCCAAACCTAATCCTCTTTGGCTAGATGTGAACCTTGTTTTAGCTAGTAGATACAAAAGAAGCTCTAACCTTATCGGTAATTTATTTGGTACCAAGTTCGTCAAACTCTGTAGATCTCAAGACAATATAATTTGCAACAATGTAGTCAATTAGCCAAATTCCAACAATATGATTTGTATTCATGGACTTGGCAATAGTGTCGTGGATTATGTGATATCTGATACCCATGTTTCCAACAAAATTGTAAATTTTGACCTATTAAATGACCATGATCCTAACTCTAATTATAAACATTTAACCTTAAATCTAATCTTTTCCATTTACAAAATCCACATGCAGGAGATTGTGAGAATCAAAGGCCCATGATTTTCAACAAAAGTAAATTGGATATCTTCTTAAGGGATTTAAATAGGGATTTACACCTTTTAACTTTTATAGAGTTGAGATTTTTGTGATCCATAACATGTTTGTGAGAATAATTTCGGCAAAATCACATAAAAAATCATTTGTCAACGCGTTCCGAACCAACCAGTGTGGTTCATCGTCAGGACAAGTTAAAGATCAAATCTGAGCGATAAGTTAAATAGGGAATGCAGGTCATTCCAACAGCGATATTTGACCGGGCAACGAATAAAAAAGACTTCTAATGGCTAGATTTGACGAAGGCCCAGGGAGAGGAGTAAAGGTTGTTAAAAAATCTTTTAAATAAATTATTGAAATAAATTTATATTATTAATAATATTATTAATTTAAATTAATATTATTATTCTTATAATTAGTATCAATATTAGGGAATAATTCTATTAAGAATAATATACTAATATTAAAATTCTTAATCTTAGGGTAAATCCCATATTTAAAGTGACCATTGTTTTATATAGATGTTAATAATATCATTATTAACTTCACAAATAAATATTATTACTATTATTAATAATAGTCTAGAGTAAAAAATAATAGTAATATTATTATTATTAACTTCAAATTAATATTACTAATAATACTAGCCTAGGGTAAATAATCCAATATTACTAACTTATAATGTGAATAATTCTATCAAAAGACTAATATTATTATTACTAACTATTGTTACTATTTTTAGTATTTATAATTGTTAATGATAATAGTGATATTGCTATAACTTCTATTATAAGGGTAAATTCATTTCTAAAAATAAAAGTGACTTAATGTTAAAAATATATTAATAAGACAATACTAATAATATAATGGTCTAGGGTGAAAATTTCATTTATTACTAATTATAATAATATTTTATTAAAGAGTAATTAAATACAATTAAAACCTAATCAAGGGAAGATAAAAGATAACAAAGGACAAAGGAAAGCTTAAGAAACCAAAAGGCCAAGGAAAGGAAAAAACGATGAATGGGATGAAGAGGCTAGGAAGAAAGGGTTGGGATCCAGCAACTACTAATCTTCCAGCCGTCATCCCTATTGAGATTATTAGGCCTTTTCTCGATTTCAAGGGCTTCCCTAAATTTTCGATGGTGAAACTGCGCAACTTTCGCAACAACACAAGCTTCTTCGACACAAACATGATGTTTAGTTTCTGTCCTCTTCCTAAAATTACTTCTAACTCTAGCAAAAATCCTCACCTTTAGCTCAAGCTTGGATGGCATAAGGATAATCAATCTTGGCTGGACCATTGGGGGATAAAGGAGGGGATCGTTTTGTAGAATAAGGATAATATTAAAAATATTATTACTTCAAAAATTGAGAAATTGTGAGGTGATAAAGAGTTAGAGGGAAAAAGGAAACTAGGATATTATAAGGAGGTACTCAACCCCAATCTTGAAAATAAAAAATCTATCTTGACTCATGTTGAGAAGAAAATAAACATTGTCAAAAATAAAAACAAATTCTCATGAGCTTCATAATGAAATTGAGTGTTGGTCAATTCTCAAAACACCATGGGATGAAAGGGTTTGTCACCTCTAAGACACTAAAGAGTTAAAGATGAAAAACACTTTCCCCTAGATTAGACATCTTATACTCAGATTCGATCTAATTTCTCAAATATTTTTCATAGCACGAACATCCTTGACCTTTTAAGTAAACAAAATTATGGTGATCATGGAACATTTGTGTTAATGCTTTTCCAACATAGATATAAAATGGGTAAAAATTCCCTAAGGTCCAATAGATCATATCAATCTTAGTGAACACTAATTATCATGACATTTTCATTATTAAATTATTTATTTTATCTCATATATATTTAGGCACAATCTAACTTATAAACAAAATGGTCTTTTTCACCTGAATAGAAAGATATAATTTTAAGCAAGATTGTGATTTTTGTTTAAAATACATTTTTGAATGAATAAACACTCTTCAAAACCGCTTTGACACTCAAATTCTACATTTTAAACAACTTTAACTCACTTTTTTTAAAATCTCTACCAAATTTTAATTGAAAAAAAAAAACAAAAAAATAAAACAAACCAGAGTTATGAATTAAATTATATTTACAAATATATTTGCAAATGGTAAGATTTATTTCATTTATTAGTTAAATTATATTTATAAATGTGTTTGCAAATTGTAAGATACACCTTTTTTTAATATATATGGTTAAAATAATGTCTAATAACCATTTAAATAAATGCAACAATCTAATGTTCAAGTGCTACAGATTTGAAGTTAAAATAAATGTATATTAAACATTTCTTCCCTACTATTTATCTCGATTTATGAAGCTAATAACATGAAGATGAACGAGAGGGATAACCCCAAGCTATGCTCCTCCTAGGTGGTTAAAAAGTAATAATAATATCTATTAAACCCTCTCATGTGTATATACGGCGCCGTGTATATACCCGCTACGGACATTCCGTAATAATTCTATACAAACGGCGCCGTGTATATACCCGCTACTGACATTCCGTAATAATTCTATACATACGGCGCCGTGTATATACCCGCTACTATACAAAATATTGAGGCGGGGATAAAGTGTAACAAATCAGCTATCGGCGACTCTTCAGAGTTGTAGGTGAGCAGAGCAGGAGAAAGCGTTGGTCGTGACAAACATGCCTATCTGGTATGGAATTCAGTCCGTCTGTCACACAAGTTATCTGATTTTAGTTTGTTTCTGCAACTGCTGAATACAATGCTTTGTTGTGTTGATCAACACATGAAAGGAGGTATGATCCGTGATGGTAGAGACGAATTATGAGTATTACAAAACAACAGCAATAACCATCATGAGTTGAGTTGCTGAATAATTCCCTTTCCCTTCGGATTGTGGTCTATACAATGGATTACTTTGCAGAAGCGCAGTTGTTATCTGCATACATCAGTTGTATTTGTTGAATGTTCAGCCTGCTCGGACCTTTGTTGGGGACTCGGACCCGGAATTAGATGATCTGGAGAAATGGATGATACATGGAAGACACCTGATAGATTTCTCACACTGGCAAACCTTTGAAATACTTGATACGGTCAGGAATAGTGTCATCAAATAGCCTGTTGTTAGGGTTCTCTGCATAACATACATAGTACGCACATACACAGGCTTGTGGCATGGCCATCGCGATCCTGCTCTGAAAAATCATAAAAACAAGAACATAAGAATTTGAGACTAGGCCTCCTCTACTGACCTCAGGAAAAACAATTATATCCTGTAAGTGCATGTAATGGCATCATTGGATACTCAGACATCATACAGATGTGTCTAATTTCCATCTTCCCCTGCACATTTCCCCTCATCAGATGGATGGGCATCAGTTACTCCAAATTCTTGGTTATGACCACAAGAAAGGGGAAATCTGCTGGCTGGATAGAAATGTTTTGCCCAATCCACAGTCAGGCACACATCGTTCTGACATATCCATACAATGTCTGGCAGGATTTGAATTCTTTGCAGATCCCCAAATTTCAAAAACATAGTAAAAAAGTTAACCTATCCCAGATTCCCAGGCAAAGAGCGTCATATAGTAGCAATAATATTTAGATCCATTTACCATGAAATATCCAATGAAGAAGGATATTAATGAGACTGTAGCAGTAAAGCTTTTGTGGGTTGCGAAGGTCCAGGACCCAGAGACGATTATGCAGAGTGACCCTCCCGTTATGCCACTCAGAAAACAGAGAGCGCTTGTGATGTCTCTGTTTACGACAGGTTCTAGTTCTCTTTCTAGAAACAAATCCCACGTGTCTCTTGATGCTTCCACAAACCCCTTACCATAGGCTGCAACCTGTGATCCAGAACAAAGGGACATTGAATTAGCATTTATGAGCAGGCAATACATTCAATCAAGAAAACCTTCTCTTAAGACCGCAGCCCATTGCAAGTCCCTGAATTTTAGACTCATAATCATGGTTCCTTCGTAAGGGTATAATTCCTTTCGAACTTTTTTGAATATCCTGATTCTAATGCACAGAGTTTACGTTTTCTCAAACGAATTGGGCGGCCAAACCAGATTTTCATAAAAACTCCATTAGACCTATGTCAAGAACAAAGGATAATAAAAAAAGAAAGCATACCTGAACAAAACCCCAGCTATTGCCAAAATGGAAAGTAAACTCCATCACTCTGAGGCAACAATGTGCAAAGGAAAACATGAATTCGTCCTCTCCTTCCACTAGATTCACAATCCGAGCCTGCACACAACTAAGGGACTCAGGCCTACATATCCCCTCTACTGCATTTTCCAGTAAAGTCGCCTCTTCAGACAGCATTAATGAATGAATGCAGCTATTCGTCGTCGATTCCTTTAACTGTTGAATGACAGAGAAGCAATTAAACGACTTACCACAACTCTGAGGGACTCGATCACAGGAACCATAATCGATCCCAGACTGACGCTTCCTAAGGAAGTTGTGAAAGCCCTTTGGAATGAAAACATGGTGTCTGATTGCATCCCGCGCATATAAAATAGGGCGATAACCCTCGAAACTGTGACATTCAATACATTCCTGAGAACTTCCATGGTCCATGCAAAACTGACAAGGAGACCGAAGATAATGAGGACCACAAATCCATAGCCATTGCCGATAGCTCCTACTATTCCCAGACTCCATACAGAAGTCCATACAAAAGCTGCTATAACTGTCCAGTATGATGGATGATAAAGATCTGTGATCAATTTGCCGGTTGGAGTTGGAGCGAGGGCCCTGGACAATATAGTCGCTGCATATTCCATCCTGTATAAGAGGGGAGATTTTTTAATCATAGAAATGATCCAAAACACTACAAAATAACTATATCATTGTTGTTTCATACACATAGTAGAAACCTAACAAACAAGCATAGTCCACGGATCCAAAAAAGAGTAGAAAGCTAGACAATCAGCCCACCCATACACTTTAATGCGATCAAAATTCCCATCAATGAAATAACTATATGGTGTAAAGTTGGAAAAAGGAATATTATATATATTGTATTTTTTTGCATACCTTGGGGTAACCCAGCAGGCATATAGGGCTTGGGCTACTGAAAATACGACCAATACCATTCCCACACCAACACTAGCTGGAATCGATGTTGAAACCAATACCATAGCAGCTGTAAAGCTCAGTACAGGGCTCGACCAAATAATCCCTCTTACCATAATATTCGGAAACCTCCGGATTACTGCTTCCCATACGCAGGAAAACACTGCCCCTGTTGCTGCAGCGGCTGCCAGCTGAGGATACCAGTGCTCCATGTGGAATTTCTCTTTACCCCCCATGAAAGCTTTCTGAATTCCTAGGAAGCCCAAGTACCCAACCCCTCCAATGGCTATTACAATATGGAACAGAAAGAGGAATGCACTCAGACGATTCCGACAAACCCTTGAACTTGTATCTATCTTGTAGTTCTCTTGTCTCTGCACAAGAAAGAAAGAAAGAAATGGCCATTTTTTTAACAAGAAACCTGAAAACAGTAGTCTGAAGGAAATTTTGTGGATTGGGCATCAAATAACTAGCCTTGCGTATATGAGTGGGTTCAGCGACTGTGATATTGCTGCTACCATTGCCGTTGCGATCATTGGAATAAGGAACCATGTCCATTGGGGCGATTTGATTGCCTATCTGACTTCTAGACCTCCTCATTTCCTGTACTCTAGGACTAGGACTAGAGTAAGGCTGATTTTGCACTGGTACTTCAAGTTCGGTACCGTCCATTTGTGAGTTTTGATTACTTCCTTCTGCTTGTATCTCGGGAAATTCTTCGACCTGGAGAAAATAGTTTATAGCATTGATTTAATTTTGGGACCACCTAAATTAGCCTTTGTGGAATCTATACATTCTGTCGACAGCACAGTTTCCATGCAGTTTTACACAAAAAAGTCCTAATAAAGGAGTCAGATTCTTACACTGTTTTCAGCATTCATGGTGAACTTCAATAATGCTCGATGCTTTTTTCCTTCTCACGAGGTATTCAGATTACGGGCCTAGAAAACAATGGCGTTTGTCTGAAGTCGCCGACTCACAGGGAAAAACAGAGTAGCCCCTCAAGGTATTCTACTTGTACATCCCCATGCTTATCCCTTGAAAGAGTTACGTCTGACTTGCCTTCTTTGCTTTTGCAGTCCCATACAAGTTTCTTATCAGAATGCCACCATGCTCTAGAAAATCATATAAAAAAATAATAATATGTCCCAGGAGGTTCAATCACGGCCAAAAATTGGGCATTTCAAGGGGAAAAAATGTGAACACTTCAGTCCAAAATTTGGGCATTTCAAAGGGGAAAAAATGTGAACACTTCAGCCATCATGGTTAACGGGAGGAAAGTTCCTGACTTTGCGCGATCATGGCAAGATGCTGTATGAGACGACACAATGACGAAAGAAAACAGTCGAGTCGAGTCATTTCCAGTAATTAGTCCATACCGGATTAATACGCAGAAATCGTCCTCCCAGATGCAAACCTCCTTTGACCCAAATCTGGTTTCTGATATCAATATGTAAATCACTCTCATTAGAGTCACATTTGTTTACGTATCTTTCACATTATATTTAAAATGTACGAAAATATTACCTTGGTGTGCACTTTAAGCATTCTGTATCATCGAGGTTACTCCAACAATTTTCGTGAATTTTCCGAATTACCATTATAAAACATATGATTTTTTTAGAATTTACCAAGGACGGTGTCTGAATTTGGAAGCATCGTTACACCATACACTGCACTCGTATCGAATTGAAACTCTATTCCCTCTGCCAAGTTTATGTCAAATTTGTAATTAAATTATCTTTTACAACAACATTATGTTACACTCAGTAAAGAATTGCGTTTAAAGGCAAATTAATGACCCACGTGGCAAGAGAATATGGCAGACTAGTGGACTCTTGTGGCGAAAGTAACAGAGATGGGACAGGCCACTGGTGCAAGGCATGGTGTTGGAGTGAATGGATGGCAGGCCCAGACCCCTTATCCAAACCAGTCAGAAAAGTAGCGTAACTACATGATGCTGTATTTCATGTTTTATTTATTACCCAATTCTTAACGCCCTCTCCCGTCGCTCTCCAAATCCACTCGTGACTCAGCTTGACCGAACCCAGAGCCCTTACAGTACTCTGGCTTATCTAATGTCTTCCGTCAGCACTGCGCAGCTAAGGAGGAAACACGTTTCTCACGAACATAATTATATTTCTGCGCATCAAATACTAATAAAATTCTGAATTGTGGGCCCCTTACACATTGTGAGGCTGAGTACGCAACCCAAAAGGAACACACACGCTGAATGACATCACAAAGTGGAAAGCAAAATAGTGGACAATCCAAAGTGATAAGTTAAACCAACAACATGCTTCAGTGAGATTCATACAATCACATATGGAATAGTCCGTACATCAACACGTAAGTAAAATTATATACATTGCTAAAGTAACCAGAATTGTTGAACTGCAATAGCAACATATGCATGAAACGTGTTGGCGTTGTTATATTATGTAAAGTGAAAGCTCCATCCATACATACAACCATGGCAACGACTAGTCCCAATAGTGGAACGTCACAGTCAACACTTCCTGCGCCTCCAAAGAGACACTTGCTTTGCACTGTGGAGAAGCGAAGACTCGTCACAATACTCTCCAAGCCCTCTCTAAGCAATGCCTAGCAAAAGCTTGGCTCCCAAAAGCTCGCCAAGAGACACACTTGCTTTGCACTGTGGAGAAGCGAAGACTCATCACAATACTCTCCAAGCCCTCTCTAAGCAATTCCTAGCAAAAGCTTGGCTCCCAAAAGCTCAGCTCCCAAAAGCTCGTTCTATGAGTTATGAGGTTCTATTGATAACAAAGTGTGGGGTGACCCTTGACATTCCCCTTTGTGACTCTTAGACTACCCTCATAACTCTTTACATTACATATCACTGTTTGTATTCCACTAGTGACACTTGGAATTTCACTTTACATCATGTTTACAAAAATGATACATTTTCCACATATACCCATGTGGGACAAAATTGGCTTGAGTCAGCGAGACAAGACAACACTAAAACTTGGATGGCAGTGGAAAGACTAGCTCATCAACCTTCTTTCCATGATCCTCGGTGACGAACTAATGCCATGCTTAATAGCATGCGATGGTGTCTGTGTACTCTTTGATGAAGTCCTTCTGGAAACAAACTCTTGCCTCCATTGCTTCTGGGTATACTGATTTGGAACCTCAGTCCAACTCATCCTGTAACATGCACAACTTAGTCCTGAGCAAGGTCGGACTGGCGATGTACATCTGCATGTTATCTGCGCTGACTTGCAAATCTGTGTTGGTGGCCATGAGCATCAACTGATCAAAGTACACATCGAGCTCCAGTCTAACTTGGTTCTTCTCTTTGGCCTCAGTGAGCATACCAATCGATGGGGTGCCATACTTTCTCACCACGACATCCAAACTCTTGTACAATCGTGCATACGAAGCCTCAATACTAGTGATGAGCGGTGGGAGTTCCTCATAGTTCTGGATCTGACTTCGGATGCGTGATTTGTCCAACTCCACCCATGGCTTCATCATTTTGTGCAAGTGAAGCGGGCCTACTTTGTACCTCATTATCCATGTTTGTGCATGATCAACTGTGGCATGTATGTTTGTGAGTGTTCGCGCTGTCTTGGTGTAGCGCCGCTGATGACCATGTAGGTGGACCATTGTCTTGTGCACGGTGACGAACCTGTCATACAATCTCTGTGTCACTGTCTCAAGAGCCGATACTTCAGCGAGTATGGCCATTTTCATCTTTACTCTAGTAGATCCTGTTGACTATTCCTCTCTCTGCATGGCTGGTTGCAACTCCTCAACCATGTGCTCATTTTCTGCTATCAAGAACCTAACACTCGAGCGTGTGGCTTCGGCATAAGCCTTTGTAGCATCGACCAAGGCAACTGGATGTCTCCGTACATATGACACAATCACCCATTCTTCTAAGTGTGCATGTGATGCATGCTCATCCGGGGTGTGCGCTCTACGTGCTTGTAAAACTCTGTGTTGTGACTCATCAAAGGCTATGTTGTACACCTCTATTCTCGGATGGTCCTCAAGGAGAATGGTATCCCCTTGTTCACTCGGGACTTGCTCTGTTGTTGGAGCTGGTGAAACCTATGGAGTGACCTTGGTTGCTTTCAACATGAGGTCAGTATCCTGATCCTGTTCCAGTTGCTCCACCTCCATGTCCATCTGTTCTACTATATGTTCATCTTGTAGAGCAAGTTCTTGTTCTTGTCATTGCTCACCCTATTCCTCATATGTTGTTGGTTCAGATTCTTCAACCTATATGGGTGTGGTTTGTGTTGTCTGTGCACCTTGCACTTCCTCCTATTCCTGTTCATGCTCATGTTGCGCTTCCTTCTCTCTTCTGCACAATTCTTGTTCTTCCTTGAGCTTCTGCTGGACTTCCTGCAACATCCTATCAATATCTTCCAGTCTTTGCTTCTCTCTCTTTCTTTGCGCTATCCTCCTGTTGCGCTAACGTCTCTTCGCATCTATCTCCAAAGCTACCTTTTCCACAAGTGGGTCTTCCTTAAAATTGTAGCTTTTCTCTATTTTTGTGCCTTCGGAAACCTTCCTCTTGCCTTTGTCTTGCACATGTTTGTTGCTTACATCTGTTATTATTGTCGTTGCCTTGAGTGATACTAGCCACTCCAATGCAACGCTGACTGGTTCATTGAGCCTAAAGGAGTTGTAATAATATCTCCATGGGTCTTCCTCTGGCCAATGACACGCCTCGTGGATCTAAGGATAGTACACTCTCGCACAATGGTCCCTGCATAAACCATGTGGGTCATACGGGTTGAAACTCTTGGTGCCGAACTTAAACTTCTTGAAGTCTTCCACTTCAGCGTCTTCTTATTTCAAACTCACGATCGCGTACAACTCGAGTCGCACAGGAAGCGTGGACCATGGTGCTTTCTTCTTCCTGTGCAATCCAACTAACAACCATGTCAAGATGTGGTATGCAACCTCTTGCATGACCAACTTGTCCATGGCAAACCTCGGCAACACATGTGGAGCTTTCTCCACATTGTACATCCTGATGAAGGTTCCCTCGGGTGAGGCATACCAATCTGCAATGTTCAACAGTGCCTCCATTACTGCCTAAGACATGTAAGGCGGATCTTGTTCAAAGATCATCGTGTACAAGGTGCGATGAAATGGTCACATATTCTAGCCATGACTCCTCGGTCGCTGTAATCTGAGAGGAACTAACAATATACGTTCACAACACTCTTTGAAGGTGTCCATGCCCAACTCATGTCGGGAAACTGTTGACGAGCATAGATTGCATCGAGTAAGTATGTAGAGATGAAGAACTTTTTTTGTTGATCCTTGGGCGGACTTCGAGCATTGGATAGATGCAATTTCAATTGGAGATCCAACATGTCAGACCAATTGAATGGTTTTCCTTCACTTTCCAGTTGATCCAACATAGAAACTCAACTTTGCGGGATTGTTTTTGTACTCCCTTGGCCATACAAGCGGCATGTGAAGATGACGAAGAACTAATATGTCTCCTTGAGTGTCTTCGTCATGTATACTTAGTTGGATGTTGTCCTGAACTTTGTTGGCTCCTTTACCGAACGCTTCAAGATGTATCTTGTGATCATGTTGCCATTGGGAGTGTAGAATGGTGCATCCATCCTACTCACTGGGAATGGAAAATGATATATCTCCTAATAATCATCCGTCCTAAGGGAAGCAATTCTTGCTCCACTGACACTGCTCAGTATCATTGTCTCTAGATCAGTGTGTGAGACAATCTAGTGGATCACATCTGCGAAAGGGAACATGGGAAACCTGCATGCAACCTTGTATAGTCTTGACTTATGGATGTTCACATAGACTTGTCGATCCTCCAGATTCTCCTCAAAGCTGCTTGAGAAGACGTTGTTAATGTCTTTCCATGTGATCTTGATGTCCTTCTTGATGAACATGTATGTGTCTATGTACACAGGCAAGCTCATTGACCCCTGTTCAACCACATCCCCAGTACTACTTTCAACTGTGTCTTTTGATCCAGATCTCTTGGGAGCTATGATACCTATATTGCTGAGAAGTTGCTCAAAAAATTGTGGTACCTAGAGACATAGAAGACACTCATGGTGAAATAATGTCAGTTAAAAAACATCAAACAACTTACAGAAGCATTCCGGTAACAAATTGGTGATTGTTAGGCAAAATTGCGTAGCACTGACTACAGGGAGCTAGGAGATTGTCAACTAGAATTGCACATTACACAGTGTAAGCTGCTAGAGAGGTTGATTGCTGGCTGGAGCTGCGCAGCACGCAATCCAGAGAGGCAGACTACTGACTGAAACTACGGAATGCACAAAATAGTAAGGCTGGGTTGTTGGTTGGAACTGTGCATTGAGCAGTTCCAGTGGGCAAGACTGGGCACTGCCTCCCAGGATTGTGTAGAGCATATCTTGGGGACAATGTGGGCAACCTTTGCACAATTCCTGGAGGCAAGGAAGAGCCTTCACTGTCAGGGATACAAAGAAGTTGCTGGGAGACACAGGATCGAGGACGAGATAGCCTGGATATGCCTGATGACAACCTGAAAACACGAAGGAGTGAGTGTGTGTACGAAGCTAGTGTAGATCTGAGTGAAATAAACATGCATGCAATTCAAGCGAGTGCAGAAATCAGTTAAAAAACAGAACCAAGAAACTCATGAAGCAAGTGACCAGAACGACCACTGTGAGTGCAAAAACAATGTTATGCGTGCGACACTAAGGAAAGGTAATGCAAAACTTGAAACAACACTTCTAGAAGCTAAAATACATTGAAACGCCAGTGCTCGTTCAACAAAACCAAGGAAACAACACTCATATAAGCCGGAAACTAAAAAGCGATAGAAAAAGCGGCGAAAGGCATGAATACAAAACTTACCCGGAAAAGTTGCGCCGATTGTGCTAAAAGTTCCTAAATGCCTGGGGAATACTAGAGCTCCAAGATCGAATGTGAAAAATGAGCTTTCAGACATTGCTAAAATAGATTTGGCGAAATTAGGGTTTATGACGCGCATGCCACAAATCTAGGAAAAAACGACACTTAGCGGGAAGCTTCTAAAAACAGTTTTGAATGTACCTCTTGCTGCTAAAAATAGATCCCTAAAATCTAGGGATGTTCTTTTGTTTTTTCAAAAAAAGCTACCCGGCATGCAAGGAAGGATTGCGCAGTTCTGGAGGGAATCAGACACCCTGCTGGCACATGAAACAGATAGTCAGTGAAGGAAAGCTTCTGCATTGTTTTTGGACTAAGAAGCCTTGGCTGACTAGCCAACTTTGCGCATTTTTCCAGAGCAGTGATGTTGGGTTGCTTTGCGCATTTCCAAAGAGCAACGCAGCTGGCTAGTTATATGCAATTCCGGAGAACAATGCAGCTGGCTTGGGCTGCTCTGCGCATTTCTGGATGGTAGTGAAGCTGGGCCAGTTTCTGCGCAATTATGGATGGTAGTACAACTGGATGAAACTGCGCAATTTTCCAGAGTAATGTTGTTGCCTTGCTCTGCACAATTTCCAAAGCAAGGATGCCTGGCCTGCTCTCTGCAATTTCCGAGTGCAGGGTAGTTGCTGGGCTAATTTGGGCATTCCCAGAGGGGAAGACAAGTTGCCCTCCAGATTTGTGTAGTTTTGTCGGATAGTGAGTTGACCGGATGTGAACCAATTGCTGGGTGTGCTTGTGGTTGACCGACGGGGTAAGTGAGTTGTACACAATCTGTGAAACAGCAGATGAATTCAAATAAACACAAGTACTTGATCAATGTAGAATAGGTGCGATAATTTTGAGGAGAAAGACTCCAAAACAAAACTAAAGCAAAATTTTAGAAAATAATTGTAACCACTACAACAAATTAATTACAATAATATGTGCAAACTTATCAAATATCATATATTTATAAAACCATAAGTAATTTCATACGATATCTATTGATAAAAAAAATGTTTTTTAATTTATCAATATAATTAAATCCATAATATTCACTCATTAATTATTTATAGTTAAATTAAGATTTTGAAAAAATAATTATAAAATAAATTTGCACCTATAAAATAAATTTAATGAATAATGAAAGTGGCTAGTTACTTCTAAAATATATAAATTATATAAAATTAAGAGGTGGCTGAACAGTCTAGTGTACAAAATAGTTTAGAATGGGAGGTTTGGAAACTATTTTGTCTCTTTGTTGACAGTATTAGGTGTGATATTTGATTCCCCATTATTGATTTGCGGTCCCTGTGTTGTGATATAGATTTATTTATTAAATTAAAGTCTTTCAACAAATTTCACACCGCAGAAGAGTGGTGATGCTTTCTCTTTCGTTTGTTTGTACATGCATCAGGGCGACCCGCACATAAAAACATGGTAAATTAAGATGATTGAACGGAATCTTGGATTAAAGTTCAATTTTAATTTTGATAACAAAATCAAAGGTAAAAGGTAAACAAAAGGCCATAAAGTTATATTACTTTACACTCTATTTACATTAACAGTCAAAAGAGAATCATGGTATGGTCAAGCATTATTGGAAATTCCAGCCGGCTTGGGTGAGTCAAAAAGCTTTTTTGAGCTTCGGTGGTCACACTTAATTCGTGCGTACGCCCAGAATCTACATGCTCTATGTCAATGTCTTTCTCACTTTTTTCTTCTCTTTAACTCTCGGCACTCAAATTCAGATTCCATAATTGGGTGGGTGGATTGATAGGATAAAGGATTTCATTACGAGAGGATAATTTTTTTTTTTTTTGGAAAAAAATTATTATTTTTTAACTCAAGTTTAATTTTTAAATGAAATACTGAAAATAAATTCAATTTTTGTAAATGATATATTAAAAAAAAATCCAACAATTGACATGGAACAGAAATAAATTTTATATTGCTACACATTGAATTTGGTGAAAATGCAGTGAGACTCTTTTATGATTAGAATTGACAAGTTGATGGCTTCCACAATGAAAGAATTGAATTGGGAACTCCACTCACCCAAGATTTTGGTCCACCCATAAGTAAGTCTTGTTATAAAAGAAACAGATTCACCAACTCAATAATTCCAACAAAAAACCGTAACCACATTGCTTTCCACGGGTTGAATAGTTTGGGATTTTCTCAAAAGATTCACCAAAAACAAAGAAAGTGTTAAGCTCCATTAATTTTTTTACCAACTGCTGCCTACAATCATGGAAGTAAACTGCAGTCTTTCCTTAATTTCTAGAAACCAACTGCAGTAATTTCCTTAAATTAAGGAAATCAACTGCAGTTAATTAATTTTCTTGTTGGGAGCTTCTGAAGTGGTCCATTACTCCATCTGGAGTTCTCTACCTTGATTTGTGGAACACCTAACACATAGCCATCAGAAGCTTGATGGAAGCTTGGCTATAAATTTATCTGTTTGGTCCCCAAGCTTGCATCTCAATCCCCTTCAGTTTTTTTACACCATCCAGTGAGAAAGCAGAGCTTGGAAGTGCCTTCCAGATTTTTGTATTCTTCTTATTTTTGATAGCATGAGCTGGTGCTGCAAATTGTATTTTGCTGTCTGGAGTCCGGTGACAGGAAAGCTCGAATCTCTTTCCAGCCATTGCCATCCGCTAAAGTTTTGTTGAAGCTTGTTCGCTTTTCTGAAATTCTCAGTGTACTCAATTAGAAGCTTATACCATACAGAGTCACCGTGTCCTTTGTTTAAAGGCAAAAAAGGTTTTTAATATCTGAGATTATTTTGATGCTGAGAGAGAGCAAGTTTGATGAGTTCAAAAGCATAGCAGTAAGATAGTGCTATGTGTGAGCAAGCACACTTGTTGACTTCTGAAGCGGGTTATTAATCAGATAAGAGGGCTGCATTTTCTGTTAAAAGTTAAAGAAACAGTGACAGAGTGCATCAATGGCCGGAGGTATTTATCTGGGCATTAAACTTTCATTTTTATTCTTTAAATCCGCATATAAAATCGTTGTGATAAACTAACATTTGGTATCAGAGCCTTCACACTTATCTCTGCCTTGGTGTGTTTTGTGTTTTTGTTTGATTGTTTGTGGTATATGGCATATAAATCGATATTGGTCTCTGCATATTATCGTCAAAAACCAATATGTCATGCACCTCACCAGCATATATACGTAATAAATTACGTTTTATGATGTTTTAGCTCGTGTTCGTAAAGAGTCAATTCGATAAAGCTTTCAGACTAAACAGAAAATCGTATTAAGCATAGCTGATTAACTCTAAAAGGGGGCAATAACTAGTACGGTTCATCATGTATTCATATTCCAGACTTACTTTCACAGTTAATATTTATCTGTTAAATGTTGCCCTGAAACATAGGAAAATGTGAAACATGCAATTCATTAATGTGTTTAGAGCATAAGACCAAACCATTAAATTGTTTGGCAAGATCTTGCATCGAATTGATCTTTTGTGAAATATTTAGTAAATTTTTATTTTCCACCATAATTTTTATTTCAAAATGATTCAAAATTACATTTAGTTAGTATAACACATATTGCACGTGTTTCATATTGTTCTAGATGTGTTTTTGGTGTGCTTTAATAGTTGCCTATTTTCCAGCATTTGCTCAGTAAGAGCTATATACATAAATCTGTAAAAGTTACTCTGGTTAAAGAAATGTTTATAATTTTATAAGAAATTTATTTTTTAAGAGTTTGATTAGTGCGGTAATTGTTTCCGCCTTCCATATATATATATATTTGTTTATCCAATTTATAATGGATAATGTCTAGTGATCCATATAATTTTAATTAATTAGAGAATAGCCACAACATCTTTAATTAAATAAAATTATATATTATGATTGGTTAGATCACATAAAGATTATTTAGACATTAAATTGTAATTAATTAGAATAAATATAATAAATTTTATCCC
The DNA here is from genome assembly GCA_031772625.1 of Pinus tabuliformis. Lineage (NCBI taxonomy): Eukaryota > Viridiplantae > Streptophyta > Pinopsida > Pinales > Pinaceae > Pinus > Pinus tabuliformis. The sequence goes on along the minus strand of CM062818.1, from coordinate 981,336,481 downwards.
ACTGGAATTTTATTATATTTATGTAATTAATTAGGATAAAATTTCATAACCTACCTACAGGAGTTATGGATTAATAAGTTTTATTGAATCTGTTTGAATTGAAAATTTAGCCCACAGGCAATTTTTATGTCATTAGATTCAATTTTGAGCATGATTTACATTGGTAAAACATGAAATTTTATGTAAGCCTCAATTTTAACATAAGCATGTGATTTTTAATTTTGATGCAGTTGTACAACCTGCAAATTTATCTGAAATTCGTTGTGACATTCCCGAACTTAAGGGAGATAACTATAAGATTTGGAATGAGAGGATTCTCCTTCATTTGGGGTGGATGGATATAGATTATGCTATTAAGAAAGATGAACCACCGCACTCATTAATACCAGCACTGCAGCGGACATCACGCTTTATGAACGATGGGAGCGATCCAATCGTCTAAGCATGATGTTCATTAAGACTAAAATTTCAGCTGGTATTCGTCGTTCCGTTGATCAGCATGAAAAGGTCTGAGACTTGTTGAAGGTCATTGATGATCAACTCGTCACTTTAGACAAGGCACTAGCAAGCACCCTAATCATGAAGTTCTCATCCCTAAGGCTCACCAGTGTGAAAGGTGTGCGTGAGCACATCATGCAGATGAGGGACATTGTGGCTCAATTGAAGAAACTCGAGGTTGATATATCGGAGTCCTTCCTAGTGCACCACATCCTGAACACCCTTCCGCATCAATATGGACCTTTCAAAATCTCATACAACACACATAAGGATAAATGGTCAATTAATAAACTCATGACCATGTGTGTTCAAGAGGAAGAGAGATTGGTGATGGAACTGGGAGAGAGTGCAATGCTGGCAACGCGTGGAAAGGGCAAATCTCAAGCCAATCGGAAAGGGAAAGGTAAAGTACCTCCCCAAGCCGATATCAAGAAGGATTCCAAGTGTTTCTTCTGTAAAAAGAAGGGACACATGAAGAAGGAATGCGCCAAATTTCAGAAATGGCTTGCAGACAAAGGTAATTTAATCTCATTTATTTGTTATGAATCTAATATGGTTAACGTTAATATTAACACATGGTGCATCGATTCTGGATCAACAATTCACATTTCAAATTCCTTGCAGGGTTTGCAAAACCTAAGGAAGCCAATGGGAAGTGAGCAAAGCATCTTATCAGGGAACAAGATGGGCTCGCATGTGGAAGCTATATGAACATGTTATTTAACTTTAAGTAGTGGCTTTGTTTTAGAATTAAAAAAGACCTTTTATGTTCCAAGTTTTTCTAGAAACTTGATTTCAATTTCAAGGCTTGTACCTTTTGGGTATTCCATCAACTTTTCAGAAAAAATCTTTCAGTCTATTTTATAAATTTGATTATGTTGGGAATGGTATTTTGTCTAATGGTATTTACTGCATTAATTTACAAAACAATGTCACTTATGATTCATTGCATGTTCACACTGATACTAAAAGATGTGTTATTAATGAAGATTTCTCTAAATTATGGCACCAGAGACTAGGTCATATCTCCATAGAAAGAATTAAAAGATTGGTAAATGAAGGAATACTTAATACTCTAGATTTTATTGATTTTGAGACTTGTGTGGACTGCATAAAGCAAAAACAGAGCAACAAGTCAAAGAAAGGTGCCAATAGGAGTTCAGACATATTAGAGATCATACATACTGATATATGTAGTCCAGACATGGACTCACATGGTCAGAGATACTTCATCTCCTTTATAGATGATTACTCATGATATATGTATCTCTACATGCTTCATAAAGAGAGCGAAGCATTATATGCCTTTAAAATCTTTAAGGCTGAAGTAGAGAAACAATGTGGCAAGCAAATTAAGATCGTGAGATCAAATAGAGGTGGAGAATATTATGGTAGATACACAGAAGATGGACAAGCACCTAGGCCATTCGCTAAATTTCTTCAAGAGCATGGGATTGTTGCCCAATACACCATGCCTGGTTCACCCGACCAGAAGGGTGTAGCAGAAAGAAGAAATCGAACATTATTGGACATGGTGCGGAGTATGCTTAGTAGCTCCAATCTTCCTAAATCCTTGTGGACTGAAGCACTTAAGACGACAGTGTATATATTAAACCGAATTCCAACCAAGGCGGTTCCTAAAACGCCATTTGAATTATGGAAAGGTTGGAAACCAAGTTTGCGACATATGCGCGTTTGGGGATGCTCGTCTGAAGTGAGAATTTATAATCCACAAGAGAAGAAGCTGGACCCAAGGACCATTAGTGGGTATTTCATTGGATATGCTGAAAGGTCTAAAGATTACAGATTTTATTGTCCATCTCACAGCACTAGGATTGTGGAATCAAGAAATGCAAAGTTTCTTGAAAATGACTTGATCAGTGGGAGCGATCAAACCAGAAACATAGTTTCTGAGAAGGATCATTCAGAATCTCAACCTTCCACTTCAAGTGATAGATTGGTTATTGTTCATAGCACCCCTCAAGTACAAACTGGTGTTAAACAACCAATTTTTGAAGTTCCACAAGCTGCTGACGACATTCCAGTAGATCAGGTAGTTCAAGAGTTGCCAAGAACTTTTGAACAACAAGTTGAACCACATACTTCTCAGGAAGATGATGGTACAACATTAAGAATATCTACTAGACCAAAGAGATCAACAATTCCTAATGATTATGTTGTGTATTTACAAGAATCTGACTACAACATTGGAGCCGAAAATGATCCCGAGTCATTTTCACAAGCCATGAGTTGCAAAGAATCAGAACTATGGTACAATGCCATGAAGGAAGAGATGAATTCCATAAAGAGTAACGAAGTCTGGGATCTTGTTGAGTTGCCTAATGGTGCAAAAGCCATTGGATGTAAATGAGTCTTTAAGACAAAGAAAGACTCATTGGGCAACATCGAGAGATACAAGGCAAGACTTGTTGCTAAGGGATTCACTCAGAAAGAAGGAATCGACTACACGGAGACTTTTTCTCCTGTATCTAAGAAAGATTCCTTGCGCGTTATTATGGCATTAGTAGCCCATTTTGACTTGGAGTTGCAACAAATGGATGTGAAAACGGCTTTTCTTAATGGAGATCTAGAGGAGGAGGTTTACATGAAACAACCTGAAGGATTCCCCTCTAGTGATGGTGAGCAATTGGTTTGCAAGCTCAAGAAGTCATTATATGGTTTAAAACAAGCATCCCATCCCACCAATGGTATTTGAAATGCCATAATGTAATTTCTTCTTTCGGTTTTGTAGAAAACATTATGGATCAGTGTATATACCTGAAAGTTAGTGGGAGTAAAATTTGTTTTCTTGTTTTATATGTGGATGACATTTTGCTAGCAACCAATGATAAGGGTTTGCTACATGAGGTGAAACAATTCCTCTCTAAAAATTTTGATATGAAGGATATGGGTGAGACATCTTATGTCATTGCCATTAAGATCCATAGAGACAGATTTCGAGGCATCTTGGGTCTGTCACAGGAAACCTATATTAATAAAATTTTAGAGGGATTTCAGATGAAGGATTGTTCACCAAGTGTAGCTCCCATTGTGAAGGGTGATAGGTTCAATTTGAACCAATGCCCGAAGAACGACCTTGAAAGGGAACAAATGAAGAAAATTCCATATGCTTCTGCTGTCGGAAGCCTAATGTATGCTCAAGTCTACACAAGACCTGACATTGCATTTGTTGTGGGAATGTTGGGACGATATCAGAGTGATCCAGGTTTAGACCACTGGAGAGCTGCAAAGAAAGTAATGAGGTACCTTCAAGGAACCAAAGACTACATGCTTATGTATAGACGGACGGACAACTTGGAAGCAATTGGCTACTCAGATTCTGACTTTGTTGGATGTGTTGATTCACGCAAATCAACACCAGGTTACATTTTTATGATGGTCGATGGAGCTGTATCATGGAGGAGTGCCAGCAGACCTTGATTGCCACTTCCACTATGGAAGCCGAGTTCGTCTCCTGTTTTGAGGCTACTTTACATGGTGTATGGCTTAAGAGTTTCATTTCTGGGCTTAGAATTATGGATTCTATCTCTAAGCCATTGAGAATATATTGTGATAATTCAGCTGCTATTTTTATGGCTAAAAACAACAAAAGTGGGAGTCGAAATAAACACATCGACATTAAGTATTTATCTATAAGGGAACGTGTTAAAGAAAAGAAAGTGGTCATTGAGCACGTCAGCACTGAGTTGATGATCGCTGATCCTTTGACTAAGGGCATGCCACCGTTTAAATTCAAGGATCATGTAATGAATATGGGACTTGGTTCCATTATGTAGTTTCTCATTGTATGGACAATGTTATTTTAATGAAATTCTTAATTATTGTGATGTTTTTCTCATATTTATGTGCACCTTAAGTTGATTTGAGAAAATTCATTTAAGAAGGACCAAGAATAAACATAAGGTTTATTCATTAAGAAATTGTTGCCACATAAATTATAATAAGAATAAATACATAGTAACAGATGGAAGATAATACTCGTCATTAGAGGACTTATCGCCATGATTCATGTATCTATTACTTAATACAGATTATCAATGGGTTTTAAGTTGAGACATTAAGTTTGGAAGTATGGACCAAGTGGGAGAATGTTAAGCTCCATTAATTTTTTTACCAACTGCTGCCTACAATCATGGAAGTAAACTGCAACCTTTCCTTAATTTCTGGAAACCAACTGCAGTAATTTCCTTAAATTAAGGAAATCAATTGCAGTTAATTAATTTTCTTGTTGGGAGCTTCTGAAGTGGTCCATTACTCCATCTGGAGTTCTCTACCTTGATCTGTGGAACACCTGACACATAGCCATCAAAAGCTTGATGGAAGCTTGGCTATAAATTTATCTTTTTGGTCTCCAAGCTTGCATCTCAATCCCCTTCAGTTTTTTACACCATCCAGTGAGAACGCAAAGCTTGGAAGTGCCTTCCAGATTTTTGTATTCTTCTTATTTCTGATAGTGTGAGTTGGTGCTGCAAATTGTATTTTGTTGTTTGGAGTCCGGTGACAGGAAAGCTCGAATCTCTTTCCAGCCATTGCCATCCGCTGAAGTTTTGTTAAAGCTTGTTCGCTTTTCTGAAATTCTAAGCTTACTCAATTAGAAGCTTATACCATACAGAGTCACCGTGTCCTTTGTTTAAACGCAAAAAGGGTTTTTAATATCTGAGATTATTTTGACGCTGAGAGAGAGCAAGTTTGATGAGTTCAAAAGCGTAGCAGTAAGATAGTGCTGTGTGTGAGCAAGCACACTTGTTGACTTCTGAAGCGGGTTATTAATCAGATAAGAGGGCTACATTCTCTGTTAAAAGTTAAAGAAACAGTGACAGAGTGCATCAATGGCCAGAGGTATTTATCTGGGCATTAAACTTTCATTTTTATTCTTTAAATCCGCATATAAAATCGCTGTGATAAACTAACAGAAAGAAGATATGTTTGGGGATCAACTAATGGGCCTTCATATCCCTCAACTCATTTCCTTTTCCGTGACATTCTCTGTGTGGGGCCCCTTGCAATTCTGTACACGTGCGCCAAAATAGTTTCAACCCTTGCCCAACACCAACCACCCTTCAAACCACTATTTTGCTTATTAAATTTTTGGTCTTTATATTACTTTTACACGTGCGCCAAAATAGTTTCAACCCTTACCCAACACCAACGACTGTTCAAACCACCATGTTGCTTATTAAATTTTTTGTTTCACTTTGAAGGGTCTTGGTTATAGGAAACAAATGCAAGAAATTAATCCACCAAGGGATGAGCATCCCACACACTCCAAAGCATCGAGATTCTCCATGTGATATATATATATATATATATTTGCATGATGAATAAAAAATATTTAAGTTATAAATCATTTTGATACTTTAATTATCTACATTATGTAATAAATTTATATTTAAAATGATTATAGTAAGTTTATGTTAAATTATATTTAATATGAATATAGTAAGCATATGTTAAATTATGTAATTAAAAAATATATAACCAATAATAAAAAAATAATAAGAACATAAATGTTCATTTTCAATGATTATGTAAAAAATTAATATTCATTGAAATATTATGTATTTCACTTTCTTAGATCATGGACATTTTAATATAAAATAGAAAATTGTCCAATATTACTATAAAGTTGTGAGACACTCTGGTCTTTTATAGTCCTTAGGGGCCTTGTTCTATCACTCTACCTTGTTAGCCCTTTCTCTACATCCCTACTTAAACTATGGAACAATCAATGATTACTAAAAAAGCGAACCATTACCCCCCTATTTTGCTAGGCTCTTATAATATAGATTACAAAGTTGTCCAAGCTTACTGTGAAGTTGTGAGATGCTATGTCTTTTTACAGTCCTCTACAACATGCTTATATCTCTTTAGGCTATTGACATCTCCTCCATATCCCTCATTAAGCTATGGAGCAATCAACAATTAGTAAGAAAGTGAACCATCCCCTCCCCCCATGGCTTTTTACAGTCCTCTACAACATGCTTATATCTCTTTAGCCTATTGGCATCTCCTCCACATCCCTAATTAAGCTATGGAAAAATCAATGATTAATAAGAAAGTGAACCATTCCCTCCCCCCCCCCCCCCCAAATTCTGCTACGATATTGCAAAATTTTCCAATCTTATTGTAAAGTTGTGAGACAATATCTGAGTAGATCGACCTGAAGGGATCACATCCCATCGACTTATTAGCAATTCCTAACCCTGAGGGCATCAAGGAGAATTGATCCCATGACCTCCCATTCACGAGGTGCTTTAGCAACAAGAACTTGACCAATTGAGCTAACCCTTGGGGCTACAACATGCTTTTATCTCTTTAGCATATTGGTATCTCCTCCACATCCCTAATTAAACTATGGAAAATTCAATAATTAGTAAGAAAGTGAACCATTCCCCCCATTCTACTAGGATATTACAATATAGATTACAAAGGTGTTAAAGCACTATGAAGTTGTGAAACACAGTGGTCTTTTACAATCCGCTACAACATGATTTTGTCTCTCTACTCTAGTAGTAATCGTCCACATCCCTATTTAAACTATGAAACAATTAGCAATTAGTAAAAAAAGTGAACCATTCCCCCACACCTCACACCATTTTGCGAAGTTTTTATAGCTAGAATTAGAGTTAAATTTATTGTTTTAAAACCTTTTGTGACATCCATGATGCTTCTAGAAGTCTATAGTGGATTAATACATGTTTTTATTTTTATTTTTATTTTTATTTATTATTATTATTATTATTATTATTTTTTTTTTTTTTAATTTTTTATTTTTACAAAAACGGTTAATCTTGGGCTGAATGCCAAAATCTGATTACATTATGAGCTTCTTTGTCCTGATGCATTCCTTTGCTAAGGATGCAGCTGAAGCTTACAAGTTTCTTCCTTGGATAGACCCCCATAGAGTTAATTTCAGAGATTTTCCCCCACTTGAGAATACAAACAAATTGGTTTAATAACAGACAGCAGAACATGGCAACGATCCATTTATGGAATGGGTTCCCATGATTCTTCTTCCTCTTTCAGCTTGACCTCGGCAGAGAGAAGGGCAGCTTTATTGGCTTCGATGTCTGCCTTTTTATTATGAGCTCTCAACATGTGATAGTACTTCAAGTCCTGAAAGTTGTTTTCCATACCTTTGATCCTAATAATCAGCCTTGCGAGATTGAGGTCTGATACTGGAATATTGGAAACCATTGCGTTTATAATGACTTGAGAGTCACCTATAACAATTGCTTCATTTATGTCCAGTTCTTTAAGGGTCTTGAATCCTTGGAAGAGGGCCAAGGCCTCAGCTTGAATGCTGGTAGTGTAACCTAGTCCCCAAGCATAGGAGTGAACTTTTTCCCCAGATTGATTTAGAACAACACCTCCTGCACCAGCTTTGCCTGGATTTCCCTTTGCTGCTCCATCAAAGAAAAGGAAGTGCCTTGCTTGCGATTTAAGCCAATCTTGAAAGTCATTCTCAGGTTTCCTTATTTGCCATTCTTTGATAGTGGGGGCCTTTTTGACTGCTGGATGAAATTGAAGTTCTAGCGTTGATCCCCATGCTATGTCCTGTTGACTGAGGTTGGAATCGTCTTTTATATCAGTCAAGCACTCCTTTATGTGACATTTAATCTTGTTTCTAGGACTTTGTGGCTCTGTTTTGTATTTCTAAAAATTCTTCCATTACGCTCTATCCATAACTGCCAGCAGATGATCTTTTGGAGGATAGTCCATGCTGCTTTGATAATCAGATTTTTAGGAGGAGGACCTAGAAATCTGTTTGTCCATTCAGAGAAAAGTTCAGAAGTGGAGCAAGGAATAGTGAAGTTAGGATCCAGATCATGAGTAAAGAAGGACCAGATCTGCCTGGAGAAGCTGCATTCTAGAATTAGGTGGACTGGTGTCTCAGCGCTTTCATTGCACAGTGAACAGATGGATGGACCATGGAATCCTTTCTTCTGCAAGTTATCATAAGTTAAGATTTTGCCGTGACAGTAAACCCAGGCAAAGAAATCAACCTTGGGCCATGAGGGCAGGTGCCAGACGCCTTGCCAAGGAGCTGGATCCAGAGGAACGTATGGTCTCTCGATCAATTTCGCATACCCCAGTGAGACTGCGTATCCTCTGGCTTTTGGCCCCCAGCCCATCTCATCTCTCTTCCTCAAATGCGTGGGTGCCAATCCGTGGAGGGAGTCGAGCAGCATGATCCACTCGGTGTTCAGGTTATCCGGCACCTTTAATCGCTTCCAGCCTGCCCATATCGAATCGTTCCAGCATGAGATATCCCACAAAGTTTGCATTCCTTCTCTGTCCATCCAACAACGCAGCGAATTAATGGAGGCTCTGACTTCTATTGGCTCCTTGTTCATGATTCTGTCCGACCAGATATTGATTTTTTTCCCATTGCCTGGTATCTAGTAAGAGTGGGCGGTGATGAGAGATGCAGCTCTGTCATAAATTTTGAGGAATGTCGAGTTTGGCAAATGAATCACATTTTCTAAGCATCTAGATCTTGGACCTCTGAAATATTTTTTCCAGAGCACCTTTTGGGCCCAGCCAGGATTGGGTGCAATGATCCTCCAAATGATTTTTGCAGCCATTGCCACGTTCTGATGATGAAGATTTTTGAAATTTAGGCCACCTTCACACAGCGGCTTGGAGATGATATCCCAGCTGATAAGAGGGATCTTTTTTTCATTTTGTTTCACTCCCTTCCAAAAGAACCTCCTTATGTATTCCTCCATTTTTTTTAGAATGGATGCTGAAGCGAGAAGCCCTGCGAATTGAAATAGAGGTAAGCTGTTGAGGACAGATTTTATTAAGACTGTTTTGCCTGCAGTATTCAGCCAGGAATATCCCCAGGCTTGAATCTTTGCCTTGAACTTTTCTAATTGTGGGAGCCATTCTTTTCTAGTTGGTCTCTTGTGAGATAATGGGAGGCCCAGGTATTTAAAAGAAGACCAGGAGGTGGAAGCTTCAAAGCCCAAACATCTGGAGATGGCAGATAACAGTCTAGGCGAAGTATTCTAACTGAAAATATGACATTTTCTCTTGTTAACAACACTGCTTGAAGCTTCACTAAACTCATCCAGGACCTCTTTGAACTTTGTGGCAGAGGGAATAGAGGCAGGACCCAACAACAAAGTGTCATCCGCAAACAAAGCATGGTTAATATTTTTGGTCCCTCTTGCAATACACATTCCATTGATTTCTTGTTCATGCAACTTTTTATCTAGCAAGAAGCTCAGGGCTGAGGCCTGGATGACAAAGAGCAGGGGGGATAGACGGCACCCCTACCTGAGCCCTCTCGAGGCTTTAAAGAAGTCTGTAGCTCTTCCATTAACAAGAGGAGCTATCCATGGCTCTGAGATGCATGTCCGGATCCAATTAATGAAATTTGCTCCAAAGCCAAACTTACACATAACATTTAAAAGGAAGCTATGATTTACTTGATCAAAAGCATTTGCTAAATCAAGTTTGATCACCATACCTTGCTCTTTTCGAAGTAGACTTGAGTGAATTCTCTCCTGTACTAGTAGAAAGTTGTCCACGATCTACCTACCATGGATGAAGCCTCCTTGATTCTCTGGAATTATTTTGGGGAGGATAAACTTCAATCTGTTTGCAATTACTTTGGTGATTAATTTATACCCTGTATTACATAGAGAGATCGGCCGAAACCTGTTGAAGTTATTGGCACCTTTTTCCTTGGGAATGAGTGCTAAAAACACAGAATTAGTACTGCCTCCGATTTTCTGAATATTTTGGGATTTTTGTACCATTTTGAGCAGATCTTTTTCAATAATCGGCCAACAAGCTTGGAGCAATCTAGCAGAGAGCAGATATATCCGGGTCCATGTCGAAGAGAGCCTTTTTCACCTCATCTTTAGTGACTTTGGCCTCAAGAGATCCATTACCTCGCTAAGAAATTACATAGGGTATATTTTCTAACAGCTCAGGATAGTGGCTTGGATCCTTGTCTTCACTATATAAGTTCTGGAAATGGGTAAACGCAGCTCTCTTTATGTGATCAAAATCCTTATGGATATCTCCCTCTTCTTTAATCTCTGAGATGGTGTTGAAACATTTCCTTGCCTGGGCTTGTTGTGAAAATAAGCAGTGTTCCTATCCCCTGCTTTAAGCCAGAGGTTCTGGGATTTCAATCTCCAATACTCTTCTTCAGCTAAGCAGGCTTTGTGGTATTGCTGTTGTAGCTGGGTTTCTTGTTCTAATAAATCCTTTGTGGGCATTGCGTTTTCCATACCATTTTGATGAGAAACAAGAGCAACTTTAATGGTTTTCCTTATTGTGGCCGGATTGGACAACGTTTTGGCCCATCTTTTTAGAGCTTCTTTCACCCTTATGAGCTTTTCCTCCCAAATATAGAATGGTGATCCTTTAACTGGTTGGTTCCAACATTCCTTGACAGTTTGCATGAAATTGGGCTCCTTTACCCAAAGAGGGCTGAATCTAAATGGGATGGGGCCCAGATCATGATGAGCTAAGAGATCTAGCTTTATGGGCTTATGATCTGAGATGTTGTTGGCAAGAATATGCATTCTGGGCTCTAATCCTAGCAGCAGATAGGAACTTTGAATGATAAACCTATCTAACCTGGCAGCAATGTGTCCAGGACGCACTCTTTCATTAGACCAAGAGTACTTACCTGAAGAGGGTTTGATGTCTAGAAAATCCCATTCTTGCACTATGTCCTCCACCCATTCTCTAGCCAGATCTCTAACTATGCTGCCTCCCCTTTTTTCTGATGGGTGCAGGGTAAGGTTGAGGTCGCCAGCAATTATTATGTTTTCCAGTTTTTCAAATCTGCTTGATGTCTTATAGAGTCCCAACAGTCTTTTTTTCCCCAACGTTGACTAGAGAGTAAACATTGAAAAGGTAGAACGTTTCCTTAGTATCCAGGTTCTGCATTTTCAGCAGCAACCAATGGATATTCCTGGACTCGTATAGGACTGTAAATTTATTGGCATTCCACAGAGTGCCTATCCCTCCTGAGGCACCCCGAGCGAAGAATTCTCTTGCTTCGCTTTTATTCCAAAGTTTCTTGCTTGTTTGAAGGAAGACTATGGCTTCCAACTTTGTCTCCTCGACGAGAAGTAGATCTGGGGTTTCTGTCCTGATTAGACTTCTGATGGCTTCTTCTTTACCTTTGCTCCCCATCCCTCTACAATTCTAGGAGATGACCTTCATTATTTATGCTTTTGATGGGCTCCCTTGGAGCCTTAGGGCGGATTTTTCAATATCTTTGGCTTTGAGGCTAACATTTTCTCCAAGGTTGGTTGACTTCCCTGAAGTTTCTCTTTGTAAGTCTCATGCTCCCTATTTTCCCTATCGGTTTTCCGGCCTCTTATTGATCTTCTTACCGGGGTGTGGGACTCTCCTATTTCTCCTTCCTCCTCTGATTCTTCCGTTTCCTGCTCTTCTTCTTCATCTTCTATGGTCATGCCTTTTGGGTCTTTAGCACTTGTTCCTTTGAGAGAGGTTGAGGGAGTACCTTTGCTTGTGGGTTGAGCTTCGGTCTCCTGTGTTGCTTCTGCCTCCTTTTGTGCTTCGCCCTCTTGTGTGCTCTCTGGATGTGAACTCAAGGGATCAAACTTGTTTTCAGAATTGGATTTGGAGAGGATCTGCCGAGTAGTGGTTTGCTGGGTTCCTTTGCCATTAGGGCCTCCTTGCTTCTGATTCTTGGGGTAATTTTTGGATCACTTGACTTGATTCCATCCATCCTCTTTTCCCTGCTCAGCCTCTTTGTTAGATGGGAAACCTCTGGCAAAATGTCCGTAAACATGACATTTTCGACATTTGAAGGGTAGCTGCTCATAGTCCAGTTTCTGCATGTGCTTCCAGCTTCCGACCTTTATTGTGATGGCCTCTGGTAGTCCCACCTCCAGATCTACTTCTACACATATCCTGGCACAGTCGTATTGATCCTTGTTGTTCGCACGATCTATGAATTTTCCCAGGGCGTTTCCAATGTGTTTCAGCGAATCCCAGTTCCAGCAGTGCACTGGGAGATTTGGGAGCCTGACCCACACCGGGACTGCTTTGGGCACATCTACTGCCGGGTCGAAGTTCGGAGTCCATTTGTTCAGATATAGACCCTGAGGACCCATGAAGTAGGGGCCATTTTGGAAGATCAGGTCTTTATCTTCTTTTGATGTGAATTCGAAGAGGAAATAACCTCTCCCCAGAAAGTAAGAGGTGACGCTTTCTTTGATCAGAGGTGCCCAATTTCTGTTAACCCAACTTTCTGTGGTTTTTGGAGACGACCATAGCCCGGTGAACTGGCCGATGAGAGCCCTTTCAGCCAGTGACAAGGCAACTTGGATCGGGGTTTCTGGAGGGAGGGAGATCACCGGTATATCGTCCAATCTCTTGACAAACTTCGCAGCTTCAGTGTTTTTCTTCTTTGGCAGTCCTGCCAAAAGCCTGTTAAAAGCCTTAGAAGGTGAGGACGGCGGAGGAGGCAGAAGAGGCGCATGAGGGGTGCCTAGCCCCTCCATGGTCACAATCTCTGAGAGCGGCTCTATCAGTCTGCTGAACAATCCATGCAGGCAGACCACAACAAGCAGGAGGGTCACTAGCGGGCGGGTTCACAGGAGCCGGGCCAGCAGAGGGCGGGGGCTCGCTGTCTACAACCCGCGGGGGATGCAGATCTTGATTTGCAGGGCCGAGGGTTGCAGAGCTCGATCACTTATCAATTCGTCTCTAAATTTCATATAGTGGATTAATACATGTTACTAAATCCCCATATTCAAATTGTATTAAGTTAATGTAGTTATCAGTTGGACATGTGACAAATATTTGGACCAATATCTTGTTGAGCACAAAAAATTATGTCGTTAAACTCAATTTTATATACACAATAGATCATTGGAAATATCTCAACAAGAAGAAAATTTTCCACCCTAGATTAGGAAAGATTATGGAAACCTATAATTGACACTAGGCAGAAACAATTGTTATTTAAGATCTAAAAAAGGTCTCAAAAATTAATAATTGAATGTTGACAAAATAGTTGTTATTTATAACATGTTTGAAATTTTAATCTACCCCATCTAGAGCATTAATAGATTCATATGGTGTCTTTTGAAATCCATTAGAGATAATCTACTATTCTTAAGGAATTTTTCTTTCCAAAAATTTTAATTTTGAAGGGGATGAGGAAACATTTCCTCTCCATTTTTCTTAAAATACCATTTAGAGAATTTCAAATAATAGTTGACCTTTAAATCATATTAACTTTAATGGAATTAAGTGAGACATTATATGATGCTTTATATCAAGAGTGAAAATTAACTTTTATGGCATCCACAATGAAATTATTATTTCTCAAATCTCCCACCTTGTAATTAAAATTGTATATTCCTTGAAATATTTTTCTTTTAAAAATATAAAATCAAATATATTTATCATCTCACTCAATCTTTTATATACTCTAACTATATTAAATTCCCAAAATTGTTGATTAAAGCCTCAAAGATATCTCAAAAATCAATAATTAAAAGTTGACAAAATCAATACTATCTCTTGTAGAAATTTTGAATAATATGACACTTATTCACAGAGATTATCCTGATTATACACTATTGCGGAATGCATGAATAATACATAACCTCCTCTACGTTGATCATCAATTTTGCAGTATTCAGAAACAATCACATGCGCACATTGAAGCATCAATCACACATATCAACACAGTATATCACGGGGAAAGCATACAGCTGAAAACCCCACACTATCTGTATATTATATTGATTGAGAACATGTAACAATACATAGTACAATACTCCTCACAAGTACTCAGTACTATATCCACCTGTTACACACAAACTAGCTCAGATCTGATGCCTCAAATCTCCTCCACTGTTTTCCTGCCTCCACTGCGCAATCCTGCAAGAGAATAATGATGAATGGCTGATCCAAACTCGTATTTCCTTGGTTGAACCATGCAATCCTCATTGGAATTACTCAATACCACTGATTGTGCAAGATCTCATGCACAACTATAGTCACAACTGATAGCAATCTCAACCCATAACACCTGTCTCCACTGAACTGTCCATGCACTGAGTTAACTAATGTATTCTTTAGTTGCTTTATGAGTTAATAATTAGTGAATTAATTTAACAATTAATTCACATCACTCATCACTAGTGTATTCTGCAGTTAGACTAAATACAACTAGTTTAACCAAGACAAACTGAACACAACTCCATCAACTCCACAATCAACTCCACGAAACTCAACCACATGAGTTCTAATTGAAGTCCTGCATGCAATAGCTCAACTGACCCACAAGAAAAGTGTATTTCCTTCTGAAAGCTACATGTGCCACATCTGTAGCTCAAACTGAAGTGCTCCGAGAGGATAAGATAATGTTTATAGTCCAAATATTATTATGAGCTAATAATATTCGACTGTTCTATTTTTAGCCTGACAGTCTAAAAATAGAATCCGCCCATATGTCTAAAAATAGAAGTCCATCTATTTTTGCCAACATGACCAATCACCACAAATAGCATCCTGCAACTCATATACCATGATCCATATGTCTAAAAATAGACATAGTCTAAAAATAGACTTTGCACCAAAAATAGCCTGCGGGCCCACTTAATGAAGGCAACTTCTTTCCACTAAGCTCCATCATCTTGTTGCATTTTCAACACTCCCTCTCAATAAGATATGGATTATCTGCAACCCCTATCCTGCAACTCTGGAATGTTCTGCATGCAACACATTTTCCCGGTCCACTTGCTCCAACAACACTTGGAACAAAAACACTCCCAACTGACAAGTCTGTTGGGCTAGGAACATACTCTGATGCTGAAGCTCTACCTGCTGCTGACAAGTGCTCCCTCTCTGACATCTGCGCTACTGCAACATCTCCATGCATCTCGCGCCATTACACACTTCTCTGTGCCACCTAGCACTGTGCAAAACACTTGTGCCTCTCGCATTGCTACAGCCTGCTAGCTATGCACTGTCCTAGGATTCCCTACACTATCGCTCTCTCTGCTACTCCATCCACATCTGTTTCTACCCAATTAGTCAGTTCTTGCTACTCTACATTGGGGCTCCCGTAGCAAGGTCTCATCCAAGAGGTTGGGTACCTCAAGGATCCTGCCCCTCCTGCTTGGGACGATCAATCCACATCACCCCACCTCCTACCTGGAGGTATGGCTGCATGTGATCCCTCAGCCCACCTGGCTCGAAGTTTCCCCCTACTGGAGGTCTCTGCATGAGTAGATGTCTCTACTCGATCTCCTCTTAGCCTCCCCTGTTGTGGCTGATCCACAACCTCCTGAAGCTGCTGCACCAATCGTGGTTCCTCCACAATCGTCTGAGACTTCTTCTGGTTTTGCATGTTGAGAGGTAATATACACTCCCTCTCAACCACCAAGTCTCCATCAGTTGCCTCGCTGCTCAAGGCTGTGCATGCATCTTGAACCTCAAGAGCATACAGGTTCTTGAACCGTGAACCAATCTGCTTCACCCGTCTAGTGATGATCTGTCTAAGGAAAAACTTTCCCTTACTGAAGACTACATCATAGCCTCCATCTTCTAGCATAGCGATCGACACCAAGTTTCTCTTCAGTCCTGGTACATACTTGACGTCGGTCAAGGTAATGCGAGCTCTATGCTCCCTCTAAAAAATAACCATGCCTACACCTGAGACATTATACTTCTCATCATTACCCATCGCTATGAGTATCTGGAGATCTTTGTCCTCCAAAGTACTGAACAAGCTCTTGTCACCGATCATGTGGAAAGAAGCTCCACTGTCAAGAAACCAACCACTTCCCACCATGGATGAAACCTTGCATGTGAAGAGTGTGAAATCCAACTCAAACTGCGAAGCAAGTGCCTCACCTTTAGATCCTTCCTCGGATCCCTTCTTGGACTTCTTCTTTGGGCAATTAGTAGCATAATGGCCCAACTCATGACAATGAAAGCATCTCACCTTTGACTTGTCAACCTTCTTCCCATCATTGGAAGAACTGGATTCAGAAAGAGAACCCTTCTCCTTCCCCTTCTTCGCCTTATTCGCTAAGGCACAGTTCTCCTCATCATGCATGCATGAAGAACTGTCTCTGATGCTCCGTCTGATCTCCTCCTGCACAAGATCCGACCAAAGTCTCTCCCATCCTGGCAATTTCTCCCGACCATTGACAGAGTCCTGATAGGAATGCCAACTCTTCGGAAGACCAAGGAGAGCCAAGCTCACCAAGTCCTCATCATCAACAGTCACCCCCACACTTCCTAGCTCATCCCTGCACTGGGTGAACTTCGTGAGATACTGGGGCATACTGTCTCCATTCTCACACTTAATGTTTCTGAGTTTATCTTTGAGCGCCAACTTCCTCTGGTCACTCCTACTTTGGAATAGATCTGTCAACGCTTTCCACATCAAGTATGGAGAAGCCTATCCATGCAGGCTGGATACAATGTGATCCTTCACGCCCTCCAACAGAATCCTTCGACACTTTGCTGTCTTCTTTTGCCAAACCTCAACATGAGCAGCATCAGTAGGCTTTGGGACCTCAGCCTCTATGAACTCCTTCAGCCCATTGTCATCTAACACCGCCTCCATCCTATCTCTCCATGCAATATAGTTCGAGCTGCCTTCAAGAGCATACTCCAATCACAATCCGTTGAAAGACATTTCAACTTTGACACTAAGAAAACACTGCTACAAATTCGAATTCCACCAGCTCAAAACTCAACCGCTTCTGATCTAAAATTTGTGAGAACAAAGTATTTCTTGTACAGAGATTGACTATATGGGCTTTTACCAGATATCTCACCTTCCAAACGAAGGATGAATCTAGAGGCTACCTGGCCCAATTACAGACTCTGCCTGAAGAAATAAAATGTAAACACTTTTTGAATAATAGATCTGATGATCAACTTCGCTCTGATACAATGTAGAAATTTTGAATAATATGACACTTATTCACAAAGATTATCCTGATTATACACTATTGCGGAATGCATGCATAATACATAACCTCCTCTACGTTGATCATCAATTTTGCAGTATTCAGAAACAATCACATGCGCACATTGAAGCATCAATCACACATATCAACATAGTATATCACGGGGAAAGCATACAGCTGAAAACCCCACACTATCTGTATATTATATTGATTGAGAACATGTAACAATACATAGTACAATACTCCTCACAAGTACTCAGTAGTATCTCCACCTGTTACACACAAACTAGCTCAGATCTGATGCCTCAAATCTCCTCCACTGTTTGCCTGCCTCCACTGCGCAATCCTGCAAGAGAATAATGATGAATGGCTGATACAAACTCATATTTCCTTGGCTGAACCACGCAATCCTCATTGGCATTACTCAATCCCACTGATTGTGCAAGATCTTATGCACAACTATAGTCACAACTGATAGCAATCTCAACCTCTAACACCTGTCTCCACTGAACTGTCCATGCACTGAGTTAAATGATGTATTCTTTAGTTGCTTTATGAGTTAATAATTAGTGAATTAATTTAACAATTAATTCACATCACTCATCACTAGTGTATTCTGCAGTTAGACTAAATACAACTAGTTTAACCAAGTCAAACTGAACACAACTCCATCAACTCCACAATCAACTCCACCAAACTCAACCACATGAGTTCTAACTGAAGCCTTGCATGCAATAGCTCAAATGAGCCACAAGAAAAGAGTATTTCCTTCTGACAGCTGCATGTGCCACATCTGTAGCTCAAACTGAAGTGCTCCAAGAGGATAAGATAATGTTTAAAGTCCAAATATTATTATGAGCTAATAATATTCGATTGTTCTATTTTTAGCCTGACAGTCTAAAAATAGAATCCACCCATATGTCTAAAAATAGAATTCCATCTATTTTTACCAACATGACCAATCATCCACAAATAGCATCCTGCAACTCATAGACCATGATCCATATGTCTAGCAATAGACATAGTTTAAAAATAGACTTTGCGCCAAAAATAGCTTGCGAGCCCACTTAGTGAAGGCGACTTCTTTCCACTAAGCTCCATCATCTTGTTGCATTTTCAGCATCTCTAAGATTTCTCAAATTTCAATCTACCCCATCTAAGCATCAATGAATTTATATGATACCTATTGCAACCCATTTTCGATCTTCCCCATTTCAAATACCTTTTCTCTCCAAAAGTTTTAGTTGTGAAGGGGTGAGGTAAAAATTCCTCACCATTTTCCTTAAAGTACCATTTAGAGAGTTTTACATAATATTTTACCTTTAAAGCACATTAATTTTAATGGAACTAAGTGAGACCCTTTATGATCCTTTATATTAGGAGTTAAAATGAAATTTTATGGAATCAACACAATGAAATTATTATTTCTGTAACCAAAAACAGAATATTATTTCTTGAAGCACCCACCTCGTAGTTGATATTTTTGAAATATTTTTCTTTTAAAACTTTAAAAACAAATAGATTTACCATTTCGCTTAAGCTTTTCTTTACTATAAGTATATTGCATTCCATTGTTTCATTCAATAAGTAATTAGCCAATTTATATCAATAAAAATATTTCACTGGGAAATAAAAAAGTTTTCCATATTAGCATATGAGACCCTCCCATATCCCAACTAAAAAAAATGCAAAATAAAAAATGAAAAGTTAGTTGATATCCATGGTTCTCAACTAATGGACTTTAGTCTCTACGAACACTCATTTTTATGGCATGAAATGTCGTTAGTGCCTTATCCATGCCCATGCCTATTGTAATTATTAGCATATGTGCCAACCTTTCTTTTGTTATAACTCCCACATTCCTCCACTTATGCCAAGTTGGACCCCTACCCCAACATAAATATCCCTACAAAACCATAATTGCATTTTAGGTCATGCAATTAGCAATATCACACAACCCATGTGCAAATAACATGAATTTTTGAAACTAAGTAATGGTTAACTTCAAGCATACTACCAACATGTATTATTAGTAGTTACATAGTGATTAAGAACTCACTCTGCAACCTTCTTAAGATGCTATGAAGTGCAACCATTAGAGTGGAATACTAGTACGCAAATGGATTAACTACCACCACAAGCTAATTCCATGAAAGGAGTGTTGTTGCCACCATATTCTTGAGGAGAACTAGGAACTGAAAGGGTAAATGGTGAAGGGAGAGGGAAAACACTTCATTGCTCACTAAAATTTGGTGTTAATGTGATCCTAGTGTTAGTTACTTTTATGGGCATTACACCTAGGTTTCAAGGATTTTGATAGAGAGAAAGCAAATGGAAGAAATGAATCTATTTATAAATGCAAGAAGCAAAATTGAAATACCAAAAGAAATAGAGAGAAGACATGGAACATAGTTGTTTCATGGAAGAGAGATCATGCACCAACCATTAAACATTTGATAAAGGATGAGTATCACCACATTCCAAAGGCCCAACATACTCCTTGTGGTATACTTGAAAATATATCCCAAAAACAACACAAAAATATACATACAACTAGAGACAAGAAATAAAAGAAAGATATTCTAAGTAAAAGTAGATTGAGAGTTAGTTTTGTTGTGAGATCTTCTCCTTCCAAATTATAGTTTAATATCTCTCCTTAGACATATTTCAAGATGATCCAAGAAACAAAAAGTGGAAAAACCTAGATCTAAGCCAACTAAGGAAACAAAATGAAGGAATTTATCCAAAAAAGAAGAGAGAGATAAATAACAAGAGAAAGCCTCTTGCATAAGAGGAATGATGAAAATATTAATTCTAGGTAACCCAAAATCTTTAGAGAGAGACTGGAGAAATTAAGGAAAATTTTTGGTAAAATAACAATATTTTTTGAAAATTAAAAGTAGAACCTAAAACAACACAAAAAAATGGTTCTATATAGACATGGAAACCACATAGGGTGTCTAGGGTACAACAAATGGTCATTGAGGAAAAAATGGGCACTCCAACTACCCATCTATGGGTTTAACTCATGTAATTTCTAGTCTTACACCAATATACTAATTTTTTCATGCAAAAGGGGATTTGTTGTATGCTTGTGTATAGTAGACAAACTTAAGTGTGCTTATAGAACACACAAATGGCATGCAAAAAATATATTAGGATAGGGGTAGACCATATTTTAACGACCAACATTTTAGTTTTCCCACAATTGAAATAAGTATGTTAGGAACCTCTAAAAGGAATCTCTAACCAACCACGATAGAAAAAATCAAGCACATGTGTCGTAGTCGACCCAAGTTAGGTAGAGTATTTCTAATAAAAGAGCCTAAAAAGTGGAATAAAGAAGGCCAAACAATGATATATGAAATTAGTTCAAGTGGACCTTTTCTATACACTAGACATCAAATGAAGAAACATTTGCATAGCTAGGCCTAAGCAAGGGGCTAAACAAGTAAATAAAACTAGCAAAAGGTGGGATGCATCATGCCATCTTTGGGCATTGATAGCCTATAAGAACAAAGAACAAAATCCAAAACTGCATATTTCCCCCATGGAAAGAGGTGTTATCCATAGAGAGGATATAATTGAGGTAATATTCATAAGAGAAACCAATAATCAAGGACCAAGAATATCAAGAGAAAACAAGGTGAGAAATAATATAACATGCAAATATACATGGGGAAGAAAATCCATAGGTCAGGTGTGGAGCAAGCCTATGGCTTAAATTAAGGAGGGAAAATTTCTTAATACTCGTGTGGCAAGATAAATGTGATCGTGAAGTCTACTCATATAAACATTGAAAAAAATAGTGAACCATAGTAGTCATGTGCATGCACATTATAAAATAATTGCACACAAGCAAAGAAAGAACAACAACAAATATGCATGACAAAAGGGGTTTGTTAGGGAAAGGGAACAAATAGCATCTAGATATGAAAGCATGAGAAAAAAATAAACTAAGAGAACATTACCTTGAAAAATCACAAGGCTATGATAAAAATGACAAGGTTGTTTGTAAGAGAATAACATCTCGCTATAAAATAATGAAATTGCAAGAGCATGATAAGTATAACTAGAAATAGGTAATAATGAGTAGAATAGGAAAGAAAAAGAGTCTAACTATTAAAAAAATATGATCTATAAATGAGGAACTTAGAGCCCACATGTATCACCAACATAGATCATCGGTATAACTAGAATAAAATTGAGTTTTCTACTCAATGCTCTATGTGAAATTCAATATGGATTCAAGCTCCTTTACTAATAATTATTAGCAGGGAAAAATAATGGCTCTACTAATTGGCTACAAGGCTTGAATCCTTAATTTATCTATTGTTGATTTGAATTAGATAATCGCACAATTTGTCAACTATCTTAGTACTTTTTGGGTGAAAAACTAAAAGGAATTAACTTGAAAAGCCATTTAAGAAATCAATACTAATTTGCAAATTTGGGGATGAAAATCATTTGAAACCTTCTGGAGCCATTTGAAGGCCTTAAATGGATATTTTTAGTTTAAAAACTCCTAATATATCCTCAACAATATATTGCATATTATCATCTATAAATTGTCATTGATAGTCTAATGGATAGTTCATTACAATAGACGTGATAAAAATAAATTGAAATCTATACTATGAAGATTATTTTCCACACATTCTAGATTTATTAATTATTGTTTTTTCTTATGCATGGAATAGATAAATATACAAGAAGTACATAACAATAAAATTAAATTACACATTAACCACAATGAACACAATATATGCTCTGGGAAACCCTTACAAGAGAAAACGAAGCTCGAAGGTGAGGCTACTCTACTCTCTTTTATCTGGATTGAAAATAATGTAGGTACAAAGGAGAAGGCACTCTCTATGAAGTCACCTTATACCTATGACCTAATAGGTCTACATAAACCTAAATCCCTTTTCTATGCTCTCTCACTCCCACTTCCAGTTGTTCTACTCTAATGTGGAATAAGATATAATTGAAATGAATGGAACCCCTTTTCCTACTAGTGGCCCAATTATAACATAACTCTATGGCTAACTAGGGGTCAAGTTTGACTCCTTTAATTCTCAAATTGAGTTACAAATTTGAGCCTTCTAAAGTCTTCAACCAAGTCCCCACATGGGGTATCCCCTATTGCATGAGTAACGAGGGATGACATGGAATCTTATTGAACCATGGTGGTAAAACGTGATAGGTCAAATTTCAAGAGGCATAACTTTTACATACAAACTCCAATTGATGTGATTTTTGCACATTTGGAAATTTTTTGAGTATAGGGTAGTATCACAGGTTCTAACACACAAAGGTGAAAGTATTTTATCCAAAAAATGTTATTAAGGCCTCAAAATAGCCCTAGAAAGTTTTATATCCTATTTCTCCAAATTTGGCCTCACTAATTAAACTTCTCTTGTAAGCTTATTACTCCAACATTTCTACTTTAAAAGAATTGATATAAAAGAAAAATGATATCATATCCAATTTGTATCATACCTCCCCATTTCAGGAGTATTTTATTCACCGAAAGCTGTTACTAAATGAGGTGAGGAAAATTTTCCTTTACCTTCTGTTGAGCCTCAAAATTACTCTTTCCCTAGCAACTCTTCTCATTCCTTTTCTTTGTTTTTCCATAAGAAAGATGCATTCTCATCACCAATGACCAGTATATATTGTCTTGGGGAGGACATTTAGTGATTTACATTTTATTCTTGTATGTTTTGCTATTTGAATAAATTTTTGTATATTAGCTACGGAACGCAGCCTATTCTGCAGCTAATCGGTTGTTCCGTAGCTACCTTCATGCTCTAACAGGTTCCAGGTGTCAGAAGGAGAAACTAGCTACATGGGCAGCTTGGAAATCATCGTGACATGGACCCTGTCCTATTCACTTAGCCCAGGTCGACAAAGAAGATGACATAAAACTACGGTCAGTGGATAAGTCAAACATAGAGACCGAAGGTTACATGACTCTTTTTCGTGGTTAATTAACATGTTTCGTAGTGATGGGAAGCGTTATCCAGAACAACTACCTATACCTACGGACTCCAACGACCACCTGTACAATCGAATCCAACAACCACCATGTCTTGGATTTATGTCTCTAGCAGCCGAGGAATAAATTCTGCATATCTGTCTTCTACATGTTTAACTGTAGCATGTTTTTCTCCACAATGAGTGATATGGATTTTCTTATAAATACATGTGTAAAGGACCGTAGAAAGAGTGGTAATAGTGATAGTTTTATTGTGAAATCGAAGTTCTAAACTCTGTAATTTCTGGACATTTTGTGTCCCTATTTTTAATATGATGATCGCATGTTTTATGAAAATTTGAAGGAGTTTATTTGGAGTTGATTGAGCAAGCCTAGCCTAATCAGTTGCAGAAGGCCCCTGCACTGAAGAAGGTTTCATTTCATTTTCTTTTATTTCTTCTTATTTATTGTAAATTCATGAGTTTCTTCCACAGTGTTTATAATCGTTTCTTACTAACAATGTTTACAATGCAATTTCCATCATTTTCTTATTAATAATGTTCATAATTTAGAGTAGCTTCCATTTGCTTGATCTATTTTTAGTTTTTATCAGTAGTTTAGAAGATGAAACTCAATAATGTAATCTCGTTTATTTTATTCACTATTTCGCTAGTTTAAATTCTCAATTAGACTTATCAGTGCCATTTACTGCCTTTGCCATTTTATTTTTAGTTTACTGACTCATGGTGTTAATGAATGTTTATGAAAAACCCTTCAAGTTGATAATTCATCCTTAACTAAGTGGTTGAACATTTCATTTATGCAATGAGTTATTACTGCATCTCTATATTTGTTTTCTCTTAGATTAATGAAGTACACAATTCCTCAAATGTCATCCCAAGGAGACTTTCTCCCAAAATTGAGAGGCATAGTAACTAAGTATTTCATTTAGTTTTATTTATGTAATTAGTTAGACATCAGTTGTAAATTTCATTTTTAGTTTTAATTCATGATTTGGAAATAATGGTAAAACAGGGATAGAAACTTCGTTTTCATTTCTTGCTTAAGATTTTCTTCCAAGTCTTTCTTAGCTCTGTTTTCACTTCTTTCTTAAGCTTTGTTTTCATTTTATATTTTGAGTAGTCTTTACAAAAGTTAGATTTAAGTTTTTGATAATTAGATTGTAAAGCATTAGGAATTAAAAGATCAAAACCCCCCCAAACACAACATAGAACACAAAAACAACGAAGTAAGAAGCGTTATCTAGCACAAACAGTGCACTACACTTCATCAGTTTATGATACCCAGATTGATAATTTATGTAGAGCAATTTAGGATACTAAATTGACCAAACATTTTGGTGCCGTTTTCGGGGGAGTGTAACTAGGTAACCTTATCTCTTACATTAAAAAAAAATGACATGCATAGAGAAAGAGACTCTAGGGGTAGATTTATAGCTAGGGGCAGAAGTTCAATTCCTACAACACCATCTATTACACCAAGAACAAGAAAATATACACCTCCATCCCAAACTCATATTCCCAACCATAGAAATCCTGGAATTACAAGGGTAGAAGTCCAATCAAAAGAATCTCCTACTTCATCTACCAAGTTAGTCCTAGGGGAGAAAAATTTCGAATCTCCAACAGCAGGAATAGCCTTTTTCACCTCCATAGGAGAGCACATTTTAGTTGAAGAACTAGGAATACCTGGTCAGGAAGAAGAAGCAGAACCTCTCTCCCATATTCCATTAATAGAAGAACTATAGGAGGAGGAAGTAACCTTGTAGGTTGAACCCTATATTGACTCTGAAGAAACTATAATGGCAGAAGAAGAACAAGATGGATAATTCTCACTAATTGGAGGAGGGGGTAGAGGAAATAATGGAGGAGGTAGAGGAAATAATGGAGGAGGCGGAGGAAATAGGGAAATAGATAATTCTTTTGGATTCCCTATAGTGGATGAGGAAACAAATGCCACAATAAAAATATCTCACCTTCTGTCCTCCCAAACTTCCATGGGTTAAAAAGTGAGGATCCTGAAACATTTTGTTTGAGTTTGAAGTCTTGTGTAGAACTTATGACTATCTAGAAGACTCAAAAACTTAAATTGTTTCCTTCAACACTGAAAGGAGCTACTATGAAATGGTTCATGGGGTTAGGTACACAGTCCATTAGAACATGGAATGACATGAAAAAAACATTTTTGGATAGGTACTTGGATTATTTCATGCCTACCAATCACAAAGATGAAGTGTTCAAAATGATGCAAAGATATGATGAAAACTTAAAAGAATTGATTGAGAGATTCAACTATAATTTGAAAAGAGCAAAGATGAACAATTTAGATGAAGAAACCTTGAAAGCTCTTTTATTAAAAGCCATTAGAAATGAGTGGATAGATATCCTTAACATGATGGGGAAGGGAGATATCTCTCAACTCCCATTAAATGATATAGGAGAATTATGTGTTCATCTCTCAAGAGGGAAATATAAAATAGGGAAAGGGCCAAGAGATCCTTCTCTTGTTAGAGTAAACAAATCTGCAACGAGATCTGTAAGTAGGGTAAAAATTAGTAATATTCTTGATGAATTTAAAACTGACATTCTAGGGAGCCTTAGTGAGCAACTAGACACCCTTAATATACAAAACAAATAGAAAATCGAGGTTGATGCTTTAGCCATTTTTTGTCAAAAATGCAGAAAGAAACATGCTCTAAGGGAATGCCCTTTAGATGCAAAAATTGTAGAAACTTGTATGATTTTCTTAGAAAGCCATGCGACCAAGGGTTGTCCTTCAATCCCAGGTCTTAAGGCTATTTTTCAAGAGGAAACAATCCCAAATTCTGCATAACCTCTTTGTTTTGTTGCTAGAAGACCTTGGCAGGGGCCACAAAATCAGGGATTTAACAATCAAATGTATTTTCATCCCCCACCAAACTGGAATTCTTGGCAGCAACCTTGGCCTCAACCTCAATCTCAATCTCAACCGTGGGTACAAGGAGTACAAAATCCTTATGGGAGATTTTCTCAATATTACCAATATCCTCCATCATATCATAATTATCCTCCCCCACACATTCAGCAACAAAATCAGCAGCCACAACTTCATAATCAAAACCCTTAACTTCCATTGCCATTTCGACAACAACCTCCACAACAAAACCAAAGTCCTCAACTCTTACTGCCATTTCAGCAGAAACCAAATCAGCTACTTGCCCAACCATTACCAAACCCCAACAATAAAACCCTCAGAATGCTTACATGGTAGAAGGACAACAATTTCCAACTTACATGATTACTCCTCTAGATCTTAATGATGTTCAACTAAGATCTGGAAGGATATTAGAAAAGGAAAGACCTTTTGTAGTTATTCAGGAACATGATAGTTCTGAGGAAGATTCTCTAAAGGTTAATAAAATTTTTTAGGGAACACCTCTCCAAAACCAAAACATTGAAAAAGAAAAATAAAAAGAATTAGTTGTTGAAAAATGTGCAACAAGAAATGTTAAATTTAGAATGTGCTAAAAATAACATGTCTAAAAATAGCAGTTTTGCCAGTGAGGTCATTGGCCACATTGGGTGAGAGGTGAAACTGCTAAAAATAGAAAGTTCTAAAAATAGCATTTCTGGGTCCCTTCCTATTTATAGCAATCCCTAGTCTATCTATAGGAGGTAAATTTAATTTTGGTCTTAACAACAGTTGGATTAATTAATTTGGCTGAGTTAATTAGTTAAGGAATTTCGAATTTGAAGTCTTTGTGAGCATGCACATGAGCTGTCCCACTGATTGAGGAATTTATCCTTAATTTCCTCCATTGATTGAGGGAATAAGTATGAGTTCTATAATGAGAGAATCAATTGACTTAGTTCTAACTAGTCAAGTACAGTTAGATTATTTTAGCAAGTTGTTAAAATAATAAAATATAGTTTGTTAATGCTTGCATGCATGTGACAGCTATTATTTTAGATAACTAAGGATTCACTCATGGATAACTGTTGCATGTCAGTTCTGTCAGAGACCCAATTGAGATCAGATGTGGGAAAATGTACTATCAGATGCTTGACTATTTCTAGTAAGTAGTTTTTGCATGATTGAGGAACTAGTGTCCTTAAGGATTGCATAGTTGGACCATAGGTTGACTTGGTATGTTTGGAATTAATTGCATATGCTTTTGCTATTATTTCCTAAGCAAACTGTGCAAGGAAATAGGGATTGGACCATAGGTAAAGCCTTTATATATAGGGCTTGGTTGGTTCATGAGACATATCTTCATATCTTCATAGTTCATTGAGAACTGAATAGCTTGAGAGCTAAGTCTTTATGTATGTTGTTGAGGATCTCCACTTGATTGATAATACAGTGTTGGGGTTTTATGCTGGTGCTTTCCCCAGTGATATATTCTGTATTATGTGTGATTGATTCCTTCTTATCAGTTATATGTGTTCATGCTTGATGTTGCTCATGGTTGATTAGCTTCCGTAAAGTTTATGGTAGATGTAGAACTAGTATTATGCTTTAGTACATTGCATATATCAGTTTGATATGTAGGTGAAATTTCTACATGATATCAGTGAGCTAGCTGATTTGTAGAGAAAATTCTACATGGTATCAGAGTACAGGTGATCAAGCAAGAACAATATACTAGCAGGAGAAATTCGAAGTTTATTATTCAAGATATAGATCTCAAGTTCTTATCACATCTATTTCATCGATGGTGTTCTATGGTTTGAGGCTTGAGTATGCCCTTGATGGCAGCTCAAACTATATAACTTGGAAGGATCGCATAAAGGCAGTTTTGGAAGATAATGGTCTTAAGGATTTCATTGATCAAGAAGTCCCTAATCCTACTGACAAGACTGAGCTGGTGGAATGGGGTAAGTGTGTGGCTAGAGCTAGGAGAATTCTCTTGGAGGGTGTTCGAGATCACACAATCTCAAGCCTCCATGGGAAGGAGTCTCTGTTTGCAATGTGGAAAACATTGAAAGATTTATATCAGAATAGAAGTGATTAGAGGAAGATGGCACTGAAGGACAAACTTCGAAAGATCAAGTGTGAAAGGGATGAGATGATCTCTATGTATCTGACCAAGCTCATCACATGTAGGGATGAGCTTGCAAGTGTAGGCGTTGTGACATCGGATGAGGATATGGTGAGTCTAGCACTCCTTGGCCTTCCTAAGAGCTAGCATAGCTACTAGGAATTGGTGAATGGAAGGGAGAAACTGCCAGATTGGGAATGACTATGGTTGGATTTGATGCAGGAGGAGATCAGACGAAGCACTAGAGACAGTTCTTCATCCATGCATGATGAGGAGCACTGTGCCTTAGCGAGTAAGGCAAAGAAGGGGAAGGAGAAGGTTTCTCTTTCTGAATCCAGTTCTTCCAATGATGGGAAGAAGGTTGACAAATAAAAAGTGCGATGCTTTCGTTGTCATGAGGTGGGCCATTATGCTGCAGATTGTCCATGGAGGAAATACAAGAAGGGATTCAGGGAAGGATCTGAAGGTGAGGCTCTTGCTTCACAGTTTGAGTTGGATTTCACACTCTTCGCATGCACGGTTTCATCCATGGTGGGAAATGGTTGGTTTCTTGATAGTGGAGCTTCTTTCCACATGAACGGCGACAAGAGTTTGTTTAGTACTTTGGAGGAGTAAGATCTCCAAATACTCATAGCGATGGGTAATGATGAGAAGTATAGTGTCTCAGGTGTAGGCACGATTATTTTTCAGAGGGAGCATGGATCTCGCCTTACCTTGATCGATGTCAAGTATGTACTAGGACTGAAGAGAAACTTGGTGTCGATCGCGATGCTGGAAGAAAGAGGCTATGATGTAGTCTTCAGTAAGGGAAAGGTTTTCCTTAGACACATCATCACTAGACAGGTGAAGTAGATTGGTTCATGGGTCAAGAACCTATATGCTCTTGAGGTTCAATATGCATGCAAAGCCTTGAGTAGTAAGGCAACTGATGGAGATTTGGTGGTTGAGAGGGAGGGTATATTACCTCTCAACATGCAGAGCCAAAAGAAGTCTCAAACGATTGTGGAGGAGCCACGATTGGTGCAACAATTTCAGGAAGCTGTGGAGTAACCACAACAGGGGAAGTTGAGTGGAGATCGAGTAGAGACTTCTATTTATGCAGAGACCTCCAGTAGGGGGAAACTTCAAGCCAGGTGGGCTGAGGGATCAAATGTAGCCATACCTTTAGGTAGGAGGTGGGGCGATATAGAGTGATCATCCCAAGGAGGAGGGGCAGGATCCTCGAGGTACCCAAACTCTTGGATGAGACCTTGCTACAAGAGCCCCGATGTGGAGTAGCAGGAATTGACTGAGTGGGTAGAGACAGATGTAGATGGAGCGACAGAGAGAGCGACAGTGCAAGGAATCCTAGGACAACACATAGCTAGCAGGCTGCAGCAATGCGAGAGGCACAAGTGTTTTGCACAGTGCTCAGTGGTACAGAGAGGTGTGCAATGGTGCGAGATGCATGGAGATGTTGCAGTAGTGCAGATGTCAAAGAGGGAGCACTTATCAGCAGTAGGTAGAGCTTCAGCATCAGAGTATGTTCCTAGCCCAACAAAGTGGTCAGTTGGGAGTTTTTTTGTTCTAAGTGTTGTTGAGCAAGTGGATCGGATAGATATGTTGCATGCAGAACATTCCAGAGTTATAGGATCAGGTTCAAGACGAAGCCTTTCTTGTTGAGAGGGAGTGTTGAAAAATGTGCAACAATAAATGTTAAATTTAGAATGTGCTAAAAATAGCATGTCTAAAAATAGTAGTTTGGCCAGTGAGGTCATTGGCCACATTGGGTGAGAGGTGAAATTGGTAAAAATAGAAAGTTCTAAAAATAACATTTCTGGGTCCCTTCCTATTTATAGCAGTACCTAGTCTATATATAGGAAGTAAAATTAATTTTGGTCTTAACATCAGTTGAATTAATTAATTTAGTTGAGTTAATTAGTTAAGGAAATTTGAATTTGAAGTCTTTGTGAGTATGCACATGAGTTGTCCCACTGATTTAGGAATTTATCCTTAATTTCCTCCACCAGTTGAGGGAATAAGTATGAGTTCTATAATGAGAGAATCAGTTGACTTAGTTTTAACTAGTCAAGTACAATTAGATTATTTTAACAAGTTGTTAAAATAATAAAATATAGTTTGTTAATGCTTGCATGCATGTGACAACTATTTTCTTAGATAACTGAGGATTCACCCATGGATAACTGTTGCATGTCAGTTCTGTCAGAGACCTAGTTGAGATCAGATGTGGGACAATGTACTATCAGATGCTTGACTATTTCTAGTAAGTAGTTTTTGCATGATTGAGGAACTAGTGTCCTCAAGGATTGCGTAGTTGGACCATAGGTTGACTTGGTATGTTTGGAATTAATTGCATATGCTTTTGCTATTATTTCCTAAGCAAACTGCACAAGGAAATAGGGATTGGACCATAGGTAAAGCCTTTATATATAGGGCTTGGTTGGTTCATGAGACATATCTTCATATCTTCATATTTCATTGAGAACTGAACAACTTGAGAGCTAATTCTTTTTGTATGGTGTTGAGGATCTCCACTTGATTGATAATACAGTTTTGGGGTTTTATGTTGGTGCTTTCCCCAATGATATATTCTGTGTTATGTGTGATTGATTCCTACTGTTCATGCTTGAATGTTGCTCATGGTTGATTAGCTTCCGCAAAGTTTATGGTAGATGTAGATCTAGTATTATGCTTTAGTACATTGCATATATCAGTTTGATCTGCAGGCGAAATTTCTACATGATATCAGTGAGCTAGCTGATTTGTAGAGAAAATTCTACATCAGTAAACACAACTCCTATCATTGAGCAACCAACATCTACTTCTACACCTCCTTTTCTTGAAAGACTACAAATTGATAGAGGGGTAGAAAAACAGATCTTGTTGCCCAACTATGATTTTCTAGATGAATTGAAGAATGTTTGTATCAAAATTCCTTTTCTACAAGCCATTAGAGAAATTCCAATTCTAGCCAAAACAATAAAGGAGTTAAGCATAAAAAACCACGAAGAAAAGCAAAAGAAACAAAAAGAATTCACCTAGTAGGAAAAATAACAGACATAATGATGGGAAAAATTACCATACAAAAATATGTGGATTCAAGAAGTCCAATTATGAAAACACATATCAATGGAGTTGAAATTCCAAATACATTGATTGACTTAGGGGCAAAAATAAACATCATGAGCAAACAAACTATGGAGTAGCTCAAGCTTCCTGATATTCTCTACACACCTACCTTACTGCAACTAGCAAATAGATCAATAATCAAACCATATGGTGTGCTAGAAGATATTTCAGTATGCTTGGATTCTTGGGAATATCCTGTTGATTTCATGATCTTAACTCCCAAGAACAATCTAGGAGGACATCCACTTATATTAGGAAGACCTTGGCTGACCACAGCTGATGCTTTTATTAGCTATAGATCTGGTGACATGTATATTTCTAATGGTAATTCAACAAAGAAATTTCCTCTATATCCTCCAGCAAAAGCAATCACAGAAACAGATAACAAAAAATGGATTGATGATGAAGATGATATTCAACCTCTCTTTACTATTTCAGAAATTAGTGACGATAGTCAAATTTTAAACACAATGGAAAATTTTGAATCATGTTCAAAATATGACCATGAGAAATTTCAAGAAAAATCTAATGTTGAATATTTTTCATCTAGGTAGATGTCTCTCTATTCTATGGAAGAATTTGGTAGCTCTATAAGTGAAATTTTTCCAGCTAGGACATTGAACATAAACAAAAACTTGGAGAAACTACAACAAGAAGAGCTAATCAAAACATTACAAAAAATTCTGTTGCATTTGCATGGGAGTACACTGACATGAAAGGCATTGATCCTAAGAATTGTATCCATCACATCTATATTAAGGAAAATTGTAAACCTATCAGACAACCTCAGAGAAGGATGAATCCAAATCTTAGAGAGATTGTGAAAGAAGAGCTCCAAAAATTACTGAATGTAAACTTCATTTACCCAATTGCAGATAGCCAATGGGTTTCTCCTTTGGTAATCGTGCCTAAAAAGAATGGTAAATGGAGGGTGTACCAAGAATTGAATAAAGCAACCCTTAAATATCATTTTCCTTTGCCTTTTATAGATCAAGTGTTAGATACATTAGCAGGTAAGAAGTATTTCTCATTCTTTGATGGTTTTAATGGCTATAATCAAATTGAGGTAGCACCTGGAGATCAGGATAAGACCACATTTACTTGTCCATGGGGAACTTATTCCTACTGAGTACTTCTTTTTGGGTTATGTAATTCACCTGCAACATTCCAAAGAGCAGTTCTAGGAATTTTTTCTGATCTGATACATGATTGTGAAGAGGTATATATGGATGATTTTACAGTTTATGGAAACACATTTGAAGAAGCTTTGGAAAATTTGGAAAAAGTTCTTAAAAGATGTAAGGAAACAAGCCTTTGACTAAGCCATGAAAAATGTTTTATGATGTTACAGAAGATATTTTTTTAGGACATCACATTTTAGGAGATGGGATTAAATTTGACAAATCTAAAGTTGAAGTCATCTCTAAATTATCAATTCCAAATTGCCAAAAGGATGCTAGAAGTTTTCTAGGATTTACATGATACTATAGGAGGTTTATAGAAAATTGCACTAAAATAGCATCCCCACTCTTCAAATTGCTTACCAAGGATTGTGAATTCAATTGGAATTCTGATTGCCAATCGGCATTTGAAACCTTAAAAACAAAAATTTATGAAGCACCCATTTTAAGAGGTCCAAATTGGAAACTCCCTTTCCATATTTCAACATATGCTTCAGATACAGCTCTGGAAGCTGTATTGGGACAAAAAGATTTGATTCCTTATGCCATTTACTATACAAGTAAGAATTTGACTCCCACTGAGTTGAATTATACTGTGACTGAAAATGAATTTTAGCTGTTGTTCATGCAATTAACAAGTTCAGACACTATATAATAGGCTATGAAACCTTTGTTCATACAGATCACTCTGCAATTATATATTTGATGAATAAACCTATTACTAATGGCAAAGTTACAAGATGGCTTTTACTTTTGCAAGAATTCAACATTATTGTGCTAGATAGACCTGGAAAACAAAACACAGTTACTGATTTCTTGTCTAGGATTCAGAATATCAAAGAAGATTCTCCGGTTGAAGATAAGTTTCCTGATGAATATCCTTTTGCAGTAACTACTCAAACTCCTTGGTTTGCAGATATTGTTAACTACTCGGCCACATGAAAGTTACCTTCACATTTGTTTCCTAGAGAGAAAATAAAAATTATTCAGGAAAGTGCAAGATATTCATGGATCACTAACGAATTATATAAAACAGGGCCAGATCTTATGATCAGAAGGTGTGTCAGGGAAGATGAAATGCCTGAGATTCTTAAGGCATGTCATGATGAGCCGTGTGGTGGACACTTTGCTGACAAGAGGATAGCCTATAAAATCCTATCTTTAGTATATTATTGGCCATCCATCTTCAAAGATGCTAAAGAATATGCCAGGAGATGTGACAGCTGCCAAAGGGTAGGGAAACCTGCTCCCTCAAATGAATTGCCATTACAAACTCAGGTACTCATTGAACCTTTTGAAAAGTGGTCCTTAGATTTTATTGGACCAATTAATCCTCCATCTAAGCAGAAAAAGTGTATATTGTTATGCACTGATTATGTCACTAAATGGGTAGAAGCCAAAGAATTACCTTTTACCAATGAAAAATATATAGTTAATTTTGTTTTTGAGGACATCTTTACTCATTTTGGTGTTCCAAGAGAAATTGTGACAGATCAGGGATCTCAATTCACATCTAACATGGTGGAAGGGCTTGTGGAAGAATACAAGATCAAGCATAGGAAATCTACTCCCTATCATCCACAAGCAAATGGTCAAGTGGAATCTACAAATAAAGTGATTGAAGGAATCCTCACTAAGACTGTGCATCTACATAGAAGAGATTGGGTAGAAAGGCTTCCTGAAGCCTTATGGGCCTATAGAACTACATGGAGGAACACAATGAGACATACACCTTATGAACTTATTTATGGGAAACATGTCTTTTTCCCTATAGAGTTCTAAACCAAAACTTTCAAGATGGCAGTCCAACTGGGACTAGATTTATCAGAGGCACAAAAGCATAGGCTAGAGTAATTAAATGAACTTGATGAAATCAGGCAAGAAGCAGTTCAAAGGACTGGTATAGTCCAACAACAGAGGGCTAAATGGCATGAAAAATATATCAAGGGCAAGAGGTTTCAAGTGGGAGATTGGGTGCTATTGTTTGATTCAAAGTTTAAAGATTTTCAAGGGAGTTTGAAAAAGCCTTTATTAATGGAGCAGTGAGGATCAAAACAACAGATGAAAGTAAAACTCTTCTTCTTATGAATGGTCATAGATTAAAGATATATCAGAAACCCATTTCAAAAGAGGAGTTTATTAATATTTTCCAAGACAATTATGAAATGAAGCTAGTGAAGAAGAATTCTTCTTCTCCACTAACTTAG
Organism: Pinus tabuliformis; assembly: GCA_031772625.1. Classification (NCBI taxonomy): domain Eukaryota; kingdom Viridiplantae; phylum Streptophyta; class Pinopsida; order Pinales; family Pinaceae; genus Pinus; species Pinus tabuliformis. The sequence continues at coordinate 981,301,478 of CM062818.1, read as the reverse complement.
TCTTTATTTTTCCTATATATATATATATATATATATATATATATATATATATATATATATATATATATATATATATATATATATATATATATATATCTATCTATCTATCTATATATATATATATAGATTGTATAAGGTTGAAAACAAATCATTGATTGGCATACTTATACAAAAAATACAAGGTGAAAACCAGAGGATTCTGACACCCTATATTTTCCATTTTCTTTCTGTAATAAGTAGTGACAAAATGCCACAATCACTTTGTAGTTTAGATTCTGCAAAATTCATCATCTCATCTCACCTCACTCTATTTTATTTTTACAGTTTCACTTCATCCCATTGTCATATTTCATCAATAATTTTTTCTTTCTAGTTTTCATTCCATCTCCATTTCATTTATCATCTTACATAGCCATTTCCATTTCATTCATGATCCATAAGCTATATTTTCACTTTTTGTTTCACATTCTGTAGCTGATTCTATTCTGCAACCAATCTGATTCTATAGCTACAATTTGTTTATTCAATTCAAGCACAAGTGTACAATTCATAATAAAATCATGCATGCAGGGAATTGAAGAAAAATCAATTTTTGAAGACCAATCTTGCTCAGGGTACCTGTGGAACAACATCATTAGCAGACGAAAGGTAAAGGTTCCAAAGGTAAATGCAAAAATTTATTTCAAAAAGAAATTTGAAAACATAAGTTTGTATAGTATGTATAATCACATGTCTTCTTAATCAACCATCATTTGATTTGACCACCACGATGTCTCCACCATGTCTTCCATCTTTAAAGACAAATGGTCTCAATGATTCTTTCATAACAAATCCCCGCTTCAAACTCCATAGCCTGTACTCAAATGGTCCTCCACAACTACACCTATTAACGACCAAGATAACGATGTGACCTACCTATCTACGACTCTCTAAACCCTTACTGTCTATTTATTACATGCCAACTCTCAAGTTTTTCTCTCATATTCACGCATCCATTTCATACACACAGTCTTTCCATTTTCTATATACATAGCCATTCCATTTCCTAAATAGCACTCATTTTATAGACAGTGAGAGTAATTTGGAGGTTAGTAAATTTTACAAAATAGAGACCATGGGACTTATCATTAGGATAGAGCCCGTAGGGGTAAAGTATATGGAGGGGTATACACAACTTAAAGAGATGCTACAGAAGGCTATATGGTTAAATTTTATTGAGAAATTAGATGATTACCACAAGGAAATTACCAAGTCTTTTGCAAGGTCATTTGATGGCAAAAAAGTGGAGATAGGAGATATTAAATTTGCAGTCACAGAATCATTCATAGCAAAAGCAAAAGAGCTACTGAGACAAGGAGAAAGATGGTTTAAAACCAAGGAATTTCATGATGAATCTTGGAAGGTGATCCTTATAAACCCACTTATGGATGTTACAATATTTAGAAAGGGAATTCCTATTTCAACACTCAAGAACAAATGGAGTAATATGTTGTCAATATTGCAAAAATTCATTACATGTGAAGGAAGATTTGGGTCTATGTATGTTTACCTATACGCTTATTAATGATTCTTTTAGAAACTGGAACCATCAACCTTCCCTTATTCCTTTTAAATAGTCTGAGAAGGATGGCTACAAATGTCCAAAAGAAAATTGAATCCATAGAAACAACTATGTATCATCATGGATTAGTGAAAATACTAGTTGAATTCCATTTGAGAAGTATAGGGGATAAATGGGAAATTTTCTTGGTAAGAAATTTTTTCCAGGATGCTCTAGAATCACCTGAGGAGAGTCATGGTAAGAAAAGTAGGAGGAGAAAGATCAGCATTAATATTCAAACCTCCTCACAAAAGAGTGATGCAGAGACAACTTCTAAACCAGAGGATAGGAAGAAGAAAGGAAAAATGAAAGAGAGAGTTGAAGAAATCGCTGAATACATTCCTGAACCTTCATCACCACAAGAAGATGAACAATTACTCTCTGAAAGATTGACCAAGATTAAGAAGCAAATTAATAAAAATAAGGAGATAGGAAAGAGGAATAAGGACACAAGAGAAGAAACCATAAGCTTCCAAAACCTGAGAAGGAGCTCTAAACTCCGAGGTAAGGCGAGGAAGGTAACATCAAAAGAATCCAAATTCATAAACTTAGAGGAAGAAACCCCAATTTAGTCTCCTGACAATATTCCATCTGAACACAATCCACAAAACTCCCCTCCACAGAATTTTGGAGGCAACCCAAGCACAACTTCTCCTGGCATAGATCTAGTACAAAAGCAAATCTATGAATACATAGAGTCATTAGAGAAAAGGAATACCTTAATGGATCCATGATCCTCAACCAATCTAGAGCAGCCTGTCAATCCAAAAGAACCTCTAACCAGCTCTCTCAAACAAGAAATCTTTGAGTTAGAGATTTTGAATAGGCACATTCAAAAAGAAAATGAATCCTTGAGGGAACAGAACAAGCTGGATAGAGCCATTCATGACAACACAATGCTACACCTGGGATTATGGTACAAGAAAAACAGGAAACTGAAGAGGAAAAATAGGAAGTTGAGCAGAACACATATCAACCTCAAATACAAACTTCTTATGAAGAACCCCAAGATGGCAGTTAGTGCAAAGAGAAGTAAGAAAAGGAAGTTGGATGTGCTGGTAGAAGTATCAGAACAGATGCAATAGGAGAAAGAAGTTCACATTTTTTAAGATTGCATGAGGACATGCAATGATTTTGGAGTGGGGGTATGTTGAGCCTCAAAATTACTCTTTCCATGGCAACTCTTCTCATTCATTTTCTTTGTTTTTCCATAAGAAAGATGCATTCTCATCACCAATGACCGGTATATATTGTCTTGAGGAGGATATTTAGTAATTTACATGTTATGCTTGTATGTTTTGCTGTTTGAATAAATTTTTGTATATTAGCTACGGAACGAAACCTATTCTATAGCTAATCAGCTATTCCGCAACTACCTTCATGCTCTAATAGGTTTCAGGTGTCAGAAGGAGAAACTAGCTACATGGGCAACTTGGAAAGCATCGTGACATGGACCTTGTCCTATTCAATTAGCCTAGGTCAACAAAGAAGATGGAATAAGACTATAGTCAATGGATAAGTCAAACACAGAGACCGAAGGTAACAAGACTTTGTTTCGTGGTTAGTTAACAAATTTCACAGTGATGGGAAGCGTTATTCGGAACAACAACCTATACCTAAGGACTCCAACAACCACTTGTACAACCGAATCCAATGGCTACCATGTATTGGATTTATGTCTCTAGCAGCCGAGCAAGAAATTCCACATATCTGTCTTCTACGTGTTTAACTATAGCATGTTTTTCTCCACAAACAATTATAAGGTTTTTCTTACAAATACCTGTGTAAAGGACCGTAGAAACAATGGTAATAGCGATAGTTTTATTGTGAAATTGAAGTTCTAAACTTTGTAATTTCTGGACATTTTGTGTCCATGTTTTTAATATGAAGACCGCATGTTTTATGAAAATATGAAGGATTTTCCTTGGAGTTGATTGAGCAAGTGTAGCCTAATCAGTTGCAGAGGGCCCTTGCACTGAAGAAGGTTTCATTTCATTTTACTTTTCTTCTTCTTGTTAACTGTAAATTCATCAGTTTCTTCCACAGTGTTTATAATCATTTTCTTAATAACAATGTTTACAATGTAATTTCCATCATTTTCTTGTTCATAATTTTGAGTAGCTTCCATTTTCTTGATCTCTTTTTAGTTTTTATTAGTAGTTTAGAAGATGAAACTCAGTAATGTAATCTAGTTTACTTTATTCACTGTTTTGCTAGTTTAAATTCTCAATTAGACTGATCAGTGCCATTTACTGTCTTTGCCATTTTATTTTTAGTTTACTAACTCATGGTGTTAATGAATTTTTATGAAAATCCCTTGAAGTTGATAATTCATCCTTAACTAAGTGGTTGAAAATTTCATTTATGCAATGAGTTATTACTGCATCTCTGTATTTGTTTTCTCAAATTAATGAAGTACATAATTTCTCAAATGTCATCCCAAGGAGACTTTCTCCCAAAATTGAGAGGCAGAGTAACTAAGTATTTCATTTAGTTTTATTTCTGTAATTAGTTAGAGATCAGTTGTAAATTTCATTTTTAGTTTTAATTCATGGTTTGGAAATAATGGTAAAACAGAGATAGAAACTTTGTTTTCATTTCTTGCTTAAGATTTGCTTCCAAGTCTTTCTTAGCTCTGTTTTCACTTCTTTCTTAAGCTCTATTTTCATTTTTATATTTTGAGCAGTCTTTACGAAAGTTAGATTTAAGTTTTTGATAATTATATTGTAAATGATTAGGAATTAAAAGACCAAAGACCCCCCAAAAACAACATAAAACACAAAAACAATGAAGTAAGAAGGGTTATCTAGCACAAACAGTGCACTACACTTCATCAGTTTATGATACCCGGATTGATAATTTATGTAGAGAAATTTAGGACACTAAATTGACCAAACACCTTCTCCCTAGAGTACCATTTATCATTTCCTTCAAGTTGTCCTTTCAAATCAATATTCCAAAGGTCATGTTGCCCCATCTTGTAATTTTGGACCTCTTCTATAAAACTATATCCTTTGTAAACTCTACTTGGGAATCTGGAGTTGATTCCTCTATGGAGGGTAGGACCTACTCCTCTTCTTGATCCAACATGGAAGGCTCATGGGGATTAAGATTATTTACACTTGTTATTGAGTAAATGCACATACTTGGGGGTATAATGAGTCTGTAACCATTATCTCTAGCCTTTTCCAATATCTCAGAAGGACCATATCGCAAAGCCTTGATTTTTCTACCAGGAACCTATAGCCTCTCCTTGTTCAATTATAACCATACTTTGTATCCCACTCTAAATGTCCTCACTATCCTGTGTTGATCATGTCTGGCCTTGTATGTTTCCTCTGACTTCTTCAATGTCTCCTATTAATTGTAAATGGATCATTTGATTATATAAACCATTTTTTCTACTCTTAAAACGTCCTCTGTGAGATCCTCCCTCACTCCACCTTATTTCCCATATACAACATCCAAAGGTGAAGGTAGAAAATATCAAAAACAAGTTTCAAGTGGGGACTTACTAGTTGAAGTGGTATGTTCTATTATAAGAGTGCTATTTATATACCAAATCTTTATCCTAGGTATTTGGATGTTTTTTATTGTAACCCCTCAGACTTTGCACCAAAGTCCTTTTAACTACTTCTATTTTCCCATTTATCTGCAGATAGAATGTTGTAGATTTTTTTTTCTTTATGTCCATCTTCACCCATAATTTAGTCCAAAATGCACTAAGAAATATAACATCCCTATCTAAAATCATTCTACTTGGTATCTAAAGTGCACCCATACTTATTCAAGGAAAAGGTTTACTACTTATTTCCCTTTCATGGTGTTTTTTAGGGAATGAGAATGCACATCTTGTTTAACCTATAAAATACCATAAACAATTAGCGATATCCCTTCCTAATGGTTGGTAAACTTTCCAAAATGTCCATGGAAATGATTTCCCAAGGAAAAATAGGTATAGGTAAGGACAGTATAAAACTTGTCTCTTGTCACTAAGCTTACTGGTACAACAAAGCACACATCCTCTAATGAACCTTGCTACATATTCTTGCATTCTAGGTTATTATACATACCTTTATAAGTTGGTTCCTATCTACCCTACGCAAAAATGCCTTGCAACCTTGGAGATGTGAAGCTATCTGATTAGTTATAGTCATTGATGTTTAGGAACACAAAGCTTTTCCAACCTATATAGTAACCCATTATGGAGATGATATTCAATTGTGCTATCTCCATCATCTGCATGACTCTAGATATATTATTGTTGAAACACCTCCTTGAAGTCTTGAACCTTTGTATATGCTTCTGTTATAGACATTTTTGTGCCTTACAGCATTGAGCATGAAATGTCCATAATCTAAGGGATCCAAAGTCCCTAAAACATGTTGTTCCTACCCCTAGAGGAACAAGGCTAACAAACCACAACAATTCACAGAAGCTCTCCACCAGAAACTGCTCAGAAACAAGTCAATTCAGGATCATTTCAGTGGCTACACTAGCTGTTTGCGCTGAATGTCAAAGCCAACACTGGCTACCTGTGTTGAATTTCAACTGGAACACTGGCTACCTGCGCTGAACGAGAGTGGACAAGTGGCAGGCTCATTTCTCAAGGTGTCAAAACCCAGGAAGCTTCCAAAATGGCACTTGCCTCAGGGAATTCGACTGGTGATGAGTAAGAGGTTCCAAATCTCCAAGTGGAAGCAAGAACCTCCAAGTGGACTCAAGAACTGACAGAGGGAGAGGACACTAGTCAGATCTCAAGCTGACTCATCCTCTCTCCAAACATCTATATATGGATCTCTCCTCCATGAGATCTAGGGGCTGGAATTTTGTTATTGCAAAGAATTGCTGTTGGTTTGAGACTGGAACCATTGGGTGCTTAATGCTTTGAAGGGGGAAAAGAGAGGAATTCCATTTGCTGGGAAGGAGATGCTGGATTGGAGCCCTCTGGGTTGTATCTCTTCCTGAACCTTGTTATTCATCAATAAAGCTATCTTGGTTTCTCCTATATGCTGATGTATTTTGATGTATGAATGTATTAGTGTATTTGGTTTATTTCTAATCCTAAACTAGTTATGAATGTGAATATCTGTCTTTGTGTAGTGTTCTTCTCTTGTCGCAAGTAGCTGTTCTCTTGTGATCTTGCAGGAAGTTGAAGCTGGATAAGCAAGAAGGCAAGTAGCTGTGAACACCCAAAGAGAAGAGAGACCGGATTGAGGGACGAACGGAAGACACCGGTAAGTCTATTGATCTCTCTTCCTTCACATTTCATAAAGGAAGAAACCAGCATAGCTGTACTCGTTTGTTGCTAAGGCACTGTCACACCTTAGGTGGATAGGATCGTCCTGCATAGGCATTTTTCCCCACAACAAATTGGCGACTCCGCTGGGGAGATCTGTTAAGTCATTTTATTTGTGTTTCTATCATTGTTTCTTTCATAGACTTGACAGTAACAATCGAACTGCATCTCTCCCGGATGCAAAGTAGACAGTTGCTGCTTTGATCCAATTGCTGGACTTGTCTATAATCTGAACAATGGACTCACAAATGATTTGATGATCCTTGTGATAGATCTTAGTAGCCCTTCAAAGCATCCCTTTGATTACACCTTGCTTGTTGCTTTTATTTGGCCTAAAACAGTGAATTAAATAGCAATCTGTGACCCAGAACCTGAGGGAAACGAGAGTTTCTCCTTCAGCGCAGACCCAGTGAAGGGATTCTGCATTTCAACGCAGTTTCCGTGAAGGCTACCTGCGCTGAATGTCAAAACCCCTGTGTTGAGGTTGCGCTGAACCAGTTTGCCCTTGTGCAGCTGGGGTTCTCTGCTCTGTTTTGCCTTGTTTTGATCTCTGATTTTTGCAGCCTGTAACCAACATAGGTACCAGTCTGATAACTCCTTTTCTCTGCTTAAATTCCGCCTCCTTTTGTACAAAAAGACTGTGAGTGTTTTTAAGTGTTTGTGGCGTCATTTACAGTTTTCCTTTACATGAGTGAAATAGTCATCCTGTAGCCCTTGATTCAGATTTGTTGATTGTGATCTTAGAAGAGAGTTCATTGGCTGTTTGCAGATTGATTATACATTTACTCTTGCTTATTGGTTTGAATTTGTCTCTTTTAAGTGTCGAAACAAGTCTTTATTTCGAAAATCGTTAAGTGTTGTAATCTCTTCTATCTTCTCTGATTTCGAAAAAGTAAACTTGTTTGTATTGATCATTTAAAAGCAAATTCGAAGTTGTACAAAAAGCTTTCTTTGTAGGCATCAATACTAAGAAAGCGGAAAACAAACACCTGCATTGTGCATTTGCATTTGATAGTTTGCATGTTGGATTTAGGAAAAGTGCATTAGAGTGTGCTGATTGCTCTTTGAGAAAAGATGGTGTATTTCTTTTCCCTTAGTAGCTAGGATTTTCAAAGTTGAAAAGATATAAAGCTTGCTTATCATCTTTAGACTGCATTTAGGAATTTGTATCATACATCTCGTGGTGAACCTTGAAAGGCAAACTGTAAAAAGATCAACCTAAAATAAATTGAATGAACTTAACAACGCTTCGCAACATAATGCACAACATAGAGGTCTAGGCTAGAGACGTGTTCCGGCGTCGTTAAGCCTAGTGACTGTCGATCTCGTGGATGGTGGGTGATTCCTCCTGAGGGACGATAACGCCAGTACAGATTGTGCTCCCACGTACCGTCGCGTATATATTGGGAGACCCCTATAGGCATAAAACCTTTATCCTTACGAAGCCGTGTCGGCCGCCCTACTGATCGCAATGCACTGAACACAGCATTCAGGAAGATCGACCGCCCGTACCCTAAAAAGTATTCTGCGGTTTTGCGAAAAGTTTGGCACACCCTCTGCCTAGAACTCCAGAGCAGTTCCTTTTGGCCTTTTTCAGACTCTATAACAGAAAAAGTCCATCCGAGCATTTGTCACTTCGGGCTCGTTAAAACATCGAAGGAGACTAGAGTCATCTTTAGCTTTTTCTCGACTCTTTAAAAGTGAAAAAGAAAGTTGTGTCTAAAGCGTCGTTAAAATTTATTTTAAATGAAACAATCACCCTTTATTCCTGCGTTGATCTTTAGGTTGAAAAAATGGAGCACACCAACCAAGGAATTCCCCTTGGTGGAAATCCTAGTCCCTTCTCCTCTTGGGGAGATGTTGGTGTGCCCCACATGGCCACATTGTCGCTTCCAGGACTGACAATTGGCCTGCCAGTCTGGCTCTTTTCAACCAATGTCGTTCAAAACACCACCATTCCTGAACAGTCAAGTCAACAGTTAGACCAGATCAGAATTGCCCACCAGCCTTCTACTTCATCTTCCTCTCCTCCTTCCTCTTCGCTTGACGGAACTGGTAAAACAAAAAACCAAGTTCCAAAGGAGAAGAAGGAAAAGAAGAAGAAAGAAAAGAAGAAGAAGGAGCCAAAGGCGACTGGGGGCAAACAAGTGTCGTCTGACAAAAATCCACACACAGCACTGACCAGGCCTAAATCGCCATGTGTCATATGCAAGGGAGACCATTTCCACAGAGATTGTCTCTGTATCCCTCGAATACTAAGGGACTGGTCTCCCCGTTTGCACAATTCGGTAGCATCAACCTCTGATAGCCATGTTGACTGCTCACCGTCGACTAGTGAAAGTGAAGCCCCAGGACAGAGAGGGAAATCTAGATTTCCCTGCAAACTGTGTGAAGGCGATCACGCCATCCACCGTTGTCCCTTCTTAGATAAGGCTAAAAGAGTTCTGGAAGATCGCCCGATTTTACGAGCGCAACTTCCTCCTGGATATCAAAAACTCCTGCCAAGTCCTTCACTAGTTGAGAACCCGGCTGGCCCGCCCAGGTGGTCAACCGAAGCACCTATCATTGAAGATGAACCGTCTGGATCCATGCCTGATGAAAGTCAAAAGGTTGATACGGCAGTTGACCCGGTTTTGCCTTCAGAGGCTCTATCTTCGAATGATACCATCACAGAGGAGAATAAAGACGACACCGTCCAAATTCTCTTCATCAACACTGACTCCGATGAACAAGGGGGCAATGCCCCCATCCCTTTATCGCAGGAAGGAAGTTCGTCAGAGCGATATTCGGCCGTCTATTCGGTCCCACCACCAAGCAACCTGGTTGTGTCCTTTGACTGGAACCAACTAGGCAGACCCCGGTTGCCAGCAAGCATACCATTCAGAATTATCGTTCAAATATACAGAATGGTAATGGCTGGCACTATCATTGATGAAGGGGCATCTGTGAGTATCCTTTCCTCTATTGCTTGGAAAGCGCTTGGTTCGCCAGCGCTTTTTCCTGAAATGAGAAATCTATCAGGCTTTGATAAAGGAACCAGTCGACCTTTAGGGATCCTCCCTAATGTGCCCATAACATTGAAAGGGAAGACCGTTCAAATGAACGTGATGGTCGTTCAAGGACCCTTGGATTATAACCTACTCCTTGGACGAGACTATATATATTGCAGGGGAGCTATAGTCTCCTCACTCTTTAGAGTAATGTGTTTTCCGCATGAAGGAAGAGTGGTCAAGCTCGTGGACCAACTTTCATTTCCCGGATCACACGTCGCAAATAGTCATATACCATCCCTAAATGGTCTATTCACGCAAGAAGTGTCTCAACCCACGGTCCGTCCTCCTGATGAGCGCGAGTAATCCGAGAGGATATGACTGGAACCCAGGGGGCATGCGTCCTGGTCTGCTTCGGCAGGAAAACTTTGGATATAGGGTAGGTTTCCGCGGGAGAATATGACTAGTCCGTACCCCGTCCGTGGTTGGAAGAGGGGTTGTTCTGGAATAAGATTCTCTTGTCAAAGTTACGTGAGAGGGCGGGTCTCGTCACTCACCTTTGTCTATTTCGGTAGTCATTTCCGAGGAAGTGTTTCGTTTGAAAGATTAACAAGACAATCTTTGGGTAGCCTGAAAGAGGTAGGCCTTTCCTGCTTAAACAAATGTTTTGGCGGACGAAGTAAGGGTAACCTTGAAATCGTACTTTATACCTGGGGGCATGCAAACCTTTTGGAGTGCAAGCAAAGAGCGGTTATTTACCTGTTTTTTGGGTTAGCCGTTTCCTAACTTGCATAAAGAAAGGATGCGGAGCAAAGCTTAGTGAGATGAAGCTCCATAAAAAATAGAATCTTGATGAGACACTCTTATCATATGACTGGTATATCGAGCAGTTTTAGCACAAAGTTCATGCTCGTTAAAAAATAAACGCAAGATCCGAGCAGTTTTAGCACATAGTTCATGCTCGTTAAAAAATAAACATAAGACCGAGCAAATGTTTCCACCTGCGTTTAAGCTCGTTAAAAAATGAACTATCTTGGTAAATAACCATTGTGAATGTAATATCATCAGCCATTAAAGCCTTGGTCATGTTTGCACCGTCACCTCCACTTTTCATTTGGCCGATCGTTCACCTCCATATGATTGTTTACCCATTTTGAGGAACAACTGCGAAGAGTGATTTCACCTAGCCATCCTTGTGACACTGCCGTGATTGGAAAATTCCAACCTGTACCTGGAATCAACTGCTAACCCTGTTCATCACTCGTTCCTCAAAATACGAGTCTTCTTTAAGCTCTTTTCATCTGACTCGTAAAATATGAAAAGATTTCCAAGTCCTTGGCCTTCCAGCTCGTTAAAGGGACAGGAAGAGCTATCCCTCCTCTAGATTTTAATATTTTTGGACCTGAGGGATTATTGCACAAAAAGATCGAGCGCTTGTTTTATTCGGCTCGTTAAAACTATCGAAAACTCATCCCTTCTGTATTGTTTTATACTTTTTCGGACTTAAGGGATTAGATGACGAAAAAGGACTTTTGGAGTTAACTTTATGTACCTTTTCAGACTCTCTAAAAATGAAAAGGACCGAGTTATCCTTGTCGTTAGACTCGTTAAAATCATTAAATAGCGACAAACTTGTCTTTAGACGAGAACGAGTTTCACTATCGCTAGGCTCGTTAAAACATAGCAATGGGCTTGCCCGAAGGGTAGATTATAGAACAAGCATATGTTATCCTCCTCAAGCTTGACAAAAATAAAGAGGTACTGGTCAGCAATGACTGGGGAAAAATTGGGAGAAACTAAAGAAAACTTTGATGGTAGCAGGTCGCTCTTGAACATGACACTTTTCCTCCGTACCACAATCGAGTTGGGTTGTTTCATTCACCGGTCACATCCATGGTCTCGCCATACCATCCATATTTGGGGTAATGCTACCAATCCATCGTATCAGTGTCCCCATATGTTCAAGAGAAGTCGTTCAGAAGAGTCAACCGTGTCCCATCCACTGCCATACATTATCCTTCATCCTTTCATGACCGCCACCCTGAATCATATGTCACAGATCGTTTTCACCTCCATTAAAATCATTAGCTCCGTTCCGTGTCACTGATGTGGGATTCATTAAGGCCCTCCTTTGACGGATTGCTTCTTGTCGACATCAGCTCATTATCCAAGAAGTTGATCTAGTAACAACCCCTTCAGTACTTTGAAGCTTGCATGCCACAATGGCAAGTTTCTCACTTCCGGCGACAGGTATACATCAATGACCTTCGACCGAAAGATTTTGCGTGGTGTTCGACGCCAAGTCCTTTATTCACACCACGTGAATTGTACTGTAGTAACTTGAGGCTCATTATCATTATCGGTGATTCCTCTCGCGCTTGTTAACGGTTTACATCATTGACCGGTAATCAAGCGATGTCTTTCCATGTTCGACTTCAGAACATTTCTCACATGGATCGACTTGTACTTAGAGTGAAGATCGAATGAGTTTGAAGACCCCGGATCTAGTTTCATCCATCCGGGCTGCGATATATATTCAGGAAAGATAAAGACATTGACATGTACATCATTGCAGCAGATAATCATCCTACTCAAAGGATGATGATTTCATCAAAATTATCAGTCTAACATCAGACGATTGTCTGTTCTATGTACAGAAAAATGAATTTATAAAGCTGAGCATGGGAATGCCCACCTCAGCTAGATCATGAAAGCAGTATGAAAAATAATGTATTGTATTGTATCTTATTACAGGTCTCCTCCCAGCATTGGATGAACTTCGGATCCCCCTGATAAAGCATTTCGCCCGATAAACAACCTCATACTTTAGGGGGCAACTGTTATAGACATTTTTGTGCCTTACAGCATTGAGCATGAAATGTCCATAATCTAAGGGATCCAAAGTCCCTAAAACATGTTGTTCCTACCCCTAGAGGAACAAGGCTAACAAACCACAGCAATTCACAGAAGTTCTCCACCAGAAACTGCTCAAAAACAAGTCAATTCAGGATCATTTCAGTGGCTACACTAGCTGTTTGGGCTGAATGTCAAAGCCAACACTGGCTACCTGCGTTGAATGTTAACTGGAACACTGGCTACCTGCGCTGAACGAGAGTGGACAAGTGGCAGGCTCATTTCTCAAGGTGTCAAAACCCAGGAAGCTTCCAAAATGACACTTGCCTCAGGGAATTCGACTGGTGATGAGTAAGAGGTTCCAAATCTCCAAGTGGAAGCAAGAACCTCCAAGTGGACTCAAGAACTGACAGAGGGAGAGGACACTAGTCAGATCTCAAGCTGACTCATCCTCTCTCCAAACATCTATATATGGATCTCTCCTCCATGAGATCTAGGGGCTGGAATTTTGTTATTGCAAAGAATTGTTGTTGGTTTGAGACTGGAATCATTGGGTGCTTAATGCTTTGAAGGGGGAAAAGAGAGGAATTCCATTTGCTGGGAAGGAGATGCTGGATTGGAGCCCTCTGGGTTGTATCTCTTCCTGAACCTTGTTATTCATCAATAAATCTATCTTGGTTTCTCCTATATGCTGATGTATTTTGATGTATGAATGTATTAGTGTATTTGGTTTATTTCTAATCCTAAACTAGTTATGAATGTGAATATCTGTCTTTGTGTAGTGTTCTTCTCTTGTTGCAAGTAGTTGTTCTCTTGTGATCTTGCAGGAAGTTGAAGCTGGATAAGCAAGAAGGCAAGTAGCTGTGAACACCCAAAGAGAAGAGAGACCGGATCGAGGGACGAACGGAAGACACCGGTAAGTCTATTGATCTCTCTTCCTTCACATTTCATAAAGGAAGAAACCAGCATAGCTGTACTCGTTTGTTGCTAAGGCACTGTCACACCTTAGGTGGATAGGATCGTCCTGCATAAGCATTTTTCCCCACAACAGCTTCACCATATCCATCCTAACTGAAAGGATCCATGTGCATCAAAGCTCCTAAAGATATAGTTTTTGTGCTGGGTGGCCTTGAAATCATGTTTTCCAACTTTCTTTTGCTACACTTCTTATATTTGATTAATACATGAAACTATTGTAAGAAACCCATCCACTTGTAGTGTCTAGTTTGTTGTAGATTACTCTAGACATGCAGGTACTGTAGTGGCTAGTGATACGTGTGGATGATAGTCTCTTTCCCATCAATAGTGTTTTTTCTTTTGATAACTCATACCAGGGTATAAATATTCTTGTTGTAGGTAGTGTAGTTGAGAATTACCCCATGAAATAATTTATAATGGTAGCATACATGCCTTCCTCCCTACATCAAGACCACTCCCATAACATACCCACTCATATCCATCCCCACCATCTCAACTTTAAATGGTTGTTATAATTTTTGTAATGCAAGATATGGTGCTTGGCTAATGTTATTTTTCAACTCTTTAAAGGCCTTTTGTTAATACTTCATCCACTAAAAACTCTTGCCACTTAATGCCATGGCGTGGAATGGTGTAGATACTACTAAAAATGAAGCTATAAATTTCCTTGAGTATTATGTTTCCCCAACAAAACTCTAGACTTCAGAGACATTTGTAGGAACTAGCCACTTCATTATTGCCTCCATATTTGTAGGATCTATCTTTAGCTCCCCTCCACTAATCATGTAGCCTAAATACACCAAAGGATATTATGAAAAATCACATTTCTTGAGATTTTCCAATATTGGGTGCTTCATCAAAGTCTTTAGCACTTGTATCAAGTTTGAGATGTGCTCCTCCCTAGTAGCATTGTAAGCCAATATATCATCCAAATAAACAACACCAAACGAATCTAGATAAGGGAATAGTACATAATTAATTAGTATGATGAATGTAGATGGTGCATTGGATACACAAAATGGAATGACTAACCACTCATATAAACCTTCTCTGGATTCGAAGGTAGTCTTCTAGGTGTCTTCTTCTTTGACTTGAACCTGGTGATACCTTGATTTAAATCCATCTTGGTGAAATATTTTGCTTGCTATAAGTAAACCAATAGATAATCGATCCTAGGCAGGGGTGTTTTGGAGAATTTGGTATCTACAGATAAATACTAATTCCCTAGATAAGTAGCCATATCTAGAACAATAGTTTAAAGCACTTTAGCCTTTTCGTATAAGCAATAGATAAGACAAAGAAGATGAGAAGACCTACTTGTAGTTCCGCTTTCCTCTTGTCTCCTTTATATCGATCCTATCACTCCTTCCCGTACTTAACACACTTGAGAAGTACATATAAACATCAACAAAAGACAAAGAACCGATCAAAGCAAAATATCTATTAAATACAAGTAAATGGAATCAGATGCATTCACACATATAAGCATCATATAATAAGATAAGCATATGGGAAAAAGGTTCAAATAATTTATTGAATAGAAGAAGGAATTAAAACCATCAAGTCTGATTCGAAGTCACTCCTCCAGCTTGGATACCATCCACATCACATCAAAAGCTTGAAAAAATTGTAGCATAACAATACTTGTCTCAAAGTCAATTCTCATAGCAACATTGTCTCTTTATAATTCAACATAGTCTAGCCCCTGATCACTTAGATGAGTGTTTAATTTATAGGAAGATGAAGGAGGTTATGTCATAAATGGGGGTATTGAATGGCCTTCCATACTTAGAATTAGTTCCATGGAGGAAGGGATGAGAGGATAGGATGCATCTTAACTCATTCCTCATCCATTTTTGAGCTCATATGAGTTGATAAGTGAGGGAAACTTCTAGAAGACTCCAAGAGATAAGAATATTCCTCAAACCCTATGTGAATTTTGCTTAATCTCGCCCAACACAGGTGAAAGAGTGCCTAAGTGCTCTGCAGAGCACCCTGATATGGACTCAACTACTCTGCAGCACACCCTTACATGGGCCTACCTGCACTGGTCCCTTTAGAGATCATTTCAGGATGTCTTCAAGTGATGAAATTGTTTAGGAAGGATGCATTCAAAGGGTTGACTTGTTTAGGGCATGTATCAACTGAAATTAGGGTTTGATGAGCCCTAAAACACTAATCTGGATGATGGGAGTGATGTGCCCAAATGGATATGTAACAAGGGGGTATCTATCATTGATCATAATATTGTTTAACACTTTATAATCATTGCACATTCACCAAGTCCCATCCTTCTTTGGCACTATTATGATGGGTGACCCAAAGGGTAAGGTACTTGGTCGAATCACAACCTACTCGAGTAGTCATTACAATTTCTTCCTCACTTCACTTGATTCCATAATAGAGTGTTTGTACAACCCAATATATGGAAATCAGGTGTCCAAAAATAGTTGGATCCTCTTTTGTTGTAACCCTTTGGTACCTTGGAACACTTCTATATATTCCTATAACAAACCTTTCAATTGTTTTTCTATTTTGTAGTACATCCCTCTAGGGATTTCTTTTCCCTTATTAACTCCTCACTAGAATTATTTTCTCTTTAATATAGTAATACTTATTTCTTGCTAAAATTGTTCATTCTTGGCTTGGTTGGCACTTACCAGTAAAAATATGGACTTTCCTTTACGCGCATTGATGATGAATGATTTCCCATCCTTGATTAGGCGATACTTGTTGGCTCTCCAAATGAATATTACATCTCACATATACATGTGAGGAATCCCAAACAAAGCTCTACACTAACTAGAGCTACATCCAATTCTACTTCATCAATAAAATCAACATTGGTAACAAATTTTATCCTACATTGTTTTGTTACCTTAATTTTTGCATCCATATTTACTCATCCCAATGGATATGGGTTAGGCTGATCTTTGAACTTCAAATCCAAGTTTATTGACCATATATGTTTCTATGAGATTATCATATGAACCTGACTTGAACAAGGCATAAATATTGTTCTTCTTGACTTGTATCTTAATGTCGAAGAGTTTGGTCATTTCCTTCTCTTCTTGATTATGAAGGCTACTTAAATTCACCTCATTCTACAGTAAGGTATAGAAAATATTCTCATCTATGTTGGAGCTTCTTTCCACATGATTTCTTGAAATTATGGTGATCAAAATATTTTTCTTCACCTCCTTCTTTTGATTCCATGAGTTAAGCTCTGGATGAAATTTTTGGCACTTCTCCTATATGTGGCCATCAATGTTATATTGATTGCATGGATTGCTAGGAACCTTACAATGATGTATAGTGGTTGTTTCCTTCTTTTACTTTCCTCCTTTCCACTTCTTCTTCCCTTCCTTAGGATTTTCTTAGTGATTTTTTTGTTTCAAATTGCTTGAATGCCCTTTATTTTGGCTTATGTTTTATAAGTATAATGCCTGTACACAAACCTTATCAACTATTCTTGGATTAAAAAACATCACCTTTATTGAAGCATATGGTCATGTAGACCCCTTAAATACTTAAGGAATACATCTAGGCTCTTGGAAGAGATACCATCATGATGATCATCTTCCTAAATTTGGTAGAGTACTCCTTTAAACTCTTCCCATGCCCCTATCTGAAGTAGTTACATCAGATCCATTGGCCTTGTTACACAATATTTTTTCATACCTATTGTTCACTTCTTGTTCCATATCCTGAAGTGCCAAAACATTGACTACTGTGCATCATAGACATCATGATATACATACCAAAACCTCCCTGGATAATCAAAGGAAAATTGCCTGGAATCCATTCTGGAGAAGGTTGCCTAAAAACCCGTTGTAGTGGCTACAACCATCCTCCAAAATTTTGGCTTGCACCCAATTTCAGAGCCTCCCTTGAGAGTTTCAAATGATGACTGCACACACTGGAGTTCACTTCGTGAGCTCATGTGAGTCTTTGCACCCACCTTGCTTGATCATTTCACCCAAGTTTTTGCATGTTGATGTCAAAGTCATGCTTGTGACCATGTTCTGGTTATACTCAAAGCCTTCGCTTCGTGTGTACTTGTTGTGTTATTTATGAAAACATCTGTCACACTCACACAAGGAGTCACATTCAATGTTGCACAAGCATCATCATGGTCGACCAATGATCAATCACAAGTATTGCGTTTGTCGCTTACACCATCGGTCAGTCATGTTGAGCATGTGTGTCTAGATGGTTTGAGTCCTCTCATCATCAAGTCATGTAAGTGTGTGCTTGCAATATCATGTGTTCATATTTCACTCGTTCACACACTTAGTCACTTTGTTTAAGTTTTGATGACCGGATTCCCCTCTGACAGCCAGACCATCACTCCGCCATCGACTCGATCGACTATCACCCAGAATAGCACAGAAGCGCAAAGAAAGCCATTTCAAGTTGCGCTGTCTGCAAGAAAATCAATCAACCTTCATGCTAGTCAACTAGAGAGTTTGACTCGGCAGCCACCCCGGGACTGATTCCTCTCAAAAATTGCGCAGAGGTTGCAGACCTTTCACGCTTCACTAACTGAGAAAATTGACTAGACAGGCCGGACACACACCCAATGCTCGTCCCTGTCTCCCTTAGAAAATTGTGTAGTTTTTCCAGTCAACCCTCCCGACAATCGACTGACTGCTCACCTAGAAAATTGCACAGTTTTCATGAGCAAGTCCTCTACTACCCAGCAGTTTAGTTAGCTCAGAAACTGCATAGAGTTGACAAGTAGGCCAGCCTCCTAGCATCAACTACAATTTTTTCCGCCAGCAGCTCCATGCAACTGACTAATAGTTCCCTCCAGGAATTGCGCAATTTTTCTGCCAAGCTCCAGCAGCTGACTGCAAGTTCCCTTAAGAAATTGTGCTGTTTTTGCTGCCAAGTTCCTGACAGCTGACTGCCACTTCCCCTCAGGAATTGCACAGTTTTTGTTGCCAAGATCCTACTGCCCACTCATTTCGAAATTGTGCAAACCTTTCTTGCCTAGCCTTTTCGTAGTCCAGATTGTTCCTCTAAAAAACTGTGCAGTTTTGTCTTTTAGCTGAGCCAGGCCCCGCAAACAGTCACTGTCGATCCAAATTGCCCATCTTCATCACCTGGTGACTCTTGCATAGTTTTCATCAACAGTGCCCACAGCCTCCATCCCACCTTGCAACCTTGTCACCTCTCCTGGTCACATGCATCCCAAATGACCATGCATAATGGTAGACTAGGAGGTTTATGGATTTGATGTCGTCTCATCATGAGTGACTGCAAACATAGGTACACAAACAAACATGTTGTGACAACGGATGGGATGAACAAAGTGAGCACATTCAGAAGGACAGGTTCACCTAAAGACGAACAAACGATGCATGAAAAGGGATGTGCTCACAAATGAAAGATCATGCAAAGATGTGTTCATGGATAGATGGACGAGCAAACATACATATTTTTTCATGAAGGGATGGACAGACAAACATACACCTTTCGCGAATGGACTTGTCAAGCTTACCAACATACAAGCAAGGAGAAATGTGTGAATGCAACATCAAGCGAACCAATGACCATTGAAGACATCACGCACTTTTCCATGTGGAGGTGAAGCTGTGACACACCATGAGGACATCCATCACCTAGAAGAACTATAGCTTGACATGCACACATACAGTAGCACGAATGTATCGACACTTTAATTTCGAGTCACGTCGTCCACATCTCTACTATGGGACATATTATTAATCAATATAATGGAACGTGGAAGTCCAAGAGACCCACTTGTTGTACGAAGAGTCATGTAAAGTCAAAAAGTCATGGAAGTCAAACAATCATGAGGGTAGTCGAACAACCATAAGGGTGAGTTTCACCCTTAGCTATAAATAGCCCCTCATTCATACATGTAAAGGGCTTTTCACCTCAGCTCCTCCCACATAGCCTCAAGAGTCTATAATATTTTATTTGAGGAGTAAGCAGTGGCTCCAAGGCCCCTCACATGGGGTTAGTGATGTATGGTGTAACAATGTGTCTTGGAACTTTTGCTTAATTCAGAAGCCTGCGAATAGGCCAACACATTTTCACACATGTATTGTAACTGTTGTAAGACTAACCTTAAACACTTGTGATGCATGTTGCTTTAACTTGTGTCTCACACTTGAAATATTTCACTTGTTGTAATACATAATTTATTAATGAAAATGTGTTGTATATGATGTTAATGATGTCTCACACGTGGTGGTTATCTTCCTTGACATCAGATAGTCCTTTCACATAAAACTTGGTGTAACAACCATTGCACTCATGCGAACTAATCCGCTGAGTGTTATACATGTTATCTTCCCTTGTATGTTGTGACTACCGCATCAGTGTGGACTATTCCACTGGGAGCTGTGCACGCCTTGTTGTGTTTTGTGTTCCTAGCAGAGTTAGGACTTCTCCCAACAGACTTGGGACTCACTCTCACCCTATCCCTCTATAGTGAAAGAACCATTGACACAAGTAACACCTACAATCACCAGGCACATGAACCTCACTTCTTGAAGACAAAGAAGACCACTCTCATGTGCTAACAAGCAAGAGTTTAGGCAAACCTTTAAGATACTGGAAACCGGTCCATCATACTGGATGGGACTCGCACACTAAATGGTGTGAGGTCTAGTTGTGACTACATACCGAGGTGATCCCTTGAATATTGGCAGGTATAGCACCGTCAACATTTTTGGCACTAGAAAGGGGGCTAGATGACAAGTTGAGTCCCCACAATCTATTTTGAATCTCTGCATATTTATCATGACCAACTATAAAGTTTCTCTTCCGGAGTGTATGTCTTATGGAAACGACTTCGAAATCTCAAAAGAGCTCTCAGATAACTTGTCACATAAAACATATGATGGTGGAGGCTATTTAGCCTTAGTTAGGCACGCGGTCGACATTGTAGGCTCATGCGAAAGACATGGAATCTTTGAAGAACAGATGACTTGTGTGTTGTTCTTATACACACTTCGAGGGCACCCATTTCATTGGTGTGCCACGCTACCTAAAAAATCTATTCATTCTTTTTCTCATCTAGTCACAGAGATTGACCGTGCTTTCAATCAGTTTAACCGTAAAGCACTCGATAAAGAAATTCTAAAATTATGAAAAGCACCCAATGAATCCGTTGAATAGTTTCACACACGCTTTTTTAATCTTGCTTACCTATTTCCCGAAGATGAAATTGACTGGGAATTTCAAAATGGAAGATTTGAGTATCTTCTTCACTATCCGAAAACCTGCAATTCTTGAAATCATTCGATTCCTACTCAACATACCTCGGTGATGGAGCTACGCAATCACATGAAAGCACAGTTGTTGTCACAAGTGACTATCTGCCTTCACCTCATCAAAAATCTCTACCACGACAGAGTGATGTGGGAGAACATGCACACACATCTTTTGAACTCTCACATCCTCCCACCCCACATGCTCTTGATATCTGCACAAATTTATCTTGCAATCCTATTGGTTGTCACATGGATTCGTTCCCTCAACCTCTGTCCCTGTGTCTTGTTGATACTCTAGATTTTACTATCTTGTGTTCTTCCATTCTGGACTCCTCACCTACTATGAACGAGGATCAAGTTGTCAATGGAGTTGGTACTATGCAGCCAACCTGTGCCATCATTCATGATGAGTGTATGTGGGAATCTAAAGAAGAACCCATGGTGAAGGATGACTCCCTTCCATCCACGCCTCACCCACTCTATCCTGACATCCCTTGTGATTCTTCCACTATTGATTTCCCCTATGAAAACTCATTTTCAGATGTTTCTACTTTCGATCGTTCATAGGACACATCGGATGTCAGTCTGTCATTATATTGCGGAGAGGACACATCTTCCTCTAAAAATCAATTCAATCTGTTATCTGTCATTTCTAAAAACACAGAGGGTGAACATCCTTGCTTCTCTTCTACCCCTCTGCACGATTCATCAAACCATGAGGATGCCAACAAAAATCTTGAATTTTATGATCTTGGTTTTCGTGATCTCTCTACTTCTTCATCCGATCACGATGTTGATTCAATCGTTGTTAATCTATCTAAGACATTGGTCTACGATGATATATCTGTCAATGAAGTCGAAACCCCCCAGACTGGTGAGGCACTTTAGCCCGAGTTGATGGTTATGTTAGGTCTTCGCTGTCCTGAGGTTCTTTTCACTTCTGATTAGGAAATTGTTGAAACACGCAAGGCTCCTCATCACTCTCTGCCTTGCATTGAAGATCAACAAAACACCTAGATTTTGCTTCCTACACTCGAACTACATGATCCCATCGCTCATGCATTGGAGGAATCTTACACAGCAAGAACACTTGCACAATGCAAGTGGTCTACCTTTATCATGTTTGCTTACAAGTCACAATCAAGAGAATGTATACACTCAACATTTGTACGTAGTATAACACAACACAATGGCAAGTTCACAGAGTGCATGGCATGTGCTTTCACTTTTTTTTTTTTCTTTTTCCATGGACGCTTGTAAGCTCGTAGTGTGTACGTCTTCATTATTATATATTTCATGCTTGCTGGTTTTTGCAACTACGATGATCGCAAACCATGCATTCAACAACATGGGTCGACCAATGCACCAGTGGCTGCATTGGAAGTATCACTTCACATGAGATGACCCATGCACTGTTAGCTTAGGAGTAGGAGTAGTATTTGATTTGAGTTGTTTTCTTGCATGCATGTTTGCTTCTTTCTTTGTGTGTTTTCTTGCTTGCCTTTTTGTTTGCTTACTCTCCTTGCATACACATTTGATTCTGCTTCTTACTTTTATTTTTGGTTTGTTTTCTTGTTTATGTCGTAGGTTAGTTTCGCATGGATCGTGTGTGACTCTTAAAACAAGCTAGGTGAAGTACATGAGGACTTGTACAACTATCAATACTTGGTTATCTATCATCCTGCCTCTTATGTAAGAACTTGTTGCCTTCAGTCCATGATACATCGATGGAAAATATGAACACAGTCTATGAGAAGCTTGGCCCACACATGTACCAGCTACAATCACTTGACGGGAGGGTTGACAACCTTTCTGTCAATGACCAAGATCTCAAGCATTATTTACTGTAGGCTGGGCCGTGCCCTGTGCCATGTACATAGTTTGAATGATGCTTGTTGTTTTCATTTTGTTTGCCTTGCTTACTATCTTTGTTCTTATTTGGTTTGTTCTACATAATATTTTTGTTTATGTTTGTTTTGTTTGCTTGATACCTTACTATTTTTGTTTCCAGAAATAAGTGCTGCCAACTACTGCGTTCTGTCTTTTGAATAAAGTATGTGGTCAAGATTTGAAGAAAAGTGTGAAACTGCAACACTTAGCCAGTCTTGTGTTTGTCTTCTCTGTGCTTGGTTATAACCTTCGGTCGATGAAGTCTTGATGGAAAATATGAGTCATTTGCGAGGAAAATTTTGGTCCAACCATGAACTTGTGTCCACACTGGGAAGCCCCATGCCCGCACTCAGCCTTCTGCTATGTGTGTTAAAGCTCATCCAACTAGTAGAAATGGAGAAGGGAAAAATCTAAATGAGAAAACCTATGTCAGAGGTCTTACATGCTTCTCTAAAGGAACAACCTCTTCTGCTCTCAATAATTTAGGATCCCTCTTCCACCGCAAAAATAAATAAGTGCCTATGCATAGTCCTCTTGAAAAATACAAAGGTGAAAGAAGAGAAAGGATTCCTGTGCAAAGAGGTGAAGCATGAAACTCCACTGGGGTACTGACTAGGCTCACTGGCAGTGGAGCAATGTGTGTGTTCCTGCGTGACTCCGTCGGGGTACTATCCAAGCCTACTGGCAGTGGAGCAACACCAGAGATGAAAAATTATACTCTGAAAATCTTCAACTCACGAGCTAAACTACCCTTCCCGAATTCGATACACTATGATCAAGCTGAAATTTTGATTGTGCTTGAGTTGGAAAAAGGTGAACCATGTATGTCCATGAGGTAAGTGGGGAAGCCAGAGTAACTCGCACAATGATTCAATACTCCCCAAAAGGCCAAGGCCCTGTGCTATCAATGAACCAAAATAGAGAAGCTGGAGTTCTACCAGTGTGTCGCCAAGTGTTGTAGCAAATGCAAATTACAACCACCCTCCAAAATTTTGGCCTGCACCCAATTTCAGAGCGTCCCTTGAGAGTTTCACTTGATGACTGCACACACTCGAGTTCACTCCATGAGCTTGTGTGAGTCTTCGCACCCACCTTACTTGATCATTTCACCCAGGTTTTTGCATGTTGATGTCAAAGTCATGCTTTCGACCATGTTCTGGTTATACTCAAAGTCTTCGCTTTGTGTGTACTTGTTGTGTTCGCTATGAAAACATCTGTCGTATTCACACATAGAGTCACATTCACTGTCGCATAAGCATTGTTACAGTTGACCAATGACCAATCATAAGTGTTGCGCTTGTCACTTACACTGTTGGTTAGTCATGTTGAGCATGTGTGTCTGGATGGTTTGAGTCATCTCGTCATCAAGTCATGTAAGTTTGTGTTTTCAAAATCATGTATTCATCTTTTGCTCATTCACACACTTAGTCACTTTGTTGAAGTTCTAATGACTGGATTCCCATTTGACAGCCAGACCATCACCCTGCCATCGACTCGATTGACTATCACCCAGAACGGTGCAAAAGCACCAAGAAAGCCATTTCAAGCTACGTTTGACCCAACAGCCACCTCGAGACTGAATCCCCTCAAAAAATTCACATAGGCTGCAAACCTTTCCTACTCCGCTGACTGAGAAAATTGAGTAGATAGGCCAGATAGACACCCAGTGCCTGTCCCTATCTCCCTAAGAAAATTGCACAGTTTTTTGAGCCATCCCTCCTGATAATTAATTGACTGCTCACTGAGAAAATTGCATAGTTTTCATGAGAAAGTCCTCTACTACCCAACAGTCCACTCAGCTCAGAAACTATGTAGAGGTGAAGAGTAGGTCAACCTCCCAACATCAAACAACTTTTCCCACCAACAGTTCTCGAAAGCCGACTAACAGTTCCCTCTAGGAATTGCGTAGTTTTTTCTGCCAAGCTCCAGTAGCTGACTGCCAGTTCCCTCCAGGAATTGCGTAGTTTTTTCTACTGAGCTCCCGACATTTCACTGTCAGTTCCCCTCAGTAATTTCACATTTTTTTTTTTCCAAGATGCTTGCTCATTCTAGAAATTACGTAGATTTTTCTTGCCCAACCTTTTCGCAGCTCGTACTGTTCCTCTCAAAAACTGCGCAGTTTTGTCCTCCAGTGGACCCAGACCCCGCAGACAGTCACTATCGATCCATATTGCTCATATTAATCACCCAATGAATCCTACACAGTTTTCATCAGCAATGCCCAAAACATCCATTCCGCCTCGCAACCTTGTCACCTCTCCCGGTCACCTGCATCCTAAATGATCATGCATCATGGTAGACTAAGAGGTTTATGGATTTGATGTCATCTCGTCATGAGTGACTACAGACATAGGTACACAAACAAACATGGCATGACGATGGATGGGATGAACAAAGGGATCACATTCAGAAGGACATGTTCACCAATGGATGAACAAACGATGCATGAAAAGAGATGTGCTCGCGAACAGACAGACGAGCATGGATGGACAGACAAACATGCAGATGAATTCACGAATGGATGGACGGACAAACATGCACCTTTTTCAAATGGACAAAACGACCAAGCTTACCAACATACAAGCAAGGAGAAATGTGTGAATGAAACATCAAGTGAACCATTGACCATCGAAGACTCCACACATTGTTCCATGTGGAGGTGAAGTTGTGACACACCATGAGGACATCCATCACCCAACAACACTACAAATCGACATGCACACCAACAATAGAATGAATGCACTAGCACTGTCGTGTCGATTCATGTCATGAGTCATGTCATCCACATCTCTACTGTGGGCCATACTATCAATCAATGTAATGTAACATGGAAGTCCAAGAGACCCACTTGTACGAAGAGTCATGTAAATTCGAAAAGTCATGGAAGTCAAACAGTCATGAGGGTAGTCGAACAACCAAGGGCCAGTTTCACCCTTGGCTATAAATACCCCCTCATTTGTACATGCAAAGGAATTTCACCTCAGCTCCTCCCACATAGCCTCGAGAGTCTGTAATATTTTCTTTGAGGAGCAAGCAGTGGCTCCAATGCCCCTCACACGGGGTTAGTGATGTATGGTGTAACGATGTGTCTTGTAACTTTCACTTAATTCAGAAGCCTGCCAACATGCCAACATGTTTTTACACATG
The DNA here is from genome assembly GCA_031772625.1 of Pinus tabuliformis. NCBI lineage: Eukaryota > Viridiplantae > Streptophyta > Pinopsida > Pinales > Pinaceae > Pinus > Pinus tabuliformis. The sequence goes on along the minus strand of CM062818.1, from coordinate 981,275,471 downwards.
TATTGTAACTGTTGTAAGACTAATCTTAAACACTTGTGATGCATGTTTCTTTAACCTATGTTTCACACTTGAAATATTTCACTTGTTGTAATACATAAGCTATTAATGAAAATGTGTTGTATATGTTGTTAACACTGTCTCACTTGTGGTGGTTATCTTCCGAGACATCAGATAGATCTTTCACATAAAATTTACTGTAACAATTATTGCACTCGTGCGGACTAATCCGTTGAGTATTATACATGTTATCTTCCCTTGTGTGTTGTGACTGCCGCATCTGTGTGGACTGTTCCGCCGGGAGCTATGCATGTCATGTTGTGTTGTGTGTTTTTAGTAGTATTGGGACTTATCCCAACCGACTTGGGACTCACTCTCACCCTCTCCCTCTGCAGTGAAAGAACCATTGACACAAGTAACACCTACAATCACGAGGCACACGAGCGTCACTTCTCGAAGACAAAGAATACTACTCTTCTATGCTGAAAAGAAAGAGTTGAGGAAAGTCTTTAAGCAACCGGGCCATCATACTGGATGGGACTCCCACACTAAATGGTGTGAAGTCTAGTTAGGACTTCATATCAGGGTGATCCCCTAAATGTTGGTGGGTCTAGCACCATCAACAAAACCTAATTTTGCGCATCAATGCATTTTTCTCCACTGCCTGCCTGTGCTAATGGCTGGTTGCTCAGTTATACACTCACACTACCGGTGTAGGTTTTCATAGGAAAACCCACGTTGATCCTCTTTTGGTAGGTTTTCCAAAAATGGAGGAGAAGCTTCACTCACTAGAACCTTCAGGGAAAACAAGTTGGATATTGGTTGTTGTTGATATGGTCGAGCTCTTTCATTTGGGCCTCTTGATCTTATCATCATGGAATTTCCCATTCATATGTGGACTTTCCTTTTGTGGATCCCTAACTCCCTCTCCCTTCCTATAAATTCACTCCCTTAAATCTCCAAATGGTTGGATTATGCTTACATGCTACCCATTCTAGCATGGAGAAGGAGTTCTTGAAGAGTATTTGCTTGGACTTGGACATCCATCAAAAGGAGGTCTCCAACATCAAGGAATAGGTTGTATGCTTCCCTTTTTAGCTATATATACATTTGATGTTCACTTTCCATAATTGTAAAAATGTTTATGCTATTAGCTTAATGTTCCTTGATCTGTTAAGTAGATTATGTTTGATGTATGCCATATATGCTCTTGTATTTTGCATAGTACTTTGATCTTCCTTGTAGGTACCTAGACGTGATGAACAACTAAAGAGCGAGGCCTAGAGTGAAAGATTCAAATACATCTCCAAGGATCGAGTGATTAGCATCAGAGTGAGGTAGGTTTCTCCCTCTCTTTGCATTTTCCAAACATAAACTAGGAAAGTGCATGTTAGTTTGTTTAGTTTGTTTCTAGACCCACTCATTGGGCTAGAGGGATCTCCTCTGTCCATCGAGGGGATTTTCCTTCACAACAAAATGACGACTCCATTGGGGAAGCTATAGCCTTTTCATCCTCATTTCTCAATTGATCTCTTGATTAGTTGGACTAACCATTGTGTTCTCAGCTATTTTGGGTTGGTATAGGTCTGCATAATCACTGGTTGCTATCTTAGAGTGCTCAGACTCGAAGTGTTTGTGAAATTATTTTTATTTTATTCCTTTTTCCTCACCCAACACACTTTTTGATCTGATAGTTGCGCTGCCAGTGAATTTTATTAAAACAGTCACATTGATCCCCTGTTCAGTGCCACTTTGGCCATAACAATCATGTTGACTATATCCATTGATCAGCTCATTTATTGGAAAATTATTACTTCTTTGAACTTTCAAGTGTTTGAGTGCAATTGGATTTATTTTATGGTTTATAGGTTGTTTAATTGTCACTTGTCGCTTGTGAGTGTCTTTGAGTTTCTGGATTGCTAAATGATCAGATTGGTTCATCTGGTAAAATCACTTAAAACATTGATTTACGTTGGTTTCAGTTTGTCTTGTGCAAAGTTGTTTTTCATGTGTATTAGGTCATCTTGTATTTGAAATCCATATTTGTCATTTATCAAGCATAGATTACATTGTTTGGTTTGCAAACTAAAATGAGTATATTTTCTTATCTATTCGAAAGTGAAACTGAAATATATTTTCATTGAGTGCTTTTGAATTTGGTGTTACTTTGATTGATGCCTTGCTTGCATTATGAGTACTTTGAACCAAAATCTTTGTTTTTGCTTTAGTTGAAGCTTAGTTGCATATGAGCATATGAAAATCAAAGAGAACATCTGTTGAAAATGGAAACAAGAAATGCTAAAAATAGCAGTTTGGATACCAGTTCTTGATTGAGCAACATGGAATGAAAAATGGAAGTGCTAAAAATAGCGTTCTATTTTTAGCACTTTAGGATGGATTCCAATTTTAGTTAGTCCTTGGACTAAAATAGGAAGTAAAATTCGAATTTGAACTTAACAGCTGTTTCAAAATAAATTAATTAATTCACCATGAGTTAATTAGTTGTGAAAAATCAAACATGAAGTCTATGTGAGGATATGCAACAGTTTCTCTATTAATTGTGGAATTTATCCATCAGTTAAAGAGATAAGGATGAGTTATAATTAGTTGGCTCAACTAACTAATTCAAGTCTAGTTATATTGATTTAAACAATTTGTTTAAAGTAATGTTAGTTCAGTTAGTTAATGCTTGCATGCATGTAACTGTTCTTCTTCATATAACTGAATATTCTCTCATGAATAACTCATGCATGTCAGTTCAGACAAAGACCCAGTTGAGATCAAAGGAGGGACAATGTACTATCAGTTGGATGGATTTTTACTATAAAGGAAGCTCATCCATGGAGAAGGATATATCTCCTTCAGGATTGCGCAGTTAGATCAGAGGTTAGTGAGTGTGTGAAGAGGCCAATTCACACGTGGCTTCACTGGACCCCCAAAAAAATTGTGCAAAGAAATAGGAGGCTTGGAGGGTAGAGGAGAAGGTTTGAGAGAGACCTTTGACTATCTATGAGCAGCAGAGGGATTTCAGAGAGAGCAGGAAAGCTTGTGAGTTGATTCTTTTTGTAATCCGGACTATATTTCCACTTGTATGATAATACAGAGTTGGGGTTTTAGGCCGAGGCTTTCCCCAAGTTATTTCTTCTGTGTTATGTGTGATTGCTTCTCATTCTCAATTATATCTATTCTTGGTTGATACTGCTCATATGTGATTAAGCTTCTGCAAAGTGTTGTAGAAGTAGACCTTGTATTGTGTTTTAGTATATTGCATAATCTGTTGATCTACAGTGGGAATTTCTACATGGTATCAGAGAAAAGGTGATCAAAGTGGAGAACAATATACTAGAGGAGATTTCAAACTTTTGAGTTTTGGGCCACAAGTTTTTAGACAAGATATGAAATTTTTTGTACAAAATTTTCAAAAACAAATAGAAGATCTAGATTCCTTGTGGAAAAATACCCAAATTCAAAAAACAAATCAGCTGAATCGAAGTTTGGATGAGGGAGATATTGTTGATTTAAAATCAACTCTTTTTCCAGAAAATTTCGTGGCGGCGGGAAAGATGAAACAGATTGGTGTGCTAGCCAAGAACCTGTATGCACTTGAGGTACAATATGCATGCAAATCCTTGAGGAGCAAGGCAAAGATTAGATACTTGGTGGTTGAGAGGGAGAGTACATTACCTCTCAACATTCAGCGCCAGAAGAAGTCTCAGACAATTGTGGAGGAGCCACAATTGGTGAAACAACTTCAGGAGGTTGTAGAGTAGCCACAACTTAGGAAGCCGAGAGGAGACCGAGTGGAGGCATCCACTCATGCAGAGACCTCTAGTAGGGGGAAATTTTGAGCCAAGTGGGCAGAGGGATCACATGCATCCATACCTCTAGGTGGGAGGTGGGGCGATGTGGAGTGATACTCCCAAGAAGGCTGAAATAGGGGTGGGATCATTGAGGTACCCAACCTCTTTGATTAGCCCTTGCTATGGAGCCTTGATGAGGAGTAGAAGGACTGACTGATTGGGTAGAGACAAATGCAGATGGAGCAGCAAAGAGAGCTACAGTGCAGGAGTCCCAAGGCAGTGTAGAGATAGCACGTTGCAACAATGCGAGAGGCACAAGAGTGTTGCACCAGTGCAAGATGACACAGAGAGGTGTGCAATGGTGCAAGATGCATGGAGTGTTGCAGCAGCTCAGAGGTCAGAGAGGGAGCACTTATCAGTAGCAGGTAGAGATTTAGCATCAGAGTATGTTTCTAGCCCAACAGAGAGGTCAGTTGGGAGTTTTTTTGTTTCTAGAGTTGCTAGAGCAACCACACTTGGTAGAAGTGTTGCATGCAGAACATTCCAAAGGTACAGGATCGGGTTCAAGTTGAATGCATTTCTTATTGAGAGGGAATGTTGAAAATGGAAACAAGAAATGCTAAAAATAGAAGTGCTAAAAATAGCACTGCTATAAATAGCAGTTTGGATACCAGTGCTAGATTGAGCAACAGGGAATGAAAAATGGAAGCACTAAAAATAGCATTCTATTTTTAGCAGTTCAGGATGGATTCCAATTTGAGTCAGTCCTTGGACTAAATTAGGAAGTAAAATTCGAATTTGAACTTAACAGTTGTTTCAAAATAAATTAATTAATTCACCATGATTTAATTAGTTGTGAAAAATCAAACATGAAGTCTATGTGAGGACATGCAACTGTTTCTCTATTAATTGAGGAATTTATCCATCAGTTAAAGAGATAAGGATGAGTTCTAATTTGAGTTGTAATTAGTTGGCTCAGTTAACTGAGTCAAGTCCAGTTAGATGATTTAAACAGTTTGTTTAAATCAATGTGAGTTCAATTAGTTAATGCTTGCATGCATGTAACTGCTGTTCTTCAGATAACTGAATATTCTCTTATGAATAACTCATGCATGTCAGTTTAGGCAGAGACCCAGTTGAGATCAAAGGAGGGACATTGTACTATCAGTTGGATGGATTTTTCCTATAAAGGAAGCTCATCCATGGAGAAGGATTTATCTCCTTTAGGATTGTGCAGTTAGATCAGAGGTTAGTGAGTGTGTGAAGAGGCCAATTCACACATGCGGCTTCACTGGACCCCAACAAAAATTGCACAAAGAAATAGGAGGATTAGAGGGTAGAGGAGAAGGTTTGAGAAAGGCCTTTGACTGTCTATGAGTAGCAGAGGGATTGCAGAGAGAGAAGGATAGCTTGTGAGATGATTCTTTTTGTAATCTGGACTATATTTCCACTTGTATGATAATACAGAGTTGGGGTTTTAGGCTGAGGCTTTCCTCGGGTTATTTCTTCTGTGTTATGTGTGATTGCTTCTCATTCTCAGTTATATCTATTCTTGGTTGATACTGCTCATATGTGATTAAGCTTCTGCAAAGTGTTGTAGAAGTAGATCTTGTATTGTGCTTTAGTATATTGCATAATATGTTGATCTACAGTGGGAATCTCTACAACATCATATAGGTAAAGTACATCTTAGTGAAGTAAAAGCCATTTTTGCTTTTGATAGATTGCATATTCATTAGTGAAAGTGAAGTTTAGTTTTTCTCTTGCATTTTGCATTTGGAAAAGTTAGTGGAGACATATTGTTTGTGTTGGGTTATGTTATATTCTTTCCACGACTAGCCCCTATATTAGGTGGGTGGACCTACCTATGGTTTTGTGCATGTATTTCGCACATGGTTTTGGGCACGATGGTCTTCGATCCATGGTATTTTGTAGATCTAGTCAAGGGAACTATGGTTATGTTCTAATCTAGGGTTAAAGAATTAGGGTTTATGGATGCTTCGACATGTATATATATGTATTGTAACATTGAAAGGAACATAATGAAAAATCACTCTGGTAGTCCCAGTTTTGGGATCAAGGGGAAAATCTCTATGTATATTTGTTTTATGTGTTATGCTCTCACCATCGTTTCCTTTCTATTTTTATAATTCATATGCAGGTAATTTCTATAAGGGGTTAAAACCTACAGTTTGATGCATTAATTGCTTGAACTTTCTTCCCTCATTAATATAGAATTCATTTAAATGAAAGGTTTCCTTTTTCTCATATACTTTCATTCTAGGATTCAGGTGACATCGTTTGAGCCCAAAATTGAAACTTAATTCAAGAAAAAGATTAAAATTTATTGAATTAACCTAAGGATCATTTGGAACTTAACATACAAATTTATAGGTCTAGGCTAGAGACGTGTTTTACTGTCTATAAACCTAGCAGCTATCATTAACTACTTGCATTGTATCCTGAGCGTGAAATCTCTTTCCAGTTTGGAGTTATATTGGAGGTTCTCCAACACTTTTGGGTATATCAAAGGCACTCTAGTATGGAAATTATATCATAATTCTCTCATCGAACGGTTATGCATTAGACAACGTTAACACGGACTTGTGCTCCCTGTATCGTCGAGTATATATTGGGAGACCCCACTAGGTTTCTATCCTTTAGCCACAGGTAACCGAGTCATCCTCCTTGTAAACGCGATACATTGAACACATCATTCGGAGAGATCGAACATCGTATGTTAAATCCTTGGTTTTGGCTAAGGTGTATATAATGATTCATGGATACTTGGTAAACCCTCTTGCCTAGTACACCCTTTTTGATTTATTTCTTGTTTTTAAGTTCTAAAATTTAACTTCCCATGATAACATGACTTACCTATGGAATTATCCTTGGCCTCATATTGCCTGATTAATAGTGAATTTTAATTGTAGGCTAAAATCACCCACCCCTTATTGTTTTTGAGAAAAGGTCATCATGGTCAAACCACCGGTTCACCTTACATTTCCCCTTCATCATCTGACACTGAAGGGTCATCACAAGGAGTTCATCCTGCATTTTCACAGTCACTTTAAGCCCAAGGCCCTGAACTTGGAATTATCCAAAGTATTCAACCCCTTGCTTCTCATCCTCCACCTTGAGACTTATCATCTTAGGAATCTGATCCAGAAACCCCTGAGAGTCCATAAAGGTTTGTTTTATTCCCTCCTAATTCAATTTTTGATCCATTGGTTATATCTCCTCAAAAAACTTATAGTCCATACAATAATCGTGGTGTGCCTTTTGAGTTATCTCCATGATCGTCTTGAATTCCTCCTCACTAACTGTTTCCACCCATGGCTTCAAAAGGTGAGTTTCCATCCTCTTCTCAAGGTCCCCCAGAAGTCTCAGCTACTTATACTCTTGGTGTTGACAATGATTCTAAATACAACTTTCCACCTGAAGGTTATCCATATGTGGGAAGTGTTGCACCTCCACCACCCCTTGAAAGAAGTGAGCCTTTGTTTCTAGCTGGTTATAAATCTTTAGCTCAATTGGTTTCAGGTACTCCAAGTGCATCTTCACTCTATCACAATCCCATTTGGTCATCGGGCGCCATGCCTAATTCTGGTCCATTTGTTTCAAACGTGGCCTCTCAAATTCCTATACCGACTGCAGTTTCGTTAGTTCCTATACAACTGATAGTTACGCTTGGGGAAATTAATGTCCATATAACTTCCTCGGGTCCTCCATTAAGTGGAAAATATGTGCCATAACCTATCCCACCCCATGGGGGGCAACAACCACCTCCACCTTATGTATCTCCTGTTTCGGGTGGATCTTATGTGAGTACACCCCAAACTAACACTAACGGAGCTAGGCAAAATGTTGGTAGTGTACCTTATCCTAGTGGATCATCAATCCCATCTGGATCAGGCCAGATCCCATGTCAACAACCTCTTTTGACTCATATACTCTACCAACAATTGTATCCTCAATATGGCTCTCAACAACCTGAAAATCCTCCCTTTATTCAACAAGAAGACCCCCAAATGCAGCTTGGTTCAAATCCATCATTTGGGGCATCTGGTCAAATTCAAGTTGGAACTTATCAGTACCAACTTGGAATTCAACAAATTCCACAAGGAACTTTCCAACAACAAAAACCTTATGTACAACAACAATATTTTATACAACAAGGGCCTTATGTGCAACAATGGATTTATCAACAACCTTTGCAGAAGCAAGGACAACCTTTGCACCAACAAAACCAACCCTTATATCAATAAGGTCAACCCTTGCAGCCACAAGATCAATCCCTGTAGTAGCAGGGCCAACAATTTTACCACCAGGGTCAATAGTTGCAACAAAAACCTTATACTCCATATGCTGCGCACGCTATTTATCCACCTTATGGTTCTCAATGGCCCATGGCAGGTCAGTATCAACCTTACCCTGGTCAAAACCCACGTTTGTGGGGGAAAATCCACCTTTTTATGGTCAGAATACCCCTTAGTGGGGGCAATATAAAGCTCTTTATGGTCAAAATCCACCACTTTGGGGGCAGAACCCATACCAACAAAGATGGAATCCACAAGTTGGGCCTTATCAAAGGCCTCCCATTCCTTTCAATTTGCAATTTCCATTCCTAGCAATGTTGGAATTCCTAGATGTGTCAAGATTCACTAATGATCCAATACTTCATTCACTGTATTGGCCTCTGGTTCCTGCTAAGTTTCCTGGAGATTGTTCGAAAGTCGAAGGAAAATATGGAGAGGACCCCTAGGCCCATGTTATGAATTACCATTTATGGTGTTCATCTAATTCCTGGGTTGATGATTCTGTTCATCTACGTCTTTTCCAGGGAACTCTTATGGGTCCTACTGTGAAATAGTACATCGAGTTGCCTCTAGGTGCTTATCAAGACTTCAATTCTTTGGCAATGGCCTTCCTTACTCACTTCCAATTACTGGTTCACTATGAAACTTGCACCCATCTTCTTACATCTTTGAAACAGAATACTACTACCCACATCTCTAATCATATGCATGAATGTAGACATTGGTGTCACCTTATCAAGTTTGATATACCTAATGAGTTCTTAAATTAATGGTTTATGGAATCATCCATCAACAAAATTGCTGCATACATATCTATGGGAGGTTGTGTAACCGAAGATCAAGCCATTTCCCATGCCCAATATTTAGATTTGGTGTATTCCCAATGTGGAAAGTTATATGATCTCTTACCTAATGCTATGAGACCATCTATGGATCCAGCATCTTCTAAACCTCCGGATGTCGATGGTATTATTGGACCAGTGACTCAAACTTCCAGCAAAGGTTTTTTGAAGAAAAATTTCGTTTTGACTTCTGCATCCAATCCTCCTTCGAATTCCTCTTCAAAACCTGGTAAAGCCTCTGAGGTTAATGTCATCCAGTCTACTACGGCAGACAAAGTCTCCAAAGGTAAAAAGAAGGGTAAAGGAATATCAAAATCTAATACCCCAAAACAGGATCCACCAAAGTCAACTGCTGATGATGCATCTAAATGTAATCCTAGATATTCTTGCCTAATTTGTGAGGAAGATCACTACACCAATGCTTTTCCCCATCATGCGGAAGTTAGTCACTTGTTAAAAGGAACTCAAGGGACAATGGTTGTATTGAAAAAACCTTTCCCATTAGAGCAGACCCAATTGGTAGAACAACCGTAGTCTTCTACATCTTCAAGTTCTCACGTTTATATGAGTGGAACAATGCCTATTTTTGTTTCCACCTGTTCAAAAGACTATCCAACTCCTCCCAAATAGACTGTGGAGAAAGAAGTTATGATACACCTTCTACTTTTGATCCACCCAGTTCCAGTCCTCTTCATATTGAGAGACCTAGTAATGAATCTATTATCATACCACCTCCCAAAGGTGTCCTTTGGAAATCATCTTACATTCTGAATGCGTGAGCTGCCTAGAAATATAATATTGTCGAATATTTAGCTCAAGTGCCTTCGGTTATGTTTTCCTTGGAAGTTCTCCAAACTTGTCCAATGCAGTAGAAAGCATTACTATCTACTATAAGAGGAATTGACCCTACAAATTTGAGTTTGATTACTTTTGACCTCAAAAATCATGTTCCTTGTCTTCCCCATCAACTTGCATTTTTAATCCAAGTCATTATGAAAGGGAAGATGATTCATTAGGCTATGATTGATGAGGGTGCTTCCACCTACATCATGTATGTTTCATGTTGGAAAGCTATAGGCTCTTTGCCTCTCAACTAGTCTCTGAACACCTTAGAATCCTTTAATGGCTGAGGATCTCGTCCTTATAGTATTCTCATGAGTTTTCCTTTCACATTGGAAGGGAAAACTATTGAATTAGAAGTATAAGTTGTTGATGCAAATTTAAATTATAACCTTCTACTTCGATGAAGTTGAACTCATGCAATGTTTTGTGTGGTTTCTTCTTTGTTTTGCATGCTCCGTTTTCCTCATGAAGGGAAAATAGTCACCGTTGATTAGTGAGCCTTTTTCTCTTCTGTTTCTTGGAATGGAAACGTGCCATATGTGGGAAATACTGACATTCCTTATGAGAGCATTGGGGGCAGTATTTTTAAAGACTCTGCTCTTATGGGAACTTTTTCCCTCCCACTTCCTCATGTCACTTTTGTTAACATGATCTCTACTTCTTACGATCCTTGGATTGTTCCTCCCCCTGGTCAAGTTGATTCCTTTGGCGAAGTAATTCCACCATTAGGGCAATTTTGAGGTATAAAATGGGCCTCATAAGGAAATTATAAAATAATAGTGGAAATAATTAAATAAGATTATATTACATAATCAAATTTTAGAGGGAAAAAAAGGAAAAACTATTTTTTCAACTCGTATTTTCAACTTATCTCCTTATGGTTTTAATCAAATTTTGAACGAAAACACTCATTGGATGAAAAATTTGATTCCTCATCCAAGGAGTACCCATGTTGCATACTTTCGATGGACCCTTCTACATGAAAAATGAGAAATACATGAAAAATGTGATTGCAACCACATCTTTTCATTTATTTCTCATTTTTCGTATAGCAGGGTCCATCAAAAGTATGCAACATGGGTACTTCTTGGATGAGGAGTTAGATTTTTCATCCAACGAGTACTCCCACTCGAAATTTGAGTAAAAACTTATGGAGATAAGTTGAAAATACGAATTGAATAAGTAATTTTATCATTTTTTTTTAATCTTTTTACTTTCTTACTCCAAAAATGGTGAATCATCCCCCATGGTTGACATCATCATCATGAATCCTATTGCTTCTTATAAATTTTATTTTGGTTGTACATTTTTCGTAGGAGTCCCATTTTAGACCTTAAAATTCCCTAATGTCAGCCCAACAGAACAAGCCTATCAAGCTATTGTTTTGGCTTCGACAGTCGCTTCTGAAAGTCATACTACTCTTAGTATGCATCTACATGCGTATTCACAATCCCCTTGGCTTGGTTCTTAGGATTCTCTGGATCCCTTGAACAATACATTTCCCATTGACAAGTGTTGGGTAGAGGATCCCCCATGTAATGGTTTTGGGGCTTAAAGTCCACAATTTTGGGTAAAAGTATGGTAAAGGTTCCGCGAAGTGCATGAAGCGCGAATTATAATGAGTCAAGTCAAAGGGTTGTCCGCCCAAAAATAATGTAAGAAAATAGAAAGTGAGTCAGCCTGCCCATTCGTTCGCGGACCATGGGAATGTATAAATAGAGCAAGGCTCCACGGTTAGAAGTCAATTTTAGTTTTTAATCTTGAATGTATGGGTTTATGAAGGAAACATTCTCTTTGCGTTTGTAAGTCCGAGTCGAGGGTGTTAGTAAATAGATAGAGGCTCTGTAGCTATGTACACACAGGCCTGGTAGAGTTCGCAGCTCTGTGCACGGACTCCTGTAGCTGAGTGAGCAGGGCGGATCTGGTTGTATTGAACAGAAGATAAATAAAGATAAGTGTTTCTGAATCATTGTGTGTGTTGTCGCAGCTCTATCTGTTTGCTTATGTTTTGAATTTATGCATATCTATGATTACATGCACTAGTTATTATGGTGAAATGCTTGATTAAGACCTTAAGAAGTAGATCTTAACTATAATAACTGCATTAATAATAATAATCGAAGGAGCGCCTCGTCATCAAGCTTCGCGAAGACTAGATTACTGTGCACCGATCGGTTTGCAACCCATACAGTCCCCATCTAGACATCCATAGGGTGCGGAAACCTGGTTGCAGCACCCTCCCCTGCTACCTCGGTGAGACTTCCGTCCGTGCTCCGCGGACTATTGCTGAAACGGCTGGTGGTGCGATATTTGTTTGGCTAAAACACTTCCGAACCTGGGTCAGGCCCCACCAAGCCAACAAATGGCTCCGTTGCCGAGACTGGGATCTGCCTAAGGGATGTTCGATGTCAGAACACTGGAACCATACGAAGAAAGAACTTGAAGATTGGTTGGATCAGAAGCTTCATGATTTTGTGGTACAGGAAAACAAAAATCTGTCAGATATCTGAGGAGAGGTGGCTGGATCGCTACATATACACAGAAATCCACGAGATCATCTTCGTGTTCTTCTCGATAGAACTGTATGAGTGGATCGCGAGGCTAGCTGAAATTCAGGGAAGGTGCAGACTGGAACAACCCATCGTGTGGACACCAGAGTTGGTGCGTAGACTAGAGGCATCTGAATATAAAATCGAACGAGTAGTAGATCACTGGTTGGATCGGATAATAGGAGGGTTTATCACTGAGTTCGTGATAAACACAACTGTGAGCTACAACGAAGAAGAGCAATGTTTTCTCAAGGGACCACGGGGTAAGTACATCAAATCATTGAATACATGGATTAAAATGTTGTTATGTGAAAAATAGGTTATGCAAATCCATTGATGTCTGGAGTAACGTGGAGCAGAAGAGGCTACCAAGGGATCAAAGGGATAGAGAACAGTCCCCTGATTTCACTGCTGAGAGGAAGCGAGGAGGAGCTTGCTGGGTTCTCTCCGAGAAGCACGGTTCAATTGATAAAGTAGCACATTCCACTGGTACCACGCCATCACCCACTTCACCTACATCAACCCCATCTTCACCCCCTCCACCTCCACCACCGAGGTTCAGAATGGAGAGTGCAATCAAGTTGCCTGTATTTAGAGGTGTAGGAAATGAGGAAGCAGAATAGTTCTGGTTCGTGGTAAAGGTAGTATGGGAAGTCCAAGGCGTTATGGATGATAATATCAAAAAGGATACTTTGGTAAGCACGTTGCAGGATCGCGTGTTGACATGGGATATAAAGTACTGTGGCGATCACCCAAATGCGGGAATAGTGGTGATCCAGGATGCATTGAACAAAGAATTTAGCTGGCCAAAATCAGAGACGTAGTTGATCATCAGGTTCAAGGAGATCGTGATGCTGCTAGGTGAAACCCCTTGGGATCTGGATCAGCGAATGAAGAGTACGATCCATGAGGCTAACATGATGCTGACAGATGTGCAACATCGCACGTGGTTTGTGCGTCTTTAACACCACATCTGAGGATGACGCTGTCACAACAAAAGATCTCAACCCAGGGTGAAGCATTAGAGATAACAATGAGGTTGCATGAAACTCCAATACAGGATCCTGGGTTGGGAGTTTAGAAAATCCTTGCGCAACTACAAAACCTATGCTTGGAGATGCAAAGTTTAAAACAAGATAACGTGCCTCGGCCAATAGTGCGCGAAGAGGTATGGTGCATCAAATGTAAAGGCCAAGGCCACGATAAGGATCATTGTCTAATATTCACGAACTATTTGGTAGGACCAATGCTGTTGAGACCAGAGGTGCAGGTGGGGCCAAGTGCGGCGTCCACACTCTGGTGTGCGATCTATTAGGTGGGAGGAAAGCACGCAACAAACAACTATCATCTATTGCAGAAGTTTACACAGACTCCCCAACAACTATTTTGTAATTTTTGTAGATCGGTGGGCCACGATGAATGAGGCTATCAGAGTTATGAATTGTTGATGGACCGAACATCTACCTACACGATGTAGATGGAGGCCTGAGGTCAAGATCCTGCCGCAGCAATAGCGTGCGGTGGATTCCAGGGACGCGGACGGGGACAAGGAGGAATGCGACCCGAACGATGGCGTGGACAATTAATCTGCTACAATTATGGAGGACATGGGCACTATGCATGTGACTGCATGAACCCGACCAGAACATGTTGCCCTTACTGTTACCAGTTTGATCGTGAAGTGGTAGATTTCCCCATGCTGATCGCACAAATGTGTGAAAAAGGGGTGCTTCAGTCTACTCCCACGCAGAACATACAAATGATGAAGGCTGAACCACACAAAGAGGACCCTAACATGAATATGGTGCTCAGAAGCGGTGCAACTATAGGGGAGGATAAGGGGAAGCGACTTGAGGAGGATACATGGGTTCACAAGGCCCCTATGAAGCAACCTGAGTTTGATTTGGAATGTGCGAAGGAGACATTTATGGAAGCTAAGAAGAGCTTCATAGAAGCCTCTACCTCAGGTTGCAAGGATCAAACTGAACCAGAAATGGATCCTTCTATGCTAACTACCTTTTTAGAGACATGCATGAATCTACTACGCAACAATAAAGCAGTTAAGGGATTGTAAGAGCTGATAACTAGGTGCGCAGAGTTGGGTGAACCGCGCATGGTTTGGAAACTAGGCAAGCATGCTTTGCGTACCGGGTGGGAAATGTGGTTGATTGCACAGATTGGTGATTATGAGATGGATCAGGTAGTTCTGGACTTGGGATCAAATGCAAATGTGCTACCTAAATAGACATGGGAACACATTGGCAAACCCACACTACAATGGTCTCCTATTCAATTATGGATGGCGAACCAACAGAAGATCTTTCCCATGGGGAGATTACAAGGAAAAACAGTGGACATTGAAGGCACGAGCACACAAATAGATTTTGAGGTAATAGAAATTATGGATGATAGTAACCCGTACCCTGCATTATTAGGGATAGATTGGGCCATGGATATGAATGGAGTCATCAACCTAAAGAGAACAAAAATGATATTCGAGAAAAAGTCTCTACGTGTAGTGGTTTCGCTGGACCTAGCCAAAGGAGCGCGCTAGACTAAGCCTATGCGCGACGAGGACAGTGATGATGAACTAGACTACATCTACCAGATCACAGTGCAGGATCATGATCAAGTGAATCCGACAGTGGATGGGAGAATCTCATGGGAACATGATAGTTCTTGCACGTCGGACTCAGATGAAGAGATTGAGCGATGGAAGAACCGATTGCATGAGGTAACAACACTAAATTGTAATATGATGGTTAGATCACTACATCGTGTAATGATAGAAGCAAGGGAACTACTAACAGATGTGGGTGCAACAAAGGTGGAGGAACCTGTAGACGACTACGAAAAGGTAATTCTGGAACAAAAGCAGCAGGGTGCGAAAAAGGGGTGCTATGCGCAACAACTGCACAAGGGTGGAATACACACCAAAAGACTAGGAGGAACTGACGCGAATGTAGAAGGCAAGCACATCGACAACGTAGGATGTAGGTCTATATTGTGCAATTGCCTAACCGAATAAGAATCAAAAATCAAAATTTGCCAAAATGATGCATTACGCTAGCTGTTTGCGACGAAGACATCAGGAAACCAGGTTGGAGCATGAACAACATTCACCTGATAAGATGACCCAATGGGAATCTGCGGGCACCAGGGGTTCGGTGGGCCTATAAGACCATGAGAAAAAGGAGGGGGGTGAAGGTGATCTTATCAATGGTGAAACAAGATGGAACTAAGAGGAAAGAAGAAACTCCCCAGACCACAACCTCTGCAGTTTGGACAACACACGAGGTCATGGGCAAAGGAATTCGACGGTTGGAGGAAGTTATTCGACGTGACAGCAGAAGGCTTCACATCACTCAATGTTGGATGAAGAAATGAGAAAAATGAAAATCAGCATCACACAAGCAGGCCACGCGAATCTGCCAATAAGGGAACCATGCCTGGCCGATTCTACCTCGGGACTAGAACAAGCTAAGACCCTACTATCATGGCTGTGACTGCACCAATGGAGGAGTGTATCATATACAATAGAGCACGATGGGATAACAGATACAAAGGCACTCGAAAGGTGCAACAAGCTCGGGCTAGTAGGGAAGTTGAAATCTCGCACCTGGGGTGTGACCACTTGACTTGCTATGGAAGGCATAGTCTTAACATTCTAAGCAGTTGAAAGGAGGCGCGGGACTATAAACAAGTCTGTAGAAAACCTGCGTGGAAACAAGGTTTCATGTAGAGCCAATCGGTCAGCAAGATCACAGTTGCACTGAAGGGGTTGCACTGCCATGTGGGACGGTTGGGAGGTGACTGTTGACGTCACTGTTCATGACAAGAAGTTAGAGTTATGGTAGAGAGGAGCGGGCGGCAGGCCATTAAGACAGGAGTTCTGAGCTATATATGAAAAGATTTGCCGCTAAGAAGATATTAATGAATCAAAAGTGGAGGGAAGGGTTAAATTCAAATTCACATGTTCCTATAAAAACCGTTGGGGTAGCCCTACAACAACCCTTGCCTATGTGAGACTCAAGCCAGTATAGAACAACGAGCACCCACCTACCTGGCCCCCGAGAGCACGTCCTTGAGTGAATTCAGGATAGAAACCATGAGAACTAGGGTAAGGTTCGAGGAAGCACCCTATTGGACCCAGGAGGAATCGGGAGCAACGACTGCTGCCCAAGAAGTTCCAATGTCCCCACGTATGCTACGACCCTAGAAAGACAAGAAGACTATGGGACCAATCCGGGTATCACTGAGATTCAGTAAATTATCAGTGGTAGAAAAGGGAAACACAATCACCACAGAAATTGATGAGGACGAGGAAGATTTCCAAGCCTTGATCGCTCAGATTGAAGCATAGGATGAGGAGGAGGAGGATGCTGTCCAAATATCTTCGCTACCACCATATATCTCTTCGTGGAAAGGGGTGGCCAAGATACCAAAGGACTTGGAAGCCACGAAGAGTACGCTCTAGACCCCGCTTTTTCCAGATGAGATAAGGGTTGACGGTCTGCTGTTGGGTCGAGTACCGAGTATCAAGTTCGAAGATTGGGATCTTGCGGACAGTGAGAAGTTCTCCCAATTGGCCGAAGATAAATTACTGCGGCGGAAGTGGTTACAAGGTGTGGATAAGGTGGGATTACTCAATCTGAGGTGGATACTCCACTATCACCGTGCGCCATCACC
This sequence comes from Pinus tabuliformis, assembly GCA_031772625.1. NCBI lineage: Eukaryota > Viridiplantae > Streptophyta > Pinopsida > Pinales > Pinaceae > Pinus > Pinus tabuliformis. Next base: position 981,258,432 of record CM062818.1, on the reverse strand, counting down.
ATTTTTGTTAACTGACAGTTACTGTGTCTGGTATAAAGGGAATGATTCTGCAGACGTAGCCAGAACAAGTAGCGACGTGGGTCTCATAGAAGCCATGAAGATTAAATATAAGCTGGAAAATGGAAGCGAGGGTATGTAATAGCAAGCATCAAAAGTTGAGGGGTGCGCATCACCACCAGTTACTGGTTGGTAAGCTCATGGGAAAATGTGGCATAGACAAAGTGCTAGCCACTATCATTGTGCTCGCGGAGCAGTGTGCAGAAGGGGTTCAATTCAACTGGGCGCAGTTTCTCTGCGACTAATTTTTGATGATTTTTTGGGAAGCCTAGGAGCACGGTAAGGCTTTCCATTATGCATGGTTGCTCCTAACAATCATACTGCTTGCAGGAGAGTTTCCGCAGGCAGCCAATTTCTTGACATTGAGGACAGCCTCCCTGAAGCCATGCGGTATAACTCACTCCGGGCTACGAAAGATACCACGAGGATTCGTGAGATCAAGGTGTTTTGGATATTCATGGAGATGATTATCCGAACATGGATTGCTTATAGATCATGGCTATCCTCGATAGTATACAACAGTTTGCAAAGCGCGGCCGAGTTCAAAGCGGACATGCATAATCTATATATCCGGGCGCGGAAGGATTCAAATCAAACATGGGTAAAGCTTCCGTTCATTGCAATAGATGATGTAGTTTATGAGGTAATGGCAACATGGCCTCCAGAGTGGCATGCCCCGTACTTGGCCACATTAGAAAGGATGGCAACATAGCGAAGAAACAAGGAAATCTAGCTGCGATTCATTAAGATGGTGGAAAGGAAGCGTAAGATACAGAAGGCAGCTTCACATCAGGAGGCGATTGAGGAAGCAATTGCTGAAGAAAGCAGGGAAAATTATGAAATTTCCTCGGAGCAGGACATGCAGAGGGAAATGGTGATACAGGAATGCACAGACTTTACCAGAAAATCAACCCAAGTCAAGAGGCCATGCATCAAGGAGCCGCCACACACACACAAAAAGACAAAGACAACAAAGACTTTGGATAAAGAGTTTCTTGATAGCAGCGAATCGACGCGTAATGTTACTAAAGGTGCTTTGGAGGAGCTGATGACAGAGAAAACAACTGTGTTGGTGGAGCTTAGAGTGCAGCTACAGGCATTATAGGTGAAACCCCCAGGAGGGATGACACTAAACCTAGCAGATGACACATCTGCAGCTAAGCAGATGGTGCGAGCCCACACAATGAACACTTTAGTGTTGCCAGCAGGCACTGTCCTAGTAGAAGATGAAGGTGACATGCAAAGTTGGGGGTTGAATTTGGCCGCCCTTCCTAGAGAAACCCTATACCAGCTACAGGATGGGGTCACCGCTGAGCTCCATGCCAGGGAAGGCCGCACCCTCCAAGTCTTAATGGAGCACAAGGAAAATCTGGAGTAGATCAGTCTACAACGTGATGACTTGGTCGCACACAACAAGGAATTAGAATAGGCCATGGCAGAGGTCTGTAACAATGTACTAGAGTTGGCTGTGCTAGCAGAACTCCTAATAGCTAAAAAAATTCATCACATGGCCGCAGGATTCCATACGACCCAAGAGGAGGCCGCGAAAGCTCAGTGGGAATTAAACTTACAAATCATGGAACTAAGGATGAAGGCACAACCTCCTACACCCCTGGAAGTTCAAGAGCAGTGCCACTGCGAAATCTAAGCATGATGGGAAGTTATAGCATGCGCTGTCCAAGATGCTTGAGATTGTTGGATCAGACACTCCTTACACTCACATCCCTTCAGGAAGACCCAACGCTATAGCAGGTAGAGACAGAAGTGCGGGAGTTGCAGCAGGCTTATGACCAAGTCTGAGGGACGGCGCAAGCGGTCGCCATCACGCAGCGATTGGCCAAGATGAGGGAGGCCTAGGTTCTCAAGGCACAAGTTGACGCTGCGCAGCAGAAGGAAGTAGTGCTTAAAGAACACATTCAGCCTTGGCTTGATGAGGCATTTGCAGTCTCCACCAACATCGAGGGAAAGTTAGCACACATGCAGGCAGCATATGAACCTGGACAAACAACTGAAACTGATACTGATGCATCGGTAGCTCACGTACAACGGGTACAACAGATGGCGGAAGACTTTGTTGCGAGTGTAAACAAAGCGCAAAAGTTGCTGGATGACCTCCACATGAAGATTGCCACACCAGCTGAGTGACTTGGGATGAGTCGTGATGATTGTGTTGAGGACCTGTTGGGTAGAGGATCCCCCGTGTAATGGTTTTAGGGCTTAAAGTCCACAATTTTGGGTAAAAGTATGGTAAAGGTTCCACGAAGTGCGAGAAGCGTGAATTGTAATGAGTCAATTCAAAGGGTTTTCCACCCAAAAATAATGTAAGAAAATAGAAAGTGAGTCGGCTTGCCCATGGTCCGTGGACCATGGGAATCTATAAATAGAGCAAGGCTCCACAATTAGAAGTCAATTTTAGTTTTTAATCTTGAATGTATGGGTTTATGAAGGCAATATTCTCTTTGCGTCTGTAAGTCCAAGTCAAAGGTGTTAGTAGATAGATAGAGGCTCTGCAGTTGTGTGTGCAGAGGCCTGGTAGAGTCCGCAACTGTGTGCACGTACCCCTGCAGTTGAGTGCGTAGGGTGGATCTGGTTGTATTGAACAGGAGATAAATAAAGATAAGTGTTTCTGAATCATTGTATGTGTTGTCACAATGCTATCTGTTTGCTTATGTTTTGAATATATGCATATCTATGATTACGTGCACTGGTTATTACGGTGTAATGCTTGATTAAGACCTTAAGAAGTAGATTTGAACTATAATAACTGCATTAATAATAAGAATTGAAGGAGTGCCTCGTCATCAAGCTTCACGAAGACCAGATTGCTGTGTGCCAATCAGTTCGCGACCCGTCTAGTCCCCATCTAGACATCCCTAGGGTGTGGAAACTTGTTTCCAGCACCCTCCCCTACTACCTCGGGTGAGACTTTAGTCCATGCTCCACGGACTATTTCTGAAATGGATAGCAGTGTGGGATTTGTTTGGCAAAACACTTCCGAATCTGGGTCAGGCCCCACCAAGCCAATAATGAGAGTATCACCGAGGTTATGTCTCTTGAGGAAACTCCCTGGAATGATGCTCATAATCGTTCCTCATTTCTCCTGAGCCTTAGAGAGATTTCATCGTGTTTGGATACCTTTGTTTCTCGTACACTCACCCATCCACTTCAAACACCCATTTTGGTGCATGACTTTTTGTCTAAGGGAAAGATGGAGAATATTACTACTACCATGCCTATCGACATTTCTGTTAAACCAGGATTTGTCGAGAATATCCATGTCGGGGTTTCTTGTTCTCTTGATGAGATCAAGATTTACACTGCCATTTTTAAGGAATTTCGCAATGCCTTTGTCTAGTCATATGAAGAAATGCCTGACATAGATTCAAGTATAATTGTGCATGAAATTCCTACTTATCCTAATGCGAAGCCTGTTTGTCAATGGCTTCGTCTAATGCACCCTAGAAAGTAAACCGCTTTAAAGGGAGAGGTTGAACAACTTCTAAAAGATGGTTTCAATTACCCCATTCCATTGACAGATTGGGTTTCGAACATTGTCCCTATGACTAAAAAACAAGGTACTATCTGTGTTTGTGTTGATTACCACAATGTCAATCGGGCATGTCCCAAAGACAATTATCCATCTCCTTTTATCGATCAAAACATTGATGAGTGTGCTAGGAGTGAGATTTTTTCTTTTATGGACGGTTTTTCTGGCTATAACCAGATTAAAATTCTTCCCTCCAATCAACACAAAACTGCTTTTATCTATCCTTGGGGAACCTTTGCCTACAAGAAACTCCCTTTTGGTCTAAAAAGTGTTGGCGCTACCGTGCAACGAGCGATGTCTTATGCTTTTCATGACATCAAACACATTGTTCAACCATATCTTAATGACCTACCAACTCATTATGCTAAGCGTTATGATCATCCTAACCACCTATGGGTCATTTTTCTTTGTTGTAGACACTACAATATTTGTTTCAATCCGCATAAGTTTGTTTTTTGCATTTAATCTGGTTGTATCCTAGGGTTTGTGGTTTCTAAAGAAGGCATCTCAATTGACCCCCTCAAAGTTGAGGTCATTGTAAATTTACCTCCCTGTCATCTTTACATCAGTTGCAGAGCTTGCAAGGGAAGCCTACTTTCCTTTGTTGTATTGTACCCAATTATGCTGAACTTTCCAAGGGATTTAATCATTTGCTAAAAAAGGGATTCCATTTATTTTGGATGAAATTGCTCAATTTTTTTTTTTTTTGCATTAAAGAATGCCCTCATTAGTGCTCCTTTGCTGCATCATCCTGACTATCACCTTGATTACTTCTTGTACTTGGCCGCAACTGATAGTACTATTTCCATGGCACTAGTGCAAGATGATTGTGATGGAAACGAACACGTGATCTACTACTTAAGCTAGAATCTTATTGATACTGAAACTCGATATGCCCATGTTGAGAAACTTACTTTAGTAGCTGTTCACGTTGTTAAACACTTTCAACACTATATTATTTTGCAAAAAACCACTATGATTTCTGATTGCAACCCCATGACCTACATTTTGACTCATCAGTTGCTGGGGGGGAAATATTCTAAGTGGATTGTTATCCTTCAGGAATTTAATTTGGATTTTTCTATATCCAAATCAAAGAAATCGTTGGTTTTCACTGAATTTATTTGTGACCTTGCCTCTGCAACCACATCTACGACTTTTGATGAGCTTATTCCTGACGAGAATCTCTTTCTCATAAACACTCTTGACCCATGGTACTAGGATATTATTATCTATCTCCAGACGCAAACTTTTCAATTAAAGTTTTCCAATTCTGAACATCGTCACATTCGACATCAGTCCCAACCATATCGAATCATCACCGATACTTTGTACTGTGTTGGTGTCGATTCTATCCTTCATAGATGTTTGACACTTGAAGAAGATGAGAGAGTCCTCAATGAGTGCCACTCTGGGGCTTGTGGTGGTTACATGTCTAGGTATGATAATGCTTGGAAAATCCTTCGTGTCAGTTACTTATGGCCTTCCATATTTAAAGATTTCATTTTAGCAGTCAAAAAATGTCACACCTGCCATATTTACAACTGTAAAAAGAGCACCCCTACACCTAGTTGTTATTGTTGGCCCCTTTGCTAAATGGGGCATTGATTTCATCACATGTAACCCTCGCTCGGCTAGGGGGCATGGTTATATCATCATTGTCATTCATTATTTCACTAAATGGGTTGAGGTGATGCCTACACGTGAAGATTACGGTAAAACTACTAATCAATTTATTTTTAACCATGTCATAGCTCAGTTTGGTGTCCCTTAAGCCATCGTTACTTATCATGGATCTCATTTCTGAAATCACATGAGGTAGTTGAAAAAGTCCTAGTTATTATGCTTCAACACACCATTGGGATGCATAAATCAAACTGGCATCTTATGATATTTTAAGCTCTTTGGGCTTACCGAAATGCAGTTAAGACTGCCACTGGATTTCCACCCTTTCAGTTGGTGGTATGGTCTGGAGGAAACACTTCCAATTGAATGTTAAATTTCTTCATTGAAACTGGTCATCGAATTACTCCTTGATACCTCACCCAAAGAGGAAAGTTTACTTTACCTCGAAAGGATTGATGAAACTCACCACTTCGCAATGTTAGTAATTGAAGCCTAGAAGAAATGAGTTAAAGCTCAATATGATAGAACTGTTTCAACTCACATTTTTGTTGAGGGTCACTTGGTCTTGCTTTATGATCAAGCCAATGACAAATTGGGAGCTGGAAAATTCGAACCAATGTGGCATGGGCCTTACATTGTCAAACAAGTTTACAAAAAGGTGCCTATGAGTTAGTAGACTATGAAGGAAATTCTTTGGCTAAGCCTCGAAATGGGCTTTACTTGAACAAGTATTATGCATGATTATCTGTGTAGATACTCATGTACATTAGTGTACAGTGTGATTTTGGTGTGTTATTTTTCTTTTGCAAATGTTTTCCTCTGCTTACCTCATGCTCTACTTGGTTTGTAGATGTCATCCAACCATTACGTTGGTTTTCTTGATGGTGCTTATCATAGTACAAAAAATCTATCAACCGCTGCATGGGAAATCTATGACCCTAATGGTGAGGTGGTGAATTTACAAGGTATATGTTTAGGTTAGATGACTAATAACATTTCCAAATATAGTGTTGTCATCAAACTTTTGTAAGAATCTATTTCTCTTGGCATTAGATAGTTAATCATACAACTTGATTCACAACTCATTGTACTACAAATTAATGGAAAATATTCAGTTAGAAACCCTCAAATTTTTAGAATGTATTTACGAGTTCGTTTATTGGAACGATAATTTGATTTGATTACTTATCATCACATTCCAAGACGTATGAACACATTAACAAATGCATTGGCTAACTTTGTGTTAGAAAGACATTTGCAAAACTTGTAAATCGTAAAACATCACATATCAAATATGGTAAATAGGAAAGCATATATATATATATGTGTATATATATATATATATATATATATATATATATATATATATATATATATATATATATATATATCTATAACGAGTGTTTTCAAAAGAGTTTTTTACATCAAAATAACAAAATTTGTGTCCCGAGACACATAACTTTATAAGCCTACATAGTGCAGAAAACAAAATAGAAGTTGGTTATTCACCCACATGGTGCTCATGATATCACGAGACAACCCTAATGAATTTCCCTAGGAGCCGATGCAGTTTGGTGGAAACCCCTACACTGTGCCTCTGATAGCGTAATGGCACCTCATCGATCGAGCCGTACTCAGGAATCCCCCTTGTTAAAACTTCCAAGTTACACTCTACTTCGATGATAGGATCTGCTTCCTCCACATATGGAGGAGCTTCCTTAATCTGGAGGCAACTGGCTATTGGAGAAACCCCTAGACCTCTCTCTAGTCCAACATATGCACAACATTATAATTCAAATCTCAGTACACATATATATATATAAAAAATGATAAAAACTTCAAAAATAGTTTTTCCCTGAATCAATCCACTGTGCCCCTGGAGGGAGTGGAAGATTTGGATCTCCTCGGAAATCCATCCCTGCATACACCCAACCATTGACCATGATTAGTTGTTGACGTAATCATCAAAAAAATGCTGGAGGGAATGACATTTGTTTACCACCTCCATGTCAAGGCACCAACTCTCCCCATCTAAGTATTCGTGGATCTCTGGGCGCTAGTGGATCCACTTCCGACCACTGATAGTGGAACAATGGCACACATTTTAGGATGAACGTCACCAGAATAGATCCGAAACCAACTTTTTTTAGATTTCTTGACTTGTACTTTGTAATTTTGTGTTTCATGCACACCAACAAACCTTGACACTAATTGAAAACCGCCAGATTTAAGCACTTGATCGCATAGTGGAAATGAGACTTTGTTGCCTCATGCAACGCTTGTGCCCCAGCTATTCGGGCCATAGTGTGCAGGATTGTTTGCACTAGGAGATTGGTAATGGTCTTTATGTCAATTTTCCATCTGTTGGTCTTCTTGTCCCTCAAACAATGCCTCACAATGAGCATATCCATGCTCACTCCTCCAGTATGCGATCCAGATAACTGCACCTGTTGTCCCTTTTTGGATAACCCAGTGATGAAATAAATGTCGATGACCTCTATTTCGAGCTCTTGATACCTGAAAATGAACAGTTGTTGATCTACATCCCACCAACTGATTGAGTGCTACAATAAATCAGGTTGTGTTATGATCTCAGGAATCATGAAGAACTTGAGCAATCCATATGCTCATAGGGTATCAATACAGTCTTGATCTTGTATAGCCTAATGGTCTTCAGCTTCATGACCCCTCTATTTCCATTTGATCACCATTTTGGACTGGTTATCCTAAAAAAATCTACAAACCAACACTTCATGAGCATCCATGGAGAGAAAATCCAATATTAACTGTTTTTCATGGAAGATTTCACTTTAAAATTTTTACCTCAATGCCAACACCTCTGTTTAGGAATTTTTTCGCATTGCCAGTGCGAGGGCCTAACTAATGACAGGGTGAGAAATGTGAGTCCGATGGGTGAAACCCATGCTGGCCACCCACAATGTGAATTTTTCGTAAGTCTCCCTTGCAACCTACCCTATTGATGAAAATGCCTAAAATGACTACCAAAATGAAGGGAAGGGATAAATCTCCTACTTGCAACAAGCGGATTGAAATGGTGTCCTAGATTGATCGTGTTCTTTGCTTGAAAATCAAGGTAAAATGAGGTAAAAATTCTTTCACAATTGAAAATTGGTAAATGGTAAAAACAACTTACTTTTTTCCCCTATTTATAAGTTTTAAATAATATTTTTACGAAATTAGGGCATATTTCACTCATTTTTTAATATTTTCCCTTGAAATTGGTAATGTGCGTTTCCTTGTGCAGTGACGGGTCATATTTTTTTGGTGAAGATGATTAATCTTGACTGATTCAATGAATATTATTTTATCACTTTTTTAGACTCGTAAAAAATAAACGAAAAAGCTACTTCGTAGAATCATCTTTAAGCTCTTTTTTGACTCTCGAAAAATGAAAATATTGCTGAGTACTTGTCATTTCAAACTTGTAAAAGTAAATGAAATGACGTCTACTTAGTATAAGTTTAATCCTTTTCTGGATTGAGATAGACTATTGTATGAAAAAGGAATACCTTAGTCGAACATCCCTAAGAGGTTCTCTTGGATATTGTTTTCTACCTTATTGGCTTCAAGAGATGATTCACGAAAAGGGACCTTTGGAGTTTTCTTTTTCACTTCTTTTTTAAACTCTCTAAACATGAAAAAGTTCCTAATTTTCACCTCTGCCAGACTCGTAAAACTTAAATGACGCAAGACTTGTCACCATGACAAGGCCGAGTTCCTCCTTCCTAGGGCTCGTAAAACTGACTAGGATGGATTCATTTGAATGGTGAACTTACATGGAAAGGATATGGTATTCTATTCAAGCTTGCAATAAAAAAATATATGAGGTACTCACCATAAATGGTGGGGGAAAGTGAAAGCAATCATCTTTTGTATTCTGTAAAGGCAGCATGTCGCTCTTGAATATGACAGTCATATGTTGCTCGTGTCGGGTTTAGGACATCCTCACTTGGTCACTTGCCTTCTTGGGTTTGGGAAATCCATTTTTCCTCTCATCTAATTATACCACTTCGTCATCATGACCTTTGATTGTATGTTGAGTCAAACATTACCAAACTACAAAGTCATGTCATCGATATGTTCAAGAGAGGTCCTATCTATAGTTCTTTACCACTTATACATTGTCTGACTTTCTGCTACAGTCATGGATCATACTTGTCTACTCTACTACATCCTTTTTGTTTCGTGTCGATGATGCGGGATTCATTATGGCCCTCCTTCGATGGATTACTTCCTATCGACTTCAACTCATTATCCGAGAAGATGATCTAGAAACTACCTTCTAGTACCTTAGAGCTCGCATGCCTCAATGGTAAGTTCTTCGCATTTGGCAACATGTTTACATCATTGACCTTTGATCGGATGATTCCACTAGTGTTCCAATTCAACTTCATTATTCACATTCGTGGATTTTGTTGATTGTACCTTGAGAGTCATTGTCATTATTGGTTGTTTCTCTCGTGCCTATTAACGGTTTACATCATTTACCGGTAATCAGGTGTTTTTCTATCATGTTCGACTTCGACACATCTATTCACATGCTAGAATTCATACATTGACCGGGTCAAGACAGAGTGCAAGGCCCTGGATTTTGTCTGATACAATCCAGGTTGTGTGGACTAATGAGTCATTCATGATTGTAAACATGTTTCCTCTGGACGGATGGTTGTGACCATAGTATGGGTCCATATTCAAGATCCTTTTTATTCGAATGGCTGAGATCATCCTAAGGATATTTTCACATGATCCTTCCTATTCAGATAGCTGCATCCACACTATAGATTCATGTATTATTAGGTGCCTATTCATGTATCATTATTCATAGTCATCAGAGATGTCAAAAATGTATATGTATATGCTTGATTTGCAGGTCTCCTGACGGTGTTGTTCTCGTCCTTGCACTGACTTGTAAAGCATCTTAGCCATCACTCCCTGTTCTACCTTCATGCTTTAGGGGGCATCTGTTACACAATATTTTTTCATACCTCCTGTTCACTTCCCATTCCATATCCTGAAGTGCCAAAACATTGACTATTATGTAGCATATCCATCATGATATACAAACCAAAATCTCCCTGAAGAATCAAAAGAAAATTGCCCTTAATCCATTCTAGAGAAGGTTCCCTAAAACCCAAATTTTTGGCATCAACATGTTTTTATCCACTGCCTTCCCTTGCTGATGGTAGATTTCTTAGTTATACACTCAGACTGCCAACACGGGTTTTCATAGGAAAACCCACACTGAACCTATTTTAGTAGGTTTTCCCAAACTGGAGGAGAAGCTTCGCTCACTAGAACCTTTCGGAACAACGAGCTGGATATTGCTTTTTGTTGATATGGTCGAGCTCTCTCATTTGGGCCTATTGAGCTTATCAGCATGTGATTTCTGCTTGAGATGTGGACCTTCCTCCCTCTTTTGTAGATCCCAAACTCCCTCTCCCTTCTTGTAAATTCACTCCCTTCCATCCACAAATGGTTGGTCATTGATTGCTGCATCCCTATGTTGAGATTATGCTTACATGCTACCCATTCTAGCTTGGAGAAGGAGTGCTTAAAGATTCTTTTCTTGGACTTAGACATCCACCAAAAGGAGGTCTCCAACATCAAGGCATAGGTTGAATGCTTCCCTTTTTAGCTTGTTAATATATAATTATGATGTTCACTTTCCATAATTGTGTAAATGTTTATGCTATTAGCTTAATTTTCCTTGATCTATTAAGTAGTTTATGTTTGATGTATGCCATATATTCTCTTGTATCTTGCATAGTACTTTGATCTTCCTTGCATGTACTTAGACATGAAGAAGAACTAAAGAGCGAGGATTGGAGCAAAATATTCAAAGCCATCTCCAAGGATCAAGTGATTAGCATTAGAATGAGGTAGGTTTCTCCTTCTATTTGCATTGTGTCAAACATAAACTAGGAAAGTGTATGTTAGTTTGTTTAGTTTGTTGCTAGACCCACTCATTGGGCTAGAGGGATCACCTCTATCCACAGATGGGATTTTCCTTCAAAACAATCCTACATATCTGATGGGGTGGATTTGGGAATTTATGAAGGTTTTAAATTTCTTCCACTTAATTATGGTGGGATCACTGTCCACTCTAAGAGTCTGTACATGAATTTCCCACTATGTTAGGGCATGGACCTCTAACTTTAGCATAAAAAATGATATTTTTAATTCCTCATCTATGTGGTTTATGCTAAAATATATTATCATTGTTGGAACCAATGATTCAATTTTAAGGAATCAATATAGCTTTGATACAGCTTGATGTCGAACTTTGCTTCCATATTGAATAAGGACTATGAATGGTTGATGACACTCAAACTCGACTGCTCTTTTTCAAGTTCTTTTCTTGACTCTTTTTCTGGGTATTCATGTTCCCCCGATTTTCCCTCTAATATAACTGTTACACAGTAATTTGTCACTGTCTGTGTCATGAATTCAAATTAATCATGCTCATGCTCTCTAGTGTTGCCAAATGACCCACTCTGCCAAAGTTTTTTCCATCATCGCGACTGTTATTAAAATAACCGCGCTGACTGGCGCCTCATAATACAACGAATGCGCTGCCAGCGCGGAAGCACACGTGTTTTCCACGCTGGTCGAATTTCATGAACCAGCGCATCTTCTGTTCATATTAGGTCGCGCTGACATAACCTTCCCTGTTATTCAGATGCGATGTCAGTGCTCCAGTGCAGTTATACACCCGCGCTGATCCTGTTTGGGCGAGTTTGTTCTAACAGCCGGCCTTCCAGATGACTCCAGACCTGGTTGTTGGCCTTGTCAATGTCGCCCTCCCTTCTCTGGCATGTTTGTTTCGTCATTTGAGCCACCTTCCTTGGAAATAAGCTCATCCCCCCACCATTCATGGAGACTTCTTCTCCTATTTAAGTCTCTACCATTGCCATGGGCAGCTAGTTTTTGACAGTGTGGAATTGATAGTGCTTAGAGTGCTGCTGCTAGTAGGTAGTTGGTGTGACAAGTGTGGGATTGATAGAGAGCTTAAGGAAGGTTGTGAAGTGTTGCTTTCTTGTGTGAACTTGTGTGAGAGAGAGTTTTTTGTCTTGGAAGACCTACCTCCAAGGGTGAATGCTTAAGAGACTTGTTGGCTGGACCCTCTTGAGAAGGATTCGACGTCAGAACTTCGGTTGTACTCTTCTCTGTTATTGATTAATAATAGATGACTACTATTATGGTTCCACTCCCATTTGTCTTTGTAATGGTTAATGTGAGTTATGTCCTTTCTGACTGATGTATAATTGCATTTATTAGATTTCATGCTTGTGTTTGTGTTTCTCTTTGTGTGTGCAGGTGTCTATCCACGAGGATTGTGGAGGATCGTGACCGGCCAAAGTGAAGGAGCAAGAGCGACGACTCTTCATCAAACAATAGCGTTGGAATCCAAGTAGGTGTTCATTACCTACCTTTTATTTGCAATTAGGAACTTGCATAGTAGCATTGGCTGATTGTTGCTAGACCCATTATGGGCTAGTAGGGCTCGCCTCTATCCGTAGAGGGGATTTACCTCTCCAACAATTTGGGGACTCCGCTGGGGATCCGGCATTTGTCCTTGTTTGTTCATTCTTGCTTTGAGTTTGATTGTTACTCTCTTTTAAAAGATTGGGGATTAGTTCTCTGCTTTTAGATTTCCTGGTTCAGTCTGGGAGGTGCCTTGATTGTTTAAAGAGTTATTGTCTTGGTTTGGGAGCTTTTGGCTTGATTCTGCCTGTTTTTTAGCCTCAGCGCGGTTTATAACAAAACAGTCGCGCTGACATCGCATAGCTGTTTCTTTGACTTCGTGGTCATCGCGCTTGTACGTTTAACAGTTGCGACGGTTCTGAAATCAAACCAGCGCGCTTAAGCCGTGTACTTCCGCGCTGACAGCGCTTTGTTGCTACGCGTGGTTTTTGGTCAGCGCTTTGTTGCTGTGTATCACCCGCGCTGATCCTGTAGAATTGAATTTTTTTCAATTTTGCCTCCTGAGCCTGTTGGTTTGACTATCCCCTGCTCTTTCCACCTGGTTTATGACTTGATTTCTATTGTCTGAACATTGAAGCACTTGCTTGCGAAGTCTTGTTGGGCAGATCTTGTTTTGTGTCTTGTGACCTGGTGTTATCATCCCGATTTCGTTGGATTGGCTTTGTTTCATTACTCGTTCACAAAGATTAGTTACTACTTTCTTTTGCTTTTGCGAAAACCTTCCTCTTTTCTTTCTTTGCTTGGTTGTTTGGGTGATCGTTATTGAATCAATCTTCGTATTGTTTCGATTACTTCTCACTACCCAGACACGGATTACAGTTGTTTGGGCTCAACCGGTTCTTTTCACATTTGTTGTGTTTTTCATTGAGTGATTTTATTTCTCTTTACTCGGTGTTGCTGTCTCTCAAAATTCATTTTAAGTGCATTGTGCCATTGGAAAAGAAATCAAACTAATATCTTTTGCATTCAATAGTTAATGGGAAAAAGAGCGTTTCATTGATTTGTGTTCTCAGAAGAAAAAGTTTATTTTCCTTGCCATTAGCTGCATTAGATGGTTTGATCGATTGTGTTCATTTTGTTTGATAAAAAATTCTTAACCCTCTCGTAGTTAGAATTCATCGAACGAAATGGTATTCTTTGGCATGTAGTTTGCATCTAGGCAATTGTGAGAGATCACATGGTAGGACCTGAAATCGAAACTTAATTCAAGATCAACCATAAAATAAATTGAATAAACCTAAAAACGCATTGGAACTTAATGCAAACATTTAGAGGTCTAGGCTAGAGACGTGTTCCGACGTCTTTAAACATAGTCACTGTTGTTTCACATTACGGTTGGGTGATTCCTCCTTCTGTGACTCGATAGTGGTCTAACACGGATTGTGCTCCCACGTACCGTTGCGTATATAGGGAGACCCCACTAGGCTTTTATCCTTGATACATAGGAAGCCGAGTGTGCCGCCTTGCGAACAATAACGCACCGAACACAACATTCGGGAAGATTGACTGCACTACGGAAAGTCCTTGGTTCTCATACGATTGCCAAGGTGTATAAGCAGTTTTATAGATTGCTTCGTAAACCCTTTGCCTAGAGTCTCTAGAGTAGTCACTTTTGATCCTTTTCAGACTCCTTAAAAGAAAAGGTGCCAGTGAGCGTCTTGTCACTTCGTGCTCATTAAACATTCGAAGGAGACTAGAGTCATCTTTTCGTCCTTTTCTCGACTCTTGAAACATGAAAAGGTCAAGTTTAGTTCCTGTGTCTTAAAAATTTATTCGACCACGTTAACATCACCTGGTTAGATCTTGTGTGCGTTAGTTTGAGTAGGGTCCTTTATCGTTAGAACTCCTTTAGGTCTTTTTTAGGGTTTGTCATCCTGGCTGACCCGTCAACTCTCGTTCCAAGTGATCAAGGCTCTCCATCTTCCGCTGCTCCTGAGGTACCAGTTGTAAGTGATACTGTTCCTGTTATCCCGAGTATCCAACCTATCAACTCTCGTGCCCCAGGCAACGAAGATTACGAAGACGATTGGAACCCTATCTGGGAGCCTGACAAGGATGATATTCCTGTTACCCCCCCCCCCCCCGGTGTTTCGTCTCCAATGTCTACCTCCCACATGGATGAGACATCTCCTAGCACAGGTGAGACACCTGTAGTGTCGAATGTTGACACTCCCATCCCAGCAACTTCTCCACTCCCCCCGCGTTATCAGTCGTTGAGGGATAGGGTAGCTGCCAGGACTCCTGCTATGACTATGTGGGATCCTCATGTCACTCCCACCACGGGACCTTTTGTTTCACAACCCCATACTACACCTGTTACCTCAGTTCCCACGAATCCGACTGTTTGTGTAGCATACTCGACTCCGGTCGTTAGTGCCGTAACAATGTTGTCATCTTTGAACACTGGTGCTGGTTCCCCTCACGGTCAAGTGAGTAGTGGCCAGCCGGAACTCTCGCCTAAAGTCATCCACCCTGCACAAAGTGCTCCATCCTCTTCTGGTCCTCTTCCAGGAGGGGGGACATATGATGCCTATGTACAAGCTGTTCAGGATCCGAACGCGCAAGGTCCACTCTTTTATTACGATTCTACTGGTCAATACCTTCAACTTTCTCAATCCTTGCCTAATCAACCTTTTGTTGAGGTTTCGGTACCGTTATCCATTGCTTGGGACTCTAGTACTCACTCTTTTCATGGGGGCCAAGCAATCCCTGCACAGCTCCAAGGACCGCCTAATCAAGGCCAGCCACCTTATGTGCAAGCCCCCCAAGGGCAGTCACTTTATGGCCAGTCTTACCTAGGACAATCTGGGGGCCCACAAGGACAACCCTATGAGGGACAACCTTCGGCCGCTGGTGGTCCATCGTTTACCTATCAGAGTCAACCTTCTGGTTATCCGGGGCAACCTGGTACCCAGCAAGGTTACCCGTCTGGACAACCAGGACAGCCTTACATCCAACAAGGCCAACCTGGTCTCCAGTAGGGTTATCCCTCTGGACAAGCTAGACAAACATCTATTCCGCAAGCTCAACCGGCAGTCCAACAGGGGTATCCTTCTGGGCAAGGGGGGCAGCCTTACGTACAACAGGGCCAACCCATTGCCCAGTCTAGTCATCCTTCTGGGCAAGGGGGGCAGCCCTACGTACAGCAGGGCCAACCCGCTGCTCAGTCTATGCATCCTTCCGGGCAAATGAGCCAGCTTTCTACGCAGCAAGGCCAACCCACTGCCCGTTTTAGTCATCCTTCTTGACAGGCTGGCCGACCTCAAGGTCAATCGGCCATCCAGCCCACTCAACCATCTGTTCCGCAAGGACAACCCTTGGTTGCTCAAGGAAAACCTGGCACCCAGCAAGCACATCCTTCTGGGCAAACAGGTCCATCCCAAACCCAACCAGGCCAACCTTCCGGCCAGATGGTCCAAGCCCAACCTGTTCAAGGACGTTTTTCTGGGCCCCAAACTCAACTTGGTTATCAAATGCAAGGTGGGCCACGGCCCCAACCTTCTTACCAAGCGCAGCCTTCTTACCAGGCTCAGTATGGAGCTCAGCAAATGTATGGCTACCAGCAACCCCAGGGGCAAACTCAGTTTACCCCTTATCAAAATTATCAATAGATGCAGGTCACTCCTTACCAGAATTATCAGTACGCTGCACCTGCAGGTCAAGTTGCTAATTCATGGGGTGCTGGGGGGCAGACACAGGGTCAACTGTCTGCATATGGACAGAATACATATGGACAGAACCCCTACGGGCAAGGCTCCTTCGGGCCGAGCCCATCTGGACAAAGTCCATGGGGGCAACCACCACCTGGTTGGAACCCTGGTACTGCCTCTCTTCCACAGCCACAAATGTACTTTAACCCTCAGTTACCCTTCTTAGTGACGTTGGAACTTCCGGATGTGTCCACGTTAACAAATGATCCCATTCTTCATAATCCGTATTGGCCACCAGTTCCGACTAAAATACCCGGTGATTGCCCAAAATTTGATGGCAAAGCTGGTGAAGACCCTCAAGCCCATGTCATGACCTATCACCTTTGGTGTTCATTGAACTCATGGCTTGATGACTCTATCCGGCTCCGCCTCTTTCAAAGGACTCTCACCGGCTCAGCCGCTAAGTGGTATATTGAGCTAAATCGCAGAACGTTTCAAGATTTCAACTCGCTGGCTATGGCATTCCTAACTCATTTTCAGTTACCCATTCGGTATGAGACAGGGACACATCTCCTTACGTCTCTCAAACAGGACACGGCTACGCATATATCTGATCATATACATGAATGGAGACGGCGTCGTTGCTTGATCAAATTTTGGATTCCTGATCAACTCCTTACCGATTGGTTCACGACTTCCTTTGTCCCTGCGATCGCGCGAGACATCGCTATGGGAGCTTGTGTAACTGAAGAGCAAGCTATCGCGCGTGCTCAGTACCTCGACTTAGTATACTCTCAGTCGGGTACTTTATATGATTATTTTCCAGACGCCCCGAGGCCTGGACAATCCAAGCCTCCGCCAAAACCATCTGTTGACGGAGTTATTGGCTCTGTAAACTCGTCATCAAAGAAATCGACCGCGAACCCTGGGAAGCAAAAACAGAACGCTTGTAATGGAAATACTTCTCAGGGCCAATCTAATCCTGGAAGTACCTCCGAGGTAAACACCGTTCAGTCCACCGCGGTGGATAAATCCTCAAAAGGGAAAAAGAAAGGGAAAGCTAAGGATAAACCCGGACAGCCCAAGCAGGATTCCCCTAAGCCTCCACCCGAGGAAGGAGCCAAACAAAAACCTAAATATCCTTGTCTTATCTGTGACGAGGATCACTACACTAAGAATTGCCCAAGGCGGTCCGAAGTTAGTCTATTATTGAAAGGTGCTCCTGGGACTCCTGCCGTGCTTAAAGAACCTTTCCCTTCCCAGCAAACTCAAATGGTGGCAGACCCATCTCAACCCTCTTCCTCGTTCGGCTCTCAAGTGTTCATGGCTGGAACGATTCCCATCCATGTTTCTACTCGAGCAAAAGAATATCCTTCTCCTACCGGGAAAGAGCCGGAGATCCCCTCCAGCGCTCCTCCGTCCAGTTCTGGTCCTCTCCACATCGAAAGGCCCAACACTGAGACGATCCCCCGACCCCCTCCGAAAGGTGTACTCTGGAAGTCGTCTTACAACCCTAATGCTCGTGCTACCCAGCATTATAGCATTGTTGAGGACTTAGCTCAAGCTCCATCTGCTATGTCCGCTCTAGAAGTCCTCCAGAGCTGCCCCTCCCAGAGGAAGTCCTTGCTATCGGCTATCGGTGGCGTAGACCCGGCGGATTCAGATTTGATTTCTTTCGATCTCGAGGGCTTTACACCGAGACTGCCTCACCAAGTCGCTTTCCTTATACAGGTCATCATCAATGGCAAAACAATTCATCGTACAGTCATTGATGAAGGTGCCTCAACTTGCATCATGTCTGTTGCTTGCTGGAAAGCTATTGGTTCTCCTACGTTGAGTCAGTCTCCTATGACGTTAGAAGCCTTTGATGGAAGAGAGTCCCGTCTTTACGGTATCCTCCAACGCTTGCCCATCTCTTTGGAAGGGAAGACGGTAGAAGTGGAGGTCGAAGTTGTTGACGCCAATCTTACCTACAACCTCCTCCTCGGACGTAGCTGGACATACGCCATGCAAGCCGTGGCTTCCTCCCTTTTCCGTGTCATTCGTTTCCCTCACCAGGGGAAGATTGTCACGGTGGACCAGCTCTCCTTCTTCGCCTCTTCTTCTGAAGGTAATGTGCCATTTATGGAGCATACCTCTAAGTCATTCGAGAGCGTGGGTGCCGGACTTTTCAAAGATCCCGCTTTAATGGGAGTCTTTCCCCTCCCACCTCCGAATCTCGCCCCTATTTAACATGATCTCTGTATGTTCTGATCCGTGGGTCCTTCCTCCCGCTAATCAGATAGACTCTTGGGGTGAGATGATGCCGTTGAGTCCTACCGAGCTCAACTACGTCGAAATCGTCACTGCATCGGCTCCCCCTGCTGAACCTGCTCTTCCGGGCAGTGTTCCCGATTCATATGTTCATTTCCCTTGGCTAGGAGATGATGCTACTTCGGATCCATTAAAGGAAATGTTTCCTTCCGATGAAGCCATCATAGAGACCATGTCTCTCGAAGAGCTCCCTTGGTCAGATCATCACCACCGCTCTTCGTTTCTCCCTCCCCATCTGGAAATGATCGCATGTCTCGAGCGGTTTGCTTCGTGCGTCCCATCCCCGCCCCTTCAAACACCTATTCAGCTTTATCAAGTGTCTTCTGAGGGAAATATGGGAAACATCACGCAAACCCAACCCATCGACATCTCTGTGAAACCAGGGATTGTTGAGTACATTTACATAGGAGTCACTTGTACTCCAGAGGAGGTTCAACTCTACACCGCTCTATTTCGCGAATTCTGTGATGTCTTCGCGTGGTCCTATGAAGAAATGCCCGGCATCGACCCCAGTATTGTGGTGCACGAAATACCTACGTATCCAGGTGCTAAGCCTGTTCGTCAGCGCTTACGCCCTGTGCACCCCCGAAAGGCCGCAGCTATCAAAGCAGAAGTCGAAAAGCTTCTCAAGGCTGGTTTCATTTACCCCATTCCACTGACGGATTGGGTTTCTAATATAGTCCCTGTGAACAAAAAGCAGGGCACTATCCGAGTCTGTGTTGATTACCGCGATATCAACCGTGCCTGTCCTAAGGATAACTTCCCTACACCGTTCATCGATCAACTTATCGATGAGTGTGCAGGAAGCGAAATTTACTCGTTTATGGATGGCTTCTCTGGATATAACTAGATCAACATTGCACCCGCTGATCAACATAAGACGGCTTTTATCTATCCTTGGGGCACTTTTTCCTATAAGAAGCTCCCTTTCGGTCTAAAGAATGCCAGCGCTACATTTCAATGTGCAATTTCCTATGCCTTTCATGATATTCGTCACATTGTACAGCCGTACCTGGATGACCTCCCAGCTCATTCAGTCAGGCGTCAGGACCATCCCTCTCATCTTCGCGAAATTTTTCTCCGCTGTCGACACTACCGTATTAGGCTCAATCCTCATAAGTGTGTCTTCTGCGTGGAATCAGGCCGACTACTCGGGTTTATCGTCTCTCGAGAAGGCATCCGTCTGGATCCCCTCAAATTCGAGGCCATCCTGAATCTTCCTCCCCCTACTTCTTTGTAGCAGTTGCAGAGCTTGCAGGGCAAAGCAAATTTCCTTAGACGATTCATTCTGAATTATGCCGAGGTGGCTAAGGGTTTCGCACGGTTATTGAAGCGAGACACACCCTTCCATTGGGATGCTATCGCTCAGGAGTCTTTCGAGCAACTCAAGGGCCTCCTTGTCTCTGCTCCATTATTAAGGCCTCCGAACTACCACCGTGATTACACTCTCTATCTGGCTGCCGCCGATACCACTATCGGCATGGTTCTAGTGTAGGATGACGATGACGACAATGAGCACGTTATCTATTACCTTAGTCGCAACCTCTTAGATACGGAAACTCGCTATGCTTACGTCGAGAAGTTGGCATTGGCTGCTGTCTGCGCTGTCCAACGTTTCCGGCATTATATCCTATTGCGCACCACGACCGTGATTTCTGACTGCAACCCAATGACGTACATTTTGTCGCGTCAGTTGCTGGGGGGCAAATACTCGAAATGGATCGTAATCCTTCAAGAGTTTGACTTGGAATTTACTGCTGCCAAGTCTAAGAAGTCTCTGGTCTTTTCTGAATTGCTCTGTTCTTTTCCGTCTCCTTCTGCACCGTCTCTTTCGGAAGAGCATATCCCGGACGAAACATTGTTTCTAATCAGCACCCTCGACCCTTGGTATGGGGACATCATAGTATATTTGCAGACGTCTTCCTTCCGTCCCAATGTATCAAAAGACACTCGATGGAGGATTCGTCATCAATCTCAACCCTATTGCATTATTGGCGATACCCTGTACCGCCTCGGCGCTGATTCAGTTCTCCGCCGATGTTTGACTCTCGAGGAGGCTGTGCGAGTGTTGAATGCCTGCCACTCTGGTACTTGTGGCGGCCACATGTCCGGATATGCCACCGCTCAGAAAATCCTCCGTGCTGGTTATTTCTGGCCTTCTATCTTTAAGGATTGCATCCTTGTCGTCCGTTCATGCCATGAATGCCAGATCTACCACCGGAAAATGCGTGCACCTCCTGCACCACTACACCCTGTTGTTACCGTAGGTCCGTTTTGCAAATGGGGCATCGATTATACATCCTGTAACCCTCGTTCGGCCGGGGGGCATGGGTATATCATCGTTGCCGTGGATTATTTCACCAAATGGGCTGAAGCGATGCCTACATTGAATGAAGACGGTCACACAGCGGCGCAGTTTTTGTTTAATCATGTCATTACTCGGTTTGGAGTCCCTCAGGCTATCGTCACGGATCACGGAAAGCATTTCCGTAATCACATGATGACGGAACTAACGACCCAACTAGGCTTGCATCAAGATAGTTCGACGCTGTACTACCCTCAATCCAATGGCCAAGTCGAAGCTGTGAACAAAGTTTTGATCACAATGCTTCAACGTACCGTTGGTACACACAAGTCTAATTGGCATCTGATGTTGTTCCCTGCCTTGTGGGCCTACCGGACCTCTGTGAAGGACGCCACCGGTTTCACCCCTTTTAAGCTAGTTTATGGACTGGAGGCCACCCTTCCTATTGAGTGTGAGATTCCTTCGTTAAAGTTAGCTGTCGAGTTGCTTCCCAACACCACTCCGGTGGAGGAACGGCTTCTTTATTTAGAATGGCTAGACGAGACCCGTCGCTTAGCTTCTCTAGCTATTGAAGCACAGAAGAAGAGAGTTAAGGCTCACTTCGACAATACCATTCAACCTCGTTCCTTTGTTGAGGGAGATCTTGTACTGCTCTATGATCAAGCTAAGGATAAGCTAGGGGCAGGCAAACTTGAATCCATGTGGCTAGGCCCCTATATTGTGAAGAGAGTTTTGCAGAAGGGGGAATATGAGCTGATTGACTACGAAGGAAATCCTCTCGATAAGCCCCGTAACGGGCTTTATTTGAAAAAATACTATGCATGATTTCGTACACCTAGCTTGTACATACGTGTCTTTTTAGCAAGTGTGTTATGTGTGTATGATTTCACGTTTTGCTTTGGTGTGAAGGCGTGTTTGCCTCTTATTGTGTTTTCTGCTTCTTGTGCAGATGTCTAGTGCACCTTATGTTGGTTTTGCTGATGGTGCCTGCCGTAGTACTTGCAATTTGTCTTCTGCGGCGTGGGCGATCTATGATCCTCACGGAGAGTTGCTAGATCTTCAAGGTGTGTGCTTGGGTCGTACCACTAACAATGTTGCCGAATATAGTGCTGTAATTGAGTTATTAGCCGAAGCAGTTGATCTCGGTATTCGTGCATTGGTGGTGAACCTGGACTCTCAACTTGTCGTCCATCAACTCAACGGGCGACATTCCGTCAGAGACCAATGCATTCTAAGGTTGTATTTACGTGTAAGATTGTTAGAAAGGAATTTTGATTACATCATATATCAACATATTCCGAGACGATTAAACACATTAACTGATGCATTGGCAAACCATGTATTAGACAAACATTTGTGTAACAGATGAACATTATACAAGAAGACATAGAAAACATAATAAGACCATAGGATAAGCATATGTATATATAAAATCCTTCTCCAAGCATAGTTTGCATGTGTGTTGTCGTGTGTGCTTTTAAGCTTGCAAAAAAATTAAAATATGTGGGTCGTATGTTATGCAACTGATACATTAGATTACATTTGTGTTAGACATTTGCATGGCATATAAAAACATCATCACATGTAAAAGATCCCATCCAAAATCGTATATATATATATATATATATATATATATATATATATATATATATATATATATATCATGTGGCGCACCAAGGCGCTCAAAAATAAGTGTATATGTCTAGATAAGGCCGGTGTCCTCAGTACATCTAAGATGCGTGTCTCTCAAAAAACATCAGTGGGAAATAAGACCTAGATGTCTTCTGTGGTGGGTTACGCTGTCTGTAGCATACAGCTGCCCGTGCCACCCGCCTCAAAAGGCGGTGCATCCTAGGTTCTACCCCCACTGTGTGAATCTGAGATGCTATGGGGACCTCCTCTATCCCCTGGTAATCTGGAACCCCCGCCAGTAAGCCCTCGAGGTTCTGTATCACAGTCTCCATCGTATCGAATCTTGGAGGAGCCAGGGCCAGGGCTCCAGCACCTTGTGCCTCTCTCCACGCCTCTGGGGCCAGAACGAGGGGTCTCGTCGGTCCCACATCTGCATACCATAGCATTCATCGTAAAGACATGTACATGAAAAATTAAAAAACATTACAAAAATAAAAAAAATAAAAAGAGATCAAGTGGCTTACCACCATCGTACCAATGCTCTCCCGCAGGCAGTGGCATGTCTGGATCTCCGCGGAAGTCCATGCCAGCATATGGCCAGTCCTCCACAAAAATAACTTGCCGATCCAGCCACTCTCGGAAATATACTCCCCATGCCACTGGGCGGCCGCCACCTCCTCGCGGCATGACATGGCCCCATCGACTAGCCCTCGTCTCTCGGGGACCTCTGGGTGGATCCACGACCATGTCCTGTAGCTGTAATGCCGGTACCCACTCCAGCATGAGCGGGAGTAAAATGGACCCATAGCCAAACTGCTTCGACTCACCACATCGGCAGTTGCTCAGCTGTCTCTTCATGCTGGTTGTTACTGCTGCTGCCCAGTTGAATACCGTGGGATTCAAACACTCGAGAGATAATAAGAGATTAGTCTTCGAAGCCTAGTGGTTGGCAAAAGAACCCGCTGCTCGGGTCACCAGGAAGAGTATGGTTCGAAGGATGATGTCCTTCACCGTAGGAATACCTACCTTCCCACTCCGCGTTTTGCGTGCCTGTGGGCACATCTGAGCCATCAGCGTATCTAGGGTTTCACCACTGGGTCGCTGCCCCTCCAGAATGGGCATCTCACCTCGACGTGATAACCTGGTCAAAAAATAGATATCCGTGTAGTCGAACTCGATATCACGGCCTCGAATCACAAACTTCCCATCAACAGGATTCCAGGCCTTGATTAGGAACTCGAGAAGATCAGGTTGTGCTCGCAGGCGCGGAGTGAGGAAGAATTTGAGCAACCCGCATGCCCGCATTGCATTACGGCACCCAACATCGGCAAATGCCGCTATATCCTCATTATCATGAGCTTGCTCTTGCCAAACAAATGCCATTGTGTCTAGCATGACCACAAAAAATCATTAGAGCCCTGACCGTTGAAATTTATACGTTCAAATTGTTAAAATTTTAGTTTCGCGGCGTCAGCGCGACTGTTTTTAAAACAGTCGCGCTGATAATGGCGCCCTTTATTTTTTTCCTTGGGTCAGCGCGGAAGCACACGTGATTTCCGCCCTGATCCGGGGGTGGTATGTGTAAAAATTATTCGATCAGCGCGGACCCGATGAGGAAATCCGCGCTAACCAAGAGTGAATTGAAGTTCACAAAATTCGCCCAAATTACCACTTCCCACCATGGAAATGCGGCTAAAATGACTCAAAATGAAGTGCAGGAGAAGGAGAACCTACCTGGAACAGGTTGCAGGGTGGTTGATGTCTGCACGGGATGGAATTTGGTTCGTCAACCTCGCAGCTCCACAACGTCCTCCACGGCTCAAAATGGTAACAACGGTAAAAAACCTCCTTTTACCCCCCTATTTATGGTAAAATTTTCTAATTAACTATCATTTTTCATAAATGTGGGCTTTGTCATGTTTTTTACCATGTGCTTGGTGCCAATGTCATTCTCCTATGTTTTATGCATGTGGTACATGTTATCTCGAACAGGTTTACGCGTGCGGTGTTTCTTGTGCAGATTCTCATACCGGTGGGGTCACGACGGTCCTATACACACTTGGTCCCAAAATGTCGTCTTTAAGCTCTTTTTCGACGTAAAGCAAGAAAACATGGCCAAGTCCCCCCTCTCAACTCGTTAAAGAAATGAGAGGCGGTCGCCTTTAAAGCTCTTTTTTCGACCGTTTAAACTAAAAAGATTGCCGGGTGTTTGTTGTTTCACACTCGTTATTGGCTCCAAAACGACGTACTTCTGACCGCTTTTCTACTTTTTCGGGTCAAAGTCACTACTTACGAAAAGTACTCCTCGATCATACTGGTCGGGCGGTTCTTTCGAGCATTGTTTTATACTTTTTCGGGCTCGAGAGACACAACTTTACGAAAAAGGACCCCCCCTGGAGTTTTCTTTTCCGCTGTCTTTTCAGACTCTATAAACAGGAAAAGACGCCGAGTTCTTCCTTTGTCAGGCTCGTTAAAGCTTAATGACATTGGATACCGTCGAAATGACGCTTTCCAAGCATATGCTATCCCCGTCAAGCTTGTCGTCCAAAAATAATCGGGGTACCTGCCAGAAATGGTGGGGAAAATGGAACTATAATAATTGTCGTGTCGGCAGTATGTCACTCTTGTACATGGCACTAGTTTGCATTCGTGTCTGGGTGGGAATTTCTCATCTTGTTTTACACTAGCCTCCGTGGGTTTGGGTTATCCTTTTTGGCCTCTCATCTGCTCATTGTCTTGTCACCATGACCTCTGCTCATTTGACGTCAGATACTACCAAATCCACTGTCGTGCCGCCGATATGTTCAAGAGAAGTTGCCCTCTGCAAACTTACAACCTCCCTCTGATACCTCACACAAAAAATCATATCCTTCTCTGTCTTGTGTCGATGATGTGGGAAACATTATGGCCCACCTTCGATCAAGGTTACTTCCTGTCGACTTCAGCTCATTATCCAGGAAGGTGACTTAGACACTCCCTTCAGGTGCCTTAGAGCCTGCATGCCTCAATGGCAGGTTCTTCGTGTTCGACGTGAGGTTTTCATCATTGGCCTCTGATCGAACGATTCTGCGGGTGTTCGACACCAGCTCATTGATTCACACGCCACAGATTGTACCTATAAGTACCTTGAGGACCATTGTCATTATTGGTGGTACCTCTCGCGTCTGTTAACAGTTTTCATTATTGGCTGGTAATCAGACGATGTTCATGCATGTTCGACTTCAGCTCATGTATTCACATGCTTGGACTTGTACTTTGTTCGGGTCAGGTTGGAGCGCAAGACCCTGGTTTTTGTCTGTTGCAAACCAGGTTGCGATTTTGTGGATTATTATTACATGACTCATTGATGGATGGCTGCGACCATACCTTCTTATCATCATGGTCTCTTCAGTTGGGTGGCTGCGTCCATACCACAGACCTTCTTCGTATGTCTTTTGGATGGCTGCGCCCATGCCTAGACTACATGTAATAGAGATATCAGTTGTACATACGTGCAGATTCTTCCTGGTGGTGTTCCAGTTCAGCGAGTTTTGTAAAGCATTTCACCCCTCCCACTCTCTCAGGCTTCATGCTTTAGGGGGCATCTGTTACACAGTAATTTGTCACTGTCTGTGTCATGAATTCAAATTAATCATGCTCATGCTCTCTAGTGTTGCCAAATGACCCACTCTGCCAAAGTTTTTTCCATCATCGCGACTGTTCTTAAAATAACCGCGCTGACTGGCGCCTCATAATACAACGAATGCACTGCCAGCGTGGAAGCACACGTGTTTTCCGCGCTGGTCGAATTTCATGAACCAACGCACCTTCTATTCATATTAGGTCGCTGTTATAGACATTTTTGTGCCTTGCATCACTGAGCATGAAATGTCAATAATCAAGGGATCCAAAGTCCCTAAACATGTTGTTCCTACCCCTAGAGGAACAAGGCCAGCAAACCACAACACTTAACAAAAGTTCTCCACCTGAAAACACTCAAAAACAAGGCAATTCTGGATCATGTCAACTGCTCCACTGAGCATCTGCGCTGAATGTCAACTACTCCACTGTCTACCTGCATTGAATGTCAACTACAAAGAAGGCTACCTGCGCTGGGCGAGTTTGGACGTGTGGCAGAGTCATTCCTCAAGGTTTCAATGCCCAGGAAGCTTCCAAAATGACACTTGGATCAGGGAATTCGACTGGTGATGAGTAAGAGGTTCCAAATCTCCAAGTGGAAGCAAGAACCTCCAAGTGGACTCAAGAACTGAAGTGGGAGAGGACACTAGTCAGTCTCAGACCAATCTCAAGCTGACTCATCCTCTCTCCAATATCCCTATATATAGATCTCTCTCCATGAGGTCAGGGGAGGCTGGAATTTGGTATTTGCAAAGAATTGCTGTTGGTTTGTGGCTAGAACATTGGGTGTGTAATGCTTTGAAGGGAGCTGAAGAAGGAATTCCATTCTGTTGGGAAGGAGATGCTGGATTGGAGCCCTATGGGTTGTATCTCTTCCTGAACCCTGTTACTTTCAATAAATCTATCTTGATTCTTTCCTATATGCTGGTGTATTTTGTATGATTGCATTAGTATATTTGATTTGCTTCTAATCCTGAATCATTTATGAATATGTATATTTTCCTTTGTATGGTGTTCTTCTCTTGTCGCAAGTAGCTGTTCTCTTGTCACAGGTAGCTGTTCTCTTGTGATTTCGTTGGATTCAAGTAGCTGTTCTCTTGATCAAGCGAGGAGGAAAGTAGCTGTGGACACACAAAGAGAAGAGGATCTAGTTCGAGGGACAATCGGAAGACAACAGTAAGTTTGCCGATCTCCTCTCTTTCATATTTCATAAAGGAAGAAATCTCGGTAGCTGTATTCGTTTGTTGCTAAGGCGCTGTCACACCTTAGGTGGATAGGATCGTCCTAAATAGGCATTTTTCCCCACAACAAATTGGCGACTCCGCTGGGGAAGAACTTGTTTATTCATTTCATTTGTGTTTCCGTCATTTGTTTACTTCATAGACTTGACAGCTACTATTGAACTGCATCTTTCCCGGATGCAAAGTAAAAGTTGCTGCTTTGATCCAGTATGTTGGACTTGTCTATGATTTAAACTAGATCCACAAATGATTTGATTGATCCTTGTGATAGTCTTTAGTACCCTATCAAAGCATCCCTCTGTTTATACCTTGCTTGTGTTTCTGATTTGGCCTGAAACAGTTGATTTTTGAGCATTTTGTGACCCAGAAACCAAGGGAAACGAGAGTTTCTCTCTTCAACGCAGGCACTGTGAAGGCAGTTTGCATTTCAACGCAGGTCCCGAGGGGGCTACCTACGCTAAATGTCAAACTGACAGTGTTGGACCTGTGCTGAACCAGTGTGGCCTTGTGTAGCTGGGGTTCTTTGTCCTTTTTTGCCCTGTTTTGATCTCTGTTTTTGCAGCCTTTAACCAAGTATAGGTGCTGGTCTGATAACCCTTTTCTTTGCCTGAATTCCGCCCCAATTTTTGTACAAAAAGATTGTGAATGTTTTTATGTGTTTGTGGCGTCATTTACAGTCTTCCTTTGCATGAGTAAAGTATTCTTTCTGTAGCCTTTGATTCAGATCTGATTGAGAGTGATCTTAGAAGAGAGTTCATTGGCTGTTTGTTCAGATTGATTATAGTTTTTACTTTTGCTTATTGGTTTGAATTTGTTCTTTTCAAAGTATCAAAACGAGTCTTTATTTCGAAAATCGCAAAGTGATTGTAATCTCTTCTACCCTTGTTGATTTCGAAGAAAGTGAACTTGTTTATTTTGATCATTGTAAAAGCAAATTCAAAGTTGTGCAAAAAGCTTTCTTTGTAGGCATTTATACTAAGAAAGTGAAAACAAACACCTGCATTGTGCATTTTGCATTTGATAAGTTTGCATGTTGGAGTTAGGGAATGTGCATTAGAGTGTGCTGATTGCTCTTTGAGAAAAGATAGTCGCTCTCTTTTCCCTTAGTAGCTAGGATTTTCAAAGTTGAAAGATTGTAAAGCTTGCTTATCATCTTAGACTGCATTTAGGAATTTGTATCATACATCTCGTGGTGAACCTTGAAAGGTAAACTTTAAAAAGATCAACCTAAAATAAACTGAATGAACCTAACAACGCTTTGTAACATAACGCACAACATAGAGGTATAGGCTAGAGACGTGTTCCGGCGTCGTTAAACATAGTGACTGTCGATCTCGAAGAAGGTGGGTGATTCCTCCTGAGAGTCGGTGGCGCTAATACGGATTGTGCTCCCACGTACCGTCGCGTATATATTGGGATTCCCCTATAGGCATATATCTTTTATCCTTAGGAAGCTGTGTCGGCCGCCCTACTGATCGCAATGCAGTGAACACAGCATTCACGAAGATCGACCACCCGTACCGTAAAAAGTATTCTGTGGTTTTGCGAAAGGTTTGGCACACCCTCTGCCTAGATCTCCAGAGCAGTTTCTTTTGGCCTTTTTCAGACTCTATAACAGAAAAAGTCCATCCGAGCATTTGTCACTTCGTGCTCGTTAAAACATCGAAGGAGACTAGAGTCATCTTTAGCTTTTTCTCGACTCTTTAAAACTGAAAAAGCAAGTTGTGTCTAAAAGCGTCGTTAACAATTTATTTTAAACGGAACAATCACCCTTTAATGTTGCGTTGATCTTTAGGTTGAAAAGATGGAGCACACCAACCAAGGAGTTCCCTTGGGTGGAAATCCTAGTCCCTTCTCCTCTCGGGGAGATGTTGGTGTGCCCCACATGGCCACATTGTCGCTTCCAGGACTGACAATTGGCCTACCAGTTTGGCTCTTTTCGACCAATGTCATTCAGAATACCACCACTCCTAAACAGTTGAGTCAACAGTTAGATCAAACAAGAGCTGCCTCCCTGCCTTCCACTTCATCTTCCTCCCCTCCTTCCTCTTCACTTGATGGAACTGGTCGATCAAAAAATCGGGTTCCTAAGGAGAAGAAGGAGAAGAAGAAGAAAGAAAAGAAGAAGAAGGAGCCTAAGGTGACTGGGAGCAAACAGATGTCATCTAACAAAAATCCACACACCGCACTTGTAAGGCCTAAATCGCCATGCATCATATGCAGGGGAGACCACTTCCATAGAGATTGTCCCTGTATCCCACGGATACTAAGAGACTGGTCCCCCCGTTTGCACAATTTGGGAGCATCGACCTCTGATAGCCATGTCGACTGCTCACCGTCAACTAGTGGGAGTGAAGCTCCAGGACAGAATGGGAAAGTTAAATTTCCCTGCAGACTGTGTGAAGGCGATCAAGCCATCCACCGTTGTCCCTTCTTAGACAAGGCAAAAAGAGTTCTGGAAGATCGTCCGATTTTACGAGCGAATCTTCCTCCTGGATATCAAAAACTCCTGCCAAGTCCCTCACTAGTTGAGAATACGGCTGAGCCACTTAGATGGTCAGCCAAAGCACCTGTCATTGAAGAAGAACCGTCTGGATCCATGCCTGACGAAAGTCAAAAGGTTGATACGGCAGTTGACCCGGTTTTGCCTTCAGAGGCTCCATCTTCGAATGACACCATCACAGAGGAGAATACAGACGACACCGTCCAAGTTCTCTTCATCAGCACTGACTCTGATGATCAAGGGGGTAATGCCACCATTCCTTTGTCGCAGGAAGGAAGCTCATCAGAGCGCTATCCGGCCGTATATTCGGTCCCACCACCAAGCAACCTGGTTGTGTCCTTTGATTGGAACCAACTAGGCAGACCCCGGTTGCCAGCCAGTGTGCCATTCAGAATTATTTGTCAAATATACAGAATGGTATTGGCTGGCACTATCATTGATGAGGGGGCATCTGTGAGTATCCTTTCCTCTATTGCTTGGAAAGCGCTTGGTTCGCCAGCGCTTTTACCTGAGATGAGAAATCTATCAGGTTTTGATAAAGGAACCAGTCGACCTTTAGGGATCCTCCCCAATGTGCCTATAACATTGAAAGGGAAGACCGTTCAAATGAACGTGATGGTCGTTCAAGGACCCTTGGATTATAACCTACTCCTTGGACGAGACTATATATATTGCATGGGAGCTGTAGTCTCCTCACTCTTTAGAGTAATGTGTTTTCCGCATGAAGGAAGAATGGTCAAGCTCGTGGACCAACTTTCGTTTCCCGGATCACACATTGCAAATAGTCATGTGCCATCCCTAAATGGTCTATTCATGCAAGAAGTGTCTCAACCCACGGTCCGTCCTCCTGATGAGCGCGAGTAATCCGGGAGGATATGACTGGAACCCAGGGGGCATGCATCCTGGCCTGCTTCGGCAGGAGAACTTTGGGTATAGGGTAGATTTCCGCGGGAGAATATGACTAGTCCGTACCCCGTCCGTGGTTGGAAGAGGGGTTGTTCTAGAATAGGATTCTTTTGTCAAAGTTATGTGAGTGGAATAATCTGCTTTTCACTCACCTCTGTCTATTTCGGTAGACATCGCCGAAGAAGTGTTTTGTTGAAAGAATAACAGAACAATCTTTGGGTAGCCTGAAAGAGGTAGGCCTCTCCCGGTAAAACGGATGTTTTATCTGCAAATTGAGGGGTAAACTTGAAATCATATTTTATACCTGGGGACATGCAAACCTTTCGGAGTGCAAGCAAGGGGCAACTATTTATTTTTTAAATTCTTAGGACCTCTAACCCTTTAAACTCGTAGGATTAGTCGTTTCCAAACTTGCATAAAGAAAGGAGAGTGAGCATAGCTTTGGTAAGGCGCAAGCTCTATAAAAAATGGGATCTTTCATGAGACACTCTTATATTATGACTGGGTAATCGAGCAGTTTTAGCATAAATTTCATGCTCGTTAAAAAATAAACGCAAGATCCGAGAAGTTTTAACGCGGTCTTCATGCTCGTTAAAAAATAAATATAAGCAGTGAGCAATGTTCCCTCCAGAGTTTAAGCTCATTTTTATCTAAAAAATGAACCTATCCCGGTAAATAACCGCTGTGATCGTAAATTTACCAGCCATAAAAGCCTTGGTCGTGTTTGCACCTGCCACCTCCACTTTCATTTGGCCGATCGTTCACCTCCATATGATTGTTTACCCATTTTGAGGAACAGCTGCGAAGAGTGATTTCACCTAGCCATCCTTGTGACACTGTCGTGACTGGAAAATTCCATCCTGTACCTGGAATCAGTTGCTATCCCTGTTTATCACTCGTTCCTCAAAAGACGAGTCTTCTTTAATCTCTTTTCAACTGACTCGTAAAATATGAAAAGATTGCCGAGTTTTGGCCTTCCAGCTCGTTAAAGGACCGGAAGAGCTATCCCTCCTCTAGATTTTAATATTTTTGGACCTGAGGGATTATTGCACAAAAAGGTCGAGCGCTTGTTTTATTCGGCTCGTTAAAGTTATCGAAAACTCATCCCTTCTGTATTGTTTTATACTTTTTCAGACTTAAGGGATTAGATGACGAAAAAGGAATTTTGGAGTTAACTTTATGTGCCTTTTCAGACTCTCTAAAAGTGAAAAGGACCGAGTTATCCTTGTCGTTAGACTAGTTAAAATTATTAAATAGCGACAAACTTGTCTTTAGACGAGAACGAGTTTCACTATCGCTAAGCTCGTTAAAACATAGCGATGGGCTTGCCCGAAGGGCAGGTTATAGAACAAGCATATGTTATCTCCTCAAGCTTGACAAAAATAAAGAGGTACTGGTCAGCAATGACTGGGGAAAAATTGGGAAAAATCAAGAAAACTTGGATGGTAGCAGGTCGCTCTTGAACATGACACTTTTCCTCCGTATCACATTCGGGTTGGGTTGTTTCATTCACTGGTCACATCACCATGGTCTTGCCATACCATCCATATTTGGGGTAATGCTACCGATCCATCGCATCAGTGTCGCCATATGTTCAAGAGAAGTCGTTCAGAAAGAGTCAACCGGGTCCCATCCACTGCCATACATTATCCTTCATCCATTCATGACCGCCACCCTGAATCATATGTCACAAATTGTTTTCACCTCCATTAAAATCATTAGCTCCGTTCCGTGTCACTGATGTGGGATTCATTAAGGTCCTCCTTTGACGGATCGCTCCTTGTCGACATCAGCTCATTACCCAAGGAGTTGATCTAGGAACAACCCCTTCAGTACTTTGAAGCTTGCATACCTCAATGGCAAGTTTCTCACTTCCGGCGACAGGTATACATCAATGACCTTCGACCAGAAGATTTTGCGTGGTGTTCGACGCCAAGTCCTTTATTCACACCACGTGAATTGTACTGTAGTACCTTGAGGGTCATTATCATTATCGGTGATTCCTCTCGCGCTTGTTAACGGTTTACATCATTGACCGGTAATCAAGCGATGTCTTTCCATGTTCGACTTCAGCGCAATTCTCACATGGATCGACTTGTACTTAGAGTGAAGATCGAATGAGTTTGAAGACCCCGGATCTAGTTTCATCCATCCGGGCTGCGATATATATTCAGGAAAGATAAAGACATTTGACATGTACATCATTGCAGCAGATGATCATCCTACTCAAAGGATGATAATTTTCACCAAAATTATCAGTCTACCATCAGACGATCGTCTGTTCTATGTACAAAAATGAATTTATAAAGCTGAGCATGGGAATGCCCGCCTCAGCTAGATCATGAAAGCAGAATGAATCATAATGTATTGTATTGTATTTTATTATAGGTCTCTTCCCAGCAGATGGATGAACTTCGGACCCTCCTGGATAAAGCATTTCACCCGATAAACGGCCTCATACTTTAGGGGGCAACTGTTATAGACATTTTTGTGCCTTCCATCACTGAGCATGAAATGTCAATAATCAAGGGATCCAAAGTCCCTAAACATGTTGTTCCTACCCCTAGAGGAACAAGGCCAACAAACCACAACACTTAACAAAAGTTCTCCACCTGAAAACACTAAAAAACAAGGCAATTCTGGATCATGTCAACTGCTCCACTGAGCATCTGCGCTGAATGTCAACTGCTCCACTGTCTACCTGCGTTGAATGTCAACTGCAAAGAAGGCTACCTACGCTGGGCGAGTTTGGACGTGTGGCAGAGTCATTCCTCAAGGTGTCAATGCCCAGGAAGCTTCCAAAATGACACTTGGATCAGGGAATTCGACTGGTGATGAGTAGGAGGTTCCAAATCTCCAAGTGGAAGCAAGAACCTCCAAGTGGACTCAAGAACTGAAGTGGGAGAGGACACTAGTTAGTCTCAGACCAGTCTCAAGCTGACTCATCCTCTCTCCAATATCCCTAT
The DNA here is from genome assembly GCA_031772625.1 of Pinus tabuliformis. NCBI lineage: Eukaryota > Viridiplantae > Streptophyta > Pinopsida > Pinales > Pinaceae > Pinus > Pinus tabuliformis. The sequence goes on along the minus strand of CM062818.1, from coordinate 981,224,562 downwards.
ATATAGATCTCTCTCCATGAGGTCAGGGGAGGCTGGAATTTGGTATTTGCAAAGAATTGCTGTTGGTTTGTGGCTAGAACATTGGGTGTGTAATGCTTTGAAGGGAGCTGAAGAAGGAATTCCATTCTGCTGGGAAGGAGATGCTGGATTGGAGCCCTATGGGTTGTATCTCTTCCTGAACCCTGTTACTTTCAATAAAGCTATCTTGATTCTTTCCTATATGCTGGTGTATTTTGTATGATTGCATTAGTACATTTGATTTGCTTCTAATCCTGAATCATTTATGAATATGTATATTTGCCTTTGTATGGTGTTCTTCTCTTGTCGCAAGTAGCTGTTCTCTTGTCACAGGTAGCTGTTCTCTTGTGATTTCATGGGATTCAAGTAGCTGTTCTCTTGATCAAGCGAGGAGGCAAGTAGCTGTGGACACACAAAGAGAAGAGGATCTAGTTCGAGGGACAACCGGAAGACAATGGTAAGTCTGCCGATCTCCTCTCTTTCATATTTCATAAAGGAAGAAATCTCGGTAGCTGTATTCGTTTGTTGCTAAGGCGCTGTCACACCTTAGGTGGATAGGATCGTCCTAAATAGGCATTTTTCCCCACAACAGTCACGTTGACATAACCTTCCCTATTATTCAGATGCGATGTCAGCGCTCCAGTGCAATTATACACCCGCGCTGATCCTATTTGGGCGAGTTTGTTCTAACAGCCGGCCTTCCAGATGACTCTAGACCTGGTTGTTAGCCTTGTCAATGTCGCCCTCCCTTCTCTGGCATGTTTGTTTCATCATTTGAGCCACCTTCCTTGGAGATAAGCTCATCCTCCCACCATTCATGGAGACTCCTTCTCCTATTTAAGTCTCTACCATTGCCATGGGCAGCTAGTTTTTGACAGTGTGGAATTGATAGTGCTTAGAGTGCTGCTGCTAGTAGGTAGTTGGTGTGATAAGTGTGGGATTGCTAAAGAGCTTAAGGAAGGTTGTGAAGTGTTTCTTTCTTGTGTGAACTTGTGTGTGAGAGAGTTTTTTGTCTTGGGAGACCTACCTACAAGGGTGAATTCTTAAGAGACTTGTTGGCTGGACCCTCTTGAGAAGGATTCGACGTCAGAACTTCGGTTGTACTCTTCTCTGTTATTGATTAATAATAAATGACTACTATTATGGTTCCACTCTCATTTGTCTTTGTAATGGTTAATGTGAGTTATGTCCTTTCTGACTGATGTATAATTGCATTTATTAGATTTCACGCTTGTGTTTGTGTTTCTCTTTGTGTGTTCAGGTGTCTATCCACGAGGATTGTGGAGGATCGTGACCGGCCAAAGCAAAGGAGCAAGAGCGACGGCTCTTCATCAAACAATAGCATTGGAATCCAAGTAGGTGTTCATTGCCTACCTTTTATTTGCAATTAGGAACTTGCATAGTAGCATTGACTGATTGTTGCTAGACCCATTCTGGGCTAGTAGGGATCGCCTCTATCCAGAGAGGGGATTTACCTCTCTAACATCACCAAATTGTTGGAGAGGTAAATCCCCTCTACGGATAGAGGCGATCCCTACTAGCCCAGAATGGGTCTAGCAACAATCAGTCAACGCTACTATGCAAGTTCCTAATTGCAAATAAAAGGTAGGCAATGAACACCTACTTGGATTCCAACGCTATTGTTTGATGAAGAGCCGTCGCTCTTGCTCCTTCGCTTTGGCCGGTCACGATCCTCCACAATCCTCGTGGATAGACACCTGCAAACACTAAGAGAAACACAAACACAAGCGTGAAATCTAATAAATGCAATTATACATCAGTCAGAAAGGACATAACTCACATTAACCATTACAAAGACAAATGAGAGTGGAACCATAATAGTAGTCATCTATTATTAATCAATAACAGAGAAGAGTACAACTGAAGTTCTGACGTCGAATCCTTCTCAAGAGGGTCCAGCCAACAAGTCTCTTAAGCATTCACCCTTGGAGGTAAGTCTCCCAAGACAAAAACTTCTCTCTCACACAAGTTCACACAAGAAAGCAACACTTCACAACCTTCCTTAAGCTCTCTAGCAATCCCACACTTGTCACACCAACTACCTACTAGCAGCAACACTCTAAGCACTATCAATTCCACACTGTCAAAAACTAGCTGCCCATGGCAATGGTAGAGACTTAAATAGGAGAAGGAGTCTCCATGAATGGTGGGAGGATGAGCTTATCTCCAAGGAAGGTGGCTCAAATGATGAAACAAACATGCCAGAGAAGGGAGGGCGACATTGACAAGGCCAACAACCAGGTCTGGAGTCATCTGGAAGGCCGGGTGTTAGAACAAACTCGCCCAAACAGGATCAGCGCGGGTGTATAACTACACTGGAGCGTTGACATCACATCTGAATAACAGGGAAGGTTATGTCAGCGCGACCTAATATGAATAGAAGATGCGCTGGTTCATGAAATTCGAACAACGCAGAAAACACGTGTGCTTCCGCTCTGGCAGCGCATTCGTTGTATTATGAGGCGCCAGTCAGCACGGTTATTTTAATAACAGTCGCGATGATGGAAAAAACTTTGGCAGAGTGGGTCATTTGGCAACACTAGAGAGCATGAGCATGATTAATTTGAATTCATGACACAGACAGTGACAAATTACTATGTAACAATAACCTTTGAGTTGGAACCTCCATCTTATATGATTCCAAACTTGTTTTATAGATCTTCCATAAGGAGGTTAATATTGTAGCTAATATTTGTGACATGTTCTTCAAACATTGAGAATATCTCCTCTACTAGATTAGGGTTATTCTAAATAGATTCATTAGCTGTGGATATGGTTCTACAATTTTTTTTTTTAAATTTCTTCTTCGACCCCTTGTAACTTCCCATGAGATTCTACAAAGGAACCTACCCTGATACCAATATGATCCATAAAACTCCATGGATAATCCACTACATAGTTCATCACAATATATATAATACAAATAAACTAAAATCAATACTAAGAGGGTTAATATCTTTAGATTCCAGATTTATTAATTACTATTTTTTGCTTGTGTATGTAATAGATAAATTTACGAAAAATACATATTAATTAAATACAAGCAGACATCATATTTAATGAACTCAATATATGCTAGGAAACCCATATGGGAGAAATCCTAGCTAGAAGGTGAGGTTGCTCTACTCTATTTTTTGTAATGGAAATAGTGCAAGTGTAAAGGAGAAGTCACTCTTTATGGAGTCAACTTAGACTTGTGATCTAATAGCATACTGTGGAAGATTAACTCCCTCTATTATTCTCTCTCTCATTCCCACTCCTATTTTTTTTTCTCTTATATGGAACAAGTTACAATTGAAATGAATGGAACCCCTTTTCCTCCTAGTGGCCCAGTTATAACATAATCCAATAGCTAACTAGCTGTCAAGTTTGACTACTTTAAAAACGAACTAGACTTATAAATTTGACCCTTATAATGTATTCTTCCAATTAACCATGTGGCTAACACATTTTTCATGAGGAAGAAAGGCTGATGCGACATCCTATCTAACCATGGTGGTCAACACATGGTAGGTCAACCTTAGGGAGGCATAAAGTTTCCATATAATCTTTGGCTGACATGATTCTTGCACCATTGGAAAGGTATCTCAGCGTAGAATAAATTTACTTGGTCAAATTATTAAGAGATAAATTATCATTCCCAAAAAAATCATTCAATGCCTCAAAATGCCCCCCAAAAGGTTTCCTACCTCAATTCTCCAAACTAGGTCTCGTCAATAAAACTACACTTGAAAGCTAATTCCTCTAATTTTTCCACTCTTAAAGCATTGATATATATGAAAAATAATATAATTACCTAATTCATATCACACTAAGACCTTTTAAACAGTGTAAGAATCACCTCAAACAAATATTGTATGGTAAAGTTGTGTCTCTCACTAGTTGACCATTACATGGTTGACCACCATAGTGTGAGTGGATGCCACGTCAATCCCTAATATTCACACATGTGGAGATAGACCAGTGTGTAATTTCAAGAAGATTATTGGAGGTCTACAACATTATCATAATTTAGGGTTGAGGAAGTCAAAAATATACCCTTAGATGACTATTGAGCTATGTTAAATACTAGGCTACTAGGAGGAGAAAGGGTTCCATTCTTTAGCATTATACTTATTCCATATATGAGAAAAAAATAAAATATATGAGAGGTATTCTAAGAGAATAACAAAGGAGGTGGAGGATTATGTAGTATCTATTCAGATAATAGTATCAATTGTTAACTCCATAGTGAATTCCCATTCCTTTGTATATGCATTTTATGCCTAAAGATAAGGGAGAACAATAGGTCTTTCCTTCTAGATAGATTTTTTCCCACATTGGGTCTTGTAGGATAACCTTGCATTCATTTCAATGTGGATGGAGTTTATTTTGTGCCTATTCTTTCATTTTCACATTAAGAAACTAATTTGAGACCTAAAGAAATAAGCATGCATAATCTAGTATTTCAAAACTATATGATCTATTGTGATGAATTGTTCTAGTGGAATATCATATTTGTATAAGAGTGAGATTTAATTGGAGTAATTGTGGTAAATTGTATTATTTAGGAATTGACTGAAGGAAAATGTTGTATAACCCTAGCCAGTTAATATGAGTTTGTTCACAACAACCCTATATATCTAGCAGAGGAGAGATTTGTGAGGCTAGAAGAGAAAGTCACTAATATCTCTTGCAATATGGTACTCCTCATGAAATTTATAGCAATAAATATCATATTTTTTGGGGAGGTTGCATGCTCTAATATAATATTTGAATTAGAGGGGAAATAAAGAGAAATTGAAGGCCCATAAAAGGAGTTAAAGAAGGATCATATCTTATGTTGTGTTGTATTCATTGAAAAGGAGGTTTCGCTCTTGAAGTGGATTGTGTCATTGAATTATTATCATTTTTAAGGTGTAGTGGTTCATATAAATAATATGTACAAGAGTTTATGAGTGATTTGACTTGATCTCTTGAGCTATTTAGTCTCTCTTAATGCAATATAATTCTCTCTTCTTTCTTGTTATTAAGTGTGACCATCAATATTTCAATGGCTATAGTGGTTGCTTGGCTCCTTGCATTCTTGTGTAGTGTTTGTTTTGCTTTTTTCCTCCCCTTTATATAATATATATAAAGTATGATCATAATGAAATGGTATACTAAATGGTTCTAACCTACATAACAATATAATGATAGCGAAATATCTAGGCTTAATAAGGGGTTTTAGAGTTAACATGAGGGCTTAACATGTCCATCGCATTCAAACAAGTGTTTTCCTCAATACTTGAATAACTTTTAGTGTTTTTTCATGAATAATTCATCTTCCCAGGCCACCTCTTCCATTGGTAGGTTGTTCCATTTAATGAGGCACTTGATAATTGCTTGATTTCTCAACTTCTTAATCCTTGTTTCTAGGATTTTTATTTATTTATTATAGTATGATTTTTATTTCTTTGTCAATCTCTTGAAAAATAATTTGGACTAGTATTTTGTCACCAATTACTTTCTTTAAGCAAGAAACATGGAAAATTGGATCTACACACGAAGATAGAGGAATCTCCAATTTGTAATTCATAAGTTCCAATCCTCTGCAACACCTTATAGGGGCCATAATACCTCATTGATACTTTATTTTCCTTCTTTTCCTACTTAGGAGATATCTTTTTATGTGTTTGTAGTCTAAAAAATACTCAATTCCCCACTTCAAATTCCTTTTCATTGTGATGTTAACCGACTTGTTGTTTCATCCCATTTTAACCAAGTTGTCATTCAATAGATTAATAACCTCTTGTTGGTGCCTTATGTGGTCCTCCACTGCTTGAGCCTTTGCAATACCTTTCAAGGGTGATGTTATGTATGGAGGATGATATCCATAAAGTGCCATAAATTGGGAAATTTTTTTATGAAGTATGGAAGGATGTGTTGTTACACCATCATTTTTCCAATGGAAACTACTTGATCCATTTTGTTTATTTATTAGATGCAATGCAATGAATATATCCTTATAAACACTTATCCACAATCTCAATTTTCCCATTGGATTGAGGATGATAATATGTGTTATGAGCTAATTTAGTACCCAAACAATAAAGTAATTTAGTCCAAAAAATTCTAGTGAAAATTGGATCTCCATCGCCTATAATAACCTTTGAGATTTCATGTAGTGTTTTGATTGTTTCCATGAATGCTTCTACCATTGTAATTGATTTAAAAGGATGATAAAGAGAGAAACAATGGGCATAATGTTTTAGTCAATCTACTACTATCATAATGACTTTCATTCCTTCAAATTTGGGTAAGCCTATAATAAAATCCATTGAAACTTCTTCCCAATGCTAGCTTCCTATGGCTAATGGTTGTAGGATCCATATGGCCTTGATTTTATCTCCCTATTATGTTAGTATACCACACATTTAGACACAAAATTTTCACATCTTATTTAAGACCTTCCTCTAAAAAGTCTTTCTTGCTCATAAGATATTTTTTCAAGAACCATGAATGTCCTCCTATTGGAGAAGTATGTAATTCCAAAAGGACCTTCTAATTGAGTTGAGAGTTATTACATAAGTATAAGAAATCTTAATACCAAAACAAACTGTTGTTCCACATAAATGTTTATGCTATATTGGGGTTCTCTTGTAGTTGTTGAATGATCTTGTATACTTCTCATCTTGCTTCCATTCTATCCTTACTTCCTGTACCCAATTAAATTGTATAATGTAAATAGGTCATAGTAAACCCTCTATGTCTTCCTCTTTACTTGAGAGTGCATCTACCACAATAGTTTTTGGTTTCCATTTTTGTAGACAATATCAAATTCATAACCTAACATCTTTGTAAGCAATTTATTTTTCTCTTGAGTAATCTTTATTCCAAGAAGTTGTTCAAAATATCATGATTTGTTTTTACTTTGAAGTGTATTCCTATTAGGTATGGATGTAATTTATTAATTTCACTAGTATGGCCAGCATTCTTTTTCATAGATGGGTCTAAGTAACTTATTTGCTTTAAGTTATTTTCTTTCAAAGGTAAGTGGTCTTCCTTATTGTATCAAAATTGCACTAATTCCATGCCCTAAGGCATCACATGCCACAATGAAATCTTTTGTGAATTTCAAAAGCTCTAGTTACTTCTCAAGTCCAAGAAACTACTTCCTTCTTTAATAATGTTGTTAGCGGTGTTGCTATTTCACCATAATTCTTGACAAAACTGTAGTACTAGCTCATCAATCCTAAAAATCATAAGTTTTTAAAGAGTATTTTGGATTTTTCCATCCCATCATAACCTTAATTTTGTTAGGGTCCTCTTTGACTGATCCAAATGGAAAATAGCATCAAACCATGGTATTCATACGCCCATGTTATTTATCCACCCATGGAATTTACCCATGGTATTGTAAGTGGAATCCACCCATGGTATTGTAAGTGACATCCACCCATGGTATTTTCCCATGGTATTGTGACATCCACCCATGGTATTCATTCACCCATGGAATTGACCCGTGGTATTGTGACATCCAGCCATGGTATTCATTCACCCATGGAATTGTCCCGTGGTATTATAACTGAAAAATACTATAAGTAACAAGTCACATTTTGTAAAAGGAACGATTAGCCACCACAATGTAGTCCTTACAATTATTATCTATTTTAATAAAAAAATTCTTTGTGGTTTTGTTTATTGGGAATTCTACTCTTATTCTTTTGGCAATTTCAATTTTCCAGATCTTGGGGGCCTCCCCCCCAAGATCCATTTCAATATTTTAGATCTTGAGGGCCTCTCCCCAAGATCCAGATCAGTGGTATCAAAGCAGGCTATGATTCCATGGGAATGAGGGTTTCATGCATATTTCAGTTTCAATTTTTTGCAACAATATTCAACAAAATTCAGGCACGTGCTGCGACCTCCACAAAGCACTTTCTTGGGCAGGGTAGGAAGAATTTTTTTTGGGAAGAAAGTTTTCAGATCAGAACTGACACATTTGGTGCAATATTTACAAAAAAATAACATATCTGGATTCCTTGCGAAAAAATACCAAAATTCAAAAAAACAATCGGCCGAATTAGTGTCTGAATGAGGGAGATATTGTTGATTTAAAATCAGCTATGTTTTAGAATTTTTTTCTAATGAAAACTAGTAGATGACAACTCTCCTATCATTTTTTGAAGTTCCTTGTGAAGGATTTTAGAAAAAATATTTTAGATCTGATATCCTCTTGAAAAATCACCCAATTTAAAAAAAAAAGGGTCAAATCAAAGTTCGTATGTGGGAGATATCGCTGATTTAAAATCAACTATTTTTTTCAGAACTTTTATGACGACGTAAAAATTGCAACACCAATCTGAGATTCTTTTGTGTCCAGATAAGGATTTCCAACACATGGGAAGATGAAAAATGGTCCTTCTGCTTCCAAAAATAGGTTATAGTAAATATTTTGAGTTATATTGACCGACTTATGTCCATTTTAATTCTTGAGCAACATTTGGAGTGGGTTCCCATTGGAGACATGCCCTCCCACCCCACTTTAGTAGGCACCTACTTCACATTCATTAGTTTCAGCAAAGCAACATTCGACTTGGGTTATTTGGAGACTTTCTCTCCCACCCCAGGCTATGTAGGCACCTGCTACTTCATCAACAACCAACATCATGGTTAAGGGTCAACCACACAAAATCCTTGTCTTCGAAGTCCATTTTCTAAGTCGCACACTGTTAGTATCACAGTTGGTCACACGCATTATAGGGTATCTCTATCCTCGGATCTTCCTTTGTCATGGTTATGGGTCATCCACAAACCCACACTTCATCGAAGTCCATTTTCTAGGCCACGCACTGTCAGTATCACAGTTGGTCACAAGCATTACACGGTATTTCTATCCTCGGATCTTCGTTCATCATGGTTATCTGTCATCCACAAACCCACACTTCATCGAAGTCCATTTGCTAGGCCGGATGTTGTCAGTATCACAGTTGGTCACAAGAATTACAAGGTATCTCTATCCTCGGATCTTCGTTCATCATGGCTAGGGGTTAACCACATAAAACCCTTCTCTTCAGTGGCTCTTCATATTCAACAAAGGCTTCGTAGGAGGGAACTTCACGCAATGGGGACCATTTCTTTTTAAGGAGGGAGGAATGATCCGAATGGAAAATAGCATCAACCCATGGTATTCATATGCCCATGTTATTCATCCACCCATGGAATTTACCCATGGTATTGTAAGTGGCATCCACCCATGATATTTTTCCACCCATGGTATTGTAAGTGAAATCCACCCATGGTATTCATTCACCCATGGTATTTTCCCATGGTATTATGACAACCACCCATGGTATTCATTCACCCATGGAATTGACCTGTGGTATTGTGACATCCACCCATGGTATTCATTTATCCATGGAATTGACCCGTGGTATTGTAACTGAAAAATACTATATGTAACAAGTCACATTTTGTAAAAGGACAAATTATCCACCACAATGTATTCCATACAGTTATTATCTGTTTTAATAAAAAAATTCTTTGTGGTTTTGTTTATTGGGCATTCTACTCTTATTCTTCTGGAAATTTCAATTTTCTAGATCTTGGGGGCCTCCCCCCCAAGATCCATTTCAATCTTTTAGATCTTAAGGGCCTCCCCCCAAGATCCAAATCATTGACACCCTCATGACAATTGACCCAAATATTCCACTTCATGAAGGTAAATGGAACACTTGGAAGGTTTTTCATACAATTGTTTCTCTTCCCACAGTGTTAAGACCCTATGAACATGTTGTACATGCTCTTCCAAAGTTTTATTGTAGATTAGTATTTCATCAAAGAATACGAACACAAATTTTCTAAGAGTTTGAGAATATAATTCATTAAACATTGAAATGTGGAATATGCATTACTAAGGACAAATGGCATAACCAAAAAATCATAGTGAAATTCATGTGTTCTAAAGGATGTTTTGGGAGTGTCTTCTTGCCTCATTCTAATTTGATGATATCTTGAATGGAGATTCAACTTAGTAAACTAAATTTCTCCATGCAATTTGTTAATAATAGGAATATAAAACTTATCTTTGAATTTAATTTTGGTGAGTTGTATATAATTAGGAAACATGTGCCATAACCATATTTTTTTATAACTATCACCACCAGTGAAGTTAAACCACTATGGCTAGGTTGAATGATGCCAACTTGTAAAATTTCTTAAACCACATGCTATTATAACTCTTTTTTTCATATGGATACTTGTAAGGCCCAATTCTAGTTGGCACACTTCCAGGATGCAAATGAATAGTATGATCATGATTTTAATCAGGTGGGACACCCTTAGACATCTCTCCAAAATACAATGGAATGCTTGCTGATAAATTTTTATAGATCCATTAGAGAAGAGTATATAGATGTTTGAAACTCTAATGAACACAATTGTGCAATTATATCATGGTGTCCCTTATTGAGTATTATTGTCATGCTAATAGATATCATCACTTTAGAGGGTTTCCCTTGGATTTATCTAAGCTCATTTTCTTTTCCTTATAAAAAAATAACATTAAAATATATTGAAAATTAAGGGCCATTGTTCCTAATTATTGCAACCATTGGAGCACTAATACAACATTAAAACCACCCATTTTGAATGAAATCATGGGACTATCTAATAAATACTCATCCATATTCAACTTAATATTGTGGAACTTTCCTAAAAAAATTATGTTACCTCCATTTGCAATCATTACTTGAAATTTTGATGTTGGATATATAAAGCAATTGAGAATCTTTTCCAAATTGTAATTGATTAAGTTATGGGTACTCCCTAAATCAATCAACATTAGTATCTTTTTCCTTTTTATATACCCTTCTATTTTGAGGTTTGTTGTCCAATGCATGATAAGTTATTGTTGGAGTGGTCTTTTCTAGCTCTAAATCTTGTGACCATTCCAATTCTTGATCTTCTTCCTCTTCATAGTCTATGTTGAATAATTTGTTCTTGCCACATTTATGCCCTTAACGTACTTGTTGTCACAATTAACACATAGTTCCTTTTCTCCTATTTCATCCATTTACTAAGGTGTCAACCTTATTGGTTGAGTGGGGTTAGGATAAAGAACATGATGTTCTCTATAGTTGTTAGTGAACACTCATCTAGTAGCCATATTTTTACTTTCAACTTTATTTTCTAGATTGAAAGCATACTATAGGGATTTCGATTTAAAGATATGCACTTCATGTTGGATGTTTTTCTTTAAATTTCCCATAAAGAGGTCTAACAAATTATCCTCTAAAATGTTTTTTACCTTGAGATTCAACTTTTGGAATTGTTGAATATGCACTATAATTGGACCTTTTTTTACAAAGATTTACTGATTAACTAAAAAATGTATCGCTCTAAATATCCCCATAATGTGTGATGAGACCCAGTATTGCAACAAGAATGTTGCAACTCCCAAGGCTACCAACTTATATTATCAACCCAGGGTTTGTACAAACTTAAGAGGTGGAAGTACTATATGTGCAACATACAATGTGTCCTTTTGTTGATCTAATGTAACAGATTGAATGTCATGAAATAAAATACTAAACTAATTGCACAAATGGAAATGTTAATTTGAAAATAAATTAATCCTAGGTAAGAACAACAATTTGTAATTGAATCCTAAGAGCATGAATTGAAATAAATAGGCCTAATCTACTCTGTAAAAATAAATGTCCTAATTGGTGTTTATTCTTCCTCAATCGTGGATTTAGATCCTAGGGGTTATGATTCAATCCTATGAGACAAAAACCAAGCTTGTGGAATAAATCTGGTCAAGTTTGTATGTGCTATAGGATGTTGCTACAAGCGAAACAGAATTGCTACAGGCGAAACAAAATTGCTACAGGAAGAGATAATGCACCGAATGATTAAGTAAATCAAATGAAAATGGGATGAGACAATTTGTTTTATTAATTATGATGTATTAGGACTCCATTTCAAGTGGAATCATTCCAAAATATCCCTGTTAACATGTGCTAAAAAATAGCAGAAAATTACTACTCTAAAAACTAGAAATTCAAGAACTAGTGAGCTAGTTAACCTATTAAATGCCTAACCTAATCAAGTGAAAATTAATTGGGATAATTTTTTTTATTAACTTAAATTATTTTATGATCTAATCCAAGTGGAATCAACTCAATTTAAGCTCATTAACATGATCTAAAAAATAACATAAAATTACTACTTTTTGCTACAAGGGAGTTCTAGAAATTCTAGATTTGTGAACTAGTAAACCAATCCAAGTAGCTCAACGATGAATATGAATTTTAAAAGTTATTATAAGGATGAATAATTCTTGTGAATTTTTAAATAAATTTCAAAAAAACTCACTTCAATGATTTAACCCAATCCTACAAAAAAAGAAGCATCAATACTAAATGAAGAAATAGGAAAAATAAGAATAAGAGATGCATGTGAATAAGAAGTGAAAATAAGGAAAGAAAATTATACAAAAGGGATCTGAGGCTCCTAGGATGGCCAAGCCCAAGGATACTCAAATTAGTATGAAGGATACCAAGTTTTAGAAGCTAAAAATGGCACCAAAATTCATTATTTGAATCAATCCAAGTACATCCCTGCTAGAAATGAAAGTGAAGCTGCAAAAATACATGTTTTCTCCACAAAAAGACTAAGAAATACATGCCTCTAGAGGAAAATTTGAATTGGTACTTATACAAAATTATGAGGAAGTAGTCTCCTTAAAAGGAGGATGCTTTCCCCTCCAAAATTCCTCAAATAGTGGATCTGGTTCCCAACACTAGGAATCTGCATTAAATGATAGGGAACACATTCCTAGGTTTTCTAAATCACTGGATCTCTAGAATTTGTCAATAATTTCCTGATATTATATTCATTTATTATCCAATCTTGATTCTCCTGTATTAGGGAGCAAGTCACTAGATTATATCCTCTTCCAAATCTTCATAATCTGCCCAATATTCTCATAATATTCTACAAAAATAAATAATATTAGGCACAAATATGCAATTATTTCTAAACCTTCTTAATGAACATATTAAAGATAAAAAAAATTATTAAGTGTATAAGGATAGGTGTAATATATCCTTCATGTGACTAAGAAAGGTTATAAGGGCCCTAACTTGTGTCTATTTGGAGGCCCATCATACCCCCTAATGAAATTGTTGCTCATCCTTTGAGCAACCAATTAATCTTCCTTGACTTGTGGTTCTTTATGTATGTTGACCTGTTTCATTCTCTGTTTGTTGGTCCATGTGTGTCTTCTCATCCTGCTCTTCTATTCTAATTTCTTCCCCTATATCAATTTTCCGTGGAACTTCTAATGTATTTTTAGGCTGCTTCTTTCTCTCAGATGATTCTTCAATTGTAATGGTTTCTATTTGTGAGGGAAACATCTTACTTTTGGTTTTTCTTGTTGGTATTCCTCTGGAACTTCTACTTGTGAAAAGACGGATTTCTTGGCATCCATTACCTTATTACTAATGTGATTCTCATTAAAATTAGAGCCTCTTACTGCTGATATGAATTCTTGGCCATGACACATCATACTATCCATCAAATTCTTATGAACACGCTTAACTGGAAAACTAAATTCTCTTTGCTCATTAAATTTTGGAATTAAAAACACTTAACAAAGAGATATTTATTCTTACAGAGGGAGAAATGATGGTCAATAAACTGAAGCAAAAGAAAGGAATGATGTGATGACCAAAATGGTGACTTGGATACCTTTCACCCTTGGAGAATTTACCATGTCTGTAGCAAATCCTTTGCAGCTCTGTTGTGTTTCTTTGTACCTTGTAGCAATTAATTAATCATTATCCAACACCCTAGTAGAAAAAATGTTCTCTTGTAGCCCTATGTTAACTTCCTATAGCAATTTATCTATCTCCTATAATAACTTCGTTCCTTCATGTAGCAGTTTTTTTCCTTCCTGTAGCAAATTTGTTCTTCCTGTAGCAGTTATGTTCCTCCTGTAGAAACCAACCCAAATCTTGTAGAAGCTATTTATTGCATGCCAAGAGGTGGTGGGTCCACCTTTTTATTCTTTTATTTTTATTTTTCTATTGATTTTTTCATTATTTTTTCTTTTTTCAAAATTTTCTCTCTTTTTTCATTGCATGCAAAATAAACTCAAAGTGCTTTGAGTTAACTAAGTTGGCCCTCACTTACCCCTTCGCACTCCTTGTCCTCCATCACTACTAAATGATTACAACCCACTTTCTCAAGTCCTCTTCACTCTTGTCTTGTTCCTCTCCCACACATGTGGGTGTGTTGGTGGAAAGGTGAAGTTATTTGCTAGATAAGGCCGAGGTTGCTCTACGACTCATTTTGGCTACAAAAAAAACATTTTCATTCATACACTTGCAAAGCTTTTCAAGCTAAAATAAGTTCAAAGGAAAGTTGTAGAGGATTTCATACCTAAGCCTTACCCTGGGTGTGTTTTTGTTGGTGATGCTAGAGCCAAAGACTGTTTTGTAGGTGTTGCATGGTGGCCTAGTTCATCATTGATTCCTGTTGTTAGAGGTTGCTTGCTGATGTGTTGATCATTTGATGGTTGCATGGTAGATCTGGACATGAGTGAGGATGATATTGAGTGTATTTTGAGAGATCATTTCCTTTGTATGCTACTTCAAGGATGATGGTTGATTTGTTGCTTCCTTGTGGTGTTATCTTCCCATTCTTGTTTCTCAGTGCATTGGCTTTGTTCTAGAAATATTTTTTTTGACATGTACTTGATTGATAGAGACTTATCAACACATGTTTTTTATTTTTTGTTTTTATTTTATGGTGGATCAAGTGTTGTAGTTGGAGATAAACAAGGATCTTGTAGCAATCTGCAATGGTCATGTAGCTTCCCAAAATTTGAGCAAAATGACTCTCCAATGTCTTCATGATGATTGGTTCTTCATTCTGGTGCTCCCAATTGTGTTCTTTTAAGGTACTTGCAGGTTGCTACATGAATGTATTTCTTCCTATAGTAGTCACAAAAACCCTTCTATAACAAAAATATCCTTCAGATAATGCTTCCAACAACACTAATAATTCATGATCAATATATGAGCAAGGATCAAAAACCTTGGTTGTGGTGAAAGAATTGAAAAGAGGGGTCAAAATGGGGATTTTTCATGGGAAAAGACAAACTTTTGGATGGAGAAGTGATTAAAAGGCGTGGAGGATAGATTATGGAGGTGTGGTAGACTTATTTATTCATTTCCCCAAGGAAAACATAGGATCTGACCTCTCTCTCTATGCCAATCACACTCCTGTAGCAATTCTGGTCCCTCCTGTAGCAATTTTGGTTGCTCCTATAGCATTTTAGGTCAATCTCTTGTAGCAGACTTGTTTTATCCATAACTCTAAAATGATAGAATTGATTGACCTGAAATTTTGTGAACATGTTTCCATCATTACTATGTATCTCGCCATAAACAATCTTGGACAACAAATGCACGAATATTGAGAAAAATAAAAAATGGTTGTAGGTAATGGAGGTCAATTTATCGAAAAGTGTGCGCTGGAATTTGCTGAAAATGATTGAGAATGTTACCATCATAAATATTCATTGCCCCATGAAAATCCTAGACCAATGGATGCACGGTTTTCAAGATATGGTAAAAACAAATTTTTCCTTGTGTATTTTGGCCTCATGTAGCAAAACATAACCCTCCTGTAGAATTTTAGGACAACGAGGAAAATGAATGGGAAAATCTTGGAAATGATGGGTGGATGTTGGAAATGGATGAGGGTGATGGATTGGCATGGTCTTGGTCCCATTGGAGTATCTGAGCAATGGAGGAGAAAGTCCAGGTTTGACTTCCTTTGACTAGATTTTTGACCAACTTTTTATTTTGGTGCTAACTTGTTTTTGTTGCTTGCAAAGGTTGGAGAGCACCTGCATTCATTAGAGAGAGATACATGGAGAAAATAATTTTTTTCTTTTCATTTTTTTCTAGACTTTTCTTAAGCCTACTAGTTGCGTCAATGAGGTTTTCAGCTAGTAGGTTTGCCTAGGTGCCCCAAAGGAGGTTTTCATCTAGGATCTTTAATTTTTCTCTTTTTCCCTACCCATTTACTATGTCCTGGAGGTTTTCAATCAATGAGCCAATATCAGGCGCCTCAAAAGAGGTTTTCACTTGAGATTTTATTCATTTCCTTTTTTCTCCTTTTCCATTTTTTATTTCTTTTTTTTTTTCTATCCTACTCTACTTTAAAAAACAAAATATCTTTCGAGTATAGAAATACTTCCAATGGAGCCATGTGTACATCAAGATGATAGATAAAATAATGTGTAGGCTTGAAATATATTCTTTGACATGTACCTGAATATGAGACACCAACTTCTTTAACTGAGACGAGATCATGAATTATTGAAGAAGAGTGTGTTTCTGCAACTTAATTATTGTCTAAAACCATATTTAAATATAGTTGTGATGTCCCTGGTTCACTTGCACATTTGGATCTCTTTTTGTGTCCTCTTCTACCATGACATTCAAATATTCCTCTTTTTTCTGATTGTTGTCTTGAATACATGGAGGATCTAATGGTAAACATGAGGGAACTTTCTCAATATATGATTTTAATGTCTTCTCTTCATCAAGTGCAACCCATGATTCTTTGGTCTTCTCATTTGAATCTTCTTTTTCTGAATGTTGTCCTTCAATGACATCTAGAGAATCTTTTTTTTGCAATGCTCTTCCAGAGCTAAGATGAATACCATTTAGGTCAAGAGGATATGTTAGGATGTGCTGTACCTTAGCATTGTAAGTGGATTGAGCAACTTCCTTGAGCGGGTTTGGAAATGGTGGCACAGGTAGTTGAGTGGGAGTGGATATTTGAGATGGATGTGGTTGGGGTTGTGGTTGTGGTTGAGGTGGATGGTAGGGATAACATGGATTTGGGTATGGAGGATATTGAGGAAAATATTGAGGATATTGTGGAATTCTCCCATAAGGTTTTTTCCAACCTTATTTCCAAGATTGGTTTTGGGGTTGAGATGACCAAGGCTGCTAAGGAAAGGGAGCGTTTCAATTACTTTGAGATGGATATGCATAACCATGAAATTCTAAATCAAGTTCTTGCATCATACTAGGTTGACTAGGTTGCCATGGTCCTATTGGAGCTACATAACATAGCTACTTTGGTGATTAACTTGCTCCATTTTCCTCTTGGTAAACTTCCTTCAACCTTGGCAACGATGGGCAATATTTAATAGCATGTGATTCTGCATGGACAACACAAATATCAACATCTTCTTTTTCCTCATCTTGCATTATTAAAATTTCTACGTGTTCACTTAGATTTCTAAGAATTCTGTTTTAAAGTCATTAAACAAATTTCCAAGTTTAGCTTGACTTATCGATCTTGATGTTGATTTACTTACTCTTGCCCTTCCTCTTGATATGTGTTTGCATATTTCACAAATTTATTCACATTATAATTGGTATACATCACCTCTACTCATGATATCAAGGAGATTGTGGAGTACTAAAAAGGTATGTTTTTAATGATCATTTTAGTGGCTTTTCAGTAGGACTTATGAATCTTTTACATCATGAATGAGGAAAACAATAGAGAATTGTGGTAGAATACATGGAATTAGTATGCAAAGACTTATCTGCTGATAATTGTCATTCTCCTGTGCAGGAAAGGGCAGAAACGAGGAACTGCTGTTCCAAAGAAGAAGATAAGAACAGGGTAACTGCTGTCCCTTTGACGAAGGACCGCGTGCAGACGAGGCAAAGCAAGCTGAAGCAAACCGGTCTGGAAAAGGAGGAAAAGGCACCAGCTCGGCGGAAGAAAAGGAAGTGATTAGGGATTAACAGTTTTGCGAATCCCTCAGGATCGGGATCGCTGCTTTATTTATCTTATCACTTAGACATCTCCACCGTTATCCTTATATAAAGGGACGACACTGTTAGTCTGGAAGAGCTTTTTATGTAACTTTTTGTTAAAGACTTAACTTTGATCATCGAGTCTCGTTGAACTTGGCTCATTGTACTTTCTATTTTATGCATTAATATAAACTTGGTGATTATCTCATCTTCGTGTCTGGATTAGCTTAAAGCGGTGTGCCCTTGAGGCTAAGGGCCCGGCCCCGGAGGACACTTTCTTCTGTATCATTACGATTTGATTTCTGCGTGTTTTGCTTATCGTCACTATTTGGTAATCTGATATGCTTTATAAGTTACATCACATGCTCTGCTAACATTCGTTGATTAATGTTCTTTCCATTGACTCTGCATTATATTATCAATACTTTCAGAGTGAATGAATTCTTATTAGATTCAACTGAACGGTGTTATCCGTGTGTTATGAAGTTTCTATGCTATGTATGTGTGTTAAGGTAATTATCTGACAGGTGTGTTCTTTATGCTTCAGAATTCATGCTGTTCCATTTGGAAACATAGTTGTAATTCTTGTGGATGATGGGTATTAATCAGATTACTTGGAGTGTTATGTGTGTATGACTTTCACATGCTATTCCATAATTGAGAGTTATTGCTGTTCCTTTAGTGGATTGCGTGATTTTCTTGGAGAATGAAAGTTTGGAGTTTTGATTACAATAAGAGCTTTTAAGTTGATATGATAAAGTTTGATTATTACTCGCGAGGTTTAGTTATAGTGATTGCTATTCCATTTCAGAATTGCTGTTCCATTTTAAGCATTGCTGTTCCTTTATAGAATTACCGTTTAATTTCCTATTTGCCGTTCCATTTCTATCTGCTGTTTCATTTACTCGCATTTGGTGTGAGAGACGATCTGTGGCTGTAGTGAGCCTCTGCATTTACTGCCTTGCTCCAAGACCCGTGATCCATGTTCTAGTTTCTTTTCCATCAGTTTCCAAAGGGATGGACTACTGCTGTCGGACCCTTGACTGATATTTTGAGAGTGTGTGCTTTAGTCATTTGAAGGAACTTAGTTATAGACAAGCATCAATTTATTCTTGTATTTTGTAGGACGCTGTACTACTTGCATTACTCTGACAAATAGCCTCAGATTGAGTCACTCTTTGAAATAACCAAACGTTCCCGGATTGACATATTAATGTGAGGTAATTAGAGGTGAAAGAGACCCTTTTTATAGCTCTACATTTTGGCGCCGTTTCCGGGGAATGAGTGTAGCCATTTGTTTCTTCAGAGTGGTGTACGAACCTGCTAGGAAAGAGTTGGATTTTAAAAACGAAAGGTAAGAACCTGCGTACGGAGCATGTAAAAGCCCTGCTCCATCGTCCGCTTTCCTAACAAATTTTCTTTTTCTTTGATTGAATAGAATTTAGAAGTTTATTTGAGTGCATGACTAAGCAGAAAAAACCAGAAAAGAATATCAAGCTTCCATCCAAACCTGAAAAAGCTAAGGGGCCGGTGACCCTTGGCCAAACAACTTTCATAGACGAAATCTATAAGAAAACAGAATCTCAGCCATCAGTAGGTTTCGGGAAAACCATTTCTAAGCAGCCTACTAGTTCCCTTCAGGCCACATGATCACCATCTGTAGCCTTTGCTGAGGTGCATAGTCAAACTGAAGAGTAGGACTTTCAGGAAATTGTAAATTCTACTCCAGAACTATTGCAGGAAGGGAATTTCAGTAACTTTTGTGAAGGAGAAGGAGAAACAGGGGAAACAGAAGAACCAAAATCTCCCATTAGAACATATCAGCCATTAAACAGCTCAGATAAGGGGACTGCTGCGAAAATCATTGTTGAAGGAATTCAATCTCCTCAAACATCAGGTATTCCTCTTATCCCAGATAAAGGAAGTGCCATTAAAACTATCCTTGCTAAAATCGTTCCCTCTCAACCTAGGAATACCCTCCTAGATATCCCAGAAGGTTATTGGCACATATTTGATCCTATGGCTCAGAATCAGCCAAATACTCAAACCTTTACATTACAATATCCTATAGTGGATTCTGCAGCAAATGCACCCATGAAAGCTATCCCTCTTCAACATATCCCAACCTTCCACGATCTTACATCAGAAGATCCAGATGCATTTTTATTCGAATTCAATGTGTTGTGTAGGGGATATGATTACACCACTGATCCCCAGAAATTGAAATTATTCCCCTCAACATTAAAAGGGGCTGCTCTAAGATGGTTTATGGGACTAGGTGGTGGGGTCATCAATAATTGGGATCAGATGAAAGAATCCTTCTTAAAAAAATATCAGGATTATTGTAGGTCTAGAGAATTGAAAGATGAAATATTTCAAATGAAAACCAAACCAAATGAAACCTTAGAAGAATATGTGTAACGTTTTCAATATAATTTACAAAGATCTCCTTATGCATCACTACCTTTACCTGATAATGTGTTAAAAACTGCATTGATAAGGGGCATGAAGGAACAGTGGATCGAAACATTAAACATTATGGGAAAAGGGGATATTTATCAAGAGAATTTTGCTGACATTATTGACTTATGCATCAGGAGTTCGAGAGGCAGCACAAGAATAAAACCGGCAGAATATGATCTGTTTGCAAGAGACAATAAGATAGCAACAAAAGGAGTAACGCGTGTGGAGATTGGAAATTTATTAGAAAATTTTAAAACTGATATTCTAGGGACACTAACTACACAACTTGATATTATGCAGGCCAAGCAGAAGCAGATGGAGGCAGAACAGAATTTGGCAATCTTTTGCCCGCGATGCAGGAAAAAACATAGCCACAAGGAGTGTCCCCTGGATACAGTCCAAACATGTGCCATCTGTACAAACGATCATCTTACGGAAAGCTGCCCCTCACTTCCTGGATTAAAGGCAGTATATAAGGAAGCAGAAGAAGAACCAGAATCAGTGTACTTGATCAACCAGCGCCGCCAGTGGCAGCAAAGACAATCTGGTATGTTTTCAGACCCAACCTCTTCTTTTCAGCCTCCACAATATAACGCTCAACAATATAATATGTGGAAAAATCAGCCCCCACCCCCATTCCAAAATTGGTCACCACCATCGTTTCCTTCTTCAAACCCATGGCTGAATCATCCAAATCAGTCTAGTTGGCCGAATTTCCCTTATAATTCACCATATTGGCAAAATAGCCCATATCCTCCGCAATGGACTCCCCCTACTTCACAAGGTTCATCCTGGCAGACAAACTGGCAAAGATCGATGCAACAGCAAGTAGGAACTATTCCGCTCCCTCAACCTACTCTGCCAGCTCTACAACAAAATCCCCAGTCTAATTTGAGACCGCAACTCCCAGCCCAACCCAACTCCAATTCAAATAACAGACCAGCCCAATCTCTCCAAATCATTGAATCACCAGAAATAGGACCTGATCTGCGGGAGTGTAATGATCTTCAATTACGATCTGGACGTATCATTCAAAATGAGGGAGATAAAACAGTTCATAATGAAGATCAACTAGTAAGAGAACATCAATTGCAACGAGAGGATGTAAATAATCAACAGTCTCATAATCAAGCAACCACATCCTCTCCTCCATTCCCAGAACAATTAGTCATACCTCGACCTTTACAGGTTCCTGACTTTGACATTCTGGGGGAATTACAAAATTTGTATATAAAAATCCCGTTCCTCCAAGCCATTCAAGACATTCCTATATATGCAAAAACTATTAAAGAATTGTGCATAAAGAAACCAAGGAGGAATATAACAACTAATCCAAGAGTCCAAGTAGTCGGTACTTTATCTGATCTCTTATCCGGGAAAGAAACCCCCATCAAATATGAAGACCCAGGAAATCCAATTGTAACTGTTCAAATTTACGGTCAGACCTTGTCTAATGCCTTAGTTGATCTAGGAGCTGCAATCAATATTTTAACACCCACCACCTGTCAAAAACTCGTTATTGCATCTGTAGAACCTACCTCTACTTTGTTAGAATTAGCTGACTGATCTGTGATTAGACCGGAAGGTACTCTACACGATGTCATGGTCTCTGTAGACTCCTGGGAATATGCGACCGATTTCTTGATAATTAATCCAAAAACCTGACTTGATGGACACCCGCTAATCCTAGGAAGGCCTTGGCTTGCCACCGCCGATGCTTACATTGGTTGCCGACAAGGAAATATGACCATAACTAAAGGACCCGATATTAAGAATTTGGTTCTATACCCTCCAGCGCAGCCAATTCTCACAATAATTAAAACTAACAAGTATCCTGTATCATACCTTACTGACAACATTAGATCTCCATTGACGTTGCAAGAGGCACTTAATTTTAAAGATCAAACAGAAGATGATGCCATTAATAATTTCATCAGTCAAACTGAAGTTGAATCCTGCACACAATGTCACATGATAGAAGCAGCATTTGATAACGAATTAGAGGAAGATCCTCTGAAAGATACACATGATCAAACAATACCTGTTACTTCTGTCGCAAATAGTAAAATTGTCGAAATTGAACCGGGAAAAACTTTAAATATAAATGCCAACCTCACATCTGAACAAGAAACTAAGCTCATCCATGTATTAAGAAAATATCAACAGGCATTTGCATGGGATTACCCTGATATGAAAGGAATTGACCCACATTTGTGTACACACCACATTTATATAGAAAAAGATGCTAGACCTGTCCGTCAACCACAGAGAAGACTCAATCCTCATTTAAAAGATGTGGTTAAAGTGGAGCTTCAGAAACTGTTAGATGTTAATTTTATTTATCCTATTTCTGACAGTAAATGGGTCTCTCCACTTGTGGTCGTACCAAAAAAGAATGGGAAATGGAGAATTTGTGTGGATTACAGGGAACTCAATAAAGCAACACAAAAAGACCACTTTCCACTTCCATTCATAGACCAAGTGCTAGATACTTTGGCAAGAAAAAAATTCTTTTCCTTCCTGGATGGCTTCAGTGGATACAATCAGATTTAGATTTCCCCTGAAGACCAGGACAAAACAACTTTCACTTGTCCTTGGGGGACATTTGCCTACCGAGTCCTACCATTTGGCCTATGTAATGCTCCCGCCACATTCCAAAGGGCTATCCTTAGCATTTTTGCAGATTTAATAAATGATGGACTTGAAGTGTATATGGATGACTTTACACCCTATGGAGATGATTTTGATCCAGCACTAAATACCCTAGAAAAAGTCCTACAACGATGTATAGCTACCAGGCTCTGCTTAAGTCACGAAAAATGTTACATGATGATGACTGAAGGACTTATTTTAGGACACTATATTTCAACAGCCGGCATTCAGGTAGACTCGGCCAAAATCCAAATACTTTTGCTTATTCCCACTCCTACTACTCAAACAGAGGTACGCAGCTTTCTTGGATTTTCTGGATATTATAGATGATTTATAGAACATTATTCACATATTGCTGCACCTTTATATGCACTAACTGGTAACGTTGATTTTCTTTGGACAAACAAATGTAAACGTGCTTTCAAGGATTTAAAGAAGCTTGTATCTACAGCCCCAGTTCTGCGAGGACCAAATTGGGACCTGCCATTTCAAATATTAGCTGATGCCTTAGATACAGCCATTGGCGCAGTCCTTGGGCAGGAAGAAGATAAAAAACCATATGCTATCTATTATATCAACAAAAATTTATCCCCTGCTGAATTAAATTACACTGTTACTGAAAGAGAATTCCTAGCTGTAATACATGCTGTCAATAAATTTAGACATTATATTACATGCTATCCTGTTATTTTGTATACGGATCATTCCGCCATAAAATACTTAGCAAATAAGCCTGTCACAAATGCCAGAATAACTAAATGGTTGATTTTATTGCAGGAATTCGATATCACAATCAAGGACCGGCCTGGCAAAGAAAACCCTGTAGCCGATTTTCTCTCGAGAATGCCAAAGCCAGTTGATGCAGCAGCAGTTGAAGATCAATTTCCGGACGAACATCTATTTGTTGTTGCCGTTCGAACACCCTGGTATGCCGATGTTTCCAATTACCTTGCAGTAGGTAAACTACCAAAACACTTAACCCCTAATGAGCGAAAACAGATTGTTCAGAAGAGTACTCGATTTTCCTGGATGGGGGGCTATTTGTTTCATACAGGGGCAGACATGCATATTAAGAGATGTGTTCGAGAAGATGAAATCTTTGACATCCTAAAAGCCTGTCACGACGGACCATGTGGGGGACACTTCGCTGAGCATAGAACGAGACACAAAGTATTACAGACAGGATATTACTGGCCCATGATTTTTAAAGATGCAAAGAAATTTGTCCAAGCCTGTGACAGCTACCAGCGAGCAGGACGTCCTGGTCAAGCTGATGAGATGCCCCTTAAACCTCAGTTAGTCATCGAACCATTTGAGCGATGGGATCTTGATTTCGTTGGACCCATCAACCCCTCATCAAATCAGAGAACATATATCTTGGTGGCAACAGAATATGTCACCAAGTGGGTTGAAGCAGAAGCATTGCCAAGGGCCACAGAGGACTCTGTTATATAGTTCCTCTTACATCTGTTTGTACGTTATGGCCTTCCAAGGGAAATAATCACAAACAGAGGACCACAATTTGCTGGCCATAGACTAGCAGCAACACTTAATAATTATCATGTCCAGCACAAAATTACTACTCCATATCACCCACAGGCGAACGAACAAGTAGAAAGCAGTAATAAGATAATAGAATCGATTCTAACAAAAACCATTGCCTCACATAGGCGCGATTGGGCTGCCCGACTACCTGAAGCACTTTGGGCCTATAAAACAACATGGAGAAGCACCACTGGTTACTCACCTTATCAATTAGTGTTTGGAAAACAACCCATTTTCCATATAGAGTTTGAAATCCAAACATTACGAACAACACAGGAAGTCGGCTTAGATTTAACTGAGGCACAGATTAATCGACTACAACAGATCAATGAATTGGACGAAATCAGGCTCTCCGCACTACAAAATACAGCATTAATTCAACAGCAGCGAGCTAAATGGCATGATGCCCTTATCAAAAACAAAGTCTTTCATGAAGGAGACTGGGCCCTATTATATGACTCTCGGTTTTAGGATTTCCCTGGGAAGCTCCAGACTCGTTGGTTAGGACCATATGAAATCCAGAAGGTACATGATAATGGGACCATCACTTTAACTACCATTGACGGGTCTGGATATACCTTCAAAGTGAATGGCCACCGGGTTCGTCTCTATCGTAAACCACTCACTCGGGAATCCTTCTGCCAACAGCTACGCAGAGACGCTGATATGGAGATCTTAGGAGAGGAAGAGAAATCTTCCTCACCCGTAATTCATTAAGCAATTCATTTCTTTTCACAATTTGTACATAATCTCTTTTTTTTTTCAAACTTGTTGTGCATACATAGATTTCAATTTTTCTGCCGTTCCTGAAACGAATGGCATTTGCATGTTTCTGTTGTTCCTTTTCAAAAGGAACAACACTTTTTGATTTTCTGTTGTTCGTTTTCAAAAGGAACAACACTTGTTGATTTGAAAAGGAACAACACTTGTTGATTTTTTGTTGTTCCTTTTCAAAAGGAACAACACTTGTTGATTTTCTGCTGTTCCTTTTCAAAAGGAAAAGCACTTGTTGATTTTCTGCTATTCCTTTTCAAAAGGAACAACACTTTTTGATTTTCTGTTGTTCCTTTTCAAAAGGAACAACACTTTTTGATTTTCTGCTGTTCCTTTTCAAAAGGAACAACACTTTTTGATTTTCTGCTGTTCCTTTTCAAAAGGAACAACACTTTTTGATTTTCTGTTGTTCCTTTTCAAAAGGAACATCACTTTTTGATTTTCTGCTATTCCTTTTCAAAAGGAACAACACTTTTTGATTTTCTGCTGTTCCTTTTCAAAAGGAACAGCACGTTTTGATTTTCTGCTGTTCCTTTTCAAAAGGAACAACACGTTTTGATTTTCTGCTGTTCTTTTTCAAAAGGAACAACACATTTTGATTTTTGTTGTTCCTTTTTCAAAAGGAACGACATTGTTGTTTTCTGCTGTTTCTTTCCCAAAAGGAACGGCATTTGCATTCTTTGAACTCATGCTCCTTTATTCATCTAGTATACTTCTTCTCTCTTTGTGACACAACTAACCTCTTGCTGGTCCAAGTAAGGATGCTTCTTGCCCCTATTCTTTCAAAGTCTTTTAGAGACAAGCAATGCACTTATGCAATGAATCTAAATCACAACACACTGAAATCAGGCAATTATAAATCGCTATATTTATAAGGCTATGTATTGGTAAGGAGACAGAAGGAAGGATGTACTTATCTTTTTGCTATCATTGTCTTACTAATTTTACCCTGATTGGTTATCTTTTATCATGCCATTCTTTTCTTTGATTTTGTTCAGGAATAAGAGCAAAGGGTTTATATCCTCCTATTGAGATGATAAGACTTCTTCCACCATTCCTACTCTTAAGGAGTGTTGAACCACGCTTTGTGGATATTAAAGGAATAATGCTTTATCAAAAAGGAGAAAGAAAAAGCAAATGAATTATAAAATGTCAAATGCAGGATAGGGGGTCTCATCAAGAGACAGCCTACCATGATCATGAGGATGGAAGCGAAGTGGCATTCCCACTATGGCCACCACACCAGGGATATGGTCCAAAAGGTATAGTAAAAGAAAAAAAAAACCTTGGAACAGGAGATCTCATCACGAGCTGGCCTGCCCACTTTTCGCCCCCTCCTCGTGAATGGCATTAAGGCTACCTGGTTACCAAGCCAACATACTAGGCTACACTTTGACATCGCATTCCTTAATATGCACATAAAGGATCATGGTTCCGCGGGTGAAATAAACAACTCTGCGAAGGTTATGGACACCTGTCGGCAGCAGAGCACTGTTAATGGTATCGAGGTCACATTAATTACACCAATAGGTAGGATACTAATACTCTTTTGTTTCTTATATCCTAGGCACTAATCATACATTATCTCCCGACTTATATACCGCATGGACATTTATTACACCAATCATGGCAAAGGAGGTGACAATGACCACTTGAGATTTGGCAAGTACGACAGATGTCCTATCCCCTGGCCTCGCATCATATCACAACAGCCTCTTACGTAATACGCGATCTAACTTTACGCCTCGATTTCGGCAAACCGTTGTTTTTCTAAACATGGCATATTTTCATATGCTGTTCCTTTATGACTTGGTTATAGATCGGGGTGCCGCTCCTTTCTTTGACGGCTGGGGCAACCTATCGCATTGTGGGGGGGAGGTTCACCTCATGATTCCCCGGGTTATGTGTCAACTCACTATTCGGGAAAGATAGCATACCAGGAAATGGCACGGTTTAACGACATGACATTTCTATTTTTTTCTATACAAGTTGTTGTTCATAACTCATTTCTGTTGCATACTCTGTGTTTTTTTCCAAAACCGACGATCACTACTCTCTCTGTGTTTCAAACAGCACAAGCAGCTACTGTTCCATTGTGAATCCACAGTGAAACCATGGGAGGCAGGGCAGTTCGAAGCGAACCACAAAAGTTGACAGTCTCCACTGCTGCTCGGGAGATCCTGGAAAGAGCAAGGTGGCTGACTTATCTCAGTCGCCTAAAGGAGTCCAATGAAACAGTAGCAATGGAATTTCTGCAGAATCTGCAGGAGGATCACTCCACGGTGCGAGGGAAGCAAATAGCAGTCACCGACGATATAATTGCCGAAGTCTCGGGACTACCAGCCACCGGACCTGTATGGACATTGAAGAAGGAAAGACTCCAGAAGATCATGGAAATTTTCCAGGACGAAGGCCAGAGCTTAACAGTTAAAGGGAAGGGAGTCCTGCCAGCAACGCTAGGAGAACCCTGGGCAGAACTAGCGAGAACAGTGCAAAGCTACATCACCTACGAGGGGAGAAAAGACGTGGTAAGACCACGACACCTTAAACTCTTAGCTGTTTTAAAACAGAAATGCTCTGTAAACCTTCCTGCACTTTTGAATTCTTTACTCCATGACGCCGCACGAAGCCTGAAAAAGGCACAACATGTAGAATTAGTTGTCAGCTACCATGGATTAATCCGACTAATAGTTAGTCATAGTCTCACCCAGCAGCAAAGCAGCTGGAAAGAATTAATTGCAATAATTGAGGGAAGAACGACAGCACCTTCCCCAAAAAGTAAACATACTCTAAGCACACCAGAATGTCCGAAAAAACGCAGAGAATTAAGAAAACAAAAACCTGTTGCAAGCACATCTGAATGACCAGAAACCCACCAGGAGTCAGCAAAACGGAAACATGACACTGAGACACCGGAACAGCCAGAGAAATGCAGAAAATCAGTCCGGTTAGCTCGGATAAGAGGAAGGCTGGAAAAACTCCAAGAAATCACTAGCCAGCTAGTGGTAATTGAGGATGAACAACCCACACGACCAGAGATAGAAGAAGAACGAGTTGAAGGAGAAAAGGAAGGGGAGGCCGAGAAGGCTAAGCGATCCGAAGAAGAAAACGATGAAGTAGCCGAGCCCCCTGAGGCAGAAGTTGAACCTCCTGAGACAGAAGTCAAACATCCTAAGATAGAAGCCGAAAACCCTGAAATGGGAATTGAGCATCCTGAGGCAGAAGATGGACAATCGAGGCAGGAGGAGGAAATGGGACAGCAGGAAGGTAGCCCACCACAGGATCCAGTGGGGGAAGAGGAATTGGCCGCAATCTTGGCCAATATGGGTGAGTATGGCCAACCTTCCACTCCACCATACCTCCGCGACAAACCCCAGGAAGAATATGCACCCGAAAAACCACATGCAGAAGAGGCAGAGGAAGGAAATCTGCCCGTTCATGATGAAAAAGAGATAGGAGATATTGAGAGGGAACAATCTGTTCCCACGGCACCAGAAGAAATTCCAGAAAAAGTGAGAACAGAAAGCGAAGCCGTGGAATTAGCTAGGGTTCTTACCCCGGAACAACCAGCACAAAATAGTGAAGAAGTACCCCAGGAGAAAGATCAAGGGACCAGTCACGGCCCAGAACGCAGCAAAAAGCCTGTTGTTCCTTCTAACAAAACATTGGAAATTAGAGAATTACGAAAGGAACAGTGGAGGTTATTGAGCATAATAGCCCAGCTCCACCAGCAGATCAGGATTCTGAAGGCAAGGTAGAGGACAAGGAAGACCGCCAGTAAGAAAAAGATGACCACTGCAGTAAGAAACCGCAGGATAAAATGGCGGAGGACTAAAAATCGCTCTGTTGATCAAAACCCTGCCCAAAATCCGACTCCTATTCCAATTGAAGCTGAAGGCCCAGCTGCTGTTCCAAATGAAGCTGAAGGCCCAGCTGACATTCCAAATCAAGCTGAAGGCCCAACTGACATTCCAAATGAAGCTGAAAGTTCAGCTGCTGTTCTAAATGAAGCTGAGGGACAGACTGCTGTTCCATTTGAAAAGGAACAGCTGCCAGCCAGTATTTGTGTAAAAAAAGACAACAAGGAGATTCAAACAGAGGAACCACCCTCAGGGGTGATAAGGGTTCTGAACTCAAAGCAACGAAATAAGAAAGTTCAGGTAAAACTCCCGGCCTCCACTGATGCATGGAAAAGAGATCCAAAGACAAGGACCCTGCACAAAGGATTGAAAGAGGCGCAGCAAGAGATGGAGAGGCTTAGAGAGCAGACAGTCCCTCGTGAGAAGTATGAAGAACTCCAACAACAACTACGGAATGTTAATCAATCTGAAATCCAGGCCTTTGAAGGGTGGCAAAAGGAACAGGAGAAAGTTGCAAAGGTAACCCGTAGGTTAGATACTGTTATCAAATAGATGGATACCTTGTGTTCTTTATACAATGACGTTTTAGCATGTAGGGCCCCTGCCAAAAACTATGCTTTGTTTTTATTGGAATGATACTTGCAATTAAAGATAAAGGTTGTTAAAGCAGGTGCCCCGATACAAATTAATACTGTCAATGACTTTATAGATTGTTGTAAACATTGTGGAGTGAAGGTCCAGAGATTGCTATGTGAATTCTACTTGCATAACCTCGTGCTAGATCAGGAAACTGAGTTGAACCCTGGCCCTTTTGTTGGGGACATTCAATTGCAAGCATTCATCTCATTCGGGGTCAATCAGATTAAATGGCTCAAAGCTTATAACACTTTTCAGAGACAGGAAAATGGCCTAGACTTGTGGGTAAGGGCTGAGCCTAGGAACCCAGTACAGCTATGGAGAGCACATAGAAACCTTATGAGAACTCCGGGTGTCATTGAAACATTAGGACCCATGCACGAGGCACTCATTCGACAAAGTTTAGAATATTTTCTTTCTATCAAAGACCTCGCCATTGATGCAGCCAAATTCCGGTATCGAACCTCTAATCCAAACATCCAGCTTAGGGAGCCATTTAAGTATGAGAATTTTCAGTTAGCCGCCAATCGTTTGAACCTCTATGGCAAAAGCATCTTGAGGGCAGGACCATCCTAGTTAGGATATAGATTTTGCAGTCCAATTATCTGGCATCCTGCACCCGGATATCAAGCCCTATATGAGATGCCTGAGGGTCAAACGGGCCAGTTCTTTGACTACCTAGTCACTCACCATGGCTGTAGGCCTCCACATGAGATTCCTTCTCCAGCCTACTCTCTCACTGCTTTGCATGTCAACTACAACTTTTTCATAAGGGCATGAAACAGGGTAAACAGGGGGGTGTGTGGAGTACTAAAAAGGTATGTTTTTAATGATCATTTTAGTGGATTTTCAGTAGGACTTATGAATCTTTTACATCATGAATGAGGAAAACAATAGAGAATTGTGGTAGAATACGTGGAATTAGTATGCAAAGACTTATCTGCTGATAATTGTCATTCTCCTGTGCAGGAAATGGTAGAAACGAGGAACTGCTATTCCAAAGAAGAAGATAAGAACATGGTAACTGCTGTCCCTTTGACAAAGGACCGAGTGCAGACGAGGCAAAGCAAGCTGAAGCAAACTGGTCCGGAAAAGGAGGAAAAGGCACCAGCTCGCCGGAAGAAAAATAAGTGATTAGGGATTAACAGTTTTGCGAATCCCTCAGGATCTTCGATCCTGAGGGATCGCTGCTTTATTTATCTTATCACTTAGACATCTCCGCCATTATCCTTATATAAAGGGACGACACTGTTAGTTTGGAAGAGATTTTTATGTAACTTTTTGTTAAAGAATTAACTTTGATCATCGAGTCTCGTTGAACTTGGCTCATTGTACTTTCTGTTTTATGCATTAATATAAACTTGGTGATTATATCATCTTCGCGTCTGAATTAGCTTAAAGCGGTGTACCCTTGAGGCTAAGGGCCCAGCCCCGGAGGACACTTGCTTCTGTATCATTACGATATTATTTCTGCGTGTTTTGCTTATCGTCACTAGTTGGTAATCTGATATGCTTTATAAGTTACATCACATGCTCTGCTAAGATTCGTTCGTTAATGTTCTTTCCATTGACTCTGCATTATATTATCAATACTTTCAGAGTGAATGAATTCTTATTAGATTCAAATGAACGATGTTATCCATATGTTATGAAGTTTCTATGCTAAGTATGTGTTAAGGTAATTATCTGAAAGGTGTGTTCTTTATGCTTCAGAATTCATGCTGTTCCATTTGGAAACATAGTTGTAATTCCTGTGGATGATGGGTATTAATCAGATTACTTGGAGTGTTATGTGTGTATGACTTTCACATGCTGTTCCATAATTGAGAGTTATTGTTGTTCCTTTAGTGGATTGCGTGATTTTCTTGGAGAATGAAAGATTGGAGTTTTGATTACGATAAGAGCTTTTGAGTTGATAGGATAAAGTTTGATTATTACTCGCGAGGTTTAGTTATAGTGATTGCTATTCCATTTCAGAATTGATGTTCCATTTTAAGCATTGCTGTTCCTTTCTAGAATTACTGTTTAATTTCCTATTTACCGTTCCATTTCTATCTGCTGTTTCATTTAATCGAATTTGGTGTGAGAGACGATCTGTGGCTGTAGTGAGCCTCTGCATTTACTGCCTTGCTCCCAGACCCGTGATCCATGCACTAGTTTCCTTTTCCATCAGTTTCCAAAGGGATGGAATATTGCTGTCGGACCCTTGACTGATATTTTGAGAGTGTGTGCTTTAGTCATTTGAAGGAACTTAGTTATAGACAAGCATCAGTTTACTCTTGTATTTTGTAGGACGCTGTACTATTTGCATTACTCTGACAAATAGCCTCGGATTGAGTCACTCTTTGAAATAACCAAACGTTCCCGGATTGACATATTAATGTGAGGTAATTAAAGGTGAAAGAGACCCTTTTTATAGCTCTACAGAGATCAATCCACTCATTCCTAATTGTTCTAAGTAATAGGGGTTTTAGTATGTCAGATCCTAAATGATGTAATTTTTCCCTCTTAACATTATACACGGTCATCTCTATTAGATCCTCAAGGTTCTCATCTTATTTTTTATTCATTCTAAAGGTTTGTCTTTAAGATCATGATATTTATATTTTTCTAGAAATGTATTTTGCATATCATTCCATGATCTTATTGAATTAGTTCGTAAACTCGTGAACCATTTAAGAGCTCTATTCCTCAATGTTACTAGAAACAATCTCAACTTTTGAGTGTTTAGTAAGTAACAATAAGATATAGAAAGGATTTCAAATTAAAAGAGAAAGGTTTACGGATCCTTTGACTTCATACCATGGAATTTGGGAAATAAATATGGAGGGATGTTCTTCATATGAACACTAACATCAGTGTCTTGAATGGGAAATCCAAGAGGATGTTCTTCATTGTCATCATCTCCATCCATTTCTTCTACCTTCTCTGCCACCTCTTCTTATTTTACCTATAAAAGTGGATGATGATGTGTCTCTTATTGCACCACGTGATCAAGTGTGGTCTAGGTGTTGGAAAAGTAATTTTTTAATGTTTTTATAAAAAAAATTGAATAAGAATTCAAATGCAATGCAATTTTTTGAAATGAAATATGGCTAATGCAATTTTTTTTTTTGCAAAAAGTAAAAGAAATGAATAAACTATGGAATAAAGCAATGCATACTTTTACACCTCACCAGAAATGGCAATAAAAAGTGATGATCCTCAATATTGAAACAAGAATGATGCAACTCCCAAGGCTACCAACTTAAATTATCAACTCGAGGTTCATACAAACTTAAGAGGTGTCGGTACTATATGTGCAACATAAAATGTGTCCTTATTTCATTGATATGATGTAATGGAGTGAATTTCATGAAATAAAAGCCTAAACTAATTGCATAAATGGAATTTTTACTTTGAAAAGAAATTAATCATAGGAAAGAACAACAATTTCTAGTTGAAATTCTAAGAGCATGAATTCAAATAAATAGGCCTAATCTACTTTGTAAAAATGCATGCCCTAATTGGTTTCTATTTTTCCTCAATCATGGATTTAGAGCCTAGGGGTTATGATTCAAGCTTAAGAGACAAAAAAAAGCTTTTGGAGCAAATTTGGTCAAGTTTACACATGCTATGGGAGGTTTCTACATGCAAAACAAAATTGCCACAGGTGAAACAGAATTAGTACAAGAGGAGATAATGCACCGAATGACCAAGTAAATCAAATGAAAATGGGATGGGACAATTTTTTTATTAATTAGGATGTCTTAGGACTCCATTACAAGTAGAATCACTCAAAAATACCCCTATTAACATGTGCTAAACAAATAACAGAAAATTACTACTCTAAAAACTAGAAATTCAAGAACTAGTGAGCTAGTTAACCTATAAAATGCTTAACCTAATAAAGTGAAAATGCATTGGGGTAAATTTTGTTATTAAATTGATTTTTTTTATAATTTAATCTCATTAACATGTCCTAAAAAATAACAGAAAATTACTAGTTTTTGCTACATGGGAGTTCCAAAAATTCTAGATTTGTGAACTAGTAAACCAATCCAAGTAGTTCAATGATGAATATGAATTTTAAAAGATATTCTAAGGATGCATCATGCTTGTGAATTTGTGAATAACTTGAAAAAAAAACTCACTTCAATCATTTAACCCAATCCTGCAACAAAAGAAGCATCAATACTAAATTCATAAATAGGAAAAACAGAAATAAGAGATGCATGTGAGTAAGAAGTGAAAAGAAGAAAATAAAATTATAAAAAAGGGCTCTGAGGCTCTTGGGATGGCCAAGCCCAAGGATACTCATAGTCCTATGAAAGAGAGCAAGCTTTAAAAGCTAAAAATGGCTCCAAAATTCATTATTTGAATCAATCCAAGTACATCCCTGATATAAATGAAAGTGGCGTTGCAAAAATACAAGTTTTCTCCATAGGAAGACTAAGAAATACATGCCCCTAGAGGAAAAATCTAATTTGAGGAAGCAGTCCCCTTGAAAGGAGGAAGCTTTACCCTCCAAAATTCCTCAAATAGTGGATCTGGTTCCCAACACTAGGAATCTGCATTAAATGATAGGTAACACATTCCTAGATTTTCTCAATCACCGGAGCTCCAGAGTTTGTCAATAATTTCATTATATTTTGTTCATTTATTATCCAATCTTAGGTACAGATATGAAATTATATCCAGACCTTCCTAATGAACACATTAAAGCTAAAAAAACATTATTAAGTGTAGAAGGAGAGGTTTAATATAGCCTTCATGTGCGTAAGAAAGGTTAGATGGGCCTTATTTTGTGTCTGATTTGGAGGCCCATCAATGTGCTATCAATTCCTCTATAAAAACAAACCAAGATAAAATATGATCACTTTCCCTTTCATAAATCCATTAACACCATATAATTTTATGTTGTCCTAAATACATAGATGCCATATTTACCTTTTGAAAGGATGTCACTTGGTGTATATCAAAGTATTGCTCCATCTGGAATATCCATGTTATAGAATCATTACCATGAACCTTCCTCATATTGATAATTCGAATGAAATAGTTCCTTGGAGTTGACTTGAAGCCCTGATAATGTAGATCTTGGATTGAAAAAACATGATTATGGTTCTATGTGTTAATGTTTATTCTCTTTATTTGTGATAAAATACTCCCCATATGTGATTGATTTTCAACACAATTGTTCCCCTTATTTTCATGATTTCCTAGGGTTTTCATATCATTTTTAGAAGCCTCTCCAAGAGAATATTTTCAATGGAGTTGATGGATTTTGGTACTTTTTCCTTAGTTGCATCCATTTTTTGTTTGATATGTTTTATCGATCTTTTCACCTATGAGAACTAACTTTCCAACTCGAATACCTCGTACTAGAAATATTATATTTCTTCATGAGTCATGGATAAACTCTCTATAGGTTTAAGTGGTGAAGAAAATTTTGAAGAACCCTTATGAGCCATCTATGTAAATAATGATTTTCCTCTTTTTCCTCTTTATCACAATTAATTTTGAATCACCAAAAATATATCTTGCAATCAAACGTTATCCCAGTTGTAACTTATATACCTTATAAAAACCTAATTTTTAGACTTGCTAGATAGATGACCTTTGTCCTAATATATCTATGGATTGTGAGACATTGTAAAATTGAAAATTTTGCCTACAATACTTTGATATGTCTTATTTGTAATTCGACAAGTCTAAAAAATGTTAGATGTGCCAAGTAAAAATTAAGGTAGCTTTCCCAAAATTTGTTGATTATTGGCCTCTTACCAAAAGTGAACATGAATAGCATGCCATGTGTCCAATTTTTCAAATATGAGTTTAATAATTATACTTGAGGTAGTTAAGTATGTTTCCTCGGATCTCTAAGAATTTTACAATCTAAAATTCTCTAGGATAACATTATAGCAAAATTTCCAAGATCACTCATTTGAAATTGATTGTACAA
This sequence comes from Pinus tabuliformis, assembly GCA_031772625.1. Classification (NCBI taxonomy): domain Eukaryota; kingdom Viridiplantae; phylum Streptophyta; class Pinopsida; order Pinales; family Pinaceae; genus Pinus; species Pinus tabuliformis. The sequence goes on along the minus strand of CM062818.1, from coordinate 981,188,827 downwards.
TTATTCACAAACTTTAACATCCATATGGTATATGGCAAAAAAATTTAGCGAGTTTGAATCTAATTTTTTTATCAGATGTATTGTGAGATATATGCAATCTCTTGAAAACTTCATAGTCTAAGGTTTCCCAAAAAAAATCATAGTGAAAATTTGAGATCACTTGTTTGAAACTAGTTTTAGGATAATTCATAGAACCTAACTGCCATATGGTATATATCTAAAAGTATAGAGAAAAAAATCTAAAATTTTGACTAGATGTACTTCAAGGTTGTTGAAAAATGTTACTAGCTTCGATCATAATCGATCATTGAAAAATTATTGGAGGAAAATTTAAATTTTTATGTTATTAAAGTCGGCTTCAAAAATTTTAGGTTGGCTCCATAGTCAAAGTAAGCTTTTCAAGGGTCATGACCCTTCGCATTGACCACTAGAAATATAACAAAGTTGGAGGTCATTTGAACACAATCACAAAACTAAAAAACTCATCTGATCTGCCTCAGTTCACTCAACTTTGTGGAGGCAGAAAAGAAGGACATTTGAACTATGTTGACGATCTTATCTCTCTATCGTTTGACCTATGTTGACTAAAAATTTTCTGGTTGTTTGAGCGAATTGTGAAGAAGGTTGAATTCTATGTTAACTTCAGGCTATTGACTCTCGAACCTATTGACATCACTCTATGCATTTTCGGACCTATTGACTTCGTTCTGTTGTATCTGTGTTGAATACACTTGAATTTTGTTTGAATGAGTTGCTATTGTGTTTCACTTTGACTGGACGTTTATTGGAATTTGATTGGTAACTATACATTGAAAAAATAAAATATTGGTTCTCTCTATTGAATACATTTGACTTAGTTTTGGATGGTAAAAATTTGACCTTTGAATGGACAAAATAAGTTGGAATCTCTCGCATAAGGAAAGTTGATTGGGTTTTCCCCTCAGTGGGTTTTGCCTTGATAATTGACCTAATTTTGGTGTCTCTTTCTCTACTATGATTTCTACTACTCATTTTTTATGGTTGTAATTTTTCAAGTGTAACTGCTTGATGATTAATAAGATCTAAATGTTATATTTAATTCTATAAATAAGACCATAATATCATTGGAGGTAGTTACAAAATTTGAAAAATTATTTCTAGTCCTACATTCACTAGAAAAATAACATGGTATCAGAGCTAAGGTGAAATATCTAGGGCATTGAGATTACTTGGAGAAAAGGAATTTGAAGAGTATTTGAAGAGAACCATTATTTTGAATAGAAATATTCACCATGAATATCTTCATGAAATCCAAGTACAAATTAAAAGGAGCCTCCAATTTCAGAGCATGGAAAACTAGGGTGGATCTCATTCTTGCTAGAAACAATTTTTTGGGTACTGTGATAGGAAAAGTGGCTAAATCAAGAGATCAATCCCATTAAACAGAAGTTGAGAAGTATCAAGAAGAGGACATCTTAGTAAGGAGTATCATTATTAAATTAGTAAGAGACCATCTTATCCGTTATATTCATGATCATGAGTCTTCTAAGGTTACATATGATGCTCTCATTAGTATTTATACAATCAACAATATGAATCAATCAATTAGCCTCAGAAATCAGCGTAGAGATGCCAATATGACAAACGATGATATTGGAGCATCCTACTTTATGAAGCTATATCAAATTAGGGATCAGCTAAAGGCAATTGATGAACAAATTTCTAAGAAATAATTAGTAACTACTGCTGTCGATGGATTTCCTACCTCATGGAGTGCCTTTGTATCTAGAATAAATGCTAAAGAGACTCCTCCCTCTTTTGAAAAATTATCGACTGGCTACACTCAAGAGGAATCTAGCCTAGTAAATAGATGTGTGATTCCAATTTAATATTCTCAATATTTTTCTGCTCATGCAAAATTCCACAAGGGAAAGAAGAATTTTGGGAAATTTCAAATAAATAAAGGACAAGGGCCTGCTTTAAAACAAAGTCAAAGAAGTGGGCCTGCTTCTCAAGAAAGAAGACCTCATCCTCCTAGAAACATTGACTTATCAAAAATTGAATGTTTTGGTTGTCATGCATATGGTCATTATCAAAGGGATAATCCTCAAAATAAGAAAATAAAGAGGACATCATGCTTCAAAAACCAAACTTGGAGAACCTGTTAAAAATGGCAACAAGAAATGATAAAAATAGGATTGCTATAAATAGCATTTCAGGATATACTCCAACTCTGTTGGAAATAGCAAAAAATATAAATGCTAAAAATAGCATTGCTACAAATAGCATTTCGAGATAGATTCCAATTTTAATTAGTCCCTGAATTAAAATTGAGAATTAAAATTCGAATTTGGTCTCAGCAGTTGTTTGAAAAATAATTAATTAATTAATCTTGAGTTAATTAGTTGGAGAAAATCAAACATGAAGTCTATGTGAAGACATGCAACAGTTTCTCCATTGATTGAGGAAGTTATCCCTTGATTAAAAGTACTGGAAGATGATATTTGAGAAGAAGTCCCTACGCGTAGTCGTTTCCTTAGACCCGGCTGAAGGAGCGTGCTACACTGAACCTGTCTGCAATGAGGAAATTGACAAAGAATTGTACCATGTCTACAATATGACGACACGAGATCAGGATTGGGTCAATCCAATCGCAGAAGAAAGAATACCATGGGAATGCACTGAGGCCTGCATTTCAGATTCAGATGAAGAAGACAAACGATGGCATAACCACTTGAACGAAGTAACCATGTTAAACTGCAATATGATGACAAAGTCACTGTGTTGTGTAAAAGCTTAGGATCGAGAAATACCGATGTATGATGGGTTGACTGAGGTCGACGAATTCCTGATCAAGTTTTAGCACGCGGTACCAGAACACCAGTGGTTTGATGCATTAAAATGGGCGTTGCACGCAACGCCTGCGCAGTGGTGGGGAACACATGAAGGAAACTTTGAATATTGGCAGCTGCAGGCGGATGATGCAGATAAGATTTTGGAAGCCAGAACTACGACTAACTGAGAAATACGATGGCCGTGAAAACTCGCACATGCACCTCACCAAATGGACAAAAGCCTATGGGGAAGAGCCCCAGCCAAAGTGGGTACACTTATTTTATCATACCCTGGATGTCATCCCGAGGAATTGGCATACTGAGACAGAACTTCGACATGGCACAGGCGAATGGGATATACTATGTGAAGCTTTTTTATTAACGTTCCTCTTTGAAGATCGATGGATGGATACTGTGGATGACGCGTTGTAGGTCGTGAAGGCCACTATTTTCAAAATACCACTGGAACCAGAAGAAATAGTGCAGCCAGAGTGGTTGCGACAATTGAGCCAAGCCTTGGAATGTTACAATGTACAGGTAGAAAATGATGAGGACGACCCTAGAAACATCAATATTCAGAAACAAAGGGGAGTCATGAGGTTCGTGAACCAGCAATCGAGGATCTAGACATCACCGCGCCACTGAAAACGAAACAAGTAAACATCGGAACAGAGGAAGAGCTAAAGTATGGAATGTTTGGGGACTATTGGGACGACACCACGTTGGAAAAGGTCGTCGTCTTACTTCAAGAATATCAATATTTATTCTCGACTAAAATCACGGAGTTAAAAGGGATCCTCGGCGACTTGGGAATGATGAAGATAACCCTGAAGCTAGATGCGAAGCCTGTCAAGCAGCGACCTTAGCGATTGAATTCGAAGTATGAAGCGAAGGTTCACGAAGAGTTGGACAAAATGCTTGCAGCAAGAATAATTGAACCAGTGGAGGAGTCTGACTGGGTAAGTCCTATGGTTGTGTAGGAGAAAAAACAGAAAGGAGAAATTTGCATCTGTGTGGATCTTAGGAAGCTCAATGATGCATGTGTTAACAATCCATTTCTGACGCCATTTACAGACGAGGTACTGGAAAATGTGGGTGGACAGGAAGCCTAATCCTTCACGGATGGTTTCTCGGGGTACCACCAGATAAGATTGCACAAGAGGACAAGAGTAAAACAACTTTCGCCACCAAATGGGGTTGTTTTTAGTACATGGTGATGCCATTTGGACTAAAGAACATGCTGGCGATATTGTCGCACGTCGTGGTAGCTGCATTCAAGGAATTTATACATAAGTTCTTGGAAGTATATCTTGATGACTGGACTGTTTTTGGGTTAATCAAGAAACATATTGCGAGTTTACGACTAATGCTGGATACTTGTCGACAACACTAGATTGCGCTAAATCTAAAGAAGTGTACTTTCCTCGTCCCCTTCGGGAACTTGCTCAACCATGTGGTCTGTAAGCAAGGTCTAATGGTGGATCCAGTGAAGATTGCTGTGATACTCAATCTGTAAGTGCCGCGAAGTGTCAAACAACTGCGCGCCATGCTAGGACACACTGGTTATTATCAGAAGTTCATAAAAAGATACACATAGATCATAACACCAATGGAACAGTTGTTGAAAAAGGACGCTACTTATTGTTGGAATGAGGAATGCAACAAAAGTCTAGAAACACTCAAGGAAAATATGGCATCAAATCCTATACTGGTCTTTCCAAAATGGGACATCGAATTTCATGTGCATGTTGACGTGTCATGTATCGCGTTGGGTGCAGTACTCACATAGGAAGGCGTGGAAAGAATAGATCACCCGATCGCGTTCGGAAGTCGACGATTGTCAAAAGCTGAGAAGAACTACTCCACTATTAAGCGTGAAGGATTAGCGATGGTATACGCACTCCATAAATACCGTCACTACCTGCTTGGAGGACACTTTAAGATGTATACCGATCACTCAGCGCTCAAATACTTAGTGAATAAGCCTGTGCTGGGGGGGCGCATTTGTAGGTGGCTGCTATTATTTAACGAATATGACTTCAAAGTCGTCGTAAAGCTGGGATGTCTAAATGAAGGTCCACATCACCTGTCCCAAATTGAGAATGGCGAAGAGTCCACAAGCTTAGAGGAAGGACTACCTGATGCACAGCTTTATGCAGTGCGCGTCACGAATGGCCATTTTGAGGATATAATCCACTTCTTAACCACTGGAACCATGCCGCAGGGATATTCCGTTTAGCATAAGAAGGAATTGGTGATACGTGCAACAGACTTTATTCTTATTGTAGGGCACCTCTAGAAAATGGGTAATGACAAAATACTACGTAGATATGTACCTGAATTCAAGCATGGACAGATCCTAGCCGAAGCACATTGGGGGGTTGCTAGAGGACATTATGCGGGTTGCGCCATAGCACAAAAGATTCTTTGCGTAGGACTATGGTAGCCAGCTCTACATCAAGACTCGAAAGCATACTGTTGAGCCTGCGACGTATGTCAACGTACTGGAAAACCATCGCAGAGGGATGAAATTCCACTCAAGCCAATATGACGCTCCAACCGTTTGAGAAATGGGTGATCTATTTAGTGGGGCCTATCACACCTCTAGGAAATACGGGGGTGTGCTATATCATCTCCGTGATAGAATACTTGACTCAATGGGTGGAAGCATAGCTGGTTGAAGACTACACGGCCACTACGGCTGTGAAATTCTTGTTCGAGAATGTGTTAACATGATTCAGATGTCCAAAAATTCTAATGAGTGACCGCGGAATGCATCTCCTAAATGAGACTATCAGCACGCTCACTTAGGAATTTCAGATATACCACCAATAGAGTACGCCGTACCATCTGCAAGAAAATGGGACTGTTGAAGTTTTTAACAAAATTTTGGAGATTGCATTGACAAAGGAATGTAATGCACAGCAAAATTATTGGGATTTGCGCATATTTGCTGTGCTATGGGCATACTGAACAACGTGCAAGGAGTGGATGGGCTAGACACCTTTCCAGTTAGTCTACAACAAGGAAGCCATCATGCCAATGGAATACATTGTACCTAGTTTACGAATAACAGTGGCAACAGGCATGGCAGATTGCAGAGCTTTGGAAGAAAGGATCTTGCAATTGGAGGAACTGGAAGAGGAGCAGTTTTTGGCAGGATTCCATCAGCAAGTACAAAATCAGTGGGAAAAATCTTGGCATGATCTCCATATCAAGATGCACACGTTCAAAGAAAATGATCTAGTATTACTATATGATAGAAAGTTCAAGAAATTCCCTGGAAAACTCCAAATGCATTAGTTGGGACCCTATGTAGTCAAAGAAGTCACAGATGGAGGCGCAGTCCAGCTTGCCAAGTTGAATGGGGAGCCTTTCCCAGGTAGAGTAAGCGGTAGCCACCTGAAGCTCTACACGAGAGGGCCAACTGCCTCACTAAAAAACCGCAAGACACTCTCACCACTCTAGACAGTTGAAAGAGAGCCCTGGATGTTAAAGTAGTCTGTGGGGAGTTGCATGACAATAAGAGGGTGTGCAAAATTGGTATGAGGTTACGAGTGCACAGAAGGGGCTGCACTACTGCGTGGACAAGGAGAGAGGTGACCGTTACTGACACTATTCATGACAAGATGTCAGAGTTATGGCAAAAGGGAGTGGGCGGTGGAAAATTAACGTTACGACACCAGAAAAGGAGGGAATCGATGAATTTGAATTTCGAAACACTTATAAATCACAGGGGGGCATCCGCCGAATGAGCTGCACTTTTGAGAAAAGTAAGTTATTGTGCCTTCTCGTCGCTATGGAATTGTTCATTATCTATGCTCAAGGAGTAAGACCAAGGGTTTTGATATGGCCAATGAAGATGCAGGACTTTCTAAATAGTATGGTGTTGATGGCTGCGGGCACCATGCAAAGTTTAGCATCGACGGTTGGGGATGTGCCAAAAATTCTTAGACATGAAGCAGAACTGGTCCGGATGTCGCTACTTAACCCATGGGTTGGTCGACAAACCATGAAAGATAAGAGAAAGACTATCAATACAAGGACAAATGGTAGAATTGCAGTTAGCAATTCGTCTTTGATGCACTTTGAGGATTGGTATATTGCGGACAACAACACGGGTCTTGCAAAATTACAACACAAGCTGCAACAACTAGTAGACAAGAAATTGGAAATTGTTGTGTTCGCACGAAGAGGTCCCGTATGCGGCATCCCAGCTTGAGCTAAAATCCTAGGCGGGGGTGCTTTGTGTTAACCGAGCAGAGCAAAATGAGCATCATCGGTTGCACGAACTAGTGGAGGAAGTGGAGCAGGAGTGAGAAGAAGAGTTGCAGGAGTCAAAGAGAAAGAAGCAGAACAACGTGCGTCACTCACAGAGATGGTGGACCGCGAAGCCTAGGCAGCGCGTATTGGTGCACCAACGAGTGACTCAGGATGAGTCACGATGATTGTGTTGGGGGCCTGTTGGGTCGTAGAGGCCTCACATAATGGTTTTGGGGCTTATAACCTATAAATTAGGGAAATAATATTGTAAATCTCTGAAATGCGCGGAGCGAGAAATGTAATAGGTAGAGTCAAAGGGTTGTCCGCCCAAAAATAATATATAATAATAGGAAGTAAGTTGGCTTTCCCATGGTTCGCGGACCATGGGAATGTATGAATAGAACAAGGCCCTAAGGATAGAAGGAAGTTAATTGTTTGGGAAGAGATCTAATGTGTCATGGGTTTGTGCGAGTAGTTGTGCTCTGAGTTTGTACGTCTGGGTCGAAGGTATAGTGGTAGAGGCTCTGCAGCTATGTGCGCAGAGGCCAGATAGAGTCTACAGTTGTGTGCGCGGACCCCTGCAGCTGTGTGTGCAGGGCCGGAAGTGAATTTTACTGGATCAAGAATATTAATAAAGATAATTTGGTTATTAAATACTGTGTTGATTCTAAAACATTGTGGATTTGTTTGCATTCTGTTTTACGTATAGGTTTGATAAATTTATAATTATTTTAAAGAGTTATGGTTGCATACACTGGGTTTTATTATTAAATGGTTGTTTAAAGACTGTAAAAAGAAAGATTAGATCGGTAACAATTTTATTAATAAGAAAGTACGTCTGCGCGGATCTACGCAGAAGCAGAATAGAGTAGCGCAAGGTCACATACAGCTTGAGATCCCTCCAGAACACATCCAGACATCCCAAGGGTGTGGAAACTTGGTACCAACACCCTCCCATACTACCTTGGGTGAGAATTCAGTCCGTGCTCCATGGGCTGTTGCTGAAAGGGTCGGTAGTGTGGGATTTTTTCGGCTAATACACTTCTGAAACTTGGGTCAGGCCCCAACAAGCCAAAAAATGGTTCCTTTGTCGGGACCGGGATCTGCTTGAGGGATGTCTGATGTTAGAAGTTTGAGAGCCTACAAAGAAAGAAATTGAGGAGTGGTTGGGTCAGAAGCGGTATGAGTTCGTAGCAGGCCCTAGCACACCCACGCATAGACCAGAGGTTAAACATGACTAATGTAATCGAGTTACCAGTATTTAAAGGAACAGGGAGCGAAGATCCAGAAAATTTTTGGTTCATAGTAAGGGTAGTATGGGAAGCACACAGAGTTATGGACGATAACATCAAAAAGGCTACTTTGGTTAGCGCATTGTCGGACCATGTGTTGACGTGGTATATAAAGTACTTGAGCGATCATCCGAATGCAGGAACAATGGAGATCTAAGATGCATTGAAAAAATATTTTAGCCCATCGAAATCAGAAATGCAGTCGATCATCGGGTTCAAGGAGATTGCAATGCTGCCTGGTGAAACTCCATGGGATCTAGATCAGAAATTGAAGAGTACAATTTGCAAGGCTAACATGACGCTGACGGATGTGCAACACTGCACGTGGTTTGTGGCATCATTGACACCGCATCTGAGGACAACACTACCACAAAAAAAGATTTCAACCTAGGCTAAAGCATTGGAAACAGTGATGAGGTTGCATGAAACTCCAATACAGGATCCAGGGTTGGGAGTTCAACAAATCCACGCGCAAATACAAAACTTGTGTTTAGAAATGCATAGTTTAAGACAAGAAAAGGCACCCCAGCCAGAAGCATGGGAGGAAGTGTGTTTTATAAGATGTAGAAGCCAGAGTCACAATAAGGATCACTGTTCAGTCTCTGCGAACTATGTGGTAGCGGGGGGGCCAACACCATTGCGACCAGAGGCAGAAGCAGGGCCAAGTGCGACACCCTCGCTTTGGTACGCAATCTGTCAGGAGGGAGGAAAGCACAACACGAACAACTGTCACCTACTACCAAAATTTATCCAGACTCCCCAACAGCTATTTTTCAATTTTTGCAGATCGGTGGGCCACGAGGAACGAGACTGCCGTAGTTATGAATTATTGATTGACTGATCACCTGCCTTGTTATAGACATATTTTGGCACTGCAACCCCAAACACATATGTCCATAAACTAAGGACTCATTAAGTCCCTAAAAGTGTTGCTTCATACCCTAAAGGATCATGGTCAGCTGATTACATCATTTCCCAGAAGTTCCACCTGAAAAACTACTTAGAATTGGCCAAAAATGGACCATACAGGCTGCTCCATGGACAAGGTGCGATGCATACTGACTGCCTAACTGGCCAGGTGCGATGCATACTTAAATTTCCTTCTGTGGGGTGCAATGAGCGAGAATAGACAAATGGAAGAGACAATTTGCAAGGTGGATGATCATGGAATCTTCTAGAAACTTCTCTTGTGACACTTGCTTCTCTAAATTTGCCTAGGGATGAGTAAGAGGTCATGAAATCTCCAAGTGGAACCAAGAACTATTAGTGAAATGACACTAATCAAAAACCCAGAGCTGACTCACACCCTTGCAAGAAATCTATATATGGATCCCCCATCTGAGAGATTTAGAGGCTGGAATTTTGTATTTTGTAAGGAAGTTTTGTTGGTTTGGTGAGGAGAGACATTGCATTGTTGGGTGATTTGCTTGTTCATGAGGTGAAGAGGGCTTCTACAACTGGGAGGATGATGTTGGATCATACAGATGGGTTGTAATCCTCTATTACATTACTATTAATAAAGTTCTTTGAGTTTTCCTCCATATGATCTTGTATTTGTGAATCTTATTGTTTATGAATGCAATTGTATGGTCAATGTGTTTCTGATTCCATATTGGTTATGATGTTTTAGATAGAGATGCTTTGATAGTTTGCTATTACTTTGACTCTATAGGTACTCTTTGAAGTGGGACAAGTAGGGGAGGAGTGGCAAATTCTATCAAGGAAAGGAGAAATCAAGCTAGGATCAAACTAAAGGATCTAGGTTGGTCCTCTATTCTTCTCTTCCATCTATCACACTTAAAGGAACTCTTGAAAAGCTTTCATTGTTTATTTCTAAGATAGCTACCCATCTTAGTAGGACTAGTAGTTCGAATCGACACTAGTTTTCCCTGAAACAAAATGGCGACTCTGCTCAGGAATGAATAGTTTGTTTTGTTTGTTTATTATTTGCTTTATAAACTATAGACGGAGCCTGAAGTTAAGCCAACTAGCCTTCGAAATGCCTTTGCTATGCAATTGCGAAGTAGATAAACGCTGCTTTAGTCAATCTCCAGGTTGGTTTATGAGCTGCACATCTGACTTACGAAGCATCCTAAATGCCCTTGTGGTAGCTCAGAACCTCATCAAATCCTATCCTTATGCTTTGTGTTTACTCTCCATCATTACTCAGCCTAAATCACTGAAATTAGCTGCAAGTTTTGAGCAAAAACCAAGCTCAGTTTTGCTCCCTGGCCCATCGTACTACCTGTAACTATGCAACCTGGATGCAGCGTACCTCCCATGTGTTGTAGATGAGATGCATCCCTGTTTCCTTGTGTTGCAGGTGTGATGATTGAGTAAACTGTGTTTTCTTCTCTGAAATTTGGTTTTTCTCTCTGTTTTCAGCTTTATTCAATAGTTTTTCTGTTCATGATTAGTACCTTCGTGCTGTAACCATCTTCCTTCACATTATTTCAGCCTCCATCAGTTAGGAATTATAAATGTTTTTGTGTATTTTTTGATCATTTGCAATCCTCCTTTGTCGAAATTAGCCTAATCAAATTGTCGTTTTTGATGCAAGTGTCGTAATTGTCATTCTGAATCAAAAGAAGAGTGTCGTAAAGTCTTCCTCTTCTAGATAGTTGATTGTAGTTTTGTCATTGTACTTGATTTTGAAATTATTAGTATTTCAAGTGTCGAAAAGAGTTTTAAATTTGAAATCAAAAAGTGTTTTCTTAGTCTACCTTTCATTTTGAAAAGAGAAAATTGTTAGTACTATTGCTTTGAAAGAAAATAATTCAGATCTATACTTAGCATTCTTTTTGTCATTCACACATTAAGAAAGCATAAAACAAATACATGTGTGTGCACTTGCATTTTGATTGCTTATTTTGATTTAGGAAAGTGAATTTAGTGTATGCTCTATGCTCTTTGCTGAAAGAAAAATCGTTATCTTCTTTCCTTTGTAGCTAGGATGTTCATTGCTAAAAGAACATAAACGACTGTTTATCATTTTAGATTACATATTTAGGAATTTCACATTTACATCACGTGGTGAACCTTGAAAGACAAACTTCTAAGCAAGATCAACCATAAAATAAACCTCAATGAACATAAAAACGCTTTGGAATCTAACACAACACATCTAGAAGTCTAGGCTAGAGACATGTTCCAGCATCGTAAAACCTGGTAACTATCGTTTTCTTCGTAGGTTGGGTGGTTCCTCCTCTTTGATACGACAAGTGCCAGTACAGACTTGTGCTCCCCGCACCGTCGTGTATATATTGGGAGACCACAATAGGCTATCATCCTTCATCCTTAGGAAGCCGTGTCTACCGCCCTATCGATCGTAATGCACTGAACACAGCATTCGGGAAGATTGACTGCCATACATAAGTCCTTGGTAATTTCTCTATCATTTATCACCAAGGTGTATTTTGCAATTTTACGATCGATTTGGTAAACACTCTAGCTAAACTTCCAGAGCTTTCACTTTCGTTCCTTTTCGACTCCTTAAAAGTAAAGGTCCATTTGAGCACTTGTCACTTCAGGCTCATTAAAAATAAAAGGCGATTAGATTCACCTTTAGCTTTTTCTCGACTCTTAAAAATTGAAAAATCAAGTTGCGTCTAAGTGTCTTTAAAATTTATTTTAAATGGAATAACATCCTTGTTCCTACGTTGATCTGAGGTTGAGATAATGGAGTCTACCAATCAAGGAATCCCCCCTGGCAGGAATCCTAGTCCTTTCTCCTCTTCGGGAGATATTGGTTCTCCATATATGGCTACATTTTCCCTTCCAGGAATCACAATCGGCTTGCTAGTATAGCTTTTCTCGACCTCTGTCATTCAGAACACCACAATTCCTCACTAATCTAATCAACAACCAGATGATACTGAAGTTACCCCTTCACCTTCTACTTCGTTTGTTTCTCCTTCCCCTTATTCATCTTCACTTGGTGAAGCTAGTGACACTAAAAACCAAGTAACTAAGAAGAAAAAGAAAGGGAAAGAGAAGAAGAAGAAGTCGGCTAAACAAGGGAACACCAAAGCACTATCTAGGGAAAATCTGCACACTAAAGTTTCCAAACCAAAAATTCCAAGCGAAATTTGCAAGGAGAACCATTACCATTGAGATTGCCCTTGCATCCCGCAGATCTTGAAAGAATGGTCTCCTCGGTTGCACCATTCGGTGTCATCAACCCCTGACAGTCAGGTTGACAGCGCACCATCAACTAGTGAAGACGAATTCAATCGACAGAAAGGAAAAGTTAGAGTTCCATGTAGGTTATGTGAAGGTAATCACACTCTTTACCATTGTCCTTTTCTGGGCGATGCCAAAATCATTTTGGATAACCGTCCTGCTTCACCACAACAACTTCCACTTGGATACAAGAAAATCTTGCCAAGTCCTTCGCTAGTTGAAAACCTAATTGACATAACTCAATTGTCGATCAAATCACCTATCATTGAAAGTGAACCTTCTGAGTCCATACCAGATCAAAGTCAACTGGTCGAGATGGTAGTCGACCTAGTCTTGCCTTCAGAAAATGCACCTTCAGGTGATATAGTTTCCAAAGAGGATGAGAACGACATCGTTCAAATTATTTTTGTAGATATAGAGTCTAATGAACTTGGGGAAAATCTGCCCATTCCTTTACCACAGGAAGAGACCCCCCAGTTCATGAAACTTATTCGGACATTTATCTGGTACCTCCTTCGAGCAGTCTGGTTGTTTTCTTTGACTGGAATCAACTAGCAAAACCTCACCTTCCATCTAATGTACCATTCCGAATCACAGTAGAGGTGTACAAAATGATCGTGTCTGGCACAATCATAGATGAAGGGGCTTCAGTGAGTATCCTTTCCTCAACTACTTGGAAAGCGCTTGGTTCGCCATCACTTTTTCCTGAAAAAAAAAATTGTCGGGCTTCAACAAGTGAACCAGTTGACCATTACGGATCCTTCCAAAGTTTCCGATAACTTTGAGAAAGAAAACCGTTTATGTAAATGTGATGGTAGTCCAAGGTCCACTAGATTACAATCTACTCCTTGGACGTGATTATATATATAGCATGGAAGCCATTGTCTCCACATTCTTTCGAGTGATGTGTTTTCCACATGAAGGCAAACTGGTACAGCTTGTTGACCAGCTTTCATTTCCAAGTTCAAACATAGCTATAAATCAACCATCATCCATAAATGGTCTCTTCGCATCAACAATGTCTCTTCCATCTTCATCCCATCCACCTAATTACCACGGGTAGTTCAGTGAGTGTGATGAAGATTAGGGGGCTTGTACCCTAGTCTGCTTCGGCAGGCGAACCTAGAGGAAAAGAGAGATTTTTCTGAAAGGGCATAATACTTGGACCGAATAACATTCCCATATAGGTTATGTGATCAGTCTGACGTGATTATTTCCTTTGTACGATTGTGAATGGAAGCTCACAACATTCACCTTCGTATGTTATGTGATTGGAAGCTCACAACAATCACCTTTGTCTATTTCGATGGACATCGCAAAGGAAGAGTTTTTATCTCCCAACAGAAACAATCTTTCCTAATCGCAAGGACTTCCATTTGATACCCTGGAAACTCTCCTTTTACTGAAAGACCTGGGGGCATGCAAACCTTTGCATGCAAGTGAAAAGAAACCCTTGTTTTTCTTAGTTTGTAGGTTCTTAACCCTTTAACCTCGTAGCTTGGTCATTTCTAGCTTACAAAAAGGTCATGAGCACATGTTATAGTAGTGATCAAGTTCATTATCAAAAGACTGGTAAGAGCAATGTTCCCGCAAGGTTCAAGATCGTTAAAAAATCAACCTGCACTAAGCACATGTTGGCACAAGGTTCAAGCTCATTAAAAAATAAACCCACCTCTGGTAAATAACCTTTTGTGATCACTTTGCTATCTGCCCTTTTGAAATTTGGTTTTGTTCCTTCCGTCACCTCCATTTCATTTGGCTGACCATACGCTTCCACTTGATTGTTTACCCTTTTGAGGAACATCTGCGATGAGTGATTTTGATTGCCACCCTCTTCACACTGCCATGTTTTGAGAAGTTCCAAACTTACCTGGAACTAGCTGCTACCCAGAAATATCACTCATTCCTAAAACATGAGCCTCTTTTAAACTCTTTTTAGACTCATTAAATATAAAAATATCGTTGAGCTATTAGCCTTCCCAGCTCGTTAAAGTAAGGGGAATGCTATCCCTCTCATATATTTTAATCTTTTTGGACTTGAGGGATTATTAAACAAAAAGATCAAGCACTTGTCTTTGTCGGCTCATTAAAACTATCAAAAATTCATCCCTTTCGTATTATTTTATAATTTTTCAGACTTAAGGGATTAAGCCATGAAAAAGGATTGTTGGAGTCTCCTTTTTGTCTGTTTTCAGACTCTCTAAAAAAGAAAAGGATCGAGTTATCTTTGTCGTTAAACTCGTTAAAACAATAGCCATAAACTTGTCCACCCAGACAAGAACAAGTCTTACTGACTCTAGGCTCGCTAAACACAAAGCGACAAGTTTGCCCGAAGGGAAAATTATAGACCAAGCATATGTTATCCTCTGCAAGCTTGTCAAAAATAAAGATGTACTGGTCAACAATGATTGGGGAAAAATGGGAAGAAAACTTGAAGAACTCTATTGGTAGGAAGTTGCTCTTGAACATGACACTTTCACTCCATCACCGTGATTGAGTTGGGTTGGGTTTCCATTCACCACCACCATTGGATCGTCGTGCCATCCATGGGGTTAACGCTACCAATCCATATCAGTGTCACCAATATGTGCAAGAGAAGTCATTCAGATAATTCACCATCCAGCACACACCTCATCCATTGCATTACATCCACGCTTCATTTTTAATGACCGCCATTCCTGAACCTCATATCATCAAATCGTTTTCACCTACACAAAAATCATTTGCTCCGTTTCACGTCATAGATGTGGGATACATCAAGGCCCTCCTTTAACAGGTCACTTCTTGTCGACATCAGCTCATTATCCAAGAAGTTGAATTAGAAACAACCCTTTGAAGCTTGCATGCCTCAATGGCAAGTTTCTCACTTCCGGCGATAGGTTTACATCAATGACCTTCGACCGAGAGACTTTGTGTGGTGTTTGACATTAGCTCATGTATTCACACCACGTGCATTGTACTGTAGTACCTTGAGGGTCATCATCATTATTGATAATTCCTCTCGCATTTTTTAATAGCTTACATCATTGGTTGATAATTAGGAGATGTCTTTCCATGTTCGACTTCAGAACATCTTTTCACATGGATCGACTTGTACATCAGGCGAAGATTGTACGAATTTTGAAGGCCCTGGATCTTTTTTCATCCATCCAGGCTGCGATATATTCAAGAAAATAAAGACATCAATTGTACACAGAAGCTGCACAAATAGTCATCTAGCCAGGGAAGATGACTCTTCATGCGAAGAATCACAAGTTTGCAACAATAGACAATTGTCTGTCTTATGTACATGAAAATGAATTTATAAAGTTGAGCATGGGAATTCTCGCCTCAGCTAGATCATGAAAATAATATGATGATGATGTATTGTATTGTATCTTATACAGGTCACCTTCTAGTTCGAATGCCTCGGATCCTCATGAAAAAAGCATTTCACTCGACGTCAGAAGATTTATGACCTCGTGCTTTAGGGGGCATATGTTATAGACATATTTGGGCACTGCAACCCCAAAATCATATGTCCATAAACTAAGGAATCCTTAAGTCCCTAAAAGTGTTGCTTCATACCCTAAAGGATCATGGTCAGCTGATTACATCATTTCCCAGAAGTTCCACCTAAAAAAGTACTCAGAACTGGCCAAAACTGGACCATACAAGCTGCTCCATGGACAAGGTGTGATTTATACTGACTGCCTAACTGGCCAGGTGCGATGCATACTGAAATGGCCTTCTGTGGGGTGCAATGAGCGAGAATAGACAAATGGCAGAGAAAGTTTGCAAGGTGGATGATCATGGAATCTTCTAGAAACTTCTCCTATGACACTTGCTTCTCTGAATTCGCCCAGGGATGAGTAAGAGATCATGAAATCTCAAAGTGGAACCGAGAACTATCAGTGAAATGACACTAATCAAAAACCCAGAGTTGACTCACACCCTTGCAAGACATCTATATATGGATCCCTCATCTGAGAGATCTAGAGGCTGGAATTTTGTATTTTGTAAGGAAGTGATGTTGGTTTGGTGAGGAGAGACATTGCATTGTTGGGTGATTTGCTTGTTCATGAGGTGAAGAGGGCTTCTACAACTGGGAGGATGATGCTAGGTCGGACAACTAGGTTGTAATCCTCTCTTACATTACTATTAATAAAGTTCTTTGAGTTTTCCTCCATATGATCTTGTATTTGTGAATCTTATTGTTTATGAATGCAATTGTATGGTCAATGTGTTTCTAATTCCATATTGTTTATGATGTTTTAGATAGAGATGCTTTGTTAGTTTGATGTTACTTTGACTCTACAAGTACTCTTTGAAGCGGGACAAGAAGGGGAGGAGTGGCAAATTCTATCAAGGAAAGAAGAAATCAAGCTAGGATCAAAGCGAAGGATCTAGGTTGGTCCTCTATTCTTCTCTTCCATCTGCCACACTTAAAGGAACTCTTGAAAAGCTTTCATTGTTTATTTCTAAGATAGCTACCCGTCTTAGTGGGACTAGCAGTTCAAATCGACAATAGTTTTCCATGAAACATGCCTACAAGATGCAGACTGAAGTGCGAGGTCAGGTTACAGCCATAGCGATAGCGCGCGGTGGGTTCTAGGGACGTGGATGAGGACGTGGAGGAATGGGGCCAGGCAGGGGTCACGTGCAGCTAATCTATTACAACTGCTGAGGACCAGGGAACTACGCCTGTGATTGTACCAACCCAACGAGAATCGCATGCCCCTACTGCGAGCAGTTTGATCATGAAATGACAGATTTCCCCACACTGATAGCACAAATACGTGAGAGAAGGTAAGCACAACCCAAATCAATGCAGAATGTCCAAATAATGAGGGTTGAACCACGTGAAGAGGACCCTAGTATAAACATGGTGTTGAGGACGGTGCAACTACAGGGGAAGATACGGGGAAATTAATTGAAGTAGGCCTCGGGGTTCGCAAAACCCCTACAAAGCAACATCAGTTTGAGCGGGAGAAGGAGACGCCTAAGGAATCTCAGAAGAGCTTCATAGAAGTCTCTACTCTAGGTAGTAGGAATCCAATTGAGCCAGGAATGGACCCCTCTGTGCTTACTACCTTTCTATAGACATGTATGAAGTTGCTACGGGACAATAGAGTAGTTAAAGGACTGCAAGAACTGATCACGGGGTGCAAAGGATCAGGGGAGTCGCGTGTTGTTAGAAAACTAGGAAAACATGCTCTGTGCACCAGGCGAGAGATGTGAATGACAGCGCAAATCGATGAGCATGAGATGGATCAGGTCATTTTGGATTTGGAGTCGGATGAAAATGTGTTGCCTAAGAAGACGTGGGAACGCATGGGAAGGGCTGCACTACAATGGTCTCCTATTCAACTCTGGATGGCTAACCAACAAAATATCTTACCAATGGGAAGACTGCGAGGGGTGACAGTGGATACTAAAGGCGTCAGCACGTAGATAGACTTTGAAGTAATAGAAATTATTGATGACAGTAATCCATACCTGACATTATTAGGAATAGACTGGGCCACGGATATGAATGGGGTCATCAATCTAAAGAGATAGAAGATGATATTTGAGAAGAAGTCCCTACGCATAGTCATTTCGTTAGACCCGGCTGAAGGAGCGTGCTACACTGAACTCATCCGCGATGAGGAAATTGACGAAGAATTGGACCATGTCTACAAGATAATGACGCGAGATCAGGATTGGGTCAATCTGATCACAGAAGAAATAATACCGTGGGAATGCACTGAGGCCTACATTTCAGATTCAGATGAAGAAGACGAATGATGGCATAACTGGTTGAACGAAGTAACCACGTTAAACTGCAATATGGTGACAAAGTCACTGTGTTGCGTAAATGCTCAGGATCAAGAACTGTTGATGTATGATGGGTTGACTGAGGTAGACGAAGTCCTGATCAAGTTTGAGTGCTTGGTACCAGAACACCAGCGGTTTGATGCATTAAAATGGGCATTGTGCGCAAGGCCTACACGGTGGTGGGGAACACATGAAGGAACCTTTGAATATTAGTGCAGCTACAGGTGGATGATGCAACTAAGATTTGGGAAGCCGGAACTACGAATAACCGAGAAATACGATGGCTGTGAAAACCCACTCACACACCTCAGTAGATGGACTAAAGCCTATGGGGAAGAGCCCCATCCAGAGTGGGTACACTTATTCTATCATACCCTGGTTGTCATCTTGAGGAATTGGTATACTGAGACAGAACTTTGACATGGCACAGGCGAATGGGATATCTTATGTGAAGGTTTTTTGTTAACTTTCCTCTTTGAATATCAATGGATGGATACTGTGGACTACGCATTGCACGTTGTGAAGGCCACTATTTTCAAAATACCATTGGAACTAGAAGAAATAGTGTAGACAGAGTGGTCTCGACAGTTGAGCCAGGCCCTGGAATGTTACAATGTATAGGTAGAAGATGATGAGGACAACCCTAGAAACATCAATATTTTGGAAAAATAGGGGAGTTGCGAGGTTCGCAGACCAGTGATAGAGGATCTAGAAATCACCGCACCACTGAAACGAAACAAGTAAACATCGAAACGGAGGAAGAGCCGAACTATGCAATGATTGGGGCCTATTGGGACAATGCCACGGTGGAAAAGGTCGTTGAATTACTTCGAGAATATCAATATTTATTCCCAACTAAAATCACAGAGTTAAAAGGGATCCTCGACGACCTGGGAATGATGAAGATAACCCTGAAGCCGGATGCAAAGCCCATTAAGCAGCGACCTTATTGATTGAATCTGAAGTATAAAGCGAAGGTCCGCAAAGAGATGGACAAAATTCTTGCAGCAGGAATAATTGAACTAGTGGAGGAGTTCGACTGGGTATGTCCTATGGTTGTGAAGGAGAAAAAACAGAAAGGAGAAATTCTCATCTGCGTGGATCTCAGGAAGCTCAATGATGCATGTGTTAACGATCCATTTACGACGCCATTTATAGACAAGGTACTCAAAAATGTGGGTGGACAAGAAGCCTACTCCTTCACGGATGGTTTCTAGGGGTACCACTAGATCAAGATCGTGCCAGAGGACATGAGTAAAACAACTTTCGCCACCGAATGGGGTTGTTTTCAGTACACGATGATGCCATTTGGACTGAAGAATGCACCGGTGATATTCTAGCGCGTCGTGGTAGCTGCATTCAAGGATTTTATACATAAATTATTGGAAGTATATCTTGATGATTGGACCGTTTTTAGGTTAGTCAAGAAACATATTGCGAGTTTACGGCTAATGCTGGATACTTGCCGATGGCACCAGATTGCGCTAAATCTAAAGAAGTGTACTTTCCTCATCCCCTTCAGGAACTTGCTCAGCCATGTGGTCTATAAGCAAGGTATGATGGTGGATCCGATGAACATTGCTGTCATACTCAATCTACAAGCACCACAAAGTGTCAAACAACTGCGCGCCACGCTGGGACACACTGGTTATTATCGGAAGGTCATAAAAAGTTATGAACATATCACAGCACCAAAGTAATAGTTGTTGAAAAAGGACGCTACTTATTGTTGGAATGAGAATGCAACAAAAGTATGGAAACACTCAAGGAAAATATGGCATCAACTCCCATAATGGTATTTCCAAAATGGGACATCGAATTTCATGTGCATGTTGGCACATCGTGTATCGCATTAGGTGCGGTACTCACATAGGAAGGCACGGAAGGAATCGATCACATGATCGCATTCGCAATTCAACGATTGTCAAAAGCTGAGAACTACTCCACTACTGAGCGTGAAGGATTAGCGATGGTATACGTGCTCCAGAAATACTGTCACTACTTGTTCGGAGGACACTTTAAGATGTATACTAATCACTCGACGCTCAAATACTTAGTGAATAAGCCTGTGTTGGGGGGCGCATCTATAGGTGGTTGCTATTATTTCAAGAATATGACTTTGAAGTCGTCGTAAAGCTGGGACGTCTAAACCCAGGCCCAGATCACCTGTCCCGAATTGAGAACGGCGAAGAGCCCACAAGCTTAGAGGAAGGACTACCTGATGCATAGCTTTATGCAGTGCGCATCGCAGATGGCCATTTTGAGGATATAATCCACTTCTTAACCACAGGAACCACGCTGCAGGGATATTTTGTTCAGCAGAATAAAGAATTGGTGATACATGCAACATACATTACTATTATTCCAGGGCGCCTCTACAAAATGGGCAATGACGAAATACTACGCAGATATGTACCTGAATTCGAGCGTGGGCAGATCCTGGCTGAATCAAATGGGGGGTTGCTGGATGACATTATGCATCCCACGCCATAGCATAGAAGATTCTTCACACCGAACTATGGTGGCCAACTCTACATCAAGACTCAAAAGCGTACTGTTGGGCCTGCGACGTATGTCAACGGACTGGAAAACCATCACGAAGGGATGAAATCCCTCTCAAGCCACAGATGACACTCCAATCATTTGAGAAATGGGTGATCGATTTTGTGGGGCCTATCACACCTCCAGGAAAGATAGGGGTGCACTATATCATCACCGCAACAGAATACTTGACCCGATGGGCGGAAGCATAGCCGCTTAAAGACTGCACGACCGTTACAGCTGCAAAATTCTTGTTCGAGAATGTGTTAACATGATTCAGATGTCCAAAATTTGAATGAACGACCGTGGAATGCATTTCCTAAATGAGACTATCAGCGCGCTCACTGAGGAATTTCAAATATACCATCAATAGAGTATGACGTACCATCTGCAAGCAAATGGGATCGTTGAAGCATTTAATAAAATTTTGGAGACTGTGTTGACAAAGGTATGTAATGCGCAGTGAAATGATTGGGATTTGTGCATATCTAATGTGCTATGGGCATACCAAACAACGTGCAAGAAGTTGACGGGCTAGACACCTTTCCAGTTAGTCTACGATAAGGAAGCCATCATTCCAATGGAATATATTGTACCTATTTTACAAATAGTGGTGGTGATAGACATGGTAGACTACGGAGCATTGGAAGAAAGGATTGCGCAACTGGAGGAACTGGAAGAGGAGCGGTTTCTGGCAGGATTCCATCAGCAAGTACAGAAGCAGTGGGAAAAAGCTTGGCATGATCACCATAACAAGATGCACATGTTCAAAGAAAATGATCTAGTATTACTATATGACAGAAAGTTCGAGAAATTCCTTGGAAAACTCCGAATGCATTGGTTGGGACCTTATGTAGTTAAAGAAGTCACAGATGGAGGCGCAGTCTAGCTTGCCAAGTTGAATGGGGAGCCTTTCCCAGTCAAAGTAAATGGCAGTCACCTGAAGCTCTACACGGGTGGGCCAACTGCCTAACTAATCGACCGCAAGACAGTCTCACCACTCCAGACAGTTGAAAGAGAGTGCGGGACATTAAAGTAGTCTGTGGGGGAGTTGCACAACAATCAGAGGGCGCGCATAATTGGTATGAGGTCACGAGTGCGTAGAAGGGGTTGCGCTGCTATGTGGACAAGCAGAGAGTTGAATGTTGCTGACACTATTCATGACAAGATGTCGGAGTTATGGCAAAAGGGAGCGAGCGGCGGGCAATTAAGAGAGGGGGTATGAGCCAGATCCGGTATGATCTGCTGCAGGCTTAACATTATGACACTAGAAAAGGAGGGAACCGATGAATTTGAATTTCAAAATGCTTATAAATCATAGGGGCATTCGTTGAATGAGCTGCACTTTTGAGAAAAGTAAGCTATTTTGCCTTCTCTCCGCTTTGGAACTATTCATTATCTACGCTCAAGGAGTAAGCTCAAGGGTTGTGATATGGCCAATGAAGATGAAAGACTTTTGAATAGTATGGTGTTGATGGCTGCGGGTACCACGTAGAGTTTAGCATCGACGGTTGGGGATGTGCCGGAAATTTTTAGACACAAAGCAGAACTAGTCTTGATGTCACTGCCTAGCCCATGGGTTGGCCGGCGAACCATAAAAGATAAGGGAAAGACTGTCAATATGGGGACAAATGGTGGAATTATAGTTAGAAGTTCATCTCTGATGCTCTTTGAGGATTGGGATATCATAGACAGCAGCACAGGTCTTGCAAAATTGCAACACAAGCTGGAGCAGCAAGTGCATATAGCAGACAGGAAATTGGAAATTTGCTGTGTTTCCACGAAGAGGTCCCGTATGCAGCACCCTAGCTTGAGCTAAAATACTAGGTGGGGGTGCTCTGTGTTAATCGAGCAAGGTAGAATGAGCATCATCGGTTGCGTGAACTAGTGGAGGCAGTGGAACAGGAGCAAGAAGAATAATTGCATGAGTCAAAGAGAAAGTAGCAGAACGATGTGCGTCACTCACAGGGATGATGGACCGTGAAGCCTAGGCAGTGCATATCGCCGCACCAACGACTGACTCGGGATGAGTCACAATGATTGTGTTGGGGGCTTGTTGGGTAGTGGAGGCCCCGCGTAATGCTTTTGGGGCTTAAAGCCTATAAATTAGGGAAATAATATTGTAAATCTCTGAAATGCGTGGAGCGAAAAATGTAATAGGTAGAGTCAAAGGGTTTTCTACCAAAAAATAATATAGAATAATTGGAAGTAAGTCGAATGCATAAATAGAACAAGGCCCTACGAATAGAAGGCAATTAGTTGTTTGGGAAGAGATCTGATGTGTCATGGGTTTGTGTGAGTAGTTATGCTCTGAGTCTATACATCCGGGTCGAAGGTGTAGTGGTAGAGGCTCTGCAGCTGTGTGCGCGGAGGCTAGATAGAGTTCGTAGCTGTGTGCGTGGACCCATGCAACTATGTGCGCAGGGTTAGAAGTGAATTGTACTGGATCAGGAATATTAATAAAGATAAGTTGGTTTTGAAACACTGTGTTGATTATGAAACATTGTGGATTTGTTTGCATTCTGGTTTACACACGGGTTTTATAAATTTATGACTATTTTAAAGAGTTATGGTTGCATACACTTGGTTTTATTATTAAATGGTTGCTTAAAGACTGTAATCAAAAGATCAGATCGGTAATAATTTTATTAATAAGAAATTACGTCTACACAGATCTACGAAAAAGCAAAATAGAGTGGCGCAAGGCCGCATACAGCTCGTGATCCCTCCATAACACATCTAGACATCCCAAGGGTGTGGAAACATGGTTCCAACACCCTCCCATACTACCTCGGGTGAGACTTCAGTCTGCACTCTGCGGGCTGTTGCCGAAAGGGCCAGTAGTGTGGGATTTGTTCAGCTAATACACTTTTGAAACCTGGGTCAGGCCCCAATAAGCCAACAATAGCTACCAAGACTTAGTGAATGGAAGAGAGAAACTGCAATATTGGGAATGAATCTGGTCGTATTTGATGCAAGAGGAGATCAAGAGAATCACCAGAGATGGTTCTTCATCCAAGGAGGATGAAGAAAATCTCACCTTAGCGAGTAAGGCAAGGAAAGGGAAGGAGAAGGATTCTCATCCCAAATCGAGTTCTTCTCATGGAGGGAAGAAGATTGACAAATCTAAAGTGAGATGCTTTAGTTGTCATGAGGTGGGCCATGATGCAACTAATTTTCCATTGAAGAAATCCAAGAAGGGATCCTCGGAAGGATCTGAAGGTGAGGCATCAGCCTCTCAGTTCGAATTGGATTTTATCCTCATCGCTTGCATGGTTTCATCGTTGATGGGTTATGGTTGGTTTCTTGATAGTGGAGCCTCATTCCACATGACCGATGATAAGAGTTTGTTCAGTACCTTGGAGGAGAAAGACCTCAAGATACTCATAGAGATGGTTAATGATGAAAAGTAAAGTGTTTCAGGAGTGGGCACAATTTCTTTTTAGAGCTTGGGAGCATGGAGCTTTCATCACCTTGACAGATGTGAAGTATGTGCCAAGACTGAAGAATAACTTGGTATTGATTGTGATGTTGGAGGATAAAGGCTATGACGTAGTCTTTAGTAAGGGAAAGGTTTTCCATAGACACATCACCACAAGACAAGTGAAGCAGATCAGTTCATGAGTCAAGAACCTGTATGCTCTTAAGGTTCAAGATGCATGCAAAGCCTTGAGGAGCAATGCAACTGTTAGAGGCTTTGTGGTTGAGAGGGAGTGTGCATTACCTCTCAACATGCAGTGCCAGAAGAAGTCTTAGACAATTTTGGAGGAGCCACAATTGGTGAAGCAGCTTCAGGAGGTTATGGAGCAGCCACAACTAGAGAAGCAGAGAGGAGAACACGTGGAGGCATCTACTCATGCAGAGACCTATAGCAGGGGGAAATTTCGAGCCAAGTGGGAAGAGGGATCACATGAAACCATACCTCCAGGTGGGAGGTTGGGCGATGTGGAGTGATAGTCCCAAGAAGGCTGAAATAGGGGTAGGATCCTTGAGGTACCCAGTCTCTTTGATTAGACCTTGCTATGGGAGCCTCGATGAGGAGTAGCAGGACTAGCTGAGTGGGTAGAGACAGAAGTAGATGGAGTGGCAAAGACAACTATAGTGTAGGAGTCCCGAGACAGTGCAGAGCTAGCAAGCTGCAACAATGTGAGAGGCATAGGATTGATGTACCAGTGCAGGATGGCACAGAGAGGTGTGCAATGGTGAAAGATGTAGGGAGTTGTTGCAGTAGCACAGAGTCCGAGAGAGAGCACTTGTCGGTGACAGAGGAAGCTTCAGCATCAGAGGGTGTTTCTAGCCCAACAAGGACATCAGTTGGGAGATCAATTACTTCTTAGTAATTGAGTTGCAGTGCAATAGTGGGCAGCATGATGCAACATGATGAGAGGAGGTGCATTGTGGATGCAGTGCTGGGATAAAATACCAGCAGTAACATAGATGCCGCAGGAGGAATCAATGTGATTGATGTAGTCAGAGATCAAAGTGACAGAGGCTAGAGCATTCAGATACTGAAGGGCATAGAGGTGCAGAGTTTTCAGTCAACAGAGGCAATAGTAGTCAGAGACTTTGATGATAGAGGCATCATTCTGATTCATGTTGGATATTTTTTTGTTTCTGGAGTTGCTGGAGCAACAACACTTGAGAGAAGTGTTGCATGCAGAAAATTCCAAAGGTTCAGGATTGGGTTCGAGTTGAATGCATTTCTTGTTGAGAGGGAGTCTTGAAAGTGGCAACAAGAAATGCTAAAAATAGCAATGATAAAAATAACATTGCTATAAATAGCATTTCAGGATATACTCCAACTTTGTTGGAAATAGAAAAAAATAGAAATGCTAAAAATAGCATTTTGGGATAGACTCCAATTTTAATTAGTCCCTGAATTAAAATTCAAATTTGGTCTTAGCGGCTGTTTGAAAAATACATCTTGAGTTAATTAGTTGGAGAAAATCAAACATGAAGTCTATGTGAAGACATGTAACAATTATCCCTTGATTGAGGAAGCTATCCCTTAATTAAGGAGATAAGGATGAGTTGTATTTGAGTTGTAATTAGTTAGCTCAGCTAACCGAGTTAAGTCCAGTTAAATTAGTTCCAAACAGTTGGAGGAGCTAATTGTGAGTTTAGTCAGTTAATGCATGTATGCATGCAACTAGTGTTCTCCAGACAACTGAATATTCTCTCATAAATAACTCATGCATGTCAGTTCAAAGAAAGAACCAGTTGAGATTAAAGAAAGGGAAAGTGTACTATCAGTTGGAGGAATTTTCCTATAAAGGAAACTCATCCATGCACAAGGAATTATCTCCTTAAGGATTGTGCAGTTATTTCAGAGGTCAGTGTTGTGTGTGAGGTGAGAATCACACAGGTTGCAGCTGCTGGACCCAGGAGAAACTGCACAAGGAAATAGGAGGCTTGGAGGACTGAAGGAAGGAATATGTGTTGTCTATTTTGTCTATGAGAAGCAGTAAGGGATTGTATTGAGAGTTAGATAGCTTGTGAGCTAAAGCTTTGTGTAATTCTGAGATATTTCCACTTGTATGATAATACAGATAGTGGGGTTTTTAGCTGAGGCTTTCCCCAGAGTATTCTTCTGTGTTTCATGTGTATGATTTCTTCTTCTCTGTTATATGTGTTATGATTGATCTTGCTCAAATTGATTAAGCTTCCACAAAGTTTGTGTTGGGTCCCTATAATACTAGTGATTACCCCCTCATTTATATTGTTGTGCCCCTATTACCCCCATATTATTATTTCTGTGCCCCATAGAATCCCTCTATTGTTATTTTTGTGGCTTTATATTATTATTGTTAGGTCGGCTGGATTATATTGTGACTCCTTAGACTCCTATATATAGAAAGGAGGTTTTGTCATTTGTATCATCCAAGAATTGTTCATTTATGTAATGTAAAGGAGGTTTCCCCCTCGAAGAGGTTGAATTCTAAGGCGTTGATCTATCTTTTCTATCTTTTCTTGAGCTGGTTTCATAACATTTGGTATCAGAGCTTTGGATTCTAGGGTTTCGCTGCTCCAAACAGGTCATCGTTGAATTTTTGCTATAACTTTTGTTCTGTGACGTTTCAGAAGTCGCAAAAAAAACCCATTTGAGAAGAATTGTCGCTAAACCTTGGGTGCGAATTTCAAAGCTTTTCACGCGATATTTTTGGAGATAGGATCTGAGGAAGTTGGTCTTTTTGCAGACTCCTGAATTACATTCAAAACAGGGACCTGGGGAAAATCGTCATAACTTTCTCTCTGAGGATCGGATTGAAATTTCGTAAAAAGGTACAGAAAGAGGACAGACTGTAGTTTTTTTGGGTGTTTTTTAGATCCAAAGGTTGAAACAGTGACTCGCGGCACGTCGTACAAGTTAGCTCTACTGAACTAGTCTATAATCAAGTCACAGTGGGAGATTTCTCATAATGCTTCCTTGGAGAATCCAATTTGGGTCAGACTTGTGGCATTGGAAAGAGGACACAGAGAGCTACTATAGGTCACAAGTTCAGAACTAGATGACTGGAAAGTACAGAGATACATCAGAGGCAATATCAAGCTCCGACAAAGTGAAAAAAAGGTGTGTAGATTTTTTAAATTTTTGCTTAAGCTTGGTTTGAAAATTTATTTTGAAGGAATTCAAAGGGCATAGTAGAGCATTAGTATCGGTAACTGATGCCTCGAGGAAAGAAAATGCAAACACCTAGTAAGGAACCTGAAAGCTCTAGCATGACTCATGAAGAAGGGGAAGAAATGCTACATGATATATCAAAATTACAAGAACAAGTGCAACAAATGTCACGCTCACAAAAGTTAACAGATGCTAAGATAAATGGCATGGAAGCTAAGATGGACAATTTGAAGATAGATTTGAACACAAATTTGAAGACAGGCATGGCAGATTTGAAGACAGATTTGACTAATTTTCTACAAGAAATACTTACTAATGGTGAAAAGGTAGTAAGGGAAACTCATGATGAAAACAAAAGAAATGTTAATCATGATTCCATAGACGCTAATGTTGGATCGAAGAATCACCATATTCCAAAAATCGATATGAGGAAGTTTGATGGCAAGGATCCCGCCACATGGATATTACAGATGGAGCAATTCTTTGATCTCAATAATGTGCAAAACACACAAAAGGTACGTATGGCAACTTTATATTTGGAACCAAATCAGTTTGTATGGTATCAATGGCTTTGTTCTCGTAAACAATTTTTCACCTGGGCAATTTTTACGGAAGAATTGATAGCACATTATGAGGATACAAAAAGCAACACTTTTTTTAGCCAATTGATAAGTCTCAAACAAAAGGGTTCAATAATGGAGCACATTGAGGAGTTCCAAAAATTGAACATAAGGGTAAAAGATATTCCAGAGGAGCATAGGATTGATGTGTTCATAGGGTCTTTAAAGGATAATATCCAACATGATGTGCGCCTTTGGGAACCTGATTCATTAGAGAAGGCATTCAGGTTAGCAAGAAAAATGGAAAGCAAAATTATGGCAACTAGGAAGCATACCATTCACAACTATAAAGATGGAAGTGTTGTTGCCCATAGTCTTCCACAACCTACAAGGTTGACACCACAACAATTGGAAGAAAAAAGAGCAAAAGGGCTTTGTTACAATTGTGATAGCAAATACACAAAAGGTCATAAGTGTGCTGAGAAGAAATTATTCTACATAGATTGTGAAGAGGAAGAAGAAAAGGAGCAAGAAAGGTCAAAAGAAGAGAATATATTCCAGGAACAAAGCCTAGATGAAGAACAAATAAATCCGACCATATCTTGTAATGCATTGGCGGGAATTACCACTCCTCAAACCATCAAGATAGAAGGACAAATCAAGAAGAAAAAGGTAATAGTGTTGATTGATTCAGGAAGCACCCACAATTTTATTCATTGTAGGGTAGCAAAAGAATTGAATTGCTTCCTATATCCAGCACCAGAGTGTCAAGTGATGATTGCAAATGGAGGAACAATAAATTGTTCTGGAAAGTGCCATAATATCAAGCTATCCATGGGAGAATATGTATTGACTAGCCCAATGCTTTCCATTCCAATGGGAGGTGCTGATGTTGTACTAGGAGTCCAATGGCTACAATCCTTGGGTACAATAGCTTTTAATTTTCAAGAACTTTTCATGAAATTTTCTGTGGAAGGAAAGGAAGTTGAATTAAGGGGTATTGCAGGGAAACCAGGAAAGATAATCAGCTCTAATGGCATGACAAAGCTTCTAAAAAAGGAGCAAAGAGGTGTAATTGCACAATTATGTTCGCTAGATGTTTCCACATTGGAATCATCTATTTCTCCAGATCTCCAAAAAGTCCTGGACAATCATTCCAAGGTATTTGAGACTCCCAAAGGTCTCCCACCTATGCGTGATCATGATCATGCTATTCATCTGATTCCAGGAAGTGTTCCTCCAAACATCAGGCCGTACAGATATCCATATGTCCAAAAAAGTGAAATTGAACGTATGGTTGCAGAAATGCTAGAGGCTGGTATAATTCAACCGAGTCAAAGTTCTTTCTCAGCTCCAGTAGTATTGGTGCACAAGAAGGATGGATCATGGCGCATGTGTCCAGATTATAGGGAGCTCAACAAGCTCACTATTAAAGATAAGTTCCCCATTCCTGTCATTGATGAATTACTGGATGAATTGCATGGATCAATTTACTTCACCAAGTTGGATCTTCGTTCGGGATATCATCAAATCAGAATGAAGATTGAAGACATTCTGAAAACGGCATTTAGAACTCATGAGGGTCATTATGAATTTTTGGTCATGCCTTTTGGCCTTACCAATGCACCTTCAACATTTCAAGGTTTGATGAATTCAATTTTCAAACCATTCCTTAGAAAATTTGTGTTAGTATTTTTTGATGATATACTAATCTACAACAAGTCTTGGAAGGATCATGTTGAACATGTTGACAAGGTGCTACAACTATTGGAGGAGAAACAATTATATGCAAAAAGATCCAAATGTTTCTTTGGAGTCCAGGAGGTGGAATATTTGGGTCATATTGTATCTCATGAAGGAGTTAAGGTAGACCCTAGCAAAATTAAAGCCATTAAGGAATGGAAAATCCCACATCCATAAAGCATCTGCGAGGATTTCTTGGGTTGACAGGGTATTATCGCAAGTTCGTTAAGAATTATGGGAGAATAGCAGCACTCTAACAACATTATTGAAGAAAGATTCATTTTCATGGACTGCGGAAGCAACAAAGGCCTTTAAACATCTTAAAGAGGCAATGTGCCAAGCACCGGTCTTAGCTACACCGGACTTCACAAAAACCTTTATTGTGGAATGTGATGCTTCAGGAAATGGAATTGGTGCTGTTCTAATGCAAGATGAAAGACCCATTGCTTTTGAAAGTCGTCCAATCAAGGGAAAGTTTTTAAGCAAAGCTATTTATGAGAAGGAAATGTTGGCAATACTCCATGCACTTAAGAAATGGCGACCCTACCTAATGGGAAGACACTTCAAGGTAAAAAAGGATCATGATAGCCTTAAATACTTTTTAGAACAAAGATTATCCTCTGAAGAGCAACAAAAGTGGGTCACAAAGATGTTGGGTTATGACTTTGAAATCATCTACAAAAAAGGGAAGCAAAATGTGGTGGCAGATGCACTCTCAAGAAAGGATGAGGATATGGAAGCATTGTTGTGTGCCATTTCTATTATCCAACCAGATTGGATAAACGAAGCAAAGGAGGAATGGAAGAATGACGAAGAAGTGTGGGCACTTATTCGAAAGCTACAACAAGATTCCAGTACTTCTGATACATTTAGCTGGAAAAATGATTCGTTATGGTACAAAGATCGCTTATACCTCTGTAAGAATTCCCAGCTAAAACAAAAGATTCTTATGGAATTGCACACTTCTCCCTTAGGAGGGCACTCAAGATTTTTAAAAACTTACCACAGGGTTAAGAAGGAATTTTTTTGGGATGGCCTTAAATCAGATATTCAAAAGTTTGTGGCGGAATGTTTGGTTTGCCAACAAAATAAAGTTGAAACAATTAAGACACCGGGTCTATTACAACCTTTATCCATTCCAAGCCAACGTTGGGAGGAGGTTTCAATGGATTTTATCACAGGTTTACCCAAGTCTGAGGGAAAGAGTGTCATCATGGTGGTAGTTGACAGACTTACCAAGTATGCACACTTTTGTGCATTATCACATCCATTTAAAGCCAGTACAGTTTCTACTGCATTTATGGAAACAGTTCAAAAGCTACATGGAAACCCAAAGATTATTGTAAGTGACAGAGATCCCATTTTCACTGGAAATTTTTGGACAAAATTATTTTCTTGTCTGGGTACTCAGTTAGCTCATAGCTCATCTTATCATCCTCAATCTGATGGGCAAACTGAGATAGTAAACAAATGTTTGGAAGGATATCTTCGTTGCTTTGTATCTGATAAACAGACACAATGGGTCAAATGGTTGCCTCTGGCTGAATGGTGGTATAACACTTCCTTGCATACAACAACAAAAATGACCCCATTTATGGCACTTTATGGGTACCAACCACCATCAATCACATCATATTTAAGAGAAAATTCTAAGGTTCAAGCAGTGGAACATCACATCGAACATCAACAACAAGTCCTCCAACTCTTAAAGGATAACCTCGTGTTGGCACAAAATAGAATGAAACAACAGGCAGATCAACATCGCAGTGAAAGAAGTTTTGATGTAGGTGATTGGGTATTCCTACGGCTACAACCATATAAGCAAATGTCCCTAAAGCAAGCTAAGAAGGATAATAAATTATCGCAAAAGTACTATGGTCCGTACAAGGTGTTGGAAAAGATTGGTACTATGGCATACAAATTGGAGCTTCCTGCAGCTTCTCGATTGCACCCAGTTTTCCATGTTTCATGTTTAAAGAAGGTTATAGGCGACAAGCTCCCAGTTCAAACAATATTGCCAATACTTGACGAGGAAGGAAAAATTATATTGGAACCGGAAGCAGTCACAGAAACAAGAACTCGACAGCTACGAAATCGATCAATTTCAGAGTATCTTATCAAGTGGAAGAACTTATCCGCTGAAGATTCCACATGGGAGGATGAGAATTTTATGCAGAAGTATCCAGAACTACTCAAGCGTTGAGGACAACACTTTTTTGAAGGAGAGGGGCATGTTGGGTCCCTATAATACTAGTGATTACCCCCTTATTTATATTGTTGTGCCCCTATTACCCCCATATTATTATTTTTGTGCCCCATAGAATCCCTCTATTGTTATTTTTGTGGCTTTATATTATTATTGTTAGGTCAACTGGATTATATTGTGACTCCTTAGACTCCTATATATAGAAAGGAGGTTTTGTCATTTGTATCATCCAAGAATTGTTCATTTATGTAATGTAAAGGAGGTTGCCCCCTTGAAGAGGCTGAATTCTAAGGCGTTGATCTATCTTTTCTATCTTTTCTTGAGCTGGTTTCATAACAGTTTGATAATAGAAGTAGATCAAGCATTTTGGTTTAGTACATTGCATTATCAGGTGATCTATAGTGAGAATTTCTACAGAACCTACATCGAAAAGGAAGCCAAAGGATCACAAATCCAATGATGAATAATATTATTTTATTTATGCTCTTATAAGTTCCCTTGCAAGACATGGTGGATTTTGGTTAATTAATAGTGGTTCCTCTAGGCTCATGACTGAAAATCGTGAAAATATTACAGAACTAATGGAGAAGAAGATACCTCAAAAGTTTGAACTAGGAGACAATGTAAAATATAAAATCAAAGGCATTGGGTCATCCTCATTTCAAATGGAATCAGGTACAAATGTTTCTATTAACAATATTCTTTATGTTCCCAGTTTAAAGAAGAATCTCTTGTCTATTTCATATCTTGAAGATAAGGGAAATAGAGTTTCATTTGTGGATGGGAAATTTCCTTCTTGGAAGAAAAAATCTTCATTTGAATATGCAAAATTAATTGGTGTATGAATAGGAGGCCTATATCATCTCCTTTGAATATTTTTCCAAGATATCATTTACAATACAACTGATTTATGTGATATTTGGCATCGAAGGAATGCCCATGTCCACTATAAAGCCCTATCTATAATGAAGAATTGTGTCAATGGTATCCCTAAAATCAAAATTTATCAGGATGGAATTTCCAAAGGTTGTGCCCTTGGAAATAATGTAAGAGGAATATTTTGAAACAATGATAGTAGATATAAAGAAATCGTTTATCTCATTCATTTTGATTCTATCGACCCATGCTTGTCATGTATTTGGGTGTGCATTTGTATTATGTCACATTCGTTGATGATTATTCTCAAAAAGCATGGATTTACTTTTTAAAAACCAAGGATGAAGTATATGATAAATTTCATGAGTTCAAATACCAAATTGAGAATTCTATAGAAAAGAAAATCAAGACATTGAGATATGATAATGGAGATGAGTATATCTCTATTGAACTCATTTCTCTTTGCAAAAATGTTGGGATCAAGATTTCTCATTTCTCATTTCTCTAGAGTTATGATCCATGATCAAGATTTCTCATTTCTCATTTCTCATTTCTCTAGAGCTATGATCCATGATCAAGATTTTCCTAATTTTCTTTGGGGAGATGCTGCAAGGACGGTTTTCTATGTTCAAAATTATTGTGCTCATCGAATCTCAAATCATAAGACTCCTAAAGAAGTACTTTTAGGTGAGAAACCAAATGTTGAACATTTAAGAATATTTGGGTGTCCTGTATTTGTTCATGTGCCCAAAGAGAAAAGGATGAAATTAGAACCATCTGGGAAAAAGGAAAACTTTGTTGGATATAATGAAACCTTTAAGGGTTTTAGGGTATATATTCTAGGAAATCACTCAACTGAAGCCTTCGGCAATGTTATCTTTGATGAAGATGTTGTGTTTTTGAAATTCAAGGAATCACACTTTGAAATTGATGATGAAGCCCGAGAATCTCCTAAACCAAAGGGACATGTCTCTATGGAAGAAGATCCTCAAGAAGAAGAATATCGTGAAGCTGATGATCCTCCAAAAGTTAATGTACCTAAAATAAAAAAGAGACCTTCATGGCTAAACAATACACTAAAGGATGTTGAAGGACATACTACACCTAGTGGGACATTTAGAGAAAGCAAAAGACTAAGGAAATATTCAGGTTATATAGCCTTGATGACCAACGTTATTGAAGCCAATCCATCATATTATGAATAAGCTACTAATGATAAAGTTTGGAAAGATGCCATGATAGAAGAATATCAATCCATACTAAAGAATGATGTTTGGGAAATTGTACTTAGAC
Source organism: Pinus tabuliformis (assembly GCA_031772625.1). NCBI lineage: Eukaryota > Viridiplantae > Streptophyta > Pinopsida > Pinales > Pinaceae > Pinus > Pinus tabuliformis. Next base: position 981,154,637 of record CM062818.1, on the reverse strand, counting down.
ATTAAGGAAAGGCTGTTGTAATTTCAAAGTGGAACTACAAAATTAAACATGTAGTTGATGGAGGTCTGGAAAAGTACAAAGAAAGATTCATGGCTTGTGGATTATATGAGAAATAGGGAGAATATTATGAAGGCACTTTTGTGCCAGTTTCCAGGTATGCATCTATTAGATCAATTATTGTACTTACTTCAATTACTAGTTGGAAATTGCATCAATTAGATGTCAAAACATCCTTTTTGAATGGGATTATTGAAGAAGAAATATATGTTGAACAACCTCAAGGGTTTGAAGTCCATAATAGAGAGACCCATGTATGTAAATTAAATAAATATTTGTATGGACTAAAAAAACCCCTCATGCATGGTATGCTCGCATATTTAGTTACTTAACGAGTCTTTTATTTTCCAAGAGTGTTGTTGATGACAAGTTATATTCAAAAGGTTGTGGAAGGAGAATCCTTGATATTATTGTTATATGTAGATGACTTGTTTCTGACAGGGGTTGAGACTCTAATTGTTCAATGCAAGAAAGAGTTAATTTCTAAATTTTAGATGAAGGATCTAGGCCTTATGCACTACTATATGAGATTGGAAATTTGGCAAAGAATTGATGGAATATTTGTTGGACAAGGGAAATATACTATAAATATCCTTCATAGATTTGGCATGATGGACTGTAAGTCCATGGATACTCTCATGATAAAAATTTTTGAAGAAGATTTGAGATAATGAATCTAATTTGATTGACCTCTCAATATATCAAAAGTTAATTGGCTTCTTAAACTTCTTGACTAACTCAAGACCTGATATTTGTTATGATGTTAACACTTTGAGGCAATTTCTAGTTGATCCTCATCGCGTACATTAGATTATTGCTAAGGAAATTCTAATATATCTTCGTGGAACTATTGAATATGGTTTGATTTATGTATTTAATAGAGAATGGTTTTTGTATGGTTTTTCTTATGTTGATTGGGTAGAATGATCCGAACATAGAAAAAACACATTTAGATTTTGTTTTAGTTTGGGATCTGCAACAGTTTCATGGTCAAATAAGAATTAAACACTTGTTTCTCTTAGTATAGCCAAGGTTGAATACATAGCTTCCAGTTCTTCCTGTCTAGAAGTAGTATGGTTTAAAAAAATGTTTGCAGAATTGTTTGGACATGCACCAAAGACTACTATTGTATATTGTAATAATAAAAGTTGTGTAAGGCTCTCATAGAACCTCGTGTTTCATGATAAATCTAACCATATTGAGATAAAATACCATTACATTCATAATTTTGTCCAAAAAGAAGTTGTGAAGATTGATTATGTTCCTTTTGATGAACAAGTTGGTCATGTTTTGAGAAAGCCACTATCCCGAATAAAGTTTCCATTATTTAGAGAAAATCTTGGAGTGGCTGAAAAATCCCTCTCTATGAGAGAGGGAGCACTGATTATATTGCATTATGAGAATGACAATGTTCCTTGTCATGAGACCTATGTATTGTTGGGAAGATTTTCATGGATACTCCCTTTGATAAGTTTGTTTTGAAGACATGTTGTGATTCCTTTATACCATCATGGTGTCTCATTTTCAACTCTCCTTGAGTGGATATTGATGATGTATTGATTTTCATCTATCCTTGAGAGGATATTTATGGTGTATTATTTTTCATCTCTCCTTGAGAAGAGATTGATGGTGTATTAGTTTTCATCTCTCCTTGAGAGGATATGGATGGTGTATTTGTTTTCATCTCTCCTTGAGAGGAGATTGATGATGATTTGGTTTTCATCTCTCCTTTAGAGGAGATGGATGGTGTACTGGTTTTCATCTCTCCATGAGAGGATATTGATGGTATGATCCCTTCCTTTTTGGGTGAAGGATGATTCATATATTGCACTGTATAGCTTTCCTTATGATGAGTTTTATCTCTCCCTTTTGATATTTGATGAGACCAATGACTTGGTCGGGGAGATGGATCGTGAGAGAGAATGAAGTGTACCTCCTTAGCTAAGAGGGAGTGTTGAAAAATGTCACTTCGGTCGGTACTTGCATTGAATAATTATTCAAGACAAAATTAATTTTTTTATGTTGGACAAGTCATCTTCAAAATGTTCAAGTCAGCTCCATAGTCAAACGTGGCTTTTCAAGGGTCATGACCTTCACGTTTATCACTATAAATATAGTCAAGTTGGAGGTCATTTGAACACAATCACAATCATAGAAAACTTATCTGATCTACCTCAATTCACTCAATCATGCGAAGGAAGAAAAGAATGACATCTAAATTGCATTGACCATATTCTCTCTTTATCGTTTGACCTACATTGACCAGACTTATTATGGTTATTTTACCGAACTATGAAGAAGGATGAATTCTCTATTAAATTCACACTGATGACTCTTGGACCTATTGACCTCACTCTATGAATTTTTAAACCTATTGACTTTGGCATGTTACACCTGCTTTGACCATAATTTACTTCTGTTTGACCGATTTTCTATTGTGTTGCACTTTGACTAGACATTGATTAGACTTTGATTGATTACTATACAAAGATGAAATCATAGATTGGTTCTCTCTCTATTGAATACATTTGGCTTGGTTTTGGATGGTCAAAATTTGACCTTTGACTAGACAAATTGAATTGGAATCTTTCTCATAAGGAAATTTGATTGGGTTTTCACCTCAATGTTTTCTTCCATGGACATTGACCTAATTTTGGTGTCCCTTTCTCTACTGTGATCTCTACTACTCATTGTTTATGGTTACAAATTTTCAAGTGTAACTTCTTGATGATTAATATGTTCTAAATGTTATAATGAATTCTCTAAAGAAGACTGTAATATCATTGGAAGTAGTTACCAGATTTGAAAAATTATTTCTATTCCTTCATTCACTAGAAAAAGAACAATATCTCCTCAGTCTTAATAAGAATTTCATAGTTTGAATATTCACGTAAAAATATTATAGTGAAAATTCCATGACGACTCACTTGAAGAAGAAAACTCTAGGTTTGTATGCTTTGATACCAAATGTTATGAATTATGTCCCTTAAAAATGATAAGAAGTCAAGTGATCCAAATCGATGAAGGAATGAAATAAAATATAGATTTAAATAGAGCACAGATATATGGCGAAAGAAAAAAACTCCAATTAATTAATACAAGTACTGAAAATTGTTTACATGCAGAATGGAAGAAACTAGCTCGGGTGATGGTAGCTTATCTCTCAGAAGAGATGTGATGGATAAATGCCTTCTGAACTATCTTATAATGAGGCTTGGAGAAATTTTTAGCATAAAAAAAAAGTGTGAAAATCTAACCCTAGGAGATGAATCACCAACAATTTTGGGTCCCGTTGGGGTAAGTTGGACCATCAACTTCTCGGGGTCATAACTTTGGCATACAATATTATTTTGGCTATCATAATACATCATACCGAATCTATCTATGAGGAGGCAAAAAAAAATGCCAGGCACATTTTGGCACTTTCTTGGTCTCTCCATTTTCCCAAAAACGTCTTTTAGGACCTTAAAATAGTTGTGGAAGTTTAGGACCCAAAAAACTTCCAAAAATAGAAAGTTGTGCTAGGATTAAGGAAACTAAAAGGAAACAGTGTTGGGGGTCCAAGTGGAATAGGAAGGTGGCCACCAATATCAACCTAGACCAATTCTCCTTCTTTAGGAAGCAATGGTCCCCATTATGTGGAGTGCCACTATGAGATGGGAAAACTTCTTCTAAAATTGGTCCCTAGTGAGCCACTTGCCTTAGTGTAGGAGCTGGCCGACTTTGACAACCTGATACAGTTGGGTCCTCTATTGGCAAGTGTGCTTAATCTGTGTCTCCATTATTTGGTAAATCATGGCCTATTCAATGCAATATGGGTAGAGCTCTTTTGCCGTCAGCTGCTCAACAATGTCTGATGTGTCTATTAGTCGAAGCTTCCGATGGGCTCCAGTAAGGCATTCCTTCTACAAATGTAACCGAAATTTGTTGCCCACTTGAAAGTTATGTGGAACATGATGCTAATCATGATGTTTTTTTTTAATTTGCATTGGATTTATATATCCAAGATATCATGGAATTGTTAGTGGCTGTGCTGGATGCATTCAATAAATATAGTGGATTTATTAGCTTCAGACTGAACATGTGCAAATTATGCTTGTGTATTCGCAAGAGGAGTTGCGACATCAATCAGACACGATGGTTGAAATAACATCCCCACTTAAAATGGGTTGTGGCCAGTCAAGCTATGGAGAGCTCTATTATAGTTGTGTTTCACATAGGGAAGACTCTAATCCCATGTTCGTGGATGCTTGGAGTTGTACATGTGCCATACGTGCACTATCATCTTGTTGAAAACCTCTATCTAGCCATCAATATGTAGATTGAATTCAATTGACTTGTTGAGTTTATTATCTAATAACAACCAGAGGTTCGACGAGAATGTGCATAGGAACATGCTATCTCAATTTGATATACTGGTCAGTGGAATCCCAAAATGAACCCACACTCTTTCAAAGAATATTTTGGAAGTGTCTTTTGTTGTGATGCTCTTCTTGCAGGCCATCAATATAGCCATCTTAGATAATCTATTGATGACCAAAAATGCATAATCATTACTATAACACCCTCCTCCCACATCTACCCAAGTAACCGGCCAACTGAGGTAAACACGTGACAAGAAGTTACTAGGATATGATTCGACCTCCTAAGTCACATTAAGGAAGTGGAATCAAGAGAAGCATGCCATAAAAACCTTCCCAATCAGCCACAGGACTCTCAGGAACCATCCCAACCTCTCTGGTAACCAACCCCTGGGTCCCACTGAGTTTTTAGACCAATTAACCCCCAAACTCTCGCATGCTATGGGCATACCAGTGTCTGGAGGGCTCTGGAAGCTCCCATAACATGGCATGCCAGCATGCAGGGACTATTTTACTCAGTGTTGTGCCATCGTCCCTATGATTTGAGCCACTTTTTCAGGCTTAGATCCCAGGTCATTGACCAGAATTGAATGACACCTTTAGAAAAAAAGATAATAAGGGAATGATGATACAAATTAAATTACTTAAACAAGCCCATGACTAGACCCCTATTAACCATGACAAGCGTTTCATCAAAGATATCACAAGTATGTATTCTACATGTGTAAACAACATATCTAAGCATAGGGGTCTCATAGTCATCTGAGAATCACTAAGAAGCATTTATGCCTCAACACATTAGTTGCAGTTTCATCCAATAGGCCATAGATACATTGTTTATTCGTTTACAAACAAAAACATGATGAGAGCCATACAAAGATACCACCATAATACATATTCATAACTAGCATAATAAAAATATAAATACCAAAATGATCCACATATAAACCAATACAATACTCATAAAATAACAAGGATAAATAACCTCATATTAATGATGCAAAGGCCAAGCTGTTGTGGGACTTCCATGAACCATGCAACCATAGACATGGCTGAGCCAAAAATCTCTTCATCCAGTCACCCCCATGCCATATTCTAAGCATGAATGTGGGATCTCATAAAACACATCAATCCAAAACCATCCAAGGCTTTGAAAGGCCAACCACCTCAACCCATAAAATAGTGATTCCACCTCACAGGTGGACATCACAAAGCCATCATCATATTCATCTCTACCCAAGCCTTCTATGGCTCTAGAGTGTTTGTTCCAACCAAGACTCCAGGACTAGTAACTCAAAGAACAACTTATACAGGGCTCCAGAGCATTTTTCCAACCTATAGAATTTCCTGTATATTCACAAGCTCATTCAATTTACTAAAGCACAGGACAAGAATATACTTCTACTTTCAACCAACGGAAGCCAATAGATTTATGAAAACAATATGAACAAGAAGAATAAAAATCAATGGAAAATAACACTATAAGTTTTCCTACTGAAAGCCACAACTCAATACCATGTCTATCTATATTTCATTAAATCAGAAATATGAGTGAAGATACAAATATTGTTCTCACTAGAACAATTCTGCACAAGTATGCTCAAATCTCTACCTCACAAGCCCACTATTAGCCAACACTTAGCCGATTTCCATTGCCTGATAAGCTCTTATTTCCTTGTGCAATTCCTAAGATGAATAGCCCGCATTTAAAGGGAATTCATGCTTCCAAAACTATGAAATCCTAATTAGGTCCTCTTCCTGATTGCATGCATGATATTTACAACTCAATAAATCATACAACTAATAGTACATTATCCCCGCACTCTAGTTGCAACTAGGTCTTTCTTAGAATTAACATGCATGAGTTTCTTTTGAGTGAATATTCGGTTTTCTGGCATAGAACTTAGAACTAGAGTGCAGGGATAATGTACGAGTTCAAAAAACAATTAGAACTAGTTTAACTGACTATAACTCAGTAAACTGAGTTATTTAATTACAACTCAATCTAAACTCATACTGGACCCCTAAAATTTAGGGAGAACATATACATGACTTCGAAAAGAATTCAAATTCGAAATCCCTAAGCTAATTAAGTTAATTAAACTTAATTAACTATTTACAAGTTGCTATGAGAATAGAATTCTATTTTAATTCACAGTTTAATTCAAGGACAAATTAAAATATAGTTTCTTATTGTCATTTCTCAACACTCCCTCTCAACAAGAAAGGGATTATCGGCTAGCCCAATCTTGTCTCTGTGAAACTCAAATTTACATCTTGACAATGCCTTTGTCAAAATGTCAACATCTTGCTCCTCCTTGGGAATGTACTCTAACAACATGACCTGCCTCAATACACAATCTTTGAGATGATGATATCAGATATCAATGAGCTTGGAATTATCATGAAAAACTGGATTTTCAAAGAGTTTAATACAACTCTGATTATCACAGTAAATCATTGTCAGATCCATCTGATGACCAAAAAAAATAACCAATATCTTCCTCATCTAGATGGCGTCACATGCTACCTGACTCGGAGCCATGTACTCTTCTTCTGCCAAACTGAGTGAAATTAATGTTTGTTTCCTGTTGTACCAAGAAACTATTGCTGACCCAATACTTAAAATCCCTCCTGATGTGCTTTTCTAGTCAGATGGACTCCCTGCCCAATCTACATCGATGAAGCCTTGAAGCTTCACTCCCTTTGTCCATTTGTACTGTAATCCGTACTGAGTAGTGCCCCTGAGGTATCTTAATACATGCTTTGTCACCTTCCAATACAACCTAATAGGCCTAACCATCACTTGACTAAGTTGGTTAAAAACATAGCATAAATTTGGTCGTGTGTTCACCAAGTACATGAGAGAACCCAAAATCTTCCTGTAAGTAGTAGCTTCCACTACCTCTGCCAAAGTAGCATCCTCCTTCCTCCAGTTACCAGCTAGAGGAGTCTCCATAGGTTTGTAGCTCTCAATGTGGAACCTCCTGAATATCTCATTGGCATACTTGCCTTGAGACACAAAACAACTCCCCATCACCCTGCCATATCTCCATGCCTAGAAAGTAATGCACGAGCCCCAAGTCATTCATTTTAAACTCTCTTGCAAGGTCCTCCTTGCAAGATTTGATCAATTGATCATCACCTGTTAGTATAAGATCATAAAAAAAAGGTACAATGATCAATAGTTTACCTTCCACCACTATATGATATAGGTTTGCATCTACTTCACTCTTCGTTAAGCCCAACCTGGTGAAGTAGTTGTCTATCCTGGTGTACCAAGCACGAGGTGCTTGCCTCATCCCATACAATGCTCTCTTGTGCTGACACACATCCGACTCATGGTCGAAGGTTTAAAAACCTTTAGGCCTCTCTATGTACACCTCTTCCTCAATCATTCCACTAAGGAAGGTTGTATTTACATCCATGTGATGTATCCTCCAACCCATCTGCGCTAATAGTGCCAATATAGATCTGATCAACGAGTACCTTGCAACAGGAGCAAAGGTCTCATTATAGTCAATCCCCTCTACTTGTGAAATGCCATGGGCCACAAATCTAGCCTTATGCTTCTCCACACTATCATTTTCAACTTGCTTTACCTTGTAAAGCCAACTTGAGCTCACCACGGACTTATCCTCAGGTCTAAAGACCACATCCCAAGCATTGTTACGAACTATGGAGTCATACTCCTCCACCATGGCATCAACCCAAATCAGTTGTTGCACTGCTTCCTCAAAGGAAGATGGCTATATTACAACACATCCACTCATAAGATCCATGTATCCATGTACCTGTCAGGTTCTCCCACATTCTCTCTAGCATCCAACAAAAATCTATCTGCCTCTCTGGTGCGCTTTCTCCCATATCTGGAAGACTTTGTCTGAGTGGATGTCTCCACTCCCGGATCCTCTACATGTGGCTGCTCCACATCAATATGAGGCTCCTCAACCTTAGGAGCTAAAATCTCCTCAACCACATGTAGTTGAAGATCCCTCTCAAGGGAAACTCACATGGCCTTCTCCTCATCGAATTTGACATCCTTGCAAACCACTGTCATCCTATTGGTTGGAAAGTACTCTCAATAGTTGTGAGGTGTATCAGTGTACCCCAAAAATATCCCCAACTTTGTTGTCAATTCAAGATTCTTCCATGCATCTTTGGTGAGATGGAAATATACCGATGACCCAAATCCTGAAGTGGCCAACATATGGCCTCTTACTAGAATAAGCCTCCTCTGGTGTCTTCATCCCAAGTATCTAATGCGGGCTACAGTTCCGAACACAAACCACTGTGTTGCATGCCTCAACCCACAAGTGTAGTGGGAGACCCAGATCATGAAACATCGCCCTCGTTTCCTCTACTATTCTTATGTTCTTCCTTTTAGCCACCTCATTCTACAGAGGGTTATGGGGTGTCGTCAACTCCCATTTAATCCCTTCCTCTGGACAGAAGTTCTTAAACTCATTTGAGACATACTCACCACTGTTTTCACTCCATAGAGCTTTAACCTTCTTGCTCGAATCTTTCTCCACCAATGCTTTAAACTCACAAAACTTAGTGAAGTTTTGATCCTTTTTTTGCATGAAAAATATCCAGCATTCACGAGAAAAGTCATCAACAAATATACCATAATACATGTGTTTGGTCGTGGATGCTGTTGAGAATGGCCCACACACATATGAATGGAATCGCTCTAGAATAACCTCTTCTTGACTATCTTTGTTGTGAAAGGAATAATTGGTGTAGTTACCCAAAGTACACCCCTTGCATGTATCAACTTGCTCTAGTGTACCTTTGGGCAAACCGGTGGAGATCTACTGCATGGTCTTCAAAACCCCATGATGCAAGTGACCCAATCGCTTGTGCCACAACTTGCCAACATCTTAGCTCTGCACCATCTCTACTTTCGTGATGAAAGCAACAAAATCCTCTACCACCAACTTATATATATTATTCACCTAAATCCCCATCTTCTTTACTTGACTCATGGCTATGTTTCAAAGGAATGCCTTTCCTTTCGAGAAGATCACATCATAGCCTCTATCCTCAAGCATGGAAATGGATACCAAGTTATTCTTTAGCCCTGCCACATACATAACATTCTTCAAGGTGAGTGGAGTCCCATGCTCCCTCTAAAAAGTAACCGTCTCCAATCCAGTAGCACTATACCTCCCGCCATCATCCATCTCGATATGCATATGGATATCTTTCTCCTCTTGGTCACTGAATAACTCCTTGTCACCAGTCATGTGGAATGAAGCCCCATTGTCTAAGTCCCATACACTTCCCATCATTGATGAAACCATGCATGCAATGAGGGAAAAGTCCAATTCGAATTGAGAGGCCAAAGTCTCACCCGCCACTCCTCCCGAGGACTTCTTCTTGGACTTCTTGAGTGGAAAATTTGGGGAAAAATGGCCCAGCTCATGACAATGAAAGAATTTCACTTTAATTATGTATTTTTTCTTACCCCCATGGAAAGAATCTGATTTGGAATGGGAAGATTTCCCTTTCCCCTTCTTCACGTTAATCACTAAGGCACAATTCTCTTCATCATCAGTATTTGAGGAAAAGCCATCCCTAGTGTTCCTCCTGATCTTCTCCTGCATCAAATCTGACCATAGTCATTCCCAATCTGGCAGCTTCTCTTGACCATTGATAGAGTCCTGATAACTATGCCAACTCTTTGGGAGTCCCATAAGAGCAAGACTCACCATATCATCCTTGGCAACAGTGATTCCAACACTTCCAAGTTCATCACGACATTTAGTGAACTTGGTCAAGTATTTTGGAATAGTATCGCCTTTCTCCATTTTTATTTTTCACAGTTTGTCCTTTAGTGCCAATATCCTTTGGTCACTATTGTTCTAATAAAATTACATCAATGCTCTCCACATAGCATATGAATTTTCTTTGCCATGGAGACTCGAGACAATGTGGTCTCGAACTCCTTCAAGGATTATCTACCTTGCCTTCGCCACACACTTTTCCATTTAGCCAAATTATGTGCATCCAATGTTGCTGGCTTATGAATGTCTTGATCAGCGAATTACTTCAAGCCATTATCCTCCAGCATAACCTCCATCCTATCTCTCCAGGCTATATAATTTGAGCTACCTTCCAAGGCATACTCGAGCCACAAACCGTAGAACACCATCTGTCGATCCTAAAGTATGTATTGCAAATTCGAATTTCACTTGTAACCCAAAACTCAAAACATTGAAATCTCCTCTATAATATGTTTTCAACTCTGATACCATGTAGAATTTCCTATAGATTCACAAGCTCATGCAATTTACTAAAGCACAGGACAAGAATCTACTTCTACTTTCAACCAGCGAAAGTGAATAGATCGATGAAAACAATATGAACAAGAAGAAGAAAAATAAATGGAACATAACACAATAAGTTTTCCTAGGGAAAGCCACAACTCAAAACCCCGCTTATTTGTATTGCATTAAATCAGAAATATGAGTGAAGATACAAATCTTTTTCTCACTAGAACAATTTCACACAAGTATGCTCAATTCTCTACCTCATAAGCCCGCTATTGGCCAACACTTGGCCAAATTCCACTGCCTTCCAAGCCCCTATTTCCTTGCACAATTCTTTGGATGAATAGCCCATATTTAAAGGGAATTTATGCTTCCAAAACTACACAATCTTAATTAGGTCCTCTTCCCGATTGCATGCATGATATTTACAACTCAATAAATCATACAACTGAAATTACAATATCCCTGCACTCTAGTCTCAACTTGGTATTTTTCATAACTTACATGCATGAGATTTCAATGATTGAATCTTTAGTTATCTAGAGTAGCACTTGTGGATGCATTAGTGCACTAACTGAATGCTAATCCTCTATTAGTTCAACAAACATTTAGAACTAGTTTAATTGACTATAACTCAATAAACTGAGTTATCTAATTAAAACTAAATCTAAACTCATATTAGACCCCTAAATTTTAGGGAGAACATATACATGACTTCCAAAAGACTTCCAACTTGAAATTCCTAGGCTAGTTAAGTTAAGTAAACTTAATTAACTATTTACAAGTTGCTATGGGAATAGAATTCTATTATAATTCACAATTTAATTCAAGGACAAATTAAACTAGAATTTCTTCTTTCCATTTCTCAACACAACCAAGTCTGTAGAACTAGTAACTCAACCCATCCAGGGCTCCATAGCATTTTTCCAACTGAGGCTCTAGGACTAGTAACTCAACCCAAGTCGTTACAGGGCTCTAAATCTTTTTTCCAACCAAGGGTCCACGAACTATTAACTCAACCCAAGCTAAAGGAAAAATGAGAACCAACAAAAAAAAGTTAGAGAAATAAACCCTAATCACCATGGCTATCCAGCAAATGGCAAGGCTAGGAAAATCAAATATTAATCCAGGAAATCCTCTATGCTAGTGACATATCATGACCAATAAACCACATGCATATGCGATGCATACCAAAACTAGTGATTAAAATATACATGCAACCCAGTACCTGCAAGCAAAACTCACTATAGCTGTTGATCCCGATGTCCTCTTGCACTTTCTTTCTCTTCCTTTTCCTTCTTGCTCCAAAATTCATAGTATGCCACACTATCCAAGAGTGCTCCAAGAAATGTCTAAGTGTCCAATAGTATGAGAGAGAGAATATAGAGAGAGAGCTCCAAAACTGAAATGATCCTCAGAAGCCTTTTTATTAATGAGGCTTCTATTTTCTTCATTTTCAATTATTTTCCTTCATTTTACTCCTCACATGCAACCTATGTCTTTCACCTCCCTTTTCTCATAATTTCCATTATTTTCATAAATAAATGTGCCAAAAAAGCCATTTTTTCTTTCCAAAGCCTTAGCCTATTCCTTTTCCAATATCCTTAGCCACCAATTAATCACAAGTGATCCCCATCACTATGATTTTGCCCAACATTTAGCTTGGAATAAGTGTCCCATCAACCATGGTTATTATTTTGCCTTTACTAATTCTTATTACATATAATTTTCACCAGGGTTGTTACAGAACCCACCCAACCCCCCCCCCCCCCTTGGGGGAGCATTTTCCTCAGTGTTCAACAACACCTATAGCCAGGAAGGCTACTATAAGCAAAACATACTTCCCATTGAGATTTATAACTTAGCTCGTTGCAATATTTACAATGATCATCCTGCTAAGAATAAAACCACATGACAACATAACAAGTATAACATCATAATGACATGACACCCATACCACTTATTGGAGCTTTATAACTTAGATTATGGCGGAATTTACATCCATATACATATGTATATATATCAAACATCACCAAACATGTACCAAATACATATACCAAAACATCTGCTCAACCAACGAACAAGGAAGGATACATAACCCGCATATGATCCTCCATCTCCCATGTAGCTTCATAAGGACCAAAGTGCTTCCATTTGCACTCTAACTTACTCAATTGCTTGGTTCGAGAGCATGATCACCCTTTTCTCCAATATACACTAAGGCTCCAACTGGAATTCTCCATCTGGCTCCACCTGCAATACAGACCAATCAATCACATGATCAACATCTTTAACATACTTTTTAAGTAATGACACATGGAAAACATCATGTACTTTCACTATCGGAGGCAATGAAAGTGGATAGTCTACTAGCCCAATCCTCTTAATAATATTGAAGGGTCCACAAAAATGGGGTTCTAGCTTGGCACATGATACATTCCATAAGGAGCTCTTCATTGGTTTGATGCGCAAGTACAACTGTTCCCGAACCTAGAACTCTTTGAACAACCTATTCTGGTATGCATAGCTCTTATGCCTATCCTATGCCGTTTTCAAATTATTCTTGATTACCTACATTTCCTTTTCCATTTCTGCCAACATTTCTGGTCTAATCAACACTCTGTTCACCAGATCACTCCAACTGATGGGTGTATTGTAACTCTGCCTATACGATGCCTCAAAAGGACACATCTTCAAATATTCCTGATACCCATTATTGTAAGCGAACTCTATCAGTGGAAGATACTCTTCCCACTTTCTCTACTGATGGATCACGTGTATTTTCAACATGTCCTCCAATATCCTGTTTACCCTCTCAGTCTATCCATCTGTCTGCAGATGATAACCTATATTGAAGGCCAACTCTATGCCCAAACTTGCAAACAACTCCTTCCAAAACTTGGAAGCGAACTTTGCATCTCTATTTGACAAAATCTTCTTTGGAACTCCATGCAATTTGATCACATCTCTAATGAATACATGTGCTACATTGCTATATGTAGACTTCACTGGAATGAAGTGCACAACCTTTGTCAACCTTTCCACAACAACCATGATGGAAATGTTGTCTCACTATCCTCGACAATCCTATGATAAAGTCCATGGAAATGACCTCCCATTTCCACTATGGAATCACAATTGATTGTAGCAGTCCACCTAGATGCTTAAACTTTTCCTTCACCCACTGACGATCAAAACACCTAGCCACAAACTCTGATACATCCTTCTTCATCATCGACCAATAATAAAATTTCTTCACTGCGGTCAATGTCTTCTGATAGCCTGGATGACCTGAGTAAGGTTTCACATGAAACTCCCTCAATATCACCTTCTTTAGTTCACTACTATTTGTCACATATATCATGTCTCTAAATCTAACCAATCCACATCCTATGCACTTGCACCTGTACGTGTACCACTACCTGTACCTGTACCACTACCTGTACATGTACTCTACTACATCCTATGCACAATCTCCATATACCTGACATCTTGCTGACCTTCCTACAAGGTCCTATCCTATATTTTTGTCCCATTGGAAGTCATAGATGATATATGATTTACGTGTATCCGCCTGCTAAGAGCATCTACCACCCTGTTCTCTTTACCTTCACTACAAGAAAAAAGGTCATTGGTGAGGTTCATGCATGTGACATACCTTTAAGGTTCGTCACCAATGACGCATATGGTGATAGTATTTAAAAAAGCATTGTTGTAAGTGTATATAGTGATGGTCCTTTAAGGTTTGTCACCAAAGCCATTTTCAATGACACTTTTGGTGAGGTTCATTAAAGGTCTGTCACTAATTCTCTCTTTGGTGACACTTTTGGTGAGGGTCGTTAAAGTCACATCACTAATTCTCTCTTTGGTGACACTTCTAGTGACGATCTTTTATTGACCCTCACCAATGCTCTTTTTGGTTACTTTTGGTGACGGTCAAAAAATGTTCATCATCATTGATCATTACAATGAGTTTTTGATGATGCTTCATGCCTGTGGTGGACCTTTAAGGTTCGTCACCAATGTCGCATATGAGGATGGTCTTTAAAAAAATGTTGTTGTAAGTGTATATAGTGATGGTACTTTAAGGTTTGTTACCAAAGCCATTTTCAATGACAATTTTGTTGTGGGTCATTAAAGGCCCATCACTAATTCTCTCTTTGGTGACACTTTTGGTGAGGGTCATTAAAGGGCCATCACTAACTCTCTCTTTGGTGACACTTCTAGTGACTATCTTTTCTTGACCCTCACCAATTCTCTTTTTGGTTACTTTGGTGATGGTAAAAAAATGTTGATCATTCCAATGAGTTTTTGATGACATTATGTACGTGTTACTATATTTTTTGTCAAAAGATAAAGATTTAAGACCATTGTTGTGGATTCTTTTTCATTATGTGTCCAAGGTCATAGTGTTATAGTCAGTCAATTTGTTAAGAAATAATTAGTGTGTATCATTTCCCTCAAGTCACAAGAATATAGTTTTCCTATGAGTCAACACATGATTCATCTCTATTAGGTTTATTATCTAGCAAATTTCCTTTAAATAAAGTTCCACTAGTGTGTGCAGGAACTATGTTATTTAATACATAATCAAGATCTGTCAGTTCTATTAATGAGAGAGACCTAGAACTAACTCCTCAACACTCATGCCACACCTTAACATGCTTTGAAATAGTACACTAACATTCTTTTGCACCTCGAATGTATTGGAGCATCATTGTACCTAAAACATATTTGTACCTAGAACATCTTGCCATGAGTAGGACACCCAAGCAAATGTTGGCATGCCCTAGCATAGCATAGCACTCCCCTACCATGTGCTAGCATGCCCTGTAGTCCTTATCATGCTCAGGAACACCTTGGAATAGTATTGCATTGACAAACATTAGAACTTGGCACAAATTGGCACTTGGCATGTATTGGAACATATTACTAGTGTGCCTAGCATGCCCTTTTTGAAAAAGATAAAGTCTTGACTTATTAACCCTCTTATGTGTTCATTTCCTTACATTTTAGCTTGGTTATTGCTTTTGTTTCCTTGAAACTCCTTGACACATATTGGCATACTCTAGCACCCTGCACATCCTAGCATTTCTTAGCACCTGGCATGTCTTGGAAATATTTGGAACATGTTTGCACACCCCAGAACTATCTAGCATGATCTAGCACTTCTTAACATGCCCTGATATTCCCTGGCATGCCTTACCCATGCTTAGCATACCTTGTCACTCCGTCCTTGGCATGACAACTAGCACTCATTGACACTCTCCAACACACCCTCATATTCATTGACTTCCATGCATTTTGACCTAGTGCTCCCTTGTGTTTTCCTAGTACTCCCTAACACTCCTCAACATGCATTAGCACTCTCTAGCACACCTTAGCACTCTTCGATATGCTCTGCCACTTCATAGCATGCATCACACTCCCTGATGCACATTGGCACTTGGCACATGGTGGAACTTGGCAAGTCTTAGCATGTTTGGCATGCATTGAGATGAATTGGTATGCTTTGGCATGGTTTAATGTTAAAGTTATTTGAGATCAATTATTTGAAACTAGATGAGAAGAAACAGAGGAAGATTTGGAATTTAGAATGCATTGACACTTGGCACTTGGCACCTATTGGCACCTAGTGTTAGTGTGCCTAGCATGCCCCTCATGGAAAAGGTAATTGATGACTTATTAACCCTATTATGTGCTCATTTCATTGTATTTTAATGTGTTCCTCACTTTTGTTGCCTTGACAGTTTCTGGCATGCATTGTCATACCCTTGTACATCTTGGCATGCCTTAACACTTGGCACATATTAGCTTGTTTGACATGTCTTCATACTATCTGGAACATGTTAGCATGCCCTAGCATTCCCTAACACACCTTGGTAGTCATGACCTCACAATACGTATTACATTTTTCCATGAATTGGGAACCTTACATTCACTAGAACACCTTGGCACTACCTAGTTGTCATGCCCTCTATTATCCTCCACAATGTCCCAGGCCGATGAGGAGATTAACGGAGGTAACCACAGACTAAGATTTTAGGTTGGTAGCTAGCCCTACTAAACTAGAGAGGGCTCTCTTTATGAAATCACATCCAAAAGATGACTAGAATGTAAAGGATTTTACGCTAGATAGCTAGGCTCGGGTGGGTTTTGGAAAATTTAGGGTTTTGATGTTGGATAAGGGAGAAAAATCAGGTAGCTAGGTTAGAGGATCAAAGGGTTATAGCACCAAAGATATAAAGGAGCAAGGTAGCATTACTTTTGTGATGGATCTTAGGGTTTTTCAGTGTAGTGTAGTTTTTAGAAGAATCAAAAGGTCTTAATGACCATGAAACATGAATTCATTAAGCAAGAAAGAAAGTAACACATAATGATTTTTCCGTCAAAACAGAGCTTTATGCAAAGAATTCTATTTATAAAATGTAAGGAAAACCATTGAAGAATTGATGAATGGAAAGAGAAGATGAATATCTTTCATATAAAGCTATAACATAGAAAAAAAAAAAATCACAAAATTATTGCACATGAATTCCTAGACAATAGCTACAAACTGTGTCCTTTGATTTCCAACAAATGTCCAAGTCAAGCTACAATAGTTCTCTCCTTTGAAATCCAACCTGTTTTATCACTGAGAAATTGATACATAAATACCAAAACAACATCTACCCACTCTCAGGGGTTGAATCCATGACTCTAGGAATTGTTCCATGAGGTGTTCTAACCAAACCCTAATGTCAAGGGAAGTTAAAAACAAATTCTACAATTAAATTTGACTCCAACCTCTCTCATAAATGAGGTCAAATTTACATCAAAACAACTTACAAAGACTAACAACCCATTATTTGAATTTAGTTTTACCCATCACGTTCATCTACTTCACCCTTTTGACTTTTACCAAAGTCAAACTAGGAATTACAAAAAATTACACAGTGAAAATTTTACAAAAACTTTAGAAATTTCCAGGGGCATAGCAAGCCGTGGGAGGCCATTTTTGAGTGCCTTTCTGAAGTCCGAATCCATATCTAAAGCCTGTTATGGAAATATGGGAGAGTATTTTTGCACTCAAAAGGACCCATTTATGGCTGAGATATGGCCATCCTCCCAAGGTGTTTCTAGGTGCACAACAAAATGGAAAAAGAGGGGCAGAAAGGTGATTTTTGGCCTCGTTTTTGCAAATTTCTCAAAACCTGAGCCCCAAAATAGGAAAGTGGGAAAATTGGTTTTGAGAGGGGGTCATAATATTTCCAAGAGTGCTGATTTTCCATCATTTGGAGCCTTGAGGAAGAAGCGAAGCGTGATCTCGCTGCGCTCCTAGACAAAAAAATTGCCAAAAAATTGAAATTATGCACTAGTCTGCACCAAAACACAAACTTTTCTCCAAATCCTCCCAACATTTGTCCAGAGATGCCTGATGAGGTATGTTATGAAATCATGGATTCATCATCAATAAAATATAACTTACCCTTCTCCTCTTGGCGGATTAGGATTTCCTTGAGTTTTTCCTTCAACTGCTTAATTCTGACCATGGTGACCTGATTCCTTGTGTAATAATGGATGGCCATTTTATTTTGCAACTTTTTACCCCTGTTGGCCTTGTCAAGGAGCTTCTCAAGGTGGAAATTGACTTTGTCAAGCCAAAAATCCTTGTCCTCATTTATTCCCATGGCAATCCTATCTTCAAAGGTCAATTCTTCCATTGGTGGCTTTTGTTCTCTTTCTCTCTGAGGTGCCTTCCTAAGACCCATTGTCCTTGTTCTCTTCCTCGCCACATGTCCTTCATGTTGCTTAGTGTCCTCATGGTCTTCCACTTCCTTTACTTTCATATCTTTTTTCTTGGCTTTGAATTTCTCTTTCTCCATTACTAGCTGTTTTTCCTTAAGTTGACTGTTTTCTTGCTCAAGGAATGAAATGATGAATTTGGCCCTTTCCAAATTGTTCTTGAGCTCCATGATCCGAGAATCATTCTCTTTGATGAATTTTTGCAGGGTTTGATGCTCATTATGTGCCTCCAAGTCAACTAGGTCAAATTCATGCTCAATGGGCTCCTCATCATGCAAAGAAGCCTCATGATGATCCGGATTTAAACAGGAACGCAACAAATTACAGAGATAACCATATACACAAAGATGCAGCAGAAATAATACTTCATTTCATTAATGGAAAATACTGAAATATGCTTACAACCAGAAATGGAAATAAACTAGCTAGGGCGATGGTAGCTTATCTCTGAGAAGAGATGTGATGGCTACATGCCTCTGAACTGTGTTACAATGAGGCTCGAAAGCCTATTTATTGTTGAGAAACAATGGAAAACCCTTAACATTCCAAAACCTAACCCTAGGAGATGAAACGCCAAACTATGGGCCCCGTTTGGGGTAAATTGGTACATCAACTTCCCGGGGTCGTAACTTTGGCATATGATCTCCGTTTGACGTGTACAATAGCTCGTTATAAATATCTATCCGAGTACTACCATTGTTGGAACGGGCAACATCGGTCCATTCCATGGACCGATGTTGCCCCCGGATTCCCCAAAAAACGTCGTTTAGGGCCTCAAAACGGCTCCAGAAGTTCAGGACCCAAAAAACTGCTAAAAATAGTAAGTTGTGCTACAATTAAGGAAACTGAAAATGCTGAGAAAGACAATGGTGGGGGTCCAGGTGGACTTGGCAGGTGGCCACCAATATCCACCTGGATCATTCCTCCCCCCTTAGGAAGCAATGGTCCCCATTGCGTTGAGCTCCTCCATGAGATGAGGAAACTTTTGCTGAACTTGTTCCCTGGTGAGCCACTTGCCTGCTGAAGGAGTTGGCCTGCTTTGACAACTCGATACAGTTGGATATTCTGTTGGCGAGTGTTCTTGATCTGTGTGTCCATGATCCGATCAGTTGCAGCTTGTTCCATGCAATCTGGATTTAATTCTGTGGGTTTGAGCTGTTCTGCAATGTCGGATGTGTCTAGCAATGGTGGAAAGTATGGCCGAAGGCGGTCCACATTGAACACTGGGTGTAGACCAAGGAATGGGGGAATGCTGAGCTCAAATGCATTGTCTCCCATAGCCTTAGTAATGGTGTAAGGACCATATCGGAGTGGTCTCAATTTCCGATAGGCTCCAGTAAGGCGTTCCTTTTGCAAATGCAACCAGACTTTGTCGCCCACCTGAAACTTGTGTGGCACCTGATGTTGATCATGTCGCTGCTTGTACTTGGCATTTGATTTCTCAAGAATGTCATGGACCTGCTGGCGAATATGTTGGATGCGCTCAATGAAGCTGGTGGCCTTATCTGTTTTGGACTGGACATGAGCTGAATTCATGTGAGTAGCTGCAAGTGGCATGGCCACGTCAATGGGGCATAGTGGCTGGAATCCCAAACCCACCTGAAAAGGGCTATGGCCAGTGGAGCTGTGAAGAGCTCGGTTGTAGCTGTGCTGAACATAGGGAAGGCTCTCGTCTCATGTGCGTGGATGCTTTGAGTTATACATGCGCAGAATGTGCACAATCATCCTATTGACAACCTCTGTCTGGCCATCAGTTTGAGGATGGAAGGCTGTGGACTTCGTGAGTTTGGTGTCCAGCATTGACCAGAGACTAGACCAAAATGTGCTGAGAAACCGACTGTCCCGATCTAAGATGATAGACTGTGGGATCCCAAAGTGCACCCACACTCATTCAAAGAAGAGTTTAGCAGTGGCTTCTGCTGTGATATTCTTCTTGCAGGCGACTATAATGGCCATCTTCGAGAATCTGTCGACGACCACAAAAACACAGTCATTTCCATGCTTAGTGGAAGGAAGGCCTGACATGTAATCCATGGAGATGGATTCCCAAGGTCGACTAGGGGTAGGCAACGGGGTATAGAGGCCGTGCTTCTTAATGGTCGGTTTGGCAATGACACAGGCAGTACATGATCTGATGTGCTTCCCAACATCCTGTCGAAGATTCGGCCAATAGAAATAATTTTGCAGTACTGCCACTGTTTTCTCGATCCCGAAATGCCCAGCAGCCCGACTGTAGTGTGCTTCCCAAATCATCTTGGCACACTCGCTTGAAGGAACACAAAGGTGACCGAGGTGGCATAATAGGGCATCCTGGAGGTGAAAATCTGCAACATGTCAACCCTCCAAGAGTGTCTGGTAGGTGTGGCTGAATTCTGGGTCGCTTTTGTAGAGAAGTGGCCAATCAGAAGTCTCGTGCCCACAAGAGTTGAGCACGGTGGTTAACGCCATGATCTGTGGTCGACTGAGGCAATCTGCAACATTATTGGTGCTGCCCTTCTTATACTTGATATTCAAGTGGAACTGTTGCAGGTATGTAGACCACTTCTGATGGCGATCATTCTGCAATTTCCCTTGGGTCTGTATGAACTGCAGGGGTCGGTGGTCTATGTGGATGACCGTTTCCTTCCCCAAAATGTAATGCTTCCATTGTCGGCAGGCCTGTACAATGGAATACATCTCTTTATCATAAGTGGGGTACTTCCAGACTGTGTCTGAAAGTGTTTCATTGTGATATGCCACTGGATGTCCATGTTGAGTAAGGACTGCCCCAATAGCATAGTCAGAGGCATTTGTCTCAACCTCAAATGGTTGTTGTAAATCTGGTAACGCGAGCACTGGTGCCGTGCAGAGGCGATCCTTCAACTCCTTGAATGCCTTCTGTTGAGATTCAGACCAAAAGAATTTTGCTTTCACCCCTCCCTTGGTGACTTGACTCAAGGGCCAAGAAATATGAGAAAACCCCAACACAAACCTGCGGTACAAGTTGGCAAGACCTAGAAAGCTGCAGAGCTCTGTTAGAGTGGTTGGAGAGGGCCAATCCTGAATGACTTGGATCTTGGCTAGATCGACATGCACCCCCTGTTCATCAATGATGTATCCCAGATACTGAACCTGGGTCATGCCAAAAGCGCATTTCTCCAAATTGGCACATAGCTTGTGTTGCCGCAGTGTTTGGAGAACCTGTCGGATGTGGTGGAGGTGCTCTTCCCAACTCTGGCTGAAGATCAGAATGTCATCCAAGTATACTACTACAAAGGAGTTGGTGAATGGCTGCAAGATGTCATCCATTAGCCTCATAAAGGTTGCAGGGGCATTCGTCAATCCGAAAGGCATGACCAACCATTCGAAGAGGCCCTCCTTGGATTTGAAGGCAGTCTTCCACACATCAGAGGGTTCGATTGGTACCTGGTGATATCCTGACTTCAGATTGATCTTGCTGAAATATTTCGCCCCCTTTAGTTGGTCTAGGAGGTCATCAATCTGCGGGATCGGGTACCTATTACGGACAGTGATCTTGTTCAGCGCCCGATAGTCAATAGAGAGTCTCCACGTCCCATCCTTCTTCTGTACCAACACGATTGGGCTACCATAGGGCGATGAACTCAGAAGGATGTGACCTTTCTGCAGGAGCTCCTGAATCTGCCTCTTGATTTCATTGTTCTCCAAAACGGAGCGCCGATAAATTGGTCCATTGGGTAGCAGCGCACCTGGGGTCAGATCGATGGAGTGCTTGACTTGACAGTGCAGAGGAACCCCTGCCGAGGAGGTGAAGATGTCCTCGTACTCCTCCACAATCTTGTCCATCTGTAGTTGTTGTGCAGAGGGACCCCGTCTGGAGGCTGTGGCCACTGTCTTCTTCTTTCCTTGAGGGCATATCATCAGGAAAACAAATTTCCTGGTTTTGGAAATGATCTTACTGCATTGTTTTGCAGTAATCAAAGAGATGGGGGCAGGTGGTGCTACCTCTGGTATCCTGAGCAACTTATTTCCCAATGTAATAATAACAGCACGGGGCCTTGATTCATACACGGCATGTCGCTTCCACAAGTATGGTTGTCCTAGTAATACATCACAAACTTCAAGGGGAGCAATGTCACACAATACCTCATCCGTGAAGGGCTTGATGTTGTATGGAAGGCGACACTGCTGGCTCACGCGAAGATCTCGTCCTTGGTGAAGCCACCCAATGGTGTATGGTTGTGGATGTGCTATGGTTGGTAAGCCCAACCGCTTCACGACCTCTACCGAAATGAGGTTCTTTTGACTCCCGCTATCAACAATGAACTGTATCGGGGAGCCCTTTACCCACATCTGGGAGTGGAAGAGACGCTTCTCCTCCTCTAGATCTTCGGGTTCATTTTTCTGGATCTTTGTGGTAGCAATAGTGGCGCTGGGATCCGCATCAATGACCTACTTCCCTTTTTCATACCCCTTATCGGGTTCTGACTCAGAGTCGGAAGATGCATCTGATTTTGAAACCTTTAGCTCAGCCACCAGTGACTGCTTGGCCCGACACTCACTTGTGTTGTGAGTGGAGCTCTTATGGAACTTGCACCATTTTCCAGTGTCCTTTCTCGGCTTCGCGGCGCTGTTCTTTGCTTGCAGCTTCGGTTGGTTGTCTTGGGCTGTCCTGCCTTGGATTTGTCCTTTGTTCTGTGGTTTAGGGGCACCTTTCCCCTGCTTTGGATTCGCAGATACAAAGTCTCGCTTCTTTTATTTAAACTTCTGCTCGACCTTGACGGCATATCGGTATGCTGCGCCGAGCGAGGGGATGTTTAGGAATTGTATTTCTTCCTGGATGTACTTGTGTAGGCAGCCACGGTATTTGAGTATCAAATGTTGCTCCGAATCCTTGATACCCAACTTTGTGTGAAGGGTATGGAAAATATTGGTGAACTCCGGCACATCTTGGTCCCTTCCCTGCCGCAGCGTGGTCCACTTTATGTATTCATCCTCATAGCTTCCAACAGGGTAGTAATGCTCCTTGATGGCATCCCGGAATGAATCCCAGGTGGGTGCGGTTGAAAATAGTGAGCCAGTACTTTCATCCTTCTGCTCGCAGTAGGTTTCCCACCAGTCCTTGACGTGGGGGGCTGCTTTGAGAAGAGCAAAAACAATCTTTTCCCGACTCGAAAATTCATGAACAGAAAAATAAACCTCTAGCAGATTTAACCATTTATCTACGGCATCTGCGTCTATCTGACCCTCGAATATGGGGATTTCAAAATTAACTTGTACCTTAAAGGGTGTGGCGTTTCCAGAGTAGCTGCTGGAAGCCGATGCATTGCTTCTGGGTAGCTGCTGAAGGATCTGGGCAAAGCTGTCCATCATCGCGTTCCGTTGTCGCTCGAGGGCTTCTTCGAGAAAGATTTTGATGGGATCTCCTGCCCCCTCGTCTTTCTTCTCGTCCGCCATGGGAGGCCGTCGGGATTTGCGAGGCTGGTCTTGCAAAGGTTCAACCAGTTCAAGCCCTAACTCCTTTTATCCCGACCTTGTTGGGGACATGCAAAGAAAAACAGAGAAAAAGCAGACCGCTCTGATACCACTGATCCGGATTTAAACAGGAACGCAACAAATTACAGAGATAACCATATACACAAAGATGCAGCGGAAATAATACTTCATTTCATTAATGGAAAATACTGAAATATGCTTACAACCAGAAATGGAAATAAACTAGCTAGGGCGATGGTAGCTTATCTCTGAGAAGAGATGTGATGGCTACATGCCTCTGAACTGTGTTACAATGAGGCTCGAAAGCCTATTTATTGTTGAGAAACAATGGAAAACCCTTAACATTCCAAAACCTAACCCTAGGAGATGAAACGCCAAACTGTGGGCCCCGTTTGGGGTAAATTGGTACATCAACTTCCCGGGGTCGTAACTTTGGCATATGATCTCCGTTTGACGTGTACAATAGCTCGTTAGAAAGATCTATCCGAGTACTACCATTGTTGGAACGGGCAACATCGGTACATGGATTGCCCCCGGATTCCGCAAAAAACGTCGTTTAGGGCCTCAAAACGGCTCCGGAAGTTCAGGACCCGAAAAACTTCTAAAAATAGTAAGTTGTGCTACAATTAAGGAAACTGAAAATGCTGAGAAAGATAATGGTGGGGGTCCATGTGGACTTGGCAGGTGGCCACCAATATCCACCTGGATCACATGATGTCATGGTGATCCTTGTTCTGCTGATGTAGTAGGCTTGGACCCTTACTGAATTTGAGGAGAAAACACAAGCCTTATACCTCTATGATATTTCTCTGTTACGTCAGGCCTAGGTGCCTTGGAAACCTCATCACGTTTTCTTGATGACCCCACCTCCATGGGATGTACTGACATGGTTTTGTGCTAGCTTAGTGAAGTGGTTATATGCGTTTTCAAGGCTACCTCAATGAAGGTGCCCATGTCATGTTCTTCAGCTAAGTTAGATATGAATCTTATCAAAAATTTAATCTTTTCTAGGAAAGATTGAAGTTCTTTGACATTTCTACGGTGGGGTATTCGCAAAATAGCTTCTATTCTAGCAGGATCAATTCTGATGCCCTCTTTGGAGATGATATGGCCTAAACGTTTGCCTTCCTCTAGACCAAACAAGGACTTTTTGGGATTCAAAGAAATACCATATTTCCTGCATTTTAAGAATATTTGTCTCAAATGATCCAAATGTTGCTAATCTGATTTAGAAAAAACAATTAAATCATCTAGATATATAACCAAAAATCATGAATTTATTTTGCAAATGCTATGTCCATTGCTCTTTGGAAGGTTGCCCCTACATTTTTAAGTCCAAATGGCATTTTTACATACTTGAATGTGCCCCATGGTGTTGTAAAAGAAGTCTTTTCCTGGTCATCAAGATGAACTAGAATCTGGTTATAGCTTGAGAACCCATGCAAAAGCGAAATCCTAGAAGCACCTACTACCCTTTGTAAAATGTGATCCACCTTGGGTAAAGGGTAATTGTCCTTAAAAGAAACCTTATTAACATTTCTTAAATCAACACATAACCTAATTTCTCCAGTTTTCTTCCTAGTAGGTACTAGATTAGAAGCCCACTCTGAAAATTTGATAGCAGCAATTATCCCTGCTTCATACATTCGTTTGATTTCTTTTTCAATTAAGGGAAGCAGT
Organism: Pinus tabuliformis; assembly: GCA_031772625.1. Classification (NCBI taxonomy): domain Eukaryota; kingdom Viridiplantae; phylum Streptophyta; class Pinopsida; order Pinales; family Pinaceae; genus Pinus; species Pinus tabuliformis. The sequence goes on along the minus strand of CM062818.1, from coordinate 981,129,022 downwards.
ATAGGGTTAATTCTTCTGAGCTCTTGCTTGAATGGTTTTTGATTTTCTTTCAGGGGTATGGTATGCTGAATTATAGAGGTGTCATATGATTTCAGGTCTTCATAACTCTAGGCAAAGACATCCTGCAATTCTCTCATTAGTTCAACATATTTGAGTTTTTGGTTAGGGCGCAAAGATTTAGATAAATTTACCATTTTCGGATTTTCTTCAGTTCCCAAATTATAGTCCTCAATATCTGCTTTTAAGGGTTCCATCTTAGGTTTCTTTGGAATATCATTGAAATCAAAGAGATCTTCCAAAGGAGTTAATCCCTTAGGCAAATGATTGTCCTTTAAATTGATTACTTCAGATTCTCCTTCAATAATTTCATAAATATCCATTTCTTTAAGATCCTGCATTTCTTTGTTGGTAAATTTTGTTGGATGAAGCATTTGAGTTGGACTTTCTATTGAAATGTCTATTTCTATTTTATTTGTTTGATCAATCTCACTAACTATATCTATATCTATGTTAATGCTACAAAATTCTTCATCTAAGGTTAAGAAATTGTTGATCTGCTTACCACTATCAAACACTTTCCAGTTATTCAAATTGTCAGGTATGGCTGGTCTATGTCTAATCTTAGCTGTGAACTGATGATTAGGTTCGAATGGTAATTTGCAAGTGCTGAAAAACATTTCCAAACTATGAGCTTGCAAGTTATGTTTTCTTGGGATTTTGGCAAGCTTAGTTTCTAGAAATGTATTGAGAATCTCTATCACTGTATCTCTATAATATTTCAATCTGGGATCATTTGTTGAATACTATCATATTCTGCCATATTATTGGTGCACCTAAAGTTTAATCTGTAGGCATGGCCTTCAGCATGATCATTTTCAAGATTGTGCACCCAAACTCCTGCTCCTACTCCTAATTTTTAACTGAACCATCAAATTCTAAGCGCCAAAGAATTTTGTGTTCATAATTGGTGTCAGGAGTCTCATGATTTTGTTTAATATGGAGATCTAGTTTTTTAGTTTCTTCTGGTTTCTCTTGGATGTCTAATGTTTCATTGTTATCAAAAATTTCTTGTATTTGAACACTAGATTTTTCATTTGTAATTTCTTTTGGTTCTGCTGCTAAAACTTCCAATTCATTTGAGGAATCACTTTCAGCATTGTAAAGAATAAAAGAATCCATATCAGAGTGTACTGAGTAGATAGGGAAATTTTGGGGTTTCTCCTGACTACTTACCACATATTTCATTAAGGTTTCTCTGTATAGTTTCTTAGGCTGACCGAACACTAAAATAGTAGCATAAGACATGTCCAATTGTAGAGATCCTTGAAGCTTTGCACCCCAAGACCTGGACAATAACATGCCATACTTTGGTGGAATATCTGCTACTACTATGTCCATTAAGATTGTTTTGGTAGGATATTGAACTAGTGATACACACAAGTCTTTGATTAATCCTAAACATCTGACCTGACTTGAATCAAAAGAAAAGAGGTCTTTGTATGGCCTGGTGATGTCTAGGTCTAATTTCTCCATTACAGATTTAGGCATTAAGTTATGAGATGCACCAGAATCAAACATGGCATTATGAAGTATTTTATCATGTATGTTCAAACTTACATAGAAAGGAGGAATTCCTCCATCTACTGGTTTTCCATTCACTTCAGGGCCAAAAATTAATTCAGGCTGGTCGGTAAAAACATTTATTGAATATTCATTAACAGAAATTTTGAGTGATCTACTGATTTGGCTTTAGTAGACATCATGTTTAGCTAATTCAGACAATGGAACAACTACTTTTAATTTTCCTACTTTAGTCTCTAGATTAAAAGGTTTTTCAGTCTGAGTTTTTTTATTTCAGACATTGGATTCTCTTTATCTTCTATATTCTCTGTGTTTTTCTCCTTTTCAGGAGTGGGGTTATGGGATGAAGTTGTTTCCAAATCAACTTCTGTAGGTTCTTCCACGTTTCCTTTGGAAGGAATAGAAGTGGAAAGTTGTTTGTTATTTGGTTGATTATCAGATACATCTTCAATAATTGGGTTAGCTGGATTAAGACCTGTTCTGGAAAGAATATGTACAGGGGTGGTATTGGTATTACCTTTGTTAGGCTGTTTTGTAGCTTTCTATTTATTGGTTTCAGGGACATCAATTCTTCTTCTCCTCAGATTATATTTCTTGTGGACTTCATAAATGTATGTATCATATCCCTCCTTAAAGTCAAATGATTCACCTGACTGAGTTTGGAATTGTTTAAGAATTTGAGCTTCTTGATCCTCTTGGGTCAAGAAAACTTATTGTTCATTGTTGAGTCCCATCAAATTTATTTGAGTATCTTCTGTCGGTTCATCAGAAGTTGAGGCTTCAGCATAATTTTCCTGGAATGGGGGCCTAATGTTTTGATCAGGACTAGTTTTTCTAGTGTTCTGGTTTTGGTTCTTCCTGAAATTTGGATTTCTCCCAGTATTGCTTGGTTGACCATCCCAAGGAGATTTACTTTCAATTGTTTCTACTCTATCTCCTAGCCTATCCATTCCTTTAATAATAGCATCCAATTTCTGTTCAAAGGCTGAGGGTTCTTCTTTCAAAGGTATCCTCCTTTCACTTCTGGCTTTAGCTCGTTTGGATATCAGGTTGGCTTCAACACTGACAACTATACTTTGCATATCTTCTAAAGTTCGAGGAGCTCTTTCCTTAAGTTGGTATGGCATGTCAGAATCAAAGCCATCAGGGAATTTGATCAACGCCAAATCTGGAGGAGGTCTGAGGTTTTGAGGGATAGCATTGTAAACATTATTGAACCTAGTGCAGTGATCTTGTACAGTTTCTTGTGCTCCTCTCTTCAGGGTTTCATATTCTGATAAGATTTGGAGAGGATCTTTCTTCTTTTCGCATCTATTCAAGAATGTTGTATAAAGGGCTGCTAGGTCATTGATACTGTTTGCAGGGAGGGCTCTAAACCAAGTTCTAACATCTCCAGTCAGACTTTGAACAAATATTCTCATTCTGACATCATTTGTATCTATTTCATATATCTCAAAGTAGTCTGTCATCTTTTTGGTATGTTGTTGTGTAGTGTAAGTGCCAGAACCATCGAAAGGAGTGATTTTACTTTGATAGTCTTGAGGCATAGCCCTTGGATTGGCTATTAATACTAGAGGAGTATATACATTTGCCATTGCAGTAGATAGGGTTGAAACAATAGCTGGGGTTGGTCTTGGAGTGGTGGATGGAGGGGTGGAAGGGGTCATTTGAGGTTGAGATGTCTAAGGTGTTGTTGATGAACTTGGAGAGGCTGTAGTAATCACAAAAAGGTTTGGTGTTCCTTCAGAGGTAAGCTCAGATTGTATGGAATTCTGAAAATGTCTGTCAAGATGTGAAGTGACTACCTCAAGTTGTAAATCTTCGATAAATAATGGGTCATGAACTGTGTGGGCTAACCCAGAATCAGAAAAGGTTACAAATAAAGAGGTTTCAAAATACTCATCAAAGGATTCGTCCTCAAGGTAAATCCACTTCATAGGACAAGATCTTGATCTGTATAAAGGCCAAGAGCTAGCAAAACTCTCTTGGCTTTCTTGTCTCCTAAGAATCCTAGGGATCAGATTAGGGTTTTCAAACACAGGTGGTGGGTTTGGGTCAGGGTTAGCTTTGGTGTAATGAGTCCTTTCTGAAGCCAGGTTTCTAGGTATGTTTTGGTTTTTTCTCTAAATGGGTTAGACAATACAAGTTCTACAGTTTCTTTAAGAGGCTTTAGGTATGGGATTTGAACTTTCTTAAAAACTTATTTGACAAGAGGAACTGATCAAGTATTTGAAACCATATGTTCAATCCATAAACTAGACCGGAGATAGATTGGAGCAACATTCATTTACTTATGCAATTACAAAGCAAAAGCAGTTCAAAGGATACCTGGCTAACTTCAGGCTTCGTCTGTAGCTTATAAAGTAAACAATAGTAACAAACAAATTATTCAGGTCCCCAGTATGGTCGCCACTATGTTATCACTTAGATTTTCCTTGAAGTTGCTGGGAAGAGGAAAGGGGTATGAGGTAACCACAAACCAACTTTTAGGTACAGAATCTAGCCAATCTGTACTTAGAGAGGGCTCTCTCTTTATGACTTAGCTTGGTTTTAAAAGATATTAGGCTAAGTATGAAGTTTAGGGGTTTTGCTTGAGTTTGGGTGGTGAGATTCAATAACAGAGGGGTAAAAATGAGTAGCTTAGGCCATTGGGCTAATGGAGTCAAAGAAGATGGCTTAACTGGACTTGGTTTCTTAACAAAAGATGGTTTCACAGGGAAAGATGGTCAAACATGGAAACAAATAAAGACTTGGGATAGATGGAATGAGCTCAAATTGGATGAAAAGCAGTTAATAATTATTCAACCTATCTGAAAAGAGGGAACTTGAATGATTACTAATAAAGAGAAGTTAAGTATTCTTTACTAAATAATCAAAATGGATGAAGTAGAAAATAGGAGCAATTAAGATTTCACTGTTTATCCTAATGTAGAAGAAAACATAGAGAATAATAACGATTGAAAACAGAGTGTAATCATGCATATTTCGAATTTCTCTTTTTCGTTTATCATTCAGATGTGAAACATAGATGATATAATAAACAAGGAAAACTTTAAAACATAAGGTATAGAGGACTTATTGATCCAGTGTTTGATTCAAGAAATCTGTGGAAAGTCCTTTGCATCAATTCTTTATCCAGCAAGCCATACAAAGTTGGTCCAATCAGCACTTTATTCCAAAATAATCAATATTACAGCAATGTCTAAGAATCCACCCTCAATACTCCAATTGAGGGAGTATTTATACATAAAATTTTACAATGAAATATCTCATAACAAAGTGAGATATAAACTGGGGTGACTAATCATATCTTTCAAGAAAATAGGGCCAGAATACCTCGTAGATGACAGATAAGGCAACCGAATGATTTTTTGTCCTTATTCTTGAGAATGTGTTGGAGTTAGGCCCTATGATTTGGTCTCTTGCTGTCCTTGGTGTAATTATGTGATGGTTGCTCTGTTTTGACCTCCCTACTGATACACTTTACCTGCATCCAATACTCTTTACTTGTTGATCTCTTTTCATCCTCTTTACCTTCATTGACTGTAGTAAAAATCAAAATTTACCTTTTACCTAGAATAAATTACAAAATTTCAAGCATTTCTTCCCACCATTTTGGCTGTGGTATTCTAGTTTTCTAAAGTTTTCTCAGGGTTTCATCTGTTTCTGTATACCTGAAAAATGTAGGCTGAATTGGGAACAAGTGCTTTAGTTCATGCTTGACATAGAATAAGTTCTCTAGGCTATCATAGAGAACTTTGCCTGTAGGCAATGCTTTTATTCCTGATGCACTTGTTGATGAACCTACTTGGTTGCCTACATACTTATTCAATTTCTCCACATAATCTTTATGCCTCATTAATCTATCATTAATCACTAAAGGACTGGGTAGCCCTTTACCCTGCAAAATATCAAACTTCTCCATAAAAGAATTAATCTCTACCCGGATGTCATGACATCTTCTCTCTAAATTTTGCATCAAAGTTTTCTTGGTTAATACCCTTGTGATTTACAAAATGGTTTCTGTTATGTCGTTAATACCCAACTCTTCCAGATGTTCTTTATTTCTAGTATTTAAAAATGTATGAGCCTATTGGCTTCCTGAGGCATTTTTCCTAATTCTGCGTTTATCCTTTAGACTTCCTCTTGGGCTGCCTTCACAAGATCAATCTGCTCAAAAATCACTTGGATGGATGGAAAAACATCATTTATGGATTGAGTGATGTTGGCCCAAAGCATTTTCTTGATTTCTAACAGAGGCTTGTCAAAAGTAAGATATTTCTCCAATGATTTCACTTTATTTTCTAAAACTTTAATCTCTCTTGTCTTTTCTGCAACATTTATTTTTGAGAGATCATAGCTTCTTTCCATTTTTTCGTATTGATCCTTTACCTTATTTAGTTCTGAAACTTGTAGTTTCCGGTCTTCCATTGATTTTATTAGCTCTTCTGTGCTCAAATTAGCAGTACTGCCCTATGCTACTCCTGTTGTTCTTGCTATTGTTGTACCTGTAATTGCCTCTGCTATGACTGTTGGAATATTTGGTGCCAATGCTGCTCCTAGAGTCGATGGGATTGCTGTTGATACTATTGGTATCACATTGGGAGGCTGGGAGGTCGACTCTCCCTACTTATACTTGAATGCTTTTTCAAGTGCCTGTTCAGTATCATTTAGTAGTTCAGTGAGCTTTAAGAGTAAATCCATCAACTCTTCTTTAGATTTTTGCTTTATAACCTCATCAGTTTGTGGATGCCTTGAATGTGGCAGTTTTAGTTGCTTCCTTAGGGAAGCAATATCTTCATCTTTCTTTTTAATCAAGGCTTCTATAGCCTTTGCATCTTTGAGATCATGGCCCAATCCAATAATTATTTCTTCTAAGGTTTTTATTCTATTATCTTTGGCTTGAGAGGAGGCCTTTTCCAAGTATAGTTGAGGTGTAGTATTATCCAAAGAATTTTGTAACCTGTGGGCCATCATTGCTTTGCTAGTCAAGGTTGAGAAAATCATTTCTACCACTTGCTTATGCAACTCAATTTGATCCAAAGGATGAATATCCTTTGCCATGACTTCAAAATTTGTTCTGAGATAATCTGTTGCTGATCTAGGCTATTGCACCTTTGGCTTAAAATAGCTCATTATCATCTCGCCTTATTTGATGTAATAGGCTAACATCAATCTCTGTTGATTCGTAGGAGCCATCTTCAGATATTGGTTATAAACCTGTAGCCTTAATGGATCATTCCTGGCTTTTATTTCTGTGAATGTTTTCTTAATATTTGAGGCATCAGTCCTTGGTGGTTTGAAAGAAGATATCTCTGCACTTTGCTGCCTTTCTAACTCTTGCCTCTGAGAGCTAGTGGACGTTCCTCCTGTTGGGAAAGTTTGTTGGCTTTCCACTCTTTCTTCCCTCTGACTATCTGTAATTTCTTCTACAAATTCATCCTCTAATAGGGGATTTAATCTCTATCTCTTTGTTCCAGGCTGTTGTAATGGTTCACTGGCAGGGGTAGTTATTTCCCTGTCTCTCTTTTTGTTTCTTTCCTCATTTAGAGGAGTTTGCAGAATTGGAGGCTCTCCCTTGTTGATCTGAGTGGGAGGAGTTTGTATTTGAGCTTGTTCTATGGAAGTTTCAGGCTGCATGGACATGGTGGCCTACTCAATGTGTTGAAAGCTGGTCTCTAATTCCTTGCCCTTGGATGACCCTGTAGTTGGTGTACTTGTTTCTTGTGAAGGTTGCTGAGAGGTTCCAGCACTGGAGGCACCAACTCCTGATATTTGAGATAAATTAAATGGTACCTACCCAAAAGAATCCAAGTCAAGTGTTTCCTCAAGATTTCTCATAACTTTCTCAAAATTGACCTGTTCACTATCATGCTCTACTAGGGTTCCTTCCCTCCATTCATCCATATTTGCATATTGTTCAATTTCTGGAATCCTATGGTGAATATATGGGGAAAATATGTTCTTTATTCTTCTATCACATATAAAGCTGTTAGGATCATATGGTTTCCACCCAAAACTCTTTTGTAACTTAAGATGCTCTTCTAAAAATTTTTCTGCTTCTTTCTATGCTTCCCTCGTGTTGCAGACAAAAGGGCCTAGCTGGTTCTTGATTCTAAGCTGAGATTTCTTTTTGGCATTACAAAAATGGACTAGGTCTGCATTTATCATTTGCCTGAACTATTCCAATGCAAAGAGTCTCATTGGAACATACTTTGGTAGCTTAAATGGGCAGAGTTCACACCCGTAAATCCTGATTTTTGTATGATTCTTATATAGGTACCAATCACCTATCTTGTACTGCTTGGAGAGCTGGAGGATTTTCTTCATATCACCATTTATCCTAGGAGGGGAAACTCCTGTCAATAAAGTTGTTGCTGGATGGAAAAATAGGTCAATGAAATCATTGTACGTGTAAGGGGTCTCAATGGAATTATGGAAGATGGGACTCCAAAAGATGATAGACCTAGGATTGCCTCTGGTGTCAAGATTCTTGATAAGGAAAGGGAAGTTGTCTGACTGATAATACAACATAAGATGATAGATGAAAGTAGTGTATTTGAAGGCTCCTTCATTGTCCAGTCTTAGGAATTGGTCATGAATTTTATTGGCAATATAGGAGGCATAATCATATTTAACAGCACGAGGCTGTCTAGGAGTAAAAATTGACAATAATACTAAGGTCACCTCATCAACATGCTCTCTGGAGTTGAATCCCATGATTGAGGCTATCATATCAACAACAAGTTTTCATGTATCTGTAAAGAAAGCTTGCAGATAAGGAGGTGGGCCTTTAGGCTGATGTTTAGGGTCCATGAACATCTGACAGATGCGAGTCATTTCTGATTGAGACAATTAGGGAGATTTCTCAAGTAAGTATCCCATGGAAAGGGGAGTGAGAGCGTGACTGGAGTGGAATTGCAGCATTTCATTGATGGACTGAGCAGTTATGGGAAAAAGGACTGTTTGACTTGGGGACATGACTACTCTTTGGTTAGGTTCATAATTGGCACAGCAGTGATGAATGATATCTGGGAAAACATGGACTGAAGGGAGGAAGTACATGAGAATATTGGATTCCCATAGTCCTAAGATGTCAGAGCCATTTAGATAACTATCTCTGCCCTGGCAAAAGATCTTAATGTGGTTTTCATTACTAGATAAGTCCTTTATTTAAAAATCTTTAGCAGCTAGAGGCAGATAATCTAAACTTTATGAGGAGCATTCATGGGTATGAAATTTAGAGCTATAGGAGTTTCCATCTCTGGTTATTGTGGATTCAGGAATGGAATTTGGGTTTTCTGTGAAAAATAGTCACAACAACAGGTCTGTGAACTTATATAATGAAACAAAGACTACATTTATAGTGAAATTGGTCTTTTTTGTGGAATATTCAGTGTAAAACCAAAACTTGCAGGGTTTCAGTGGAAATGGGTAAATACCTATATTGGGGAAGTGAACAGTGCAATGGTAGGATGGATAACAGGTTCTGGATGGCGTCGCTGCAAATTTTATGACTAGGTGGTGGTTGAAAAGCTTCAGCGGTTAACTTGGACGTTGTTTTTCATGGGAACAAAGTTTTTCATATGAAACAATGAAAACGACATTTTGTCGATTTTATTAACAAAATCAAGGTTGGCGGGGGTTTATTATTTTTCAGGGAATGATGTCAACACGACATGAAACTTTGTCTTATGTGGAGGGCGGTAAGCGGTAAGTGATCGCACCGCTTTTGGGATCAGGCAGTATTCGACCGGCGGACAGCGATTCCACTGGTTGCATGACGCGTGGCGGAGGTACAAGAGGAAAACTGCTTGGTAATCACGTGTTAATGCGCGGTCACTAAGGGGGGCACAGTATTGATAATGACCGTTAAATGATGGGGATGGGATCGAATGGTGGACGGGAAGCGGGGTACGACGGAACTTTAACTGTGGCGGGCTCGATTTAATTAATAGTTAATTAATTATATCAAGGTGATTGTGAATGGCCGGGAGGTTCTTAATTAACCTTAGGGGTTAATTAATTCATTTTTGTGGAGTGGGGAGATTAGGTTATTAATGAATCTCAGATTAATCCATTAATCCCTTTTTAACTGTGTTTATGGTTATAATTAACCGGGGTGGGGTATATAATAATTTGGGGATTTTAATATATAATTAAATAATACGGGAAATGGTGGAACTTTATTTGGGAGTTATATAATATGTGTTAAAAGTTAATATGACATAAAATGAGAGTAAGCACTAAGTAAAACATTAGAGAGTATATTTAACTTAGGCTTAAGGGAAAAAGGGATTTATGTAATATTGTGTAATTTTCCTAAGTAAAATGATATTTTACTTAGGAAAAGACTTATGAGAATGAATGAATGATGATTTTTAAATACTTTAGGCTTTTAGATTACTAGGCCGAGGGTCCGGTCCCTCTAGAAGTCAGAGAAATTCTCTGAGCCCCTCTAATTTTCAAAGACCTTAGTACTTTAGGGGGAATTAGTAAAATGTTTATGGAAAAATGAGAAGGGAAGTTAATTATTTAACCTTGTCTTGCTTGAACTACATCAAGTGTAAGGTCTGCCTTGCACTTGTGATAAAAGTGAAAATTAAGACATTTAGAGACATTATTCATCACAAGTATTTATGCAACATCATATACCTACCCTACCTACTTTAGCCTGACATTTTTTCTTCTTTATTAGGGTGCACTTGGACTGGCAAACCCTTATCACACTTTTTCTTTTACATATATAAATCTATCTAAGTCTAACCTTATTACATCCAAGGGCTCAGATTAAACTGTTGAGCTCCTTTTATTCACTCTACCTATCTACTTATTTTCCAAGATTAAAGAGTTTGGTCAGATTTTATTCTCGATTTCTAAAACATAAAATTGAAAATATGAACTAGTCAAGTTTAAACTGTTTGACTGTTCACCAATTGTGGCATAAGTTACAAGTTGCACACAATTTGTTTATTACATAAGAGTAAAAAGTAGTGGCATTTAGATTTGTATACTTTCCTTGGTCTTTCTTTTGGTGGGGTTCATCTTCTTTCACTTTTTTGACCATTTCATTCTTTTCACCCTTTGATTTTTCTTTTAGGGTATACCCTCTTTACATTTTTTAAATTTTTTGATTTTTTGACAATATGGAAAACCTTTGCAACAAGTAAAGGCATGAACATATTACATAGCCCATAAAGTCAATCATGAAATATGACACCTATTGGTATAGGAGCATAACAGGATAATTCAATTTTCCTTTCAATTTCACCTTTTCAAACATTTTGGTTAGGCTCCTATACAAGTAGCTAGACAAATTTAGAGACTCAGCAGTTGTAAAGTGCATGAGCATTCTTATGTGGTATTGATATAGTGTAGAAAATCTACCCTCACATGTGAAGAATTTCATGACAACCTTCATCAATGGTGCATATGTATCCAACAAGTATCTGAATGGGAAAACATGTGAGTGAGCTCCTTTGTATTGTGATTTCAAGTAGGGTTTGTACTCTTCTAGGTCTAGGTTCATGCCTTTGAACCAGTTTTCACAATGGTTTGGTATGCTTGTAGCTTGAGATATGGCATCCAATTAAAACATGAAATCAGTCTCTGCGATGGTGATCTTGTCTTCCTTCAAGGTGAGGGAAAATATACTTGTGAGATGCCCATGGTAACCTACTTCCTGCACTCTTGACAAAATCGTAAAAAATTGACATCTTCAAAGAAGTTCATGAAAAATGGGGAGGAGGTGATTTCATTGCAATTAGAGGGCTCACACCTCAATATCTTTCCCTCCTTGTTGTACTTCCTCTTCTAAGATGGTGATGCGTCAGGTTCCATACTTCAAACCCTAAGTGAAAGGCAATCCAAAACAATGAAATTTGTTGTTGTGAGGGAATGAGGTGGTATGATGGACTTAGGAGTTGCCTAAATTTGTAAGGAAATTTAGGAGGGTAGGGGATGATTTCACTGAGTAGGGGAAAAGGAATTTTTGGAAACAAGTGAGGGGAGGGGGTGGAAAAGGCCAAACCACAGGTCTATCCTAGAAAGAGATAGGGTAGATTAGGGTTTAGAGGAAAATGATAGAAAATGAGGGGATAAGGCTTTGGATGGATGAAAATGGTATATTAGCTGCAAATAGAGGTGTAGGGACAATGAATATAGGGTTTAGGGCATCAAATCACCATTCTAGGATCAAAACCATGAAAATCATGTAAACCCTAGAAGAATAAGTACTTGATCATTTTCTTGACTTATGAGGCAAAGGAGGGCATGAAAATGATTAAAATTACTTGTTACAGAGCCTAGAGGATGAAATGACTGAAGAGGAGCTTTGAAAAATGAATTTTTGTGGTCAAGCAACATTTTTGGACAACTTTGCCCCATGCACAACGAAGGCTTCCAGTGTGTAGTGTGTTGTCTAGGTGCGTGGCAAAGGCTCTCTGTGCATAGCGAGAGTCAATTTTTGCCAATATGGAATCACAATTTTTTGCAAATGATAGGGGGGAGCTCGATGATAGGATGGTAGACAAGTGCAAATGAGTGTGAATGAACTCCTCCATGTGTTTTTATAATTTTCTTTTGGTGTCTAAGTGATTAATGAGGTAGGATGGCCCACCTCACCAATTCACTTTCTTTTTAAGTTTTTTAGCCTTAGGACCTCTTCTTGTAACTTTATAAAATTAGGAACATTATTACATCTAAAACCATAAATTACATTTGAAATCAAGTGTCATTGAACAAATTTACCTATTGCTACTCCTCATTTGCTGGATATATACATGAAATGACCAATTTTGTGCCCTTAACCCTAATGACCTGATGGTGACATTGAGATGAATGGAGACCATGATGATGTGACTGAAGTGATATTAATTATGTTTTCATGATAGTAGACTCAATTGAGTGATGAAAGTGACCAACATATGAAATTATTGAGAGAGTGGAAATAACCCTAGACACACTAGCTAGTGACCAAATTTTTATTTGAATACTCAGTGAAATGACAAAAAATTGAACTGACACCCTAACAACACCTTGTAAGAGCATATTTGATCACTAGTGACAGGTTGAAATAACTCACACTAACACCCTCATAGATAACCTCACTTTTTTGGTGACTTGGGAACCCAAACAATTCATTAGCAAAACAATATTATGCCCAAGCCAAAGTCTCCCTTTCTCTAAAATTGCTTTGTCCACGCCTTATCATAGCCATAGGCTTGTCTCCTGCAACTCCTATTCTGAACTTCTCCTAAAACACTTCATCCTTGGGACCCTTGGAATTCACTGAAACTCTTTGGCACATACTCTTATTTGTTTATTGCCAAGCTTAATGATCTATTTCTCCTTGGTGTTCCCCTCACTCTCCCTAACACTCCTCACCATCCATTGACATTGTTTACCATGTGTTAACACACCTTTTCATTCCTTGGCATGCCCTGACACTCCTTAGTTTTCATGCCCTCACAACTACCCTTACCTTTTTTTAGACTTGGTCTCAACCCAACCAAGTCCTATCCTGACTACATAAACTTAACCAAGTTATAGTTACTACAACTAGACTATGCCTTGTTCACCTAAGAACTACCTATAACACATCTTAGTCTACTCATGTCCAATCTCAACTCATCCTACTAAACAAGTTACCAATTCAAGGCTCACATCCAACCATGGCCATAAAACAACTAAGAAACACAGTTTACATCTTGACATGCCATAACACATGGCACATCTAACAATCCCTTAGCCCTATGTGGCATGTGTAGCATCCCCTACATTTCTTGGCATGCTTTTCACTCCCTAGCACGCCTTATCACTCTCTGACATGCCATAGCACTCTAGCATGCCTTCGAAATTCCTATCATATAACCTTGTCACTCCCTCCTTAGAACACTTGGAACTCATTGACACTCCCTATATCACACTCTTATCTCTTCATTTCCATGCATTTTGAACTACTTCTCCCTTGTGTTTATGTGGCACTCCCTAACATTCGTTGGCACACATTGACAAACCCTGGTACATGACACATCTTGGTATGTTTCCTTGGCACTTTAGTCTTCCTTGGAACTACCTAACATATCTTGTCCCTCCCTCCTTACCACACCTAGAACTCACTAACACTCCTTGTCACACACTCTCACTAGTAAAAAATGTGAAATTAGTGACTAGGTGACTAAAAAAGTTAGTCACCACAGATTTTCCAAGTGAAATACTACCAAAATGAGAAATATTAAGTGATCCAACTAAAAACGACTAACATAAATGACTAATTTAGTCTCCGGTTTAAATATACAACAAACTAATAAGTAATACAACTAAAAATGACTAACTTGAATGACTAATTTAATCTAGGAACAAAAATAGGACTACTTAAAAAGTACTATAATAATATGAATCACTCTTTTATCCTTGTAATTTTAATACGAATCAATAGCCTTATTTTACCCCCCCGTAAAATGGTTACATAAGGAATAAGGTATGAAAACTCAAGCTATTTTAACCAATATCCCAGATTGGGATTCCCTTCTTTCTCTCTAACCTTACCTCTATAGTGAGGAGCCTACCCTCTCTGGCCTTTCACAATTATGTGGGTGAAATTCTTTCCATTATCGACTGAAACATTTCAAGATATATATATATATATATATATATATATAATTCAACTCAAGAAAGGCCCCAAAGGTACTTAGGTCATTGCTTAAATACCCCAAGTATTCAAGCAATGACCTAAGTACCTTTGGGGCCTTCCTTGGAGTTGAATTTTATGTTGGATTTAGCAAAATTCACTAGTACATATGGGTGGAAAATCTGACATTGCACTCTAATAGTTTGTCTGTGTTATTGGAATTTATTTGTGTTTTTTTTAAAAGCCCCAACTTTCATCAAATATCTTATGGACACAATTATCATCGGATATTCTATAATACATTCGTCAGATATCTGACACTAATTATATTCTAAACACAATTGAATGTTTACCTAATGTCCCATAAACATTCACTTTTTTTCTTTTTCTTTTTTTCTTTCAGAAATACGACATTTGACCATATCAATTATCAACTAAACTTAACATAATACATATAACACTTTATAAATCACTATTTTAAACATGAATTTAATTCATTTACATTTACACCACTACCCTTTTTTTCTTTATCCTCATGTAATTTCTTCGCTTAATGATCCAAATCTTCAAAGTCCCTCACAAAACTCCAACAATCAAATAGCAAGCACTAGCTGGCAAAAACTGTTGTCAACCATTGGCTCAACACTAGAAAAGGTGCTGCAAAATCCATTTATATAGGGTGAACGCTACTTTTCCCTTGAAATTTTTGGAAAAATTTGCTACCCCAAAAGCATCCTTCAAGTATGTGTGAGTTCAAAGGTTTTCACATTGAAGCCTTTAAATTATTGAACATCCGGAAGCCCAGTTGCAAATTTTGGTGGGGTTTCAGTTTTTTGTGTGTTCAATCTTAGGAAAAATCAAACCAGTTAAATTTCATAAACCTAATGATGAAATGATTCACTTTTCGATTTCAATAAACTCAAGGACACGAGCCCAGCAAATTCCATATTTTTGTTAGGGTTTAAATTATATAGGTTTTTTATTATTGACGTAATGTTGCAATTGGCCCTCCATAATTGGAAGATTAAACCCAATTCTTTTATTGGATTTTCTTAGAAAATTGTGTCTTATATGAGAGGTATTCCTTGATCCCCATAGTATGTGTGGTTGTGATTGAAAGCAATTGTGTGTACATTGTATGATATTCCAATGATATTGAAACATTATGAAATTTAATTATGTAAATGATTTATTATCATGTTTACATCTATTGTCTATTTCTCCATGACTATAAACTTGTCCTGACTATAGGCATACACATATCTAGATATGGGATGTTGGTTTCATTCTTAAGTTTTCATTTTCTTATCATGATGGTGTATTTTTCTATAGGCATAATTGAATGAAGTTGATTCTCACCAATAACTTTCATGACACTT
The DNA here is from genome assembly GCA_031772625.1 of Pinus tabuliformis. Classification (NCBI taxonomy): domain Eukaryota; kingdom Viridiplantae; phylum Streptophyta; class Pinopsida; order Pinales; family Pinaceae; genus Pinus; species Pinus tabuliformis. The sequence goes on along the minus strand of CM062818.1, from coordinate 981,113,431 downwards.
CATACATGGTGATTTGGTTGGTTTCATTTCAAGGCCTTAATTTAATCATTAATAGAATTTTGATTTTGATATTTCCTGCATTTTTCCATTGAGACCGATACTTCTACTTATTGAAAATGTTTCCTATGCACACCATCAATATCTCTCCCTTCTTCTTTGATAGACACAAAGACAATCACAAACTAATGTGAGGGGGGAAACCTAGTATATAATATGTTAAGTCACCGGTTTGTTGGGTCATAAAAAAACAAAACTATGCCAACATTGGCAGTCAAGGTAACAAAAATTGGAAAAGGGGGGTTTAGGCTTAGAGTCCAAATTCATAAAAAAAAACTTCAAAATTAAATCCTTTGTTGATAGCTTATAGTCCTAAAATAGACATATAATTTAAATGATTTATGGGAGTTTGGGGTCTCTACATATTTTTTGTCTGCAATCATGCCTTGCCACAATAACTTTGAAAATATTCACCCCTAAACCATGTTTTCATATTTCCTCTCCAATTGGGAGAACTGGCTATCCTATTGATCCGGATTTAAACAGGAACGCAACAAATTACAGAGACAACCATATACACAAAGATGCAGTGGAAATAATACTTCATTTCATTAATGGAAAATACTGAAATATGCTTACAACCAGAAATGGAAATAAACCAGCTAGGGCGATGGTAGCTTATCTCTAAGAAGAGATGTGGTGGCTACATGCCTCTGAACTGTGTTACAATGAGGCTCGAAGGCCTATTTATTGTTGAGAAACAATGGAAAACCCTTAACATTCCAAAACCTAACCCTAGGAGATGAAACGCCAAACTGTGGGCCCCGTTTGGGTAAATTGGTACATCAACTTCCCGGGGTCGTAACTTTAGCATACGATCTCCGTTTGACGCGTACAATAGCTCGTTAGAAAGATCTATTTGAGCACTACCACTTTGGGAAGGGAAACATTAATCCATGGACCCATGTTGCCCCCAGATTTCCCAAAAAACGTCGTTTAGGGCCTCAAAACGGCTCCAGAAGTTCAGGACCCGAAAAACTGCTAAAAATAGTAAGTTGTGCTACAATTAAGGAAACTGAAAATGCTGAGAGAAATAATGGTGGGGGTCCAGGTGGACTTGGCAGGTGGCCACCAATATCCACCTGGATCATTCCTCCCCCCTTAGGAAGCAATGGTCCCCATTGCTTTGAGTTCCTCCATGAGATGAGAAAACTTTTGCTGAACTTGTTCCCTCGTGAGCCACTTGCCCTACTGAAGTAGTTGGCCTGCTTTGACAACTCGATACAGTTGGATATTTTGTTGGAGAGTGTTCTTGATCTATGTGTCCATGATCCGATCAGTTGCAGCTTGTTCCATGCAATCTAGATTTAGTTCTATGGGTTTGAGTTGTTCTGTAATGTCGGATGTGTCTAGCAATGGTGGAAAGTATGGCCGAAGGCGGTCCACATTGAACACTGGGTGCAGGCCAAGGAATGGGGGAATGCTGAGCTCAAATGCATTGTCTCCCATAGCCTTAGTAATGGTGTAAGGACCATATTGGAGTGGTCTCAATTTCCGATAGGCTCCAGTAAGGCGTTCCTTTTGCAAATGCAACCAGACTTTGTCGCCCACCTGAAACTTGTGTGGCACCCGATGTTGATCATGTCGCTACTTGTACTTGGCATTTGATTTCTCCAGAATGTCATGGACCTGCTGGTGAATATGTTGGATGCGCTCAATGAAGCTGGTGTCCTTATCTGTTTCGGACTGGACATGAGCTGAATTTATGTGAGTAGCTGCAAGTGGCATGGCCACATCAATGGGGCATAGTGGCTGGAATCCCAAACCCACCTGAAAAGAGCTATGGCCAATGGAGCTGTGAAGAGCTCGGTTGTAGCTGTGCTGAACATAGGGGTGGCTCTCGTCCCATGTGCGTGGATTGTTTGAGTTATACATGCGCAGAATGTGCACAATCATCCTATTGACAACCTCTGTCTGGCCATCAGTTTGAGGATGGAAGGTTGTGGACTTCGTGAGTTTGGTGTCCAGCATTGACCAGAGACTGGACCAAAATATGCTGAGAAACCGACTGTCCCGATCTGAGATGATAGACTGTGGGATCCCAAAGTGCACCCACACTCGTTCAAAGAAGAGTTTAGCAGTGGCTTCTGCTGTGATATTCTTCTTGCAGGCCGCCATAATGGCCATCTTTGAGAACCTGTCAACGACCACAAAAACACAGTCATTTCCATGCTTAGTGGAAGGAAGGCCTGACATGTAATCCATGGAGATGGATTCCCAAGGTCGACTAGGGGTAGGCAACGGGGTATAGAGGTCGTGCTTCTTAATGGTCGGTTTGGCAATGGCACAGGCAGTACATGATCTAATGTACTTCCCAACATCCTGTCGAAGATTCGGCCAATAGAAATAATTTTGCAGTACTGCCACTATTTTCTCGACCCCGAAATGCCCAGCAGCCCGACTGTAGTGTGCTTCCCAAATAATCTTGGCACGCTCGCTTGAAGGAACACAAAGGTGACCCAGGTGTTATAACAGGGCATCCTGGAGGTGAAAATCTGGAACATGCCGACCCTCCAAGAGTGTTTGGTATGTGTGGCCGAATTCTGGGTCGCTTTTGTAGAGAAGTGGCCAATAAGAAGTCTCGTGCCCACAAGAGTTGAGCACGGTGGTTAACGCCATGATCGGTGGTCGACTGAGGCAATCTGCAAAATTATTGGTGCTGCCCTTCTTATACTTGATATTCAAGTGGAACTGTTGCAGGTATGTAGACCACTTCTGATGGCGATCATTCTGCAATTTCCCTTGGGTCTGTATGAACTGCAGGGGTCGGTGGTCTGTGTGGATGACCGTTTCCTTCCCCAAAATGTAATGCTTCCATTGTCGGCAGGCCTGTACAATGGAATACATCTCTTTATCATAAGTGGGGTACTTCCAGACTGTGTCTGAAAGGGTTTCACTGTGATATGCCACTGGATGTCCATGTTGAGTAAGGAATACCCCAATAGCATAGTCAGAGGCATCTGTCTCGACCTCAAATGGTTGTTGTAAATCTGGTAACGCGAGCACTGGTGCCGTGTAGAGGCGATCCTTCAACTCCCTGAATGCCTTCTGTTGAGATTCAGACCAAAAGAATTTTGCTTTCGCCCCTCCCTTGGTGACTTGACTCAAGGGCCAAGTAATATGAGAAAACCCCAACACGAACCTGCGGTAGAAGTTGGCAAGACCTATAAAGATGCGGAGCTCTGTTAGAGTGGTTGGAGATGGCCAATCCCGAATGACTTGGATCTTGGCCGGATCGACACGCACCCCCTGTTCATCAATGATGTATCCCAGATACTGAACCTGGGTCATGCCAAAAGTGCATTTCTCCAAATTGGCACATAGCTTGTGTTGCCGCAGTGTTTGGAGAACCTGTCGGATGTGGTGGAGGTGCTCTTCCCAACTCCGGCTGAAGATCAGAATGTCATCCAAGTATACTACTACAAAGGAGTTGGTGAATGGCCGCAAAATGTCATCCATTAGCCTCATGAAGGTTGCAGGAGCATTCGTCAATCCAAAAGGCATAACCAACCATTCGAAAAGGCCCTCCTTGGATTTGAAGGCAGTCTTCCACACATTAGAGGGTTCGATTGGTACCTGGTGATATCCTGACTTCAGTTCGATCTTGCTGAAATATTTCACCCCTTTAGTTGGTCCAAGAGATCATCAATCCGTGGGATCGGGTACCTATTACAGACAGTGATCTTGTTCAGTGCTCGATAGTCAATACAGAGTCTCCACGTCCCATCCTTCTTCTACACCAACACGATCGGGCTCCCACAAGGCGATGAAATCGGACGGATGTGACCTTTCTGCAGGAGCTCCTGAATCTGCCTCTTGATTTCATTGTTCTCAAGAACAGAGCGCCGATAAATTGGTCCATTGGGTAGCGGCGCACCTGGGGTCAGATCGATGGAGTGCTTGACCTGACAGTGCAGAGGAACCCCTGCAGGGGAGGTGAATATGTCCTCGTACTCCTCCACAACCTTGTCCATCTGTAGTTGTCGTGCAGAGGGACCCCGTCTGGAGGCCGCAGGCACCGTCTTCTTCTTTCCTTGAGGGCGTATCATCATGAAAACAAATTTCCTGGTTTTGGAAATGATCTTACTGCATTGTTTTGCAGTAATCAAAGAGATGACAGTAGGTGGTGCTACCTCTGGTATCCTGTACAACTTATTTCCCAATGTAATGATAACACCACGGGGCCTTGATTCATACACAGCATGTCACTTCCACAAGTATGGTTGTCCTAATAATACATCACAAACTTCAAGGGGAGCAATGTCACACAATACCTCATCCGTGAAGGGCTTGATGTTGTATGGAAGGCGACACTGCTGGCTCACGCGAAGATCTCGTCCTTGGTGAAGCCACCCAATGGTGTATGGTTGTGGATGTGCTGTGGTCGGTAAGCCCAACCGCTTCATGACCTCTGCCGAAATGAGGTTCTTTTGACTCCCGCTATCAACAATGAACTGTATCGGGGAGCCCTTTACCCACATCTGGGAGTGGAAGAGACGCTCCTCCTCCTCTGGATCTTCGGGTTCATTTTTCTGGATCTTGGCGGTAGCGACAGTGGCGTTGGGATCCACATCAATGATCTGCTTCCCTTTATCATTCCCCTTATCGGGTTCTGACTCAGAGTCAGAACATGCATCTGATTCTGAAACCTTTAGCTCAGCCACCAGTGACTGCTTGGCCCGACACTCACTTGTGTTGTGAGTGGAGCTCTTATGGAACTCACACCATTTTCCAATGTCCTTTTTCGGCTTTGCGGCGCTGTTCTTTGCTTGCAGCTTCGGTGGGTTGTCTTGGGCTATCCCGCCTTGGCTTTGTCCTTTGTTCTATGGTTTAGGGGAACCTTTCCCCTGCTTTGGATTCGCAGATCCAAAGTCTCGCTTCTTTTGTTTAAGCTTATGCTCGACCTTGACGGCATATCGGTATGCTACGCCGAGCAAGGAGATGTTCAGGAATTGTATTTCTTCCTGGATGTACTTGTGCAGGCAGCCACGGTATATGAGTATCAAATGTTGCTGCGAATCCTTGATACCCAACTTTGTGCGAAGGGTATGGAAAAGATTGGTGAACTCTAGCACGTCTTGGTCCCTTCCCTGCCGCAGTGTGGTCCACTTTTTGTATTCATCCTCATAGCTTCCGACAGGGTAGTACTGGTCCTTGATGGCATCCCAGAATGAATTCCAGGTGGGTGCGGCTAAAAATAGTGAGCCAGTACTTTCATCCTTCTGCTCGCAGTAGGTTTCCCACCAGTCCTTGACGTGGGGGGCTGCTTTGAGAAGAGCGAAAACAATCTTTTCTTGACTCAAAAATTCATGAACAGAAAAATAAACCTCTAGCAGATTTAACCATTTATCTACAGGATCTGCATCTATCTGACCCTCGAATATGGGGATTTCAAAATTAACTTGTACCTTAAAGGGCGTGGCGTTTCCAGAGTAGCTGCTGGAAGCCGATGCGTCGCTTCTGGGTAGCCGCTGAAGGATCTGGGCAAAGCTGTCCATCATCGCGTTCCATTGTCGCTCGAGGGCTTCTTCGAGCAAGATTTTGATGGGATCTCCTGCCCCCTCGTCTTTCTTCTCATCCGCCATGGGAGGCCGTCGAGATTTGCGAGGTTGGTCTTGCAAAGGTTCGACCAGTTCAAGCCCTAACTCCTTATATCCCGACCTTGTTGGGGACATGCAAAGAAAAACAGAGAAAAAGCAGACCGCTCTGATACCACTGATCCGGATTTAAACAAGAACGCAACAAATTACAGAGATAACCATATACACAAAGATGCAGCGGAAATAATACTTCATTTCATTAATGGAAAATACTAAAATATGCTTAGAACCAGAAATGGAAATAAACCAGCTAGGGTGATGGTAGCTTATCTCTGAGAAGAGATGTGGTGGCTACATGCCTCTGAACTGTGTTACAATGAGGCTCGAAGGCCTATTTATTGTTGAGAAACAATGGAAAACCCTTAACATTGCAAAACCTAACCCTAGGAGATGAAACGCCAAACTGTGGGCCCCGTTTGGGTAAATTGGTACATCAACTTCCCGGGGTCGTAACTTTGGCATACGATCTCCGTTTGACGCGTACAATAGCTCGTTAGAAAGATCTATCTGAGCACTACCACTTTGGGAAGGGCAACATCAGTCCATGGACCCATGTTGCCCCCAAATTTCCCAAAAAACGTCGTTTAGGGCCTCAAAACGGCTCCAGAAGTTCAGGACCCGAAAAACTGCTAAAAATAGTAAGTTGTGCTACAATTAAGGAAACTGAAAATGCTGAGAGAAACAATGGTGGGGGTCTAGGTGGACTTGGCAGGTGGCCACCAATATCCACCTGGATCACCTATTTTGTACTGGCTATTGAGGGTGGTGCACTTTTCTGCTGGAAGTGCAAGTATGTAACCCGCATTGCTTTGGACATTATTTCATGTGGATAGATATGAAGAATACACAAGTGAATTACTGCTTTTTGAGATTAATAGGTGAAATCTAATAGTGAGGCCACATAAAGAAAAAATTATGGCTATGATTCTAGATGTAGTAGAGGATCTCCACTCTCAATAGTTGTCATGTAGTGTGAAATGGTGATAGACCATTGTGTTGTAATTCCTAGATGTTTGACAACCAATCTAAGTGGGAGTCTAGGAGGGGTTTGGCCGAAGCATTGTTTCAAGTCCACGAAAACAACTAAGTTGAAGAATGAAAAGAGATGTAGAGCCAATTATTCCTTCTGACATATTATATAATATGGGACAACATGTATCTGTTAGAGAGATCTTGATATAAAAGGGAAAAATCTAAGAAGGAATTTTTGAACTCTAGGGAAATTTTCCACAAATAGTTGAATTATGATAACCATCTCTAACAATAACCACACATCCCTAGATTTTGTACAATTTCCATGTTATCTAAGGACCCTTAAACTACTATAAAGGTGAGTGGCAGAGACATAGGATAGGTGTGGATAAATTCTATATCCAATCTCTTTGACTACTCTCATAAATCTTCATTGCTATCTCGGCAAGTGTATAACAAGGTAATAGGTCAGAAAATTTATGATGTAGTTTTGAGATTAAATTTTTTCTCAATATTTTCTAATTGAGAGAACCCATACATCTAGTAATCATATACATTGGTTAAAGGCCCTTTTTACTGAGTCTATTGGTATCAGACCAAGGATCCCTGAAAAACACATATTATGAAGATAAAAAAATAATGATGCACCATATAGAGAAAATTTTTGCAAGATATCTTGTGGTAGAATTCTTCCATCACAGAAGAAAGGTTTTCATTCATGTGACACATCTAGGGAGTGCCTTTGGCTATTTTAGGTTGTACAATAATTTTTTAGCTTTTGTTTCCCTGGATGATCTTGAGAATCCATACAGTATAAAAGGTTGCACCTTACCTGGAAACATCAGTGAAGCCAACTTCCTCATTCTTGCTAAGGAAATAAAAGTCCCATTTCAGTCTGGTAAGGCCCATTTTTCCCTCTCTAGGTGTTGATAATAACTTATAAGGTTATGGAAAAAATTGTCAACAAATTATGCCTTTTGGAAGGGCATTGGAAAAAGGAATAAAGTGTAGTGAAATTATCTTGATGAACCCATATTGGTCATCCTGAAATTGGCAACTCAACCATCAATAGCCATCACATATCATACTGGTGCCATAGGTAAAACTTTTCCTAATGGATCTTAAAAGACCATAAGGGTTTAGAGGTGGATTTTAAGGATAAATTTAATTTTCCTTGAAAGGTCTTTATCTGGGATTTTCAAATACATATGGAGGTTAGTTTAGGGTCACTTCATTTAGGTATGAGTTTAATATTTTTTGTATTACCAATTGATCATGATGTCAAGTAAATTTCATCTTAAAACTTCTTTTAAAATTTAAGAAAGACATACCCAAAGAATTCCCAATTGGTTTTGTAGTATTCACATGGAAGCCCATCTATTCTTGGAGTTTTACCATCAACCATGCTATTTAGAGTCATGCTAAACTCCTCTAGTGAGATGTTCAACTCGCAGACCTCTCTGTCCACGTGAGAAAATTTGGAAGGGACAACTTGTAAACTTTGAGTCAAGGCCTCTTCATTAGACTTCTCATTGAAGTGTTGGATGTGATATCAGTTTGTGGTAGGGTACAAGATTTTGAAAAATCTCTTTATTCATAATGAGCCTACATTTCTTACCCTGAATAGCTTTGATGCCTTCAAACTCCTGTTGTTGTTTAATATCTTGAAAAAAGAGTTTCATGCATTTATCCTTGTCCCTTAGTCCTATGGAGTTTGGCCTTAATTTGCACACCTTTGTACCCTTAGCATTTCTCAGGACATGCCTCGATCATGGTACCTTTTTTCATTTAAGATAAAATGGGTTTGATTTTAAAGCCAATCCAACTAAGGGTAGCTATTATTACTATTATTATTATTATTATTAGTAGTAGTAGTGATATTATTCAAATTATTACACATATTATGAGAACTATTAGTTTTCTTAATATTATTATTATTGTTAGGGGTATTATTAGAGAAATTATTATTAATGAGAGGTTTATTATTAATTAAATTATAATTTCTAAGAAAGTTATAATTGGAGAGGATATTATTAAAGTTGGATAAATGAAGGGGAGAGGAAAATAACTGGAGGCTTAGGGGAACACTATTAAGATTAGAGAGGGAGGAGATATTATTATAATCAATAATATTGTTAGAGCTATTTTTAGTAAATTTTTTATTAGTGATGAAAGAATAGGGATTGAGTGGGAAAATATTAGAATCACCAAGTGAGGACGAAGGGGATTTTAGGCAAGATGAGGAATGAAAAAAATTTCAAAGTCCAATGGTGAAGGAAGATCGGTTAGAGAGGAAATCATTCAGGGAGGTATCAACAACAGTAGGAGAGTTGAGAAGTAGGAGGAGGATTGACCGACGGAGGGGTTGAGGATTGAGATCAACGAGAAATATTGACTGAAAGGACAACCTTCAGAGAGACCTTCTTTGATCAGTTTTACTGTCACTGCTTTTCTTCGGTCAGGTTTTCAATCAGTTTTCAATCAATATGGTGAAGTTCGTGGCATGAAACAGTCACCATTTGGTTTTGTCAATTGGAATATGAGAAGCTGAGATTGTGATTGGTTGGGAATCACTTATATCGACCTATTGCAAGTGCTTGATTCAGGGGAACACATGAAATATTTGGGAGGAGGTTACCAAATGGTGAGTGACACAATATCTAGTTTCCTTTTCTCCATTTTATTATTATCTATGGGAGTCAAAGTAGGTGGTGTTGAGTCGATCTCTATATCTCTAGGTTTGCATTATATTTTTTCTACGAAATCATATCAATTTTTGAACATTCTTGCGATAGCTAAAATAACATTTTCACTATTAAATTATTTACACTATGTTATACAGTCAACCAATTACAATAGATGAAACAACCAAATACAGATTTTAATGGTCAAAATATTAGGCATGCATGGAAACTTTGACATGTTTAGAGAAGCTCCCAAGCAAAAACTTCATCGGAAAACCTTACAACCATGATATTGACATATTTTCTTGCATCCCCAAATAGAAGGTTGATGGGGAAAGCTTACAACCGCGAACAGATCTACCTTTCTTCCTGTCTCCTCCCTTCAAACAGAAGACCTAAATCCACTTTGTGCAATGTTCATAAATCTTTGATATTTTTATTTGTAGCTTTGGCTCCAACATTCCCTGAATCAATGTTATCATAATCTGTTGAGGTATCTTCAGTGGTTGTAGCCATTGCAATAAGTTTGGCTACAGCTTCTCCAGGAGGGGGATGATCAAACTTGAAAGTTGCACCATACTTTCAAGTTCCAGATTTCATATAGAATGGGCATGTAGCGCACCCTCACGTCTTGGGAGGCCTGCAAGAGTCAAATACATAGGTTGTTGAGAATGATCTGTGTCAAGTTCTCCTGGGGGCCAATGGTCAAATTTATAGTTTACACCATACTTGCAAATCTGAAATTTGTTTTCTTCCACCCACGTCCTTCCTCAACGAGTACTGCCTAAGTTTGCATGCGCATATTGGACTCGAACTAACTCAATCATCAGGTTTAGCCCGACTCGGTTTGGGATATACGTAGTGAGAAATCTGTTGTATCAAATCAAAACTTTATAGAATATAATCTGATATGGGTTACCACTACTTTGTTTCTATCTTGTGTGATTATTATCGTTTTTATCTGATGGATCTGTTGTAATAGTTAATACTTCCAAATATGTTTTACAACTAAGTTTTTGTAGTTTTGGTTGATTTTGCTAATATTCGTGTTTAGTTTCTAGATGAGCTCCTAATATAAAAAAGATAGCATAAAAGATACATCTCTATGGCCTTAAAACCATGGTCCATTCCCTACAGATGGATTTTGGAACTTACGCACAGATTAAGGACTCAACTTTTTAGATTAGGAATGCTAGGAACGGTGTTTGTGGACTAATCCATGGAATTGACTGTCAACTATAATTTATAGGTACAATAAATTCAATGTGTATATATATAAAATAATCTAGAAACCTGAAAGATGAAAGGCTAATCTATTAGGGTTTTCACATTAGATTTTGTGTTTTTCTCATGCCCACTGTTGGTGATTTTACATATACTATAACATATATTGACCAGTTGGTTTTTGTAATTGTTTGTAAACTATAAAAACTCCACAATTCAATAATTGCATCACTTTCAAATACTCATCCAAGGTGATGATAACACGCTTATCAAATGCACATTTCACAAAGCATAGGTATCATCGTATCAGTTAGTGTTTGTAGCCATTGCAACAGCTTTGGCTATAGCTTCTCCAGGAGGGGGATGATCATGCTTGCAAGTTCCATATTTCATATAGAATGAGCATGTAGCCTCACCCTCACATCTTGGGAAGCTTTCAAGAGTCAACTTCACAGGTTGCTAAGCACGAGCTATGTCAAGTTATCCTAGGGGAGGATGGTCAAATTTACAGTTTACACCATACTTGCAAATCTGCAATTTGATTTCTTCAATCCACATCATTCCTCAATGAATATTTCCTAAGTTCGCATGCACATATTGAACTTGAACCAACTCAATCATCAAGTTTAGCCCGACTCGATTTGGGATATGCATAGTGAGCATTTTGTTGTATCAAATCAAAACTTTATAGAATATAATCTGATTTGGGTTACCACTACTTTGTTTCTATCATGTGTGATTATTATGGTTTTTTCTCTGATGGATCTATTGTAATAGTTAATACTTCCAAATAGGTTTTATAGCTAAGTTTCTGCAGTTTCCGTTGATTTTTCTAATATTCTTGTTTAGTTTTTGGATGAGCTCCTAATATAAAAAATATAGCATAAAAAGTACATCTCTATGGCCCTCAACCATGGTCCATGCCCTACATATGGATTTTAGAACTTACACACAGATTAAGGACTCAACTTTTTGGATTAGGAATGCTATGAATGGTGTTTCTGGACTAATCCATGGAATTGACTGTCAACTATATTTTAGAGGTACAATAAATTCAGTGTGTATATATAAAATAAACTAGAAGAAACCTGCAAGATGGAAGGCTAATATACTAGGGTTTTCACATTAGCTTTTGTGTTTTTGTCATGCCCACTGGTGGGGATTTTACATATACTATAGCATATATTTACCAGTTGGTGTTTGTAATTGTTCGTTAAACTATAATAACTCCACAATTCAATGATTGCATCACTTTGAAATACTCATCCAAGGTGATGATAACATGCTTATCAAATGCACATTTCACAAAGCACATGTATCACTGTATCAATCATATTGATAACAATTTTTTATCTAAAACACGCTAACTCCCATGGACTGTTGAAAACATTCCTAGTTTGAAGATTACCTTGTCAAATTTCGGTCATTAATTGCACAACTGAAAGGACAGGGAGACACCAAATTAGTGAGTGCATTTTCTTGATTCTATGCAAGATGAAGGGTCCATATCAGGTATTTGATTCTAATTTTTATTCTACAATCGATGCACCTAGTGATAATATAAAAATTCCTTATTTTGAGTTATTTTGGGTTATGTTAAACTCCTCCGGTGAAATGTTCAACTCACAAACCTCTCTATCCAAGTGACAAAATTTGGAAGGGACAACTTGTGAACATTGAGTCAAGGCCTCTTCATTTGAACCAAAATGGATCTTGTATAAAAACCTTTAAGTCTAACGTCTTCATTTGATTAAACAACGCAAAAAAAAGAATGGCGGAAAAAACCAAAATCCAAAGGGCAATGAAGAAGCGCAACGTGAATTCCCCAAAGCCATTGGATCCACGGGATCAACTGATGAGATCAAATCGCATTAGAGGAAGCTAGCAGAATATCAACCTTAGCCTTAAGTGATTTAAAATCAGCGATGACATATGAACCATTGATCGAGTGCGTAGATCAACGATGGAGCGAGAGCATATCACATTGCAAATACGCTAAAGGGAGGACTTAACACAGGTGGAAGGGTTTCAACAGACCCGAAGGAGTTATGAATTAAACAGTGAAGGATTTGGTTTCATGGTAAATGGTATTTCGGGCGGGCTTCAGGTGGTAAGTGGTATTGGAAGGCCTTCACCTGATTCCATACACCAGTTGACATGTAGCACACTGTAGGAGAGAGAAAACCACTTTTTTGGGCAGGTAATCTCTGTGCAAGTGGACCACCCAAAATGGTTGTCAATTGTTGGATTGGAGATCGTGGATTAATGGTGGAGATTGAGTGGACTGCTTGATGTTTCGGGTTGGCTGTGAATCGTTAGATTGAAAGCAAATCAATGGTGTGGAATACAAATCGATTATGACCTGTAGCCAATGTGACTTGCGATTGCGATCAAGGCAGACCCGAGAGGATTATAGGGTAGACTTTATATCATTTGAAGTCTGGCTTTTGCATTTTGGTTGGATTTTCCACTGTTTCAGTATATTTCTGTGTATTCCCTATGTGAATGGAAAAGTGTGTTCTCAGGGATTTTCATCGCGCTGGGTCCTTCCATTTGTAAATAGGTGGCCTCCATGCCTTAAGCATTTTTGCATTGATTGTTTAAATGCTCAATAGGGAGATAAAGGGACAACATTGGGAGCCAAAGAGCCTAAGTGTTACAGGAAAATTTGGGCACATCAACCCCGACTTCCAGATCCATATTATTAGGGTCCATCAACCCCTAATTCAATTGTTTTCATTCCCTAATGAAGTTAACCTACATCATGCTTGCCTCCCAAGAGTTTCATGACACCATTCATACAAAAAGTGCCCCTAGAGAGATCAACGTAGGTGGCCTTTTATTTGGCTGCAATGCATTACAAGAACTGCACTGTCTGGGTGCTATGCATCACACCTAGCCTTTGTTCTACGTGCACTGAATGAGATTCATTAAATTTTTGAAATGAATCCATTCGATTCCTCATCCACTAGATGCTTCTGGAAGTTTCCAAATGGATTGAGCTCACTTTTGGATGAGGAAGGAGATGAATGAACCTTAATCCATTATCCCTTCCTCCATGGAACCACTTCCCAATTTTGGCAAAGCATTCATGAGGGCCATTAATGGCTTAATCTTCTCCATTCAGCTATAAATGGACCAAGAATTCAAAGGCTAGTCTAGGTTGGAACTTCTTGAGCTAAGGAAATGTTATTTGAGTGAGATTTGTAAGAGTATTGTGATGATGTCGAATTGTTGCTTCATGAGGAGAGAAGGGTTTGAAGATGGAAGGATCACACTGAATCGAGCATGCATCTACATGGGTTGTAATCTTTCCTTATATTAATAAAGAATTCTAAGCTTTTTCCATTCATGTGTTTATATGATGTATATTGTGTTCTTGATTCTATGATATGTTTAGTTAATAAATCATCATTATTGTATGCTTTGATAGGTTTTTGTCTCAGCTTGTGTGCAGGTACTTTCCAAGAAAGTTAAGTATGGAAAGGAGTGGTTAAATTGGTCAATGGAGAGAGGGATCAAGCGAAAGTTACAGGTTGGTACCTCTGTTCTTCTTTCTTTTATCTGTTAACTATAGGAAAAGTGACGAATTACTTTTTCTATTGTTTCTAGACTAGCTACTAGGTCTAGAGCGTTAGGCATTTGAAGAAAACTAAATTTGCCCAAAACATATTGGCGACTTCGCTAGGGAATGATCCTATCCCTTATAATAGCTTATCAATCTCTGAAAACACTTTGACATACTGCACCTTCTGTTATTCATGGAATTCAAGTTCAATTCAATGAAAATTGAGTCAGTTTTGAGTATAAAATTGCCTTCAATGATCATCGCACTTCCGTGACTGACACAGTGCGATGCAGTGCACTTCCTGCATAGATCCAATGCAATGCATCACACTGTCTCTAACTGCTACCTGTGATGATCCCTTTAGGGTCATTTTTTCCATCTAGGAACTGACAAGTTTTGTCAATTTTCAGTTGTTTGAATTGCTTGTTGAGTGTAAATGAGGATTTGTCTCTAAAAACAGTCTTTTATTTCCTTATTCTAGCCATACTTTGTGATGAGCCCCAAATTTGGTAACATTTTGGGCTCATTTGGCCTAATTACCCTTGTTCAATCCTTCATTTTTCATAACTTATGCATTACTTTTTAGTATTTTTATGTCATTTGTATGAATAAGGGTAGTCACTATTCCTAGGTGGCTAACACGTGCTCATTTCAGGATTTTTTGACACATGTTGGAGCAAAACCGAGCAGACATGGGCTAGGAGACAGCCAAGCTTGGGTTGAGGATTCGTAGGGGGGTTGTCTATGGCATTAATTAGCCTCCCTCTGGATCTTCACCCCCAACTCCGAGCTCTAAAGGCCACCAAAACCGGATCTAGAAGGCAGCCAAACAGATTTGTTGGAAGGAGTTGTTCACTCACAGTTTGGGCAGCCAAGTCCCATAGATTTAGGAGGCCAGCTAGGGCCTCGTGGTGTATAAATGTTAAGGCCTCAACCTTCGAAAAGGACTTTTCGAAAAACTCTTACATATTCTGTACTACAGTGCTGCTAGCTCTGTTTTGTTCTTTTGTAGCCATTGTTGGCATAACTCTTGACTTATGATTATTTTTTAATAATGGGAAGCAGTCAGATTTGATATCAGCTCTGAGTTTTCTATGAGAGCCTAGGGCCTCCTTCTTTGTATTGTTATCTTTCCTTTAAGCACTATGATTTTCCTTTTATGCATTTGAAACGTGGTTTTGTTGAGCAATATTTAGCTGTGTTGGTTAAATAGGTCATTGTTGAGGAATAGAATTGCCTCAGATGTGTAGAATAGATTGATAGGATAATAATTGATAAAACTCTAGAAAAAGGGTTGCCTGCACTCTCAGTTTCACCTCTCCCTTATTGGATCAGGGGATGGAATTGCAGAAACAGTGCTGCCCAACAAAAACACTAGTTTGCTTGACCATGCAATCTTTGGTGTAATGTCTTCATTTGTAGAAGTCAGTCATGCATTCAAACCTTTGTGGATGTTTCTTTGATTAAGTGCTGTACATGGTTCTCTTTGGAAATAAAGCTGTTGTTCATTTGTTTCGTTGATAGTTAGGATAGATTAGCTAAGATTTTGATTGTGTGCAGGATTTGGTTGATTCGGTTAAGTACACACCGTGCAGGGCATATCCATCTCTCCCTCATCCACCTAAGCTTTGTCCAGGCCAGCTGCTCCATCTCCTAGTTAGCTTCCTCATCTCACAACTACTCTTCTGCCCACGTAACCCTACCTTCTTGCTCTTCCATTGCCTTAGCCTTCCTTAAGTCAAGTTAGTTTTCCACATCCTCCCATCACTTCATCCATCAGTCACTGGGTCATTTCAGACCCCTACCCTACCTCTCTATCCATTCATGCATCCTCTTTCACTCACCCATCCTACGAAATCCAATTTTAGAACATCCTGTAGAAATTATTGAACATCCTGTAGAAATCCCTGAAACATCCTGTAGAACCCCTGTAGACTTCCTGTAGAAGCTCACCAGTGAGGTTGCTGGATAGCCAAACTTTGTGAAACTCTCTGGAAGGGTGTTAGGGAACCTTAGACCTTCTCTGAGCCTTCCCAACCTTTTCCAAGCATTCCCCTTCCTTGATCCACCCCTGCACAGTAAAGAGCCAGTTAAAACACATGCATGATAATTCTGATAACTTATTTGAAAACACAAAAAGATGTTTCCTTCAGATAGAGATAGCCTAGGCATGTGCATTTTAACTTCATAGAAGTAATGGCATCTCTTCTAATAGTTTGCATTCTCTCCTCTGCATTAGTAGGACTAGCTGGTAGAATTAGGGTTTGCTAAGGTTTATGTTACTTTTTGGCTTTCAGTTTCTTTATGCAAGTAGATCAGCTTCCTCTGAGTTAGCTTCCATCCATCAGTTAAAAAGCTTCTTCTAAGAGCTCATATAAGTTGGATTGAGCCCTACCGGACTTGTGCCAGCTAACCAAGTGACAACTGCGGTAAGAGGTAGTACTTGTGCATACGGCACCGTCGCTTCCAAGTTTGTTACGAACTACCGGGTTGATAAAATTAAAGAAGGGAGTTACATGAGTTGCATCATTATTGCTGCAATACTGGGGCCCACCATCTTTTTGGCGCCATTGTCGGGGAAGCGTCAGAGTATTGGTGATTTTGCTTTTCTTCTATTTTGTTACACTCGCCTTCTGCTAAATAGTTTATTTCATTTCCATTCTGCAATTTCATTTCCGCAAAAGTAAAATAGATATTTCTTGCTTTCATAGATTAGCATTTCAATTCTGAAATTTCAATTCTGCAAGCGTAGATTAGCAATTTCAATTCTGCAAGCATAGACTAGCATTTCATTTCTGCAATTCCATTTGAGCAACATAGCTTAGTCCTTTCCTGCTTTCATTTCAATTCTGTATTTTCATTTCAGCAAGATAGCTAGTTGCAGTTCAATCTATTTTAGTTTTGCAGGCGCAAGAAGAAAAAGAAAAAATCAATCAAAAGCCTTTCCATTTCATGCCTCGTAGGAATAGAGATAAAACCGGCAAATTCTTACCCAACACCCCCACCACTTCACTGAGTCACCCTTCTCTCTTCTTTGGTGACAGTGATCCAGAAGAACCTATAGGTGAGCCTCCTGAGGTATACAAAGATCCTATAACAGAAGAAGAGTTAGAAACCACTCCACCTGAAGCCATGGCTGAGAATAGAAGAGAAGCTGAGAATGGAAGAGAAGATGAGAGAATAGAAGTTGCCTTTCCCATCCGAGAGACCAATGGAGACATGAAAATGAAAAACATAAGCCCCTCCGCTTTACCTCACTTCCATGGATTGACTACTGAAGACCCTAATACCTTCCTGTTTGAGTTTGTTGTCCTTTGTCAAACCTATGACTATACAGAAGATGAGCAAAAATGGAAACTCTTTCCCTCTACCCTCAAGGATGCAGCATTACGCTGGTTCATGGGCTTACTTGGAAACAATATCACCACTTGGGCTCAGATGCAACAAGCTTTCAATACCAAATATCGGGACTACTGTAGGTCCAAGGAAGCCAAGGGAGAGATCTTTCAGATGACCATGGGAAATGATGAGTCTTTAGAAGATTATGAGGAAAGGTTCCAACTTAGCTATAAACGGGCCAGGTGCACACTTGACCCTGAATCTCTCAAGTTGGTCCTGCTTTGAGGAGTCCCTGAAGACCTTTTAGATACCCTTCACATGTTAGTTGGAGGAGATATTTACCAACTACCTTATGAGGATATAAAGACAATGTTTAGAAACCACTCTAGGGCAGCCCGGAAAAGAGGTAGGGGAAACCCCCTTTCAGCTAATGCTACTTTCTCCAAGCATGAGTTTGTTAATCAGCTGGAGGACCTCAAAAGTGAGGTGATACAGACCATTTCCATGCAACTTGATACATTCCGAATCCAGCAAAAGAAAGAGGAAGCTAAGAGGGCTTTGGCCATCTTCTGTCCTAGGTGTACAAGGAAGCACCCTAAGAACGAGTGTCCATTACACTCGGTAGAGGTATATTTCGTTTGTGAGGAGGATCACCCTACAAACCAATGCCCAAACTTACTTGGGTTCAAGGCCATGTACCAAGGAACCGAGGCACCCACTGAACCTCTCTACTTCCTCAACCAAAGGAGGTCGCATGGACCTAGACCTTACCAACAGGGGATGCAAGGGACATCCCAAGCTTATTATAGCCCCAACCAATCTGCTCCTATGCCTTCTTGGGGTCCCCCTGCTCATCCTTCCTGGTTTGCGCCTCCTCCATGGTCTTACCCACCTCAATACCATACTCAGCCCACTACTCATTTGTTTCACTCCCATGTCCAGCCACAGCCTCAGTGGAATGCACCTCAACTGGGGTGGAGGCCCCAATACAACACTCCTCCCGCCATTTTTCCTCCACCACCAGTTCAACCAAAACCATTACCTCCTGCTCCTCCAAGACAACCCCAAATGCCTGCTCAACCGAACCCGAACCCTAACAACTGACAGACCCAGCAGGTATATACCGGGTAAACAACATGCCCTACCTATGTTGTGGAGATCCAGGAGATCAACCTGCGATCCTGGAAGACTCTTCCGGATCGCCAACCTCCTCCCCCAGAGGACGAGGAAGATAAACAGGAAAGTGAACCCAAGGCCACTCCACCCTTTCCTGAAAGACTAACAGTCACCACACCAACTGACCCAGAGGAGAATGAGCTTCTAGGAGAACTCAAACAGTTGTGTGTGAGAATACCACTTCTCCAAGCCATCAAAGATGTACTGATATACAACAAATTGGTTAAGGAAAAGTGTTTCAGGCACCCAGGCAGGCGAAAAAGAGATGCCTCAACCATCAATGTCATAGGACAACTGTCTAATCTTATGTTGGGGCAAGTAATCTGTCCAAAGTATTTGGATCTTGGGAGTCCTGTAGTTGATGTCCACATCAATGGCACCATCATACCCCACACTTTGATTGATTTAGGGGCTGCCATTAATGTGATGACTAGGGATACCATGCTCAAACTCAACCTTTAAGGTTCCTTAAGGAAGACCTCGACGGTCCTGCAGTTGGCAGATCGCTCCACCGTGACTCCCGAAGGGATTGTGGAGGATGTCTTGGTCTCTGTTGACTCTTGGGAGTATCCTGCAGACTTCTTGGTTCTTAAACCAAAGGCAAAGCTTACTGGATACCCCCTTATTTTGTGAAGACCTTGGTTAGCCACTGCGGATGCTTACATAAGCTGTCGAGCAGGAAACATGACCATCAATAATGGTCCTATGTCCAAGCAGCTAGTCCTATACCCTCCTGCCCAACCTCTATTAGAGCATGACTTACCACTTTGGTTGGAAGAAGGAGAAGAGGATGAGGTGTACTCTGCACCCTTGTGCACCTTAGAAACCACCAAGGGAGGTCCTCAAACCAAGGATGATTTGATTGAGACCTTGATTCAGAATCCACGTCCCAGTGCATTGTCCTTAGAGAAATTGGTGGAAGATACTCAAGCCAGCACCTTAGTGGACTTTTGTGTGACCGATCCACTCTCTCCTAGAGTCAAAAATGTGGAGTTTGGCCCCGAGAGAATGTTAAAGATCAGCTCCTCCCTATCTCCTTCCCAGGAAAAGGAGCTGTATAGTCTGTTGGCCAGTCATCTAGATGCTTTCGCTTGGAACTATAAGGAGATGAAAGGAGTCCATCCTTCGGTTTGTACCCATCACATCTACATCAAAGAAGATTGTAAACCGGTCAGGAAACCTCAGAGGAGAATGAATCTAGCCCTTAAGTACATTGTCAAAGAAGAGTTGCAAAAAATGTTGGATGCAGGATTCATCTACCCCATCTCGGATAGCAAGTGGGTGTCCCCTCTGGTGTTGGTACCCAAGAAAAATGGAAAGTGGAGAATCTGTGTGGACTACCAAAAACTGAACAAAGCCTTCAAGAAAGACCACTTTCCTTTGCCTTTCATAGATCAAGTGTTGGATGGACTGGCGGGGAAGAAGTTTTTCTCTTTCCTAGATGGGTTCAGTGGGTATAACCAGATCCAAAATCAGCCTGGAAGACCAAGATAAGACCACCTTCACTTGTCCTTGGGGTACCTTTGCTTACCAAGTCCTTCCCTTTGGGCTATGCAATGCTCCTGCCACTTTCCAAAGAGCAGTATTGAGCATATTTTCTGAGCTGGTCCATGATTCGGTGGAAATCTATATGGATGACTTCACCCCTTATGGGTCCAACTTCCAGGAAGCATTGTCCAATCTGGGAAAAGTTCTAACCATGTGCATTGAGATGAACCTGTCCCTTAGTCCTGAAAAATGTGAATTTTTGATGACTGAAGGGACCGTGCTAGGACATACCATTTCTTGCCAAGGATTGCAGGTGGATCCTAATAAAATTGCTCTCATAAAAAAGGTTCCACCTCCTCAGAAGGTAAGAGATGTTCAGAGTTTCTTAGGCTTATCAGGATATTATAGAAGATTTATTAAAGACTTCAGTAAGCTAGCCTCGCCACTGTTTGACCTCTTAGCAAAGGATGTTGAGTTCAAATGGACGAATGACTGTCAAAGGGCTCTGAATGAATTAAAGGATAAGTTGGTGTCCCCCCCGATATTGAGAGGTCCAAACTGGGCCCTACCTTTCCACATCCACACTGATGCCTCGAACAAAGCCATAGGGGCAGCCTTAGGACAGGTTGAACAAAAACTCCCATATGCCATATACTTTGTCAGCAAAAACTTATCCAAGGCAGAACTGAATTATATTGTAACTGAGAAAGAGTTCTTGGCCGTGGTCCATGCCCTGAACAAGTTCCGCCACTACATCACTGACTATCAAACATTTGTACATACTGATCATGCTGCAATTAGATATTTAATGAATAAACCAGATGTGAGTGCTTGTATTATTAGATGGTTACTTATGTTGCAGCAGTTTGATTTGACTATCGTTGACAAACCAGGTAAAGAAAATGTTGTTGCTGACTTCTTGTCTAGACTGGATTTACCTACAGGTGAAGATGGAACAATGGACGACCAGATGCCAGATGAACATCTGTTTTCTATCTCAGTACTCTCTCCATGGTTTGCTGATATAGTAAACTACCTAGTCTCAGCACAGTTCCCTCCGCATCTATCTTCAAAAGAGAAAAGCAGAATTGTAAGGAAGAGTGCCTCATTCACTTGGATCGGGGGCAACCTGTTCAAACTTGGCCCCGATCAGATCTTAAGGCGTTGCGTCAGGGAGGAGGAAGCTTTTGACATCCTCCTAACCTGTCATGATGGGCCTTGTGGAGGACATTTTGCAGCCAAGAGGACTGCCTTCAAAGTTCTACAGGCAGGCTACTATTGGCCCACGCTTCATCAAGATGTCAAGAGATATATCAGCCAATGTGACCGATGCCAAAGGATGGGGAAGCCGACCCGAAGGGACGAAATGCCTCTCCAACCTCAAGTGACTCTTGAACCATTTGAGAAGTGGGGTATGGATTTTGTGGGTCCTATCAATCCTCCTTCAAGACAAAGGTCTTACATCATTGTGTGCACAAACTATCTGAAAAAGTGGGCAGAAACCAAGGCAATCAAAGCAGTGACAGAAGAGAAGGTGGCTGAGTTTTTAACAGAAAACATCTTCTACAAATTTGGCTACCCAAGAGAGCTAGTCACCGATCAAGGAAGCCAGTTCACCTCCAACTTAATTGAAGACTTGCTTTCTCATCACAAGATCAAGCATAGGACTTCCACCCCTATCATCCTCAAGCAAACGGGCAGGTGGAAGTCACCAATAGAGCATTAGAAGGGATTTTGACTAAGATGGTGAGCAGTAGCAGAAAGGATTGGGAAGATTGCCTGGTTGAGGCCACTTGGGCTTACAACACCACTTGGAAGACCACAACTGACTTCACACCTTATGAACTGGTCTATGGGAAGAGAGCTTTGCTGTCAATTGAGTTCGAGTACAACACATTGAGGATGGCAGCTCAGCTGGACCTAGATCTTAGCCATGCCCAACAAGAAAGGTTATTGCAGCTGGATGGGCTAGATGAACACCGAATGCAGGCCCTTCTCCACTCAGAAGTGGTTCAACTCCAGAGGAAGATATGGCATGACCGAAACCTCAATGACAAGCAATTCCAACTGGGATATTGGGCGCTGCTGTATGATTCCAGACATAAGGATTTCAAGGGGAAGCTGAGGACAAGATGGCTAGGACCATATGCAGTGGAGAAGTGTAATGATAATGGGTTTGTTCTTATTCGGACCATTTATGAGGAAGCCATCCCCATGCTCGTCAATGGCCATCGACTAAAGATCTACAGGAAACCTCTTCCGAGGCAAGAGTTCATCAAAACTGTGGAAAAATCAGTGCTGGTCATAGAGAAGGGTTCTGACTCTGTTTTGGGCATATCCTGAGCATCCAAAAAAAAAAAAAACAATCATAATAAAAATGATCCTTGGGTGAAAACCTTTCTGAGGCTCCCAAGGCAGATGGTAGGGGTGAAAACCTCATTGAGGCGCCCCTGCTGTCTCTCTAAAAAAAATTGGAATAAAAAAGACCCTTGGGTGAAAACCTCTCTGAGGCGCCCAAGGCAGATAGTAGGGGTGAAAACCTCCTTGAGCCGCCCCTGTTGTCTCCTAAAAAAAAAAACAAACAAAGGAAAAGGAAAAAAAAGGAAAAAAGGAGGCAGAAACAGAAAAACAGGCTCAATCTTTGGAAATTAATGTAGGTTGCAGGTATTCCATGCAAAAAGGAGGCCTCTCAACTCAAGAACAAGGGTCCTTACCATGCTACCAGGTGACCTCACCAGCATTCCCTCCATAAACACTCATCTCTTCCAAGGTTTGGGTAGAATCTGGTCATTGTTTAGCCTTCTATAGGAAGCTACAGGACTTTCTACAGGAAGTTCTGTATTTCTATAGGAAACTTCCTGTAGAATCTTTGGATGGGCCAGGACCGACTATGTAGAAGAATTTGAAGCTCGAAGCCCAATAAGGAGGCATGCAACCAATGTTTTTCTCCATCACCCACTGCTGTCGCCTCCTTCCACCACCATTACTGCCATACGATTGAAATACCTGCATAGTCATACCAGAACGTTGGACTCTCAGAAAAAATAATTTTCAAATGGAAAATAAAGCATGCAGAGGCCCAATGCGCTACCTATCAAGGCGATCTGAGGACCCTGCACTTGTGAATGTGACTCCACCATTTCGGCATGCACCCTAGGAGGAAAAACGGCTACAGGATGTCCTACAGGAATCCTGTAGCAGTTGATCCGGCTAGAGCACACACCATGAAGATACCTGCAACTCATGAAGCCAGCACATGCACCATCCACAGCTAGGAAACCGGTCTCGTAACCAGCAGCAGTCAACAAAAAGTAGCTCCCGTGCCTGTGCACGAAGCGGCAACAAGCGGATCCGTCACCCCTCGTCCTGAAGCATGAGAAAAATCACATCCACGGCCGCACAGGTAAGTGCCTCACCCTGTTTCATCAAATTACATGAACGATGCTCTAAAATGTGTGTAAAAATGAAAATGAATGGATTGAACAAGTCAGGTAGCCATTCAACTGGCCACCACAACTAGCCCGACGGCCTCGTCCGATTCGAAAAGCTTTGGTTGTGTCGACTAGACAGGAAATGGACACGTCGGAAGCATCCAGTCGGAGAGAAGCGGTGATCTAATAGGAGTGACGGCGGTAGATATACAGGGAATGATTCGGCGGTCATGCAGACATGCAGCCGAATGATAGCAGGTGACGTCGGCCAACGGGTCGACGGGGACAGCTCACCCCCGCGCCACGAATTCCACAGAAATTCAAATCCACCGGCTAGATCACATATGGCGCACTGCACTCGTTTATTCTCAACCGCTTTGCAGCCGAGTACGCATCCTAAATTTTCTGAAGGCTGTTACTTCGAGTTCTCGGCCTGTTCCAACGTCCTATTTCTGCACAGAATGGCCAGAACCACTGAAGCGCTCCCCAGAACCCGTGCACGACTTCTACAGGAAGCTGCGCTACAGGAAGCTCAACGTTATGGAGGAAATTGAACCGTTCACGTTGAAGGTGGCAATTCTAGAATGAGGTAAGCCTGAACATAGTCCTCCCATGCAATTGGTTCGAAAGGTGGTGAAGTCGAAGTGTTAAAGGGGTAGGAAACCATGAATTATAGTCTGTGCATGAATTTTCAAGCGTCTTCTTATTGCTGCATGAGAATTGTCGTCGTAGTGTGTATGCGGTATTTTCTCTAGGGTTTCATTCATAATTGAGCCACTGTCAAGGCTCACTCGTAGACAGTTGTGAATTTTATAAACTGTGTGCATAACAGAGGCATAGCTCAGCGCTCTGTCTAAGGAAATCCCAAAGACCCACTTTTGTATAAGAGCAGGCAGGCTCAGGCCAACACAGCAAGTGTTTACCATGCCGGGAGGGTTCATTAGAAAAGAGCCTACAGATTCAAAGAAGTTATGGGAAACCCCTGAGGTGGTGGACTTGTTTTCTCGTGCACGATGGATGTCATTCTGTGACAAGCTTCAAGGTCACGATGATGAGGTTGCAGAAGAATTTCTGCGATCCTTGCAGCCAAAGTCAAAGACGTTGGCCATTGTCAACTTTAGAGGTTTGACCCTCAGAATCACCCCACAGTTCATTAGCAGAGTCACTGATCTACCGATGGGGGTACCTTGGGATAAGGAGGAGAGAAAACTGGGTCAGAAAGCTAAGAAGGAGTTCTTTTTTCCAGAGGAACAATTCTCAGAAGACAAGAATGGAGTTCAAAGAACGAGCCTACAGCCGTTCTGGAGTGAGGTCAACCTCCAAATTATGAAGTATATCACGTGCGAGGGGCGATTCAGCATCGTGTATGGATATCATTTCCGGCTGCTCACAGAACTTAGGCACCAAATGGACCTACCCTCAGAGAAAAAGTTGAGCATTCCTTACTTCCTCCTGCAGTCCATGACTGAGTGTGCCACCAAATTGAGAGAGGGAACGCCAGACCAGATAGCCCATCATGGGCTCATTAAGCTCCTCGTGGAAGATGCACTCCACACGTACACCGTCCCTCTCTCCTGGGAAACCTTTCGAAATTTGACTAAGGATGATGACATCCGAGTGTTGGCTGAGGAGCTCACCTCCTCCAGCAGCGAGGAGAAGGAACCCATTCAAGCAGAGAAGAAAGGTAAAGGCCAAGAAACCATGGCCAAAACACCAAAGAAAGAACAGAAGGGAAAACAAGAGAAAAACCAAGCTGCCAAAACAGAGGGTGACAAAACCACACTAACACCCAGGGAGAAACGACTACAGAGCAGGGTGGAAAGGACTGAAAAAGTCCATGTCAGTGAGGGCACCTCTAAGGCAGCCTCAGCAAAATTGAAAGAAAAATCACCCTCAGCCAAGCAGGCTAAAACGGTGCCGTCTGTTTCTACAGGAAAGTTAAAAATGGCTTCTACAGGAAGCCAGAAATCAGCCACTACAGGGCTTTCTACAGGAAGTCTTGAGAAAGGAAAACAGAAGGAGAAAATGGCCGAAATTCTTGCTAGGGAGGCAGCAGCTGTGCTGGCCACCCTAAGTACCTCTCCCAAGCCAAAGGAGAAACGAAAGAGGGAGACTCCTATATATTTCAAAGCGAGGAGAAGTGTAAGAATTAAAACCGGTAGGCCCCAACCTCCATCCAAAGACCCAATTACCATTGAAGACACCCCTACCTCGCCAAAGGAGAAGGCCCCCTCCAAAGTATCAGTCACTTATGAGAGGGGGAGCCTGAAGACAACTACCTGGAGGGAGAGAATGGAAAGGTCAGCTTCAAAAACCCCTCTACAGGATGTTGAAGCAGTTCTACAGGAAACATTAGCCAGGCTCAAGGAGACCGAAAGAATGGAGGGGGAGGCAGCCACATAACCACAAAGGGAAGAAGAGGTAGAACACATTATGGAGCCTAGCGCGCAGCCAAACTTGAGCTCTTATTATAACTTTTTGGAGGCTGGGAAAATTATTCCACAAAAATTCACAGTGCCGCTTTTCTTTGCGCTGGAGGAAGAAAGAGTGAGGACCCACACATGGATGAGGATAGCTAAATCTAAAGGAGTAGCAGATATAGGCCCCTTGGAGGAACAACTCAAGGAGGCAAGAAGGGAATTAGCTATGGCAAAACACGTGGGAAACTGCCAGCGAGTATTTCTACAGGAAGAGAATGAGAAGCTCAAACTGCAGCTACAGGAACAGAGGAAAGAAAGGGGCACAACATCAGAGGACACTACAGCAGAACCTCAAGGCAAAGAAGGAATGCAAGCTGATCTTGAGGAACTAATCCAACAACTACAGGAAAGGGAATTGCAAGCAAATATAGAGATACAAGCTCTCAAACAACAGTTGCAAGAAAAAGAGGCACAACTGGCCTGCATGGCCAGTTGGGCTATGGATGCTCTACAATGTAGGCATCCGGCCAAATCTTATGGCCTATACCTACGGGACCAGTGGCTGCAATTCCAAATTAATGCATTAGCATAGAGGGGTATCTCCCAGATCCAAAACCCCCAACAGTTTACAGATTTATGCAATAGCAGCTCCACAGAGGACAAGGCCAAGCTATCAGAGTTCTACCTCCATAATTTGGCCCTTCCTAACGTAACTTCATGGGACCCCAACACAGTCGTGGGAGATATGCAGCTGATGGCATTTACCTCATGGTTAAACCACGAAGAAAAGAGAGCGACAGAGGTCAAAGATATTATGAACCGAGAGTTACATGAACCACTGTTAATTAGAGCAGAGCCAAGGGACCCCACTGCATTGACATCTGCCCACCAACACCTAACCACCAACCCTCAGGCTTTATTAAAATACATGGATCAGTAGGCTCAGGCTATAGCAAATTTCGAGGATATGGAGCGATTACTAGGGGACAATTGTGTTCATGCTTGCACCAGAAGGTGGAACACATTGTCCCACAGCCTCAAAATCAGGGAGTATCACACTCCAACTAGAATGAGGGAGGGCCTAGTACGGGTACCTCTCTACAAGAAGTCCATGCAGAACCTCCAGGCCAGCTGGATTGGGCTCAAGCTAAGCCCACCTTTGCTTTTGGGATTGGTAGAAGGAAGCACAGAAAAAGAAGAGCATAAGCAGTGGGAAGAGGTGGAAAAGAAGGCCGAGTTCCATGACAGTGAGGAGGATACTACTTCAGAAGCCTGGGATGTGAGAGTGGCAATTAAAGCAATGAAAGACGAGGAGCTGGACTAGTTACTCAGGGATGAGCAATCATTTTAGTAGGGTGGCGATGATGAGTCCCAAATTTGGTAACATTTTGGGCTCATTTGGCCTAATTACCCTTGTTCAATCCTTCATTTTTCATAACTTATGCATTTTTTTTTAGTATGTTTATGTCATTTGTACGAATAAGGGTAGTCACTATTCCTAGGTGGCTAACACGTGCTCATTTCAGGATTTTTTGACACATGTTGGAGCAAAACCGAGCAGACATGGGCTAGGAGACAGCCAAGCTTGGGTTGAGGATTCGTAGGGGTGTTGTCTATGGCATTAATTAGCTTCCCTCGGGATCTTCAGCCCCAACTCCGAGCTCCAAAGGCCACCAAAACCGGATCTAGAAGGCAACCAAACATATTTCTTGGAAGGAGCTATTCACTCACAGTTTGGCCAGCCAAGTCCCATAGATTTATGAGGCTAGCTAGGGCCTCGTGGTGTATAAATGTTAAGGCCTCAGCCTTCGAAAAGGACTTTTTGAAAAACTCTTGCATATTTTGTACTACAGTGCTGCTAGTCTGTTTTGTTCTTTTGTAGCCATTGTTGGCATAACTCTTGACTTATGATTATTTTTTGATAATGGGAAGCAGTCAGATTTGATATTAGCTCTGAGTTTTCTATGAGAGCCTAGGCCTCCTTCTTTGTATTGTTATCTTTCCTTTAAGCACTGTGATTTTCCTTTTATGCATTTGAAACGTGGTTTTGTTGAGCAAGATTTAGTTGTGTTGGTTAAATAGGTCATTGTTGAGGAATATAATTGCTTCAGATGTGTAGAATAGATTGATAGTGTTATAGACATTTTTGTGCCCTGCAACCGCAAGCATGAAATGGCTATAAACCAAAGGCTCCTAAGTCGCTAAAAGTGTTTTTCTAACCCCTAAAGGAACAAGGTCAACAGATTACAACTTCTCCCAGAAGTTCTCCATGAGAAACTGCTCAGAATTGCTCAAAACAGGATCATTGCAGCTGCTCCACTGGCTAAGTGCGTTGCATCTCACCTAAATACACTGTGAGGGTGCGTTGCATTTCAAAAGTCCCTTCTGTGGGGTGCGATGGGCGAGAAATGACAAATGACAGTGTCATTCCGCGAGGTGGAGAGACAATGGAAGCTTCCAGAATCTTCTCCTGTGACACTTGCCTCACTAAATTCGACCAAGGATGAGTAAGAGGCCTTCAGTCTCCAAGTGGAAGCAAGAACTATCAGAGAGAAGACACTAATAAAATCACAAGCTGACTCATCCCCCTTACAGATATCTATATATGGATCCCTCATCCCAGAGATCCAGAGGCTGGAATTTTGCATATTGTAAGGAATTGTTGTTGGTTTCTAGAGACAAACATCATATTGTTGGTGATCTAAGCTTTGTTTGAGGTGAAGAGGGGCTTCTTTGCTGGGAGGTTGATACTGGGTCCGAACAACTGGTTGTAACTCCTCCTGGATCTTTTCTTGTTTATCAATAAAAACTATTTGAGTTTTCCTCCATGCTTTTGTATCATTGATGCTTGTTACATTTGTATGGTCAATTTACATCTGATCCTAGATTGTTTATGAATATAGATCCATGTCTTTGTATAGTGCTATGCTTCTGTGATCTTACAGGTACATTTTGAAGCTGGGCGTGCAAGGGAGCAGGTAGCTGAGGACTATCAAAGAAGAGAGGGATCGAATCGAAGGATTAGCGCAAGACAGAGGTTGGTCTTTCTATTCCTCTCTATCTATAATTCATAAAGGAAAAACAAAAGTAGTTTTTCTCTGTTTGTTTCTAAGGCAGATGTCACACCTTAGTGGGATAGAGCAGTTCTATATAGACACTTTTCCCTGTAACAAAATGGTGACTCCGCTGGGGAGCTAATTAGTTAGTTTGTTTATCATTCTTTGTTGTTTGTTTCATAAACTTACAAGTAGCATTCGAACTGCATTTGCCATAACAAATGTAAAGTAGATAACTACTGCTTCAATCCATCCACTAGATCTGTTTATGATTTAAACAACTAATTCACAAACTATCTGATTGCCCTTGTGATAGCTCTTAGATCCTCCTTAGATCTACCCCTGATTGTTGAATTACTGATTTCTTTTTACTCGGCCAAAAACCAAGAACTGAACTGCAAACTGTGACCCGGAACCCAAACAAAGTCTCATTTCTGGCCCAACATAGGTACTGTTCAGAGATTCTGAATTTCAGCGCACTTCCCGAGTGGACAACCTACACTGCATTTCAGATTCTCTGTGTTACAGGTGCGCTGATCAGACTGGCTCTGTGCAGCTGTGGCTTCTGTGCTTCATTCTTTCCAGTTCTATTCCTGTATTTTGCTGCCTGTGATTAGTGTATGTCTGTTTGAAACTCCTTTTCCTTATTGTTATTCCGCCTCCTTTGTACAGAAGAACTGTAGATGTTTTTGTGTGTTTGTTGAGTCATTTACAGTTCTCCTTTGCAAAAGTAGCATAGTCGTACTGTCGTCCTTTGATTTGAATCTGTCGCAAGTGTCGATTTCAATCGTAGGAAAGAGTTTGATTGCTGTTGATGGTCGATTATCCTGTTACTATTGCTTTTGGTCTGAATTTGTAATTTTCTAGTGTCAAGAACAAGTATTCATTTCAAAATCGTAAGGTGTTGTAATCGTCTCCATTTTTTTCTATTTCGAAAAGAAACTTGTTTATGTTTGTCGCTTGAAAAGAAATTCAAATTTGTGCATCAACTTTCTTTTTAGCATCCATATACTAAGAAAGTCAAAAAAAAAATACATGCATGTGCATTTGCATATAGACAATCTGTTTGGCTTGATTTAGGAAAGTGCATTTTAGAGTGTGCTCTTTGCTCTTTGTGAAAAGGTTCTGTCTTTCTTTTCCCTAGTAGCTAGGATTTTCATTGCATAAAAGAGATAAAAAGTTTGTTTATCATATTTAGATTGCATTTTAGGAATTACATCTACATCTCGTGGTGAACCCGAAAGGAAAACTTCATAAGCAAGATCAACTTAAAATAAATTCAATGAATCTAACAACACTTTGGAACTTAATGCACAACATTTAGAGGTCTAAGCTAGAGATGTATTCCGGCGTCGTAAAGCCTGGCAACTGTTGTTCGCATTGATGGTTGGGTGATTCCTCCACTTTGAGACGATAAGAGCCAGTACGGACTTGTGCTCCCACGTACCGTCGAGTATATTTTTGGAGACCCCTATAGGCTTAAATCCTTTATCCATAGGAAGTCGTGTCTGCCGCCCTATCGATCGCAATGCACTGAACACAACATTCAGGAAGATTGACTGTCATACCGTAAAAAGTATTCTGCAGTTTTGTGATTGGTTTGGTACTCCCTCTACCTAGACTTCCAGAGTAGTCCCTTTCATTCCTTTTCAGACTCCTTAATGGAAAAGGTCCATCTGAGCACTTGTCACTTCAGGCTCATTAAAAATCGAA
This sequence comes from Pinus tabuliformis, assembly GCA_031772625.1. Lineage (NCBI taxonomy): Eukaryota > Viridiplantae > Streptophyta > Pinopsida > Pinales > Pinaceae > Pinus > Pinus tabuliformis. The sequence goes on along the minus strand of CM062818.1, from coordinate 981,082,703 downwards.
GGAGACTAGAGTCATCTTTTGTTTTTTCTCGACTCTTAGAAACTGAAAAAACAAGTTGTGTCAAAGCATCTAAAATTCATTTAATTCGGAAACATACTTCCCCTTTATTTTAGTTGATCGAGTAATCCGCAATCGTGGAAGAAAGTCAATTGAAACCCCGTCGTTCGCGGAGGCTTACGAGTCAACTGTCTTTGTCTCCGGAATCGAAGCCAGTACGGACAAAGCAAACTCGTTTAACCGGTTCCAAATCTCCTATTAAAGTTAGAACAAGTGTTCCAATGACATCAGAGACTCCGGTTACTCCAAACATTTCTGGAATCCCTGCCTCTACAGAAGAAGTTTAGCAGCCACAAAAGGACAGTGATACTGATCCTAGTCTGAGAGTAAACACTTGTGTTACCGAACCAGTTCCATCTACAACTAGTTCGGAGAGTGCTCTTCAAACATCTGTTGCTGCCGATTTCACACCTTCTTCGGCACCAGAAATATTCTATGGACCTGACGGTCTTCCCCTTCCACCTGGTCTGATTGCCATAGAAGAAATTGTGGAAGATCCTCAAACATGTACTCCAACGCAATTTGGAGTCGGGGTCACTCTATATCCTTCTTCATCAGAAGTTAGTCTACCACCAGTGGAAGCTCCTGTAGAATCGCTAGGTAATCTTTTGGATAGACTACAAATGTCTGAACAACCGTCAACATCTAGGACTGTGTCGTCTGACACAGCGACGACAGAACTCCCTGCTATCACTCCGACAATGTTCGTCGGTATACCATCTGTCCCAACTAGCTCTCAACCGCTAGAAGGAGTCCACTCAGGGGCTATTTCGACAGTATGGTTTGTTCCTGTTTGTTCATCCGGAATAATATCCAAAAACTCTTATGTTGAGTCTCAACAAGTTGATCCATTTGGAGGTCAATTTGGGCAGTCCGGCCCCCAAGGGCAAACAATTCCCTTGAGTTCTGGATTACCACCGTATGGGGGGCAGTATACCCTTTCATTATCCCCTCCAGGAGGATATCCATACGGAGTTCACAACCACATTCCAGTTATACTGGAATTACATCAAGCGGTTGGGTACCTATACTACCTCAACAACCAAGAGTTGTATACTCGATGCAACAATGCTTACCTATGTAAAATATCCCAACTACGCCAACTATTGTGATGGTGTCACAAGTCCAAGCGATGCCTGTTGTATGCCAACCTCAGGTTTCTCAGGTTGTAATGCAACAACCCCTTGACCCTGCGACTCAACCACAATCGCCGACTGGTGGAATGACACAGGTTCAGACGGGTACAATTACCACTCATCTTGGTCAAACTGTTAGTATCGGTCAACAACACATGGCTTCACAACCATGGCTAGTACAATATCAACAACCATAATTCCAGCAAGTATACCAAGGTTCCGAGCAACAAATCTTTGCTAATAGTGGACAGCCGTACATTCAAAATGGTCAAAATCAACCATTTTACAATGGTCATGCCCACCAACCTTACCAAACATACCAGCATCAAATGCATTATGCCAGTATGCAAAGACCAACTGCTCAGGCAATCCCATCTTATCTTGGGTATGCTTCACCTAACCTGAATCAGCAGTTACCCTTTGTGGCAACTTTAGAGTTACCTGATTTAAATCGGTTAACAAATGATCCAATCGCTTACGCCCCTTGGTGGCCAGCGATTCTGCATAAACTTCCATCAGATATTCCTAAATTTAATGGAAATCTGGGTGAAGATCCATCGAATCACATGATGACCTTTCATCTATGGTGTTCGTCGAACACCCTAAATGATGATTTGATAAGACTTCGCCTCTTTCAGAGGACGTTAACGGGTCCGGTGGCAAAATGGTACATCGAATTGCCTAGAGCTTCGTTCGACAACTTCAGTACCTTAGCCACAACCTTTTTAACCCATTTTCAGTTACCAATAAGGTACAAAATGGGAACAAAACTTCTTACCAACTTCAAGCAGACAACGGCCACTCACATATCTGATCATATACATTAGTGGCGACATCGTCGTAGGATGGTAAAAACGTATGTCCCCGATCAGCTCTTAGCTAAATGGTTTATCAAGTCATTACTGCCTTCCATCACGGAAGATGTGGCAAAGGGGGGAGTCGTAACAGAAGAGCAAGTTATCGCTCGTGCACAATATCTGGACTTGATTTACACTCAGTCCGGCACGCTCTACGATAAAATACCTGACGCCCCTAGACTGGAATTCTCAATTCCTCCCCCTCCTAAATCGAACATTGACTCTCATGCCGGCGATGGCGTGATTGGCACAACAGACACGAAATTGACAAAGGCTACATCCAAAAAGGCCCATATGATTTCAAGTCAAAATGCAAAAGATGAACTTCTTGCTTCGGAAGTAAATGCCGTATCGATAGATAAAGGCAAAGAAACTAAACAACCAGGGAGCAAGAAGAAAGGCAAAGGGAAGAAGAAGAAACAGGAGGAATCATCACCTAAAAAATCTTCTTCAAACCCTCCTGGAGATAGGAAACCAAAAAATCCATGCCTTATATGCGATGAGGATCATTGGACCGCAAATTGTCCACACAGAGCTGAGGTTAAAAAATTCTTCAAGAATTCGAAAACCTCCGCAGTGTTAACTGATCTGTTTCCAAATCCAGGAACAAATCTGGTTGAAAGTGAAAATACTTCCCCGTCTCAAGTGTTGATGTTGTCAGTTTCAAAACAGCAAAATGATGCTTTGATATCGACAAGGAACAAAGATTATGGGAATCCACAGTTGTCGAACAACAAGGATAAAGATCAACCTAGTAGTTCAACAACAACTTCGACATAAGTTGCGCCACCCATCATTCCTGAATTGACAATAAAACCACCAAAGGGAGTAGTACATAAGTCGACGTTTAATCACCGCACTAGAGCGGCACAGCATTATAATATAGTGGAAGATTTGGCACAATCGCCATCCGCTATGTCGACTGTTGAAGTACTACAGAATTGCCCATCCCAAAGGTAGGCTTTATTATCAGCCATTGGTGGGAAACTCCCCTCACCACATCAGCAAGTCAACAAGGGGAGAAAAGGCAAAGATTAAACCCTTTTTCTGAAGAAGAGATGCCTATTGGGCCATCCATAGGTATGGGCCCCCTAGCATGGAAGCATCAGCCAGTTCCTTCCAACAGGAACAAGAAAGACCACTTGGAGGAGAGGTCAGCTCCTCAAGCCAGCAAAGAAGGGCAGAATCCAGCATAAAGCAGCAATTTATTGATATTAAGAAGAGGAATGAGCCAGTCAGACTCCAACTTTACAATCACTTGCTCAAAATGGCTCCCACAAACCAACAGAGGCTTATGTCAGCATATGACATAACAGAGGGGAAGATGACTATGAGTCATTTCATGCCTACTATGCTGCAGCCACAGTCAGCTGCAGATTACATAAGAACCAACCTGGAAGTATTTGCAAAAGACATCCACCCAATGGACCAAATTGAGCTACATAAGCAAACGGGTGAGATGGTCTACTCCTCTCTTGCAGATAAAACCTTTCTAGCACACAAATTGCAAAATAGTCTCCATAATACTACTGCCCAATTAGAATTGGAGAAAGCATCTTCTCAAGCCAAAGACAACAGGATTAGGTCTTTGGAAGATATCATTATAGAGCTTGGGCATGACCCAAGTGATCCCAAAGCTGTGCAGGCATTACTAAAGAAAAAAGAGGAATATATAGCAGCTTTGAGGAAGATGGTCAAAATTCTAGCAACCCTTCACCCTAAAACAGAAGATGTTGCTCAGCAGAGAAAGGACCAAGATGTAGCAGCCATGCTGCTGACATTACACAAGCAATTGGTAGAAACAGAAGGCCGATTGATAGCAACAGAGGGTGCATTACAGGCAGCCCTAAAACAGAAAGAAGGAGGCCAGATATCTCAGCCCCCTCAACCAGTAATTAACCTTGACGAAACTCCTCAAACTATAAGTCCTCCCACTGGACAAACAGCTGGGACAGGCCCTTCAACATCAGCACCAAATACAGCAGCAGCACGAGCAACAACATCAGGACAGGCACCCAGCCTGGATATGCAAAATATGATGAAAGAACTTCAAGCTTTGGAGGCCCAGATGGCAGAACTAAATGAAGCCAAGGAAAAATTGGCTACACTTAATGAAAAGTATGATAAATCAAAGCAAAGTGTAGCTGAAAAAACAAGAGAGGTAAAGGCTCTTGAGAAGAAAATAAAAGAACTAGAGAAAGAGCTCTCTCTTGACAAAGTGGTGGCTGAAATCAAGAAAGTCCTGTGGGCCAATATTGGTCAATCTATAACAGATCAATGGAAATATATTGAAACCATCCATGAGCATATAGATCTCATAGGCAGGGCCCACAAGGAAAGTCAAAGAGCAAGAGAATCTCTAGGCAATATGCCTGAGATAGCCAATAGGATGATCAATGTCCTTAACAACCGCACAGGCCCTCAGCTGGCAGCCATGGGTATCTCTAACAGAACTGACACCATCTTACTAGTAAAAAGGGTGCTCACTTTGAGAAATCATGTGCAAACATTGGATAGAAGGTGCCAGGAAATGCAGACAGAGGTGAATAAATTCATGGAGAAATTTACAGCATTGCATAACAAAGGCCTTCCCAGCTTACTGAACAGTGCAGGAAGGTTACTATCCCATGAAAATTATGCCAAGAGGGTAAATAAATTTGCTACAAATCAGATCACTGCAACATCAAGTGCCCCAGAGGAAACAGGGCCTGCATCTGGGCAAAGTCTCTATGACAGAGTAGAGAATTTGTTTTTCTATCATGAAAGAGATTAGACATCTATTTGAGGTGCCTCCAAATTACTACAAATATACTGAGGTAGATGAAACCTTAGGCATAATTTTGAGACATCAGTTGCCTACTCAGGAATGGTGGACAAGCATGATACAGACATTGTTGTGAAGAAACAGAGTTTTCACCAAATTTTTGTACATCAATTATAAATCATCATGTTCAGAAAATTGTTATATTCATTATGACTAGAGAGGAGTGGACAGAGCCAACTCAGCAAACAAATTTGGACACTAAAGCAACACCGACAGATGCAGATGACAGGGCTGAGATAGCTACAGCACGACAAAGCAATAAAGGCGTATTATTCAGAATCAATGCAAAGCACGCTACAGAGCCAGTTGCCCTCAAAGGTCAAGAACTTCTGACAAACAGCAAGTAGCTATTTTATATTCATTAAAGTAGCTTTTAATTTTGTAAGAAATATCTTTGAAAGTTGGTAAGAGCAGTTATTGTGCAATAACTCACTATTGAGATATTTCTATGATATCTTATATATATGCACCCCCGCACAGTTTATTGGGGGTTGTTGTTACTGATTTGTTCAAGAGAACTCGGCTGTATTCCTCTGAAAGATATAATACAAAGGAGCTGTTGGTTTCAAAGGAATGACTTTGGCTTGGAGCTGATGTGATGAAATTATTTACTGCTGCAGGATTCTTGCATTATGACGTGATACAATAAGTGTTTTCTAACTGTATTTGTGTTTCATCTCTTGCATCGTCTGTCTGTGATGTATGGTGTTTAATCTTGGTAGAAAGGTAAAAGACTAGTTCAGGATTTGTCCATTAAAGACACCCTAAACTCAATCCTTACTACTAAATATGTTTTCTTCAGGGTTAGCTACAACTATGGAATTCTTAAATGCTCCTATTTTCTCTAATCACATGATAAGTCTTTATTCAGTAATTCTCTGTTGCTGCTGAGTAGGATTTGTCCTTCATTTCATGTTGCACTGTGAAAGAACTCTTAACTGCCTTTTACTGGTGTAATTTATACTGTTTATTGTCCAAAAATCTAAGTTTGTATCATGAATACCCATCTGGCCCTGCAGTGAACCTTTCTTTATCACACATATCAAACACTTTCATTCCTGGACTCCACATGCCCAATGGATTAAGCTCTCTTTGATATTTGCATGCCCTTCCTTGAACAATAGCCTGCAACCAAAATTTAAACAAAAATCCCATCCCATAACTAGCCTAAAATCTTCAAAACAAAGTTAAAACTAAAAGAGAGAGCCCTCTCTGATTACAGGTAGGCTAGAACCTGTAATCCAAAGCTTGGTTAGTGGTTACCCCGGCCGTATTCCCTCAGGAGTCAAAGGGAACAACCTGGGTGTTAACATAAATGGCAACTCCGCTGGGGAAGAATGAAATTCATAAACCCCCTGTCTGATTCTTAATACTGTAGATAAAGCCTGAGTGACAGCCAGACAGCCTTAGAAACTGCCTCTGCTTTGCATTTGCAGGAGTATATAAAAGCTGCCTCAGTCAATCTTTATTCAGTCTTAAGTTCCATACAATTGTGCTATACCTGATCAGTCCTTGTCAAATATCACTATCTTCTTAGAAAATTCTCCTAAAGAAAATCACAGAAACTGGCTCCTAAGAAGAAAACTCGCTATACAAGATCTAACCCAGATCCTGATCCATCACCTGAGTTCCAAAACCCAAACTTGATTTCAAGAATCCTTAAGAGACACAAATCAGAAGGGACTTTATCAGATTCAAGTTCTGAAGCAGGATTTCAAACTAATATTCCAACCCCTGCTAAGGTTTCTCTACATCCTCATACCACCGTTCCACAATCTCCTAGTTCTTCATCCACTTCACAAGGTGTCCTTTCAACCCCTCCATCAACTACACTTACCCTTCTCATCTTCTTTCCTCCCCTTGTCCCATTCGTTCCTATTATTCCTATTGTCCCACCAAACATGGCTGATAGATATGCTCCACTGCAGTTACCTGCCAATCCAGGGCCTATGCCTCAAGATTACCAAAGCAAGATTTCATATTTTGATGGTACTGGCTCTTATCTAGCCCTTCAACATACTAAGAAAATGCAGGACTATTTTGAAAATTATGAGATAGATGATGATGGGGTTAGAATGGAAATTTTTGTGCAAAGCCTAACAGGAGATGTAAGATCATGGTTTAGGTCACTCCCAACAAACTCCATAGCTGACCCTGAAGCCCTGTATCAAACCTTTATCAACAGATGGGAGAAGAAAAAGGATCCACTTCATATTTTATCTGAATACAATACTATCAAAATAGGTCCCCAAGAAACTGTCTTGGACTATTGTGCTCGGTTCAACAATGTCTACAATGCTATTCCCCAAAATCTCAGACCCCCACCTGATCTAGCTCTATATACCTTTCCTGATGGGTTTGATTCAGATATGGCATACCAATTAAGAGAAAGGGCTCCCCGAACTTTAGCTGAGATGCAAGACATAGCAGTTAGTGTAAAAGCCAACCTGATAGCTAAGAGAAATAGGACCAGAACTGAAAGAAAGACTACCTTCAAAGAAGAGCCTTCAGGCTGGGATCAGAAATTTGATGTAATAATCACTGGTATGCATAGATTAGGTGACAGAGTAGAATCAGTTGAGAGGAAGTCATCATGGGAAGCACCACAGAACAATCCTATCAGGAATCCCAATTCTAGAAGAAATCAAAATCCTAATGTTGGCAAGGCCAGCCCTGAACCAGAGATTAGGCCTCCGTTCCAAGAAAACTATGCTGAAGCATCCACTTCCAGTGAGCAGATAGATGATACCCACATTAACTTGATGGGCCTAAATGATGATTAGCAAGTTTTTTTGAGTCAAGAAGATCATGAGGATAATGACATCAGTCAGTTCCAAACTAGATCAGGCGAATCATTTGACTTCAAACAAGGCTATGACACAACAGTTTTTGAAGTTCATAAGCAATACAAATTGAGAAGAAGAACTATAAATGTGACACATCCTGAGAAAACAAAGGATAGCCAGAAGCCTAAGAAGGTTATTGTCATAGAGCCAATTGACAAAACTGATTCAATTACAAATCAAGTAACAGTTGAAGAGGTAACCGAAGCATTTCCCTCAAATCAACAACCATTGGCTACATCGCCTTTACAACACAATCCAAGCAACACTTTTCAAAAGGTGAACAAAAAGGACAAACCTCAAGATCAGATTGAGAGTCAAGAAGAAAACTTAATTAACAAAGAAAAAGTTGTTAACCAGAACACCAAGATCCAGTCTGAAAAACCTTTTGACTTAGAAGCTGAAATTGGTAAATTAAAGATAGCCATTCCTCTTTCAGAGCTAGCCAAGCATAACATTTACAAACAACAAATCAAGAAGTCCCTTCAACTGACTCATAATAAAGATGATGTCAATGTGTTGGATGACACCCCAGAATTGCTTTTCGGTCCAGAGGTTGATGGAAAGACAGCAGCTACTGGAATTTTATGTTTTTATGTCAGCTTGCATATTCATGATAAGATATTACACAATGCAATGTTTGATTCAGGCGCCTCTCATAATCTGATGCCTAAGTCAGTAATGGAAATATTGAATCTAGAAATCACAAGACCATATAAGGACCTATTTTCATTTGACTCAGCCAAGTTAAGTGTTTAGGCCTGATAAAAGATCTATGTGTTTCCCTTGTCCAGTACCCAAATAAAACAATCTTAATGGATGTTGTAGTTGCTGATATCCCACCCAAATATGGAATGCTGTTATCAAGATCATGGGGAGCCAAACTCCAAGGTTCCCTGCAATTGGACATGTCATATGCCACCATTTCTGTCTTTGGGAAACCAAAGAGGCTATACAGAGAGTCACTCATGAAATACATGGTGAGCAGTGAAGAAAAACCTCAAAATTTCCCTATCTATGCAGTCCATTCAGACATGGATTCGTTCATTCTGTTCAATGACAATATAAGTCCAATATGTGATGACAAATCTGTCTTACTTGAACAAGATCTGCATATGAGTGAGCGATCAAGTTCCCAAGAAATCAAGGTTGGGCAATCAAGTGATGAGACCGTTCTAGAAGACAAACCAGATGAAAGACAAGAACTCCAACTTATAATCCCAAGTCATAGAGAAGCTGTTAAATCTCCCCTAAATCAAGAAATCCTTTGGTTTCTTGAGTTTGACCGATCAGTCAACAAATTAGGGGCAGGAGCTGGAGTGTGGATTCATAACAAACAAAGCAATCATGCAGAAGGTCAAGCTTATAGGCTTAATTTCAGATGTACTAATAATATGGCCAAGTATGAGGCTCTTTTGCTAGGCCTCAAACTGGTAAAATCCTTACAGGCCACAAAAGTTTCAATCATGGGAGATTCAGACCTCATTATTCAACAAGTGAAAGGCAATTTTGTCACCAATGACAAAAGACTAAGATCATACAGATATGCTGCTATTGAAATACTTAAGGCTTTCACTGAATTTCAGATGACCAAAATACCTAGGACCCACAACCTTCATGCACACAGTTTAGCTACATTTTCCAGTACATGCAAATTGCCTTTTGAACCCAACCACTGCTTTACAGCTGAGATAAAACACAGACCTTCTATCCCAAACAATGTTAAAGATTGGCAAGTATTTGAGGATGATACATAGATAAATAGTTTCTTGACCTTGCAGCATGAATTTTCAGGTTTGAACATTGATGTTGATTCTGTAAAAGACACACAACCACTAAGTGAACAGGACCAAACAGCTATATCACTCAAAACAGCAAATCAAATACTTTTTCCAACAACTTTTGACAAGGAAAATATACAAGAACTTAAACAATTGCGTTTTGATGAAATAACTGGTGCAGAGGCTGAAATCAAACAACTAAAAGACAATTTTCTACCAACAGGCCTGACTCCGTTGGAGGACATTTTTGACTCAAATGATGTTCCTAGAAAACAAAAAATGCAACCCCTTAATGCTGCCATTGAAGAATGCAACATTGGAACTACTGAAAAACCCAAGATAATAAAATTGTCTGCATCTTTACCTCCTGACCAGAAGCCCAAATATATTGACCTCTTTAAAGAATTCCAAGATGTGTTTACATGGAGTTATGAGGATTTGAAGTCCTATGACACCTCTGTTATTCAACATACCATTCCTCTCAAGCCTGATCAAAAGCCATTCAAGCAAAAATTAAGAAGAATCAATCCTATGCTTCTCCCTTCAATTGAGAAAGAGGTACAAAAAATGTTTAAAGCTGGTATCATAGCACCAATCAGGTTTTCAGACTGGATTTCAAATTTGGTCCCCACAAGAAAGAAAACTGGGGAGATTAGGCTTTGTGTTGATCTAAGGAATTTGAATCAAGTATGCCTTAAAGACAATTATCCCTTACCTATAATGGATCACATTCTCCAAAGAGTAGTGGGGGCTGCAAGAATCTCATTACTTGATGGGTTTTCAGGTTTCAATCAGATCCTAGTCCACCCTGATGATCAAGATAAAACAACATTCACAACCCCATGGGGGACTTTCAAATATGTCAAAATGCCTTTTGGGTTGAAAAATGCAGGAGCTACATTTCAAAGAGCAATGGATATTGCTTTTTCTAAAGAGATTCGTGACTTCCTTGTTATTTACTTAGATGACCTCACACCTTTCTCAAAATCTGACCAAGAACATCTGAAACACTTGAGACAAATATTCATAACATGTAGGAAATATGGAATTTCCTTAAATCCCAAGAAGTCTCTATTTGGTTTGGAGGAAGGTAAGCTATTGGGTCATATCATTTCAAAGGATGGCATTAGAATTGACCCAGACAGAATACAGGCCATCTTGCAAATGCCCCATCCAAGAAATATTAAAGAATTACAAGCCTTCTTGGGAAAGATCAACTTTCTAAGGAGATTTATCCCAAACTTAGCAGAATTGATCAGATTACTAAACAACATGCTAAAAAAGGATTCAAAAGTAAAGTGGACAGTAGAAGCAAACCAAGCTTTTGAAGGTATTAAATTAGCCCTTACCCAAACCCCAGTCTTAACAAATCCTCAATTTGACAGAGAATTTATCATTTTCTCTTTTGCCTCGCAGCATACCATTGCTGCTGTCTTATTGCAGAAAGATGATCAAGGGAATGAAAAACCTATTGCTTTCTTTAGTAGAGCCCTTAGAGATGCACCTCTGAAATATCAGATCATGGAAAAGCAAGCTTATGCTTTGGTCAAAGCCATCAAAGACTTTAGGATCTACATCCTATACACTCATGTTATTGCTTATGTACCAAATCCCATTGTGAAAGACATATTGACTCAAGAAAACTTAGAGGGCAGAAGAGGAAAATGGATTGCTAACATATTGGAATTTGACATTGAGATAAGACCTACAAAACTGATAAAAGGGCAAGGTATGGCTAAATTGATGTCAGAAGCAAACTTCCAAGCCTTGGATATTAACCAACTGGACAATGAACCGGAGCTGGCGACTCCAAAGATCAATGTAGCCTTTGAACAATCCCTGTGGTATTCTAATATCTGTTATATATTGCAAAACCTGTGTGCTCCCCCAGGATTGTTCAGAACCAAATCTAGATTTCTAAAAACGAAAGCTTCAAGATTTTGTGTTATAGATGGTAATTTACTATGGAAAAATCATGAAGGTATACTGCTGAATTGTTTGAATATGGATGAGACTACCAATGTTATGAAAGAATTTCATGCAGGTGATTGTGGTGGACATTTGTACTGGAAGTCCACTGTAGATAAGATATTGAGGGCAGGTTACTATTGGCCCACCCTGTTCTCTGATGTTAAAAATTTCACCACTACATGTCACAAGTGTCAAGTGTTTGAGGGAAAAAGAAAGTTACTACCACTTCCCTTAAAGCCTATTGCAACAGAAAGGCCCTTTCAGCAATGGGGCTTGGATTTCATTGGGGAAATTCATCCTTCATCTTCAGGCCAACATAAATGGATCCTAACAGCCACAGATTACTTTACTAAATGGGTTGAGGCTGTCCCATGCAGACAAGCAAATGATTCTACTATCATCCAGTTCCTTGAAACTAATATTCTTTCTAGATTTGGTTGTCCTGACAAGATTATAACAGACAATGCTGCTGCTTTCAGATCCAAGAAGATGGTGAACTTTTGCCATAAATTCCATATTACTTTGGGCCATTCTACTGCATACTACCCTCAAGGCAATGGTTTAGCTGAATCATCTAACAAAAGTATTATCAACATCATCAAGAAGATACTGGAAGAGAATAAGAAAAATTGGCATAAGAAGCTTGTAAATGCCTTGTGGGCAGACATGCTAACAACCAAAAGATCTATTGGGGTCAGCCCATATGAGTTGGTTTGTGGAATGGAAGCCAAATTCCCTTCATCATTAGGAGTCCCTGTCATGAGACTACTTCAAGAAAGTCAGGCTGAACCAAATGACATGCAAAGAAGAATCAACCAGATAATTTGTTTACAGAAAACCAGAGATCAAGTGTACATCAGAGTTCAGGTCCTACAAGAGAAACTGAAAAAAGCCTTTGATAGAAGAACCAAGACTGAATATTTCTTTATTGGTAATAAAGTGCTTAAATGGGATTCAAGAAGAGAAGATAAGGGAAAGCATGGCAAATTTGACTCCCTTTGGAGGGGACCCTTTGTAATTCAAGCAGTGCAAGGAAATAACACTTATTTCTTGAAGAATTTAGATGACACTGAAGCTGAAGAGGGCCCTGTGAATGGCCGGATGTTAAAGCATTATTTTGAATACTTTCCATGTATATAGCATGGCTCTTCCTTGTACATTATCAATTGTATATAGTATTTTCTTTCAGCATATAGATAGTTTAGTTTCAGAAGTTTTGTAAATAAGTAGGAAAAGGCTTTTTATTTTCAAAAGTTCCACAATGGTGGAAGTTTCCAGTTTTGAAATTCAAGGAGAAAACCTTTAAGTTTTGATGAGAAGTCAAGGGCCAAGGCATTCTGACCTGCTGTTCTTGGTCTTTCAAGTAGAAAAACCATCCCCAAGTGGAGCCACTGTTAGCTACCTATACCAATAGGTTTCATTTTTCATGATTGGCAGGGGAAGTGCCAAATATGCTCTACTTTGGTGATGCAAAGATCTCATATTTTGTGGAAAACACCTATCTGTAGTTGTTTGATGCATGTCCTACTTCTGAATGGGTGATCCAACAGTCTAAGCTGGGTCATGCCACATTTCAATTTTGTTGTAGACTAGAGAATGAAATCTATCCAAACTGTTCAATCTTGGCAGATGAGTAGTTAGGTAGAGAATGAAGGTTCCCAACTGCTTAATCTGGGGCCTTGGAAGTAATAAGGCTAGCCTTAGATAGAAAATCAAAAGAAAATGGAAAAAGAAAAGAAAAAGAGTAATTGAGGGTTTGCCAGTCTAAGTGCACCCTCCCTGAAGTAACAAAAAATGCTAGGCAATAGAATGGGTAGGTAGATGGGGTTGCAGAAGCATGAATTCTTTCATATCACTGGCCTAAGCAAAGGAAACACATGGAGGCAAGTGCAGATCTTCCTATTCAGAAATTTGTACCAACAAAGTGAAGCATGTCTAACTTCCCAAACATCCCCTATCAAACTTCTTTCTGACATCCCAATACCACCTTTGTTCATTGTAGAAATCAAACTCATTTATTGATCCTTGTTGTATAGAAGAGCCACATTTCTTGTGTAAAAACATTTTCATTTTGATCTACTCTCAAAACTAAGTTTGTTCCTTAAAAACTTAGTGTCTATCACCTCTCATTCATATCCCCCTCCCATATTAACTATTAACCATTATTACTTAATTCCCTATATTCCTCTTTTCCCTACTACTATATCACCATTGTATGTAAAAAGCCCCAAAGTATATATTCCCCCTTCCCTAGGCAATATAGCCTTAAAAACTTCAAAGGTTGGAGCGCTAAGAGATTTAAGCGCAATAGGCAAAATAACGCCAAAAACAAAGTTTAGCGATTAATCCAAGATCTGCTTGGTTTAACAGCCCTAACCCCGCTTTGCGCACAAATGTTAATTAACCCATGTTGGCTTATAAAACATCGCAAAAACCCATTTTCTCCGCTTATCCAAAGTTTTGATTACAGCACGCATCCCCAGAAATATTATTGTTTATTACCCGCTCCCCTCTGTATTGTCCGATCTCCTTTGCTTCCCGTCGACTGTCGGATCTGGGCCCTCCCATCCGACGGCTCATATCAATATCAGACCGCCCCTGATGCCCGGGCGATATCACCCGAAATTTGTCAGACCATGACGTCAGGGCTCGGACATGCGTCACTTCTGGGTTATATCGGGCGGCCTCTTGCCAATACCGCACCAGTACCTTAAGCAGTCCGATATTACCGCTTACCGCCCACCCAGTCGGCCCTACGTCAGCTCCACGCCATTGCCTAGTCAGCATCGCATCAGCGCCCGACCCACCGTCGCTCCGACCTATCTGCCACGTCCCCCGTCCACGTGGACCACTCACTGACCGCCACGTCATCACTCCGTACTGACCCCACCGATGACATTATGCTGACGTCTTCCAAGAAAAGCACGCCAAAGGCCAAATTTCCCATATTTTCGCCAAAAGTCACATTTTTCGCATTTTTCACCAAAAGATTGTTGCGCCTCCTGCATGCAATTTCACGTCGTCCTCGCCGCCAACCTGCAAAAAGTTGATTTAAAGACCATGGGAGCCCTCAATTCACCTGTTATTCCACCATTGGCCGATTGCACCAGGTATTTATCAAGTTATCCTCTGTGCACCGTGGTTTTTGCATAATTCACCAAAATAAGTAAGAAGAGGGAGAAAACGCAGTAACTACCAGGAATCCTCAGTGACCACTGTTCCATTTCCCACTGTAAGCTCAAATTTACCCACAGAGATTCCACATTGTGCCAAATTGCCACAAGTTCACTATTTGTTGCGCATTCGCAAATCTCAAACATCTGCTAGACCAATTCACCGGGAAAGAAAGTCCCAAATCCTGGCATTTGCTCACTGAATCTATCTTAGGAGCAATTTGACTTATTTTCACCCCAGTTTGCCTGTTCCCTTCTGCAAATTGCCCTGTTCCTGCAAAATTCATTACTCTGTGTTGCTGTGCCTAGAAAAACAAGTTCAAATATAATTCAAACTATAAATTGACCATGGAAACTCCAGTAGCATTGAACATTGCGCCTTTAAATGCCCCACAAAGAGAGCTAGAATGGCAGGCCCTGGCTGACAGAGACTACCAGATAGCAGAAGTAATTCCACTGTACAGCAAGTATCATATTCATGTACTCAATGAGCTGAAAGACAAACATCTCAATGGAACTGATATTCTAGGGATTTGGGACTCCAATTTGCCCATTTTCAATCTTCCTCAAGTCAATGTCCTCCCAGATTTAATTCATCGATGCAGTGCCAATTATGATCCATGTCAAAGAGCTGTCCTCATTCCCTCAGGTTCAGTTTTGTTCCATGTCACCCCTGAGGCTATAAATCAAATGCTGCACTTTCACACTACAAAGCCATTGTCTCCTCTGTCCATGATGCACTTAATAGACCAAGGAGGCAAGCTATTCAGTGCCCAAATCATAAAGATTAATCAGCTATTCATTGAACCAGGCTCTCAAACTGTGAGGACCCCTCCTATAGGAAATGTATATTTCAATGAGTTGGGCAGGTTTCTTGTGGATATGATCAGATATGTCCTGGGTTACAGGTCAACTGAGGATGCTGATGAAACCATTCTGGCAATTTTGTCTATCTTCTCCCCTGGAAAGCCTCCTTTTGTTCACTATGATTATGCTGCATACATTTCCAATAAGATTCATGAGTAATTGATGAATTTAGAGAGGGAAAGGAAACTTAGATACACTTCCTACATCTATCACTTGTTCCTGTTTTACCAGCCTGATAGCTTCCCTATTACTCTCAAGAAGTTTGATGCTCAGGGAAACCCAAGATCTATGGTATTTTGGTCTTCAATCTTTCATCACACATCTTATTCACCATACAGATACTGTGAATTCATAGACCTTTTTATACATCCAGCCATGTCCTTGCTGTTGAGCTCTCCTCCTCCAAGATTGACAGATGAGATGCAAAGAATCCTCCAGCTCTCAAAGGCCTACAGCATTGGGGATTGGTACTTTTACCAACACCATACAGTGATTAGAATATATGGTTGTGAGTTAGCCCCATATAGGCTACCAAGATATGTCCCTATGAGACTTTTTTCTTTAGAGTATTTCAGACAATTTGGAAATGCAGACATGGTCCATTTCCACAACAAAAATAAGAAGGTACAACTCAAAGTCAGAAATCAGCTAGGCCTATTTATTTATAATAAAAGAGAAGAGGTATGGCAAGAAGCAGATAAGATCCTAAAGTGCCTCAAGTTGCAAACCAGTTTCCTCTGGATACCCTATGATCCCAATCATTTCATTAGTCTTAGAAGGGTCAAATATAAGTTGGCTAGCTATGATCATGTCAGGTTGCCTCATATTGAAAAATATGCAAATCTGTTAAGATGGAAAGAGGGCACTCTAGAAGAGGCAAGTACTAAAGAGGAAATAGCACTAAAAGAAGCCAAGAAACTTGAGAAGGAAGCTGACTTGGAATATTGTGGGCAGGTTTTTTCTCTTCCTCATATTCAACTTGGAGCAGCTGCCTCATCTTCTACAGCTCCCCACCAAGCAGCTCAAACTATTCCTCAAGCAGCCAGCACAGAAAAGGGAAAAGAGATGGAGCAGGAGCAATCACTCCCAACAACAGAACAACAGAAGGAACATACAGAACACCAAGAAGAAATGGCTGAGTCCCCTGTATCTACAGAGAAACAGGCTCAAGAAAGTGTGCCCCCTGTTATCACTTAAGAATTTTGATTTCAAAATCGCTCACATCAGTTTGATGGTTGCAAGTTTCAAGAAGAGCCAGGTATTCACAGTCATAATGATGATTGTATTCATTGCATGAGAAACAAATCTGCAAGCTTCCAATTTGAATTCATTAAACACCAAGCGAGGCAACTATCAAGCGAGGCAGAGATCAAAGCTTGAAACAGTTACCACTCAAGAAGGAAATCAAAGATCTGAAGATACAACTAAATCAGACTGAAGGCCATCCTCAACCAAGAAAAACTACATAGCAACCTCATATCATATGGAAGAGTCATTTCAAGGAAAAGAAAGCTCAAGTAAGCTAAATTTTGGCATTAAACTGTGTTTTTGGAATTACACAGCAGTTTCGTAGCGCGCTACGAAACTGCTGTAGGTGCAGTTTTATGACTTGTTGGACCAATTTTGAGAGACAAAAAAGCAAATATTTGTGAAGAATGATTTCTGAAAGGGAGTATTTACAAGGTTTAAACATCCAACAAGAGAAAAACAAGTAGCAGAAGGTCGAAGACAAGAATAAAAAAGAAACTCTAGAAAAGAGGAACTTTGTCTCCTAGTTTCTACCAGTCAACTTCTATAAGAGTTTCTGAGCAGTGGAAAACTACTCTCTGAAAAGTGAAAGAGGTTTTCATTCCTAAGATACTAAAGTGCAAAAACCTCTTCCACTTTCTTCAAATTGATTACGAGCTGGGAGAAAAGGGTGACCAAACTTGCGCTACGAAACTGCTGTAGGTGCAGTTTTTCATCTCCTGTTTGACAACTGTTTTTCAAAGACTTATTTTGGGCGGTAGGAATGATGTTTCAAAAAACCAAGAGAGGTTTTTGTTCAGAATGGACTGATTCAAAAACACCTCCTTCAGTTTCCTCAAATTCATTATGATCTTGGAGAAACGGGTGATCAAACTTGCGCTACAAAACTACTGTAGGTGGTGTTTTCAACGCAAAAATACAGTTTGGTGATATGTGCGGGAATCTTCAAAAGGAGACACCTAAAGGACATCAAAGGGACCAGATGAAGCCATCACAACCATTCAGATCAAGATAGCTGTACCTTTAAAAGGTGAAATGCTTTAACTCAAATTTGAAGTTTTTGTTATAAAGCCACTTTATTACCAGTCATAGGGTATGGAATAAGTTGCATACGAGGAACTTTGGCTTGCACACTTGGCCATCGATGAAGTCTCCAACACATCAGGAACATGGTGGTCTCCTATATTTTGGGGTTATTTAAAGGGCTAAAATGTGCTGCTATATATTCGAAGTTATGGAGGACTGGAACCGAAAAAACAGGGGATATCCCCTAGCATCACTGAGCAGATTAAAGTATTCAGCATCCGAGGCCAATATGGAGCTTTAAACGCTCATCTCAGCCATCTCAGCCAAACTGTAAAGAGTCCAGGTGTCAAAGAACAAGAAGGAATCTTTCTACGAAGAAGATAGTGTTAGATTTATAATCAAAGTAGAACTCTTTAGAACTCCACTTATCATTAATTGTATTTAATAGTTTGTTGTAAAGCAGATAGGTGTCCTTAGTGACAATCATCGAGCTCCCCTCATGCTGGAGGAGGAAGCTCGAAGTGGTTAGAATAATGTTTCTATATATAGCTGAAATATCTATGTAATGAGGGTTGGATATTTGAGAAAACAGAGTATTATTTTGGCTTGTGTAAAAACTCAGTTTCAGTAATACAATTTGCTGCTTTTCTTCTCAGGATTCATACAGTGTTTCAATGCTCAAGATATGTGGTTTTGCTTTATCCTTAATGTTTTTACAGTTGTATAAATACACAATCACTCAGAATTCACTTATGCTGATCTGATTTCCTGTGTGTATTTGTAAGCTGAGGTTTTCTATCAGATGTGTTTTGAGTATTTAAACATCACATGCCCTAACTTCTATGTATGAGTAGTGTTATAGTTTACTGAAGTATGATTAACTCCATAAGCCCAATGGAAGTCTTTGTAATGTCTGTCCAGCCAGCATGTTTGTTAAATTCACCTTACAAGAGTTAGCCATCTTATCAATAGTCAAAATCAATAACCTTTTGAGAGAGCCCTCTCAGACTAGGGAGGCTAATCCTTAGTCAAAAGATTGGTCTGAAACAGTTACACAGAGTCTACCTGATCAACAGCCCTTCAGTGCTTGATTTTGTGATAACACCCCCAAGGCAGGAAACCGCAGTGGATACCTCAGTGCTCCAAACCCCGTTGAATGAAGAGAGGACCAGGAAGAGGGATAGACGGAAAGAAACTCCCCTCACCACATCAGCAAGTCAACAAGGGGAAAAAAGGCAAAGATTAAACCCCTTTTTTGAAGAAGAGATGCCTATTGGGCCATCCATAGGTATGGGCCCCCCTAGCATGGAAGCATCAGCCAGTTCCTTCCAACAGGAACAAGAAAGACCACTTGGAGGAGAGGTCAGCTCCTTAAGCCAGAAAAGAAGGGCAGAATCCAGCATAAAGCAACAATTTATTGATATTAAGAAGAGGAATGAGCCAGTCAGACTCCAACTTTACAATCACTTGCTCAAAATGGCTCCCACAAACTAACAGAGGCTTATGTCAGCATATGACATAACAGAGGGGAAGATGACTATGAGTCATTTCATGCCTACTATGCTGCAGCCACAGTCAGCTGCAGATTACATAAGAACCAACCTGGAAGTATTTGCCAAAGACATCCACCCAATGGACCAAATTGAGCTACATAAGCAAACAGGTGAGATGGTCTACTCCTCTCTTGCAGATAAAACCTTTCTAGCACACAAATTGCAAAATAGTCTCCATAATACTATTGCCCAATTAGAATTGGAGAAAGCATCTTCTCAAGCCAAAGACAACATGATTAGGTCTTTGGAAGATATCATTATAGAGCTTGGGCATGACCCAAGTGATCCCAAAGCTGTGCAGGCATTACTAAAGAAAAAAGAGGAAGATATAGCAGCTTTGAGGAAGATGGTCAAAATTCCAGCAACCCTTCACCCTCAAACAGAAGATGTTGCTCAGCAGAGAAAGGACCAAGATGTAGTAGCCATGCTGCTGACATTACACAAGCAATTGGTAGAAACAGAAGGCCGATTGATAGCAACAGAGGGTGCATTACAGGCAGCCCTGAAACAGAAAGAAGGAGGCCAGATATCTCAGCCCCCTCAGCCAGTAATTAACCTTGAGGAAACTCCTCAAACTATCAGTCCTCCCACAGGACAAACAGCTGGGACAGGCCCTTCAACATCAACACCAAATACAAAAGCAGCACCAACAACAACATCAGGACAGGCACCCAGCCTGGATATGCAAAATATGATGAAAGAACTTCAAGCTCTGGAGGCCCAGATGGCAGAACTAAATGAAGCCAAGGAAAAATTGGCTACACTTAATGAAAAGTATGATAAATCAAAGAAACGTGTAGCTGAAAAAACAAGAGAGGTAAAGCCTCTTGAGAAGAAAATAAAATAATTGGAGAAAGAGCTCTCTCTTGACAAAGTGGTGGCTGAAATCAAGAAAGTCCTGTGGGCCAATATTAGTCAGTCTATAACAGATTAATGGCAATATATTGAAACCATCCATGAGCATATAGATCTCATAGGCAGGGCCCACAAGGAAAGTCAAAGAGCAAGCGAATCTCTAGGCAATATGCCTGAGATAGCCAATAGGATGATCAATGTCCTTAACAACTCCACAGGCCCTCAGCTGGTAGCCATGGGTATATCTAACAGAACTGACACCATCTTACTAGTAAAAAGGGTGCTCACTTTGAGAAATCATGTGCAAACATTGGATAGAAGGTGCCAGTAAATGCAGACAGAGGTGAATAAATTCATGGAGAAATTTACAACATTGCATAACAGAGGCCTTCCCAGCTTACTGAACAGTGTAGGAAGGTTACTATCCCATGAAAATTATGCCAAGAGGGTAAATACATTTGCTACAAATCAGATCACTGCAGCATCAAGTGCCCCAGAGGAAACAAGGCCTGCATCTAGGCAAAGTCTCTATGACAGAGTAGAGAATTTGTTTTTTATCATGAATGAGATTAGACATCTATTTGAGGTGCCTCCAAATTACTACAAATATACTGAGGCAGATGAAACCTTAGGAATAATTTTGAGACATCAGTTGCCTACTCAAGAATGGTGGACAAGCATGATACAGACATTGCTGTGAAGAAACAGATTTTTCACCAAATTTTTGTACATCAATTATAAATCATCATGTTCAGAAAATTGATATATTCATTATGACTTGAGAGGAGTGGACAGAGGCAACTCAGCAAACAAATTTGGACACTAAAGCAACACCGACAGATGCAGATGACAGGGATGAGATAGCTACAGCACGACAAAGCAATAAAGGCGTATTATTCAGAATCAATGCAAAGCACCCTACAGAGCCAGTTGCCCTCAAAGGTCAAGAGCTTCTCACAAACAACAAGCAGTTGTTGTATATTCATTAAAGTAGCTTTTAATTTTGTAAGAAATATCTTTGAAAGTTGGTAAGAGCAGTTATTGTGAAATAACTCACTATTGAGATATTTCTATGATATTTTGTATATATGCACCCCCGCACAGTTTATTGGGGGTTGTTGTTACTGATTTGTTCAAGAGAACTCGGCTTTATTCCTCTGAAAGATATAATACAAAGGAGCTGTTGGTTTCAAAGGAATGATTTTGGCTTGGGGCTGATGTGATGAAATTATTGACTGCTGCAGGATTCTTGCATTATGACGTGATACAATAAGTGTTTTCTAACTGTATTTGTGTTTCATCTCTTGCATCATCTGTCTGTGATGTATGGTCTTTAATCTTGATAGAAAGGTAAAAGACTAGTTCAGGATTTGTCCATTAAAGACACCCTAAACTCAATCCTTACTACTAAATATGTTTTCTTCAGGGTTAGCTGCAACTATGGAATTCTTAAATGCTCCTATTTGCTCTAATCACATGATAAGTCTTTATTCAGTAATTCTCTGTTGCTGCTGAGTAGGATTTGTCCTTCATTTCGTGTTGCACTATGAAAGAACTCTTAACTGCCTTTTACTGGTGTAATTTATACCGTTTATTGTCCAAAAATCTAATTTTGTATCATGAATACCCATCTGGTCCTGCAGTGAACCTTTATTTATCACACATATCAAACAATTTCATTCTTGGACTCCACATGCCCAATGGATTAAGCTCTCTTTGATATTTGCATGCCCTTCCTTGAACAATAGCCTGCAACCAAAATTTAAACAAAAATCCCATCTCATAACTAGCCTAAAATCTTCAAAAACAAAGTTAAAACTAAAAGAGAGAGCCCTCTCTGATTACAGGTAGGCTAGAACCTGTAATCCAAAGCTTGGTTAGTGGTTACCCCGACCGTATTCCCTCAGGAGTCAAAGGGAACAACCTGGGTGTTAACATAAATGGCGACTCCGTTGGGGAAGAATGAAATTCATAAACCCCCTGTCTGATTCTTAATACTGTAGATAAAGCCTGAGTGACAGCCAGACAACCTTAGAAACTGCCTCTGCTTTGCATTTGCAGAAGTATATAAAAGCTGCCTCAGTCAATCTTTATTCAGTCTTTAGTTCCATACAGTTGTGCTATACCTGATCATTCCTTGTCAAATATCACTATCTTCTTAGAAAAGTCTCCTAAAGAAAATCACAGAAACTGGCTCCTAAGAGGAAAACTCGCTATACAAGATCTAACCCAGATCCTGATCCATCACCTGAGTTCCAAAACCCAAACTTGATTTCAAGAATCCTTAAGAGACACAAATCAGAAGGGAATTTATCAGATTCAAGTTCTGAAGCAGGATTTCAAACTAATATTCCAACCTGTGCTAAGGTTTATCTACATCCTCATACCACCGTTCCACAATCTCCTAGTTCTTCATCCACTTCACAAGGTGTCCTTTCAACCCCTCCATCAACTACACATACCCTTCTCATCCCCTTTCCTCCCCTTGTCCCATTCGTTCCTATTATTCCTATTGTCCCACCAAACATGGCTAATAGATATGCTCCACTGCAGTTACCTGCCAATCCAGGGCCTATGCCTCAAGATTACCAAAGTAAGATTTCATATTTTGATGGTACTGGCTCTTATCCAGCCCTTCAACATACTAAGAAAATGCAGGACTATTTTTAAAATTATGAGATAGATGATGATGGGGTTAGAATGAAAATTTTTGTGCAAAGCCTAACAGGAGATGTAAGATCATGGTTTAGGTCACTCCCAGCAAAATCTGTAGCTGATCCTGAAGCCCTGTATCAAACCTTTATCAACAGATGGGAGAAGAAAAAGGATCCACTTCATATTTTATCTGAATACAATACTATCAAAAGAGGTCCCCAAGAAACTGTCTTGGACTATTGTGCTCGGTTCAACAATGTCTACAATGCTATTCCCCAAAATCTCAGACCTCCACCTGATCTAGCTCTATATACCTTTCCTGATGGGTTTGATTCAGATATGGCATACCAATTAAGAGAAAGGGCTCCCCGAACTTTAGCTGAGATGCAAGACATAGCAGTTAGTGTAGAAGCCAACCTGATAGCTAAGAGAAATAGGTCCAGAACTGAAAGAAAGACTACCTTCAAAGAAGAGCCTTCAGGCTGGGATCAGAAATTGGATGCAATAATCACTGGTATGCATAGATTAGGTGACAGAGTAGAATCAGTTGAGCGGAAGTCATCATGGGAAGCACCACAGAACAATCCTATCAGGAATCCCAATTTTAGAAGAAATCAAAATCCTAATGTTGGCAAGGCCAGCCCTGAACCAGAGATTAGGCCTCCGTTCCAAGAAAACTATGCTGAAGCATCCACTTCCAGTGAGCAGATAGATGATACCCACATTAATTTAAAGGGCCTAAATGATGATCAGCAAGTTTTTTTGAGTCAAGAAGATTATGAGGATAATGACATCAGTCAGTTCCAAACTAGATCAGGTGAATCATTTGACTTCAAACAAGGCTATGACACAACAGTTTTTGAAGTTCATAAGCAATACAAATTGAGAAGCAGAACTATAAATGTGACACATCCTGAGAAAACAAAGGATAGCCAGCAGCCTAAGAAGGTTATTGTCACAGAGCCAATTGACAAAACTGATTCAATTACAAATCAAGTAACAGTTGAAGAGGTAACCGAAGCATTTCCCTCAAATCAACAACCATTGGCTACACTGCCTTTACAACACAATCCAAGCAACACTTTTCAAAAGGTGAACAAAAAGGACAAACCTCAAGATCAGATTGAGAGTCAAGAAGAAAACTTAATTAACAAAGAAAAATTTGTTAACCAGAACACCAAGATCCAGTCTGAAAAACCTTTTGACTTAGAAGCTGAAATTGGTAAATTAAAGATAGCCATTCCTCTTTCAGAGCTAGCCAAGCATAACATTTACAAACAACAAATCAAGAAGTCCCTTCAACTGACTCATAATAAAGATGATGTCAATGTGTTGGATGACACCCCAGAATTTCTTTTCGGTGCAAAGGTTGATGGAAAGACAGCAGCTACTGGAATCTTACCTTTTTATGTCAGCTTGCATATTCATGATAAGATATTACACAATGCAATGTTTGATTCAGGCGCCTCTCATAATCTGATGCCTAAGTCAGTAATGGAAAGATTGAATCTAGACATCACAAGACCATATAAGGACCTATTTTCATTTGATTCCAGCCATGTTAAGTGTTTAGGCCTGATAAAAGATCTATGTGTCTCCCTTGTCCAGTACCCAAATAAAACAATCTTAATGGATGTTGTAGTTGCTGATATCCCACCCAAATATGGAATGCTGTTATCAAGATCATGGGGAGCCAAACTCCAAGATTCCTTGCAATTGGACATGTCATATGCCACCATTTCTGTCTTTGGGCAACCAAAGAGGCTATACAGAGAGTCACTCATGAAATACATGGTGAGCAGTGAAGAAAAACCTCAAAATTTCCCTATTTATGCAGTCCATTCAGACATGGATTCCTTCATTCTGTTCAATGAAAATATAAGTCCAATATGTGATGACAAATCTGTCTTACTTGAACAAGATCTGCATATGAGTGAGCGATCAAGTTCCCAAGAAATCAAGGTTGGGCAATCAAGTGATGAGACCGTTCTAGAAGACAAACCAGATGAAAGACAAGAACTCCAACTTATAATCCCAAGTCATAGAGAAGCTGTTAAATCTCCCCTAAATCAAGAAATCCTTTGGTTTCTTGAGTTTGATGGATCAGTCAACAAATTAGGGGCAGGAGCTGGAGTGTGGATTCATAACAAACAAAGCAATCATGCAGAAGGTCGAGCCTATAGGCTTAATTTCAGATGTACTAATAATATGGCAGAGTATGAGGCTCTTTTGCTAGGCCTCAAACTGGTAAAATCCTTACAGGCCACAAAAGTTTCAATCATGGGAGATTCAGACCTCATTATTCAACAAGTGAAAGGCAATTTTGTCACCAATGACAAAAGACTAAGATCATATAGATCTGCTGCTATTCAAATACTTAAGGCTTTCACTGAATTTCAGATGACCAAAATACCTAGGACCCACAACCTTCATGCACACAGTTTAGCTACATTTGCCAGTACATGCAAATTTCCTTTTGAACCCAACCACTGCTTTACATCTGAGATAAAACACAGACCTTCTATCCCAAACAATATTAAAGATTGGCAAGTATTTGAGGATGATACATAGATAAATAGTTTCTTGACCTTGCAGCATGAATTTTCAGGTTTGAACATTGATGTTGATTCTGTAAAAGACACACAACCACTAAGTGAACAAGACCAAACAACTATATCACTCAAAACAACAAATCAAATACTTTGTCCAACAACCTTTGACAAGGAAAATATACAAGAACTTAAACAATTGCGTTTTGATGAAATAACTGTTGCAGAGGCTAAAATAATACAGCTAAAAGACAATTTTCTACCAATAGGCCTGACTCCGTTGGAGGACATTTTTGACTCAAATGATGTTCCTAGAAAACCAAAATGCAACCCCTTAATGCTGCCATTGAAGAATACAACATTGGAACTACTGAAAAACCCAAGATAATAAAATTGTCTGTATCTTTACCTCCTGACCAGAAGCCCAAATATATTGACCTCTTTAAAGAGTTCCAAGATGTATTTTCATGGAGTTATGAGGATTTGAAGTCCTATGACACCTTTGTTATTCAACATACCATTCCTCTCAAGCCTGATCAAAAGCCATTCAAGCAAAAATTAATAAGAATCAATCCTATGCTTCTCCCTTCAATTGAGAAAGAGGTACAAAAAATGTTTAAAGCCGGTATCATAGCACCAATCAGGTTTTCAGACTGGATTTCAAATTTGGTCCCCACAAGAAAGAAAACTGGGGAGATTAGGCTTTGTGTTGATCTAAGGAATTTGAATCAATTATCCCTCAAAGACAATTATCCCTTCCCTAAAATGGATCACATTCTCCAAAGAGTAGTGGGGGCTGCAAGAATCTCATTATTTGATGGGTTTTCAAGTTTCAATCAGATCCTAGTCCACCCTGATGATCAAGATAAGGCAACATTCACAACCCCATGGGGGACTTTCAAATATGTCAAAATGCCTTTTGGGTTGAAAAATGCAGGAGCTACATTTCAAAGAGAAATGGATATTGATTTTGCTAAAGAGATTCGTGACTTCCTTGTTATTTACTTAGATGACCTCACACCTTTCTCAAAATCTGACCAAGAACATCTGAAACACTAGAGACAAATATTCATAACATGTAGGAAATATGGAATTTCCTTAAATCCCAAGAAGCCTCTATTTGGTTTGGAGGAAGGCAAGCTATTGGGTCATATCATTTCAAAGGATGGCATTAGAATTGACCCAGACAGAATACTGGCCATATTGCAAATGCCCCATCCAAGAAATATTAAAGAATTACAAGCCTTCTTGGGAAAGATCAACTTTCTAAGGAGATTTATCCCAAACTTAGCAGAATTGATCAGATTACTAAACAACATGCTAAAAAAGGATTCAAAAGTAAAGTGGACAGTAGAAGCAAACCAAGCTTTTGAAGGTATTAAATTAGCCCTTACCCAAACCCCAGTCTTAACAAATCCTCAATTTGACAGAGAATTTATCATTTTCTCTTTTGCCTCGCAGCATACCATTGCTGTTGTCTTATTGCAGAAAGATGCTCAAGGGAATGAAAAACCTATTGCTTTCTTTAGTAGAGCCCTTAGAGATGCACCTCTGAAATATCAGATCATGGAAAAGCAAGCTTATGCTTTGGTCAAAGCCATCAAAGACTTTAGGATCTACATCCTATACTCTCATGTTATTGCTTATGTACCAAATCCCATTGTGAAAGACATACTGACTCAAGAAAACTTAGAGGGCAGAAGAGGAAAATGGATTGCTAACATATTGGAATTTGACATTGAGATAAGACCTACAAAACTGATAAAAGGGCAAGGTTTGGCTAAATTGATGTCAGAAGCAAACTTCCAAGCCTTGGATATTAACCAACTGGACAATGAACCGGAGCTGGCGACTCCAAAGATCAATGTAGCCTTTGAACAATCCCTGTGGTATTCTGATATCTGTTATATATTGCAAAACCTGTGTGCTCCCCCAGGATTGTCCAGAACCAAATCTAGATTTCTAAAAATGAAAGCTTCAAGATTTTGTGTTATAGATGGTAATTTACTATGGAAAAATCATGAAGGTATACTGCTAAATTGTTTGAATATGGATGAGACTACCAATGTTATGAAAGAATTTCATGCAGGTGATTGTGGTGGACATTTGTACTGGAAGTCCACTGTAGATAAGATATTGAGGGCAGGTTACTATTGGCCCACCCTGTTCTCTGATGTTAAAAATTTCACCACTACATGTCACACGTGTCAAGTGTTTGAGGGAAAAAGAAAGTTACTACCACTTCCCTTAAAGCCTATTGCAACAAAAAGGCCCTTTCAGCAATGGGGCTTGGATTTCATTGGGGAAATTCATCCTTCATCTTCAGGCCAACATAAATGGATCCTAACAGCCACAGATTACTTTACTAAATGGGTTGAGGTTGTCCCATGCAGACAAGCAAATGATTCTACTATCATCCAGTTCCTTGAAACTAATATTCTTTCCAGATTTGGTTGTCCTGACAAGATTATAACAGACAATGCTGCTGCTTTCAGATCCAAGAAGATGGTGAACTTTTGCCATAAATTCCATATTACTTTGGGCCATTCTACTGCATACTACCCTCAAGGCAACGGTTTAGCTGAATCATCTAACAAAAGTCTTATCAACATCATCAAGAAGATACTGGAAGAGAATAAGAAAAATTGGCATAAGAAGCTTGTAAATGCCTTGTGGGCAGACAGGCTAACAACCAAAAGATCTATTGGGGTCAGCACATATGAGTTGGTTTATGGAATGGAAGCCAAATTCCCTTCATCATTAGGAGTCCCTGCCATGAGACTACTTCAAGAAAGTCAGGCTGAACCAAATGACATGCAAAGAAGAATCAACCAGATAATTTGTTTACAGCAAACCAGAGATCAAGTGTACCACAGAGTTCAGGTCCTACAAGAGAAACTGAAAAAAGCCTTTGATAGAAGAACCAAGGCTGAAGATTTCTTTATTGGTAATAAAGTGCTTAAATGGGATTCAAGAAGAGAAGACAAGGGAAAGCATGGCAAATTTGACTCCCTTTGGAGGGGACCCTTTGTAATTCAAGCAGTGCAAGGAAATAACACTTATTTCTTGAAGAATTTAGATCACACTGAAGCTGTAGAGGGCCCTGCGAATGGCCGGATGTTAAAGCATTATTTTGACTACTTTCCATGTATATAGCATGGCTCTGCCCTGTACATTATCAGTTGTATATAGTATTTTCTTTCAGCATATAGATAGTTCAGTTTCAAAAGTTTTGTAAATAAGCAGGAAAATGCTTTTTATTTTCAGAAGTTCCACAATGGTGGAAGTTTCCAGTTTTGAAATTCAAGGAGAAAACCTTCAAGTTTTGATGATAATGTCAAGGGCCAAGGCATTCTGACCTACTGTTCTTGGTCTTTCAAGTAGAAAAACGATCCCCAAGTGGAGCCACTGTTAGCTACCTATACCAATAGGTTTCATTTTTCATGATTGGCAGGGGAAGTGCCAAATATGCTCTACTTTGGTGATGCAAAGATCTCATATTTTGTGGAAAACACCTATCTGCAGTCGTTTGATGCATGTCCTACTTCTGAATGGGTGATCCAACAGTCTAAGCTGGGTCATGCCACATTTCAATTTTGTTGTAGACTAGAGAATGAAATCTGTCCAAACTGTTCAATCTTGGCAGATGAGTAGTTAGGTAGAGAATGAAAGTTCCCAAATGCTTAATCTGGGGCCTTGGAAGTAATAAGGCTAGCCTTAGATAGAAAATCAAAAGAAAATGGAAAAAGAAAAGAAAAAGAGTAATTGAGGGTTTGCCAGTCTAAGTGCACCCTCCCTGAAGTAACAAAAAATGCTAGGCAATAGAATGGGTAGGTAGATGGGGTTGCAGAAGCATGAATTCTTTCATATCAAAGGCCTAAGCAAAGGAAACACATGGAGGCAAGTGCAGATCTTCCTATTTAGCAATTTTGTACCAACAAAGTGAAGCATGTATAACTTCCCAAACATCCCCTATCAGACTTCTTTCTAACATCCCAATACCACCTTTGTTCATTGCAGAAATCAAACTCATTTATTGATCCTTGTTGTATAGAAGAGCCATATTTCTTGTGTAAAAACCTTTTCATTTTGATCTACTCTCAAAACTAAGTTTGTTCCCTAAAAACTTAGTGTCTATCACCTCTCATTCATATCCCCCTCCCATATTAACTATTAACCATTATTACTTAATTCCCTATATTCCCCTTTTCCCTACTACTATATCACCATTGTATGTAAAAAGCCCCAAAGTATATATTCCCCCTTCCCTAGGCAATATAGCCTTAAAAACTTCAAATGTTGGAGTGCTACGAGATTTAAGTGCAATAGGCAAAATAACGCCAAAAACAAAGTTTAGGGATTAATCCAAGATCTGCTTGGTTTAACAGCCCTAACCCCGCTTTGCGCACAAATGTTAATTAACCCATGTTGGCTTATAAAACATCGCAAAACCCATTTTCTCCACTTATACAAAGTTTTGATTACAGCGCGCATCCCCAGAAATATTATTGTTTATTACCCGCTCCCCTCCGTATTGTTCGATCTCCTTTGCTTCCCGTCGACCATCGGATCTGGGCCCTCCCATCCGACGGCTCATATCAATATCGGACCGCCCCCGATGCCCGGACGATAGCGCCCGAAACTTGTCAGACCATGACGTAAGGGCTCGGACACGCGTCACTCCTGGGTTATATCGGGCGGCCTCCTACCAATACCGCGCCCGTACCTTAAGCGGTCTGATATTACCGCTTACCGCCTTCCGCTTACCGCCCGCCCAGTCGGCCCTACGTCAGCTCCACGCCATTGCCTAGTTAGCATCGCATCAGCACCCGACCCACCGTCGCTCCGACCTATCTGCCACGATCCCCGTCTACGTGGACCACTCACTGACCGCCACGTCATCACTCCGTACTGACCCCACCTATGACGTTATGCTGACGTCATCCAAGAAAAGCGCGCCAAAGGCCAAATTTCCCATATTTTCACCAAAAGTCACATTTTTCGCATTTTTCACCAAAAGACTGTTGCGCCTCCTCCATGCAATTTCACGTCGTCCTCGCCTCCAACCTGCAAAAAGTTGATTTAAAGACCGTGGGCGCCCTCAATTCACCTGTTATTCCACTATTGGCCGATTGCACCAGGTATTTATCAGGTTATCCTCTGTGCACCGTGGTTTTTGCATAATTCACCAAAATAAGTAAGAAGAGGGAGAAAACGCAGTAACTACCAGGAATCCTCAGTGACCACTGTTCCATTTCCCACTGTAAGCTCAAATTTACCTACAAAGATTCCACATTGTGCCAAATTGCCACAAATTCACTGTTTGTTGCGCATTCGCAAATCTCAAACCTCTGCTAGACCAATTCACTGGGAAAGAAAGTGCCAAATCCTGGCATTTGCTCACTGAATCTATCTTAGGAGAATTTTGACTTATTTCCACCCCAGTTTGCCTCTTCCCCTCTACAAATTGCCCTGTTCCTGCAAAATTCATTACTCTGTGTTGCTGTGCCCATAAAAATAAGTTCAAATATAATTCAAACTATCAATTGACCATGGAAACTCCAGTAGCATTGAACATTGCACCTTTAAATGCCCCACAAAGAGAGCTATAATGGCAGGCCCTGGCTGACAGAGACTACCAGATGACAGAAGTAATTCCACTGTACAGCAAGTATCATATTCATGTACTCAATGAGCTGAAAGCCAAACATCTCAATGGAACTGATATTCTAGGGATTTGGGACTCCAATTTGCCCATTTTCAATCTTCCTCAAGTCAATGTCCTCCCAGATTTAATTCATCGATGCAGTGCCAATTATAATCCATGTCAAAGAGCTGTCCTCAGTCCCTCAGGTTCAGTTTTGTTCCATGTCACCCCTGAGGCTATAAATCAAATGCTGCACTTTCACACTACAAAGCCATTGTCTCCTCTGTCCATGATGCACTTAATAGACCAAGGAGGCAAGCTATCCAGTGCCCAAATCATAAAGATTAATCAGCTATTCATTGAACCAGGCTCTCAAACTGTGAGGACCCCTCCTATAGGAAATGCATATTTCAATGAGTAGGGCAGGTTGCTTCTGGATATGATCAGTTATGTCCTGGGTTATAGGTCAACAGAGGATGCTGATGAAACCATTCTGGCAATGTTGTCTATCTTCTCCCCTGGAAAACCTCCTTCTGTTCACTATGATTATGCTGCATACATTGCCAATAAGATTCATGAGCAATTGATGAATTTAGAGAGGGAAAGGATATTTAGATACACTTCCTACATCTATCACTTGTTCCTGTTTTACCAGCCTGATAGCTTCCCTATTACTCTCAAGAAGTTTGATGCTCATGGAAACCCAAGATCTGTGGTATTTTGGTCTTTAATCTTTCATCACACATCTTATTCACCATACAGCTACTATGAATTCATAGACCTTTTTATACATCCAGCCATGTCCTTGCTGTTGAGCTCTCCTCCTCCAAGATCGACAGATGAGATCCAAAGAATCCTCCAGCTCTCAAAGGCCTACAGCATTGGGGATTGGTACTTTTACCAACACCATACAGTGATTAGAATATATGGTTGTGAGTTAGCCCCATATAGGCTACCAAGATATGTCCCTATGAGACTTTTTGCTTTAGAGTATTTCAGACAATTTCGAAATGCAGACATGGTCCATTTCCACAGCAAAAATAAGAAGGTACAACTCAAAGTCAGAAATCCGCTAGGCCCATTTATTTATAATAAAAGATAAGAGGCGTGGCAAGAAGCAGATAAGATCCTAAAGTGCCTCAAGTTGCAAACCAGTTTCCTCTGGATACCCTATGATCCCAATCATTTCATTAGTCTTAGAAGGGTCAAATATAAGTTGGCTAGCTATGATCATGTCAGGTTGCCTCATATTGAAAAATATGCAAATATGTTAAGATGGAAAGAGGGCACTCTAGAAGAGGCAAGCACTAAAGAGGAAATAGCACTAAAAGAAGCCAAGAAACTTGAGAAGGAAGCTGACTTGGAATATTGTGGGCAGGTTTTTTCTCTTCCTCATATTCAACTTGGAGCAGCTGCCTCATCTTCTACAGCTCCCCACCAAGCAGCTCAAACTATTCCTCAAGCAGCCAACACAGAAAAGGGAAAAGAGATGGAGCAGGAGCAGCCACTCCCAACAACATAACAGCAGAAGGAACATACAGAACGACAAGAAGAAATGGCTGAGGCCCCTATATCTACAGAGCAACAGGCTCAAGAAAGTGTGCCCCCAAGGCAGGAAACAGCAGTGGATACCTCAGTGCTCCAAACCCCGTTGAATGAAGAGAGGGCCAGGAAGAGGGATAGACAGCAAGAAACTCCCCTCACCAAATCAGCAAGTCAACAAGGGGAGAAAAGGCAAATATTAAACCCTTTTTCTGAAGAAGAGATGCCTATTGGGCCATCCATAGGTATGGGCCCCCCTAGCATGGAAGCATCAGCCAGTTCCTTCCAACAGGAACAAGAAAGACAACTTGGAGGAGAGGTCAGCTCCTCAATCCAGCAAAGAAGGGCATAATCCAGCATAAAGCAGCAATTTATTGATATTAAGAAGAGGAATGAGCCAGTCAGAATCCAGCTTTACAATCACTTGCTCAAAAATGGCTCCCACAAACCAATAGAGGCTTATGTCAGCATATGACATAACAGAGGGGAAGATGACTATGAGTCATTTCATGCCTACTATGTTGCAGCCACAGCCAGCTGCAGATTACATAAGAACCAACCTGGAAGTATTTGCAAAAGACATCCACCCAATGGACCAAATTGAGCTACATAAGCAAATGGGTGAGATGGTCTACTCCTCTCTTGCAGATAAAACCTTTCTAGCACACAAATTGCAAAATAGTCTCCATAATACTACTGCCCAATTAGAATTGGAGAAAGCATCTTCTCAAGCCAAAGACAACAGGATTAGGTCTTTGGAAGATATCATTATAGAGCTTGGGCATGACCCAAGTGATCCCAAAGCTGTGCAGGCATTACTAAAGAAAAAAGAGGAAGATATAGCAGCTTTGAGGAAGATGGTCAAAATTCCAGCAACCCTTCACCCTCAAACAGAAGATGTTGCTCAACAGAGAAAGGACCAAGATGTAGCAGCCATGCTGCTGACATTACACAAGCAATTGGTAGAAACAGAAGGCCGATTGATAGCAACAGAGGGTGCATTACAGGTAGCCCTGAAACAGAAAGAAGGAGGCCAGATATCTCAGCCCCCTCAGCCAGTAATTAACCTTGAGGAAACTCCTCAAACTATAAGTCCTCCCACAGGACAAACAGCTGGGACAGGCCCTTCAACATCAGCACCAAATACAACAGCAGCACCAGCAACAACATCAGGACAGGCACCCAGCCTGGATATGCAAAATATGATGAAAGAACTTCAAGCTCTGGAGGCCCAGATGGCATAACTAAATGAAGCTAAGGAAAAATTGGCTACACTTAATGAAAACTACGATAAATCAAAGCAAAGTGTAGCTGAAAAAACAAGAGAGGTAAAGGCTCTTGAGAAGAAAATAAAAGAACTGGAGAAAGAGCTCTCTCTTGACAAAGTGGTGGCTGAAATCAAGAAAGTCCTGTGGGCCAATATTGGTCAGTCTATAACAGATCAATGGCAATATATTGAAACCATCCATGAGCATATAGATCTCATAGGCAGGGCCCACAAGGAAAGTCAAAGAGCAAGGGAATCTCTAGGCAATATGCCTGAGATAGCCAATAGGATGATCAATGTCCTTAACAACCGCACAGGCCCTCAGCTGGCAGCCATGGGTATCTCTAACAGAACTGACACCATCTTACTAGTAAAAAGGGTGCTCACTTTTAGAAATCATGTGCAAACATTGGATAGAAGGTGCCAGGAAATGCAGACAGAGGTGAATAAATTCATGGAGAAATTTACAACATTGCATAACAGAGGCCTTCCCAGCTTACTAAACAACGCAGGAAGGTTACTATCCCGTGAAAATTATGCCAAGAGGGTACATACATTTTCTACAAATCAGATCACTGCAGCATCAAGTGCCCCAGAGGAAACAGGGCCTACATCTGGGCTAAGTCTCTATGACAGAGTAGAGAATTTGTTTTTTTATCATGAATGAGATTGGACATCTATTTGAGGTGCCTCCAAGTTACTACAAATATACTGAGGCAGATGAAACCTTAGGCATAATTTTGAGACATCAGTTGCCTACTCAGGAATGGTGGACAAGCATGATACAGACATTGCTGTGAAGAAACAGATTTTTCACCAAATTTTTGTACATCAATTATAAATCATCATGTTCAGAAAATTGATATATTCATTATGACTAGAGTGGAGTGGACAGAGCCAACTCAGCAAACAAATTTGGACACTAAAGCAACACCGACAGATGCAGATGTCAGGGTTGAGATAGCTACAGCACGACAAAGTAATAAAGGCGTATTATTCAGAATCAATGCAAAGCACTCTACAGAGCCAGTTGCCCTCAAAGGTGAAGAACTTCTGACAAACAACAAGTAGCTGTTGTATATTCATTAAAGTAGCTTTTAATTTTGTAAGAAATATCTTTGAAAGTTGGTAAGAGCAGTTATTGTGCAATAACTCACTATTGAGATATTTCTATGATATTTTGTATATATGCACCCCCGCACAGTTTATTGGGGGTTGTTGTTACTGATTTCTTCAAGAGAACTCACCTGTATTCCTCTGAAAGATATAATACAAAGGAGCTGTTGGTTTCAAAGGAATGAGTTTGGCTTGGAGCTGATGTGATGAAATTATTGATTGCTGCAGGATTCTTGCATTATGACGTGATACAATAAGTGTTTTCTAACTGTATTTGTGTTTCATCTCTTACATCGTCTGTCTGTGATGTATGGTGTTTAATCTTGGTAGAAAGGTAAAAGACTAGTTCAGGATTTGTCCATTAAAGACACCCTAAACTCAATCCTTACTACTAAATATGTTTTCTTCAGGGTTAGCTGCAACTATGGAATTCTTAAATGCTCCTATTTGCTCTAATCACATGATAAGTCTTTATTCAGTAATTCTCTGTTACTGCTGAGTAGGATTTGTCCTTCATTTCGTGTTGCACTGTGAAAGAACTCTTAACTGCCTTTTACTGGTGTAATTTATATTGTTTATTGTCCAAAAATCTAAGTTTGTATCATGAATACCCATCTGGCCCTGCAGTGAGCCTTTATTTATCACACATATCAAACACTTTCATTCCTGGACTCCACATGCCCAATGGAT
Organism: Pinus tabuliformis; assembly: GCA_031772625.1. Lineage (NCBI taxonomy): Eukaryota > Viridiplantae > Streptophyta > Pinopsida > Pinales > Pinaceae > Pinus > Pinus tabuliformis. The sequence continues at coordinate 981,047,046 of CM062818.1, read as the reverse complement.
TAAGCTCTCTTTGATATTTGCATGCCCTTCCTTGAACAGTAGCCTGCAACCAAAATTTAAACAAAAATCCCATCTGATAACTAGCCTAAAATCTTCAAAAACAAAGTTAAAACTAAAAGAGAGAGCCCTCTCTGATTACAGGTAGGCTAGAACGTGTAATCCAAAGCTTGGTTAGTGGTTACCACGGCCGTATTCCCTCAGGAGTCAAAGGGAACATCCTGGGTGTTAACATAAATGGCGACTCCGCTGGGGAAGAATGAAATTCATAAACCCCCTGTCTGATTCTTAATACTGTAGATAAAGCCTGAGTGATAGCCAGACAGCCTTAGAAACTGCCTCTGCTTTGCATTTGCAGGAGTATATAAAAGTTGCCTCAGTCAATCTTTATTCAATCTTAAGTTCCATACAGTTGTGCTATACCTGATCAGTCCTTGTCAAATATCACTATCTTCTTAGAAAATTCTCCTAAAGAAAATCACAGAAACTGGCTCCTAAGAAGAAAACTCGCTATACAAGATCTAACCCAGATCCTGATCCATCACTTGAGTTCCAAAACCCAAACTTGATTTCAAGAATCCTTAAGAGACACAAATCAGAAGGGACTTTATCAGATTCAAGTTCTGAAGCAGGATTTCAAACTAATATTCCAACCCCTGCTAAGGTTTCTCTACATCCTCATACCACCGTTCCACAATCTCCTAGTTCTTCATCAACTTCACAAGGTGTCCTTTCAACCCCTCCATCAACTACACATTCCCTTCTCATCCCCTTTCCTCCCCTTGTCCCATTCGTTCCTGTTATTCCTATTGTCCCACCAAACATGGCTAATAGATACGCTCCACTGCAGTTACCTGCCAATCCAGGGCCTATGCCTCAAGATTACCAAAGCAAGATTTCATATTTTGATGGTACTGGCTCTTATCCAGCCATTCAACATACTAAGAAAATGCAGGACTATTTTTAAAATTATGAGATAGATGATGATGGGGTTAGAATGAAAATTTCTGTGCAAAGCCTAACAGGAGATGTAAGATCATGGTTTAGGTCACTCCCAGCAAACTCCATAGCTGACCCTGAAGCCCTGTATCAAACCTTTATCAATAGATGGGAGAAGAAAAAGGATCCACTTCATATTTTATCTGAATACAATACTATCAAAAGAGGTCCCCAAGAAACTGTCTTGGACTATTGTGCTCGGTTCAACAATGTCTACAATGCTATTCCCCAAAATCTCAAACCCCCACCTAATCTAGCTCTATATACCTTTCCTGATGGGTTTGATTCAGATATGGCATACCAATTAAGAGAAAGGGCTCCCCGAACTTTAGCTGAGATGCAAGACATAGCAGTTAGTGTAGAAGCCAACCTGATAGCTAAGAGAAATAGGACCAGAACTGAAAGAAAGACTACCTTCAAAGAAGAGCCTTCAGGCTGGGATCAGAAATTGGACGCAATAATCACTGGTATGCATAGATTAGGTGACAGAGTAGAATCAGTTGAGAGGAAGTCATCATGGGAATCACCACAAAACAATCCTATCAGGAATCCCAATTTTAGAAGAAATCAAAATCCTAATGCTGGCAAGGCCAGCCCTAAACCAGAGATTAGGCCTCCATTCCAAGAAAACTATGCTGAAGCATCCACTTCCAGTGAGCAGATAGATGATACCCACATTAACTTGATGGGCCTAAATGATGATCAGCAAGTTTTTTTGAGTCAAGAAGATCGTGAGGATAATGACATCAGTCAGTTCCAAACTAGATCAGGTGAATCATTTGACTTCAAACAAGGCTATGACACAGCAGTTTTTGAAGTTCATAAGCAATACAAATTGAGAAGCAGAACTATAAATGCGACACATCCTAAGAAAACAAAGGATAGCCAGCAGCCTAAGAAGGTTATTGTCACAGAGCCAATTGACAAAACTGATTCAATTACAAATCAAGTAACAGTTGAAGAGGTAACCGAAGAATTTCCCTCAAATCAACAACCATTGGCTACACCGCCTTCACAGCACAATCCAAGCAACACTTTTCAAAAGGTGAACAAAAAGGACAAACCTCAAGATCATATTGAGAGTCAAGAAGAAAACTTAATTAACAAAGAAAAAGTTGTTAACCAGAACACCAAGATCTAGTCTGAAAAACCTTTTGACTTAGAAGCTAAAAATGGTAAATTAAAGATAGCCATTCCTCTTTCAGAGCTAGCCAAGCATAACATTTACAAACAACAAATCAAGAAGTCCCTTCAACTGACTCATAATAAAGATGATGTCAATGTGTTGGATGACACCCCAGAATTGCTTTTCGGTCCAGAGGTTGATGGAAAGACAACAGCTACTGGAATCTTACCTTTTTATGTCAACTTGCATATTCATGATAAGATATTACACAATGCAATGTTTGATTCAGGCGCCTCTCATAATCTGATGCCTAAGTCATTAATGGAAAGATTGAATCTAGACATCAAAAGACCATATAAGGACCTATTTTCATTTGACTCCAGCCAAGTTAAGTGTTTAGGCCTGATAAAAGATCTATGTGTTTCCCTTGTCCAGTACCCAAATAAAACAATCTTAATGGATGTTGTAGTTGCTGATATCCCACCCAAATATGGAATGTTGTTATCAAGATCATGGGGAGCCAAACTCCAAGGTTCCCTGCAATTGGACATGTCATATACCACCATTTCTGTCTTTGGGAAACCAAAGAGGCTATACAGAGACTCACTCATGAAATACATGGTGAGCAGTGAAGAAAAACCTCAAAATTTCCCTATTTATGCAGTCCATTCAGACATGGATTCCTTCATTCTGTTCAATGACAATATAAGTCCAATATGTGATGACAAATCTGTCTTACTTGAACAAGATCTGCATATGAGTGAGCGATCAAGTTCCCAAGAAATCAAGGTTGGGCAATCAAGTGATGAGACCGTTCTAGAAGACAAACCAGATGAAAGACAAGAACTCCAACGTATAATCCCAAGTCATAGAGAAGCTGTTAAATCTCCCCTAAATCAAGAAATCCTTTGGTTTCTTGAGTTTGACGGATCAGTCAACAAATTAGGGGCAGGAGCTGGAGTGTGGATTCATAACAAACAAAGCAATCATGCAGAAGGTCTAGCCTATAGGCTTAATTTCAGATGTACTAATAATATGGCAGAGTATGAGGCTCTTTTTCTAGGCCTCAAACTGGTAAAATCCTTACAGGCCACAAAAATTTCAATCATGGGAGATTTAGACCTCATTATTCAACAAGTGAAAGGCAATTTTGTCACCAATGACAAAAGACTAAGATCATACAGATCTGCTGCTATTGAAATACTTAAGGCTTTCACTGAATTTCAGATGACCAAAATACCTAGTACCCACAACCTTCATGCACACAGTTTAGCTACATTTTCCAGTACATGCAAATTTCCTTTTGAACCCAACCACTGCTTTACAGCTGAGATAAAACACAGACCTTCTATCCCAAACAATGTTAAAGATTGGCAAGTATTTGAGGATGATACACAGATAAATAGTTTCTTGACCTTGCAGCATGAATTTTCAGGTTTGAACATTGATGTTGATTCTGTAAAAGACATACAACCACTAAGTGAACAGGACCAAACAACTATATCACTCAAAACAGCAAATCAAATACTTTGTCCAACAACCTTTGACAAGGAAAATATACAAGAACTTAAACAATTGCGTTTTGATGAAATAACTGGTGCAGAGGCTGAAATCATACAGCTAAAAGATAATTTTCTACCAACAGGCCTGACTCCGTTGGAGGACATTTTTGACTCAAATGATGTTCCTAGAAAACCAAAAATGCAACCCCTTAATGCTGCCATTGAAGAATGCAACATTGGAACTACTGAAAAACCCAAGATAATAAAATTGTCTGTATCTTTACCTCCTGACAAGAAGCCCAAATATATTGACCTCTTTAAAGAGTTCCAAGATGTGTTTGCATGGAGTTATGAGGATTTGAAGTCCTATGACACCTCTGTTATTCAACATACCATTCCTCTCAAGCCTGATCAAAAGCCATTCAAGCAAAAATTAAGATGAATCAATCCTATGCTTCTCCCTTCAATTGAGAAAGAGGTACAAAAAATGTTTAAAGCCGGTATCATAGCACCAATCAGGTTTTCAGACTGGATTTCAAATTTGGTCCCCACAAGAAAGAAAACTGGGGAGATTAGGCTTTGTGTTGATTTAAGGAATTTGAATCAAGTATCCCTCAAAGACAAGTATCCCTTACCTAAAATGGATCACATTCTCCAAAGAGTAGTGGGGGCTGCAAGAATCTCATTACTTGGTGGGTTTTCAGGTTTCAATCAGATCCTAGTCCACCCTGATGGTCAAGATAAAACAGCATTCACAACCCCATGGGGGACTTTCAAATATGTCAAAATGCCTTTTGGGTTGAAAAATGCAGGAGCTACATTTCAAAGAGCAATGGATATTGCTTTTGCTAAAGAGATTCGTGACTTCCTTGTTATTTACTTAGATGACCTCACACCTTTCTCAAAATCTGACCAAGAACATCTGAAACACTTGAGACAAATATTCATAACATGTAGGAAATATGGAATTTCCTTAAATCCCAAGAAGTCTCTATTTGGTTTGGAGGAAGGCAAGCTATTGTGTCATATCATTTCAAAGGATGGCATTAGAATTGACCCAGACAGAATACAGGCCATCTTGCAAATGCCCCATCCAAGAAATATTAAAGAATTACAAGCCTTCTTGGGAAAGATCAACTTTCTAAGGAGATTTATCCCAAACTTAGCAGAATTGATCAGATTACTAAACAACATGCTAAAAAAGGATTCAAAAGTAAAGTGGACAGTAGAAGCAAACCAAGCTTTTGAAGGTATTAAATTAGCCCTTACCCAAACCCCAGTCTTAAAAAATCCTCAATTTGACAGAGAATTTATCATTTTCTCTTTTGCCTCCCAGCATACCATTGTTGCTGTCTTATTGCAGAAAGATGATCAAGGGAATGAAAAACCTATTTCTTTCTTTAGTAGAGCCCTTAGAGATGCACCTCTGAAATATTAGATCATGGAAAAGCAAGCTTATGCTTTGGTCAAAGCCATCAAAGACTTTAGGATCTACATCCTATACTCTCATGTTATTGCTTATGTACCAAATCCCATTGTGAAAGACATACTGACTCAAGAAAACTTAGAGGGCAGAAGAGGAAAATGGATTGCTAACATATTGGAATTTGACATTGAGATAAGACCTACAGAACTGATAAAAGGGAAAGGTTTGGCTAAATTGATGTCAGAAGCAAACTTCCAAGCCTTGGATATTAACCAACTGGACAATGAACCGGAGCTGGCGACTCCAAATATCAATGTAGCCTTTGAACAATCCCTGTGGTATTCTGATATCTGTTATATATTGCAGAACCTGTGTGCTCCCCCAGGATTGTCCAGAACCAAATCTAGATTTCTAAAAATGAAAGCTTCAAGATTTTGTGTTATAGATGGTAATTTACTATGGAAAAATCATGAAGGTATACTGCTGAATTGTTTGAATATGGATGAGATTACCAATGTTATGAAAGAATTTCATGCAGGTGATTATGGTGGACATTTGTACTGGAAGTCCACTGTGGATAAGATATTGAGGGCAGGTTACTATTGGCCCACCCTGTTCTCTGATGTTAAAAATTTCACCACTACATGTCACAAGTGTCAAGTGTTTGAGGGAAAAAGAAAGTTACTACCACTTCCCTTAAAGCCTATTGCAACAGAAAGGCCCTTTCAGCAATGGGGCTTGGATTTCATTGGGGAAATTCATCCTTCATCTTCAGGCCAACATAAATGGATCCTAACAGCCACAGATTACTTTAGTAAATGGGTTGAGGCTGTCCCCTGCAGACAAGCAAATGATTCTACTATCATCCAGTTCCTTGAAACTAATATTCTTTCCAGATTTGGTTGTCCTGACAAGATTATAACAGACAATGCTGCTGCTTTCAGATCCAAGAAGATGGTGAACTTTTGCCATAAATTCCATATTACTTTGGGCCATTCTACTGCATACTACCCTCAAGGCAACGGTTTAGCTGAATCATCTAACAAAAGTCTTATCAACATCATCAAGAAGATACTGGAAGAGAATAAGAAAAATTGGCATAAGAAGCTTGTAAATGCCTTGTGGGCAGACAGGCTAACAACCAAAAGATCTATTGGGGTCAGCCCATATGAGTTGGTTTATGGAATGGAAGCCAAATTCCCTTCATTAGTAGGAGTCCCTGTCATGAGACTACTTCAAGAAAGTCAGGCTAAACCAAATGACATGCAAAGAAGAATCAACCAGATAATTCGTTTACAGCAAACCAGAGATCAACTGTACAACAGAGTTCAGGTCCTACAAGAGAAACTGAAAAAAGCCTTTGATAGAAGAACCAAGGCTGAAGATTTCTTTATTGTTAATAAAGTGCTTAAATGGGATTCAAGAAGAGAAGACAAGGGAAAGCATGGAAAATTTGACTCCCTTTGGAGGGGACCCTTTGTAATTCAAGCAGTGCAAGGAAATAACACTTATTTCTTGAAGAATTTAGATGACACTGAAGCTGAAGAGGGCCCTGTGAATGGCCGGATGTTAAAGCATTATTTTGACTACTTTCCATGTATATAGCATGGCTTTGCCCTGTACATTATCAGTTGTATATAGTATTTTCTTTCAGCATATAGATAGTTCAGTTTCAGAAGTTTTGTAAATAAGCAGGAAAAGGATTTTTATTTTCAGAAGTTCCACAATGGTGGAAGTTTCCAGTTTTGAAATTCAAGGAGAAAACCTTCAAGTTTTGATGAGAAGTCAAGGGCCAAGGCATTTTGACCTGCTGTTCTTGGTCTTTCAAGTAGAAAAACCATCCCCAAGTGGAGCCACTGTAAGCTACCTATACCAATAGGTTTCATTTTTCATGATTGGCAGGGGAAGTGCCAAATATGCTCTACTTTGGTGATGCAAAGATCTCATATTTTGTGGAAAACACCTATCTGTAGTTGTTTGATGCATGTCCTACTTCTGAATGGGTGATCCAACAGTCTAAGATGGGTCATGCCACATTTCAATTTTGTTGTAGACTAGAGAATGAAATCTGTCCAAACTGTTCAATCTTGGCAGATGAGTAGTTAGGTAGAGAATGAAGGTTCCCAACTGCTTAATCTGGGGCCTTGGAAGTAATAAGGCTAGCCTTAGATAGAAAATCAAAAGAAAATGGAAAAAGAAAAGAAAAAGAGTAATTGAGGGTTTGCCAGTCTAAGTGCACCCTCCCTGAAGTAACAAAAAATGCTAGGCAATAGAATGGGTAGGTAGATGGGGTTGCAGAAGCATGAATTCTTTCATATCACTGGCCTAAGCAAAGGAAACACATGGAGGCAAGTGCAGATCTTCCTATTCAGCAATTTTGTACCAACAAAGTGAAGCATGTCTAACTTCCCAAACATCCCCTATCAGACTTCTTTCTAACATCCCAATACCACCTTTGTTCATTGCAGAAATCAAACTCATTTATTGATCCTTGTTGTATAGAAGAGCCACATTTCTTGTGTAAAAACCTTTTCATTTTGATCTACTCTCAAAACTAAGTTTGTTCCCTAAAAACTTAGTGTTTATCACCTCTCATTCATATCCCCATCCCATATTAACTATTAACCATTATTACTTAATTCCCTATATTCCCCTTTTCCCTACTACTATATCACCATTGTATGTAAAAAGCCCCAAAGTATATATTCCCCCTTCCCTAGGCAATATAGCCTTAAAAACTTCAAATGTTGGAGCGCTAAGAGATTTAAGCGCAATAGGCAAAATAATGCCAAAAACAAAGTTTAGGGATTAATCCAAGATCTGCTTGGTTTAACAGACCTAACCCTGCTTTGCGCACAAATGTTAATTAACCCATGTTGGCTTATAAAACATCGCAAAATCCATTTTCTCTGCTTATCCAAAGTTTTGATTACAACGCGCATCCCCAGAAATATTATTGTTTATTACCCGCTCCCCTCCGTATTGTCCGATCTCCTTTGCTTCCCGTCGACTGTCATATCTGGGCCCTCCCATCCGACGGCTCATATCAATATCGGACCGCCCCCGATGCTCGGACGATAGCGCCCGAAATTTGTCAGACCATGACGTCAGGGCTCGGACACACGTCACTCCTGGGTTATATCGGGCGACCTCCTGCCAATACCGTGCCCGTACCTTAAGCAGTCTGATATTACAGCTTACCGCCTTCCGCTTACCGCCCGCCCAGTCGGCCCTACGTCAGCTCCACGCCATTGCCTAGTCAGCATCGCATCAGCGCCCGACCCACCGTCGCTCCGACCTGTCTGCCACGTCCCCCGTCCACGTGGACCACTCACTGACCGCCATGTCATCACTCCGTACTGACCCCACCTATGATGTTATGCTGACGTCATCCAAGAAAAGCACGCCAAAGGCCAAATTTCCCATATTTTCACCAAAAGTAACATTTTTCGCATTTTTCACCAAAATACTGTTGCGCCTCCTGGATGCAATTTCACGTCGTCCTCGTCGCCAACCTGCAAAAAGTTGATTTAAAGACCGTGGGCGCCCTCAATTCACCTGTTATTCCACCATTGGCCGATTGCACCAGGTATTTATCAAGTTATCCTCTGTGCATCGTGGTTTTTGCATAATTCACCAAAATAAGTAAGAAGAGGGAGAAAATGTAGTAACTACCAGGAATCCTCAGTGACCACTGTTCCATTTCCCACTGTAAGCTCAAATTTACCCAAAGAGATTCCACATTGTGCCAAATTGCCACAAATTCACTGTTTTTTGCGCATTCGCAAATCTCAAACCTCTTCTAGACCAATTCATCGGGAAAGAAAGTCCCAAATCCTGGAATTTGCTCACTGAATCTATCTTAGGAGCAATTTGACTTATTTTCACCCCAGTTTGCCTCTTCCCCTCTGCAAATTGCCCTGTTCCTGCAAAATTCATTACTCTGTGTTGCTGTGCCCAGAAAAACAAGTTCAAATATAATTCAAACTATCAATTGACCATGGAAACTCCAGTAGCATTGAACATTGCACCTTTAAATGCCCCACAAAGAGAGCTAGAATGGCAGGCCCTGGCTGACAGAGACTACCAGATGGCAGAAGTAATTCCACTGTACAGAAAGTATCATATTTATGTACTCAATGAGCTGAAAGCCAAACATCTCAATGGAACTGATATTCTAGGGATTTGGGACTCCAATTTGCCCATTTTCAATCTTCCTCAAGTCAATGTCCTCCCAGATTTAATTCATCGATGCAGTGCCAATTATGATCCATGTCAAAGAGCTGTCCTCAGTTCCTCAGGTTCAGTTTTGTTCCATGTCACCCCTGAGGCTATAGATCAAATGCTGCACTTTCACACTACAAAGCCATTGTCTCCTCTGTCCATGATGCACTTAATAGACCAAGGAGGCAAGCTATCCAGTGCCCAAATCATAAAGATTAATCAGCTATTCATTGAACCAGGCTCTCAAACTGTGAGGACCCCTCCTATAGGAAATGTATATTTCAACGAGTTGGGCAGGTTGCTTGTGGATATGATCAGTTATGTCCTGGGTTACAGGTCAACTGAGGATGCTGATGAAACCATTCTGGAAATGTTGTCTATCTTCTCCCCTGGAAAGCCTCCTTCTGTTCACTATGATTATGCTGCATACATTGCCAATAAGATTCATGAGCAATTGATGAATTTAGAGAGGGAAAGGATATTTAGATACACTTCCTACATCTATCACTTGTTCCTGTTTTACCAGCCTGAGAGCTTCCCTATTACTCTCAAGAAGTTTGATGCTCAGGGAAACCCAAGATTTGTGGTATTTTGGTCTTCAATATTTCATCACACATCTTATTCACCATACAGCTACTCTGAATTCATAGACCTTTTTATACATCCAGCCATGTCCTTGCTGTTAAGCTCTCCTCCTCCAAGATTGACAGATGAGATGCAAAGAATCCTCCAGCTCTCAAAGGCCTACAACATTGGGGATTGGTACTTTTACCAACACCATACTGTGATTAGAATATATGGTTGTGAGTTAGCCCCATATAGGCTACCAAGATATGTCCCTATGAGACTTTTTGCTTTAGAGTATTTCAGACAATTTGGAAATGCAGACATGGTCCATTTCCACAGAAAAAATAAGAAGGTACAACTCAAAGTCAGAAATCAGCTAGGCCCATTTGTTTATAATAAAAGAGAAGAAGCATGGCAAGAAGCAGATAAGATCCTAAAGTGCCTCGAGTTGCAAACCAGTTTCCTCTCGATACCCTATGATCCCAATCATTTCATTAGTCTTAGAAGGGTCAAATATAAGTTGGCTAGCTATGATCATGTCAGGTTGCCTTATATTGAAAAATATGCAAATCTGTTAAGATGGAAAGAGGGCACTCTAGAAGAGGCAAGTACTAAAGAGGAAATAGCACAAAAAGAAGCCAAGAAACTTGAGAAGGAAGCTAACTTGGAATATTGTGGGCAGGTTTTTTCTCTTCCTCATATTCAACTTGGAGCAGCTGCCTCATTTTCTACAGCTCCCCACCAAGCAGCTCAAACTATTCCTCAAGCAGCCAACACAGAAAAGGGAAAAGAGATGGAGCAGGAGCAGCCACTCCCAACAACAGAACAGCAGAAGGAACATACAGAACAACAAGAAGAAATGGTTGAGGCCCCTGTATCTACAGAGCAACAGGCTCAAGAATGTGTGCCCCCAAGGCAGGAAACAACAGTGGATACCTCAGTGCTCCAAACCCCGTTGAATGAAGAGAGGACCAGGAAGAGGGATAGACAGCAAGAAACTCCCCTCACCACATCAGCAAGTCAACAACGGGAGAAAAGGCAAAGATTAAACCCTTTTTCTGAAGAAGAGATGCCTATTGGGCCATCCATAGGTATGGGCCCCCCTAGCATGGAAGCATCAGCCAGTTCCTTCCAACAGGAACAAGAAAGACCACTTGGAGGAGAGGTCAGCTCCTCAAGCCAGCAAAGAAGGGCAGAATCCAGCATAAAGCAGCAATTTATTGATATTAAGAAGAGGAATGAGCCAGTCAGACTCCAGCTTTACAATCACTTGCTCAAAATGGCTCCCACAAACCAACAGAGGCTTATGTCAGCATATGACATAACAGAGGGGAAGATGACTATGAGTCATTTCATGCCTACTATGCTACAGCCACAGTCAGCTGCAGATTACATAAGAACCAACCTGGAAGTATTTGCAAAAGGCATCCACCCAATGGACCAAATTGAGCTACATAAGCAAACGGGTAAGATGGTCTACTCCTCTCTTGCAGATAAAACCTTTCTAGCACACAAATTGCAAAATAGTCTCCATAATACTACTACCCAATTAGAATTGGAGAAAGCATCTTCTCAAGCCAAAGACAACATGATTAGGTCTTTGGAAGATATCATTATAGATCTTGGGCATGACCCAAGTGATCCCAAAGCTGTGCAAGCATTACTAAAGAAAAAAGAGGAAGATATAGTAGCTTTGAGGAAGATGGTCAAAATTCCAGCAACCCTTCACCCTCAAACAGAAGATGTTGCTCAACAGAGAAAGGACCAAGATGTAGCAGCCATGCTGCTGACATTACACAAGCAATTGGTAGAAACAAAAGGCCGATTGATAGCAACAGAGGGTGCATTACAGGCAGCCCTGAAACAGAAAGAAGGAGGCCAGATATCTCAGCCCCCTGAGCCAGTAATTAACCTTAAGGAAACTCCTCAAACTATAAGTCCTCCCACAGGACAAACAGCTGGGACAAGCCCTTCAACATCAGCACCAAATATAGCAGCAGCACCAGCAACAACATCAGGATAGGCACCCAGCTTGGATATGCAAAATATGATGAAAGAACTTCAAGCTCTGGAGGCCCAGATGGCAGAACTAAATGAAGCCAAGGAAAAATTGGCTACACTTAATGAAAAGTATGATAAATCAAAGCAAAGTGTAGCTGAAAAAACAAGAGAGGTAAAGGCTCTTGAGAAGAAAATAAAAGAACTGGAGAAAGAGCTCTCTCTTGACAAAGTGGTGGCTGAAATCAAGAAAGTCCTATGGGCCAATATTGGTCAGTCTATAACAGATCATTGGAAATATATTGAAACCATCCATGAGCATATAGATCTCATAGGCAGGGCCCACAAGGAAAGTCAAAGAGCAAGGGAATCTCTAGGCAATATGCCTGAGATAGCCAATAGGATGATCAATATCCTTAACAACCGCACAGGCCCTCAGCTGGCAGCCATGGGTATCTCTCACAGAACTGACACCATATTACTAGTAAAAAGGGTGCTCACTTTGAGAAATCATGTGCAAAAATTGGATAGAAGGTGCCAGGAAATGTAGACAGAGGTGAATAAATTCATGGAGAAACTTACAACATTGCATAACAGAGGCCTTCCCAGCTTACTGAACAGCGCAGGAAGGTTACTATCCCATGAAAATTATGCCAAGTGGGTAAATACATTTGCTACAAATCAGATCATTGCAGCATCAAGTGCCCCAGAGGAAACAGGGCCTGCATCTGGGCAAAGTCTCTATGACAGAGTAGAGAATTTGTTTTCTTATCATGAATGAGATTAGACATCTATTTGAGGTGCCTCCAAATTACTAAAAATATACTGAGGCAGATGAAACCTTAGGCATAATTTTGAGACATTAGTTGCCTACTCAGGAATGGTGGACAAGCATGATACAGAAATTGCTGTGAAGAAACAGATTTTTCACCAAATTTTTGTACATCAATTATAAATCATCATGTTCAGAAAATTGATATATTCATTATGACTAGAGAGGAGTGGACAGAGCCAACTCAGCAAACAAATTTGGACACTAAAGCAACACCCACAGATGCAGATGACAGGGTTGAGATAGCTACAGCACGACAAAGCAATAAAGGCGTATTATTTAGAATCAATGCAAAGCACCGTACAGAGCCAGTTGCCCTCAAAGGTCAAGAACTTCTGACAAACAGCAAGTAGCTGTTGTATATTCATTAAATTAGCTTTTAATTTTGTAAGAAATATCTTTAAAAGTTGGTAAGAGCAGTTATTGTGCAATAACTCAATATTGAGATATTTCTATGATATTTTGTATATATGCACCCCCGCACAGTTTATTGGGGGTTGTTATTACTGATTTGTTCAAGAGAACTCGGCTGTATTCCTCTGAAAGATATAATACAAAGGAGCTGTTGGTTTCAAAGGAATGAGTTTGGCTTGGAGCTGATGTGATGAAATTATTGACTGCTGCAGGATTCTTGCATTATGACGTGATACAATAAGTGTTTTCTAACTGTATTTGTGTTTCATCTCTTGCATCATCTGTCTGTGATGTATGGTGTTTAATCTTTGTAGAAAGGTAAAAGACTAGTTCAGGATTTGTCCATTAAAGACACCCTAAACTCAATCCTTACTACTAAATATGTTTTCTTCAGGGTTAGCTGCAACTATGGAATTCTTAAATGCTCCTATTTTCTCTAATCACATGATAAGTCTTTATTCAGTAATTCTCTGTTGCTGCTGAGTAGGATTTGTCCTTCATTTCGTGTTGCACTGTGAAAGAACTCTTAACTGCCTTTTACTGGTGTAATTTATACTGTTTATTGTCCAAAAATCTAAGTTTGTATCATGAATACCCATCTGGCCCTGCAGTGAACCTTTCTTTATCACACATATCAAACACTTTCAGTCCTGGACTCCACATGCCCAATGGATTAAGCTCTCTTTGATATTTGCATGCCCTTCCTTGAACAATAGCCTGGAACCAAAATTTAAACAAAAATCCCATCTCATAACTAGCCTAAAATCTTCAAAAACAAAGTTAAAACTAAAAGAGAGAGCCCTCTCTGATTACAGGTAGGCTAGAACCTATAATCCAAAGCTTGGTTAGTGGTTACCCCGGCCGTATTCCCTCAGGAGTCAAAGGGAACAACCTGGGTGTTAACAAAACCATCCTGGAGATAGGAAACCAAAAAATCCATGCCTTATATGCGATGAGGATCATTGGACCGCAAATTGTCCACACAGAGCTGAGGTTAAAAAATTCTTCAAGAATTCAAAAACCTCCACAGTGTTAACTGATCCGTTTCCAAATCCAGGAACAAATCTGGTTGAAAGTGAAAATGCTTCCCCGTCTCAAGTGCTGATATTATCGGTTTCAAAACAGCAAAATGATGCTTTGATATCGACAAGGAACAAAGATTATGGGAATCCACAGTTGTTGAACAACAAGGATAAAGATCAACCTAGTAGTTCGACAACAACTTCGACAGAAGTTGCGCCACCCATCATTCCTGAATTGACAATAAAACCGCCAAAGGGAGTAGTACACAAGTCGACATTTAATCCCCGCACTAGAGCGGCACAGCATTATAATATAGTGGAAGATTTGGCACAATCGCCATCCGTTATGTCGACTGTTGAAGTACTACAGAATTGCCCATCCCAAAGGTAGGCTTTATTATCAGCCATTGGTGGGATAGACCCAAAGGATTCCAATCTTGTATCCTTCGACCATAAAGGATACGATCCTCAATTACCAGCTCAACTAGCTTTCCTTGTTCAAGTGAAAGCCCTCAACAAAACTGTTCATCGAACAATTATTGATGAGGGAGCATCTACATGCATTATGTCGATGAGTTGCTGCAAAAATTTAGGATCTCCAACCTTATCGCAATCTTCGACGACATTAAAAGCATTCGACGGAAGAACATATACCCCATATGGTATTCTAAATAACTTGAAAGTTGAACTAGGAGGGAAAATGGTAGAAATAGATGTTGAAGTAATCGATGGAAATCTTGATTACAACATCCTACTAGGAAGGCCATGGATATATGCTATGGCGGCGGTTGTGTCGACCTATTTTAGGAAGACTGCATTTCCCTTTCAAGGAGGGATTACAATCGTCGATCAACAAAACTTCCTCTCCAATGGTTCTCAAGTTATAGGAAGCATTCCCATGATCCATGGAAGCCCCCATTCGCTTCAAAATATCAGAGTAGGCCTATTAAAAGATCCTATACTAATGGGAACTTTCGCCCTTCCACCTCCAATTAACCTGGCGGAAGTAGCATCGATAGGAACCTGCAACATGATATCTTCTAAAAAGTTCTCAGAAAACGATATCGACATGGATCATGCAATGGTTTTGCCCCCAATTCCAACCGAAATATTGTAGCAATCAATGTTCCTAGCATGGGAGGCAAACCCAAATCAACGCTCATCAAGCGTTTTGATAGATAGGTCTAAAGAATATGGTACCCCTTCAGATCCTTGGTCGCAAGTGCATGTCACTGACGAAGGAATAGTCCAATCAATGGTAATTGAAGGAGCACCATGGAATGATTCCCACCATCGTTCCCTTCTTCCGGATTGTGGAGAAGATACTCAAGATGACCTTTATCATCCTCCAGTCTTTGATTTCCTATCAAATACTGTAAACACGGTGGATTCCGAGCAAAACTTGTCCAACATTGAAGAGACTATAGCCATAAATATCTCGACCAAAACAGATGTTGTAGAGAATATTTATGTTGGCAAATGTTGTTCTCCTTCAGAACTGGAAATATATAACGCTTTTTTTCACGAATTCAGAGATGTCTTTGCCTGGTCATACAGTGAAATGCCAGGCATTGACTCGAGTATCGTTGAACACGAAATTAAGATGTATCCAGATGTCAAACCAGTATGACAACGGCTAAGGTAGGTGCACCCTAAGAAAGCCACTGCCATTAAGGCAGAAGTTGAAAAACTTCTCCATGCTGGTTTCATCTACCCGGTTCCTCTAACCGATTGGGTATCGAATATTGTCCCTGTTATGAAAAAACAAGGAACAATTAGAGTGTGCGTCGATTATAGGGATGTAGATCAAGCTTGTCCAAAAGACAACTACCCTACACCCTTCATTGACCAGATAATTGATGAATGCGCCGAATGAAAAATCTTTTCATTCATGGATGGATTATCCGGGTATAATCAAATAAATATCCGTCCACAGGACCAGTCAAAGACTGCATTTATTTGTCCGTGGGGCACATTCGCATATAAAAAATTACCCTTTGGTTTAAATAACGTAGGGACGACGTTTCAGAGGGCAATGAATTATGCCTTCCATGACATCAAAAGCATCGTTCAATTGTACCTCGACAACCTTCCGGCTCATTCGCGAAAGCAGACTGATCATCCACAACATTTAAGAGCGATATTTCTACATTGCCGACACTACAAGATACGACTCAATCCACACAAATGTGTATTTTGCATCAGTTCTGGTCGTTTACTTGGCTTTGTAGTCTCCAAGGATGGGATTCGTCTCGACCCATGTAAGGTCCAGGCAATCATAAATTTGCCTCCACCTTCGAATTTGCTTCAGATTCAGAAACTCCAAGGGAAAGCAAACTTTCTGAGGAGGTTCATTCCAAATTATGCCGAACTTGCTAAAGGTTATACACATCTTTTGAAAAAGGAAGTACCCTTTTTCTGGGATCAGGTTGCGTAAGCTTCCTTTGATGCTTTAAAAGAATCCCTAATGAAAACATCATTAATGTATGCTCCTTATTATCAAAAAGATTTTAACCTGTATCTGGCTGCAGCAGATACGACCTCGCAATGGTTTTAGTTCAAGAAGTCGATGGAATTGAACATCCTATATATTATTTAAGTAAAAACTTAAATGATATAGAAAGCAAATATTCTTACGTTGAAAAGCTAGCACTTGTAGCTGTTCAAGCGATACAGAGATTTCGACACTATGTCCTCTTTCGGAAAACTACCATTCTGTCAGATTGCAACCCCATGACTTATATATTTTCGCGATAGTTGCTGGGGGGCAAATATTCAAAATGGATAGCAATCCTACAAGAGTTTGATCTGGAATTTGTAAAATCCAAGTCGAAGAAAGCTCTAGTTTTCGCAGAATTATTATGCGATCTCCCATCGTCATCCAACGATGAAACATCCAAAGAAACAATCGTGGACGAAAATTTGTTTCTGATATCTACAAGCAATGAGTGGTATGGAGATATAATCATTTATCTCCAAACCCAAAAATATAGGCCAAACACCTCCCACTCCGAACAAAAATGTATTCGATACCAAGCAAAAGACTACATGATCGTCGGTGATACACTTTACCATCGTGGTATCAATACAGTTCTGAGAAGGTGCCTCACCCATGAGGAGGCCGAAAAAGTCCTGAATGATTGTCATTCAGGCGCGTGTGGGGGGCATCAATCTGGATATGCTACAACGCAAAAAATCTTACGAGCAGGATACTTCTGGCCAACAATGTTCAAAGATTGCATAACCGCAGTCAGAAGATGCCATGCTTGTCAAATTTTCGATAGCAAAACCAGAAGACCACCCGCACCTCTGTAGCCAATAGTTGTTGTTGGGCCATTCGCCAAATGGGGCATCGATTTCATGACATGTAACCCCACCTCGACCGGGGGGCATGGGTATATCATAGTCGCAGTTGACTATTTTACCAAATGGGCCGAGGTGATTCCTACATTAGATAATACCTATGAAACAACTGCCCTCTTCTTTTTCAATCATGTAGTCGCCAGATTCGGCGTGCCGCAGGCTATAGTCACAGATCATGGATCGCATTTTCACAATCACATGATGGTCGAATTAGCTGCCAAACTAGGGTTGTCTCACAATAGCTCTACTCCATATTATCCGCAAGCCAACGGACAAGTTGAAGCAATCAACAAGGTCCTAAAGCGCATGCTGCAAAGGATGATTGGAGTTCACAAAAGAATATGGCACCTAATCCTGTACTCAGCTTTGTGGGCTTACCGAACATCGGTAAGGAATGCAACCGAGTTTACACCTTTCCAACTGGTATATGGTCTGGAAGCGGTCTTACCAATCCAGTGTGAAATCTCGTCTCTTAAACTCGCAATTGATCTCCTCCCCGGAACTTCAGAAGAAGAAGCTCGTTTCTTGGAATTAATCCAATTGGATGAAACTCGTCGTGATGTCGCTTTGGCTAATGAAGCCCATAAGAAGTGAGTCAAGGCGCAGTTCGATAAAAATGTCAAACCCCGTGTCTTCTCAGAAGGTGACTTGGTCTTACTTTACGACCAAGAATCCGACAAATTGGGAGCAGGTAAATTTAAGTCTTTATGGATGGGCCCCTATATTGTTAAACGAGTGTTAGCAAATGGAACCTACGAGTTAATGGATTATGACGGAATTCCACTGGCGCAACCTCGTAATGGGTTGTACCTCAAGCGTTACTATGCGTAATGGTAACCTGTATGCTTTTGTTATGTTTTTGTTTTCGCTAAAGTGTTTATTTTGGTCAAGTAATCCACTTTTTACATTTGTTGCAGATGTCAAACCTATTGGAGTCATGTGTTGGATATGCCGACGGAGCGAGTCGTAGTTCGCAGAACCTATCTTCCGCAGCCTGGGCTATTTTTGATCCAAGCGGCGAGTTAGTAAGTTTCAGAGGGGTATGTATTGGTCGATCAAAAAATAACATCGCTGAATATAGCGTGTTGATAGAACTTCTCTCTGATGCCTTCAGACATGGTATACGCCGACTAATTGTCAGGCTAGACTCACAACTCGTAATACTACAACTCACTGGTATCTATTCCGTTCGAAACCCAGCTATTTATCGCATGTTCCTAAGGGTTAAGATTTTGGAAAGACAATTTGATTTTATTCAATATCAACACATTTCCATAAACTTAAACACATTAACGGACTCATTAGCAAATTATGTGTTAGATAGACATTTACAACATTTATAAAAATAAACATACCATTAATGTTTACATTTGGATCATGTAACTTAACCAAAATAAAACTCCGAAAATAAAAAATATATATAATTGTTTATGGTTTACACATAATGCTCTGTAACCAAGACAAAATCGGTCAAATGACCAAAAAACTCAAAATGCTAGGGCACCCTAGTCTAGTGATGCTCATGATAGCAAGTCACAGCCTGTGCGATCATGCGTAAGAGACGAGTCCATCGTTTGGGCACACCTGTAGTATGCCGCTATAACCTCAAAGGTAGCTCGTCAGTCCTCACATCTGGAATACCAAGAGTGAGGCCCTCAACCTGCTACTGTAATGCTGTGAGAGTCTCAGCCACGTCTAGATCACGAAGGATAGCCCTTCTGACGGCCTCTGCTGCTGGGGTAGCAGCTGGTACTCTCAGGCGAACTGCTGAACGAACAGGACCAACATCTGCATGTACACATGAGTTTGATTAAAGTCTTGATAGAATAAAGCACAAGGACATTATAAACAAAAAACGATAAACAGGAATATGGTCAAAAATTTTACCAATGGCGCCCCATTGTTCACCATCCAACAGTACCAAATCTGGATCACCCCGGAAGTCCATGCCAGCGTATGGATACTCGGAATAAACCATCTCCTGATGATCAAACCACCTGAAGAAGGTATCAGAAAATGAAATGTGAGACTGGCCAGCATGCCTAGACATATGGTCAACCCATCTCTGTATACGTGGTTCAGTAGGAGAAGGTAAATTGAGTGCAATGTACTGTAGCTGCATCAGTGGTATCTTCTCCAAGGCAAAGGCGGTCAAAATAGAACCATACCCAAAGTTCTTCAACCTCCCTCTCTTTATCTTGGTTAACTGTTCTTTCATCACAAGAAGTACTGCGTCGCACCAGTTGAACACCTTTGGTTGGAGGCATTCCAAGGCATACTGCATATAAGATCGGTTGGCTACATGAAGAGCCGCACCACCGGCCATCCTACCAAAAGTAAACATAATAGTACTAAGGGACCTGTCAGTGACATCACGGATGATGATCTTGCCGTCTTTACTCGGCTGAGATCCTTCTCTACAGTACCGGCGAACATAATCTCTCACCGGGTCACCTCCTCCGGCCGAACCTGAAAAAGAGATGGGGGCACCCCGCCTTGACAAGCCAGTCAAGAAATAGATGTCTACTACAGTCAAGGGGATAGATTTTCCCCTGATATGGAAAACCTGGTTGGTAGGATCCTAAGCATTGAGCAAATACTGCAGTAAGTTGATCTGTTGTCTCATGCTAGAAATGCGGAAAAACTTCAGCAAACCACAGTTCCGCAGTGAGTTTACTGTAACCGGATCATGTAGGGCAAGCATGTCCTCTTCTTCATGCTCACGTTCTTGCCATGTAATGGTCATCTTTCTCCAAAGATCTCTGAAAATAAACAAGAGAAGAGTTAGATCCTGATTTTGGTAAGAAACCGGCAAAATTTGCATCAAAAATTGTGCACAGAATTCCTTCTCTGCGCCCATCACACCTGCAGCAGTACTCTGGGTGCGTTGCATGTCAGATGGCCTTTAGACTGGCCAAAATTCAATGCACCTTTCGATACACAAAGGGTGCGCTTAAGGAAGAACGTGTTTTTCAAACCCTAGGGACTCAGAAAAGCTAGGAATCAAGCTCAAAATACAAAATGGAAACCATGAAATGGAAGAGCTCAGGTTTAGCTCCTACCTGGTCCAGACGGCGCCGAGAATCGTCCACAGAATCTCCCAAAATCAGCTGATGAAAATCAAGGGGGAAAAGCACCTCCAAAGCTCCAACAAACCAAAGTTCAAATGAAATGGTAAAATGAGAGGTAAAAACACTTTTTCATTACTTTTTACGTAGTTCAAAGTAAAATATTAGTGTTTTAACTTGTTTTCAAGCATATATTGTTCATTTCTGACTAGTTTGATGAAGCAGTTGAAAATACAGTACTATCTTTGAAAAGAAACAGAGCTATCTATGGTAAAATAAAAAAGGGACCATTTAATCGAGCAGTTTTAGCACATAGTTCAAGCTCGTTAAAAAATAAACATAAGACATGAGCAAATGTTTCCACCCGCGTTTAAGCTCGTTAAAAAATGAACTATTCCCCGGTAAATAACCATCGTGAATGTAGTACTTCAGCCATTAAAGCCTTGGTCGTGTTTGCACTGTC
Source organism: Pinus tabuliformis (assembly GCA_031772625.1). Lineage (NCBI taxonomy): Eukaryota > Viridiplantae > Streptophyta > Pinopsida > Pinales > Pinaceae > Pinus > Pinus tabuliformis. The sequence continues at coordinate 981,026,045 of CM062818.1, read as the reverse complement.
ACCTCCACTTTTTCATTGGCCGATCATTCACCTCCATTTGATTGTTTACCCATTTTGAGGAACAACTGCGAAGAGTGATTTCACTAGCCATCCTTGTGACACTGCCGTGATTGGAAAATTCCAAACCTTACCTGGAATCATTTGCTACCCATTTTATCACTCGTTCCTCAAAAGACGAGTCTCCTTTAAGCTCTTTTCAACTGACTCGTAAAATATGAAAAGATTGCCAAGCCATTGGCCTCTCCAGCTCGTTAAAGGGACAGGAAGTGCTATCCCTCCTCTAGATTTTAATCTTTTTGGACCTGAGGGATTATTACACAAAAAGATCGAGCGCTTGTTTTGTTCGGCTCATTAAAAGTATCGAAAATTCATTCCTTCTGTATTGTTTTATAATTTTTCGGACTTAAGGGATTAGATGACGAAAAAGGAATTTTGGAGTTATCTTTACGTTCCTTTTCAGACTCTTTAAAATTGAAAAGGACCGAGTTATCTTTGTCGTTAAACTCGTTAAAAAGATTAATAGCGACAAACTTGTCTATAGACGAGAACGAGTTTCACTATCTCTAGGCTCGTTAAAACATAGCGATGGGTTTGCCCGAAGGGCAAATTATAGAACAAGCATATGTTACCCTCCTCAAGCTTGACAAAAATAAAGAGGTACTGGTCAGCAATGACTGGGGAAAATTGGGAAGAAAACTCAAAGAAACTTTATTGGTAGCAAGTCGCTCTTGAACATGACACTTCCACTCCGTGTCCGAGTCGGGTTGGGTTGTTTCATTCACCGGTCACATCACCATGGTCACACCATACCATCCACATTTGGGGTTAATGCTACCAATCCATTACATCAGTGTCGCCGATATGTTCAAGAGAAGTCATTCAGAGAATTCATCTGTGTCTCACCCACTACCATACATTATACTCCATTCTTTCATGACTGCCACCCTGAACCTTATATCACCAGATCGTTTTCACCTCCATTAAAATTATTTGCTTCGTTCCGTGTCATTGATGTGGGATTCATTAATGCCCTCCTGTGACGGATCACTTCTTGTCAACATCAGCTCATTATCCAAGAATTTGATCTAGGAACACCCCATTCAGTACTTTGAAGCTTGCATGCCTGAATGGCAAGTTTCTCACTTTCGGCGACAGGTTTACATCAATAGCCTTCGACCGAAAGATTTTGCGTGGTGTTCGACGCCAAGTCCTTTATTCACACCACGTGAATTGTACTGCATTACCTTGAGGGTCATTATCATTATCGGTGATTCCTCTCGTGCTTGTTAACAGTTTACATCATTGACTGGTAATCAAGAGATGTCTTTCCATGTTCGACTTCAGAACATTTCTCACATGGATCGACTTGTACTTCAAGTGAAGATCGGACGAGATTGAAGACCCCGGATCTAGTTTCATCTATTCGGGCTACGATATATATTCATGGAAAATAAAGAAATTAAATGTACATCATTGCTGCACAGATAATCATCCACTCAAAAGGATGATGGCTCTATCAGAATCATCAATCTACACTAAGACGATTGTCTATCCTATGTACATGAAAATGAATTTATAAAGCTGAGCATGGGAACGCCCGCCTCAGCTAGATCATGAAAATAGTATGAAGATAATGTATTGTATTGTATCTTATTACAGGTCTCCTCCCAACATTGAAAGAACTTCGGATCCTCATAATAAAGCATTTCACCCGACACCAAAAGGTTAACGGCCTCATACTTTAGGGGGCAACTGTTATAGACATTTTTGTGCGCTGCAACCGCAAGCATGAAATTCCTATAAACCAAAGGCTCCTAAGTCCTTAAAATTTTGTTCTAACCCCTAAAGGAACAAGGTCAACAGATTACAGCTTCTCCTAGAAGTTCTCCATGAGAAACTGCTCAGAATTGGTCAAAACAGGATCATTGCAGCTGCTCCACTGGCTAAGTGCGTTGCATCTCACCTAAATACACTGTGAGGGTGCGTTGCATTTCAAAATTCCCTTCTGTGGGGTGCGATGGGCGAGAAGTGACAAATGGCAGTGTCATTCCGCGAGGTGGAGAGACAATGGAAGCTTCCAGAATCTTCTCCTGTGACACTTGCCTCACTGAATTCGACCAAGGATGAGTAAGAGGCCTTTAGTCTCCAAGTGGAAGCAAGAACTACCAGAGAGAAGACCCTAATCAAATCACAAGCTGACTCATCCCCCTTACAGATATCTATATATGGATCCCTCATCCCAGAGATCCAGAGGCTAGAATTTTGCATATTGTAAGGAATTGTTGTTGGTTTCTAGAGACAAACATCAGATTGTTGGGTGATCTAAGCTTTGTTTGAGGTGAAGAGGGGCTTCTTTGCTGGGAGGTTGATGCTGGGTCTGAACAACTAGTTGTAACTCCTCCTGGATCTTTTCTTGTTTATCAATAAAAACTATTTGAGTTTTCCTCCATGCTTTTGTATCATTGATGCTTGTTACATTTGTATGGTCAATTTACATCTGATCCTAGATTGTTTATGAATATAGATCCATTTCTTTGTCTAGTGCTATGCTTCTGTGATCTTACAGGTACTTTGTGAAGCTGGGCATGCAAGGGAGCAGGTAGCTGAGGACTATCAAAGAAGAGATGGATCGAATCGAAGGATTAGCGCAAGACAGAGGTTGGTCTTTCTGTTCCTCTCTATCTATAATTCATAAAGGAAAAACAAAAGTAGTTTTTCTCTATTTGTTTCTAAGGCAGCTGTCACACCTTAGTGGGATAGAGCAGTTCTATATAGACACTTTTCCCTGTAACAGATAGGATAATAATTGATCAAGCTCGAGAAAAAGGGTTGCCTGCACTCTCAGTTTCACCTCTCCCTTATTGGATCAGTGGCTGGAATTGCATAAACAGTGCTGCCCAACAAAAACACTAGTTTTCTTGACCATGCAATCTTTGGTGTAATGTATTCATTTGTAGAAGTTAGTCATGCGTTCAAACCTTTGTGGATGTTTCTTTGATTAAGTGCTGTACATGGTTCTCTTTGGAAATAAAGCTGTTGTTCATTTGTTTCGTTGATAGTTAGGATAGATTAGCTAAGATTTTGATTGTGTGCAGGATTTGGTTGATTCGGTTAAGTACGCATATCCATCTCTCTCTCATCCACCTAAGCTTCATCCAGGCCAGCTTCTCCATCTCCTATTTAGCTTCCTCATCTCACAACTACTCTTCTGCCCACGTAACCCTACCTTCTTGCTCTTCATTGCCTTAGACTTCCTTAAGTCAAGTTAGTTTTCCACATCCTCCCATCACTTCTTCCATCAGTCACTGGGTCATTTCAGACCCCTACCCTACCTCTTTATCCATTCATGCATCCTCTTTCACTCACCCATCCTCCAAAATCCAATTTTAGAACATCCTGTAGAAATTCCTGAACATCCTGTAGAAATCCCTGAAACATCCTGTAGAACCCTTGCAGACTTCCTGTAGAAGCTCACCAGCGAGGTTGTTGGATAGCCAAACTTTGTGAAACTCTCTGGAAGGGTACTAGGGACTCCTTAGACCTTCTCTGAGCCTTCCTAACCTTTTCCAAGCATTCCCCTTCCTTGATCCACCCCTGCACAGTAAGAGCCAGTTAAAACACATGCATGATAATTCTGATAACTTATTGAAAACACAAATAGATGTTTCCTTCAGATAGAGATAGCCTAGGCATGTGCATTTTACCTTCATAGAAGTAATGGCATCTCTTCTAATAGTTTGCATTCTCTCCTTTGCATTAGTAGGACTAGCTGGTAGAATTAGGGTTTGCTAGGGTTTATGTTACTTTTTGGCTTTCAGTTTCTTTCTGCAAGTAGATCAGCTTCCTCTGAGTTAGCTTCCATCCATCAGTTAAAAAACTTCTTCTAAGAGCTCATAGAAGTTGGCTTGAGCCTTAGCGGACTTGTGCCAGCTAACCAAGTGACAGTTGCGGCAAGAGCTAGTACTTGTGCATACAGCACCGTCGCTTCCAAGTTTGTTATGAACTACCAGGTTGATAAAATTAAAGAAGGGAGTTCCAAGAGTTGCAGCATTATTGCTGCAATACTGGGGCCCACCACTTTGATTGGATTGATTAATGTTTGTTTAACGTTTTCTTTGTCATTATCAATCTACATTCAAAGTAAATTTTTGATCGATAGAAAAGTGTCGTAAAGTCGTCATTTTCTTCGAATAATGAAATGTCGTATAATCTTCCTTCATAGATAATTGATTGATTTACTTGTGCATTTGATTTTTATTTTGATTTAAAGTGTCAAAAATCTTCATTTCTTTAAAATTGAAAGTGTCATATAATCTTCCTTTCCCTTTAAAAGAAATTTTCATAAATCATCATTTTTCATGAAAAGAGTTCTGAATCGTTTGTGCATTAGTTTTTCTTATTGCATCATTCACATTAAGAGAAACTGAAAAGAAAAACATGCATTGTGCATATTAAAGTTTGTGAATGCTTGAAGGGAATGGTATAGGGAATTGCATCTAGTTTGTGCTCTTTGTTGATTGATCAAAAAGTACTTGTATTCTCTATCCCTCATACCTAGGATTTTCATTGCTGAAATTAAATGGAGGGAGTGCTTCTCATTCTAGTTGCATTTTTAGGAATTTCGGAAAACATCTCGTGGTGAACCTTCAAAGGCAAATTTTAAGCAAGATCAACCTAAAATTTACATCAATTAATCTAATAATGCATTGGAACTTAATGAAAACATCTAGAGGTCTAGGCTAGAGACGTGTTTCAGTGTCTTTAAACCTAGTGGCTATCGTTTTCATTGAGGTTGGGTGATTCCTCCTCTCTGATTCGATAAGTGCTAGTATGGACTTGTGCTCCCTGTACCGTTGAGTATATAGTGGGACACCCCAATAGGTTTAAATCCTTTATCCCTAGGAAGCTGAGTCTACCACTTTACCGATCGCAATGCACTGAACACAACATTTGGGAAGATTGACTGTCGTACGTTAAATCCTTGGTAATTTCTCCTTCATTTATCACCAAGGCGTATATTGTAGTTTTGCGATTAGTCTGGTAAACCCTCTTGTCTAGAATCTCTAGAGTAGTCACTTTCATTCCTTTTCGATCTTTAAAAGTAAAAGGATCATCTGAGCACTTGTCCTTTCAGTCTCACTAAACATCGAAAGCGACTAGATTCATCCTTTGTTTTTTATCGACTCTTTAAAAATGAAAAAGAGAAGTTGTGTTCTAGTGTCGTAAAAAATTAATTGGCCATGAGTAACATCTTTATTCCTTAGCTTATCTTAGGTTGAAACATATGATGAAGAATCTGAAGTCCACCGATCAAGGAATTCCTTTTGATGGGAATCCTAGTCCTTTTCCTCCTTTCGGAAATATCAGTGCTCCTTATATGGCTACATTGTCCCTTCTAGGATTTACCATTGGGTTGCCAGTATGGTTGTTTTCAACCTCCTTGGTTCAAAATGTCATGATTTCTCCACAATCGAGTACACCTCCAACTGGAAAAAATCAACCTCGAGTTGATCCTAAATTTGACCCTTTGCCTTCTTCCTCGGTTGTTTCTTCCTCCCCTTCTTCCTTTTCGCCTGGTGAAAGTATTGGTACTAGTAACCAGGTGGCTAAGAAGAAGAAGAAGAAGAAGAAGCAAATTCAGTAGAAGGGCAACCAAGAAACCATTGCTTTGAATGCAACATCTGATGAAAAACCATCCGTCAAGCCTCACAAAGTTCAATATCCATGCAAACTTTGTGTGAGAGACCACCTTCTTCGAAATTGTCCTGATATTCCTTAGATCTTAGAAGAATGGTCTTCCCATTCACATCATCCTGTGTCATCAACTTCTGGAGATCATGCTCATGACACACTGTCAACTATTGGCAGTAAAGTTCATGGAAAGAAGGGAGAAGTAAAATTTCCATGTAGGTTATGTGAAGGGAATCACCCCATTCACCTTTGTCCCTATCTAGATGAATCCAAAAAAGAGTTGGATAACCGTCCTGCTTCACCACAACGACTTCCATCTAGTTACAGGAAACTCTTCTTAAATCCTTCACTAGTTTATGAATTGATGGACCAAAATCAACCGTCGATCAAACCCACTCTCTTTGAAAGTGAATCCTTTGAGTCTATACCCGACCCAAATCAACAGGTCGAGGTAACAGTTGACCCAATTCCACCTTCAGCTAATCGTAACTTTCCCGAAGAGAGTGAAAATGATACCACTCAGGTTCTTTTCATTTCTTCAGAATCTAATGAACTTGGGGGCATTCTTCCCGTTCCATCAAGACAGGAGGAAAATCCTCCAGTTCTCATAACTCAAGGGGTTAATTCTCCTGTTTCTATGGGACCCCCTCCAAGTAGTCTAGTCACTTCCTTTGATTGGAATCGACTAGTAGGATTCCGCCTTCCTTCTTATATGCCCTTTCAGATCATAGTAAAAGTTTGTAATATGATTGTATCTTGCACTATTATAGATGAAGGTGCGTCTGTGAGTATCCTTTCCTCAACCGCTTGGCAAGTGCTCGGTTTGCTGCCACTTGTGCCAGTTACACAGAATCTGTTGGCTTTCAACAGAGGAACGAGTCGACCATTAGGGATTCTCCCTCGATTACCCATTACTTTGGGAGGAAAAACCATTTATCTGAACATGATGGTAGTCCCAATCCCATTAGATTACAATTTACTTCTAGGGCATGACTATATTTATGACATGGGAGCTATTATTTCAACACTCTTTCAAGTGATTTGTTTCTCGCATGAAGGCAGGATTGTCACCATTGACTAGGTTTCATTTCCCGATCCAAATATAGTTCCTAGTCAACCATCGTCCCTAGATGGTCCATTTATACCAATGGCATCACCCCCACCATGGGTTAATTGTGTGGCAACCTATTCCATACCTACATCAACTCATGATCAATTCAGTAATGTTGTACATCATGTACTAGGGGCATTCGAACTAGATATCTCCTTCATGACCTCTTATGAGTTGTGATCAAGGAGTCTAAGGATAGTTCCTTGTCTTGTGTCAACCTTGTTAAAAAATGATTCTTTTATGTTGACACCTAATCCTCACGATTGGGTGAATTTATGTAAATAGTTAAATTAGGAATGTCAACAGTCATCAGGAGATGAACTGAGCAGTCACACCCTTTTTTATATAACAATAGCATACCTAATGAAATAAATCGAATCAATTTTACTGTCTATTGGAGTTACTGCCTGGCCTGACATGGTATCGGAGCCAGTTCTCAAAATAGTTGTAACTCCCTTCATTTTTGCTACTATGGGCTGTATGCTGGTCTAAGCACTGTCCTCTGTCGTTCTGACTGGCATCTGTCCAAAACACTCTCTGGTGCACCAGCGCTACCTCTGTTCTTACATAACATTCTCTGGCGCACCAGCGCTGCCTCAGTCCTTACATAACACTCTCTGACATAGTATCTATCCATATTCCATATTGCTGGCGGAATGGTCATTGTAGTTGGTAACTATTTCTTGAGCATTTGATAGAGATTATTCTCCTTCTTCACGGAGAATTCCATAGGTTCAGTCACCTCAATCCTACCCCATCGATCAACAACAAGTCGCATTGATCTAAAACTCAGTCATTTTATTCCATAGGCTCTTTTCCTTTTGCCATGGCTCGCATGTAAATTACAAATTTTTTACCAGTTCAAGGAATGACATCAGAGCAGAATCGATTTCTCAAAATCTAACTCGAACTCTTTCCATTGCTCGAGGTCTAGCAAGTGCCCACGTCTTATTTTATCCAACTTTTTTTAATGTTGTTCGGAACAAGTTTGAATCAGAATTTCAATGGTGGGATGAGGTTGATCAGTTTGTTTTGTTAGGTGTTGTTCCATTCCCTAAAGATGTTCAATGTTTGAAAGAGCTTGGAGTATGAGGTGTTGTTACACTAAATGAGCCTTGCGGATAATCACCCTGTGAAGGGCATTGGCGATGGAGGGGTCCGTGTTCCTCAACTCGTATTTTTTTTGGGCTTAACTAGTGCATGTTACATTGTTTTTTGGTGCTGCGTTCGTGGACAACAAGTGCGTATTACATTGTTTTTGGTACTGCGTTGGCCATAAGTATGTGGGAAACATTTAAAGGTCAGAACTAGTGGCTGCATTCTGGGACAGCGTGCTTTGCTTCACATATGGTGGAAATTTCTTTGGAAGGTTCCTCTTGTATCTCTGTTATGCAATTATTGAAGATTTATGTGGGGTACATTATCATGTATTGTCTAATACGGTCTTGATATGAGTTTATTAATGATGCTACAAATTTCTGAGAAAAATAAAATAAAAAATTTGTAGCAGAATATTTGGTGGAGGCAGAACATCCATAGTGCATTGAGCCCTTTTTTAAAAGAGGTCGTATACTGTATATACATTGAATGTTTTATTGGTAGCCGTATACATTTTGAAAGTCTTTTTCTCTCATTGTATTGAAGTTGTGATGATAGTGATTCAATGGGTACATGAAAACCTTATCTTATAAGTCTTAGTGGACAATAATACCCTTTGAGAATGCCCTTTTGAGTACATTTTTACTGTATATTGGCAAAAGTATTCTTTTCTACCAGCAAAAGTTTTTTTTACAGAATGCATTAAATCATCCCCATGGTAGGAATAGTTCTCATTGGAAAGGAGAAATATCCTGAATGGTCCCGGATGATAAAACACACCCTCATCTTCAATGAGTTGTGGAAAGGAGTGTGTGTCGGAGAAGGAGACAATGACCCAGTACAACCTACTTCAGACAAAGAGCTCGTCATTTGGGAAAACAAGAACAACAAAGCTTATGCATTAATCGCAGCATATGTAAATGAAGAGGTGAGTCACCATATTTCGTCATATTCAACTGCCTTTGAAGCCCTAAAAAAGCTGAAAGAACTCTATGACTCACATTATGCACTTGAAGTTGTCCAACTCATGATTAAACTCTTCACTCTTGAACTGCAAAATAATGATCCTCTTGCTCTTGCACCTGAAGTAAAGTATATAATGCATGATATCAAATCCACTAAGGTTGAATTGGATATTCCTCTTATTTCTTTTCTCAAGGCACTTTATCCTGCTTACTCCAATTATCTTGAGTCATCGCAAGCAAATGGAAAGATATAACCTTTGACTCTCTTGTGAAAAGGTTTGCTGAAAGAGAGAAAGCTTTCGAAAAGAAGATAGCCCCTGAATCTTCTGAAGAGACTGTGTGCCTTGCTCATAAAGAAAAGCATCCTGCTCAAGATTGTATAAGAGGAAGAGGTGGACAAAGAGGAAGAGGAAGATATTTCAGAGGCAGGGGGGGCAGAAATTCTCAAGGAGAAAAGGCAAATCTACATTGCATTCGCTGCAAAAGAAATGGATCACATGATTCCTCTACATGCAAGCTACCATGGGACAAAATTGAGCAGAAAAGAAACCAACAGAAAGGTAAAACTGATGATACAGACAAAGGTAAAGCACCTAAATCCGCTCACTATGTTGAGGCACAATGTAACATTGGAGTAAATGAAGATTTGTTTAATGCTTCACTTGCTTCCTGGAAAAATGATTGGTTGCTTGATTTAGGAGCAACCTGCCACATGTCTCATAGAAAAGATTTTTTTGAAAATTTCACTGACAATGTGATGGAGCAGTATACTTTGCAGATCAATCAAAAATCAAGCCATCAGGGCTTGGCACAATCAAGCTTAAAGTTCCTGGTCTTCTAGACTTTCTTCTGGATCATGTTCTATATCTCCCACAGCTCAAGAGAAACTTGCTGTCCTTGGTCCACATCCGCCAGCAAGGTCACTCCATTCATATGTTTGATGGCAAGCTTGAGGTAAGAAAAGCATCTAACCACTCACTTGTCATGAGGGGAATAGAAGAAGAAATGCTTCTCAAACTGCAAGGAACATCTGCTCATGCAAAACATTTCTAATACAATTCTCATCATGAAGAAGGTACACTTCCATCAAGTTTATTATGGCATGCTAGATTTGGACATTTGAACTATGACAATCTCTGCTTATTGAAGAAAAATGGTGTTGCTAGTTTGCCTATAATTCCTAGAAAACTTAAGCAATGTGATGCTTGCATTCTAGGAAAGCATAGCAAACAGTATTTTCATGATTCACATTCAAGAGCACATAGGAAACTTGAACTCATTCATTCATATTTATTTGGTCCAATGCCCGTTTCTTCTGCAAAAGGAAATAAATATATCATGATGTTTATTGATGACTACACCAGAATGTGCTGGGTTTATTTATTGAAGAACAAATCTGATGCATTTCAAACATTCAAGAATTTTCATAAATGGATTGAAAATGATGCACAATCTCATATTGGGTCTATTCGCACTGATAATGGAAAAGAATATACATCAAATGAATTTGAAAACTATCTTTGCCAACATGGGATCAAACATTAAACAACTGTGCCTTATAATCCCCAACAGAATGGTGTAGCTGAAAGAATGAATAGAACAATCTTGAATATGGTACGATCCATGCTTTTCTTCAAACATGTAAAGATAATGTTTTGGGATGATGTTGTTCTATGTGCTGCATATATAAAGAATAGGTGTCCATCTAATGCTATAAGAAACAAGACTCCTTATGAATTGTGGTATGGACATGTTCCTTCGGTAAAACATCTCAGGGTCTTTGGTTCTGTTGGAAATAATACTGAGAGGGGGGGGGGGGGTGAATCAGTATTATCAAATTCTTTTCAATATATCTTCCTTATTTATACTTTGAATAATTCTTCAAATATTGATCATTACTTTGTATGTCAGTATCATAAAATAATGAGCAGGAACAAGAAAAGCAAATAGTCACACAAAAGAACACCAGATATAAGGTGGAAACCCAATGTGGGTGAAAACCACCTGCTGCAATATGTCTCTATCTTCTTTCAATTAGAAAATTCCTTTTACAATGATTTTGTACTGGTGCAGTCCTTTACCAGTACGCAGGCTGCAACCTGCAGAGAGCTACAACCCTCTCTCGTTCTCCAGATTCTCCTGGAAGGGAGCTACAACGCCCTTAGTGTTGGAAATAATACTGAGAGGGGGGGGTGAATCAATATTATCAGATCACTAAAACTTTTTCAATTTCATACTCAGAAACATATACGCTACTTCAGTTAAGTGAACCCGCATGTACACGCTGCTGTGTCTAAAGCAACTAGCGTATATCCAGAAATCTTATGATTCAGTTACCTTATCTTCAGTAAATGCATCAGAACATTATTAACCATATTAACAGTAAACAGGTGCAGTATAACAGAACAGATCATCACACAAAAGCCACACACATGAACACAAAGATATAAGGTGGAAACCCAATGTGGGTGAAAACCACCTGCTGTAAGTCATCTCAATCTTCTTCTTAATAAGAAAATCCTTTTACAATATTTGTACTGGTGCAGTCTTATACCAGTACGGCAGTTACAACCCCCTTTGCTCTTGTACTAGCCGATCCATTTACTAGTACACAGGCTGCTACCTGCTACAATGCTCCAAAGATCTTCCTTAGCTTTTGTACTAGCTTAGATACTAGTACGTAGGTGCTTGCCTACAGTCTTCTCTCCTCCAGGTACCACGTTTCATCAATTTTCAGACTGGATACACTGAAGCACAACACATAATCTGAAAGGCCACTTTTCATCCAATTTTCATACTGGACCCATAACTATCATTGAAGCTCAAAACAATCATCAAACTCTGAATCACTGAAACCCTGTTAACAACACCGTCACCAGAACACAGAGCAGACACAGAACTCTGTAATAACCATCAGACCCATCTGCAACTTCAAATGTCAAGCCTTACAATGTATACGCTACTTCGATGAATCAAACCCGCGTGTATACGCACTTTTGCCAAAGACAACCCGCGTATAGATCTAAAAATAATTTCGCATAACTTGCAGCTGTACCAGACATCAGTTATACTCATAACACTTATAGAACAATACATGCGTCAGTATGTAGATCTAGAATAAGCATCATAAAGATAGTTCATTTCAAACCATTTGATCCCGATCTCTCCTTAGATCTTGTTCTCCATCAACCGGTGAGATCTCTCCTTAGCTCAGATCAAGCAATGCATCATCAACCCATAACCTGCATACTGGATCTAATACTTCATCAGATGTTCAAGACATTTCCAATACCATAACCTAATGATCTTCTTCTCCTTATATAGCATTAGGCCCTCCTCAAAACCACGAGCCAAAACCATAGTAATACAATACCATCAACTTCAAAACTAGGGATCAACACGTCCGTCGAGACACCAAGGTCCAAAACCATAGGCACAACTTCCAAGGAATAACCGCCGTGGACCAAAGATAAGTTTTCCACATACACGCGCTTTTACTGAAGCCAACCAGCGTGTACACGCGACTTGGTATATAGCGAACCTGCGTATACGCGACTTGGTATATAGTGAACCTGCTTGTATACGCGACTTGGGCTTAATGAACCTGCGTGTATGAACTTTCTCTTCTTCTTATAGTCTGATCATCAATTCCTTGCTGCTGACCTTCTACACTATGATTTGTCATCAGTGTGGTTTGCCATCAAGGACAACACTTATCTCATAATGCCAACAATCTCCCCCTTTGGACTTGATGGCAAAGCTAACTTGTCACACTTAGAACTATCATCTGATTCCTTTGAGCTGTCCTCCATCAGTCACATCTGATATCTCTTCTGAAGATTCATCCAGTTATACATAAGTGAGATATTCTTCTATGAGAGGGTTGCCATCAAGTACAACACATGCATCATAATGCCAACAATCTCCCCCTTTGGACTTGATGGCAACAACACCAAATCACTCTCCCCCTTTGACATCAAGGGCAAAGGGTGGACCAAGATGTTCTCTTCTTTTGCTGAACATTTCACTGTCCATACTCCCCCTGAGTATCTGTTAAAATCTCTGAATGATCTCCCCCTTTGTATATGCCAAAGTGTACCAATCTGCCAATGCTCCCCCTGAGTACATGCCAAGTCTCTGTACTGCTGAAGTGTGCTGTTCATGCTCTTCCTGACTGTAGGCAAGATCTGCAAAAGATGTTCTTCAATAAGAACATAACTCTATACATCATAAAAGACCTTCCTATCACCAAAGACTCATACTTACATCCATCTCTCAACTAAGTGAGGATATACAAAAATTGACTCATCCACCCAACCAAGTGGGGATACATCAAAAGTTTACATATGACAACCAATCATATTGCATCAATCATCCCACGCATAGTGGGGAAAACAAAGTAGGCCGTTACATGACCTTGACACCATGAACGAGATACCACAAAAGAGATATATGACATAGAGACGAAAAAACTAGACCAAGACTTATGAAAGTCACCAGCAGCATCTGATAATCACCATTCAGATCAGCAACCAAGAGATCCTTCTGTTCTCCTTTCGCCTTTGTTCCATCTGAAACCAACAACACATGTGAACTAGAACCAAAAGCTTTAAGATAATGCCAACAATGCATCATTGGAAGATTATCTGTTCCCCCTGAACCTGTGCCAGATGATCTCTTGTCAGACCCATATCAGACTGTCTGCAACCAACATCTGTCCCTGCTGATTTCCTTCAAAACTCCATATACGCGTCTGCATCCACATAAACAAGCGTATATACGCGGATAGGCCTTACGTAACTTGCGTATACTAAATTTTCTACAGAACAGACAAGCTTCAACAGCAGGATGAAGCATTAACTACTCCCAGCTTTTGTCTGAGATATTCAAAAGTTTCCCTGGGCAGTGGTTTTGTGAGAATATCAGCAACTTGTTCCTTAGAAGGAACATACTCCAACTTGACCTTCTGCTCAAGCACTTGTTCCTGAAGAAAATGGTACTTGATTGGTATGTGCTTGGTCTTTGAGTGCATGACTGGATTCTTTGAAATGCTGATTGCACTTGTATTATCACATAAGATAGAGACTGGTGAAGTGCAAGTGATTTGAAAATCCTGCAAGGTCTGCATCATCCAAAGAAGTTGTGTGCAACAAGATGCCGCAGCCACATATTCTGCTTCGGCTGTAGATAAGGAAATCGAACTCTGTTTCTTGCTGAACCAAGATACTAATCTGGAGCCCATAAAGAATGCACCACCACTTGTGCTCTTCCTGTCATCCACGCTTCCGGCCCAATCTGCATCTGTATAAGCATGAAGTGTGAGATCTGTATCTCTAGGATACCATAATCCATAATTTTGTGTCCCTTGAAGATATTTGAAGATTCTCTTCACTGCCTGAAGATGAGTCTCCTTTGGATTTGCCTGAAATCTCCCAACTATTCCGACTGCATGCATGATGTCTGGTCGGGTACCTGTCAAATAAAGAAAACTCCCAATCATGGATCTATAAGTTGGTTGATGAACTGCTGCTGATTCATCATTTGCACTGAGGCTGCATCCTGTAACCATGGGTGTACATACTGGCTTTGAATCTTCCATGCCATACTTCTTCAAGATCTGCTTGAGGTACTTGGTTTGAGACAAGAAGATGCCTCCTTCATTTTGTTGGATTTGCAATCCAAGAAAGTATGTCAATTCTCCAAGTAGTGACATTTCGAATTCTTTCTGCATATCCACGGCAAAGTTTTGACTCATAGTCTCTTCATTGCTGCCAAAGATAATATCATCTACATAAACAACAAGTATTAGCAATTTGTTATTTTCAATTTTTATATAGAGATTGCTATCTGCTGATCCTTTTGAAAAGCCTTGTTGGTGAAGATATTTGTCCAATCGATAGTACCAAGCCCTTGGAGCTTGTTTGAGACCATAGAGAGCCTTTTTTAATTTGCGTACAAGTTTTGGATCATTCCCAAGAATGAAACCATCTGGCTGCTCAATATATACTTCTTCTTCTAAGTCTCCATTCAGAAAGGCTGATTTCACATCCATTTGAAATACCTTGAAGTTTTGAAAGCTTGAGAGAGCAAGGAACATTCGGATGGCCTCAAGTCTTGCTACAGGAGCAAAGGTCTCTTCAAAATCTATCCCTTCTTGCTGCACATACCCTTTACAAACAAGTCTGGCCTTGTTTCTAATTACTTCTCCATTTTCATTCAATTTATTCTTGAAGACCCATTTTGTCCCTATGACATTCTTATCTTTTGGTCTAGGAACCAGTTCCCAAGTGTTGTTCTTTTCGATCTGCTCAAGTTCTTCATCCATTGCTTTGACCCAACATTCATCTTTGCATGCCTCTTTCACATTTTGTGGTTCAGTGGAAGAGAGTAATGCCAAATAGCTTGAAGCTTCTGCAATTCTTCTTCTTGTTTGTATTCCTGCTTCTTTGATTCTTCAAGTTCTTCCTTTAGTGAGAGGATTGTGGCTTCAAGACTTTCATAATAACTGGATCGATCTCTGAGCTCCTTGATTGTTGTGTTCTTTTCAATGACTTCATTTCTTAGAGATGTTGCTTCATCCTGCAACTTTTGATACCTTTCCTTGCATAACTTGAGGGCACCACTCTTTACGTCAAAACGTTTTTCTTGTTCAATAATTTTGTTTGTCAGCCTGTTAAATTCTGCCTCTATTTGACATCTTTCTTGCTCACCCATAAGAGCAAGTTCACTAGTCTCACTATCACTTTCATCTCTTTCACAAGGAAATATAGCTGGAACATCAGAGGATAACACATTCATACCTGATAATGATTCTGAATCTGATTCTGAATCTGAAGAGCTTCTTATACCTAATCCCCAATCGATTCTCCCACTGTCATAGTTCTTCTGAGATGTCTTCTTCTTCTTATGAGCTTTCTTCTTCAGCTTCTTTCCCATTGTTCCACGGATCTCCTTCAAGCGATCAAGCTTCTACCAAAGGACCGACTCTGATACCAATTGTTGGAAATAATACTGAGAGGGGGGGGGGGTGAATCAGTATTATCAGATCACTAAAACATTTTCAATTTCATACTTAGAAACATATACGCTACTTCAGTTAAGTGAACCCGCGTGTACACGCTGCTGTGTCTAAAGAAACTAGCGTATATCCAGAAATCTTATGATTCAGTTAGCTTATCTTCAGTAAATGCATCAGAACATTATTAACCATATTAACAGTAAACAGGTGCAGTATAACAGAACAGATCATCACACAAAAGCCACACACATGAACACAAAGATATAAGGTGGAAACCCAATGTGGGTGAAAACCACCTGCTGCAAGTCATCTCAATCTTCTTCTTAATAAGAAAATCCTTTTACAATATTTGTACTGGTGCAGTCTTATACCAGTACAACAGTTACAACCCCCTTTGCTCTTGTACTAGCCGATCCATTTACTAGTACACAGGCTGCTACCTGCTACAATGCTCCAAAGATCTTCCTTAGCTTTTGTACTAGCTTAGATACTAGTACGTAGGTGCTTGCCTACAGTCTTCTCTCCTCCAGGTACCACGTTTCATCAATTTTCAGACTGGATACACTGAAGCACAACACATAATCTGAAAGGCCACTTTTCATCCAATTTTCATACTGGACCCATAACTATCATTGAAGCTCAAAACAATCATCAAACTCTGAATCATTGAAACCCTGTTAACAACACCGTCACCAGAACACAGAGAAGACAGAGAACTCTGTAATAACCATCAGACCCATCTGCAACTTCAAATGTCAAGCCTTATAATGTATACGCTACTTCGATGAATCAAACCTGCGTGTATACGCACTTTTGCCAAAGACAACCCGCGTACAGATCTAAAAATAATTTCTCATAACTTGTAGCTGTACCAGACATCAGTTATACTCATAACACTTATAGAACAATACATGCGTCAGTATGTAGATCTAGAATAAGCATCATAAAGATAGTTCATTTCAAACCATTTGATCCCGATCTCTCCTTAGATCTTGTTCTCCATCAACCGGTGAGATCTCTCCTTAGCTCAGATCAAGCAATGCATCATCAACCCATAACCTGCATACTGGATCTAATACTTCATCAGATGTTCAAGACATTTCCAATACCATAGCCTAATGATCTTCTTCTCCTTATATAGCATTAGGCCCTCCTCAAAACCACGAGCCAAAACCATAGTAATACAATACCATCAACTTCAAAACTAGGGATCAACACGTCCGTCGAGACACCAAGGTCCAAAACCATAGGCACAACTTCCAAGGAATAACCGCCGTGGACCAAAGATAAGTTTTCCACATACACGCGCTTTTACTGAAGCCAACCAGCGTGTACACGCGACTTGGTATATAGCGAACCTGCGTATACGCGACTTGGTATATAGTGAACCTGCTTGTATACGCGACTTGGGCTTAATGAACCTGCGTGTATGAACTTTCTCTTCTTCTTATAGTCTGATCATCAATTCCTTGCTGCTGACCTTCTGCACTATGATTTGTCATCAGTGTGGTTTGCCATCAAGGACAACACTTATCTCATAATGCCAACAATCTCCCCCTTTGGACTTGATGGCAAAGCTAACTTGTCACACTTAGAACTATCATCTGATTCCTTTGAGCTGTCCTCCATCAGTCACATCTGATATCTCTTCTGAAGATTCATCCAGTTATACATAAGTGAGATATTCTTCTATGAGAGGGTTGCCATCAAGTACAACACATGCATCATAATGCCAACACTTAGCTCTTTGTACTAGCCAAGATACTAGTACGTAGGTGCTGGCCTACTAAAGGCTACAACCTTATCTTTCTTCCAGGGACCGTGTTTCATAAATTTTCAGACTGGATCCATGAACATCAATCAATCATCAAGTATATCTGCATCAAACAATCTCCTTTTCCCAATTAGCACTGAATCAAGTAAACACTTCTCTGACAGCTGTACCCAGAACACAGTAACAGTAACCACACACCAAATTCTGAACCCAGAATACTGCAGCAACAGACAGAGGCATCTAGATCATAATTTAAAGATATACGCTACTTCAACAACCTGAAACCTGCGTGCAGATCTATAAAGGATAATTCCTTCTTTCAAATATTCAGACACTAATTAACCTAGATTGTCAGAGTTATAGATCAAGCATGCGCCTCATATAACAAATAAAAATCATGCAAATATACTATTATTGAAGCATAAATATTATGACCCATCAAAAGAACTTATCCTTCTTTATGCACTAAGGTTCCTCCTTCATTCAGATCCAGATCTGAACCATAACCCAATCACAAATATTTCAGATCTATCACTTATTAGATATTCAATTCATTCGATGATGATTTGCCAAATGATCTCCTTCCTCTTTTATAGTCTTAGGCCTTCCACAATACCACGGTCCAAAACCATAGGATCAAAAAACTGTTGGACTAATACCATGAACCAACCATGAAAGTGCGTGAGATCAACACTTTTGGATGCAATACCATGGGCCAAAACCATAGGATCAAAAACTGTCGAACTCATACCATGAACCAACCATGAAAGTGCGTGAGATCAACACTTTTGGATGCAATACCACGGGCCAAAACCATAGGATCAAAAACTGTCGAACTAATACCATGAACCAACCATGAAAGTGCGTGAAATTTTCTCTTCATGAAAGGAACTTTTCTCTGCATGAAAGTGAGTGAACTTTTTCTCTACATGAAATAAACTTTTCTCTGCATAAAAGTGCGTGAACATTTCTCTACATGAAATAAACTTTTCTCTGCATAAAAGTGCGTGAACTTTTCTCTACATGAAATAAACTTTTCTCTACATAAAAGTGCGTGAACTTTTCTCTACATGAAATAAACGTTTCTCTGCATAAAAGTGCGTGAACTTTTCTCTACATGAAAGAAACTTTTATCTTCATGAAGGTGCTGAACTTTGCTGCACTATAATTTATCATCTGAGATGAGTGGGTTGCCATCAAGTACAACATATGTATCATAATGCTAACAATCTCCCCCTTTGGACTTGATGGCAACAACAACCAATCACTCTCCCCCTTTGACATCAAGGGAAAAGGGTTATGCTCCCCCTAAGAACATGCTCCCCCTAACTATAAACCAGATCTGCAAAGAAGAACCATAATCCATCAAATAACATAAATGACCATGAAAGAGATAGAGACGTATTGCAGCAATATTCAGACCAGCATCCATGATCTCCTTCTGTAGTTCCTCCATAATGCCAACAATGCATGATATGCTCCCCCTGAACCTATGCCATTCGATCTTTGACCAATCCGTAACCCAGCACATGTACACATATACTTCAGATGAACCTTGCGTACAACCAACAATCAGAAGAGATTCAACAACAAGATGATGCATCAACAACCCCCAGCTTTGCTTGAGGTATTCAAAGGTCTCCCTAGGCAATGGTTTGGTGAGTATATCAGCGACCTGTTCCTTAGAAGGAACATACTCCAACTTGACCTTTTGTTCAAGCACTTGTTCTCGGAGAAAGTGATACTTGATTGGTATGTGCTTGGTTTTTGAATGCATGACTGGGTTCTTTGAAATGCTGATTGCACTTGTATTAGCACATAAGATGGAGATGGGTGGTGTACAAGTGATTTGAAAATCCTGCAAGGTCTGCATCATCCAAAGGAGTTGAGTGCAGCAAGATGCAGCAGCAACATATTCTGCTTCAGCTGTAGACAAGGCAATCGAACTCTGTTTCTTGCTGAACCAAGATACTAATCTGGAACCCATAAAGAATGCACCACCACTTGTGCTCTTCCTGTCATCCACGCTTCTGGCCCAATCTGCATCAGTATAAGCATGAAGTGTGAGATCTGTATCTCTAGGATACCATAAGCCATAATTTTGAGTCCCTTCAAGATATTTGAAGATTCTCTTTACTTCCTGAAGATGAGTTTCCTTTGGATTTGCCTGAAATCTTCCAACTATTCCCACTGCATGCATGATGTCTGGTCGGGTACCTGTCAAATAAAGTAGACTTCCAATCATAGATTTGTAGTTTGGTTGATGTACTGCTGCTGATTCATCATTTGCACTGAGGCTACATCCTGTGACCATGGGTGTACATACTGGTTTTGCATCTTCCATGCCATATTTCTTCAAAATCTGCTTGAGATACTTGGTTTGAGACAAGAAGATCCCTCCTTCCTTTTGTTGGATTTGCAGGCCAAGAAAATATGTCAATTCTCCAAGCAAGGACATTTCGAATTCTTTCTGCATCACCAAGGCAAAGCCTTGACTCATAGATTCTTCATTGCTGCCAAAGATAATGTCATCTACATACACAACAAGTATCAACAATTTGTCATTTTCAATTTTTATATAAAGATTGCTATCTGCTGATCCTTTTGAAAAACCTTGTTGATGAAGATATTTGTCCAAACGATAGTACCAAGCCCTTGGAGCTTGTTTAAGACCATAGAGAGCCTTTTTCAATCTGCATACAAGATTTGGATCATTTCCAAGAATGAAACCATTTGGCTGCTCAATGTATACTTCTTCTTCTAAGTCTCCATTCAGAAAGGCTGATTTCACATCCATTTGAAATAATTTGAACTTTTGAAAGCTTGAGAGAGCAAGGAACATTCGGATGGCCTCAAGTCTTGCAACAGGAGAAAAAGTTTCTCCAAAATATATTCCGTCTTGCTGCGCATACCCTTTACAAACAAGTCTGGCCTTGTTTCTAATTACTTCCCCATTTTCATTCAACTTATTTTTGAAGACACATTTTGTCCCTATAATATTCTTATCCTTTGGTCTAGGAACCAACTCCCAAGTGTTGTTCTTTTCGATCTGCTCAAGTTCTTCATCCATTGCTTTGACCCAACATTCATCTTTGCATGCCTCTTTTACATTTTGTGGTTCAGTGGAGGAGAGTAATGCCAAATAGCTTGAAGCTTCTGCAATTGTTCTTCTTGTTTGTACACCCGCTTCTTTCTGCCCCAAAATCTGAGATTCTGGATGATTCTTCTGAACGTATCGGGATGGAGTCTTCTCTTCTATCCTTATCTGTTCCTCTGGTGCTTCTTCAGTTTCTTCTTCTTCATCATTCTATCTTTGAGGGTAGTCTTTATCTTCTTCGATATTTTCATGATTTACTTGCCTAGGAATGTATCCCTTTTCATCAACCACTACATTAATGCTGTCGACAATTCTTCCAAGTCTTTTATTGTAGCACTTATATGCTTTGCTGTGTGGAGAATAACCAACAAGAATGCCTTCATCTGCTCTAGGTTCAAGTTTGCCAAGTTGCTCATCAGTATTCTTAATATAGCATTTTCTCCCAAAGATTTTGAAGTGCTTTACCGAAGGAGTCTCACCATACCAGAGCTCATGAGGAGTTTGAGTGCTGTTCACTCGGACATTTGTTTTGTTGAGAATAACAACCGCAGGATATGCGGCTTCACCCCAGAAAGTTGCGGGAGTTCCAAACTCATCCAGCATAACACGAGCCATTTGTTGGACTGTTCTGTTCATCCTTTCTACCACTCCATTTTGCTGAGGAGTTCTAGCTGTAGAGAATTTTCCTCTTATCCCATGTTCTTCACAGAAATCGAAAAATTCATTTGAGGTAAACTCCCCACCTCTGTCAGACCTGAGGCACTTAATTTTGTAACTTGATTCATTTTCAACCAAGGCTTTGAAGGATTTGAATTTCTCGAATGCTTCGTCTTTGTGCTTCATAAGTCCTAACCAAACAGACCTGGAGAAATCGTCAATGAATAATATCAAGTATTCTTCTCCTCGAGGTGTCCTTTTCCTAAATGGACCACATACATCTGTATGGACTAGCTCAAGAGGCATGCTAGCTGATCCTTCCTTCTCTGGAAAGTTAGTTCTGGTTTGCTTTCCAAACTGACATGATTTGCATATGGTGTTGTCTGGAATTTTGATATCTGGAAGACCACGAACTGCCTGATATTTGCATGCTTTCCTTATTTGTGAAAAACTTAGATGCCCCAGCCTCCGGTGCCATAACCAGTGTTCATCATCCTTGCTCAAATAGCATTGTTGTTGTCCTTCTTAAAATATGTATAGATTATTTGGATTTCTTCTACCTTTGATCACTGTTTCACCTGTATCAAGATCACGAACACGACATCCGTTTGATCTAAATATCACCTCGGTTCCTTGATCACACATCTGGCTGACACTTAGAAGATTATGCTTCAATCCATCAACATACAAAACATTTCCAGCTTTGACCTTTTCTTTTAACTGAGCAGTGCCTTTTCCTTTTATAGCTGCAGGAGTATCATTTCCAAAAGAGACTTTCTTTCCCTTTTCTAAAGCAGAATATGATTCAAGTTTTTCTTTATCACCTGTCATATGTTTCGAACATCCACTGTCAATGTACCATAGATTTTCTTGTCCTTCTGCATAAAATGCTATCCCACATCTTTCTATTTGTGGTTCCTTTATTCTCCATGTTCTGGTGCTTGAGGCTTGTTCCTTTGTCTGCTGAAACCTGCTCCTGCATTCAGAATCTTCATGACCAAAGTTATTGCAAATAGAACATTCAAATTCATTTTCAAGAGCTGAAAAGTTGTTATAGGTCCTTTTTGTAATCCCGATCATACTTCTTTGTTTTTGAGCTTCTCTAGTCATGATTGTTTTATATGCAACACATTGAGCTGCTTTGTGACCCAAAGTTATGGCAAGAGAAACATTGCCCATTGAAGAAACTTCTGTGATTATCAAATCTACCGGCCAAATGATTGTAATTTCTATTGTCATCCATTCTTGAAGCAAATTGAGAAGATTTTACCTGTGGTTGGTTGTAGCTTTTGTTCATCCTTAAGACAGATTTCCCCTGGTTTACCTGATAGTCTTTGTTCGTTCTTGATGTAATTCGTCCCTGCTTTACCTGGTGGTCTCCATTGTGCTTTTGCTCATTCCTTCTTGCTGCATCAAGATAACTCTTTGAGGTGGATGCTTGAGATGTTTCTCCATTATACCCCAGACCTGTCTTGTTTAGCGGAGAACGTTGTACATTGATGATCTCATCCAGAGTTTCAGATCCTTTGACAAACTTAAGATTAATAGCCTTTGTTTTCTCAATTTTTTTTCTAAGGCCAACAATTTCTCCTTCTAACTTTTCAAGATATTTTTCTTTTTCATCAATTTGAAATTGTAGAGTATCAATGATCATATTCTTTTCTTCTATACATGTCTTAAGTCTAGAAATCTCTTCATAAAAACTATCCACATCTATAGCATCCATGTAATCATCATCTTCAAATGCCATTAAAAGTTTATAGTCATTACCTCATTCATCTTCATCACTATTTGATAGACCATCACTGTCTTCATGAGTGTAGTAGCTTTTCTTATTTGCATTCTGTTTCTTGTTCCATCTGGCAGGTTCCTTTCCTTTGTCAATCTTATCCTTATGAGGACATTTGGAAGCATAATGACCTACTCTTCCACAAGCAAAGCATTTAAAAGGTAGCTTACCTCTGAACCTTCCAGTACCCCGTTGAAGATTTCTGACAAAATTTGATTCTTCTTCTTCTTCTGGCACGTGACTTGATTCATAGTAGTCTCCTTTGCCTGAAGCCTTAAAAGCAGCTTCTCTCCTGTCTGATGGACCTCCTTTTCTCATTTCATAAGCAGTTAGAATTCCGTGTAGCTGAGACATAGTAAGAGTTCGTAGATTTTCCTTTTCTTCTATTGCAGACACTTTAGATTCAAACTTGGGGGACAATGATCTTAGGACTTTTTCAACCACAACAACCTCTTTTATTTCTTTACCCAAGTTTTTCATACAATTAACAATCTCATCTACCCGAAGGAAATACTTAGCCACACTTTCATCATTATACATTCTGAGATTCTCATACTGAATCCTGAGGGTTTGAAGTTTTTCACGTTTTACCTGTTCATCTCCTTCATAGCTCAAAACAATCTTGTCCCATATTTCTTTTCCGGATTTATATTGCATGACCTTCACGAATTTAGATTGAGATAGACATCCTAGAAGAGTATTAACCGCCTTTGCATTTGTTTCATATTTCTTCTTCTCAGCTGAATCTGTAGGAGTAGCTGATGGAAAAGTATACCCTGTTTCTATAATGTCCCATACTTCTGTACCCAAAGATTGAAGATAGGCAGTAACTCTTACCTTCCAATATACGAAGTTTGTCCCATCAAAAATCGGTGGCCTGATTGATGCTTCCCTCTCGTAGTTGCTCATGATGTTAGATCTTCCTTCAAGCGATCAAGCTTCTTCAGAAGGACCTGCTCTGATACCAATTGTTGGAAATAATACTGAGAGGGGGGGTGAATCAGTATTATCAAATTCTTTTCAATATATCTTCCTTATTTATACTTTGAATAATTCTTCAAATATTGATCATTACTTTGTATGTCGGTATCATAAAATAATGAGCAGGAACAAGAAAAGCAAATAGTCACACAAAAGAACACCAAATATAAGGTGGAAACCCAATGTGGGTGAAAACCACCTGCTGCAATATGTCTCTATCTTCTTTCAATTAGAAAATTCCTTTTATAATGATTTTGTACTGGTGCAGTCCTTTAGCAGTACGCAGGCTACAACCTACAGAGAGCTACAACCCTCTCTCGTTCTCCAGCTTCTCCTAGAAGGGAGCTACAACCCCCTTAGCTCTTTGTACTAGCCAAGATACTAGTATGTAGGTGCTGGCCTACTGAAGGCTACAACCTTCTCTTTCTTCCAGGGACCACGTTTCATAAATTTTCAGACTGGATCAATGAACATCAATCAATCATCAAGTATATCTGCATCAAACAATCTCATTTTCCCAATTACCACTGAATCAAGTAAACACTTCTCTGACAGTTGTACCCAGAACACAGTAACAATAACCACACACCAAATTCTGAACCCAGAATACTGCAACAATAGACAGAGGCAGCTAGATCATAATTTAAAGATATACGCTACTTCAACAACCTGAAACCTGCATGCAGATCTATAAAGGATAATTCCTTCTTTCAAATATTCAGACACTAATTAACCCAGATTGTCAGATTTATAGATCAAGCATGCGCCTCATATAACAAATCAAAATCATGCAAAGATACTATTATTCAAGCATAAAGATTATGACCCATCAAAAGAACTTATCCTTCTTTATGCGCTAAGGTTCCTCCTTCATTCAGATCGAGATCTGCACCATAACCCAATCACAAATATTTCAGATCTAGCACTTATTAGATATTCAATTCATTCGATGATGCTTTGCCAAATGATCTCCTTTCTCTTTTATATTCTTAGGCCTTCCATAATACCATGGTCCAAAACCATAGGATCAAAAAACTGTTGGACTAATACCATGAACCAACCATGAAAGTGCGTGAGATCAACACTTTTGGATGCAATACCACGAGCCAAAACCATAGGATCAAAAACTGTCGAACTAATACCATGAACCAACCATGAAAGTGCGTGAGATCAACACTTTTGGATGCAATACCACGGGCCAAAACCATAGGATCAAAAACTGTCGAACTAATACCATGAACCAACCATGAAAGTGCGTGAAATTTTCTCTTCATGAAAGGAACTTTTCTCTACATGAAAGTGCGTGAACTTTTTCCCTACATGAAATAAACTTTTCTCTGCATAAAAGTGCGTGAAATTTTCTCTACATGAAATAAACTTTTCTCTGCATAAAAGTGCGTGAACTTTTCTCTACATGAAATAAACTTTTATATGCATAAAAGTGCGTGAACTTTTCTCTACATGAAATAAACTTTTCTCTACATAAAAGTGTGTGAACTTTTCTCTACATGAAAGAAACTTTTATCTTCATGAAGGTGCATGAACTTTGTTGCACTATAATTTATCATCTTAGATGAGTGGGTTGCCATCAAGTACAACATATGTATCATAATGCCAACAGGTTCCACCTGTTATGCTTTGATACCAAAGGTACATAGAAACAAACTTGGCGCTAGAAGTCGTAAGTGTATCTTCCTGGGGTATTCAAACACCTCCAAAGCATACCGTCTCTATGATGAAGTAAATAAAAATTTTGTTGTATCTAGAGATGTAATTTTTCTTGAATCATCCAAAATTGACAATGTTGTTGAGCGGCAACTTGATCGCTTCGATAGATTCGCAAAAAAAAAATCATTTCAAGAATTTTATAATCAGATTCCACATCTTGAAGGGGGGATTCCTATAGTATATCAACATGTGGAATCTTCTTCTGATGAACACTCTCCCCCGAATGAAACTCCAACAACGGATGATTCTTTAAGTGATGTAATTGATAGAATTGGGAGACTCAATCTTGATTTAGTCCCAACTCAATCAACAGAGCAGCCTGGACCATCTCAGAAAGGTCCCCCAAAGTGGCTGACGAAGACACTTGAAAGTGTTCATCCTAATGAAATTGGAAAAACAGGAACTAGAAATTCAAACCGCCAAAATGGAGGTGATGTAGATGACTCTAATTCACCTGTTGATATGGATGTTTCTTATGATTGTGAATTGAACTTGTCTACAGATTTTGAACCAACTTACTTTAAAGAAGTTGCTTCTCATGATGAATGGAAAGAAGCGATGCAAAAGGAGTATGATGCCCTCATAAAGAACGACACTTGGAAGCTGGTTGATCCTCCATTTGGAACCAAACCAATTGGCTGCAAGTGGGTCTACAAGAACAAGTACAAAGCTGATGGCTCACTTGAAAAGCACAAAGCTAGGCTTGTGGAAAAAGGTTTTGCACAGAAGGAAGGGGTCGATTATCAGGAAACTTTTGCCCCCACAGCAAAATGGGCCACCATCCGGACACTCTTTGCACTAGCAGCTCAAAATGGTTGGAAAGCCCATCAAATGGATGTAAAAACTACCTTCTTGAATGGAGATCTAAAAGAGAATGTTTTTATGTCTCAGCCTAAAGAATTTGATGTGAAAGGACATGAACATAAAGTATTCAAACTTTTGAAGTCCTTGTATGGCCTCAAACAAGCACCGCGAGCCTGGTATGAAAAACTAACTGAGCATCTTCTGAAACTCAACTTCAATCATTTTGATCTTGATGATGCAACTTTATTTGTTAAGAAAGTTGGAAAAACAGTTGTATATCTTGTGGTATATGTAGATGATCTTTTAATGACAGGGAACAATGAAAGCTACATTGCATCCATAAAGAAGGAATTGGGGAAAAGTTTTGAAATGACTGATTTGGGCTATGTTCATTATTATCTTGGCATTGAAGTAACCCAACATCCAAAGTCCATATTTCTTTCTCAAAAGAAATACATTGGAGATTTGTTGAACAGGTTTGGCATGACAGAGTGCAATCCTCTTACTACTCCAATGGAACAAAACTTAAAGCTCACATCTATTGAAGGAAAGGTATTTGAGGATCCAACAAAGTATAGACAGCTTGTAGGAAGTCTCAACTACCTAACTACTACCAGACCAGACATTTCATTTGCTGTTGGAATCCTCTCCAGGTTTATGCAAAAGCCTTGTGAGGGACATTGCTCTACTGCAAAAAGAGTTCTAAACTACTTGAAGGGAACTCAAGACTTTGGAATCAAGTACACACAGGTGGGAAACTTTAGTTTTATCGGATGCTCTGATTCAGACTTTGATGGAGACAAAGAAACTGGGGTATCTACTTTAGGATATGCTATGAGTCTTGGATCAGGAGCTGTCTCCTGGAGATCACGAAAACAATCAGTTCCAGCAGATTCCACAACAGAAGCAGAATACGTGGCAGCAACTGAAGCAACAAAATAAATTGTGTGGCTCAAGAAAATTCTTGAAGATTTGCAGGTAAAACAAGTACAATCAACTCCACTCATGATTGAAAATACCTCTGCAATAAAGTTGGCCAATAACCCAAAGTTCCATGATCGAACGAAGCACATCAATACTAAATATCATCTGATTCGACATCATGTTGAGGCCAAAACAACCCATCTCTGTCATTGTTCCACAAATGAGGAAATTGCTGGCATCTTCACCAAAGCGCTTGGAAGAGAAAAGATTGAAAGATTCAGAATGATGCTTGGACTCACCAATATCCCTTCAGATTAAGTGGGGGAATGTTGACACCTAATCCTCACGATTGGGTGAATTTATGTAAATAGTTAAATTAGGAATGTGAACAGTCATCAGGAGATGAA